>CM047005.1:46710437-48150557 GCA_025698465.1 Gossypium longicalyx | reverse complement strand
CTAGCTAAGAGTGGCAAACAATATAATCATCATAGATTTATTAGCTTAGTTAATAATCCATGACTCATTCAACCATCATTTCAATCCATTTACATTGTTTCTAGTAAAAAATAAGAATGTTAGTTTGGTATTTTTATTTGTTAATTTAGATATAGCTCAAATATTATTTTATTTGAATTTTCACTAATATTTTCCAGCTTGATTAAATTAGTTATTGCTTAACTTGTAATTAACTCGATAAACATATTTACCAATTTGGCAATCCTTTGGGTTCAATCCTTGGAATACTCAAAGTGTTCCATTATAACACTTATAAATATTATCACAGACCTGCCACAGTTGTAGTGAAGCCACTTTTAAATTATTAAATATTGTTGACTAATAGCCTTAGTGGACGCACGCTGGGGCGTGGTCAACCACCTGAGATGTTCTATGTGCATTCGTCATGGACTTTGATTCATGGCCCATGGCATTCTCCCCTACTCATTCTTACAATGCCCTTGTTGCGTTCTTGGAATGACACTAATTTGACTCGTCTTTGAATTGTCTCAATGCCTTGGTTGATTCTCGACTAGCCTCTTTGTCGGGTAGTTCCGCCACTCAGAACATTTGCCTTGGCTTATGTCTCTATCGTAATCTAACTCAAACTATATTTCTCTATTGTACATCTCGATCGTAATAGGCCATCGCTCTTGCTTGCCCCCATTGTGACTTAACTTTATTAGGATTACCTTGGTCCTTACAAATAAGCTCCACAATATCCACACTAAACACTAGGTTAACCTTAAGTATTGCTGCAAACTCTGGTTTGTGATAACTCTTGAAAAGAGTTATATTTCATACCTATAGACCTAGCTAATTGCTTGTACTAAGGTATATTTAGTTGCATTTTAGGAAATTTCATTTGTATTTTCATCATTTCATTAGGATCTTGGACTGTGTTTAAATATTAGGTACTTTTAATTGCTTATGGTAGGGCTATGTTTGGTGGTTTGGCAGCTGCGGATTGAGGAACGAGAAAGAAAGGAGTGAAGGTTTTTCGAGGCAAAATGTTGGATATTTTATCAGCACAAATGTCATGGCAATTCCAGGAAGACCGAGTCAACACTCAACGCACACTAGTTTTAGCCCAACTGTACTTGTACTAGAAAAATCTGTGTAGAAGGAGAAGATAATATTAGGTTGTTGAAAAAAGAATTTAAAAAGAGGAGAAGATAAACATGGGTTGTTGGATTTACCCTAGGGAAAAAGCTATAAAAAGCCAAATGAGGAAACCTTAAACAGGAACAAGAGTGGAGATCTATAGGTGAAACTAGAGGGTAGCGGTTGAGTAGAGATTGAAAGAGGAAGACGAAGGTAGTCCCTCTTAGCCACCACAGGACACGATGTCGCTGGAGTGTAAATTGGACGCACGAAAGCTGTCTTCCCATTATTCTTCTATTATTTCTTAACTATTTATCTGTGAATTGATTTTGATGAAAATGATGTTGAATGATATTTTGGTTTTGAATCTTATTGGCCAACCCATGAGCTAAATCTCATAGGGTTAGAATTACATGATGAAACATTTATTTTCTTTAATGGTTAAAACATAAACTTGAATTAATTTACGATTTCATTCAATTGTTTTTATTTCTAAATTGTATGCGTGAAGTCCCTAGACATAGACAACTGTCAAACATGACCATAAACTAATTTAATTCTAAAAATGTTGGATTAGTTGGATCAAAATTGAATGATATGAACAAGTACTTGATAGATACTTGCGATAGAATCTAGACAAAGAGCAGTGTTCGTACAGAAGGAAATAGTGCAGGGTACCCTATTAAAGGCCTACAGACATGGGCAAGGTAACTTGAGGTTTTTGATCTTGAAAGAAACATAACACTTTATAACTCTTCTGAGCAGTAGATTGATTACGATTTTGTTGAGGCATTACTGATAGTAAGGGTAGATTCTCAGTAATTCCAACCTTCCCTATCAAGATAGTATATCCCTTATCCCTTACCGTAGTATCTTTGCCATTGCCTCCTTAGCTGTTTACTTGTTACATATTAATAGTCACGCCATCATTCTCGCAATTACCATTGCATTTTTACTTTTTTTTTTCCATAGCATTTCCAAGTATTCATTATTCTTTTTAATTGCCACTACATACTTACCATAGCTTTACCATAACATTAATCGCATTTTGTTATAATAACTTGACCACTTTAGTGCCTCAATTTGATCCTCATGGGAATGATACTCACTTATCACTTGTTACTTGATCTTACGTCTATACTTGCACAATTCACATATCATATTCATACGCGACAAGTTTTTGGCGCTGTTACCAAGGATCGACAATTTGGTGTAATTTGGTTTGGTCATTTTACTTAATTCCATTAGTTTTATTTAACTTAGTTTACTTCAATTTCCATAGGTTTGCCATCAATGCATGAGAAGAGGCATTCCTACTAACAAAGAATGTCCTTTTGACCTAGAGATCGAAAGAACTTTACGAAGAAAGCGAAAAGAACTGCAAAAAATGGCTAGGAACGGGAATGATCCCGGTCTCAATGATAATCTAAATGGTCAAGATGTTAATCCTCCTATTTGCAGGGTGATATCTGGTATGAATGATAATTTAAATGCTCAGAGCACTAATCCTCATGTTTGTAGGGTGATAGATGACCAAGACAGACCAATTTGAGAGCATGTTGTTCCAATTTTGGATGACCTGAATTTAACGATAGTTAGACTGAAAATACAAGCTCAGCAGGTTGAGTTGAAACTGGTAATGTTCCAAATGTTGCAAACAGTAGGACAGTTCGGTCGACTACCCACTAAAGATTCAAGACTTCATTTAAGACTTTTTCTAGAGGTTTGTGACTCATTTAGAAAACAGGGTGTTTCTGAAGACGCTCTACGACTTAAACTGTTTCCATATTCTTTAAGAGATCATGAGAGAGCATGGCTGAATGCTTTGCTGTCGGGGACAGTGGAATCATGAAATGATCTTTGCTAGAGGTTTTTTGCTATGGTATAATCCTCCAAATGTGAATGTGAAGCTCATAAATGACATTACGTGTTTCGGCAAGCTCATAAATGACATTACGTGTTTCAGCACTTAGAGGATGAAACATTATATGAAGCTTGAGAACAATTTAAAGATTTAATTCAGAAATGTCTGATGCCTAGATTTCAACACTGGACTTAGATGGAAATATTCTATAATGGGTTGAATGCACATATGAGAGTGGTAGTTGATGCATCTACCAATGATACATTATTGGATAAATTTTACAACGAAGCACATGAGATTTTGGAAAAGATTGCCAACACTGACTATTAGTACCCTACCACAAGAGTTGGGATGTACAAGAGAGCTACTGGTACCATGGAGCTTGATGCAATTACTTCATTGACAACCCAGGTATCTTCTTTAGCTAATATGATTAAAACAATGAAGAAGCCCACTGAAACTTAGAAGATGAACCTAGTCGAACTATCATGCGTTTAATATGGTGAAGATCATATGTTTGATGAATGCCCATCAAACCCAGCATCGGTATACTACATGTGTAATTTAAACCAAAATAATAATCCCTATTCCAACACTTAGAATCTGGGGTGGAAGCAGTATCTGAGTTTTAGTTGGAATAATTAAGGTGCGGGGAGTTCACACAATGTTGCAAGAAAAAATATCCACAATACACCGCCCAGTTATAATCATCTGATGTCGAGGCAAAATTCTCAACAAGCTCAGGTATCATCTTTTAATTCTATTAAATCTTTGTTGAAGGAGTATATGGCCAAAAATGATGATGTGGTTCAGGCTGTGTCTCTTCAAGCTCTTAAAAATTAAATGGGGAAAATAGCGAATGCACTAAATTCAAAGCCACAAAGAGCATTGCCAAGTGGTACTAAAAATTCGAGAACCCAAGGGAAGGAGTAGGGCAAGGCCATCATTCTTAGAAGTGGGACTTAGTTGGATGTAGTTGTTCAAGATGCCACGGTAGAGGAAGACAAATCTAGGCGCAATCAGCAAAAGACCTCAAAACCTATTAAACAACAGACGACACCTGAAAAGGGTACAAAGAGAAATGTAATGGCAAAATCAGATCATGTTGCCAAAAAAATGCCACAACAAAACAATATCAACAACCTGAAGGAAGACCACTTCTACCTTTTCCTTAGTGATTCCATAATTCTAAACAGAACATTCAGTTTAAAATGTTTCTGCACATCAACATACCGTTAATGGAAGCTTTGGAGCAGATGCCCAATTACGTGAAATTTATGAAAGACATACTGTCATAGAAGCACAAATTGAGAGAGTTTAAGATGATTGCTCTCACTGAAGGGTGCACAACAATGTTGATGAATAAACTACCTCTGAAGCTGAAGAATCCAGAGAGTTTTATTATCCCCTGTTCAATTGGAATCTGTAACAGCCCGTTTTTAGTCAAATCAGAACAGTGGTTTCTGGACCACAAATTCAAAGTTGAAATAATTATTTTATTATTATTTTAATGTTTAAAGCATGATAATATCATTGTGTGAATTTTTTTAAAGAAATTTTATTATTTGAGTGTTTAATTTGTTAAAAAGGACTAAATCGCGTAAAGTGCAAAAAGTGATGTTCTTTTAGATAAAGTCGTAACACCCACATGTATTCAACGCCAGAATAGAGTTACGGAGTATTACTGAACTTATAAAACATTTAAACATTCAATTCACATATAATTTCACATTTCATGCAAACATTATTAAAAATCCAACATAACGTCCCTAAAACGATCCTACGAGGCCCTAAACATGCTTTGGGAGTGGTTCGGGACTAAACCTATAGTTCAAGAGATTTTTACGAAACTTAGAAAAATTTTCTCTAAAACAGGGGACACACGCTCGCGTTGCCTGACCGTGTCTCTCACACGGCCAACAGACACGCCCGTGTCACAAAATATCTTGACATTTGAAATTGGAGCATATGGCCATGTCTTTGCCCGTGTCTTGCCCCGTGTAACTCTCTGACTTGGGTCACACGGCCAATACATACACCCGTGTGCCCTAAAAATGGCCATACACGCCTATGGGCCAAGCTGTGTGTTAGGCCGTGCCAAACCTGTAGGGTATAATGACTTATGCCACACGACCAAGTCAGACGCTCGTGTATGACGCTGTGTCGAGTATACTGACTTGATTTTAATTTCAACACCAGGGGACACATGTCCATGTAACATAATCATGTGTCACACACGGCTGAGACACACGCCCATGTCTCTGTCCGTGTGGACAAAAATAGGCTATTTACCAAGCCAATTTGCCACCCAAATTTTTGTATTCCTATATCAAACTAATTGGCACCAATACAAGGTATAAATAAGAATTCAATCTACTTCAACCAAGAATCATTTATTCCATTTCAATATCAACAATTACAAGACTCACCATTCCACAATATACAATTTGAATACATATCAAATTTTACCATTTTCATTCATCGATATGGTCATTTCCAAACATGTATCAAATTACCTAAACTCATAAACATACTAATTACCAATTCATTAACCATTTGATATTCACCATATCCATTTTCAACAAGCACCAAATACCAGCATAACTAACATTTATAAGGCAATTTATAAACTCAAATAAAGGCTATTTGCACACTTATATACATCATCAAATTCACCATTATAAGCCAACTCACATGGCTATATATATACATACCAAACCTAATATTTACAAGCCAACACAAATGGTTAAAAGATATATACCAAAAAGACCAAGTTCCTATACATGCCATATACTTAAAATACCAAAGCTCATAGGTACCGAGTGATAAGTGGATAGTGTGAAGCGAACTCCGACGATCCCTAAATTCGAGCTAGCTTTGAAATCACTATAAAACATAGAAAGAAATAAACAAAGTAAGCTTTATAGCTTAGTAAGCTTGTATGAAATAAAATCAATATAACCATAAACACATAATTCAACAATTGATTATAAATACATGAATTCGTATCAATTTCTAAAACTTTCAATTACTCATTCACAAAACAACATATTTTCTTCACCATTTTCTCGATTCAAAGCTAATACGGTTTATACACATACCTGTACCATCTCGTACCAATTTCATTCCCAAAATCATCATTCATTTACCCATTGAACCATTCGGAATAGAAGTTGGATGCTCAGGAGTCTCGCACAATAAGTACTTATACCATGGCCCGAAGCCAAGTCAAGATATTATATCTGTAGTATTGATATCATGACTCGAAACCAAATCAATCGATATTCATGGCCCAAAGCCAAATATGTATAATTCGCACTTGAAGTACTAATATCATGGCCCGAAGCCAACTCAATGTATCCCCTAATGACATGTCACTAGTATCCTAAACTATTCTTAAGGTTCAATTGGGATTTTAAATGCCGAATTACCATCAAGTCATTGTCGAACTTATCCGAATTTTTGTATTTAAAATTTATACAATATCAAAGCATTTAAAATACACTTATAATGAAATTTATCACATACGAACATACTTCGGATGTGAAAACGACGAAGTAAATAGATTAGTTGATAACTTTAGTTTTCCCCCAATCTAGATCCAAATTCTGCTTTTTTTATATAAATATATTCAAAATTAACTTATTTAATAATCTGTCTATTCAATTTAATCCAAAACACACATTTACACATTTGCCCCTAATATTTCACCACTTTTACAATTTAGTCCCTAGGCTCGTAAAATGAAATTCATTCAATTTCATCACAACCCAAGCATAGCCAAATTCAATTAGGTCCCTAGTAGTCCATATTTTTCATTTATTTCACATTTTAACCACTAAATTTACACATTTCACAGATTAGCCCCTAACTTGCATTTCCACTAAAAATCACTTAACAAAACTTGTATATTTATCAACAAGCATTCATAATCTATCAAGAAACTTCAAAATACTCATGTATTCATCAATGGAAACATCTAAAATCTTTAACAGTTTTTCAAATTAGTCTCTGGGCTAGCTAGACCTAGTTGCAACAATTACAAAAACATAGAAATCATTAAAAACCGAGTCAAAAATCACTTACATGCTTAATATACCATGGCTAAACCTTCAAAGCATAAAAAAATGGAGTTTCTTCTTATTTTCTATGGTGGAAGCTTAATGAAGATGATAATTTTATGTTTATATTATTTTAACTTAAGTTATTTATAATTTACTAATTTAACCTTTATTATAACATTAAAATTTTATAAAATTCATGTACAATAATGTCCACAAACCTTAATAAGGGGCTAACTACAACATAAGGACCTCTAATATTTAATTTCATAGCTATTAAACCCTTTTAGCTTATAGAACTCAAACTTTACACTTTACGCGATTTAGTCCTTTTTATCAAATTGACTAATCAATCGATAAAATTTCGTAACGAAATTTTCACACAATCATATATTCATACTGTAGACCTTAAAATAATAATAAAATAAATATTTCAAATTTGTTTTTGTGGCCCCGAAACCACTATTTTGATTTGACTAAAAACGGGCGGTTACAACTCTCCCCCCTTAGGGATTTTTGTCCCCGAAAATCTTACCAGTGAATAGGTTAGGACACTGTTTTCTCATAGCTTCCTCGGGTTCCCACGTAGCGTCCTCAACACCGTGTCATTGCCACAAAACTTTCACTAAAGCTATGCATTTATTTCTCAATTCTTTAACCTCTTGAGCTAAAAGTCAAATTGGTTCTTCATTGTACGTCATGTCGGGTTGAATTTCAGTCTCTGTCGGAGAAATTATACGTGATGGATCCGACCTATATCTACATAACATTGACACATGAAACACATTATTGATTTTCTCTAATTTAGTTGGTAAAGCTAGTCTGTATGCCACTAGCCCTATTCTTTCAATAATCTAATACGACCTGATGAAACGCGGATTCAGCTTGCCTTTTCGACCAAAACAAAATATTTTCTTCCACGGAGATACTTTCAGAAACACTTTATCACCGATCTAAAATTCGATATCTTTTCATTTCAAATCTGCGTATGATTTCTATCGAGCTGAAGCTGCTTTCAAACTGTCACAAATTACTTTCACTTTTTCTTCGATTTCTCAGATTAAATCAACCTCGTGAATCTTTTTCTCACTCAGCTCGGTCTAACATAATAGCGTTCGACATTTATGACCATACAAAGCTTCGTATGGTGCCATCTTTATACTCGATTGAAAACTGTTGTTATATACAAATTCAACCAACAAAAAATATTTCTCCCAATTGCCTTCGAACTCTAAAACACAATATTGAAGCATATTTTCGAGAATTTGAATTACTCTTTCAGATTGATCGTTAGTTTGCAGATGGAAGGCTGTACTAAAATTCAACCTTGTACCAAGAGTTTCTTACAATTTCTTCCAAAATCGCGATGTAAATCTTAGATCTTTATTCAAAATAATCAAAATTAGTACGCCGTGCAGTCTAACAATTTCTAAAATGTACAACTCAACTAATCGATCAAGTGAAAAATCTATACGTACCGTAATGAAATGTGCCTATTTCGTCAGTCGATCAACGACAACCTGGACAACATCTTTCTTTTTCAGAGACAAGGGCAAACCTGATACAAAATCCATAGTAACTCTGTCCCATTTGCATTCTGGTATCATCATAAGCTGAAACAAACCCAAAGGCGCTTGATGCTCAGCTTTCACTTGCTAACAAATCGAACACCTCGATACAAATTTTGAAATATCTCGTTTAATACTCGACCACCAATATGATTGTTTCAAATTATTGTACATCTTAGTACTTCCAGGATGAACGGATAAACAACTACTATACGTTTCGTGTAAAATTTTTGGAATCAACTCTGGAGAACATCAAACAATCATTGGATCCAATTTGGTACCCTGAATCACTAGTTGACTCGCAATGCACTCTTTTAGATTGTAATTCACTATCACACTTTTGAGATTCACAAATTTGCTGAAGAAAAATCGGTTTAGCTTTTAATTTAGCTAAAATTGAACCATCATCAGATAATGTCAACTGTGTATTCATTGCTCTCAAGGGAAATAATGATTTTCTACTCAAAGCATCTGCGACCACATTTAATTTTCCAGGATGATAATCGATTACTAATTCATAGTCTTTTAGTAGCTTGAGCCATCTCCATTGTCGTAAATTTAAATATTTTTTAGTCATTAAATACTTCAAACTCTTGTGATCTATAAAGATGTGGCATTTTTCACCGTATAAATGACAACGCCAAATTTTCAATGCAAAAACTGTAGCGGCCAACTCTAAATCATGCATCGGGTAGTTCTTTTCATACGGCTTCAACTGTCTCGAGGCATAAGTTATAACTTTTCCTTCTTGCATCAAAATAAAACCCAAACCATTCAATAACGCGTCACTATAAATCACAAACTCTTTACTCGACTCAGGTTGAACCAAAACTGGTGTCTCAGTTAATAACACTTCCAACTGCTCGAAACTTTGTTGGCATTTCTCATACCACTTGAACTTCACATCTTTCTGTAGTAATTTGGTCATCGGTGTAGCAATCATCAAAAATCATTTTACAAAATGTCGATAATAACTGGCTAACCCCAATAAGCTTCTAAATGTCGATAATAACCGGCTAACCCCAAGAAGCTTCTAACTTTAGATACATTTCTAGGTGGTTTCCAATCCATAATTGCGAAAATCTTACTCGGATAAACTCTTATACCTTCCGTGGAAACAATGTGTCCCAAAAATCTGACTTCTCTGAGCCAAATCTCATATTTACTAAATTTAGCATACAGTTGCTTCTCTATCAAGGTTTACAACACAATTCTCAAATGCTCGACATGCTCAGACTCATCTTATGAACAGATTAGAATGTCGTCCATGAACACAACAACAAATCTATCTAAATACGGTCTAAAAATCTAGTTCATCAAATCCATAAATACTACAAGAGCATTAGTTAAACCAAAAGCATAACAAGGAATTCATAATGTCCTTACCTCATTCTAAAAGCAATTTTCTGCACAACCAAATCTGTAACTCGTAACTGATAGTAACCAGACCTCAAATCAATCTTCGAAAACACTGTTGCACCTTTCAACTGATCAAATAAATCATCTATTCTTGGAAATGAATACTAGTTCTTTATCATAACTTTATTGAGCTGTCGATAGTCAACACACATTCTCATTGACACGTCTTTCTTCTTTACAAACAATACTGGCATACCCCAAGGCGAAAAACTTGTAACATCCCGAAATAGGGCCTAGTCAGAATAGTGGTTTTGAGACCACAAATCCGACACCAAAATATTTATTTTATGATTAGTTTGAGGCCTAGAATATAAGAATATGTATGTGTTAAGATTTTATGAAGAAATTCTTTGAGTAAGGTGTCCAATTGGAAATTAGGGACTAAATTGAATAAATTGCAAAACTTGGATTCTTGAAGCAATTTGTATGAAATTGCTTTAGATTATAAATTAGAAGGCCTTAGAGAGAAATTTTCCTAGTTTCTATGTTTTTGGACAAAAATGGGTTTGCATGGATGAAATTTTAAAGAAAGGGCTTAAGGGCATTTTGGTCATTTGGCATTTCAATGAAATAA
The DNA here is from genome assembly GCA_025698465.1 of Gossypium longicalyx. Taxonomy (NCBI): domain Eukaryota; kingdom Viridiplantae; phylum Streptophyta; class Magnoliopsida; order Malvales; family Malvaceae; genus Gossypium; species Gossypium longicalyx. The sequence goes on along the minus strand of CM047005.1, from coordinate 48,139,928 downwards.
AATGGGAAAAAGAAGGAAAAAATCAGCCATTTCTTCTCCATGGCTGCCAAAAAATGAAGAGTCTCCATAGCTAGGGTTTCCAAGCTTTTCAAGCTCAATAGTAAGTGCTCCCAAGCCCCATTTTTAATGTTCTTTGTATTTTTGATATCTCGGTAACTTACTCTCTCCATTTTTACCCATATTTCATGCTAGGGTTCATGTTTAAAAATTTACCCATGCATGAGTTGCTTGTATTTTGATGGTTTATGGAGGAATATGAAATTTGAAGGTGTGTCTAGGCTGTGTGTGACACACGGCTCACCCTCATAGGTGTGTGGTATGGCCGTGTGTCCCTTGCAGCTGAAATTTTAAGTCAGTATAAAGCATAGGCTAAGCACATAGGTGTGTGTCTTGGCCGTGTGTTTTTAACAGAATGTTGAGGTTGAAGTCAATGTTGCACACGGGCAAAGGACACGGGTGTGTCCCAAGCCACACGGGCGTTTGTGACCACATGGCCCTATCACACGAGCGTGTCACACTTCAAAGTAAGAAATTTTTTTTTAAAGTGCCCAAAGTTTATCAGATGTCTTCGGTTGTGTCCCGTATTGCCCCTAGGTGTTTTAGGCCTCGAAGGCATGTGTAAGGGACAAAGTGTACATGTTTGAAAGGTTTTAAATTTGGGCAAAATTTGGTGACCCAATTTCGTAAGTTTGTAAAGGTGAATTATCGATAACGTCTCAAACCCTATCCTGGAGTAGGATACGAGTGATTAGTGGTATCAGAGCTACGGTTTAGTTAGTTCTAGGACTACCGTAGAGGGCATTAAAGTTCACTATACATGCCATTATATGAACGTTGATAGTGCGATATCTCCTAACTGTTTAAAATTATTTTTGAATATAGTAAATGTCTTCCAATCAAGCACAAGATGAGTCCGAGGGAGCCGAGAGCCATGCTCCAGCTTCCGTACAATGAGCTGTATCTAGTAGTAGTAGATGAGTTATGTCTGAAGGCTAGGAAGAGGCCTGAGCCGCCTTATTTAACATGATGGATGAGTGGTTTGGAGATTATCTAAGGAATCGCCCCAAAATACCATGATCGCCCTCGCCCCTTAACCAGCCTGATGAAGATTTGCCATGAGGTATGGCATCAGTAAGAACTGGTAAAGCCCCCGTAGATAAGCTTAGAAAGTATGGGGACGAAGAATTTAGAGCTAAAATTTATTATGACACTGAGAGGGCTGAGTTTTGGCTCGAGAATACCATACGGGTTTTAGATGACTTATCGTACACACCTGAGGAATGTTTGAAGTATGCCATGTCTCTTTTGAAGGACATTGTGTACCACTGGTGGAAGACCGTATCTTCGGTGATGCCAAATGAAAATATCACTTGGGAATTTTTCCAAGCGGAGTTTAGGAAGAAATATATCAGTTAAAGGTTCTTAGACTCGAAGCGAAAGGAGTTCCTAGAACTCAAACAAGGGAATAAGATTGTGGTAGAATACGAAAGGGAGTTCGTAAGACTAAGTTAGTATGCAACTGAGTGCGTTTAAACCGAGTCAAAAATGTGTAAACGCTTCGAGGGTGGTCTGAATGAGGAAATCAAATTGTTGATTGGGATCCTTGAAATACGAGAATTTGCCACATTAGCTGATCGGGCCATAAAGGCCGAGGAACTCAACAATGAAAGAAAACAAGCAAAGAGAAAGGCTCGAGTTGCGAGCAAGAGATCCGATGGTTGGACGCTCTCGTTTTCTACAAAGAAATCAAGGAGCTAACATGAATGCTCCACTTCATTTATAGAATATTTGGGTAGAACGAGAAGCTCTAGACGACGAGATCAGAAGTCTTCCTCCCCGATTGTGACTAGTGTGGGGAGTGTAGATGACCAAAAGTCGAAGTGTGAGAGTTGCAACAAATTTCACTTTGGAGAGTGCCAAATAAAGAGAAGTGCATGTTTTAGATGTGGTTCTCTTGACCATTTTCTCAGAGACTACCCAGAACGAATCAAAAAAGATGTGGAAGTAACCACGAAGTCGAGTGCTCCCATAGCACGAGGTAGACTTCCAAGATACCCAAGAAGTGCTAGTGGTAGTCGAGTTACAGCCAAAGACACTACAAAATCAGAGGCTCGAGCCCCGGTAAGGACGTATGCAATACGCACTCGAGAGGAAGCCTCTGCTCCTGACGTTATTATGGGTACATCTTATCTTTTTAATACATTTGTTATTACCTTAATTGACCCGGGGTCGACACATTCATATATTTGCATGAGATTGGTGTCTAGTATGAACATACCTATTGAACCTACGAAATTAGTTGTTAGAGTGTCGAACCCACTAGGCAAATCGGTTCTAGTTGATAAAGTCTGTAAGAATTGTCCTTTGAAGACTCATGGTCAATATTTTCCGGCTAACCTTATGTTGTTACCTTTTGATGAGTTTGATGGAATCCTCGGTATGGATTGGTTAGCCCTGCATGATGTAATTGTAAATTATGGTAGCAAGTATATTAAATTGAAATGCCCAGATGGTAAGATCCTACAGGTTGATTCAAGAGATTTGGGCACGTCGCCAGCTGTAATCATGGCAATAGTTTCTCAGAGATATATGAGGAAAGGATACGAAGCCTACCTTGCTTTTTTGTTGAACACGAGGGAAACGGAGTTGAAGATTGAGGGTATGCTTATAGTATGTGAATATCCAGACGTATTTTCGGAAGAATTACCTAGATTACCTCCCAAGAGAAAGATAGAGTTTGGTATTGAATTGGTGCCAAGGACAGCTTCCATCTCTATTGCCCCGTACAGAATGGCGCCAACCAAGCTGAAAGAATTAAAAGCACAGTTGCAAGAGCTGACGGATAAAGGTTTTGCTAGGCCAAGCTTTTCACCTTGGGGTTCCACCGTATTGTTTGTAAAGAAGAAAGATGGTTCAATGAGATTATGTATAGATTACCAACAACTGAACAAGTAAACTATCAAGAATAAGTATCCTTTGCCAAGGATTGATGACTTATTTAATCAGTTGAAAGGAGCCATGGTATTATCTAAGATAGATTTGAGAGCTGGCTACTATCAGTTATGTGTTAAGGAATCAGATGTGCCCAAGACAGCTTTTAGAACCAGATACGGCCACTATGAATTTCTGGTTATGCCATTTGGATTGACGAATGCACCGGCCGTATTCATGGACCTAATGAATAAGATCTTTCAGCCATACTTGGACAAGTTTGACGTTGTGTTCATTGACGGCATCTTATTTTATTCTAAAGATGAGTCAGAGTATGCGAAGCACCTGAGAACTGTGTTGCAGACTTTACGGGAAAAACAACTGTATGCTAATTTTAGTAAGAGTGAATTTTGGCTTTAAGAAGTTGGATTTTTGGGTCATATTGTTTTGGGTAAAGGCGTCTGAGTTGATCCAAGTAAAATCTCTACTATTGTTGAATGGAAACCGCCTAAAAATGTGACCGAGATTAGAAGCTTTTTGGGCTTAGCCAGTTGCTACTGAAGATTTGTGAAAGGATTTTCCATAATAGAAACTCTAATGATGAGGTTGTTGTAGAAAGACGTTAAGTTTGAATGGACAGAGAAGTGTCAGCTGAGTTTTGAGAAGTTAAAGACGTTATTGACACAAGCTTTTATTTTAATATTACCTGAGCCGAAAAAAGAGTTTGTGGTCTACAGTGATGCATCCCTGAATGGACTGGGTTGTGTACTTATGCAAGATGGCAAGGTGATAGCCTACGTTTCACGACAGTTGAAGCCACACAAGCAGAATTATCCGACGCATGATTTAGAGCTTGCCGCTATTGTCTTTACCTTAAAAATCTGGAGGCATTGTTTATATGGTGAGACTTGTCGTATATTCACAGACCATAAGAGTTTGAAGTATTTGATGACTCAAAAAGAGTTGAACTTGAGACAACGGAGCTGGTTGGAATTAATCAAAGACTATGAGCTGATCATTGACTATCACCTAGGAAAGGCGAATGGTCGTCGACGCGTTAAGCAGAAAATCTTCGTTTGCACTGAGATCCATAGTTGCTCAGTTAGCTTTGCTTGAAGATGGTTCGGTCTTGGCAGAGCTAGAGGCTAGGCCAAAATTTCCTTAGAAAATCTATGATGCTCAATCTAATGATAGAGACCTGCAGACAAAAAGGACTCAATGTGAGTCAGGCATTGAATCAGGTTATCAGATCGGTCCTGATTGATGTTTGATGTTCAGAGATAGAGTTTGTGTACCTAGAGTTGATGAACTTATTCAAAAAATCTTGCAAGAAGCGCATAACAGCCGTTTGTCTATTCATCCGGGAAGCACCAAGATATACAACGATTTGAAGAAAATGTACTAGTGGAACGACATGAAAAGAAACATTTCTAAATTTGTATCGAAGTGCCTGATATGTCAGCAAGTTAAAGCTGAACATCAAGTGCCTTCAGGTTTGTTACAACCTGTAATGGTCCCCGAATGGAAGTGGACAAAGTTACCATAGACTTTGTGACAGGATTGCCATTGACTTCGAAAAGGAAAGACGCTATATGGGTTGTGGTGGATAAGTTGACAAAGTAGGCTCATTTCATTCCAGTAAGAACATACTACTCTCTTGATAGATTGGCCGACTTGTACATATCTGAGATTGTGAGATTACACGGGGTACCATTGTCGATTATTTCTGACAGAGATTCGCAGTTCACTTTGAGATTCTGGAAGAAGTTACAAGAAGCCCTGGGTACAAAATTGAGTTTTAGTACGGCTTCTCACTCTTAGTCCGATCGTCAATCTGAGCGGATGATTAAGATTCTTGAGGATATGTTGCGATGTTGCATCCTCGAATTTCAGGGTAGCTGGGAAAAGTATTTGCCATTGGTAGAATTTGCCTATAACAATAGTTTTCAAATAAGTTTGAAGATGGTGCCTTATGAAGCCTTGTATGGCAGAAAGTGCCGAACTCCATTGTACTGGACAGAACTCAAGGAAAGTCAAATTCATTGAGTTGACCTGATTAAGGAAACTGAAGAAAAAGTTAAAGTGATACGAAACTGTCTAAAAGTGGCATCGGATTGGCAAAAGTCATATGCTGACCTAAAAAAAGAGAGATTGAATTCCAAGTTGGAGATAGAGTATTCTTAAAAGTGTCTCTATGGAAAAAAGTGTTGAGATTTGGTCGGAAAGGAAAATTGAGTGCGCGATTTATCGGACCGTATGAAATCACTGAAAGAGTTGGACCATTAGCCTATCGTTTGGCATTACCACTCGAATTAGAAAAGATTCATGACGTGTTCCATGTATCCATGTTAACGCGATATCGATCAGACCCCTCTCATGTGATTTCACCAGCAGAGATTGAGATTAGACCAGACATGATCTATGGAGAAGAACTGGTCAAGATTTTGGCCCGAGAGGTTAAACAGTTGAGAAATAAAGATGTGGATTTAGTAAAAGTTCTATGGTATAGACACGGTGTAGAAGAGGCTACATGGGAACCAGAAGAAACCATGAGAAACCAATATCCGAACCTGTTTACTGGTAAGACTTTCGAGGACGAAAGTCCTTAAGGGTGAGAGAAATGTAACATCCCGAAATAGAGCCTAGTCAAAATAGTGGTTTCAAGACCACAAATATGACACCAAAATATTTATTTTATGATTAGTTTGAGGTGTAGAATACGAGAATATGTATGTGTTAAGATTTCATGAAGAAATTCTTTGAGTAAGGTGTCCAATTGGAAATTAGGGACTAAATTGAATAAATTGCAAAACTTGGATTCTTGAAGGAATTTTTATGAAATTGCTTTAGATTATAAATTAGAAGGCCTTAGAGAGCAATTTGCTCAATTTTTAAGTTTTTGGACAAAAATGGGCTTGCATGGATGAAATTTTAAAGAAAGGGCTTAAGGGTATTTTGGTCATTTGGCATTTTAATGAAATAAAATGGAAAAAAGAAGGCAAAAATCAGCCATTTCTTCTCCATGGCTGCCGAAATTTGAAGAGTCTCCATAACTAGGGTTTCCAAGCTTTTCAAGCTCAATAGTAAGTGCTCCCAAGCCCCTTTTTAATGTTCTTTGTATTTTTGAAATCCCAGTAGCTTACTCTCTCCATTTCTACCCATATTTCATGCTAGGGTTCATGTTTAAAAATTTACCCATGCATGAGTTGCTTGTATTTTGATGGTTTATGGAGGAAGATAAAAGTTGAAGGTGTGTCTAGGCCGTGTGTGACACACGACTCACCCCCATGGGTGTGTTGTATGGTTGTGTTTACTGCAGCTTAAATTTTAAGTCAGTATAGAGCACGGGCTAAGAACATAGGTGTGTGTCTTGGCCGTGTGTTTTTAACAGAATGTTGAGGTTGAAGTCAGTGTTGCACACGGGCGTGTCCCAAGCCACACGGGCGTGTGTGACCACATGGCCCCATCACACGGGCTTGTCACACTTCATAGTAAGGAAAAGTTTTCTAAAGTGCCCAGAGTTTATCGGATGTCTTCGGTCGTGTCCCGTATTGCCCCAGGTGTTTTAGGCCTCGAAGGCCTGTGTAAGGGACAAAGTGTACATGTTTGAAAGATTTTAAATTTGGGAAAAATTTGGTGACCCGATTTAGTAAGTTTGTAAAGGTTAATTACTGATAATGCCTCGAACCCTATCCCGGCGTAGGATACGGGTGAGGGGTGTTACAAAACTAGGTCGTGCAAAACCTCATCTGCTAACTCTTGCAACTAAGATTTCAACTCTTTCAATTCTGTCGGAGCCATTATGTATGGAGCTATAGATATCGACGACGTTCCCGGTACCAGTTCAATAGCAAACTCAACCTCTCTGACCGGTGGCAACCCCGATAATTCTTTTGGAAACACATATGAAAACTCACATATTATCGATATAGATTCAATCTTCGATTTAGACTCTGTTGTATCTAAAGCGTAAGCAAGATAAATGCCACAATCTTTTCTCACATATTTTTGAGCTGACATAGACGAAATCATAACAGGTAATCCACTCTACTCATCTGATTCAATTCGAAGGATTTCACAATTCTGACATTTCAGTTCAATAATCTTTCGTCTACAATTTACAACAGCGTTGTGTAGAGTCAACCAATCCATGCCTAAAATCACATCAAACTCATCAAATGGTAAAAGCATCAAGTCAGCTAGAAAATAGTAACCCCGAGTCATTAAAGGACAGTTATTGCAAACTTTATCAAATAGAACATACTTGCCTAAGGGGTTCGATACTTTAATCACAAACTCAGTAAATTCAACAGGCAATTTCTTACTAGACACTAAATTGTCACAAACATACGAATGTGTCGATCCTGTAACATCCCAAATTAGGGTCTAGTCAGAACAGTGGTTTTGAGACCAAAAATCCAAAATAGAAATAATTATTTTATGATTGTTTGATGGTCCACGATATGATTGCATGCTTGTGTGAAATTTTCATGAAGAAATTTTATGCCTAAGATGTCCAATTTGACTTTAGGGACTAAATTGAATAAGTTAAAGCTTTAAGCATGAAATTGCATTGGATTAATAATTAGAGCTCCTTAAATAGAAATTAGACCAAGTTCTAAAAATTTGGACAAAAATGGGAATGGATAGGAAAATTTTGAAAGAAAAGCCTTGAGGGCATTTTGGCCATTTGGTTAATAAAAGAATAAAAAGGGAAAAATCATGCAAAAATGATGTCCATCTTCTTCTAAGGGTGCTAAAACTTTGGGGAGTCTCCATTGCTAGGTTTTTCAACATTTCAAGCTTGATTGTAAGTGCTCCCAAGCCCCATTTGTAATATTTTTTTTTACATTTTTGAAGTTATTATTAACCGATCTAGCTATTTCTACCATTATTTTGGGCTAGGGTTCATGTATGAAATTTGAACCATGTGTGACATAGTTGTATTTTGATGTTTAATGGAGGAATATGAATGTTTGATGTGTGATAAACATATTTTGCTAAGCGATTTTTAGTGAAAACACCTAAAAAGGACTTGTTTGAAAAAGGTGTAAAAATATGTAGTAGAAATGTGAAATAAAGGAAAATATGGGCTGATATGAGATAGAATATGAATCGGCTAGGCTTGGGTAACCATGAAATTTCATGCATTTCATTTTACGAGCTTAGGGACTAAAGTGTGATAAGTGAAAAGTTAAGGGTAAAAAGGTAATTTTATCAAAGTGTGTGTTATGGGTCGATATGAGCAATGTATGTATTGAACAAGTTGAATTTCGCATTATAGATTAAGAAAAATGTGATTCAGGTCTTGATCGGGGGAAAAACAAAGTTTACGAGGATTAGGCTCATTTCTATCATTGTGTATCGAGGTAAGTTCATTTGCAAATAATACAACATATATCATTCTTTAAATGCTAGATATTGCATGTACGGTAAGTATATAGAATTAATGAGATGTTGTACCAATGTTTAAATGCTTACATTTTATCATAAATGATGCCTTAATTATTCCATGAGTATGTGATTGGTGCTATGAGTAATGAAATCGACACTACGAGCAAGCTCAATAGAAATGTGGTATCGAGGAAATCCTGTTTGAACCTTAGGAATAGTTTAGGATACAAGTGACATGTCACTAGGAATTATGTGATCTGAACTCATTGAGTTGTGGTCTGAGTTCATGATATATGTTTTGGTGTCTGGGTACTAGTCTCATATATTCTATTGATGGGGAGGAAGTCTGACATGTGTTGCGGATGCCTGATGGCCTGTATGAGCAGTCCCGTGAGTAGCTCGTAAGCGAGTAACATGTGATCTGAGATATGAAGTAGCATTGGCTACATATGAGGCACTTAGGTGCAAGCTTCCGATGTATCTGATAGTATTCCTAGTGTTCAACAGGTAGTTCAAGAAAAGTTCAATGAGTAATCTTAACGATGGCATCAAGACAAGAAAGTTGGTTATTATGTCCAAGTGGGCACAGGTACGTACATCGAACTCATGTGAATGACATGAAATATGATGAGCTCGTGGTAAGAACATGTGTATATACATACATGAAGAATAAATTTATGAGATTTGATAAAATGCAAGATTGTGTTCGTTATATTAAATGCATGATTACTGCTTGTTTAAGTTGCATTTTATTTGCATGTGAACTTACTATGCTTTAAAGCTTACCCCCTTCCTTTCTTTTTCTTATAGTGTCTCCAAGTAGCTCAGGGATCGGAGAACGTCAGAGACTCGATCACACCATTAATTGAACATTTGGGTATAGCTAGTCTTATCATTTTGAGTTTGGCATGTATAAGGACTTGGCCTTTTTTTTTATGAGTCATATTGATTAGCCAAATGTGTTGGCTCATGAAAGATTTATGATTATTTTGTATATGGCCATGAGAGGTGGCTCATATTGATTATTTGGGTTGTAACCCTAATTATTGATGTATGCATGCAAATATGCTTATGCTTTAATGTAGTTATAGTTGCTTATGGTTAACGAGTGTGATGAATGGCATCTATGTTGGATGTATGAAATATGAATAATGTGTTGACAATAAATATGGTGCATATGTATAACTTGAAAATAGGCTGGTAAAGATAATAAACAAATATGAAATTGGTGTGGAATGACAATTGAAAGCATGATAGTTTGAATAGGTGTTATGTTGACATTACCAAGTCATAATTTATCCACGAATGTGAATGTTTGAGTAAGCAAATGTGCCATGTTGCATGCCATGATATGAATGTAAGTGTGTGAGTGTTTAAGGGTGACAAATGGCTTGGAAAATAGCCTAGAAATTGTCCATACGGTTAGACACACGAGCATGTGTCTAGGCCGCGTGTGACACACGGTCTGCCCCATGGGTGTGTGATCTGGCCGTGTGTCCCCTGCTCCCTAATTATGCAAAACAGAATGCCAAGTAGTAAACACACAGGCAAAGACACGACTGTGCGTCTCAGCTGTGTGAAGGACACGACCTTAGGACATAAGCGTGTGCCCAAGCCGTGTGAAGTCTGCACTTAATTTTTGGAATTTAATTCACCACACGGTCTAAGCACACCGGCGTGTGACTTGGCCGTGTGACCTTATTTGGTTAATGATGTCATAGTTAGAGAGTTACACGGGCGTGTGACTCTCAAAAAGAAGAAAATTTTCCTAGTCATTTAGAAGTTCTGAAAGTTCTCGATTTAGTCCCGAACCGCTTCCGATGTATGTTTTGGACCTAGTAGGTCATTATAAGGAACAATTTGCATGTGATTGAAAAGTTTTTAATTTGGACGAAATTTTTATAGCTCGATTTGGTATGTTTGTTTATGTTTAAGTTCGGTAATACCTCGAACCTTGCCCCAACGTCGGATACGAGTAAGGGGTGTTACAGATCCAGGATCTATTAAAGTAATCACATTAGTGTTGTAAAGAGAGAATGTACTAGTAATAACATTAGGGGACGATGCCTCTTCGCGAGCACGAATAGGTAGGCTTTAGCAGGTGCTCTAGCCTCGAATCTCACAGTTGAGTCCTTTGTCGCTCCTTTTCCACTAAACACATTTTCCATATTCCTCAGTGGTATGCCTCTCACAGTCATGTTGTGCGAACTTCCATTCTTAAATTTATCTTTCTCGGACAACTCTGGGCAATCTCGAATAAAGTGATCTGGCGAACCACATTTAAAACAAGCTTTATTACTTTTATTCCAGCACTCTCCAAAATGTCGTCTCCCACACTGCTGACACTCGGGTTTATTGCTTCTCACACTGCCAACGCTCGAGACAGAAGTTGCTTGAGCTTTAAGACTCACATGTTGATTTCCACGATCTCTATTCTGGTAACCCACTGATGCATTTGATTGACTATACAAATCTCTGGATTTCTTTGATGAAGAATGATAAGTTTTATTCATCAGAATTTTTCTCGAATCTTTAGCCTCTAAATCAACTTTCCTCTTTTCTCAGCTAAAGTCTTCGGCTTTACAAGACCAATCAACTAATACAACAAATTCTTTCAAATCTAAAATCTCGACTAGAAGTTTAATGTATTCATTCAAACTGTTAAAAAACTGCTTACACATGATCTCTTCGGTAGAAACATATTCTCGAGTATATTTACTCAACCGTACAAATTCTCTTTCGTACTCGGTTACAGTCATACAGCCTTGTTTCAATTCTAAAAACTCTTTGTGCTTTTGATCCAGAAATTGTTGACATATGTATTTCTTCTGGAACTCGGTCTGAAAGAACTCCCAGGTGACTCTCTCTCTCGGCACCACTGATACTAATGTATTCCACCACTGGTATACGGTGTCCCTGAAAAGTGATACAACACATTTTATACACTCAGCCAGTGTGCAAGAAAGCTCATCAAGCACTTGAATCGTATTTTCAAGCCAAAAATCGGCTCTCTCAAGATCATCATCAACAGTAGCTCCGAACTCTTCAGCCCCATACTTTCTAATTCTATCAACAGGTGGCTTATTCAATCGTAGAGGTTCTAAACCTTGAGGAGCTACGGGAATCAATTGGGGAACTGGAGGGGGTGGAGGTTGTTGAGCAGTCGGGTTTGTTTGGACATATTATGTGAACCACTATTCATCATTTGGAAAAAAGGCTTATTTAGCCTCTCCTCCGTGACTACTCGACTTAGGTCTAGAATCAGACGGCGCTATCCCTTGAGCGGTAGTTGGCACATTACTTTCAACCTCATCAGCTATAGCTCGGTTGGGATCCATTTACTATATGAAAACACATTTTAAAATGTCAGTAGTCATCAAACTATCATAGTTTATATATGGCATGTATAGCTAGACTCACACACACGCTACGTTAGTCCTAGAATCGACTAAACCGTAGCTCTGATACTATTAAATGTAACACCCTTTACCTGTATTCAACAGAGGAATAGGGTTACGGAGTATTACCGAACTTATAAAACATTTAAACATTCAATTCACATATGATTTCACATTTCATGCAAACATTATTCAAACTCCGACATCATGTCCCTAAAACGAGCCTACAAGGTTCTAAACATGCTTTGGGAGTGGGGTAACAAATTGAATCAACTCTGGATTTATATTTCTTTTTATTTGTATTTTCATCTTGCCAATTTAAATTTCTTTTAGTTATTTCAGTTCCTTTGTTTAATAAATTGCAGAAAGGGATGGGTTCGGTGACGCAGAGTCCATTGAGATGAATCTTGCCAATAAAAAGAATACACCTAAAGCATTGGAGGAAGAACCAGAGAAAACAGAGTCTATCAGCATTGAGATTGACCGTGAGGATGAAGAGGAAGTAGAAGTACAAGGTTGCTGCTCGTCAATTAACTTGTTGAACAGAATGAAGCATCTACAATGTAGTCCAAGCAAGGAAAATTTTCTTTTTCTTTCATCATATTGCATTGCATATCTATTCATGCGTCTCATATATCTATTCATGTATTGAAGATAATGCATCCCTTAGGTGTAACACCCCTAACCTGTATCCGTCGCCGGATTGGGGTTACGAGGTATTACTAGTCATGACACAAATTCAAACAATCATATGCATACACTTGTACAAACTTTTAAACCAATCAATAATTAATATAAATAGTCGATTTAATTTTTAACACTACATAGCCGAGTATAACTTGGATACAATTTATAGAATGTACAAAACATACAAACTACATTATATTAGTACATTATACTTCGATTGCAAACTAAAAATTCATATATAGATAGAACTCACAAAAACAAGTACACTTAATCATTTCAATTTGACCATATCATATTCAACACTTTTATATTAGTACATGTTTAGTCAACTTATAACCATAATTAAAGGACTAACTTACATACTACTCGACATTCATTTACTATCAAGTAGGATATTTATACATCACATATAAACTCATATAATTTTCAGAATTTGCTATTGTACAAGTCACTATTCATTTGGTCATTTTTCAATGCATATAGCCGAATACAAATGTGTTTAACAAATATGCTTTAGCGATTGTTCACTTCCAAATTTATTCAATCATTTTATAAGTCAATACCTATTTTTACTAAGCACTATAAGCTTACATCAAATATAACTCATATAAATAACGTGCATTTTAATTTACTAATGCATAACAAGTTATAACACGATACACGTCCCCTATTAATTCATAACCGAAACACATGATCAACACCATCATAAATATATATACATTAAGATGAGGTACATATCAAGTCAATTCATCATATACATAAATATTTATATAAGCAAATGCCGAATCACAAGTTAGTCATAACCATCTCATATACCTTTATCTTATATCCGAATTTACAATACATTATTGTATAATTTTCAAACCAACTCATACTACAATTTATATTTCTAGAGTAAGTCATTAACTACAAATAGATATGTATTCAAAACATGAATCTCCCATACCATATAATGAACATATCAAGACAAACTTATATCATGCTCAGACATAGCCAGATAGCCTTTAATGCCAAATCACATATAACACATTAACCATATACACACATCTAAGATCATCAACCAATTTCAATGTACAAAATAGATATCCCATATATCATTTATCCATGACACATAGCATAATAACCAAAATGAACTTAAGCTATAAACAAACAAATCGAACTCAACAATGAAATTAGGCCATTTTTGCATGGCTTAAATTATACAAAACCAAAATCCAACTTTTCAAACTATAATCTAGCCTATACATGCCATAGGTTCGTAAATTCAATTTATAAAATACCGAAGACAATTGATAGTGTGATAAGCTTCTCTAACTATTCCCGAGCTCATAACTTGAATCCAAAATCTATAAAACAAAAACAAACATATACACACAAAGTAAGCTTTTATAGCTTAGTAAGTCATAAGCAAATAACTATTTAAGGACATAATCTATACAGTTAAACTATACCAAATTATACTAACATAATCAATTTAAACTTCAATCCTATGATTTAACATTTATCTTATACTTTCACACATAACTTATTTATGCCCGTATATATATTATCAAAGCATCTTTCAGTTTCAAAGCTCAATCATTAAGTGACCATATACATGTATACACATATACATATACTCATGAATTAAAATACAGCTTCTTATGCATAAGCATAATAATGACTGAATGAACAATTTTATATACAAAGATACATTAACAAATTATCATTCAATGGCCAAGCCAAAACATATTTATCATACCAAATACACATACACTTATATACATATACTCGTAAGTCAAAGTATAATCATATATATATTTATATCAATGGCCGAATATACCACCAATTGCATATATTCAAAAATCATTTCAATAATATTCATATTATTTATTCACAAGGCCGAATACCTTTTTCACATTCACATATATTCTTACTTTACTTCAAGCATGTTTTGCAACAAATATTAAGTAACTTACTCACTTTATTTCAAATAGGTAATAAACCAATTCATACCTGATCGTTTTAGCTCATTTTTGCACTTTCGATCACAACTTATTGATGCCCGATGAACCATTCAGAATTGGATAGGACACTCGGATAATCACACATATATCGTACAATGCCAACGTCCCAGACGTGGTCCTACTTGTAACCACATATCAATGCCACTGTCCCAGACAGGGTCTTACTCGCACACATATATCGGAATCACATATCGATGCCATGGTCTTACTCGTACATCACATATCAAAATCCTATGTCATGAAATATGTATCCTAGCTATTCCTAAGGTTCATACGGGGCTTTCAAATGTCGTAACTCAGTCGAAACAAATTCAAAAATATAGTAGTCGAGCTTGTATACACATACGGCTATTGTAGATATAAATTCACATATTTCATTTCAGCATATATAAGTTGCATTTAATTAAAATTAAGTACGTCTATTTGCTTATAAACTTACCTTGGACGATGTAAAATGGAACGGGACAACTAGTCGACAACTTTCATTTTTCCCCGATTAAAATCTAATTTTTTTTGGTTCTGGATCTATACATATTCAAATTAAAATCATTCAAACATATTATCATTCAATTTAGTCCAAAAACACATAAATGGGAAAATTACCATTTTACCCCTGACATTTTACACTTTTTACAATTTAGTCCCTATTGCACAAAACACAAAATATGAAAAATCTCAACATACCCATGTTAGGCCGAATGTTCCTAGTGTTCATAAAAGTCCATATATTTCATTTATTTTACATTTTAGTCCCTCAAATTATTATTTTTGCAATTTAGTTCTAATTACTCAAAATCATCAAAAACTCCAATACAAAACATGTTAACCCAAAACATATCTTTCATATTTCATCATCAAACAACAAAAATCACAAGCTTTCAACAATGACATAACTCAAAATATTCTCCAAAATAAAAAATTCAAGCATGGGTCTTGAAGATAACTTAGCAACGATCTCAAAAATATAAAAATTATCAAAAACCGAGCTAGTTACATACCTTAATCAAGATCAACCATGGCCGAACCGTCCAATATTTTTATTTTTCTTTCTTGTTTTGATATTCGGTGATGAATAATGAAAGAAAAATTCATGACAACTTATTATATGTTTTATTATATATTAACATGTTTATTATTTTACTTATTTAACCTTTTAGTTAAAATTTTAAACCATTATAAGCAATGGTTATTACCGTCCATCATATTAAAAATGTTTATATTGCATAATAAATGCTCCAAATTATAAAAACAAGTTCAATTAAATACTTTCACATTTGACCACCAAATTTTCATTTTACGCGATTAAGCCTTTTTATTTAATTGGGCACTCAAATGACAAAATTAAAGTACGAAAATTTTATAGATATAAATTCACACAAAATGAACACAGTAAATAATTTTTAAATATTTTTCTGACTCGAATTCGTGGTCCCGAAACCACCATTTCGACTAGGGTCTAATTCAGGCTGTTACATTAGTTTTTGGGGGTGTATTATGCATTTAGGTTACATTACGTATCTAGTATGTATGTTCATCCTAGTATAGTTAAGTTGTTTGCTAATGTCATGTGATCATTAAGTACTACTTTATCTACGAGAAGTTCAATCTTTACTTGTGATGTTCGATGATGAGCTTGTATTCTTCAGTATATCTAGAACATGTGATAGTGGATAAGGCGAGTTTAGGTTAGATTGTGTGAAAATTAATTCTGAAAAATGAGATGTCCTATACGTGGTTTTTTTCCTTTTTAATTATAGCGAGTGTTTTTTGATGAACTTAGGGTTTTTGAAGCCAAAATCATTCATTTTGCCACGACATTACTTAAATAAAGGACAACAGGCACTCCAATGCTTAGAATTGCCGAGTAAGTTAATACCACTTTGTTTACTCCATCGTGTTTTTGACTAGAAGGGTGACTCCGAGTAAGAGTGTGTAATAAAGAAAAGGGGTACTCCACTGTAGCAATAGGTTGAGTAGCTAAGGAGGTAGTTTTTTTCTCCATCAATCTTTTTAGTCAAAAGCCTTAGTCTCAAGAGTGATTTATATTTAAATTGTGACATGATTGAGTATTAGGTTATTCAGTGTATGCTCCATTGTGATTATCAAGTCAAAGAATTTTGTGACATGTTAAACCCCTTAATATTACAAAAAAAAGAAAAAAAAGAGAAAGAAAAAGAAAATAATAATAGAGAAAAAAAGAAGAGAAAAAAAGTACAAATAAATATTTTGAAAAGGCTCTAAGCAAGGGTTACAAAGTAACTTAAGTTTAGGTAACAAATGAACTGAGTGCATTAGGAGATATTTGCTATGGCAAAAAAGCATACATTTGTACTTGGGAAAATTTATTTTTAGGGACAAATTTTCTACACTACCTTTGTTGTAAGGAACCTTTGACATTCGACCAAGTTTTTAGAGAAAGAAGATTTCTTAGAACTGATGTATATGTTGTTCTTTTAATAGATTAATAGTACAAGATAGTTACATGCAAGAGAATTTTTTTTTGCAATCATGTATTCATATTTATTTTACTTGAGGACAAGTAGTTTGTAAGCATCTTAGCTTATTGGCTTCAAAACTCTAAAAGGGCCCCTGTGTCTTTACCAAGCCAACGGTAAGTCACAATGTAAAACACTAGACAAGTGTTTGAGATATAACTAACTCATAACCTTTACTCTATTTTGCTATCCAACTTGCATCACTACTTTTTCAACAAAGTCTAATGCACAACCCATATCTCTCATAGGTAGTAACCCTAATGATAACTCAACAGACTTCATATCGATTTTTTACCTCTCTAGCATTTCCAAGGTGGCATTTGTAGCACTCCTCCAATCTACTGAGCCAATGTTCTTTCCACCATGAATATCCTCAGCTAGTTGGATTACTGACAATGTAGTAAGTACACCTTTCATGTCTCGACTCACCGACACAATACATATACAATCAGAAAAAAAGGAACCAACAGAATATTAATCTTATCATGGAAATTGAAGCCAAGAACAAAGATAAAGTCATCCTAGTAAATTACTTTGAAGTCTTCTTTGCCTTTCCATTGACTGATTTGCAGCTCAACTCCTTGGGCTACTCCCTTAGTTAGGGCCTTTTTGGAATTTATTGTCTTGATCTTACTATTTGAATTGCTAACTTAGAGACCAAAATGCACTTCATTGGCTCAGATCACTATAGCTTTGCTTTATCTTCTTTAGTGACTGGGAGTAGCTTAGATCGCTTTAGGCAGTCCTGCATCCTATACAGACTAGAACATAAGATGTACTTCACAGCTTTTTCTCATTCTCTTTGATCCTCTTGGCTTCGAAAGAATGCACGATCGAACCAAATCTCATCATTGCTTTCCTTGGCTCATCATCCCCATCAATGGTAGAAAGCATAGATTTCTTTGGACAATCCTTCACTATATCCAGATCGTCATAACTAAAGCATTTCATTGGCCCTTTTGGTTTGTTATAGAGCTTCCATTTCCCATTATGTGTTAATCCTACCATTGCCACCAATTGTGGAAAATTATAGTCTTTTCGACACTTAATAAGCTTATTTTCTAGTAGTTTTAGATTTTTTTGCTACATTTTCCATTTTTATTAGCTTGTGTTTAATTTTAGTAAAATAAGCGATTTCACACATATTTTGGAAAAGTAATGACCTAATGGGCCAATATAGGCCCATGGAAGGACTGACAAGTCAATTTAGTGTGAAGGACACTACTTTCAGGCTAAGAACATCAAAGATGATGACAGTGTCGCAAAACTAGCATGTGATGTCGCAACACTGCACTTCAAAGCCAAAGAAGTCACTTATGAAGTTCAATGTTGTGACATCGATCCTGTGGTGGCATGACACAGGAGTAATGAAATGCAAAATAAGTCAAGGGTGTTTTTGTCTGCACAACACATTTTATCCAAAATTATGGTTTGTATTCGACCTAGTTAGAGCAGGAAACATTACGATATATAAATTCATGTTTAGTTTAAGTTTAGAGGCCATTGTTTAGAATCGTTTTAGATTAGAATTCTAGGATTTAATTTTAGTTTTAGTTTCTTTTGAATTTAGTCTTTTATTTCTAAAAACAAAATTTTTCCTCTTGTTCTAACTTGGATTCGATGGATCCAAGCTTTCTTTCATTTAGTTTCTATAAATTTCTATTTGGATTTTAATTGTCCCTTTCTTTATTTAAATATTTTTTTTACATATTTAATTTTAGTTTAGGGAAAATTCTATCTAGATCCATGAGTGGCTAATTTCCTTAGAGGGATTAATGATCAGAGATGGGAGTAATTAATAGAAGAATTATGGTTTCTTTTAGTTGGTTTAAATTATGTGTTCTTAAACTCTAAGAAGTAATTTAGGTAAATGAGGATGAGAGAATAGTTTATTGAGTAGCTCATAAGTTATCCCGGTTTGAATTACGAGGTCGAGAGATAAGTTGTTTTTGTCGATTAATTAATTAGCTATATGCTGAGAGGTAATAACTGGTTAGTTATTAGCTAATTCAATAAAACTCAAGTTCTGAAGTTAATTAGGAACATCGATGTGAGTTAATCTTCTGCTTGTTTATTTGAGTTAATTTTGAATGTTAATTTGTCTTTCTTAATTTTTTTTAATTGATGCTATTTTCGTTATTTAATTTTAATTTGGTTTTTCATACTATAATTTTAGATCATTACCATTTAGCCCTGTTAGTGTAGAAAAGTGAATTCTAGTTTAATTCAACCTCCCTTAGGTACGTCTTCGAAATACTTCACTAATACTTTACTATATTACAATTTGACCCATATTGTAATAGCTCACCCTACATAGACCGTATCAATATGCTATTTGGCATATAGTTGAATAAGCCAGGGTGGAGAAAGGGTGAGATTGGTGAAATATCCATAATAAGTCTAGGTGGTGTATTGTGTGGGTTCGACAGTACGCCCATTTGCGAGATGGCTTGTTGGAATTTTCCATTTGGTGAACTCTAGGGTTTGGCGGACTCTTTTGTGTGGCAATCTGCCAATCCCTAATACTTGGGGTAAACTCATTAGTTCATTGATCGATAGACTTGGTTTCTGAGTTTTAGGATGAAAATGATGATGATGAGAATAGTTAGAGTTTAGTTGAGACTTAGTTGGAATTGAACTAGAGTACTGTAAATGACAGCTTGATGTGTTTAGGTAGCTGAATGACTTGTTTAGTTGGCTTGATTTAGTGTACAAGTAACACTTTACTGCTCACTAAATTGATTAGTGGTAGTAGTTAAGTTTGATAGATGTTTAGGCAAGTCTATTATCAGGTTTTAGGGGCCATAGTCAGGTTTTTTGACCCTTTCACTAAGCTTTGTCCCCGCTATCTATGCTATATAATGATGCCGATAGCTGACATGTTTTTCCTTTGCTTTTCTCAGTGTTCTTTTCTAAGTCTCTAGAAAATTTTAAAGTATTTTTGTTAGAGAAGACAAGGAAGGTCTCCAGTAGCTAGCCAAAACACCCTTGTTAAGTACTAGCTTACTTGTAATTTCTAGAAAGCCCTTTAGTTGTTGTTGAAGGGATTTATGTTTTTGCATTAGGCATGCATGATTAAATTAGATAAATGGTCCAATGGTTATGACTGTTTCTTATTTAGCTCCAGAAGCTGGTGAAGGCCCAAGTAATCGAGGCAAAGGACCAGTAGAGTAGACTGTTTTGAAATTGCTGGAGAGCTCCTTCTTCTTCTTTTGAGTTATGAAAATTTCATGATCCATGGGTTGTGTGCGGTAAGTTGCTCTTACTGTAAATGAGTCGACGTATTGTGTCTGGATGTGTGTGTGAGTATGACCATTGTTAATGTAAAAATAACATCCTTGTTCCACGTGCCTAGTACCAGATAATTTAAGACATGTGAAAATTGTGGAAAGGAGATCTATATGTGATGCCTCCGGTAGGACAACTATATTGCAAACCAGACTGGCAGATCAGGGCCCGGCCTTATGGAAGAACACCTGTTTGACTTAACAATGATATGAAGTGAAAAGAAATATGATCGATATGTGATTCTAATTTCTTAGATATGGGTTTGAAGCTAACACAAATATGCGTCATTAATAACCATGTAGGGTTGTGGGACACGTGTATAAGTAGGCGGAATGTGTCCACCAGAGTGCTTCATGTATTATGTTAAATTGGCATAGTGTTGCCGCCAAGGAATTGTGGATGTCAATTAGTATATTAGGTCTATATAATAGAGTCTCACGAAAAAGTCTATTCTTTTTTTCTTACGAGTATTGATTATTGGAGTCCTTGTAAAACTAATTGTGTCTATTTTGGAACTCACCAAGTTCAATTGAACTTACTTCTTTACTTTTCATCCTCATGCATTTTGATAGTAGAAGAAGAATCTTTCAAAGAGGACTACGCCAGAGTTGTGGTTGTGAGTGAGCCTGTAACACTCGTATCCCATCTCCGTTGCCGGAATAAGGATCAGAGTGTTACAAAACCAAACAGAAAAATTTATCTTAATTAAGAATAAGTATTCAATTAATTTATAAACATATATCATTTCATAGAATAAATATTCACATGGGCCTTAATTCAGGTTTACGGGGTCTTAAAATTAGTTTAAAAGCAATCGAGAATCAAAATGAATCAAAACATAAATTTTATGAAAAACTTGAAAATTTGGAAAACAATGGTCACATAGCTGTGTGACCAAGCTGTGTGACACAGCTCAGACAGTGTGAACATTCAAATTAAGGACACACAGGTATTTCAATACCCATGTTATAGACCGTATAACTCACTCACTTGGCTTACACGGCTTTGTCGCAGGCTGTGTGCTAGCCTGTGGATTTCACTAACCTGAGACACACGACCATCTCTTAGCCCGTGTCCTAGACCATGTGAAACTTGCACTAAAACTAACAGATCACACACGGTCGTGTGGGGTGACCGTGTGTGGCACACGGCTTTGTGATAGCCTGTGCCCCAGGCCGTATGCTTCCAAATTAACCCCATAAACAAGCTAAAATGAAGCCAAAACTTGCCCAGTAAGGTACATCTAAAACACAAACCATCCCATGACCAAAACAATCAAAACATACAATTAAAACATATCAAAATTAATAACCTAAACTTCTTACAATGTACCTTTCATAGGTACCTCAATGATAACCAAACATTACACCAAAACTTTATCCATTAACACACCTCAATTCAACTTTCATAACCAGCCACACTATTATCTTCTATACATACTATTAAAATTTTCCATTCTACACAACATAACATAATCACAAATACTAAATAACATTTCATATCTTGCAAACTTCTAATATTAATGTCGCGTGTGAATGCATGATGTGAATGTGCAAGTATACATGCTGAATCAAGCAATAAAATGATGAGTGAGTATCATCTCCACAGGGATTGGAATTGATTAAAATGATTGGTTATGCTATTAGTATGAAAATGACTAATTAAACTGTGCAAAAGAAACAAATGATAAATTGATAAAGAAATTTAATGAATGGATAAATAAAATCAATTATGAATGAAAATATGCTAGGGAAATTAAAATGCTGTGACAATTCTCAAAGATAAGTGGGAAAGAGTTTATACTGTTGAATGATAAAGGTTGGAATTACTCATGTTTTATTTTTATATTAGAATAATGCTGTGACAAAACCTTGACCATTCTACTACCTAGTGACTCACTACTAGCTGCTTCTTTCCCTGTACAAATCACAACTTTTATAGAACTCAAGAATGATATCCAGATTGTTCTTCTGTTCCCTGTACAAATCACAACTTCTATGCCTAGAGTGCTGCAAATAACCTTTCCAAAATTAAATCAGATCAAATAACATACCATACCGTCATTTATGTCTAAAGCTTGCTTGCATGCATTTAAAATAATCACAAATAGAATTAAATAGTTATCTACTCAAAATTAAACCATAGGTATTAAAGATAATAAAAATTCACCCAAATAATTCCAACCTAATTAGATTTAGCTTATGAGTTTGACATTCAAATCCAAAATAGAACTATTCAACTTCATCATTTAAATTTATGAATCACAAAATTCAAATAAGAAAATAAAGATAGAGCTGCAAGAAGCTTTCGCTACTCCAGCTTTCCTCTAATAATGAGATTTTGATGCAAAACCCAGGGCAGAGTTCTTTTCCCCTTTCTTGGGTCTATAATTGCTCTGCTAAGTAAGCAGTTACCTTCTCCTCTCTTTCTCTAAGATTTTTCACAAGAACCTGATGCAGAGAGAAAAAAAGTGTTTTTTATTAATTTTTCTCTCTCCCCAGTTTCCCCTTTTCTTCCTCTTAGCACACATCTTTTACTTCCTCTTTTTTAGGGTGGTTTATATGGTACAAGTACAATGGGTTGAGAGTGATGTGGACGGAGTGCTGCATTATCTTTCTGGAATTGCCATGGAATTCTTGTCGACAATCTAACCAATATTTTTCAATGGGAATAATTCACTTCCTTTATCTTCCTACTCTATTTTATTTTTTCTTCTTCATCCTGCACTTGCTGCCAACCACAACCAACACCTTTCTTCCCCAATAAAAGTAACAAATAATAACCTTCATAGCAGAACCCAAGCTTTGTTATTCAATGTTTTAAAAATATCTAAAAGTGAAAACATATTTATTACGAACAATTGATTTAATCTAGAGGCTTGAAGTATAATTCTTTTCAAGAGTTATCACATCATCAAACCTAAAATATTGCTTGTCCTCAAGAAAATTATATATGAGTATGCATGAATATTTTCCAAAACACACAATTACCATTTTCACTGTTGAACCATATGAAGTATGTTTAATACCTCTATTCTAAGCAGTCTTCAAAAAAAATTGGTTCGAGTTTTATAGGCTTGTTTAGCAAATGAAGTGTAGAAAATGTTTCTTAAAAATAAAAGTTCCTAAATAATTATGCAATTCTGACTATAGCAGACCTTTCCTAATGTAGTTAGGATATCTTTCCTCTAAATTCAATTTCTCTCTTCTCACTTATTCAGTCAGTTCAAAATTTCAATTACAAATATTATTTTTTCTAGGGAATTCGTCTTGTCACATGGTTTCTTTGCTTGAAAATCTCAATGGAGCATAATTAGATTACTGGATAGTATATCATGCCACAAATTGAATGTATTTCATTCATAAAGCTAAGGCTTTTAACTAAAGAGATGGATGGAGCAAACAACTACATCCTTAGCTATTTAGCCTATTAGTACAGTGGAGTGTCCCTAAATTATTAATACAACAATTTTTTACTCACTCTTAGTTGAAATCATTTTTCTGATCAACAATATGATGGAGCAAACAAAGCATTACTGACCTATTCAACAGTTTCAAGCATTGGAGTGTAAAACTATTGCTAGGGTATTCCTTATCATTTATAACCAAATTATTGAATTTAGGTTCAAGATATTCTAAATGCATTAAATGAACCCTACTATAGATTTAATTGCATTGATACTTAAGTTAATCTATTTTTAAGAATCAATTTTCAAACAACTATCCTAAGCCAAACATGTTTAATCAACTTTCACAATTTTCTAAATTAATCGAAGGGTTATTATCCTCATCGAACATCACCAATATCAATATACTTAGCATAGTCTGGCAATTATTTGGAATTTGTATGTAATGGCAAAATGAATGAAAAAATGCATGAATATTAGAGCATCTATCTACAATGTACTATATTTACAACACAATACACCCTCAAACCTAAGGGTTGCATTGTCCTCAATGCAAAAACATATGAATTATAAAAATGTAAAAACAATAGCTGATAATTATAAAAATGTAATGACAACTAAATATGAATGCAAGAAACATATGGTATAAAATGAAAGAATAAAATAAAAGCTTGAAAGAAATTGGGGTTACTCTAATTGGGTTGGGTTGATTTTTTGGCAGCATGTTTGTAGCGTTGCTTCCTTTCTACTTCATCAATATCATATTGAATGGGTTTTCCTCCAGCTCGCTTGTAGCACTTCCATTTTATCTGGTTAATAAGCACCTCTTCTGCATCATCAGTATCTAACTTCGTGAGACATCAATCAATTGAGGAACCACACGTTCTTGTTCGATCATAGGTATAATGGATTTTGATGTAGTGGTGGTGTCAACAGGTGTAGTAGCTTGAGTCACATCACGGTCATCCTTATTAGATTCAACATGCACAAATTTGATTTTCTCTTCTTCTCCTTCTTATTTAGTGGTCTTCTTCTCTACAGTGGCTTCTCTGTCATCTTTATCATCATCATCTAGCTCCAACAACAATTCTTTAGGAAGAATAGGGAATGTAGGCATAGGTCGGGTAAAGTTCTTTCGAAGAGATTTCTTCGTGGCCTTATCTCTTCGTCGGTCATACCCTCGAAAAAGAGCCATTTCCTTTTGAGCTTGGCCATTATCAATGGATAGCACTTGTTGGTGTTTATCCATCATTCAGAATTGTTGTTGTAAACTCTCAAGCACATCAATCACTTTCTTCTCAAAGTTACTGTAAGATATTGGTGGAGCAACATCAGTATTCATAGGTGGTAACGATGCAGTTGTGGATCCCGGATGCCTTAGCATTTCTTGCCTAGAAAATCTCAGGGCGAGTTGTTTTCTTATGGCTCCTTTGTTGGGGATTGTGTCTTCATTCACTTGAATAGGGACCTTCACCTATTGACAAAGTGTCGTACTGAGTGAATAAAATTTAAGGTACTGGCATTCTTTTTAGAGTAGCTGTGGACTTCTCTAAAAATAATACTTCCAACATTGATCTTTCTCCTCGTCATAATCGAGTGCAATAATAACAAGCGTTCTTTTAAAACATTTGAGTTGTGAGTAGAAGGGATGAGACGAGTTTTAAGGAAATGATTTAAGGAAATGATACCAGACTTTTCAGTGAGGCTTAAACGATACACGATCAATGGTATAACAATCATTTTGAGAAACTGTCCTATAACACCCCTAACTCATATCTGTTGCCGGAATAGGGTTACGGAGCACTATCGAAAACTTTTAACAGAAAACATTCGATTCTAATCATTCATAAAACACGTCATATACCATTAAAAAAATCATAACGTCTCTTTTTCAACCCCTCGGTGTAACGCCCCGATTTTTGGGCCTAAGAGTAATGGGCCTTGAGTCTAGGTTCGGGTAGAAGACGGCTCGAACAATTTGGATGTTTTAATTATTATTATTATTATTTAGTATGTAATTAAATAAATTACGAAGGGTTATGGTGTGGGAAAAAGGCCCAAGAGTAAATTTAATTCGGGGCAATTCCTGAATTTTTAATTTTAGAGAAAGAGGGTTCTGGCGATATGGGCTTTAAAAATTGAGGTGGTAAATTATGACACAAATAAGACCTTGGTAAGGTGGCAAGGTGGCACAACTAAGTTCCTAAAAAAATGGCGCGCCTGGGAAGGAATTAAAGGTCCAGGGTTCAACTTGCAAGGTAGGCATACTATTACTTTTTAATTTTAGGCATGTGCCGGGCATGTGATCACTTAAGTGAATTTCGGCAAGGGCTTTAGGGAGGTTAGGCCGATTGTTTTAGTTTATATTAGGGTTAGGTTCTTTTATTTTTCTATCTTGGAGTATTAGGGTTAGCCACCTGAAAGCTTTCACTATCATTCATCCTTTCTGAGTTCTCACAAAAGCCGAAAACGCAAATTTTTTCTCCTTGGTGCTGAGTTCTTCTTCCTCTCTTTTTCCTCTATTTTTTTCTTCCTTTTTTCTTTTTCTTCTAGCCGAAACCTTCTGATCACCTTACTCACCTCCTCTATCGATCCCATCCTCCACAAAACCTTCATAGCCGCCATAAAAGTCGAAATCCTGAAAACTCACTTCTTGCGCCGATTTCTCCAAGCCAAAATCCTTAAGTTATTTTTGTTCCTTTTGATTAACTTTCATCTTCTCTAAACCCTTAGTATTTGTCGGCAACATTACTTCAAAGTTATAGCCTCAAATCATCATCTCCTTCATCACTTAAAAAGCTGAAGTACCATAGATTTAGGGACTTATAGCTGAAACTTCAGATCTCCTGGATTCGAGTTCTACTATCGTTTAGAGGATAGATCTGCATCAGATTTGCATAGAAATCAAAGAGGAATAAGTGGTAAGTGCTCATCACTTCAGATATAGTTTTATTTTACAATTTAGAAAAAGCCGAAGTCCCTAAAATCTAGGGAGGCTGTCAATTTGGGCATAGGGTTTTAAGGGTATTTAACCGATGATTTCTTTTGGTGATTAGTGTCTTCTATAGGTTGGATCAAAGGCTTGGATCTTTGGAACAACTAGACTTAGATCTAGTCATCGGTTTTCGGCAAAAAGGTAAGATTCTAAAGGCTTTAGGGGCATGGTTCGAATATGGTAGGTGAATATTGGGATTGGTTATTGTGGTTTGCAATCTAAGAATTATGGTAATCAATTGTAGGACATCGTAAGGGATCTCAGTGGCAGTCGTCGCGAAATAGGTGTGTTTCGAACACCCTCTCATAGTTCAATTTGGAAAAAGACGAAATGCTGAAATTCCGACATTTCGTGGGCTTGTGAGTGTACGAGTGCTCACAAGACGTTTAGAAATCATTTCATCTGAAATCGCAAAGTGGTAAGTTAGTCATGTGTAAACGACACCCACTCATAGACTAGATCGGCAAAAGCCGAAAAGGCAAAAAGTCGAAAAGCTGACATTTGTGAACTTGCGAGCGTGTGAGCGCTCGTGAGGTGGTTTGGTTGTTAATTTTTGGTAATCGCAATCAGTATGATTGCAGAGTGCGCAATTTCGTGTACTTCGGTATATTTGGGCTTAATGGGCTGAAATCAGGTTAATGGGCCAACGAGCCCAATTCGATAAAAACGCTCAGTAAGTGTTGCTGATAGTACGTTAATAACTGTAATAAGCATGAAACCCTAAAAAGACTGATAAAATTACTGAAATATCTCTGTAAGGTGGAATTACCGTAATACCCCTAAAGGGGTAAGTTTACGATTACGCCCCTCGAGGGTAAATAACTATTCTTACGCTATAATCTGACTGTCTTTCTGAAGCATGCCTTGTTAATTATATATATATATTCTGCATGCATGTCATACTGCATGGGGTTGGGTTTTATTATGGAGGAAGAACTCGTTCTGGTGGCTGTGCCACATATTCTGATATAAGCAACTTTGCTGCGGATTATAGTTAGTGCCGCAACCGATGCTAACACTGTAAGTGTAGGGATGACGTAGGTGATTTAATCCCCACAGGAAGTGTAGGGATGGACGGAGGCAAGTGCAGGGTTGGATGGGTTTATCATGCATTAATCATATGAGACTGTATTGAAATGGGCTCAATCAGGTTAATATGGGCAAGGCCCAATATATCTCGACTTGTAATAGGGCTACGCCCCCAGATTAATCTTGATATGGGCTAGGCCCAATATACTCGATCTTCGTAAGGGCTATGGCCCAGATTAATATTGATATGGGCTAAGGCCCAGTTAACACTAATTTCTGAATAGGGCTTAGGCCTAGTAAAGCTTGAACTGATTTGGGCTCTGGTTGGGATACTTTACACACCGAGTTTTCTAAACTCATCCCCTTTTTCCTATCTTTGCAGGTGAGCCTTAGATCGGTGGACTTGGAGCTGGAGGGATTCAGAGTGGCCATGTGGACTGTTTAAAATAAGTGTTTATGCCTTCACTTTTATTCTAGATTACTTCCTTTATGTTTTCGGGTTTTAAGTTGTAATAAGGCTGCTTTAATTATTTTTAATTGCTTTAGTATGATTATTAGCTTAGGCATGATATGGATTTAAAGGTTTCGGATTGAATAGCTCTACGGCTCATTTTTAAAAGAAATTATCTGATTTCAAAATATCATAAAACAAGACAAAGCTTCTGCAACGAAAATGTTTTAAAAAAGTTAACAAGTGCTTTCAATGGCTTAAAACGAAATGGTTTTTCCTGAACAATCATTCAGTTAAAGTGTGGCAATGGTTGTGTGAATGTCTAGGAGTGGATCCATGGAGAGCTTGGTACTTAAGCAGTCTAATTGACTCATCTCCTCTTTTCCGGCATCCTTCCTGGTTCACAGCTTCCATTCACTTTAATCTATAACAAAAATACTCTTTAAACACTAAGAAAGATGTTAGTTAAAACATGACTTTTACAGTAACGCTTCAATGTGACACACCGAATTCGGGCCTAACTTCTAGGCCGGGTTTGGGGTGTTACACTCGGAGCCTTAGAAGCACTTTAGAAATGATTTGGGACTACATTGAAAACATTTAGAACTTCATGGCAAAAGATAGAAAAATTCATACTACAGGTGTCACACGATTGTGTGGTCAGGCCATGTGACTCACGCGGCTGAGACACATGCACGTGTCTCAAGCCGTGTGGACATTTGAAGTTGAGACACAAGACCAGATCCCAGCTTGTGTTCGTGCCCATTTAACTCTCTGACTTGGTTCATACGACCAAGCCATACACCCCTGTGCCAACCTGTGTAACTCTTGAAATGCAACCTTTAAAAAAAAACTACAAGGGACACATGGCTGTGTCTCGGGACTGTGTGTCACATACGGCTGAGACACACTCCCGTGT
Organism: Gossypium longicalyx; assembly: GCA_025698465.1. Taxonomy (NCBI): domain Eukaryota; kingdom Viridiplantae; phylum Streptophyta; class Magnoliopsida; order Malvales; family Malvaceae; genus Gossypium; species Gossypium longicalyx. The sequence goes on along the minus strand of CM047005.1, from coordinate 48,110,929 downwards.
CTTAGGCCGTGTGGACAAGAAATAGGCCAATTTCATGCCATTCTCACAAGCATTAATTTATTGTAAAAAAACACACACCAATAAAGCCATATAAGTACCAAGGTTACACCAACCACAATGATATATACATGCCAAACTCATCAAACTAACATATACCAAAATACCACCTATACATGCCATTATAACCTTGACCAAGACATCAAAATCTACTGATAAAATCGATGGATAGTGTGATGGATCTCTGACTAGCTTCCAATTCAACTGAGCTTCTAATAATCTGTAAAGTAAGGGAAAAATAACTACGTAAGTAATGAATACTTAGTAAGCTCGTATAAAATTTAAACATAGCATTCCATTTCAATAATGAACTTTATAGGTTAAATATAAAGCTATACCAACGCCTCAAGATTTATGGAACCATAAACAAAAAATCACAATGAAATAAGTCTATCAACACCACATATACTTATCAATCCTAGCATAGTAGGATTTCATAAGACTTTGAACTCTCCCATTTATTTCCTTTTCCATTGCTTTAGCTTAGCTAACAACATCAATTCATTAATTAGCATTTTTGTTCATGAACTAGATGTATCCATCCATAACATACATAAATTTCTCACATACGAGTACATCTTTCAACTTATTATTCCCTTTTCATCAAATTACATTTCAACTATGAATTTACCATTTCATTACCTTTCCTCACCCGTTTCATATGCATAACACACAAGATATATTCATAATCTCAACCATGACTAAAAGCTAGTACATTTAAACGTAGCTCCTTTTGGAATCAATTACATGATAAACCATTTCATAAGAAATTACATACTTTTTTTTATACCACCTTTTCATGTACACAAGCATATTACCAATTGAACACTTACCAAATTGATGTATTTCATTAAGACTAAACATGATATAATCCAACAATAAGCTTAGCACAAGCCTAAGCACATCAACAATACATGTTAGCATACTTGAACATAATTCATGTGAACTTAACATATATAACCATTATACTTGAACATGATCCAATTGGATTTATCACCTTTATCACATATAATGTTTTCCATGTACCACTAATTCAATAAGTTTCATACAAACCTATCTTGGTTAATATTGAACACTTACCATTTCATTTGTGTAACAACCTATTTTTCAGTGAAATCAGAACAGTGGTTTCTGGACCACAATTTCGACCCAAAAACTTGATTTATTTTTATTTCTTTATATGGTCCGTAATATAATAGGCATGTCATGTGAAAATTTTGAAATGAAAATTTTATCAATTAAGTGCTTAATTACGAGGACTAAATCGCATAAAATGCGAAAGTTGAATTCTAGTAGCTATAAGGATCAAATAGCTATGGAATTCAAAACTTAAGGTCCTTATATGGTAATTAGATCATTAAGGAAAGTATGTAGATTTTTATTGGTGACTCATCCATGGAATTATAGAAAAAGGCAAGGACTAAATTGGAAATACTAAAATACTTAATTAATTAAAAGATGATAAAAGAAAATATCATCTTATTATTGTCACATTCAACCTAAAATTTTATGGAAACCCTAGGAGAGAGAGAAACATTCAAGGCTTAATTGGGTAAGTTCTCTTGTCCCGTTTTTAGTAATTTTGGTATTTTTAAAATCATAATAGTTAATCTCTCTATTTGAGGGATTAATTTGAAAATTTATCAAGGTATGAAAATGGGTCATGGATGTATTATTTTGGAAATTAGAAATTTATGGTATAAAATTAAAGATTATTGAGATAAACAACTTTTGCAAAGTGATTTTTGATGAAAACTTGAATTAGGGACTAAAATGTAAACTTATGAAATTGAAGGAAAAATTCTAAAATTTTATGTGTACACGTGTTGTAAATTTTGTAAGAGGGTTTTGGTTAGGCTTGAAATAGGGAGTAATTGCACAAGTTTCATTTTCTGAGCCTAGGGACAAAATCGAAATTTATGAAAAAGTTAGGGGCAAAATGGTAGTTTTGCCTAAGACATAAATTGAGTCCATTTAAATATGAAATGCATGAAATTGATGGTTAAATTCATTTTATAGATCAAGACAACACTAATTCAAGGTTAGAACGAGGAAAAGAAAAGATTTCGGATTAGTAGACTTTTACGAGAACAAGTGTCGAGGTAAGTTCGTGTAACTTAATCCGGCATGTAAATATGTTTAATTGAATGTTGTGTTGTATGGAATGTGATTTATATTGATGTACATTACTTGAATGCTATAATGAGAAACTTAATACATGCTTGAAATGGTGATAAAGGGTTAAGTCCCGATTGAATGTTGAATCCCGTTGATTATATGCGCTTTCCCGAAACAAATAGGGTCCTGCATTTGTTGCGGACGGGATTTAGCTCGAACGAGTAATCCCAATGACCTTAATATAGAAAGGATTTAGCCCCAACGGGTAGTCCCAATACATTACCTCTCGAGCATATGTTATGATTAGGGTTTAGCCCAAACTGGTAACCCTAATTGAGCTCTTTTGAGCATACGCTATATAAAGGATTTAGCCTGGACTAGTAATCTTGTTATACGACAAGTAACTTGAGAGTGTGTTTCTTAGTTAAGTACCTTAAGGGGTAAATTTTATAAGAATTGACGGATTAATAAATTGTACACTTCGAGTGTACTATTTGAGCCTTCATCGAAATTTCAATGATTCAATGGAATGAAAATCTTGAGATGATATAATAATAACTTGAAAGAATATTGCTTAATGAGCTCATCTATTCTTACTTGATGTGTGTGGAAACTTTATGATTGACATGTTTGATTGGATGTATATGATTAGGCAAATTAGCCAAATGGATGAAAACATAACATTTTATGCCTAGATTGTAACACCCCTTGCCCGTATCCGACGCCGAGACATAGTTTGAGGCGTTACCAGACTAAAACATAAACATTCACACAAAACCGGGCCATAAAATTTTGTTCAAATTTAAAAATCTTCAAATTCATGCAAATTGTCCCTTATACGGGCCTATGAGGCCCAAAACATACGTCAAAAGTGACTTAGGACTAAACCGAGAACTTTAGAAAGCTTTGAGAAAACTCAGAAAATTTTCTTATTTTGGAGAGTCACACGCCCGTGTGGGTAGGCCGTGTGGTCACACACGCCCGTGTGGCTTGGGACACGCCTATGTTTTCAGCCAATGTAACTCACTGACTATGACGTTATCAATCAAAATAATGTCACACGGCCAAATCACACGCCCGTGTGCTTGGGCATGTGGCAAATTAAATTCTAAAATCAGATGCAGACTTCACTCGACCTGGGTACACGCTCATGTCCTAAGGCTGTGGCCTTCACACGGCAGAGACACACGCCCATGTCTCTGTCCGTGTGTAACACCCCAAACCCGGCCTAGACGTTATGGTCAGATCTGACGTGTCACATGGACTTACGACTTAGTAAGCATTCGTTGGTTTAAGTGATTAGAGTGGTCTTTGTAAAAACAACGGTTGAATGAAAAGCCGATTTATAAATCTTTAGGCTATCCATTTGTTGTGCTTGTTGAGTTTTGAAAGCGTTCATTAATTTTGAAAACCCGCGCAGCCTAACACTAGCAGTTTCGGTATAGTACAAATATAATCAGTAAATAGAAACCATAGCGGAAGAAGAAATTTAAATAACAACCTTATGACAACTTAAAACCCAAAATTAAATCAGAGTATAAAAATAATAAAAATAAACTAACTTAGAAAAACCAACTTTGCGAGATCTTGCCGGCCACTCGAATCCCTCACGGCCCAAGCCCACTATGGGTGGGGATTTCCATGAGAGATGAAAATAAAGGGTGAGTTTGGTAAACTCAGTGTGTAACATAATCCCACCATAGCCCAAAATAGATCAAGCCTCTGAGTCGGACTTATCGGGCCTTGGCCCAAACATGTAAATCGAATGAAACGCATAGGCCCATAGCGAATACTGAAACAAATATATCATGAATGCAGAAATCCCAACCTGCACCCATCCGTAACACCCCGCACCAGCCTTACACCATGTGGGAGACTACTCGACCCACCCAATTGCTACACACCACAGAAATTGCAGCGAGGCTGCCAGATATTGTGACGAAGTCACCAGATACAGATATTGTGGCTAGGCCACCAGAATTTATATATATATATATATATGTGGCGAAGCCACCAGATTACAGCGAGGCTACCAGATATTGTGACGTAGTCACCAGAACAAATATATGTGGCGAGGCCACGGATTGTGGCCGAGGCGAGCGCTTCCTCCATCAATATAACCCATAACCCATGCAACAGATATAAATGTCATGGCATACATTAAGCAGAATTCGAATATCATGCGTCCCAGATAAAATTAACCCTAAGGGTATATTGGTTATTTTGTACCTAGGGGTATAATGGTAGTTTTCCCTATTTAGGGGTATTTTAGTCATTTCAACAATTTTCAGAGTTTTTATGCATATCAAAGTTACTATTAATCCACTTGTCGTTACAGAAGTCCATTTTAACTCAGTTATCAGTTTTGCCCTTCTAGGCCCAAAACCCCTAATGGGCCTTACGATGTCTAACAGTGATTTAGGCCCATTACTCCAAGTTTTACGGTTAGATTACAGATTTCAACAGTTTTGATTACTATAGTTTGCCAAAACGTCCTTAATGATTATTTTTACCCAAATGGGCTCAGAAGCCCATTGGGCCCCTATTTGGCCCATCGAAGCTCAACTTACCAAAACGCGCGAAATTGCACACTTTGCAATTCCATCATCAACAACCCAAATCCAACCATCGGAGAGTAATCGGTTACTCACAGATCCTCACAATGCCAACCTTTCGGTCACTTTTGGTTACTCTTCGGTCATTATGGTCTTAACCGTTCTAGCCTATAGTAAGGGTATGATACACACCTGTTAACTGTCGAAGTGTTGACAAAACTCCTCGCACGATAAGCCTACAAACGGTTACCACCATATCAGGTTACGAGTCGATATTAATCTTATGAAAAGAACCCTTACCATATTCGGCCAACACCTACCTAGGCCCTAAGCATCCAAAGTCCTTACCTTTCTACCAAATGTAGACTAGTCTCGATGCCTAACTTGTGCTAGCCTTTAAGATCCTTAGTTGAACAACCCCTTGATCACACTAACACACAAAACAAGAGAAAGAGGCCAATAAGCCCTTAGTCCAAATCGATAGCCACCCCTAAGGGGTTCGACTAAAACCCTTAACATAAGTACTAACGAAAGTTGCTTGAGTACTTACCCACGTGATATTCTGCCTACGAAGAGTCCTAGATAGCGGTTCAATCCCGATCTATAACAACTCCTTCCACAAACCTCAAAGCAAGACAGGTTTGATCTCAGATTCGGCCCTGAACACCACTAGGTATGAAGGTTTCGGTTTTGAAGAAAATAATGAAGTGTTTGGCCACAAAAAGGTATTCGACTAACTGGGTTTCTAAGAGATTGAAAAAGAAAAGGAGAAATAGAAAATGTGTGAGCAAGGTAGGTTCGGCTAAGAAGAAATCGACAAGGTGTAATCAAGGTTTCGGCCAACAAGAGGAATCGGTTCAAAAGGTTTTGGTCAAGAGAAGAATCGGCAATGATGAGCTTGCTTTCAGCTTTTATGACTATCTAAATGAGAAGAAAATGAAGAGGGAGAGATATGGATGGCAGTAGAAGAAGATGGAAGGAAAGAAAAGAAGAGAAAAAATTAGAGAAGAAAAAGAAAAATAGGCAATCAGTTTGACAGAGGAAAACGGCACAGGGAGGTGCTTTGGGAGACCTATATTTGGCTTCTAGCAAAAGAACGAGTAAAGAGAATGAACCCTAAGGCACCCTACCTTATTTTGGCTCACCAAAAAGAAAAACAAAACGAAATCCCGAAGGAAAAATCAAAGAGAATTCGGCACAACTACCCCCTTGGCCGGCCAACTCTTGCTCCTCAAGAGTCCACCATTCGGCCAACTCTATCCTCCTTGATTAGCTCCTCCTTTTTCTCCCATTATCCCTCCTCAACTTACTCCTTTGACTCATTCAAACTCTACCTGATAGAATTCATTTGAAGTTCACCACTTACCTTCCTGCTCATAAAAATAAAACACCTTAATTACTTATCTGTGACTTGAACCCTGGACCTCCAAACCCTCCTAGGCGCCACTTTTATAACTCCTTAGTGGCGTCACATTGCCACTCCACCACAAGGCTTCCTTGTGACACATTTCACACACAACTTCTTACGACACCTTCTATCCAAAGCCCCTTATCTCCTAAGTCTAAAATCCAAAATTTTACCCGGGTTTGACCAACCCTTGGGCCTTCCATAGGCCCATTACCGCACCCCTAACATGAATTACACACCCAAATACCAGAATTCAAAAATTTTATCAACCTAACAGCAACCCAAGGAAGACTCGAAAATTTAAGGCGTTACACCATGTGTTTACTATTGAGCATTTTTTTTTGCATTAATTAAGGTGCAGGGGACACACGGTCTAGACACACACCCATGTGTCTACCCGTGTGGAAAACTTTAAGGCTATTTTCCAAGCCATTTGTCACCCTTAAATGATCATTCACTCATTCATCTTTGATGGCATGCAACAAAATATATTTAGTCACTCTCAACACTCATAAACATGATTAATCCATGCTTTTATCACTTATCCAAACCATCATGCTTTCATATGGCATTCCACACCAAGTTCATATTCATTCATCATGCTAAACCTACTTTCGATTTATTGAAGTATACCACATGTGCAATATAATGCATGCATGCATAAATGATTAGGGTTACAACCCAAATAATCAATATGAACCATATCACATGGCCATATACAAAATGAATCAAATATTTCCATAAGCCAACACATTTGGCTAGACCAATATGAGATATAACAAAAAGACCAAGTCTCTATACATGCCATACTCAAAATCTTGAGACTAACTATACCAAAATGTGCAGTTGATAGTGTGATCGAGCCTCTGACATCCTTCAATCCCTGAGCTAGCTTGGCGATACTATAAGAAAATGGGAAAAGAAAGGGGAGTAAGCATAAAGCTTAGTAAGTTCACATGCAAATAAATAGCAACATAATCTTATATATATAAATACCAATGACATAACATAGTTTACTTACGTGTTATCATAAATTTCATAGGCATAACTTAAATTTGTAGACATAACTTACACATTTTTAATCTTACCAAAAATTCATCACATATCAAGCTCATACATATGAGTTTTTCATACATGCTTGTACCAACTCGGATCACATTATCATATTTCCTTATCATTGACTTTTCGATTAACTCACAAGTTTACCTATTAGACACTTGGAGTACTATTGAATACATGGAAGACTTGCACATAGTGCTTCAAACGTAGCCACATGCTACCTCATATCACAATCACACATTTCTCACTCTCGAGCTAATCACGGGCCTGCTCACACAAGTTGACAGTCAGGACGTAACTACTCGGGCTGCTCACACAAGCTGATAGGTACCCGCAACACATGCCGGGCTACCCAGCCACTAGTAGAACCCAGATTCACATAATCACATATACACATAATCTCATGAGCTCATAATCACATAGTTCCTAGGGACATGTCATATTGTATCCTACATTATTCCTAAGGTTCAAATGGGATTTTCTCGATAACGCATATTCTTCGAATTCGTTCACAATGTCATGCTCATAGATAATAAAGTCATTCATACACTCGTCATAATAATTAAACATAGAGATTCATACATAAATAAAACAATCAAACTTGATATATCATTGCATTATTTACATATGAACTTACCTCGGTACAAAATATGGATAATTAATTCGATTTAGTCCAAAATCTTGTTCTTTCCTCGGTTTAGGTTTGGACTCCGTTTTTCTTGATCTATAATAGCAAATTCAGCTCATTTAATCATCACATTATTCAAATTAGTCCAAAAACTATATTTAGGAAAAATTATAATTTTTCCCCTAAACTTTCACATATTTACAAATTAGTCCCTAAGCTCGTAGAATGAAATGTGTTCATTTTCTTTGTTACCCAAGCCTAGCCGAACTTATACCATGCACATATCAACCCACATTTTCCTTTATTTTACATTTTTACTACTCATTTTTACACCTTTTACAAACAAGTCTTTTTCATGCAAGTCTATAAAAAATCACTTAGTAAAAGATGTTAAACACACATTAAACTTTCATGTTCTTCCATTAAACATCAAAAAACAAACATGTCACACATGAGTCAAATTTCATACATGAAACCTAGCTCACAATATCGCTAGAAATGGATAGATCATGCTTCAAGGACTTGAAAAATGCAAAGAACATCAAAAACGGGGTAGTGAGCACTTACAATCAAGCTTGAAAAGTCCCTTGCAAATTTTGGTACACAAGGAGGAAGATGGACAAAATTTTGACTTGATTTTTCCCTTTTTATTCTTTTATTTACCAAAAGACAAAAATGCCCTTAAGGCCTTTCTTTCCAATTTCTCCTATTCATGCCCATTTTTGTCCAAAATTATAGAAATTGGTCAGATTGCTATTTAAGACCATTTAATTTATAATCCAATGCAATTTCATGCTTGAAGCTTCTAGAACACATATTTTGCAACTTATTCAATTTAGTCCCTAACTTCAAATTGGACACTTTACCAATAAAATTTCTTCATGAAATTTTCACAAAAGCATGCAATCGTAACATAGGCCTCCCAATAATATTTCTACTATGAATTTATGGTCTTGAAACCACTGTTTCGACTAGACCCTAATTCGAGATGTTACATAAATTTTAATAAACAAGATTGGTAAGTTTAGTTTCCGTTATACGAACTTACTAAGCATGTAACGCTTACCCCATTTTATTTTCCCATGTTTTATAGTGCTCGGAGGCTCGTGAAGGTTGGAAAATCATCGGAGCATCGTCACACTATCAACTACCATTTTGGGTATACTTAGTAAAATCATTTTGGTATAACATCATGTATAGGAAAACTTGGCTAATAGTGGCTTGAAAATGTCATTTTGTAACCTAGCCATTGGAATGGCTATTAATTGTTCATTTTGGTATGTTTAAGTAGATTATTAAGATATACATATACACATGTGTTATGTCATGAATATGTGATCAATGTTGTGGATGCCTAAATTAATTCAAGGTAAGTTTATAAACACTTGTTCTTACAATGATATGTCAGGTTAAATGATGAAACTGCCTATTTTGAATGCTTGGAATGGTTGGTATTGGTTGTGTGTTTCATGTGCACGTCTTGGGTGAAATTTTGGGTGAGAAATAAAGTTAGAAATGGCTTCATTTTATCCATACGGGCAGACACACAAGCGTGTGTCTAGACCGTGTGTGAGACACGGCCTGGTGACATGGGCATGTGGTTATGTAATAGCCCCTTTTTAGGTCAAATTGGAACAGTGGTTTTGGGACCACAAATCTGAGGTTAAAATATTTATTTTATTATTTTAATAGGGTTTACAACATGATATAATTATTATTTGAAAATTTCGTTAAGAAATTTTACCGTTTAAATGCTTAACTTGGTAAAAATGACTAAATCGCGTAATGCGTAAAAGTTGAGTTCTAATTGTTAAAGGTGTTTAATTTCTATAATTTATTAAATGAGAGGTCCTTAAGATGTTATTAGACCATTGATAGTGGAATTTGACATAGATAACCTTATATTTGATGATTTAAATGTTTTATTACTAAGGTTAATATAGTAATTTATGTATTATGTTAATAATAAATAAAACAAAAATCATTTTATTCATAATCTTCCATCTATATTGCTGAATTTGAGAAAGAAAATAAGGGTTTGAATTTTCCATGATTTCGGCACACATTTGGCTTGATTAAGATACGGTTTGAGCTCGATTTTTGATGATTTTTACGTTTTAGAGATTGTTGCTTTGTATTCTAGCTAGCCCATGCCTTAATTTTTGAAATTTTTCATGATCTTGTGAAGTTTCATTGATGATTATTTGAGTTTTTAGATGTTTTATGATGAGATATGAAATTTTGATGATAGATTTTAATGTTTTGTAAAGTGATTTTTGACAAAAATGTCAAAAAGGGATTAAATTGAGAAATGTGTAAAATTCAAGGATGAAATGTGAAATAAATGAAAAATATGGGCTAATAGGGACCCTGTTAAAATTTGGCTACTATGGGTTATGGCCTAATTGTGTAATTTTGCATTTTTATGTGTTAAGGACTAAATTGCAAAGTAGTGAAAAGTCTAGGGGTAAAATTATAATTTAGCCAAAATGAGTGTGTTAGGCTAAATTTAATTGAATGAAAGTTTGAATGAGTTAATTTGATATTATATAGATCAAGATAAGTAAAAATCGAAACTAGATCGAGGAAAATAGAAAGTAGATGAATAACCGATAATTTTATCCGAGGATACGAGGTAAGTTCGTATAATTAGAATCAAAATTTTGTATACTTGTAATTGTTGAAATGAATGTGTATAATTAATATACTTGAGATATGAATGCCTTATTAATATAATCTATTGGTTCCCGAGCCCCGTTTGAACATATGAATTCATAGGATACGAGTGACATGTCACTAGGGTTACCATTTTGGTCGAGCTCCTTCATTTGTTGCGGACTCACCACTGCTCGTATGAGCTTACTGATATATCAGCTCATAAGGGCTTACTATTTTTAGCTCATTGGAGCTTACTGTTTCAGCTCGTATGAACTTACTGATCAGCTTAATAGAGCTTACCATTTCAGCTCAATAGAGCATACTGTTCATTAGCTCAAGAGGAGCATACCGATCATGGCTCGAAAGAGCATAAATGATAATGAATTGACAGATTATTGATATCTATCACTCGAGTATCCTTTGGAGTTCTAAAAGGTTAAACAGGCTTAAATTCTGTTTATACGAATGAGTACTATTACTGAATGAATTATTGGTTATATGATGAAAAATGAAATGTAGAATGTTAGTTATATTGATTATTGAATTGTGATAATGGATGATTTCATGTATTAACATGTCTAACCTATGAATAAATGCTTGTGATAGGCATTTGGAATTTGTATGGAGTTTACCTTAGTTATTTGTATTGGTTTGGTATAAATGGTAAGTTTAATTCTGAATTATACTGGCTTACTAAGCTATAAAGCTTACTTTGTTTCTTTTTCTATCCGATTTCCGAATGGTATTTTTGAACTTGTAGACATATGTAAATATGGCATGTATAGGCTAGTTTAAATGATGTTAGTTATGTTACTTGATATCATAATTTTGGTATGTTTTTGTGTATAAGTTAAGCCATGTGATTTGGCTTATTTTAGTACTATGTTTTGGTTGTGTATAAGTGTACAATTATGGTATGTTTTGGGCAAGGAATTGTTTGAATGAAAATGTGCAAAAGATGTCTTATTTTTTAGTTGATATATGAATGGATTATGCATGATATTTACTAGGTAATTAAATACTCAGTTGAATTGGTATATTATGTGTATGAAATGGTATGGAATGATTGCCAATTGGGTTGTGAAATATGGTCATTTATGCTTGTGAATGCTTGTAATTATAGGGTGACAAATGGCTTTGCAAATAGCCTATTTTTGTCCACAATGGTAGGAACACGGGCATGTCCCTGCCGTGTGTGACACACGGTCATGTTGCACGGTCGTGTATCCCTTGGTGTTCAAATTGAATTGAAGTCAGTATGCTCCACACGGCCTCACACACAGGCGTGTGACTAGCCGTGTGGTACAAGTTAGTATACCCCTAAATGGCACATGGCCTAGCACACGGGCGTGTGACTTGGTCGTGTTAATAAGTCAGTATACTCTCCAGATTTCACACGGCCCGGCACACGGGACAATGTAATGACTCCCGATGTTTTCAAATGTGTTTTTATATAGTAATGGATCCCGAATGAGTTGTAGCGGATGATGTAGAAAGTAATGCGCCAGCTCCAGCTCAAGGGACAATGTAACATCTCGAATTAGGGCCTAGCAGAACAGTGGTTTCGGGACCACAAATCTGACATAATAAAATTTATTTTTATTATATTTTTATGGTCTACAATTTTACGGGATGATTTCGTGAAAATTTCGTTAAAAAATTTTAACGTTTGGGCACTCAATTTGGTCAAAAGGACTAAATTATAAAAAGTGCAAAACTTGAGTTCTAGAAGCTAGAGGTGTCTAATTGCTATAAAATTTTAAATTGGAAGTACTTAAATGGTAATTAGACCATTGGTTAATTGTTGGACAAAAATAGACATGAAATGGGTGAAATAGAATATTTTTAAGTTAGGAGCATTTTGGTAATCTAATAATTAAAAGAATTAAAAAGGGATAATAAGCCAAAATTGTCCATCTTATTCCCCATTCAGCTGAAATTTGTGTGGAAGCCATGGCTAGGGTTTGGTTCAAGCTTCCAAGTTCATTTGTAAGTGATCCCGAGCCTCGTTTTTAATGTTCTTTACATTTTTGAAGTCTCGGTAACTCGATTTAGCTATTTCCACCATTATTTTAAGCTAGGGTGTGTGTTTAAAAATTTACCCATAGATGACATGCATGTGTTTTGATGTTTAATGGTAGAATATGAATGTTGGGTGTTAAATAAATGACTTTTGCCAAGTGATTTTCAGTGAAAATGCTTAAAAGGACCGTTTTGTAAAAGTTATAAAATTTGTAATAAAAGTGTGATTTAGTGGAAATTAGGGGCTACTATAGTTACGAAAATGATTCGGCTAGGTTTAAAATGCAAGGAAATTGAATAAAAATCATTTTACGAGCCTAGGGGCCAAAGTGCAAATATGTGAAAGTTTACGAGTCAAAATGCAAATTTATAAAAATATGATTTTTGGACCCATACGAATAATATGACTAATTAGTAAGCTAAATGTGATATTATAGATTAAGGAAAATGAGATTCGGGCATAGGTTGGAAATGATTGAGATTATGGACTAAATCGGAATAAATAATCGTGCTCGCATTCGAGGAAAGTTTGTATGTCAATAATAATGCAATAATATCATTGCTTGTGCTTAAAATTAAATTGATGTGTTAACATTATGTGATGAATATTTATATAGTTGATATGATGATTGTATTATGTGACAAATGTCTAAATGTTATTATAAGCAATGCCATGTTTATTTCATGAATATGAGAATGGTGAATTGGTAAGCATGAATGATATTATGGTCGTTGTCCACGACATGACAAGCAAGTGCGATAAGGATGCTATGTGCAAGTGTGGAAAATCCCGTTTGAACCTTAGGAATAGTTTAGGATACAAGTGACATATCACTAGGAATTAAAAAATCTGAGCTCGTTGAGTGGTCTGAGTTCGTGATATATGTGAGAATTCGAACTTGTTGAGTGGTCCAAGTTCGTGATATATGTAGCATCCGAGCTTGTTGAGTGGTCCAAGTTCATTATGGATGCGAGCATCCGAGCTCGTTAAGTGGTCCGAGTTCATAATGGATACGATACATGTAACATCCGAGCTCATTGAGAGGTCCGAGTTCATTATGAATGTGTTATATGTTATAAGGTAGCTTTGGCTACGTATGTTTATGTGGCACTTATGTGAAACTTTTTGTGTATCCAATAGTATTTCAATTTTTCAACGGGTATTATAATGAATGATGCGATGAAAGTCCCGAGATGGGCATGGTAATTAAGGTAAAGTTATTCGATATGCTACAGATATGTACAGGTACGTACGTTATACTCATGAGTAATGCCTTGTTACAGGATGATATATGACGAAAAGGTATATTCATGTGTATGTATATGACTATTTTATTGATGAGCTAGAATTATTGAATGATTAATAATCTTGGTGATTATGTTATTATGCCATCATATGATAGTTATCATGATATTGCACTAAAACCGTTTTGGACATCAGTAGTTGTGTGATTTTGAAAATCCACCAAAAAATTGTGGAAATTGAATTAGAGATTGAATAAGATATTAGATTAAATCTTATTGAATCTAGTTTCACATAGAAGAAACGATGTAAGCAAAAAAGTTTCATATTATGAGATATTTGAACTTTTGTGAGACAAAGTCAGGGTGCTTTCGGGCTCCCCTGTCTCAACTTTGGAAAATCACTAAAAAGTTGTAAAAAAATTATTATGGGTTAGAATTTATATGACTAAATCCTTAATGAGTATATTTTCAAGAGAAATATACGGGAACATTAATCGAATCCCGTACTAAGAGATAATCGATTTTTAGTAAAGAAGGGTTGAAGCTGTTAAACAGCAGAACAGGTGTGACATTAAAGAATAAACTGTACTTATTGGCTAATCCAAAAATTCTGAAAATTTTATGATAAGAAGTTATGTGAGTCTAGTTTCAAGAAAAATTAGCGAATCCTAATTTGGAGTTCCGTAGCTCTAGCAATAAATAATTTAGTGACTATGACTCGAGAAAATAGCATGACTAAAATATAAATAAAAGTATAATTATGGTTATATTACAATGGAATCATGTTGATAATTTGCTTATTATTATCATATGGACTTACTAAGCTTTAGGCTTACTCCCTCCGCTCCATTTCATTAGTGTTGTCAGGTTGGCACGGGGTTGGAGATCGCCGGAGGCAGCATCACACTATCAGGCTACCACCTTTGCTGTATTGTTGAATCTTAATGTCTTCAAGTGAGTGACATGTATAAGGACTTAGTCATTATGATGTGTATTCTTTTGATTTGGCCAAGATGTTGGCTTAAATTGATTGGTTGTGTTTAGCCATGAGATTTGGCTTGTATGGTTTATGGCTTGTAAGCCTATTTATCCAAGCTATTTATTGATGCCTTGTGATGTGGTCATGTGATTATAATTGTTTGACATGAATGGTTACTATTACGGTATGTATGCTTGATGAATGTCTTATGACCAAACGAAGTGGTCATAATCAGAGAATAAAAGTGTGATATGGCAGTAAGTCAATAATGCTTGAACATGAAATTGGTCTGGAATGACTTAGACAAGCATGGTATAAATGTATAAGTAATAATCAAAATGACATGTTCAATTGATTGTGAATTGGTTTGTTTAGACTTGGTATAAAATGAGTAAGCAAAATCACATGTATGATGATATATAGAAATATTACAATTGAGTCTTAATGGAGGATGTTTAATCATTTACTTGATGCTACATTGTATGTGTCTATAATGTATTTAAGTATGTGAGGTGGTAATAAAAAGGCTTGGAAAATAGTCTAAGTGCTAGCTACAGGGGCAGAGACACGGCCATGTGTCTCAACTGTGTGAAGGACACGGCCTAGCGCATGGGCGTGTGGCCTGGCCGAGTGATTCAATTTGTTTTGCTAATGTCATAAACATAGAGTTACACGGCCTGAGGACACGAGAGTGTTGGAGACATACGAGCGTGTAACCCTATTTCATGAAAAATTTTATAAGTTTCCCAAAACTTTCTAAAGTTCTCAGTTTAGTTCTGAACCACCTCGATGTATGTTTTAAGCCTCGAAGGCCCGTATAAGGGACGATATACATGTATTTGAAAAGTTTTAATTTGGACAAAATTTTACGGCTTGGTTTTCACATGTTTGTGAATGTTTAAGTTCGGTAATGCCTCGAACCCTATCTCGGCGTCGAATACGGGTAAGGGGTGTTACAGACAGCGCCTACTGAATCTAAACCTGTGACAAGCAGTCACGGGGGTGAGGCTAAAGAAGCCTTCTTTCAGATATTGAATAAATGGTTCATAAAGTACATTCGTATGAACCCAGCTATTTAACAACCTCCACCCCCACCTGTAACCCAGCCGATCCCTGTAGTTCCTCAAGGTATTGATCCTCTGCGATTAACTAAACCACCTGTCGATAAGATATGGAAACACAGAGCTGAGGAATTTAGAGCTATGTTAATTATGACCCTGAGAGAGCAGAGTTTTGGGTCGGGAACACGATTAGGATATTTGATGAATTATCTTGCACACCTAAAGAATGTTTAAAGTGTGTAGTATCACTGTTGAGAGACACCGAGTATCATTGGTGGAATACCTTGATATCCGTAGTTTCACAAGAAAGTGTTACTTGGGATTTCTTTCAAGTTGAATTTAGAAAGAAATACATCAGCCAAAGGTTCATTGATCAGAGAAGAAAATAATTCGTTGAAGTGAAGCAAGGACGTATGTCGATCACAGAATATGAAAGAGAGTTTGTACGACTCAACAAATATGCTCGTGAATGTGTTTCTTCTGAAGCTATAATGTGTAAAAGATTTGAGGATGGATTGAATGAAGAAATCAGAGTGTTAGTTGGAATTCTTGAGCTGAAAGAGTTTGTTGTTTCATTTGACCGAGCTTGTAAAGCCAAAGAGCTTTGTAAAGAGAACAGAAAAATCGATTCTGAGGCTAGAGATTCAAGAAAAAGATTTGTGGGAAAATCAGATTAGTCAACATCAAAGAAATTTAGAGAATGTCATCCTCGTTCTACAGCTTCTACGGGAATTTCAGTTAGAGATAGAGATGTGAGACATTTTGGTTCTAAACCTCAGGCGACATTAGTTGCTAGTGTGTGTAGTGTTAGAAATGCTGGACCTGAATGTAAACACTGCAATAAGAAACATTATGGTGAGTGTAGATTGGTGAGCGGAGCTTGCTTTAAATGTGGATCGCTTGATCATTATCTCCGAGACTATCCAAAAAAGTTTATAGCTGATAGAGATCAACCAGTGAAAGCGAGTAACATGCCTGCTAGAGGGAAACCACTCTGAAATACTAGAAATATGAGTGGTAACCGAGGTGTTACGAGAGATTCGACTGTGAGATCTGAGGCACGAGCATCTGCTGGGGCTTATGCTATCCGTGCATAGGAGGAGGCATTATCGCCAGATGTTATTACCGATACTTTTTCTCTTTTTGATACTAATATAGTTGCGTCAATAGATCCTGGATCAACCTATTCATATATCTATATGAATTTAGTATTTAAAAAGAGTTTGTAATTAAGGTATTGAACCCTTTAGGCAAATCTGTTTTAGTTGATAAAATTTGTAAGAATTGTCCTTTGATGATTCGGGGTTACTGTTTTCGAGCTGACTTGATGCTTCTACCGTTTGATGAGTTTGATGTGGTTTTTGGTATGGACTGGTTGACTATGCACGATGCGGTTATGAATTGTAGATATAAGACTATCGAATTGAAATGTCAAAATGGTGAGATTCTTCGGATTAAGTCTGATGATCCGAATGAATTACCTATTGTGATATAGTCTATATTAGCTCAAAAATATTTGAAAAAGGGTTATGATGCATATCTTGCATACGTACTGGATACGAAAGTGTCTGAGTCAAAGATTGAATTTGTACCTATTGTTTGTGAGTTTTCGAATGTATTTCCAGAAGAATTACAAGGTTTGCCACCAATTAAAGAAGTTGAATTTCGTATTGAATTAGTAATGGGAACAACGCTGGTATCGACAGTTCCGTACAGAATGGCTCCAACAGAATTAAAAGAATTGAAAGCTCAGTTGCAAGAATTGATAGATAAAGGTTTTGTACAATTGAGTTATTCTCCCTGGGGTACACCGGTATTGTTTACGAAAAAGAAAGACGGCATGATGAGAATTTGTATTGACTACAGACAGTTGAATTAAGTGACTATAAAGAACAAATACCCTCTACCCTGGATTGATGATTTATTTGATCAGTTGAAAGGGGATACAGTATTTTCAAAGATTGATCTAAGATTGGGTTATTATCAGTTACGAGTTAAAGAGTCTGATATGCCGAAAACCGCATTCAGAAGGAGGTATGGACATTATAAATTCCTTATTATGCCTTTCGGTTTAACTAATGCTCCTGCCATTTTTATGGACTTGATGAATCAAATATTCAGACTGTATTTAGATAGATTTGTTTTTGTATTCATTGACGACATTCTGATCTATTCACGAGATGAATCTGAGCATACTGAACTGTAACACCTCTAACCCATATTCGTCACCGGAATAGGGTTACGAAGCATTACTGGATAATACACATCATTCACATACATTTATGCATGCATAATCAAAATCCATTCAACTCATTCACTTTGTCCCTTATAAGGCTATACGAGACCTTAAAACATGCTTAGAAGTGGTTCAGGACTAAACTAATAACATTGCAAACTTTGGAAAACTTTTAAGGGTCACATGCCCGTGTGAACAGGCCGTGTGCCTCACACGGCTACCAGAGACGCCCGTGTCACAGGTCGTGTGAAAATAGGGCATATATACTGACTTGTACCACACGGCTGAAGACACGCCCGTGTGCCATGGCCGTGGGAAAACTGGAGAGGTTACTAACTTGGGTCACACACCTGACCACACGCCCATGTGCTAGCCCGTGTGCCACACATGGCCAGTAGACACGCCCGTGTGTCAAGGCCGTGCCAAATTTGTAGGGTATACTAACTTTAATTCAAAGGGTTACCCTAGGGGACACATGACCGTGCACCATGACCGTGTATCACACACGGCTGAGATACACGCCCGTGTCTCTGCCCGAGTGGACAAAAATAGGCTATTTGTAAAGCCAATTTGCCACCCTTTTTCTCATGCACATAAAGCAATCAAATAATATCATTTCAATGCATATATAGGTAGCCAAAACATGCCAATTCATACACATAGTATACCATCTAATCTCAACCATTTCAACTACTCAATTCCACATTCAAAACATACCAAAACATTATACCAAAATCACCAAATTCACGTAACTTCTAAATGTATTTTCATCACCTTATCATCAACTAAATCATGGCTCTCAAACATGTCAATTCATCATCTATAAACCATACCATAATATACCTTTCCTCAAACATTTATAACTAACCAAATGAGTAACCATTTAGTCATATCAATAACCATGGCAAACAATGCCAAAACACAAAACATTATATACATCACATGTAACACTTATCCAAAACATAATTTTAAGCCAACTTAAATGGCCAAATACATACCAACATTTGCAACAAAAGCAAGCCCAATCTCATGGCTATATCAAACCATAAAACATATCATCAACTCACTAGCCTATACATGCCATATACCATATTTACAAGCATCAAAAAATACCAACAAGTAATCGATAGTGTGATGATGGTTCCCGATGATCGCCGATGTCCAAGCTAGCTTCGATAATCTATAAAACATGGAAGAACACACAAAGTAAGCTTCAAAAGCTTAGTAAACCATATACAAATAAAGTCAACACATGAATATTTGCATATCCATTCAAATATGTTAAGCATAGCTAATCACATTCAAATTCACAAACCTTTCTCATTGAACATATATTCAATGTCTTAATCAAGTCATCAAATATTTCCCCTTTTCAATACTCGTATGAATTTTGTATGTACTTGAGTCACTTAGCTCTTTCACATATTCTTTCTCGACTTGACTTTGCCTGTTGAACCATTCGGAGTCATTAAGGATACTTGGAAATCACATAAGCTCATACAAAGCCATATCTCAGATATGGTCTTACATGTTATTACATATCGATGCCACTGTCTCAGACAGGGTCTTACACGAAATTAATTAATGATGCCAATGTCCCAGACATAGTCTTACATAAAATCAATTAACGATGCCAATGTTCCAGACATGGTCTTACACGTAATCTCAATACATGTAATGACATCTTGATAACCTAATGTCATGACATTCGTATCCTATTCTATTCCTGAGGTTCGTTTGGGACTTTCAAATGTCGTAACTCTCTCGATTATTGCTCGTAATTTCTCGTTCAACATTTATAACATTTCAATGACAAGTAAACACATATAATTCAATTTAAAGACATTTATTTGCATATGAACTTACCTCGTAGTCGGAATAGAGGGGTCAGATCGATTATTCAATAACTTTCGACTTCCCCCGATCTAAATTCGATTTCTTTCGTTCTTGATCAATATACATTCAAAATTAACTCTTTTGTTCATCAACACATTCAATTTAGTCCACAAACACATATTTAGGCATTTTTGCATTTTAGCCCCTAAAGTTCCACATTTATTCAATTTAGTCTATATTTCTCAAATACATCAAATTCACACAATTAAATTTAATCCATGCTTAGCCAAATTACCAAAATACCCCTACCAGCCTATATTTCACATTTATTCACACTTTTAACCTCATATTTTCATCTTTTCACAATTTAATCCCTAATTTGTATTTTTACCAAAAATCACTTTACTAAACATGATAATATATCAAAAAATACTCATTTTCCATCATCAAACTTTGACGCTCCACAAAATCATCATCAAATTCAAAAATTAAAGCACGGGCTAGCTAGAACACGAAGCAACGATCACAAAAACATAGAAATTATCAAAAATCGAGTTTAAAACACTTACCAAATGAGATTTACAATTGTCGAACCCTAAAACTCCATTTAAGCATTCTTCTTCTTCAATATTTGGACACTATTAAGAAAGATGGACAAAATTTGATATTTTGTTGTATTTTAATTAACTTATTTATAAAATTATTTATTTACCCATAATGAATAAACATTAAAAACATATAATGGTTGTCCATAATAGTCCAATATCATTTATAATGGTATAATATAATCATAAGGACCTTTCATTTAATAAGCCATAGTAATTTGGCACCTTTATCAAGTAGAATGTAACTTTTGTATTTTACGCGATTAAGTCATTTTTCTCAAATTGAGCTATTAAACGATAAAATTAGCTCAAGAAATTTTCACACATATATAATCACATGCTATAAACACCAAAAATAATATTAAAATAATTTTACAACCTCAGATTTTTCGTTTCGAAACCACTATTCTGATTTAGCTAAAACCAGGCTATTACACGAACAGTTGAGAATTGTGCTACAAACTCTACGTGATAAGTAATTATTTCCAAAGTTCAGTAAATGTGAGTTTTGGCTTAAAGAGGTTAGATTTTTGGGGCATATTGTTTCAGCTGACGGTATTAGAGTTGATCCGAGCAAGATTTTTACTATTGTTGATTGGAAACCTCCAAGAAACGTATCTGAAATCAGTAGATTTCTAAGCTTAGCGGGCTATTACCGAAGATTCATGAAAGGATTCTCGATGATTACGACACCGATGACACGACTACTTTAAAAAGATGTGAAGTTTGAATGGTCAGAAAAATGTCAGTAGAGTTTTGAACAGTTAAAAGTATTGTTAACTGAAGCACCAGTATTGGTTCAATCGGAATTGGGGAAATAATTTTTGATTTATAGCGACGCGTCATTAAACAGTCTGGGATGTGTTCTGATGCAAGAAGGAAAGTTTATAGCTTATGCTTCCTGACAATTGAAACCGCATGAAAGGAATTATCCGACACATGACTTAAAGTTGGCTGCAATTGTGTTTGCATTGAAAATTTGGCGACACTACTTATACGGGGAGAAATGCGACATTTATACGGATCACAAGAGCTTGAAGTATCTGATGACACAGAGAGATTTGAATTTGCGACAACGAAGATGGGTCGAGTTTTTGAAAGATTATGACTTTGTAATTGATTATCACCCGGGAAAAGCTAATGTTGTTGATGATGCCTTGAGCCAAAAATCCTTTTTTACATTACGAACAATGAACACCCAGTTGATGATTTGTGATGATGAATCGATTTAGTCGAATTAAAAGCTAAACCAATATTTCTTCAACAAATCTGTGAAGCTCAGAAAAATGCCAGTGATTTACAAGCTAAATGAATACAATGTAAGTCTATTTCTAATTCAGAATTTCATGTTGGAATTAATGACTGTTTAATGTTTCAAAATAGAATTTGTGTACCGAAAAATACAGAGCTTATTCAGAAAATCCTGCATGAAGCACACAGTAGTCACTTTTCTCTTCATCTGGGTAGTACCAAGATGTATAACTATCTGAAACAGATGTACTGGTGGTCAGGTATGAAACGAGATATCTCGGAGTTTGTATGAAAATGTTTATTATGTCAGCAACTCAAAGCTGAACATCAAGTACCATCGGGTTTACAATAGCTTGTAATGATTCCTGAGTGGAAATGGGATAGAATTACAATGGATTTTGTGTCAGGATTGCCTTTAACTTTGAAAAAGAAAGATGCTATCTGGTTTGTCGTTGATCGACTAACGAAATCTGCTCATTTCATACTGATACGTACAAATTACTCACTTGATAGATTAGCAGAATTGTACATTTCTGGAATTTTTCGGTTACATGGATTGCCACAATCTATTAATTCTGATAGAGATCCAAGATTTACGTCGTGATTCTAGAAGAAACTACAAGAGCCTCTGGGAAAAAAATTGAATTTCAGTACTGCTTTTCATCTTCAAACTGATGGTCAGACTGAGAGAGTTATTCATATTCTCGAAGACATGTTGAGATGTTGTATTTTAAAGTTTGAAGGCAATTGGAAAAAAAATACTTATTGTTGATTGAATTCGCGTATAACAACAATTTCCAAACGAGTATAAAGATGACACCGTACGAAGCTTTATATGGCCAAAAATGTCGAACTCCACTATACTGGACTGAATTGAGTGAGAAAAAGATTCACGGGGTTGAATTAATCAGAGTAACTGAAGAAAATGTGAAAATGTTCACGACAGTTTAAAAGCAACTTCAAATCGTCATAAATCCTACACAGATTTAAAACGTAGAGAAATAGAATTTCAAGTCGGAGACAGAGTGTTGCTAAAAGTGTCATCGTGGAAAAAGGTTTTTTGATTCGGTCGTAAAGGAAAGTTAAGTCCGCGATTTATCGGGCCGTATGAGATCGTTGAAAGAATAAGGCCTGTAGCATATCGACCAGCTTTACCATCAGAACTTGAAAAGATCCATAATATCTTTCACATTTCTATGCTACCTCGATACAGATCAGATCCATCACATGTAATTTCTCCAGTAGATGTTGAGATACAAGCTAATTTGACGTATAATGAAGAACCAATCAGGATTCTGGCTTGTGAAATCAAAGAGTTGAGAAATGAACTGATAGCCTTAGTAAAGGCTCTCTGGCATAAACACGGGATAGAGGAAGCTACGTGGGAACCCGAGGAAGCTATGCGAAAATAGTACCCTAACCTTTTCACTGGTAAGATTTTCGGGGACAAGAATCCCTAAGGGGGGAGAGTTGTAACAGCCCGTTTTTAGGCCAGATTGGAAAAATGGTTTTGGGACCACAAATCCAAGGTTAAAATATTTATTTTATTATTTTAAGAGGGTTTACAGTATGATAGAATTATTATGTGAAAATTTCATTAAGAAATTTTATCGTTTAAATGCTTAATTCGGTAAAAAGGACTAAATCGCGTAATGCGTAAAAGTTGAGTTCTAACTATTAAAGGTGTTTAATTTCTATGGTTTATTAAATGAGAGATCCTTAAGATGTTATTAGAGCATTGATAGTGGAATTTGGTAAGTATCTATGACTCTGCTCTTTCGACTTATCTCCTCTATTTCTCTAAATGCAGATTCTTATCTTCTCCTTTCTTTTGGTTATGGTGTTCTTTCTGGGTTTGAGTCATTCGCGATGAGTGGAGGAGTTCTCTAGCACTGCAGAAAGGATTGGAACCTTTTCGTTCGTTCTTGACCGAAGGTAATACTATTCGTAGTGATTGATCTGAACTGGAATATGTTGATTTGGGTTGGTATTGGCCAAATATTTCTTTTCCTTGTTTTCGGGTTTACGTTTTCTATAGTCAGATAAACATGGATTCAACCCATATGTATAAGCAGTCTTGAGTAAAAAATTCGTTTAATATGCAGATAACCATCAAGGAGTTTGTTAGCAATCTTTGTCAGCGATTTGGGTGGGCTGAAACCACACTCATTCAGTCAAGGAAAGCATCAATATGTTTTAGAGATGAATGTTTATTAGAGGGTGTTTAATCTTTTGGTTATAAAACTAATCGAGGGTCCTGATTGAATATAGGTTGATGGTCATGGTTTTCAGCGTGTTCTCGTAAACAGGTGTGTGTAACACTGCCATTGAATCTGAAACTGCAAAGGCTGAAAAGCCGAAAAGTCAAAAGGCTAAAAAGCTGAAAAGTGGGTTGTCGACACCATATGGGCGTGTAAGCACCCGTGTGGCAGGCCGTGTAACCAAACATGGCATGTGGTCAATAAGATGGCCATGAGCGTTTTCATGGGCCGAAATGATATTGGGCCATGTGGGCCCCACACAAAAGCAATCACACAAAAGTGTGGTTACTATTGCACTAGGCTGTGTGAACCGCACGGGTAAGGCCAATTTGGGCTATGTGGGCCATACGACTGTGTGGGCCCACATGGGCTCGCACCATGGGTTGTAGGCCCATTATAACTTATTAACTGTTAAAGTTTCACGGGTCGCTCGGGACGACTGTGACCTTTTGTTAGGTCGGTAATCGATAAAATGAATATTTTGCCCTTATAGGGTAAAATGATCGAAATACCCCTGTAAGGTAAAAAGATCAAAATATCCCCATGGGGTAAAATGACTGTAATACCCCTATAAGGTAAAATGACTTATTTGTTCTACGATGTGTATGACTGTATTTGAGCATGTAACGCCTCGAATTCTGGGCCTAGAAGTATTGGGCATTGAGCGTGGGAACTGTTAGTAGGCGGCTTATAAATATTTTAGTTGAGCAAGAAAGTGACACAAATTGCATGTTTGATGTAGTGGTTAAGTGAATTGGGTGTGTTTGGGGATGTCTGAAAAGTCCTGGTTCAAACCTGGGCTTTAGCAAAAAAATTTGGTTTTTCTTTTAAAGGAACCTAGACTTTGGCCTATAGACCTTATAATTAATTAAGGATAAAATGTGTCACAGAAAGAGCCTGTGGTGGAGCAGCAAGGTGGCGTGTTGTGTAACTGTGAGGTTTGAGGTTCAAGTCTTGGGATGTGCAATGGAGTATTTATTTTGCTGTTTGAGTTGTGTAGGAGGTGGAGTTAGACTAGAACTCTATAGTTGAATTGGTCATAAGAATTTGAATTGAATTTGAATAGGAAGTTGGAATGATTGGTGGAGGAAATCAAGGAGAGGATTATGGAGGGATTTTAGGAGAGGAAAGGGGAGTTTGAGAGTGGGGAAGTTTGTGCCGAATTTTCTTGGGGAAAAGCTCATAATTTCAGCTTTGGGGAGGAGAGTGTTCATTTCTGCAATTAAGAGCCTTTTGAGGGATCTTTCGGGTTTTATTTTGTTCTCCTATTCTTTTTGTTTTCTCGGTAATTACTCTTCTTGTGTGCTGTGCATTTTTGGGTTAAAACTGAGGTGACCATTTGGTGTGCACTTTTCATCTTTCTCTCTTCATTATCCTCTCTTCTCTAAAGCTGAATACTCCTTTTCCTGATTTCATTCTTCCCACTCCTCTGTTCTTTGGCAAGCTGAATCTTTCCCTCTCTTTCTTTGCTGGCTGAATATCTTAAGTAGTGTTCACTTCTTCTTATTCTCTGTTCTCCAAATCGATTACCCTCTGTCTCTGAGTAGTCGAAATTGTCAAGGACTGGTTATCTTCTCCCTTCTCTTCTTATCTTTCCCTTAGGGCCGATTTCTATTTGCTCTTCTCACTCGTAGCTGAATCTCCCTGCGTTGATTAACGGGTGTTAATGTAGGCTGAATACTATTACCAATCTTTTTGGTTCCACGTGTCGGTAAGTGGTCTCACTTGGTTCATTATATTCGCATATATGGTATGGGTTAACATGATGCAGTCGTAATGCAGAGTTCATCAAGGATCTAGAAGTTCATTCTAACTAGTGGTTTAAAGTAAATAAACCATCTTCGTCTTGTCGCAGTAAGTAATAGTTACTGTTGGGATATAAGTGTTGTCTTATTGCATATAGACTTATTATTTACTGTGGTTTCTTGAAGGTTGTGGTGCTCATAGACTCGTACCGGTCTTTGCAACCAGGTGTGCAACCGTTCATCACTCAATTACTACCAAAGCCAAAAGAGGTGTGTAATCACACCCCTGTTAAACTGTGATTCGACAAAAGTCGAAAAGCCAAAATGTTGAAATGCCGAAACACCGGCATTCGTGGCCTCAGGAGCATGTGAAAGCACGCGGGGTAATCCGAACCCACAAAGCATGGTCGATAGGCTATGGAGGCCACGAGCACTCTCGCGAACTTGGGCCTCGATGGGCCCATGGGCCCGCTTGTGTAAATTTAACTGTAGGTGAGAAGTAGTTGGGCTTGTCATGTTGTGTACATGGCATTGGTCGTTCTAGGCCACATTGGGACAAAATGGGCCGTGTAGGCCTAATGGTCCTGTGGGCCCCACAAAGATTAAATCCATGGTAAGTGATAAATATTAGACTGGGTTATGTAGGTCACATAGTTGTAACTGAGATCGGGCTAAATGGGCTACACGAGCGTGTGGGCCCACTTGGGCCGAGTAATGGGCCATGGGCCCATTTATACTACTTTGACCATCTAGGTTACCTGAGTCACTCGAGGTGACGGTAGACCATCTATGAGGTCGTAATCTGTGCTGGGACCCCAAAATTAGTAAAATAACCAAAATACCCCTAAAGGTTAAAATGACTATTTTGCCCCTCTAGGGTAAATGACTGATTTGTCTGTGATTTGTATGACTAATTTTGGGCATGACATTCTGCATACATGACATACTGCTTGGGATTGGGATATTGTTATAGAGGAAGAAATCGTATTTTTGGCTGTGTGACATATTTTGATATTAGTAGCTTTGCTGCGACTCTACTTAGTGCCGCAACCGGTGCTAACACTGTAAGTGTAGGGATGGCGTGGGTGATTTATTCCCCATAGGTAGTGCAGGGTTGGACGGAGGCAAGTGCAGGGTTGGATGGGTTATCATGCGTTATTCATATAGGTTTGATTCTGATATGGGCTAGGCCCAATTGATATTGATTCTGATATGGGCTAGGCCCAACTGATAGTGATTCTGAGATGGGCTAGGCCCAATTGATACTGTGATGGGTTGAGACCCAAATGTTAATGAATCAGGCTTCAGGCCCATATACATTCTGAATCGAACTGTTTTGTTACTGAATAGGGCTCAAGCCCAGAATAGTTCTAAATTTTATTTTTGACTGACTGGTTGGATGCTAGGGGATTACACACTGAGTTTTCGTAAACTCACCCCATTTTTTAACTATGCAGGTAATCCCTAGCTATAGGTGGATTAGCACTGCGAGGGACTCGAAGATTGCCACATACTGCTTATGTTTTCAGATTTGTTTATTTACGGTTGAGTATTTTTTATTTGGGTTGTAATAAGGCCTCTCTTAATTTCTGGTTTTTATTTTAAACTTTGGGATTTTATTTACTAAGTTTTATATTTTAGAAGTAGATTACGGTTTTCCAAAACAATAATTGTTTTCAAAACACTATGTTTTTGCAACTTAACTTTTAAACATCATGTTTTTGTAAATCGACTATTTTAAATTAAGCTTCCACAACAAACACTGTTTTAAATAGGAATAACTTTCCAGTAAACCACGTTTGGCAAAATAAACCAATGTAAACTGAGGTTTTCATAAGTTTTAAAAGGGCCAGAGGTTTTCAATAGTAAGAAGGGTTTCCAATGACAACATGATTTTCGTAAAACACTTTAATGTGACACGTCAGATTCGGCCCTAACATCTAGGCCGGGTTCGGGGTGTTACAGAGCATGCCACGTTATATGTATGTTGCATCCATGTATGATATTATGTTGCATTTCATGGGGTGGAATATATGATTTTGGAGGAAGTGTACTGTACTGAAATAGTCGCATGGGTCGCACAAGACGTCTATAAACCTACTGATAGCTTTAAGCCTACTATATTGGTAGCTTTGCTGCAATACTAATTTAGTACCGTGACCGGTATGACATGGTATGTACGGATAGGTGGGTCGATTTAATCCCCACATGGTGTGTAGGGTTGGTACGGAGATGGTGTGTCGAGGTTGGATTGGGTAGGATTTTCTGATTGCATGCTGTACTGATATTGTTATGGGCTTTGGCCCTACTATATTGTTATTATAATGGGCTCAAGCCTAGACTGCTATTGTTACTGGAATAGGCTAAGGCTCTAACTGAAACTGAGGGCTTAGGCCCAAATTGTGTTTACTCTGACTGTATGCTTTTATGGGATTTCACACACTAAGTTTTTGTAAACTCACCCATCTATTATTTGTGCAGGAAATCCCTAGGGTTAGACGGATTGAGGCTACGGAGGACTCAGAGGTGGCCACTCGACGAAGCTTTCTTGGAATATTGTAATTGAGATTTTATTTTGGGTATTTTTATTTAAAAGGCCTCGGTAAAGTTTTAGTTTTTAATTTGGGGATTATATTTGTTTTGTTTAAATATTGCTAGCAGTAGGAAGTGAGTTTTCAAAAGATAAACATTTTCAAAATCATCACGAATACGTAACTCATTTTCAAAGCTTCCGTGAACAACAAACTATTTACAAAAGTAATAACGTTTTATTTAAAAGCAACCTTTAAAAGTACAAGACCCACAGTATGCAGGAGCAATAGGACTTTAAATCAGTTTTTTAATCTATACAAAGAGGCGATCTAAAGAAGGGGTTTTTAAATGACAAGTCTTAAATGTCGAAAAACACTTTAATGTGATATCACCAGATTCGACCATAACGTCCAGGCCGGGTTTGAGGTGTTACATTTAATGTTTTGTAATGTGATTTTTGACAAAAATGTCAAAAAAGGATTAAGTAGAGAAATGCGTAAAATTCATGGATGAAATGTGAAATAAATGCAAAATACTGACTAATAGGGACCCCATTAAAATTCAGCTACTATGGGTTATGGCCTAATTGTGTAATTTTGCATTTTTATGTGTTAAGGACTAAATTGCAAAGTAGTCAAAAGTCTAGGATAAAATTGTAATTTAGCCAAAATGAATGTTTTAGGCTAAATTGAATTGAATGAAAGTTTGAATGAGTTAATTTGATATTATATAGATCAAGATAAGCAAATGCCAGAACTAGATTAGGGATAATAGAAAGTGGACGAATAGCCGATAGTTTAAACCGAGGATACGAGGTAAGTTCGTATAATTAGAATCAAACTTTGATATACTTGTAATTATTGAAATGAATGTGTATAATTGATATAGTTAAGATATGAATGCCTTATCGATATAATCTATTGGTTACCGAGCTCCGTTTGAATTGTACGAATTCATAGGATACGAGTGACATGTCACTAGGGTTACCATTTTGGTCGAGCCCCTGCATTTGTTGTAGACTTGCCACAGCTCATATGACTTTATTGATATACCAGCTTGTAAGGGCTTACTATTTTTAGCTCATTGGAGCTTACTATTTTAGCTCGTATGAGCTTACTGTTCATCAGCTTAGGAAGAGCTTACCGATCATGGCTTGAAAGTGCATAAATTATAATGAATTGGCGGATTACTGACATCTATCACCCAAGTATCCTTTGGAGTTCTAATAGGTTCAATGGGCTTAAATTCTGTTTATACGGATGAGTACTGTTACTGAATGAATTATTGGTTATATGATGAAAAATGAAATGTAGAATGTTAGTTATATTGATTATTGAATTGTGATAATGGATGATTTCATGTATTAACATGTCTAACCTATGAATAAATGCTTGTGATAGGCATTTGGAAATTGTGTGGATTTTACCTTAGTTATTTGTATTGGTTTGGTATAAATGGTAAGTTTAATTATGAATTATACGGGCTTACTAAGCTATAAAGCTTACTCTGTTTCTTTTTCTATGTTTTATAGAGGTTTGTTAGCTCACTCATTTCAGACAAGTCAGAGTTGCACATCACACTATCCAATTTCCAATTGGTACTTTTGAACTTGTGGATATATGTAAATATGGCATGTATAGGCTAGTTTAAAAGATGTTAGTTATGTTACTTTATATCATGATTTTGTTATGTTTTTGTGTATAAGTTAAGCCATGTGATTTAGCTTATTTGGGTACTATGTTTTGGCTATGTATAAGTATGCAATTACGGTATGTTTTGGGCAAGGAATTGATGGAGTGAAAATGTGCAAAAGATGTCTTATTTTGTAGTTGATATATGAATGGAATATGCATGATATTTACTAGGTAATTAAATACTCAATTAAATTGGTATGTTATGTATATGAAATTTTATGGAATGATTACCAATTGGGTTGTGAAATGTGGTCATTTATGCTTGTGAGTGCTTATAATTATAGGGTGACAAATGGCTTTGCAAATAGCCTATTTTTGTCCACACGGGTAGGAACATGGGCGTGTGTCTCAGTCGTGTTTGACACATGGTCATGTTGCATGGCCATGTGTCCCCTGGTGTTGAAATGAAATTGAATTCAATATGATCCTCACGGCCTCACACACGGGCGTGTGACCGGCCGTGTGGTACAAGTCAGTATACCCTCTAAATGGCACACAGCCTAGCACACGGGCGTGTGACTTGGCTGTGTTGATAAGTCAGTATACTCTTCAGTTTTCACACGGCCTAGCACACGGGCGTGTCCCTGGCTGTGTGATGCAAGTCAGTTGTATGCCCTGTTTCTACACGGTTTAAGACACGGGCATGTCTACTAGCCGTGTGAGGCACACGTCCTGTTCACACGGGCGTGTGACGCTTGAAATGTTGAGACTTTTCTAAGTTTCTAAATTTTTCATATGTTACCAATTTTGTCCTGAATGCATGATTTAAACTTTGTATGCTTGGTTTAAGTACATATTGAACGTGAATGAATGATATTTACTAAAATGAGATGACATTTGATAAATGATTGTTTTGAATTGAGTTACAAGTCCGGCAATGCCTCTTAACCTATTTCGGCGAATGTTATGGGTTAGGGGTGTTACAGGTTAGGCTGTGTGTCCCCTGTACCTTAATTTTGAGAAACAGAATGCTCAAAATTGGGCACGCAGGCAGAGACACGGGTGTCTATCTCAGCCGTGTGTGCCACACAGCATAGAATAGGGGTGTGTGTCTTGGCCGTGTGAAACCTGTACCTAATTTCAAATTAGATTAATTAATCTCACAGCCTAGCACACGGGCATGTGGCATGGCCGTGTGTGCAAGTCAGAGAGTTAGACTGGGTCGAACACGACCTCCAACATGAGCGTGTCCCAGGGTCACACGGACGTGTCCCTTGGACCACACGGGCGTGTGAGCCTTGCACCTTGGAAAATTTTGTAAATGCACGAAAAATTCTTAGAGGTCTTGATTAATTCCCGATTCGATTCTAATGCTCGTATTGAGCCTCGAGGGCCCAATCAAGGGATGTTATGGATGATATCGGTAAATGAATAATAATTTACGTGGTTTAATGAAAAAATGTTCTGAATTTTTTGGTAATGTTCTGAAACCCTGTTCCGACGACAGGTACAGGTTAGGGGTGTTACAATTTGCATAAAACAAAAGACATAAACAGAACATTTACCATAATCACAAGCTATTGATTAAACACATAACTTAGCAATATGATCACATGGTCAAATATGGTACATAAACATAGTATCACTTAAATCATACCTTTCATAACAATGAATATTCATACTTAGATCATTGGTACATCATACCTTTCCATATTTGTTGTAGTGAAGTCAAACGGAACCCTTACTGGAGCTTACATAGGTGTGCTAAATGATGGTCGTAACCATCCATTTTCTTTAATCAACGGTTGAAACCATCCATTTTCATATTCGATAGCTGAAGCTATCCCTTTTCATAATCAATAGCCGAAGCTATCTCTTTTCATATTTGATGGTCATTACCATCCCTTTTCATATTTGATGGTCATCACCATTCTTTTTCATAATCGATAGCCAAAGCTATCCCTTTTCATATTCGATAGCTGAAGCCGTCCCTTTTCATATTCGATAACTGAAGCTATCCCTTTTCATTATTTGAGGGTTGTCGATACGTCATTGGATTTTCTGTCAAGGCATGATATGATAGTATAACATAATAGCATTTAAAACAACAATTTAAAATGCTATTTAAATGTACGAACTTACCTGGGCAAATTGTAGAGATGACAAAGCACAGGGGCATTTTGGTAATTTTTATTCTCCTCGATTTTTCACTCGATTTTGATCTAAATTAATAATTTCATTCAATATATTAATTTAGACAGTAAAAAAATGTTTTTTTATACAATTTAGTCCTTTTTGATATTTTTACAAAATTACCCCTAAAGTTTTACTTTTAATCAATTTAGTCACTGAACCCAAAACATGCAAATTAACCATTTTTAATCCCAAATTATAATATCAAAATATTAGTGGCATCCATTTCAGCCCATTTTTCCAAAAATTTTACAAAAAATCCTTTTACTTTTACTATTTTTAACAATTTAGTCCCAAACCTAAAAATTCATCAAAATTACTTAACAAAATACTTTTAAATATCAATCAACATCTCAAATTCATCGTTTAATAACTAAAATCACAAAGATTCATCAATCAAAGCATTCACAATCTTTAATAGTTTCAAAATCGAAGGTACGAGTTAGCTGGACCTAGTTGCAACCATCTCAAAAACATAAAAATTATTAAAAATGGGCAAGAATTGCTTACCATGCATGAGAAAATCACCATGGCCGAACCCAACTTATTTTTTTCCATGGACATTTGGGTTTTTGAAGATGATAACAAAAGGATGATAAGAACTTAGCCTTTTGTTTTTACTTTATTTTAATTTAATATACCAAATTACCATTTTAACCTTGGTTAATAATTAAATAAAACACCAAATCCATATCCATAATAGTCCACTAACTCCTAAATGGTCTAATTACCATCTAAGTTCCTTTTCCTTTATTCAATAATGCATTTAATCACTCAAATCAAGTGGTGATCAAAATTTTACATCTTTTGCAATTTAGTCCTTTTTAATTAATTAGCTATCGAAACGTTAAAATTTTTCAGTGAAAATTTAATACCACCTTAAATGACACTCCATAAATATTTACAAAAAAAAAATTATAGCTTGGTTTATTAAAACGAGGTCCCAATACCTCATTTTTTAAAACCACTTGACTTTAAGGTCTTACCACTCGAACTTAATAAATCGCTTAAATAACATAAATTATCAAATCAAAAACCTTTTCAAAATCATAATTAACTCATAAATATTAAATAATAATATTTACGAACTTACTCGTCAGATTTGGTGGCCTTGAAACCACTGTTTTTGACACCACTAAAAAACGGGCTATTAGATGTCCACTTCGTCCCCTCGACACATAAATTTGTCATAACTTGGTGGAGTCCTTAAGTGGTTATAGTCTTGACAAATTGGGCGTGTTCATCAGGGTCGTCGAATAACCCATATTATGCATTGATGGAGTCTTCATCGAACATCACCGAGACACCGTGCACATATATAAAAGCATTATCAGGAGAGGTGAGATGATCATAAAATTCTTTCACTACCTTGGTGAGAACGTCATTGGGGTGGAAACAGAAGATTTTTCATCAATGATTCTCCATAATAGATGAGATCGCTTCAAAGTAGCCCATAAAGGGGGCATACTGAAGAAAGAATCCTTTTTCCAAACAAAATGGTCTACTTGATATGTTCTGGGTATACTTTTCTTCTGCGATTTTGCTAAAAAATATTCGTGGAGGCACAAAGGTTGAAGAAGATGGTGTCTGGCGAGTAATTACAGAGACAATAGTGACTGGAAAATAAAAAAAAAAGTGAGACCTTTACAGTTTTATAGAGTAAAAGTAAAGAAAGTTGAAGAAGATGAAACGAAAAAAAAGTTAGAGAAGAAGTGAAACGACCAGGGTAAAACATGAGAGAAAATATAGAAATGACGTGCGGGCTAAGGTTAATCTTAGATTAATTAGAAAATTAAAATTAACTATTATATTAAATGGGTTAGTTTCTACAAACCTGGGCCATAATGTGCTTGTGACAAAATAAAATAAAAGTTAAATAAACTTATTAAAGAAACTAAACAAAGAAATTAAAAGCAAAGTAAATGAATAAAATAGAATAAGAAAGAAATATTAAGTAGTTCGAAAGGTGATGGGATTTTCATCACGAATTATAGGGGATCCAAAGTAGTGCTTTAATTGTTGGCCATTGACTTTGAAAATGGAACCGATCTTGTTGTCTTTAAATTCTACAGCTCCATGAGGATGGACATGCACTATCTCGAATGGGCCGGACCAACAAGATTTTAAATTGCTAGGAAATAATTTAAGCATGGAATTGATGTGCAAATTGTCATGGAAAAATTTTATTGTCATTCTATCGTTTAATCTTTTCTTTGTACAACTTGGAATTCTTATAAGCTTGTGCTCAAAATTCTTCCATCTCATTTAACCGCAATAGGCGGTTGGTACCAGCAACACTCCAATCCATATTCAATTTTTTTAATTTCCCAATATGTCTTATGTTCAAGTTCAACGGGCAGATGACAGGGTTTCTCATAAACAAGCTTGAAGGGCAACATCCCCAATGGTGTCTTGAATGGAGTACGATATGTCCATTAAGCTTCATCCAATCTGAATGACCAATCTTTGATGTTGGGATTGACTATCTGCTTCAAAATTTGTTTAATCTCTCTATTAGAGACTTTTGCCTACCCATTTGTCTAGGGATGGTATGCCGTAGCAATTTTATGTTTAACTCCATACCTGTTCAGAGCATTAGCAACTAATTTGCAATCAAAATGTGAACCTTCATCACTAATTAGAGCACGAGAGGTACCAAACCTGGTAAAAATATTCTCATGTAGAAATTTCAATACCGATTCGGTATTATTAGTTGGTAAGGCAACAACCTCAACCCACTTGGAGACATAATTAATAGGTTAAAGTATGTATACATTGCCCCAAGAATGCATGGTGTCTCTGAAGGTGCCCTTAGATTAAAATTGTTCCCTTATTCATTGCGAGATTGTACCAAATCATGGTTGAATGCGTTACCATCAGGTACAATGGCATCTTGGAATGAACTGCATTAGAGATTTCTATTTAGGTGCAATACTCCCAACATGAATGACAAGCTTAGGAATGACATTACATTGTTTAGGCAATCGGAAGATGAAATATTATATGAAGCATGAGAGCGTTTCAAGAAACTAATTAGAAAATGTCCTATGCATGGTTTTCAATATTGGACACAGATAGAAATGTTCTACAATAGATTAAATGCTCTACATGAATAGTGGTGGATGCATCTGCTAATGGGACGCTGTTTGACAAATCCTACAATAAAGCATACAAAATTCTAGAAAGAATAGCAAACAATGATTATCAGTACCCCACTACCAGAGTTGGTACTAGTAGAAGAGTAGCAGGAGCAATGGAACTTGATGCGATTACATTTTTAAAAAATATGATTAAAACTCTAGAAAGACCCTCTGTAGTGCAGGAGATGAAAGTTGCAAAACTAGCATTCGTATACTATGGAGAAGATCATGTTTTTGATGAATTCCCATCCAATCGAGCCTCTGCATATTACATAGGGAATTTTAATCGTAGCAACAACAATCCCTACTCCAACACATAAAGTCCAGGGTGGAAACAACATCCAAATTTTAGTTTGAGTAATCAAGGAATGGGAATTGCTAGCAATGTTAATCGACAAAATGTGGCTGGTGTACCACTTGGGTACAGCCAACCAATGCCGCCGCAAAATGTGCAAGAAAGTTCATAATCTTCAACATCAACTGTGGAAGCTCTATTAAAGGAGTAAATGCTAAGAATAATGTGATTATTTAGAGCTAGACAGCTCTCGTAAGAGTTCTAGAGCATCAAGTGCTATAAATTTCCACTACACTAGTTCCAAACAACAAGGAGGATTTCCTAGTGACACAGAAAGTTCTTGATCTCAAACAAAGGAACAATGTAAAGTTATAACACTCAAGAGTGACACTCAGTTGCTAGGAGTTTTGAATGATGCCTTTATTGAGGAGGAAAGTTTAGAGGTTCCTGAAAGCATAACTTTCAAATCAATAGTGGAACAAACTACACAAGATGGGGGTAAACAGAAGCATACAAAAGCAAATTCATCTTGTCAAGCCAACACAATTGTCATGGCAAAGCAACCTCAAGGTGTAACACCCTAACCCGTATCCGTCGCCAGAATGGGTTACAAGATATTACTAGAAGAGACATAACTTTTAAGCAATCACAAACATACTCAAACACGTAATTCAAATTCAAATCATTAATAAACTTAAATAATCAATTTAAGATTTTTAAGAAACAATTTATAACATATTAATCAACTTGTATCTAATATTAAATCGTAAACAAATAATGTCGACTACAACCCTTTTGACACAAAACATATACGCATATCAAAATCCTTATAAAATAATTTGTATCAATTATTATAAGCAAGAAATATCAAAGAGCACAAAAACCAAATTTACATGCAAACCATTAACACCTTATAATACTAAAATCACTATTCATTTGGTCACTTTTATAAATATTAGCCGATTACCATGTGCTTTCCTATACAAGGCATTTCAATATTAAACCAAAAACAAATACAATGCAATTTATTCAATCAAGGATTTCATACATAAAAATTATAAAGAATACATATTTGAGATACATACCATGTTTACCCTACCTCATACGGCATGTAAATTTTAATTACAAGAAATGTCAAAATTTTCCATTTCAAACATAAATAATCTACTATTCTGGTGATCATTTTATAAGGCTTTAGCTAAATATGATCATGCCTAATACATGTGTTTCATTCAATGACCATTTCTTTACAAAACAAATTCATATTATTCAATTAGCAAATATCACCTGACAAATAATAATCAAATTTCCATACCAATTGCCGAATACCAACATTCATGATATATACTTATAACATTGCACATAACTTGACCAAATCAACTTTTAAATGTATAATTCATTCACACAAGTTAACCAAATATTTATCAAAATCTATTCCATTTCAATAAGCAAACCGAATCACCAATCTATATACAAGTGTTAACCACAATTAGTGATACACCTTTCCAAACATATCAAATCATATACATTTATAAGTCCAATTCACATCTCAAATATCAAATATATATATATATATATATAAACATCACTCAAGATAAACAATATTTATATCACATCTCATAATCAAATTCAAAAGCCATTCATCTTTCACCAACCACTACAAGCAATAATCACATCTAACAATACACATATATATATCATAACCGAATATGCCAAACACATCCAAAATTTCAACCACATCATTTAATCAAACCATAAATCCATATTTAACAAATGAACAAGCCATTTTCGCATGACTTTTAAACATATATACATATCAAAATCATATAAGTCCATAAGATAATATAGCTTATACATGCCATAAGTTCAAATTTAAAACCTTTAAAAGTATCGAGAATAAATGATAGTGCGATTGACTTTACTAACGACCCCCGAGCATGTAACGATCTTCAAAATCTATAAAACAAAGACAAATATATACACACAAAGTAAGCTAACTTAGCTTTGTAAGCCTTAAGCAAATAAACGACTCAAAAACATTATGAAATCAATTTAACTAAATTAATACATAATTCTTAATTCCATTTAGTATCAAACTTGCAATTTCATAAACATTATATACTTTCATATATAACCTTATCTTGACCGAATATAAAGACATATATTCATCATCAAAAATCATTTAATTCAAAGCCACAATATCATTACATAACCGATTATATATATAAATAAAATTTCAATATCACATACTTATTCATTAAATCACATATAGCTTCTTATATATACAAACATAACCATTAGCATCCTTATAACTTATATCACATATCAATAACCAACTTACCTTACTTTCAAGTAGGCAAATAATTTTTACGTACCTATTCACTTTAACCTGATTTCATTCATACGTAATTTATCATTTCCCGTTGAACCATTCGGATTTGAATAAGATACTTGGATAATCACATATGTCATGCAATGCCAACGTCCTATATGTGGTCTTACACGCTATCTCATAT
Organism: Gossypium longicalyx; assembly: GCA_025698465.1. NCBI lineage: Eukaryota > Viridiplantae > Streptophyta > Magnoliopsida > Malvales > Malvaceae > Gossypium > Gossypium longicalyx. The sequence goes on along the minus strand of CM047005.1, from coordinate 48,072,895 downwards.
CGATGCCACTATCCCAGACATGGTCTTACTTGAATCTAATACGATACCGATGTCCTAGACATGGTCTTACATGTAACCACATATATTGATGCCAACGTCCCAGACGTGGTCTTACACGAAAACACATATATCGATGCCAAAGTCCCAGACGTGGTCTTACTCGAAAATACATATAAAAATCTAATGGTTCAAATAGGCTTTCAGACGTCGTAACTTAATCGAACCGAGCTTTTACATATAACTTCCAAGTATATTCAAATCTGGATTTCATGTATATATTTTTACACAATTCAATTCAGTATATAATTCTAGTATTTATTCAAAGTTAACAACATTTATTTGCTTATAAACTTACCTCCGATGATGAATAACTGGAACGGGACGGCTAGTCAACAACTTTCGTTTTCCCCCGATCTTAATTTGATTTCTTTGGTTCTTGATCTAAACATATTCAAATTAAGCTCATTCAAACATATTTTCATTCAATTTAATTCAAATACACATAAATGGGTAAATTACCATTTTACCCTGGCATTTACACTTTTTACAATTTAGTCCTTATTGCACAAAACACAAAATATGTAAAATCTCAATATACCCATGTTTGGCCGAATGTTCCTAGTGTTCATACTAGTCCACACATTTCACTTATTTCACATTTTAGTCCCTCAAATTATTATTTTTGATATTTAGTCCTAATTACTCAAAATCATCAAAAACTCCAATACAAAACATGTTAATCTAAAACATATCTTCCATATTTCATCATCAAACAACAAAAATCACAAGTTCTCATCAATGGCATAACTTAAAATATTCATCAAAATAAAAAATTCAAGCATGGGTCGAATAGTACTCGAAGCAACGATATCAAAAATGTAAAAATTATCAAAAATCGAAACCAAACTAACCTTGAATCAAGCTTGAGAATGGTCGAATATCACAAAGCTTTTGTTTCTTTTTCTTTTATTTAGTTTCGGTGATGAGAGAATGAAATGAATATAAATTTATTTTATGTTCTATTATAATATATGTTAACTTATAACTTATTTACTTATTTATCCTTTATAATAAAATATGAAACAATAATAAACATGGACACTACCGTCCATCACAAATGTTTATGGTTTATTTACAACATAAATACTCCAATTCAAAAAGCCACTAACAATTCAGCCCTTATGCTTTAAACTATCAAGTTTTCAATTTACGCGATTAAGTCCTTTTATTAAATGAAGCACACAAACGATCATTTTTTCATACGAAACTCTCACACATGCAAATTCACATATAATAAACACAGAAAATAATATTTAAATATTTTTCTGACTCGGATTCGTGGTCCTAAAACCACCGTTTCGACTAGGGTCTAAATTGGGCTGTTACAACTCTCCCCCTTAGGGATTTTTATCCCCGAAAATCTTACCGGTGAATAGGTTTGGATAGCGTTCTCTCATTGCATATTCTACTCCCACGTTGCTTCCTTAACTCCGTGTTTATGCCACAGTACTTTAGCCAACGAAATTTTCTTATTTCACAACTCTTTAATTTCACGAGCTAGAATGCGAATTGGTTCTTCTTTGTATGTCATGTTGGGCTCAATCTCAATCTCAGATGGACTAATCACATGTGACGGATCAGATCGATATCTACGAAGCATCGGAACATGGAATACATTGTAGATCTTTTCTAACTCAGGTGGCAACAATAATCTGTAAGCAACCGGTCCAATACATTCTATAATCTCATACGGCCCAATGAATCTCGGGCTTAGTTTGCCTTTACGACCAAATCTGAGTATTTTCTTCCATGGTGAGACTTTCAAGAAGACTTTATCTCCTATCTGAAACTCTATATCTTTACGTTTCAAGTCCGCATATGATTTCTGACGATCTAATGCTACTTTCAGGCTTTCACGGATCACTTTCACTTTTTGTTCAGTTTCTCTGATCAAATTGACCCCGTGTATCTTATTTTCACTACGCTCAGTCGAATACAATGGTGTACGACCATACAAAGCCTCGTAAGGTTCTGTTTTGATACTCGACTGAAAACTATTATTATTCGCAAATTCAATCAGAGGTAGGTATCGTTCCCACATACCTTTAAACTCGAGAATGCAGCATCTTAACATATCCTCAAGTACCTGAATGATTCATTCTGACTAACCGTCTGTTTACTGATGGAAATCAGTACTGAAATTTACTTTTGTACCTAGTGCATCTTACAGTTTCTTCCAAAACCGCAATGTAAACCTCGGATCTCTATCCGAAACAATATATATAGGCATACCATGTAAACTCACAACCTGAGAAACATACAATTCAGCCAGCTTATCATGTGAGTAATATGTACAAATCGGGGCAAAGTGAGCAGATTTAGTCAATCTATGTACAATAACCCAAATTGTATCTATCTTGCTCCGTCTCAACGGTAAACCGGATACAAAAATCATTGTGACTCTGTCCTATTTCCATTCAGGTATCATAATCGGCTGAAGCAATCTAGAAGGCACCTGATGCTCGGCTTTTACTTGCTGAAAAACTAAACATTTCGAAACATGGTCAGAAATGTCTCGTTTCATACCGTGCCACCAGTAAAGCTGTTTAAGATCATTATACATCTTCATACTACCCGGGTGAACAGATAGTCGACTGTTATGAGCTTCGTTCAAAATCATCTGAATCAACTCTATATTTCTCAGAACATATATTCGGTTTCTGGACCGTAAACATCCCTTGGTATCCACTTGAAATTTCGAATCAACGTTCGAATCACATTGAGCCCGCTTTACTATCAAATCATTATCGACTTTCTAAGCTTCGCAAATCTACTAATAAATAACAGTCTTACTCTAACTCGGCTATTATCGAACCATCATCAGACATAGCCATATGTGCATTCATTGCACGCAAAGCAAACAGTGAGTTTTGACTTAGAGCATCAGCAACTACATTAGCCTTTCCTAAATGATAGCCAATCACAAGCTCGTAGTCTTTTAGCAATTCTAACCATCGGCATTGTCTCAAATTTAGGTCTTTTTGAGTCATCAAGTATTTCAAGCTTTTGCGATCAGAATAAACATGACATTTTTCACCGAACAAATAGTGATGCTAAATTTTCAATGCAAACACGATAGCTGCCAATTCTAGGATGTGTGTCAGGTAGTTCTTTTCATGTGGCTTTAGCTGTCTCGAGGCATAAGCTATAAATATGCCTTCCTGCATCAAAACACATCCCAAACCATTCAAAGAAGCATCACTATAAATAACAAATTCTTTACCCTATTTTTGCTGAACTAGCACTGGAGCTTCTTCCAAAAGTGCTTTCAACTGATCAAAACTATTCTGGCACTTTTCTGACCATTCGAATTTAACATCTTTCTATAATAGCTTCGTCATCGGGTTTGCAATCATAGAGAAACCTTTCACGAACCGTCTATAGTAACCAGCAAGTCCCAGAAAACTTCAGACTTCAAAAACATTTCTCGGAGATTTCCAATCAAGTATGGCTAAAATTTTTCTCGAATTCACTCGAATACCTGATGTTGATACAACATGGCCCAGAAAACTAACTTCGTTCAACCAAAATTCACATTTACTAAACTTCACATACAACTGCTTATCTCGCAAAGTCTGTAACACAAGTCTCAAATGTTTGACATGTTCCATTTCATCATTGTAGTAATTCAAAATGTCATCTATGAACACAACTACAAACCGATCCAGATACTGTCTGAAGATCCGATTCACCAAATCCATAAAAACAGCAGGTGCATTAGTAAGTCCAAAAGGCATGACTAAAAACTCATAGTGTTTGTACCTCGTTCGGAAAGCAGTCTTTGGCACATCAAAATCATTAACTCGCAATTGATAATAGCCTGATCTCAAATCTATCTTCGAAAACACTTTAGTCCCTTTCAACTGATCAAACAAATCATCAATTTGTGGCAACGGATACTTATTCTTTATCATCACCTTATTGAGCTGTCTATAATCGATGCACATTCTCTTAGTTCCGTCTTTCTTTTTCACAAATAAAACTGGTGCACCCCAAGGAGAGAAACTCGGTCGCGCAAAACCTCTATCTGTCAAATCTTACAACTGAGCTTTCAATTCTTATAATTCAGTAGGTGCCATTCTGTATGGAGCTATCGATATCTGAGTAGTCCCCGGTACTAATTCAATACCGAACTCAACCTCTCGAATAGGTGGTAAACCCGGTAATTCTTCAGGAAACACATCCAGATACTCACACACAATAGGTACTGATTCAATCTTTCTTTTGGATACTTTACTGTCAAGCACATATGCAAAGTAAGCTTCACAACCTTTTCTTACATATTTTTGAGCTAACATCGAGGAAATCGCTGCCGGTAAACCATTCAGATCATTAGATTCAATCCGAATAATCTCATCATTCTGGCACCGTAAATCAATAGTCTTTCTATTGCAGTTTACAACAGCATCATGCAAAGTCAACCAATCCACACCCAAAATTATGTCAATCTCATCAAATGGCAACAACATTAGATCGGCCGGAAAGCACAAATCTCGAATCATCAGGGGAAATTCTTACACACTTTATAAACCATAATGCACCGACCCAAGGGGTTTGATACTCCAATCACAAACTTAGTAGAATCAACAGGCAAAGTCTACTGAATACTAAAGTCTCAAACATATATGAATGAGTCGAACCAGGATCAATCAATGCAATTATACTAGTATCGTAGAGAGTGAATGTACCACTAATAACATCTGAGGATGAGGCCTCCTCGCGTGTGCGAATAGCATAGACTCTCGCAGGTGCAGAGCCTCGAATCTAACTGCTATATCTTTTGTCCCTCTCTGACTGCCACTCACATTACCCATATTTCGAGTGGTCTACCTTGTGCTGTAGTGTTACTCGATCTCTTATTCTGTCCTAGATTTTGTTCAGCTAATTCAGGGCGTTCACGAACAAAATGATCCGTCGATCTGTATTTAAAATAGGCTCGATCATGCAATATGCAACTGCCGGGATATTGTTTACCGTAATTTTTACACTCAGGTTGATTTGATTTGACATTACCCACACTAGCTACTGAGGTAGCTCTCAAGCTCATAGGTGGTCTATCCCGATCCCGTCATGAATAACCTGAAGAAGCCTTAGAACGGCTAGAATCATCTCGGAACTTCTTTGGTGTCGACTGATATGACTTACTCGATGATCTCTTTTGTGTATCTCTAACTTCAAAGTCAGCTTTTCTTTTCTCTTTCTCGAGCTCTTTAACTTTGCAGGCTCTCTCAACCAGCACTACAAACTCTTTTATCTCAAGTATGCCAACAAGAAGTTTAATGTCTTAATTCAAACCGTCTTCGAATCTTTTACACATGATAGCTTCGGTTGAAACACATTCATGGGCATATCGACTGAGTCTCACAAATTTCCGCTCATATTCTATCATAGCCATGCGACCCTATTTTAATTCAAGAAATTCCTTGCGCTTCTGGTCAATGAATCTCTAACATATATTTCTTACGGAACTCAATCTGAAAGAAGTCCTAGGTCACTCGTTCTTTCAGAACCACTGATACTAGTGTAGTCCACTAGTGATATGCAATGTCTCATAGTAAAGATATGGCACATTTTAAACACTCATCCGGGGAGCAAGATAACTCATCAAACATACGGATAGTATTATCAAGCCAGAATTCAGCTCGCTCAGCATCATCATCATCATCCGTAGCTTTGAACTCTTCAGCCCCATGTTTTCTGATTTTATCAACAGGTGGCTTAAGCAATCTCAACGGATCACTCACTTGAGGTATAACATGTATCGAAGATGGATTAGTCGGGGTGGAGATTGTTGTGCAGTCGGGTTAGTCTGGATATATTGAGTAAACCATTCGTTCATCATTTGGTAAAAGGCTTGCTTAGCCTCTCCCTCTTGGTTACTCGAGGTCGGTTGAAAGTCAACCGGTGCTGTCAGGATCCATTAGCATCAGCTACAGCTCTTTCGGGATCCATTTACTATATGAAAGCACATTTTCAAATGTTAGAAGTCATCACACTATCGCAGTATATAATATAGCATGTATAGCTAGACTCACATGCGCTACATTTGTAACACCCCGTACCCGAGACCGTTGCCGGAGTCGAACACGAGGTGTTAACAGACTTAATTCATTGCTTAAACAGCTCAAACAATTTAATTTTAGAACTTCCGACAAAGTCACTAATCTGCGTCACAATCGCTTAAAAATTCATATCTCGAGTTCTGAAACTCAAAATCCAATTCTGTAAATTTTCCCTGAAACTAGACTCATATATCTATTTACTAATTTTTTTCTAGAATTTTTGGCTAGGCCAATTAGTAAAGTTTATTAGTTAAATTCTCCCCTGTTTCAGGGTTTGATTGTTCTGACCTCTGTGTATTACGAATCAGATATCTCTCTGTACAGAATTTCAATGACTATGAAGTTTATTTATCTTAAAACTAGACTCAATAAGAAATCTGTACATATAAATTATGACTTCTAATTATTTTTATACAATTTATGGTGAATTTCCAAAGTCAAAACAGGGGATCCATGAATCTGATGAGTAGGAATTCATTCAATATAGATATGATTTATAGATCTCGCCAAACATTTAATAATAGGATATATCACATTTTCCTCTTTCTGCCATGGAAATAATTCTGATATGGCCTCAAGAATAATCCTTCTCATTTCCATCCCAATATCAACACTGACAAGGATAATTTTGATAGATCCCAATGCTCGGCTTTAACCCCTTTAACAACTTCGATTTTATGTAACATCGAATGCTCTAAACTATCACATTACCTCACTTCTTGAAACAAATCACAATTCATACAACAATACATTACTGAAAGTCAGGAAGTCTTTACTCAATGTAGACTAGTCTAGTTCAGACGCTTCGGTTACCAATATTCTCATCTATCCGAACTCTGTCAACATGTAATAAGCTTTTCAGCTTTCACAAAATGAAAATATTATCATTTGTAGTGACTTTAACTAATATCAAACTTTTTCTAATAAATATACACTTCTCGTTCAGACTATTTACTCTTTTATCTGTACAAAATGAAATTCTATTATCAGACTTGGGAAAAATAATCCTGAAATAATTGTCGCATGAAATCTTTCAAATAGATAGTTCACCATACCGACTGAAACTCGCACTTTTATCATTTATGCCTTTACTAATGTCAAATCCTTACACAGAAATTAGAAAAAAAAAACCCCAATACTAAAATCACCACATTACTAAGATCAAATTAGAAGTATAGTCATATTTGACATGATTATCACGAGCTGAAGAACGCACTTCGAACACGAGTCGTAATTGACAAATTATGGAACAAAGATAACAAGAAAACCGAATAAAGAAATCCAAAATAGAGAAATCCAGAATAAAGAAATCCAGAATAAAGAAACCCAAGATACGATACTATGCTGGAGAATCGAAAACCTAGCCGGAGAATCGAAAACCAAACTCATAGAGAAAATACTTTAATACCCCGATAATTTTCAAAGAAAGAAAGTCCAAAAGAAAACATCATTTAATCCCACTGAATCAAATATAACAAGAACAATATATCTTCCCAAACATATATATCAGATGAAGCATCAAGTAGAAGAAACAAAATCTTAATATCATATGTATTCTCTCATCAATTCTTATCAGACAAAATGAAATAGAATACCCGATGAAATAGAGCAATATAAATTATAAACCAGTCAGACTACCAATGCTTTCATCCAACACCAAGATTAAAAGACATTCCCATATAACAAGAATTTCTTCGTAAGATCAATAGCCATAGAAATATTTCGAGAACGGGTAAACACATAGAACATCTCAAAAGAGATCTGCTAAATCTGTCCCATCATAAACTATCACACTCGGATAGTTCACATTTTAAATATCATTTCCCCAACTAGTTCTGCCAGTCACAAATTTCATATTAAACTATTCACTAAAGAAGGCCATTCAATAAATTTCGATTTACACTTTTCTCGACCTTGCACCTGAGTAATTCGATTTACCAAGGAGAATTCCTTTTCTAATCGAATAAAGTGCATAATTCCAATAATCTTTACGTCAATCCGATACTTTACTGGCTCTGAATTTACTTATCAGCTCATTTTCAATCTCTGATCATACTTATAATTATTCTATCACTGAACTCTTTGGGTTCTCAAAAGGAAACTTATTCAATACAAATCTCATGAAATTCCATTATAAGTACCATTTCGGTAAGGGGGAGGGGTTGTAGGACCTCTGACTCGACTTTCTTCTACATACACATATGACACAACTTCCATCATCATAGCAACATCATCAAAATCATGTCATTCATTCATGTTAGCTTACACCAATTTTCCTATTGTCCCATTTAGACAATATACTTATACATACATTCTATGTTTTCTAGATAGCTTTACTTATCCATTCATTTAACTAAATTAAGTCATGCTCATGACATCATATAAGGCCAAACAAACATAGATATTTGCACCACAATCATAACTTTCATTTCGTGCATCATCATGTACATATCATTACAATCATATAATTCAGTCCAACAATTTAACACAGATAAGTTGATTTCATTATAATCCTTTATCTCATAAAAATTATATATCATTAGCATTCATCAACATTCGACGTCCAAATCAAGACAAGGACATTTTCATTCGTATCATAATATTATGAACTTTATTCATACCTCTACTACTTTCAATCTATTCCGTTCATCTTATCAAGTAAGCCACATACATTACATCATATGAGCATTAAGCAAATATGGATATTTATCACAACATGAACTTTCATCTCACATATTATCACATATGTATCATAAACCTTTATTCATACTTTTCTGAACCGAGACTTATCATAATCATAATTTTACTCAAATACCTTCACATAACATTGAACATGGTCAGCGCAGCTTGGTTGGAGAGTACCCTGTCTAAATAAGACGGTACTCATACGCATCGGAAGACATCGCACTATCACAGATCAGTGGCATGTATAGCTAAACTTTTACACATGCTAGGTTAGTCTGAGAACCAACTAAACCTGATCTGATACCATCAAATGTAATGCCCCGTTCTCGAGACCGTTGCCGGAGTCGAACACGAGGTGTTAACACACTTAATTCATTGCTTAAACAGCTCAAACAATTTAATTTTAGAACTTCCAGACAAGCTGGCTAACTGCATTACAGTCGCTTAAAAATTCATATCTCAAGTTATGAAACTCAAAATCCAATTCTGTAAATTTTCCCTGAAACTAGACTCATATATATATTTACTAATTTTTTTCTAGAATTTTTGGCTAGGCCAGTTAGTACAGTTTATTAGTTAAAGTCTCCCCTGTTTCAGGGTTCGACTATTCTAACCTCTGTGTATTACGAATACGATATCTCTCTGTACAGAATTTCAATGACTATGAAGTTTTTTATCTTAAAACTAGACTCAATAAGAAATCTGTACATATAAATTATGACTTCTAATTATTTTTATACAATTTATGGTGAATTTCCAAAGTCAGAACAGGGGATCCAGAAATCGCTCTGGCCCTATTTCACAAAAATTTAAACATCTCATAAAATATAACTCATATACCTGTTTCGTTTCTTCCATATGAAAATAGACTCATAATTCTTCAATGCCATGTTTTATTCATCATCTAATTATGTCTCTACTATTTTTAATGATTTTTCACATTCACGTCACTACTGCTGTCTGAATCTATTTTATGATAAATTTTACCTATTTCATGGTTTCCATGGATTAACTAGCAATTTGACATGCATAACACCAAATATGATCATAATTAGCCATTCCAATGGCTAATCATTACCAAGCATTTTTATACTACTCAATAACCATATCATAAGACCATATATACAAAATGATTATAATGCTATACATGCCATACTCAAAATATACAAGCCATTATGCCAAGATGGTATACGGATAGTGTGAGCGTGCCTCCGACCGTTCCCGATTTTCGAGCTGGCTTGCCAACACTACAAGGAATGAAAAGGTGGGAGTAAGCATAAATGCTTAGTAAGTTCACATGCAAATAGCAAGTAACATAACCATATAAGCAAACATAAAACATCATTTGCATAATCATCACCAAGACATTCATATCATATTTTCATTTATCATCTTACCATATTGTTGTTATATCGATTTTTCAACCCGAGGGTTAAGTACATACCTGTTCAAAGTATCCATTTCACAACACTTACCAATACGCCCCTTTCATCTTGAGTATTCCTCCATTTGAGTAGAACTTTACCCGTTGAACACATCGAATATAATTCGGATACAAGGAAAGTTTGCACATAAGTGCCACATATGTAGCCAAGCTACTATGTAACCCGCCCATAAGCGAACTCGGACTCAACTCAACGAGCTTGGGCGTTCGCATCCATAAGTGAACTCGGACTCAACTCAACGAGCTCGGATGCCTAGTTACATCTCACGAACTCGGACTCAACTCAACGAGTTCAGACATTCGCATCCATAAGTGAACTCGGACTCAACTCAACGAGTTCGGATGCCCAAATATCCCAGTGACATGTCACTTGTATCCTAACCCATTCCTAAGGTTCAACGGGACCTTTTTCCCAATCATGTGTCTCAAGCATCTTCTACGAATACCGATAATCTGATACTTTGTAGTATTTCACATTTTCCAAGTATATCACATAATTTGACATATTATCAAACAATTATCACGAGTATAATATTTCATAATAATTATCATATCATTTAAATAATATAAAAACATTTAAAATAATAACTATGTTACCAACATTTACATATGAACTTACCTAGTATGTGGAAATGGCTACTTTTACCATTTCGTCCACAACTTGGTATTTTCCCATTTTAGCCCAAATTTTAGTTTTCCTTGCTCTATCATTTAAAATATAGTCTAATTAGGATTCACATTATTCAAATTGACCCAAAATCATATTTTGGAAAAATTACAATTTTGCCCCTAATCTTTTGCATATTTACACTTTTGCCCCAAAGCTCGTAAAATTAAACTTCAGCCTATTTTCTTATGTTTTATGACATGTAGATCATTTTTCCTTCTATGGCAACATCAAATTCTCACTCTAACATGTACTTATGACTATTAGGTATTTTTACCGATTAAGCCCTTTTGCTCGTTTTCACTTAAAACCGAGTAGCACAAGTTGTCTAACATAATTTAAAACCTCATATTCTATCATAAAACACCAAAATACACAAATTTCACCTATGGGTATTTTTCCAAATATAAACCCTAGGTTAAATTATTGTTAGCATAAGCTTAATCGAGCTACCGGGACTCCAAAAACATAAAGAACTTGAAAAACGAGGCTAGAATGGACTTACAATCGAGCTTGGAATCTTGAAAAACCCTAGCCATGGTTTCTCCTTGCTATATTCAGCCATGGGGTTGAAGATGAGCAAAATTGGCTTTTATTTTGTATTTTAATTCATTTTACCCCTAAATGACCAAAATGCCCTTACTACTAAACTTTCCAAAAATTCCATCCATGTCCAATTTTTGTCCATAAACTTAGAAATTGGTAAAATTTCTATTTAAAACCTCCTAATTAATATTTCAAAACAATTTCATACTAGAAACTTCTAGAATGCAAGTTTTGCAAATTATTCGATTTAGTCCCTAATTTCAATTTAAGCACTTTATGCATAAAATTTCTTCACGAAAATTTCACATAATCATGAAATCATATCATAGATCTCAAAATAATCATAAAATAATTATTTCTATCTCATATTTTTTGGTCACAAAACTACTATTTCGACTAGGCCCAAAATCAGGATATTACAACATTAGTCCTAGAATCTACTAAATTGTAGCTCTGATACCAATCAAATGTAACACCCTAACCCGTATCCGTCGCTGAAATGGGTTACAAGATATTACTAGAAGAGACATAGCTTTTAGGCAATCACAATCATACTCAAACACGTAATTCAAATTCAAATCATTAATAAACTTAAATAATCAATTTAAGCTTTTTAAGAAACAATTTATAACATATTAATCAACTTGTATCTAATATTAAATCGTAAACAAATAATGTCAACTATAACCCTTTTCACACAAAACATATGCGCATATCAAAATCCTTATCAAATAATTTGTATCAATTATTATAAGCATGAAATATCAAAGAGCACAAAAACCAATTTTACATGCAAACCATTAACACCTTATAATACTAAAATCACTATTCATTTGGTCACTTTTATAAGTATTAGCCGATTACCATGTGCTTTCTTATACAAGGCATTTCATTATTAGACCAAAAACAAATACAATGCAATTTATTCAATCAAGGATTTTATACATGAAAATTATAAATAATACATATTTGAGATACATACCATGTTTACCCTACCTCATTCGGCATGTAAATTTTAATTACAAGAAATGTCAAAATTTTCTTGTAACATCCCAAAATAGGGCCTAGTTAGAATAGTGGTTTTGGGACCACAAATTTGACATTGAAATATTTATTTTATGATTATTATGAGGTCTAGAAAATGAGAATATGCATGTGTTAAGATTTCATGAAGAAATTCTTTGAGTAAGGTGTCCAATTGGAAATTAGGGACTAAATTGAATAACTTGCAAAACTTAGATTCTAGAAGCAATGTGTATGAAATTGCTTTAGATTATAAATTAGAAGGCCTTAGAGAGCAATTTTCCCACTTTTTATTTTTTGGACAAAAATGGGGTTGCATGAATGAAATTTTAAAGAAAGAGCTTAAGGACATTTTGGTCATTTAGCATTTTAATGAAATAAAATGGGAAAAAGAAAGAAAAAATAAGCCAATCATCTCCCTCATTCAGTCGAAAATTGAGGAGTCTCCATATCTAAGGTTTCCAAGCTTTTCAAGCTTAGTAGTAAGTGCACCCAAGCCCTATTTTTAATGTTCTTTGTATTTTTGAAATCCTGGTAGCTTACTCTCTCCATTTCTGCCCATATTTCATGCTAGGTTTCATGTTTAAAAATTTACCCATGTATGAGTTGCTTGTATTTTGATGGTTTATGGAGGAATATGAAAGTTGAAGGTGTGTTAAACATCTTTTCCTAGGTGATTTTCATGAAAAACCCCTAAAAGGACTTTTTTTGCAAAAATTGATAAATATGTGGTAGAAATGTGAAAATAATGGAAAATGTGAGCTGCCATAAGAGGGAAAAGTGTTAGGCTAGGCTTGGGTAAGATAGAAATTGCATGTGTTTCGTTATACGAGCTGAGGGACTAAATCGTATAAATGTGAAAGGTTAGGGGCAAAATGGTCATTTGGACCGAGGGTGAAATTTAAGCTCATATAGTACAATGTGAGGTTTTAGTGGTTTAATTTTATTGTTATAGACCCCCAGGAACAAATTTCAGAGGTCGATTGAGGAAAACGAAAGGTTTCAGAATAATCGAAACATATCATCGAAACAAGTACTAGGTAAGTTTGAATAACTTAAAGTAAACTCATAATATGCATAATTTTATGATGTATGAATGCATGATAATTGCATTGTTGATGGCATGAAAATGCATGGAATGCATCTTTGATAATGATTCGATGGATAATGTCTCGGTTGAGGTTAAAAAGGAAATTCGATGGATAAACCATGATTGACATGTGAATTGAGGTCCTGCACGTGTTACAGAAAGGATTTAGCCTGGACGGGTATTCTGTTGATATCGAATATAGAAAGGATCTAGCTCGGACGGGTGTTCCTTGAATGATCGAGCCTCTCGAAGAAAATGTGTGCATTGTGGATGTGACAACCCAAATTAGGGACTAATCGAAATAGTGGTTTCGTGACCACAAATCTGAGATAGAAATAATTTTTTTATAATTATTTTGAGGTTTATGATATGATTTCATGATTGAGTGAAAATTTCGTGATGAAATTCTATGCATGCTTAAGTTGAGATTAGGGACTAAATCGAATAAATTGCAAAACTTGTGTTCTAGAAGTTTTTAGTATGAAATTGCTTTGGAATATTAATTAGGAGGTCTTAAATAGCAATTTTACCAATTTCTAAGTTTATGGACAAAAATTGGACATGGATGGAATTTTTGGAAAGTTTAGTAGTAAGGACATTTTTGTCATTTGCATATTAAATGAAATAAAATGGGAAAAATAACACAAAAATGGTCATCTTCTCAATTAGTTGCTGCCGAATTTTTCTCTCCTCCAAATCTAGGGTTTCTTCAACTTTCAAGCTTCATAGTAAGTGATTTCAAGCCCCGTTTTTAATGATTTTTATGTTTTTGAAATCCCGGAAGCTCGATTTAGCTTATGTTAGCAATAATTCAACCTAGGGATCATATTTGGAAAAATACCCATAGGTGAAATCTGTGTATTTTGGTGTTTTATGATAGAATATGAGGTTTTAAATTATGTTAGACAACTTGTGCTACTCGGTTTTGAGTGAAAACGAGTAAAAGGGCTTAATTGGTAAAAATACCTAATGTTCATAAGTACATGTTAGAGTGAGAATTTGATGTTTCCATAGAAGAGAAAAATGTTTAGCATGTCATAAAACATGATAATAAGGACTGAAATTAAATTTCTGAGCCTAGGGGCAAAATCATAATTTTGTAAAAGTTAGGGGGCAAAAACGTAATTTTTCCATAATATGATTTTTGGATTGAAATAAATAGTATGAGTGTTAAATGAGCTAAATGTGTTGTTATAGATCAAGAAAGACATGGAATCGATCGTGATCGGGCAAAAGAAAAGCTTTCGGACTAAATTATAATATTTCTAAAGTTTGTACCGAGGTAAGTTCGTACATGAATAATTTATCGATTTTTTTATGTTATTTTATTTTGTTATCATATGAATTGGTGACTGTCCATAGAATGATTAAATGATGGAAATTTACAAATTTAATTAGATTATGAATAAGTGTTAACGGTGAAAAAGGAAAAAAAAATTTCGGTTGAACCTTCGGAACTGGAACAATACGAATGACCCATTGTGAATACACGTGTATAGTACTAAGTGCAGGCTACTATGCGTACTCAATGATCGAGTGTGTAGTACTAAGTGCAGACTACTATGCGTATCAGATAGCTTCGGCTATAAGTGTGGAAAGGGGGAAATATGTGTAAACAATGGTATATTTGTTATTTTTTTCCGTTGAGTTCAACGGGGAAAATCGATAAAGTGGTAATATGTGAAAGTTATTATAAGGTGGATATGTGCAAATTTATTTTTATGAAAATTTAGGAGCTATGTGCTCGGTAATTGAGTGAATTCTGGTATAACAAAAAGGACTAGGTGAAATTGTGCAAGAATGAATGTTAGAAATAAAACAGTGTTGGATAGCAGCAGTTACATGATTTTAAAAAATTACCAAAAATCATGGAAGTTGAATAAAAATGCAAATGATATATGAAAATAAATCTTAATGAGTGTATTTTCACAGAAAAGAAACATGGGAAGCAAAAGAATTCTATATTGTGTGATATTTGAATTCTTGTGAAACAGGGTCTGAATGAATTTGAGATCCCTTGTTCTAATTTTAGAAATTCACCATAAATTGTACAAAAATTATTAAGAGTCATACCTTACATTCATGGATTCCTTATTGAGTCTATTTTTAGGGGAAACAAATAGAATGGTCTTTGGGATTCTGTACAGGAAGAAATTTGGTTAGTAGTGCACAGGGGTCAGAGTAGTCGTACCCTAAAATAGGGTAGACTTTAACTAATAAACTGTACTAATTGACCAGACCAAAAATTCTTAAAAAAAATTATAAAGTATACATATCAGTATAGTTTTAGGTAAAATTTACGGAATTGGATTTCGAGTTTTGTAGCTCGAGATATGATTTTTTTAAACCGGGACTCCAGGAAATAGCCTGTCCTGAATATGTGATTATATACTAGTATGATTGTTTTACTTTGATAAATTGAATATCAATTTCGTACTTACTTACTAAGATATATGCTTACCTTCTTTTCTTTTTCTCGTCTTATAGAATTACTAAGCCAGCTCGAGATTTGGAGATCGTCGGAGACCCATCCACGCTATCAATACTTTTTGGTACTTTGTAAACACTATTTTGGAATTATGGCATGTAAAGAGGGCTGAATCATTTTGTTATATGTCATAATTAATTTGTTTTAAAATAATACTTTTCAAAATTTGGTAATTTACTTGTACTTATGTAGATCTGTTAATGTTATCTATTTTGTTCAAGCTAGAGGAATTAATTATGTAAGATCAGGTAAATGTGTGATTTCATGTTTTCGTGATCTGTAATATTCCATACCTTGTTCCGGCTTAGAACACGGGTAAGGGGTGTTACATTTATTAGTATCAGAGCCGAGGTTTAGGTGGTTCTCAGATTTACGTACTGTGTGTGAAAGTCTATCTATACATGCCATAATTATATTATGATAGTGTGATGACTCCTGACAATTTAAATCGTGTTTTTATATAGTAAATGGATCACGACTGAGCTATAGCTGATGATGTAGAAAGTAATGCGCCAGCTCCCGTACAAAGGACTACGCCAGTTGAGAGCAGGCATGAGACACATGATCAGGGAGATGGGGCCCGGGAAGCCTTTCTCCATATAATGAGTAATTGGTACACAGAATTTGTTTGGGCAAATCCAAATGCTCAGCCTCCTCCACCCCCTCCTATTCCTCAACCTGTTCCCGTAGTTTCTTAAGGTGCCGAAATGGTAAGATTGAGTAAACCCCCAGTTAATAAAATTCGAAAGCAAGGGGCTGAAGAATTTAGGGCTAATATAGATGATGATCCCAAGAAAGTAGAGTTCTGGCTTGAAAATTCTATCAGGGTTTCGATGAGCTTTCTTGCACTCCCGAAGAATGTTTGAAATGTGCTACATCTTTGTTAAGGGATTCGGCATATCATTGGTGTAAGACACTGGTATCTGTGGTTCTGAAAGAAAGGGTTACATGGGATTTCTTCCAAGAGGAGTTTAGAAAGAAGTATATAAGCCAGCGGTTCATTGATCAAAAACGAAAAGAGTTCCTTGAGCTGAAACAAGGTAGAATGTCTGTGTCAGAATATGAACGTGAATTTGTCAGACTCAGTAAGTATGCCCAGGAGGGTGTGTCTACCGAAGCTATTATGTGTAAGAGGTTCGAGGATGGGCTAAATGAAGACATCAAGTTACTAGTTGGGATTTTAGAGTTGAAAGAGTGTGGTATTGGTCAATCGAGCTTGTAAAGCTGAAGAACTGAGCAACGAGAAGAGAAAAACTGTGAGTGAAGCTAGAGACACAAGAAAGAGGCCAATGAGTGAGTCATTCCAATCTCAGTCAAAGAAGTCTAAAGAAATGAATCCTCGGTTGACTGTTTCAACTGGACATTCGTATTGGGATCGTGGGAGATCATATTTGGGTTCTAAAGCTCAAGCTACTTCAATGGCGAGTGTAGGTAATGTGAGATCTAATAGACCCGAGTGTCAGCACTGTGGTAAACAACATTTCGGGGAGTGTTGGACGATTAGCCGGGCTTGTTTCAAATGTGGTTCCCGAGAACATTATATTAAGGATTGTCCAAAAAGGGTTGAAGAAGAAAAATTTCAGAGTGCCAGACAGACTAGTGCTACTAATAGAGGTAGACCTCTAAGAAATATTGGAAGTGGAGCTAGCAGTCGAAGTGTGACAAAGGAATCAACTGGGAGACCGAAAGCTAGAATACCTACAAGAGCTTATGCCATACGTGCTCGGGAAGAGGTGTCATCTCTTGATGTGATCACTAGTATATTTTCTCTTTATGATACTATTGTCATTGCATTGATTGATCCCGGATCTACTTATTCTTATGTTTGTGTGAATTTGGTATGTAGTAAGAGTTTGCCTATAGAATCTTCTGAATTTGTGATTAAAGTGTCATACCTTTTAGGCAAATATGTGTTAGTAGATAAGGTTTACAAAAATTGCCCTTTGATGATTCAAGGTCACTGTTTTCCGGCTAATCTAATGTTGCTACCATTTGACGAGTTTGATGTCATTTTGGGTATGAATTGGTTGATACTACATGATGCCAGAGTAAATTGCAGATAGAAAACTCTTGAGTTCAAATGTGAAAATGGTGAAATTCTTCGGGTGGAAACAAATGAATAAAATAAATTGCCTATGGTGATTTCGTATATGTCTGCTCAGCGATATATATGCGAAAAGGGTGTGAAGCTTATCTTGCTTATGTATTAAATACTAAAATGTCTGACTCGAGGCTTGAATCAGTACCGGTAGTCTGCGAGTTCCCGGATGTATTTCCAGCAGAATTACCGGGGTTGCCTCCGATCAGAGAGGTAGAGTTTGCTATTGATTTATTACCTGGAATTGCACCAATTTCAATCTCTCCATACAGAATGGCTCCGACTGAATTGAAAGAATTAAAAGCTCAGTTGCAAGAGTTAACAAATAAGGGGGTTTGTGAGACCGAGTTTCTCTCCCTGGGGTGCCCCCGTGTTGTTTGTAAAGAAAAGGGATGGATCTATGAGACTTTGTATTGACTATCGACAGCTCAACAAGGTGACCATAAAGAATGTGTATCATTGCGAGAATCGATGATTTGTTTGACCAGTTAAAAGGGGCGACAGTGTTTTCAAAGATTGATTTGAGATCCGGTTACTATCAGTTGAGAGTTAAAGAGTCGGATGTGCCAAAAACTGCTTTCAGAACGAGTTATGGACATTACGAATTCCTTGTGATGCCTTTCGGTTTAACCAATGCTCCGGCTATCTTTATGGATTTGATGAATCGAATCTTTTGACCATACTTGGATAGGTTTGTGGTTGTGTTCATAGATGATATCCTGATTTATTCTCAAAACGAGTCTGAGCATGCTGAACATTTAAGAATGGTATTACAGATTTTAAGAGAAAAGAAATTGTTTGCTAAATTCAGTAAAAGTGAATTTTGCTTCATGAAGTCAGATTTTTGGGACATGTAGTTTCGGGTGATGGTATTTGGGTCAATCTGAGCAAAGTTTCGGCAATTGTTAATTGGAAACCGCCGAAGTATGTATCTGAGGTTAGAAGCTTTTTGGGCTTAGCTGGATATTATCGACGCTTTTTTGAGGGATTTTTGATGATCGCCTCTCCTATGACTAAGCTGTTGCAAAAGAATGTTAAGTTTAATTGGACTGAAGAATGTCAACAAAGTTTTGAGAAGTTGAAAGAGTGGTTGACCAAAGCACCAGTGTTAGTGCAATCCGAGTCGGCGAAAGAATTTGTGATTTATAGTGACGCGTCATTAATTGGTCGTGGTTGTGTTTTAATGCAAGAAGGTAAAGTAGTAGCTTATGCATCAAGACAGTTGAAATCACACGAGAAGAATTACTCGATGCATGATTTAGAGTTGGCCGCCATTGTCTTTGCTTTGAAGATTTGGCGTCATTATTTATACAGTGAGAAATGCCGAATCTTTACTGATTAAAAAAGTTTAAAATATTTGATGAATCAAAAAGATTTGAATTTACGACAACGGAGATGGCTTGAATTATTAAAGGATTATGAATTAATAATTCATTATCATCCCGGGGAAGTGAATGTAGTCGCAGATGCCTTAAGTAGAAAATCTTTGTTTGCTTTGAAAGCTATGGGTACAGATTTGACTATGTCTGATGATGGTTTGATTTTGGTCGAGTTAAGAGTTAGGCCGCTATTTCTTCAGCAAATTTTTGAAGCTCAGAAGAATGACAGTGAATTGCGAGTCAAGTGAGCTCAGTGTGAATTGGATTGTAACTCAGATTTTTGAATCGGACCAGAGGATTGCTTAATGTTCCGTGATCGAGTATGTGTACAGAAAGATGCTGAGTTGATTTAGAAGATTTTACATGAGGCACACAGTGGTTGTTTGCAAGTTCATCCTGGTAGTACGAAAATGTACAACGATCTGAAGAAAATATATTGGTGCAATGGTATGAAGAGAGATATCTCTGAGTTTGTAGCAAAATGCTTGATTTACCAGCAAGTGAAAGCTGAACACCAAGTACCTTCAGGTTTACTTCAACCAGTGATGATTCCCGAGTGGAAATGAGATAGAATTACGATGGATTTTGTGACAGGTTTGCCTTTGACTCCGAAAAAGAAAAATGCCATCTGGGTAATAGTTGACAGACTGACTAAATCAGCTCATTTTATTCCAGTACGTACGGACTATTTTCTTGATAAGTTGGCTGAATTATATATTTCTGAAATTGTGAAATTACACGGAGTACCTATGTCTATTATTTCGGATAGAGATCCGAGATTTACTTCGAGGTTTTGGAAAAAGTTACAAGAAGCTTTGGGTACAAAATTGAATTTTAGTACCGCATTTCATCCACAAACTGACGGTCAATCCGAAAGAGTAATTCAGGTACTCGAGGATATGCCCTGATGTTCTGTTTTAGAATTTCAGTGTAGTTGGGAGAAATATTTACCTTTGGTCGAATTTGCCTACAACAACAGTTTTCAATCGAGCATACAGATGGCACCGTACAATGCATTGTCTGGTCGCAAGTGTCGGACTCCTTTTTATTGGACCGAGCTCAGTGAGAAACAGATTCACGGAGTTGATTTGATTAGAGAAACTGAAGAGAAAGTGAAAGTGAAAGTGATTCCTGATTGTCTGAAAGCTACTTCAGATCGACAAAAGTCATATGCGGATTTGAAGAGAAAAGAGATCGAGTTCTAAGTGGGTGATAAATTTTTTCTAAAGGTATCTCCGTGGAAGAAAATTTTAAGGTTTGGCCAAAAAGGCAAGTTGAGTCCGCGTTTCATTGGGCCTTATAAGGTTATTGAAAGAGTTGGACCAGTGGCTTATCGGCTAGCCTTACCAACTGAGTTGGAAAAGATTCATAATGTGTTTCATGTGTCGATGCTGCGACGTTACCGTTCTGATCCTTCACATGTGATTCCTCTAACAAAAATTGAAATTCGACCGGATATGACCTATGAGGAGGAACCAATAAAAAATTTGGCTTGGGAAATTAAACAGTTGAGAAATAAAAGTATAGCCTTAGTGAAAGTATTGTGGCACAGACATGGAATAGAAGAGGCTACGTGGGAACCTGAGGAAGCTATGAGGAAACAGTACCCGAACCTCTTTATCGGTAAGATTTTCGGGGACGAAAATCCCTAAAGGGGGGAGAATTGTGACAACCCGAATTAAGGCCTAATCAGAATAGTGGTTTCGTGACCACAAATCCGAGATAGAAATAATTTTTTATAATTATTTTGAGGTCTATGATATGATTTCATGATTGAGTGAAAATTTCGTGATGAAATTCTATGCATTAAGCGCTTAAGTTGAGATTAAGAACTAAATCGAATAAATTGCAAAACTTGTGTTCTAGACGTTTTGAATATTAATTAGGAGGTCTTAAATAGAAATTTGACCAATTTCTAAGTTTATGGACTAAAATTGGACATGGATGGAATTTTTGGAAAGTTTAGTAGTAAAGACATTTTGGTCATTTGTATATTAAATGAAATAAAATGGGAAAAATAACACAAAAATGGTCATCTTCTCAATTAGTTGCTGCCGAATTTTGCTCTCCTCCACAGCTAGGGTTTCTTCAACTTTCAAGCTTCATAGTAAGTGATTTCAAGCCCCGTTTTTAATGATTTTTATGTTTTTGAAATCCCGGAAGCTCGATTTAGCTTATGTTAGCAATAATTCAACCTAGGGTTCATCTTTGGAAAAATACCCGTTGGTGAAATTTGTGTATTTTGGTGTTTTATGATAGAATATGAGGTTTTAAATTATGTTAGACAACTTGTGCTACTCGGTTTTGAGTGAAAACGAGTAAAAGGGCTTAATTGGTAAAAATACCTAATGTTCATAAGTACATGTTAGAGTGAGAGTTTGATGTTTTCATAGAAGAGAAAAATGTTTAGCATGTCATAAAACATAAGAATAAGGACTGAAATTAAATTTCTGAGCCTAGGGGCAAAATCGTTATTTTGTAAAAGTTAGGGGGCAAAAACGTAATTTTTCCATAATGTGATTTTTGGATTGAAATAAATAGTATGAGTGTTAAATGAGTTAAATGTGTTGTTATAGATCAAGAAAGGTGTGGAATCGATCGTGATCGGGGAAAAGAAAAGCTTTTGGACTAAATTATAATATTTCTTAAGTTTGCACCGAGGTAAGTTCGTACATGAATAATTTATCGATTTTTTTATGTTATTTTATATTGTTATCATATTAATTGGTGACTGTCCATAGAATGATTAAATGATGGAAATTTTCAAATTTAATTAGATTATGAATAAGTGTTAACAATGAAAAAGGAAAAAAATTTCCGGTTGAACCTTCGGAACAGGAACAATACGAATGACCCATTGTTAATACACGTGTGTAGTACTAAGTGTAGGCTACTATGTGTACCATACTGTTAAGTCGCATGTGTAGTACTAAGTGCAGGCTACTATGCGTACTCAATGACCTCGATCACGTGTGTAGTACTAAGTGTAGGCTACTATACGTATCAGATAGCTTCGGCTATAAGTGTGGAAAGGGGGAAATATGTGTAAACAATGGTATATTTGTTATTTTTCCGTTGAGTTCAACGGGGAAAATCGATAAAGTGGTAATATGTGAAAGTTATTATAAGGTGGATATGTGCAAATTTATGTTTATGAAAAGTTAGGAGCTATGTGCTCAATAATTGAGTGAATTCTGGTATAACAAAAAGGACTAGGTGAAATTATGCAAGAATGAATGTTAGAAATAAAACAGTGTTGGACAGCAGCAGTTACATGATTTTAAAAAATTACCAAAAATAATGGAAGTTGAATAAAAATGCAAATGATATATGAAAATAAAGCATAATGAGTTTATTTTCACATAAAAGAAACAGGGGAAGCAAAAGAATTCTATATTGTGTGATATTTGAATTCTTGTGAAACAGGGTCTGGATGAATTTGAGATCCCTTGTTCTGACTTTAGAAATTCACCATAAATTGTACAAAAATTATTAAGAGTCATACCTTACATTCATGGATTCCTTATTGAGTCTATTTTTAGGGGAAACAAACAGAATGGTCTTTGGGATTCTGTACAGGAATAAATTTGATTCGTAGTGCACAGGGGTCAGAGTAGTCGTACCCTGAAACAGGGGAGACTTTAACTAATAAAATGCACTAATTGACCCGACCAAAAATTCTAGAAAAAAATTAGTAAGTATACATATGAGTTTAGTTTTAGGGAAAATTTACAGAATTGAATTTCAAGTTTTGTAGCTCGAGATATGATTTTTTTTAAACCGGGACTCCAGAAAATAGCCTGTCCTGAATATGTGATTATATACTAGTATGATTGTTTTACTTTGATAAATTGAATATCAATTTCGTACTTACTTACTAAGCTATATGCTTACATTCTTTTCTTTTTCTCGTCTTATAGAATTACTAAGCCAGCTCGAGATTTGGAGATCGTCAGAGACCCATCCACACTATCAATACTTTTTGGTACTTTGTAAACACTATTTTGGAATTATGGCATGTAAAGAGGGCTGAATCATTTTGTTAGATGTCATAATTAATTTGTTTTAAAATATTACTTTTCAAAATTTGATAATTTACTTGTACTTATGTAGATCTGTTAATGTTATTTATTTTGTTCAAGCTAGAGGAATTAATTATGTAAGATCAGGTAAATGTGTGATTTCATGTTTTCGTGATCTGTAATGTTCCGTACCTTGTTCTGGCTGAGAACATGGGTAAGGGGTGTTACAGTGGATTTAGCCCAGATAGCTAATCCGATTAGGGTCTGGATTTAACCTGGACTAGTAATTCAGATCCGAGCTCATTAAGGGTGTTTATCATTGTAAGGGATTTAGCCTGGACTGGTAATCCCGACATCACCTTATGAGTTTATGTTACGGGGCATGTAGCCTGGACTGGTAATCCCGCCGTAAGATGTGACGTTCATGGGAGTGCGTACTTGGAATGATTATTTGTATGCATTGACGAAAACTGGATAATCCATCGAGATTTCCTAGAAACTCAACGGGACTAAAATGAAGTATATGAACAAATGACATGTTGAATGCTGAGCTCATCTAAGATATATTACATTGTATTTTGTTATGTGACTAACTCCTTGATTGAGTGCATGTGATAGGAAAACCATTTTCACATTCGTTGGTTTCATTATTTTATAAGGATGTATACTAAATAATCGATAAGTTTACTTTCCAGTTATTCGAGCTTACTAAGCATGTAAATTCTTACCCCTCTCTTTCCACTATCTTACAGAGCTCGATGACTCGTAAAGATTGGAAAATGGTTGGAGAATCAACACACTATCAACTAATTCAGCTTTGGTATATTGACACTTATGTTTTGTTCAATGGCATGTATAGAACTTTGAATATTTTGTTATATGTGTCATTTGATTTGCCAAGATGAAGGCATGTAAAGTTATACTTATCTTTTTGTATATGGCCATGGAAGTTGACTTGTTTTGAAGTAGGCTATGACCTACAAATCTATGCATGTTTGTGTTCACATGTAATGGCTTGGTTATAATTAGCAATGAGTTATAAAAACGAGCCAATCTTAAATATGTCAAGTAGACATGGAAATCCTTAAATGCAAGATGAAAATTAACTTAGCATGTATGAAACCAATGGCATGAGGTTTACATGCAATGAGGTTAATCAAAGTTTTATATATATATACACACATAAGTGTATAAATTGGTTTTAACAAGCACTAAGGCAACCAGTAAGTATGTTTAGTTGATAGAGGGTGATCAAAGGCTTGGAAAATAGCCTAATAAGGTCCACATGGATAGACACACGGGCATGTGTCTAGACCGTGTGTGACACAAGGCTCACCCCCACGGGTGTGTGGTATGGCCGTCCGTCTCCTGCACCTAAATTTTTAAGTCAGTATAGAACACGGGCGTGTGTCTTGGCCGTGTATTTTTAACAGAATGATGAGTTTGTAGTCAATGTTGCACACGGGCTGAGGGTATGGGCGTGTCCTAGGCCATACGGGCGTATATAACTACACAGCCCCATCACACGAGCGTGTTGCACTTCAAGCAAGGGAAAATTTTCTAAGGTACTCAAAGTGTATCGAATATTTTCGATTTTGTCTTGTACGACCCCTAAGTGTGTTTTAGGCCCCGAAGGCCTATGTAAGGGACAAGGTGTACATATTTGAAAGATTTTAAATTTGGGCAAAGTTGAGTGACCCGATTTAGTAAGTTTGTAAAGTTAAAATTATCGGTAACGCCTTGAACCCTATCCCGGTGTAGGATACGACTGATGGGTTTTACATTTCCATTTCAAACATAAATAATCTACTATTCTTGTGATCATTTTATAAGGCTTTAGCTAAATATGATCATGCCTAATACATGTGTTTCATTCAATGACAATTCTTTACTAAACAAATTTCTATTATTCAATTAGCAAATATCACCTGACAAATAATAATTAAATTTCCATACCAATTGCCGAGTACCAACATTCATGATATATACTTATAACATTGCACATAACTTGACCAAATCAACTTTTAAATGTATAATTCATTGACACAAGTTAAGCAAATATTTATCAAAATCTATTCCATTTCAATAAGCAAATCGAATCACCAATCTATATACAAGTGTTAACCACAATAAGTGATACACCTTTCCAAACATATCAAATCATATACATTTATAAGTCCAATTCACATCTCAAATATCAAATATATATATATATAAACATCACTCAAGACAAAAAATATTTATATCACACCTCATAATGAAATTCAAAAGCCATTCATCTTTCACCAACCACTACAAGCAATAATCACATCTAACAATACACATATATATATCATAACTGAATATGCCAAACACATCCAAAATTTCAACCACATCCAAAATTTCAACCACATCATTTAATCAAACCATAAATCCATATTTAACAAATGAACAAGCCATTTTCGCATGGCTTTTAAACATATATACATATCAAAATCATATATGTCCATAAGATAATATGGCCTATACATGACATAAGTTTGAATTTAAAATGTAACACCCCAAACCTGGCCTAGACGTTATGACCGGATCCGACGTGCCACATCGAAACGTTAAAAACAATTTCTGTTTTTAGTCCAGAAGATCGTACTTAGTGTTCAAAGGATGATTTCATTATAGGTTAAAGTGAATGGAAGCTGTGCACCAGGTAGGAAACCGAGAAAGAGGAGGTGAGTCCATCAAACTGCTTAAGTACCAAGCTCCCTTCGGATCCAATCCTAGACATGCACACCACCATTGCCACACCTTAACTTAGTGTATGTTCTTAGGAAACCAATTCATTTAAGTCCAATTTAAGAAAAAGATGATTAACTTTGGAAAGCATTTTCGTTGCGGAAGTTTTGCTTTGTTGTCGTGGTATTTTAAAAATCAATTACTGTTTTTGAAAACGCGCCCTAAGACTAATCAATTTTAGTGATTAAGATAATATCATACCTATTCTAGTAGAGCATATTAAAACCATTTACAAATCATTAAAGTGGCCTTATTACAACTTAAAACCCAAATCATAAAAGTAAATAAAAAGATGTCCAATTCACCAGAAGAAAACCAAATTTGCGGAATGAGTGGCCACTCCGAATCCCTCACAGCTCTAAGCCCACTATGGTTGGGGATTACCTACGTGGATGAAAATAAGGAGTGAGTTTGGGAAATTCAGTGTGTAAAATAACCCAACCATAGTCTAAACTAGTTCAAACAACAGAAACAGATTGAAGTGGCCTTAGCCTAGAACAGATTTCAGAATGAAGCCCATAGGCCCATAATAGAACAGAACAGAAATTACATCTTTATGCAGAAACCCAACCATATCCAACCGTATACACCCCCGTACCATCCTTACACCATGTGGGGAGACTACTCGACCGACCCATCCGCTACATGCCACAGAATTTGCAGCATGGCTGCCAGAACAGATAGTGTGACAAAGTCACCAGATACAGATATTTGTGGACAGAGCCACCAAAACAGATAATTGTGGCATAGCCACCAGGACGCTTCCTCCATAAATATAACCCATGTCCCCATGCAACAGTTATACAAATCTGGCATACATCATACAGAATCAGATCATCATGCTTTTCAGTTAAATTCACCCTAGGGGTATAATGGTCATTTTACACCTAGAGGTATAACGGTAATTTTCATACTTAAGGGTATTCTAGTAATTTACCTATTTTAGGGTTTTCATGCATATTTTCACCATTTACATACTAACAAAAACACTTACCGAGTGTTCTACCGAATTGGGCCCATTGGCCCATTATCCCAATTTTTGGCCCGTTAAGCCCAAAAATATCGAAAGGCACAAAAATCATGCACTCTGCAGTCTAAACACTGTAGTTTACCAAATATGCTAATCGATCTACCTCACGAGCATTCGCACACTCGCAAGTCCACAAAATACCGATTTTTTGACATTTCGGCTTTTCGGCTTTTGCCAATCTAGTCTATGAAAGGGTGTCAGTTACACACCTGATTTGTAGTGGTTCGACGGTGAGTTCCACACACACGAGCTGCCTACAATTGGGTTACCAACACGTCAATCTAAATATCAAAAACAAACTACAGACCTATCCCCCTACCATATTCGGCCAACCAAGCCTCAAACCTTAGAGTTCTTACCTTTTTTCGAAACTAGCGACTAGGTTTAGATCCAGTTGTTCCACTTGTCCAAGCCTTCGATCAGCAGCCTCTGGATCACACTAACATCATAATAGAATAATTGTCACAACCGTTAGAGCCATAGGGCCCAATCGACAGCCTCCCTAAGCCTTTAGGTGTTTCGGCTTTTCTAAAACCCGAAATAAAGAATAGATTCAAAAACTTACCACCGGTTCCTTCAGTCAACGATTCCACTTTAGTTTCTATACGGTTCTGATGCAGATTTAAACCCTCAAATGATAGCAGAAATCAAATCTTTAATGGTCTAAAGATTCGGCCATGCCCCTAAGACTATGGGGTTTTTAGCTTTTTGAAATAGTGAAGAGAAAGATGAAATATGAGGGTTTTGCGATGGTTTTGTCGACAAGACTTTGGGGTTCAGAGGATGAGAGAATCGGCAAAAAAGATGGAGAAGAATCAGAGGGTTTGGCTAGAGAAATCAGCACAACAGAAACAGGTTTTTGGGATTTTGGCTTTTATGGCAATCAGTTTCCAAGGCTTAAAAACGAATGGAATGGAAGAGTAGAATGGTAGGAAGGGTTCAGCTATAGAAGAAGAAGCAAAGAAGAAGAAAATGGAATAGGAGATGAGAGGAGAAAAGAAAAAGAGAAGAGAATGGTCAGAACCCAAATGCCGAATTTTCCCTATACTAGTAACCCTTGGCCAGCCAACTCTTGCTCCTCAAGAGTCCATCATTCGGCCAATACTACACCCCCTAATCAGCTCCTAAATCTTCTCCCTTATCTCCTCCTTACTCGATCTCCTAAGCAGCTCAAACTCTTCCTAACAGAGTTCCACCTGAGTTCCATCACATCCCCTTTCTGTAAATTAAAATTAATACTAATATTTGCTCACCTAGTGACTTGAACCTTAGCTCTCCCTAGTCATCCACACGCCACCTTTTTAGCACCCTAGTGGCGTCACATGCCACTTTGCCACCTGCCTTCTTGTGGCTTATTTTACCCATTAAATCTTAAAAGCCCAACTTACCAGAACCCCTTTTCCCATAAGAATTAAAATTAGTTAAAACTTTCGGATTTCATCTCAAGCTTGGGCTTCTAGAGGCGTACTAACATACTTAGACCTACGCCCAGCAGTCAAAACATAGAAATTCAAAAATTCACCAAAATTCACAGAAGTCCTGAAAATTAGGGCGTTACAACTCTACCCTCCTTAAACAAATTTCGTCCTCGAAATTTACCTGATCCAAACAGATGAGGGTATTGTTGACGCATCGCCTCTTCTGTCTCCCAAGTAGCTTCCTCCCTGGCGTGATTACGCCAAAGCACCTTTACTAAAGGAACAGATTTCCTTCTTAACACTTTGACATCTCGGTCTAATATCTGCACAGGCTCTTCCTCAAAAGTCAAATCAGGCTGCACTTCAATTTCTGCAACCGGCACGACATGAGTAGGGTCAGAACGATAACGCCTTAACATGGAGACATGAAAAACATCGTGAATCCTGTCTAACTCTAGAGGTAATTCCAATTGATATGCCACTGGTCCTACTCGCTTCAATACCCGATAAGGCCCAATGAATCGCGGACTCAACTTGCCTTTCTTACCAAACCTTAATATCTTCTTCCAAGGAGAAACCTTTAAGAAGACCATATCACCTATTGAGTACTCAATCTCCTTGCGCTTCAAGTCTGCATACGACTTTTGCCTATCAGCAGCTTCTTTTAACCGATCTCTGATTACTCTAACCTTATCCTCAGTGTCAGCTACTAACTCGGGTCCAAGAACCCGCCGCTCTCCCAGTTCGATCCAACTAGGGGTACAACACCTTCGTCCATACAGCGCTTCATACGGTGCCATTCAAATACTCGCTTGATAACTGTTGTTGTACGCAAACTTCGCCAACGACAAGTAGTCCTCCCAACTACCTCGGAAGTCAATAACGCATCCCCTCAACATGTCCTCCAGAATCTGAATAACCCTTTCCGACTGACCATCAGTCTAGGGATGGAAAGCCATACTAAAACTCAATCGCGTTCCCAACGCCTCATGCAACTTTTGCCAAAACCAAAATGTAAATCTGGGATCCCGATTAGAAATGATTGAAACTGGGACACCATGAAGTCGCACGATCTCCGCCACATACAACTTGGCTAACTTTTGAAGTGAAAAGTTGATGCGGACAGGTATGAAATGAGCCAATTTGGTCAACCTATCCACGATCACCCAAACCGAGTCTTTCTTTGTTGGTGTCAAGGGTAACCCACTCACAAAGTCCATGGTTACCCTCTCCCACTTCCAAAGTGGTATCTTCACTGGCTGCAAAAGCCTAGAAGGTAGTTGATGCTCAGCTTTCACTTGCTGGCATGTCAAACATTTCCCCACAACCTTCGTTACTTCCCGCTTAAGCCCAGGCCACCAATACAATTTTCGCAAGTCGTGATACAACTTATGCCCTCCAGGATGCATGGCACAAATCCCCCATGAGCTTCCTTCAATATCGACTGCCTCAAGTCAGAGTCCTTCGGAACACAAATTCTCCCTCGGAAACACAGAACTCCTTCATTTTCAACCCAAACTCAGAAGTTTCCCCTTCCTTAACCTGCTGGAAACGAGCAACCAAAGATTCATCTCTCAACTGCTTCTCCTTAATCTGATCCACCCAGGTTGGCCTTACTTGCAACTCAGCCAACAGACTACCATCATCATACAGACTCAGACGAGCAAACATTACTCTCAGGTCAAATACAGCTCTTCGACTTAGAGCATCGACTACCACGTTAGCCTTGCCCAGGTGGTACTCAATCATACAATCATAATCTTTAAGCAACTCTATCCATCTCCTTTGCCTAAGGTTCAGCTCTTTCTGAGTCAGTAAGTACTTGAGACTCTTATGGTCGGTGTATATAATACACCTCTCTTCGTACAAGTAGTATCTCCAAATCTTAAGTGCAAAGATTACTGCTGCCAATTCCAAATCATGAGTAGGATAGTTTCCTTCGTGAAGCTTAAGCTGTCGTGTTGCATAAGCAGCCACCTTACCCTCTTGCATCAACACGCAGCCCAAACCCACATGTGATGCGTCCACAGATACGCGGTAAATCCTTCCCGGACTCGGTGAATCAACACAGTGCTTGATCGAAACTTTCTTCAACTTCTCAAAAGCTTCCTGCTGCTTCTCTGTCCAAACAAACGGTACTCCTTTCCTTATGAGTTTTGTCAAAGGTGCTGCCATCACAGAAAAACCTTCCACAAACCTCCTGTAGTATCCTGCCAACCCTAGGAAACTCTATATTTCCGACACCGACCTAGGTGGCTTCCATTCCAAAATTGCTTCAATCTTTCATGGGTCCACCTTAATCCCCTCAGCAGAGACAACATGTCCTAAGAAGGTTACCTCCCTCAACCAGAATTCACATTTGCTGAATTTCGCATATAGCTCCTTCTCCCTTAACACTTGCAACACTATGTAGAGATGCTCATCATGTTTTACTTCAGTTTTAGAATATACTAGAATATCGTCAATAAAGACGACTACAAATCGATCCAAAAATGGTTGGAATACACGATTCATCAGATCCATAAACGCTGCAGGAGCGTTTGTCAGTCCAAATGGCATCACCAAAAACTCGTAATGACCATACCGAGTTCTAAATGCCGTCTTATGGATATCTGCCTCTTTGACCCTTAATTTTTGATATACAGATCGAAAGTCGATCTTGGAAAATACAGAAGCTCCTCTAAGTTGGTCGAACAGATCGTCAATCCTTGGCAGTGGATACTTATTCTTAATCGTCAGTTTGTTCAACTGCCCATAATCAATACACATCCGCATCGTCCCATCCTTCTTTTTTACGAATAGCACTAGTGCTCCCCACGGAGACACACTTGGCCTAATAAAGCCCCTATCCAACAACTCTTGAATTTGTGCTTTTAACTCCACTAACTCCTTTGGTACCATCCTATACGGTGTGATGGACACTAGTGCCGTTTCAGGCAGCAAGTCGATTCCAAACTCGACTTCTCGGTTCGGAGGCAGTCTCGGAAGCTCCTCTAGAAAAAGATCTTGGAACTCCTTAACAGTTCTAACCTTATCCACTGTCAGTCCCTCATTTTCCGCCTGACTTACAAATGCCAAATAGGTCTCACAACCTTTACAAATCCATTTTTCGGCTCTTAATGCCGACACCACATTGGACAAATAATCCCTTCGCTCACCTATCACCATAACGTCTTCCTCCTTCGTGGTCCTTAACACCATTCATTTAGCAGCACAATCTAGAGTCGCCCTATGCTTAACAAGCTAGTCCATTCCTAGAATGAGGTCGAATTCTCTGAACGGTAACTCCATCAAGTCTCTAGAGAAAATATTACCTTGGGTTTCTAAAGGCACATCCCTATACAGTTTGTCTACTTTAACCGAGTAACCCAAAGGACTTAGTACAGTTACCCCACTCACTATCTCCTCAGAGTGCACACCCAACGACTCAGATATGGCACATGCAACATAGGAATGAGTAGATCTAATATCTACCAAAGCAGTATACGGCATGCTAGAAACCAAGAACGTACCAGTTATGACGTCAGGTGCATCACCCTCTCTCGATGACGAGCTGCATACACCAACGCTGGCTGTTGAGCCTCAGCATTTCCAGCACCCCTGCCAGGTGCTCCTCGACCTCGACCATTACCATTTCCGCCCCTACCTTGTCTACGTCCTCTCGGTGGTTGTGGCCCACCTCTCACTGGTTGAGCAACCCTCTGTTCAGCAACTTGAACATGATCCGTTTTCTGAGGATAGTCTTTGACTCTATGCTCCATAGATCTGCATCGGAAGCAGGCACCGGAATGTTTCCTACACTCGCCTAGGTGTACTTTACCACAGTCTCCACAGATTGGTGGTCTAACAACGTTTATCTGAACTGCCCACATTGGCTCCTCCACTCTTGCTCTCTTGACATTCCTATTTGCACCACTCGAAGGTCCTGAATCCTTCCGGAAACGATTCTGATCCTTCTCACGATTCTGCTTTTCAGCACGCTACACTTTCTCAGCTATCTTAGCTTTCTCCACCAAGACCGCAAAGTCACGCTCCCTTTGCGGAGCAATCAACACCCTAAGTTCATCTCTAAGACCATCCTCGAAGCGCACACTACGCTCATATTCTGTATCGACTATTCCCATGGCATACCGGCTCAGCCTCAGAAACTCAGCCTCGTATTCAGCAACTGTTTTACCTCCTTGCACCAGATTCAAGAATTCCTTCCTGCGGGCGTCCACATAGCTCGCCCCAACATATTTCCCTTTGAAGGCTACCTTAAACAACTCCCAAGTTACCCTATCAGCTAGGGTCCCATCTCTCACCGTGAGCCACCACTGATAAGCCTCGTCTCGTAGCAACGATACGGCTCCCTTCAGCTTCTGCTCCACAGAGCAGTCCAAGTCATCCATAATCCGTTCCGTGGCCTCCAACCAATATTCCGCCATATTCGGGGCTACACCAGATACACCCCTAAAGATCTCCGCTCTATTAGCTCGGAGTCGCTCAGAAATAGATCCTCGAATTCCGTTACTCGAACTTGCCCCAACAACCCAATCCAGAACACGAAGCAGTGCCTGGGATAGGGCATCATCCCCGGCACCACGATCATGAGACTCCACTTCCATTGCCAGTGGTACCGGTACCTCTACTATCAGCATATGCCCTAAGGAAGCAGTTTTTGCTCGAGCACTACCTCAGCCACGTCCACGGCCTCTTCCACGAGCTGCTCTCGTACTCATATCTTATTATCTGATTACGAATTTTATGCATCAATCAAATATTCCAGTGTTTATTACAGATGTTTTATGAACAGATAGTAATTCAGAGTTTGTTTTCCGCAGAATCGAAGTCTAGCTACAGTCTCAGTCTATTACCAAAATTCCTATAGTCTCAGTACCATCCCACTAGATTATCATAATAAGGTTTAAATACAGACAGATAATTCAGAAAAATATCTCAGAAAAGTTCAGAATAATACTTACAGACTTGGGCTGGAGATTCGGGTGCCACCTTCTTAAGGATCAAATAATTGAAAAACTGACCTTCGTAATTTTTGTAAAAATTTCATTTTCGAAAACCTTTGTTTTTATAGACCCATTCCACAGCTGAGTTGTTACAACTTAACTCTGATACCACTAAATGTAACACCCCAAACTCGGCCTAGACGTTATGACCGAATCCAACTTGCCACATCAGAACATTAAAAATATTTTCTATTTTTAGTCCAAAAAATCGTACTTAGTGTTCAAAGGAAGATTTCATTATAGGTTAAAGTGAATGGAAGTTGTGCACCAAGTAGGAAATCGGGAAAGAGGAGGTGAGTCCATCAGACTGCTTAAGTACCAAGCTCCCTTCGGATCCAATCCTAGACATGCACACCACCATTGCCACACCTTAACTTAGTGTATGTTCTTAGGAAACCAATTCATTTAAGTCCAGTTTAAGAAAAAGGTGATTAAATTTGGAAAGCGTTTTCATTGCGAAAGTTTTGATTTGTTGTCGTGGTATTTTAAACATCAATTACTGTTTTTGAAAACGCACCCTAATACTAATCAGTTTCAGTGATTAAGATAATATCATACCTATTCTAGTAGAGCATATTAAAACCATTTACAAATCATTAAAGCGGCCTTATTACAACTTAAAACCCAAATCATAAAAGTAAATAAAAAGATGTCCAATTCACCAGAAGAAAACCAAATTTGCGGAACGAGTGGCCACTCCGAATCCCTCACAGCTCCAAGCCCACTATGGTTGGGGATTACCTGCGTGGATGAAAATAAGGAGTGAGTTTGGGAAACTCAGTGTGTAAAATAACCCAACCATAGTCTAAACCAGTTCAAACCACAGAAATAGATCGAAGTGGCCTTAGCCTAGAACAGATTTCAGAATGAAGCCCATAGGCCCATAACAGAACAGAACAGAAATTACATCTTTATGCAGAAACCCAACCATATCCAACCGTATACACCCCCGTACCATCCTTACACCATGTGGGGAGACTATTCGACCCACCCATCCGCTACACGCCATAGAATTTGTAGCATGGCTGCCAGAACAGATAGTGTGACAGAGTCACCAGATACAGATATTTGTGGACAGAGCCACCAGAACAGATAATTGTGGCAGAACTACCAGAACAGATAATTGTGGCATAGCCATCAGGACGCTTCCTCCATAAATATAACCCATGTCCCCATGCAATAGTTATACAAATCATGGCATACATCATACAGAATCAGATCATCATGCTTTTCAGTCAAATTCACCCTAGGGGTAGAATGGTCATTTTACACCTAGGGGTGTAACGGTAATTTTCATATTTAAGGGTATTCTAGTAATTTATCTATTTTAGGGTTTTCATGTATATTTTCACCATTTACGTACTAACAGAAACACTTACCGAGTGTTCTTACCGAATTGGGCCCGTTGGCCCATTATCCCAATTTTTGGCCCATTAAGCCTAAAAATATCGAAAGGCAAAAAAATCATGCACTCTGCAGTCTAAACACTGCAGTTTACCAAATACACTAATCGATCTACCTCATGAGCATTCGCACTCTCGCAAGTCCACAAAATACCAGTTTTTCGACATTTCGGCTTTTCGACTTTTGCAGATTTAGTCTATAAAAGGGTGTCAGTTACACACCTGATTTGTAGTGGTTCGACGATGAGTTCCACATACACGAGCTGCCTACAATTGGATTACCAACATGTCAACCTATATACCAAAAACAAACTACAGACCTATCCCCCTACCATATTCGGCCAACCAAGCCTTAGACCTTAGAGTTCTTACCTTTTTTCAAAACTAGCGACTAGGTTTAGATCCAGTTGTTCCACTTGTCCAAGCCTACGATCAGTAGCCTCTAGATCACCTATGATCAGTAGCCTCTAGATCACACTAACATCATAATAGAACAATTGTCACAACCCTTAACACCCCTTACCCGTGTTCGACGCCGGAACAGGGTACGAGACATTACCGGACTTAATCACTAATCATCTTATAAAAACCTATTCATAATTTCACTCTAATTTAAAACTTTTTCAAGCACATTCAAGCTGTCCCTTAAAAAGAGCTTACAAGGCCCATATCATGTTTTAATTCAACCACGCACATAGGCAAGCATGCACATTCATAAATTGCATCATTTAATTAATAACATAATCAAGACTATCTACATTAAATGACTTTATGCAATAGAGACCTTCAAATAACATAAGTCAGTATTTTAGGCCAATTCCTACAAACTTAGTAACAATTAAACGAGTCTCCATACATGCCAAAGACTTAAAAATACTTTAAAACCTTTGTATATCGATCAATAGTTTGATAGTGTGATTTGACCTCCGGCGACCTCCAACTCGAGCTAACATCTGAGACACTATAGGAAAAAGGAAAGGAAGGGAGTAAGCATTATAGCTTAGTAAGTAATATTAATAAACAATACATTATCATACTTTAAATGAAGTCACAATATGTTCCCGGAATATTACCATCACAAACACACACATACTTTCATTATTACAATCATAAACAGGTTCAAAATAAGCTGTCTAGCAGAGTACCAGCAGCTAAATTATTTATTTATGGAGCTACAAAACTCCAAATTACAAACGGTTAATTTTTCTTGAAACTAGATTCACGTATATTATTACCATAAAATTTTCAGAATTTTTGGTCTAGCCAATTAGTACAGTTTATTCATTGAAGTTACCCCTATTTCACTGCTCAACTGTTCTGACCACTCTTCACTACGAATCAATTCTCTCCTCGTACAGAATTCAAAGAATATTCTAGTTTATTTTATTTGAAACTAGGCTCATTAAGGATTTCAAGCATATGAATTATATCCCCTAATTATTTTTTTACAATTTTTACTGATTTTTCCAAGTCAGAACAGGGGATCACGTAGTCATTCTGAACCAGTCTCTCAAAAACTTAATATCTCATAATATAGAATTCCTTTGCTTGCTCTGTTTCTGTTATATAAAAATAGACTCATTAAGCTTTAATTTGATATCTCATTCAGTCTCTGATTCAATTTCTACTATTTTTGGTAAATTTTTAGATTCACATCACTGCAACTATCTGTAACAGTTTTATTCTCAATTTTGATCTTTCACACTTCAATTGTATTCATCACTTACCCATAACAATCTTTCCAATTTCCAATCACATATCGAGCATATTGCTCATAAGTTACACACGTATATACTTACACTTATCATCACAAAGTCATACACAATTTCATTTAATCAATTTCCCGTTGAGCGCTTGAATAATAACGAATCTGCGATGGTATCGCACACAGCCCACCTTTAAAATCGAAGCTCTCTTGTACACATAGTGGCCTTCACTTAGCGCCACTCATGTGACCTAGTTCGATTGTACATATAATTTTGGCTCTCTTGTACACATGGTGAACACTTAGTACCACCCATGTGACCTAGCCAGTTTATCTTGTAGCTCTCTTGTCTACATGGTGTCCTTCACCTGGAACCACGCATGCGACCTAGCTACATATATCCCGTAGCTCTCTTGTCTACATGGTGTACACATAGTGTCACCCATGTGACCTAGCTACATCATAATGTCTCGTAACTCTCTTGTACACATGATGTGCACTCAGCACCATACATGTGACCTAGCTACATACCATCTGTATCATCCAATCTTTCCGAAGGTTCAACCGGGGTTTCTCCCTCTTTCTAATACTTGATTCCATACTTCCAATAGTCAATTATGATTCAAAAATCAGCTACAATGCATAAAATATGCTGAAATATAAAAACATAATAAAGATAATGTATTATTTACATACAAACTTACATACTTTCTCATTTCCATGTCGAATTAATATTGAACATTTAAATCATCACAATTATACTTACTTTCAACACCTCGGTAGTCATAGTAAATATATCAATTTTACATTGAAACATGCATAAATTAATGCTTATTATACATATGAACTTACCTCGATACTAAAACGGCCATTTTACCAACTTTCCCGATTTTTGATTTTTCTCCCATTCTAGGTTCAAATCTCGTTTTTCGGGATCTAAAACATCATACTTTACTTATTTAATTAATGTACTATTCAAAACAGTCCTTAACTCAAACTTTTGCAAAATTACAATTTTGCCCCTAAACTTTTGCATATTTACACTTTTGCCCCTAGGCTCGGGAATCAAACTTCATCCCTTATTCTTATGTTTTATGACATGCTGATAATTTTTCCCTTCTATGGCAACATCAAATTCTCACTCTAACACATAGTTATGAATAATAACAACTTTTACCGATTAAGCCCGATTAAGCCGTTTTACTCATTTTTGCTTAAAACCGCTTAGCAAAAGTTGTTTAACATAATTTCGGCCTTCATATTATACCATAAAACATCAAAATAAACACATTTCACCTATGTGTATTTTTCCAAATATGAATCCTAGCTTAAATTATTGCTAGAATAAGCTTAATCAAGTTACCAGAATTTCAAAAACGTAAAGAACTTGAAAAACGGGGCTAGAACAGACTTACTATTGAGCTTGGAAAGCTTGAAAACCCTAGCCATGGCTTCCCCCATGCTAATTTCAGCCTCCATGAAAAAGATGAGTCAATTTTGGCTTTATTTTCCCTTTTTATTTCTTTTAATTACCAAATGACTAAAATGCCCTTAAAGCCTTTCTTTAAAATTTTGTCCTATTCATGCCCATTTTTGTACAAACAAAATATAATGGTCTAATTACCATTTAAGGACCTCCTCTTTAAACCCCCATTTCAATCAAGTACTTATGAATTAGAACACATATTTTGCAACTTTTGCAATTTAGTCCTAAAAGTCCAATTAAGCACTTTATCAGTAAAATTACTTAACGATATTTTTACACAATATTTTAATCAGTAAATAAACCTTAAAACTTAACCGGAATAAATTTTTTGACTTTGAATTCATGGTTCTAAAACCATCGTTCCGTTTAGGCCCTAAATCGGTTTATTACGAAAATACGCAAATAAGCCCTAATAGGCAAATTAAACATGCAATCTATAAAATTTCTTATCAATACTCTAACACATGCATCTAATCACTCGGTAAATCATAAAAATTAATCGAAATAAACTTTTCTATCTCAGATTTGTGGTTTTGTAACCACTATTCCATTTAGGCCCTATTTCGAGATGTTACAGCCATAGGGCCCAATCGACAACCTCCCTAAGCCTTTAGGGGTTTCTGCTTTTCTAAAACCCGAAATAAAGAATAGATTCGAAAACTTACCACCGGTTCCTTTAGTCAATGATTCCAATTTAGTTCCTATACGGTTCTAATGTAGATCTAAACCCCCAAATGATAGCAGAAATCAAATCTTTAAAGGTCTAAAGATTCGGCCATGCCCCTAAGACTATGGGGTTTTCGGCTTTTTGAAATAGTGAAGAGAAAGATGAAATATGAGGGTTTTGTGATGGTTTTGTCGACAAGACTTTGGGGTTCAGAGGATGAGAGAATCGGCCAAAAAGATGGAGAAGAATCAGAGGGTTTGGCTAGAGAAATCAGCACAACAGAAACAGGTTTCCGGGATTTTGGCTTTTATGGCAATCGGCTTCCAAGGCGTAAAAACGAATGGAATGGAAGAGTAGAATGGTAGGAAGGGTTCAGCTATAGAAGAAGAAGAAAAGAAGAAGAAAGGGGAATAGGAGATGAGAGGAGAAAAGAAAAAGAGAAGAGAATGGTCAGAACCCAAATGCCGAATTTTCCCTATACTAGCAACCCTTGGCCTGCCAACTCTTGCTCCTCAAGAGTCCATCATTTGGCCAATACTACACCCCCTAATCGGCTCCTAAATCTTCTCCCTTATCTCCTCCTTACTTGATCTCCTGAGTAGCTCAAACTCTTCCTAACAGAGTTCCACCTGAGTTCCATCACATCCCTTTTCTGTAAATAAAAATTAATACTAATATTTGCTCACCTTGTGATTTGAACCTTAGCTCTCCCTAGTCATCCACACGCCACCTTTTTAGCACCCTAGTGGCGTCACATGCCACTTTACCACCTGCCTTCTTGTGGCTTATTTTACCCATTAAATCTTAAAAGCCCAACTTACTAGAACCCCTTTTCCCCTAAGAATTAAAATTAGTTAAAACTTCCGGATTTCATCTCAAACTTGGGCTTTTAGAGGCCCACTAACATACTTAGACCTACACCCAGCAGTCAAAACACAGAAATTCAAAAATTCACCAAAATTCACAGAAATCCCGAAAATTAGGGCGTTACATAAAACCTTTAAAAGTACCGAGAATAAACGATAGTGCGATTGACTTTACTGACGATCCCCGAGCATGTAATGATCTTCAACATCTATAAAACAAAGACAAATATACACACACAAAGTAAGCTAACTTAGCTTAGTAAGCCTTAAGCAAATAAACGACTCAAAAACATTATGAAATCAATTTAACTAAATTAATACATAATTCTTAATTCCATTTAGTATCAAACTTGCAATTTCATAAACATTATATACTTTCATATATAACCTTATCTTGACCGAATATAAAGACATATATTCATCATCAAAAATCAGTTAATTCAAAGCTACAATATCATTACATAACCGATTATATATATAAATAAAATTTCAATATCACATACTTATTCATTAAATCACATATAGCTTCTTATATATACAAACATCACCATTAGCATCCTTATGACTTATATTACATATCAATAACCAACTTACCTTACTTTCAAGTAGGCAAATAATTTTTACGTACCTTTTCACTTTAACCTGATTTCACATTCATACGTAATTTATCATTTCCCGTTCAACCATTCGAATTTGAATAAGATACTTGGATAATCACATATGTCATACAATGCCAACATCCCAGACGTGGTCTTACATGCAATTTCATATCGATGCCACTATCCCAGATAGGGTCTTACTCAAATCTAATACGATGCCGATGTCCCAGACATGGTCTTACACGTAACCACATATATCGATGCCAACGTTCCAGACGTGGTCTTACTCAAAAATACATATCAAAATCCTATTGGAACGCTCCTAACCCATATCCGTCGTCGGAATGGGTAACGAGATATTACCAAAAGAGACATAACTTTTAGGCAATCACAAATATGCTCACATTGTAATTCCAATCCAAATAAAATCTATAAATATATCATGTATACAAGTTAACTACAATAATGATACATCTTTCACTAATCACAACAAGCAATAATCACATCTAACTATACACATACATATATCATAACCGAATATGCCAAACACATCCAAAAATTTAGACCACATCATTTAATCAAAACATAAACCCATATTTAGCAAATGAACAAGCCATAGACAACTCAAAAAGAATTATTCATATCTCTTAACACATAATCGAATGACCTTACTTCATTTTCAGATATTTAACTAATACATATACATTTATATTAATAGCGTAAATATTGCAATATCAATTAAAAAACCATATCATGACAGAATTATTTCATGTTCGAACATAAAAATCAACCTGCAAGCATTAAAACAAATATAATTCATTGACTTTAAACAATCACCTCAATCAGCCATAACATATTCTACGAATACCTTAGCCGAAACAATCATATATTCATTCAAAATCATTAACCATTTCCAAAACATAAAATTATATATCATGAACAACATCACTTTATAACACATAGTAATATAACCAAAACAGTTTCAGGTCATAAACAAACATAACCGAAATCAAGCGTAGAAAATTAAGCCATTTTCGCATGGCCTTTATACAAATTCAAAATCAACATTTCAAAAGTATGTTTCAGCCTATACATGCCATAGTTCAGGATTAACTATATAATTACCGAAATAGTGAATAGTGTGATAAACTTTACTGACGATCCCCAAGCTCGTAACTTGAATCCAAAATCTATAAAACAGAGTAAACAAGAATACACAAAGTAAGCTATCATAGCTTAGTAAGTCATAAATAAATATACAATTAATCCATAATAACATCTCAATTACTAAATCATTTCAATTAAATAAATCAACTTATGCATTTGTAATCACATATAATTTCAAGCTTTTAATTCCATACATATATAACATATACTTTCATAGAACAATTTCTCCTTGGCCGAATATACATGTATACATCATCAATATATTCTCAAATTTCAAAACCATATTGTCTTATATAATCTAATATACATATATATTTATAGACATATATTCATCACTCAAACTTTAACATTACATCCATATACAACTATAAGGCCAAATATATTTCTCATATTAACACATATACTACAACAACTTCATGTATCATTTTTCGTCACATATATAAAAAAAATCATTTCACCCTATTTTCAAATAAGTAACCAACTATCACGTTCTTGATCATTTTAGCTCGTTTAACATATTCAATTACCACATCAACATAAAGTCTTTAGGCATAAACTTATCACCGGCATAAAGCCTGCTAGGCCTAAGCCTATATCACACACCGGCAAAAGGCCTGCTAAACTCAAAGTTTGATTTTATACACCGGCAATAAGCCTGCTAGGCATAGAGCCCAATTTAATTCACCAACATAAGGCTTGCTAGGCTCAAAGCCCGAATATCACTATTACAAAGCTGTCTCATAACAATTCATATATAAAAAATTCCAAATATTCCATATAGTTCATATGGACTTTCAAATATTATAACATAGTCGATTTAAACTCAAATACATTATTTCCATGCTTAATCATATTTGGCTAACTCTACTATAAATCTATGAATTCCAAATTCGCATATTAAACTAATTTACAATCAAAATTAATGATGTTGAATAGCTTAAAGACTTACCTCGGATATCGACGAACATTATTAATCGATTATTCAACTATTTTGGTCTTCCCCCAATCTAAATCCGATTTTCTCTTTTCTTGATCTAAATTGATATAAACTAAAATTATTTAATCAAATTCATTCAAAGCACATAAATGGACAAATTACACTTTTGCCCCGGACATTTTACACTTTTAGCAATTTAACCGAAAATTCACAAAACACAAAACAAGCATAATTTGCCCATGCCATGCTTAGGCCGAATACTCCCCATACACATACAAGTCCTCACATTTCATTTATTTTATAATTTAGTCCCTTAATTAAATACTTTGCAATTTAACCCTATTTATTCAATTTCATCAAAATTCCAATACAAGAACTTGTTAATCCATCACAAAACATTTATTTAACATCATCAAACACAAAATTCACCAAGCTATCAACAATGGTAAAACTAAAAATATACATCAAAATCAGAAATTCAAGCATGGGTCGGGTAGTACTCAAAGCAACAATCTCAAAAACGTAAAAATCAACAAAAACCGAGTTAAAACTAACCTTGAATTGAGCTTTAACCTAGGTCGAACCTTTAAAAACCCTTTTCGTTTCTTTTTCTTTTGTTATTCACGGGAAAAAGATAAAAATGCAATCTTGTTTCATGTTTTATGTTATTTTTATTACATAATTTATTAAATTACCTATTTAGCCTTTTTATTTTTATTCCAAATCCATTAAGTCAAGTCCAAAATCGTCCATGCAAAAATACAAAGGTATATTTACAACATAAATGCTTCATATTATAAAGACAACAACAATTTGGCACTTTCACATTTAACCATCAAATTTTCATTTTACGCAATTAAGTCCTTTTATTTAATCGG
The DNA here is from genome assembly GCA_025698465.1 of Gossypium longicalyx. Taxonomy (NCBI): domain Eukaryota; kingdom Viridiplantae; phylum Streptophyta; class Magnoliopsida; order Malvales; family Malvaceae; genus Gossypium; species Gossypium longicalyx. The sequence goes on along the minus strand of CM047005.1, from coordinate 48,029,397 downwards.
GCACTCAAACGACAAAATTAAGTCACGAAAATTTCACACATGCAAATTCACATAAATTAAACACAAAATAATATTAAAAATATTTTTCTAACTCGAATTCATGGTCCCGAAACTATCATTCTGAATAGGGTCAAAATCAGGCTATCACAACTCTTCCCTCTTAGGGATTTTCGTTCGCGAAAATCTTATCGGTGAATAGGTTGGGATAATGTTCTTTCATTGAATCCTCTAACTCCCAAGTTGCTTCCTCGACCCCATGTTTATGCCATAGCACTTTCACTAATGGAATTTTCTTATTTCGTAATTTTTAATCTCACGAGCCAAAATACGAATCGGTTCTTCCTCGTAAGTCAAATCTGACTGAATCTCAATCTCTGATGGACTAATCACATGTGAGGGGTCGGATCTATATCGTTGAAGCATCAAAAGATGAAATACATTATGGATCTTTTCTAACTCAAGTTGCAACAACAATCTGTACGCAACCGGCCCAATAAACCTCGGACTCAATTTGCCTTTACGCCCGAATCTAAGTATTTTCTTCCACGATGAGACTTTCAAAAATACTTTGTCCCTGATCTAAAACTCTATATCTTTACGTTTCAAGTCAACATACGATTTCTGACGATCCAATGCTACTTTCAAAATTTCGCGGATCACTTTTACTTTTTGTTCTGTCTCTTTAATTAAATCAACCCCGTGTGTCTTATTTTCGCTGAGCTCAGTCCAATACAAAGGTGTATGAAATTTATGACTGTAAAAAGCCCTGTAAGGTGCCATTTTGATGCTCGATTGAAAGCTATTATTGTACGCAAATTCAATCAGAGGTAAGTATCAATCCCATGTACCTTTGAACTCGAGAATGCAACATCTCAACATATCCTCAAGTATCTGAATGATTTGTTCGGACTGACCATTTGTCTGAGGATGGAAAGCAGTACTAAAATGTAGTTTAGTACCTAGTGCATCTTGCAGTCTCTTCCAAAACCGCGATGTAAACCTCGGATCTCCATCTGAAACAATAGAAATAGGTACCTCGTGTAATCTCACAATTTGAGAAACATATAACTCAACAAGTTTATCAAGTGAATAATCAGTACGGACTGGAACAAAGTGAGCCGATTTTGTCAATCTATCAACAATAACCCAAATTGCATCTTTCTTGCTTGATGTTAACGGTAAACCGGATACAAAATTCATTGTGAGTCGGTCCCATTTTCATTCAGGTATCATGATCGACTGAAGCAATCCAAAAGGTACCTGATGCTCGGATTTTACTTGCTGACATTTTAAACATTTCGTAACAAAGTCATAAATGTCTTGTTTCATACCGTGCCACCAATAATGATATTTTAAATGGTTATAAATCTTCGTACTACTTGGGTGAACAGATAATCGACTATTGTGAGCTTCATTTAAAATCATCTGAATCAACTCTGAATTCCTCAGGACACATATTCGGTTTTTGAATCTTAAGCAGTCATTAGCATAAACTCAAAACTCTGAATCAACATTTAAATCACATTGAGCTCGTTTTGCAATCAACTCATTATCAACCTTCTGGACATCACAAATTTGTTGAACAAATAATGGTCTTTCTTTCAATTTAGCTATTATCGAGCCATCATCAGACATATGCATATGTGCATTCATTGCACGCAAAGCAAATAATGATTTCTGGCTTAAAGCATCAGCAACAACAATAGCCTTTCCCGGGTGATAGTTAATCACAAGCTCATAGTCTTTTAGCAATTCTAAACATCGGTGCTATCTCAAATTCAGATCTTTCTAAGTCATCAAGTATTTCAGGGTTTTGTGATCAGAATAAACATTACATTTCTCACCAAACAGATAGTGACGCCAAATTTTTAATGTAAACACAATAGCTGCCAATTCTAGGCCAGGTGTCGGATAGTTCCTTTCATGTGGTTTCAACCGTCTAGAGGCATAAGCTATTACTTTGCCTTCTTGCATCATAACAGAGCCCAAACCATTTAAAGATGCCTCACTATAAATAACAAATTATTTACCCAATTCTGGCTGAACTAACACTAGATCTTCTGTCAAAAGAGCTTTCAACTGATCAAAATTTTTTTGGCACTTTTCTGACCATTCAAATTTAACATTTTTCTATAATAGCTTCGTCAACGGGGTTGCAATCATAAAGAAACCTTTCACGAATCGTCTATAGTAACCAGCAAGTCCCAAAAAACTTTGGACTTCAGAAACATTTCTCGGAGGTTTCCAATCAAGTATAGCTGAAATTTTGCTAAGATCAACCCGAATACCCGATACTGATACAATATGGCCCAGAAAACTTACTTCGCTTAACTAGAACTCACATTTATTGAACTTTGCATACAATTGCTTATCTCGCAAAGTCTGTAACACCAATCTCAAATGTTCGGCATGTTCAGTTTCATCACGTGAATAAATCAAAATGTCATCTATAAATACAACCATAAATCGATCTAAATACTGTCTGAAGATCCGATTCATCAAATCCATAAAAATAGCAGGTGCATTAGTAAGTCCGAATGGCATAACTAGAAACTCATAATGTCTGTACCTCGTACGAAAAACAGTTTTAGGCACATCAGAGTCTCTGACTCGCAACTGATAATAACTCGATCTTAAATCTATCTTTGAAAACACTGAAGCCCCTTTCAACTGATTGAACCGATCGTCAATCTGTGGCAACAAATATTTATTCTTTATAGTCACCTTATTGAGCTGGCGGTAATCAATACACATTCTCATGGTTCCATCTTTCTTTTTCACAACTGGAACTGGTGCACCCCAGGGAGAGAAATTTGGTCATGTAAAACCTCTATCAGTTAACTCTTGCAACTGTGCTTTCAACTCTTTTAATTTAGTAGGTGCCATCGAATACGGAGCTATTGAAATTGGAGTCGTCCTTGGTACTAACTCAATACCAAACTCTACCTCTCGGATAGGTGGCAAACCCGAAAATTCTTTAGGAAACATGTTTGGATACTCACACACAATTGCTACGGATTCAATCTTCTTTTCAGTCACTTTACTATCAAGCACATAAGCAAAGTAAGCTTCATGACATTTTCTCACATACTTCCGAGCTAACATCGAAGATATTACTGCTGGTAAACCACTCAGATCATTAGATTCAATCCAAATAATCTCGTTGTTCTAAAATCTCAAATAAATGGTCTTTCTTTTGCAATCAACAACGGCATCGTGCAAAGTCAGCCAATCCATACCCAAAATTATATCGAACACGTTGAAAGGTAACAGCATCAAATCGGCCGAAAAGCTTGAATCTCGAATCATCAATGGGCAATTTTTACACACTTTGTCAACCAGAACACACCGACCGAGGGGGTTTGATACTCCAATCACAAACTCAGTAGACTCAACAGGCAAAGTCTTACTGGATACTAATGTCTCACACACATATGAATGAGTCGAACCAGGATCAATCAATGTAATAACACTAATATCATAAAGAGTGAAAGTGCCGATAATAACATCTGGGGAAGAAGCCTCTTCGTGAGCGCGTATAACATATGCTCTGGCAGGTGCACGAGCCTCAAATCGAACTGCTATATCTTTCATCCCTCTCTGACTGCCACTCACATTACTCGTATTTCTGAATGGTCTGCCTTGCATTGGCACATTTCCTTGCCTCTCACTTTGAACAGCATTTTGCTCGGCTAACATCGGGCACTCTCGAATAAAATGATCCATCGATCCACATTTAAAATAAGACCGATCATACAATCTGGAATCTCCAGAATGCCATTTACCATAATGGTTGCACTCGACTTTATTTGTCGAACATTTCCAACACTAGCTATCGAAGTGGCTCGTGAACTCACAAGGGGTTGGTCTCGATCTCGTCTAGAAAAGCCAGCAGTAGCCTTGGATCGGCCAGAATCATTTCTGAACTCATTCGATGCAGATTGAAAAATTTTACCTGATGATCTTTTACGGAAATCCTTAGCTTCAAAAATAGCTTTTCTTTTCTCTTTCCCTAGTTCTTCGGCTTTGCAGGCTCTCTCAACCAGTACTACTAACTCTTTTATGTCAAGTATGCCAACAAATAGTTTAATGTCTTCATTTAAACCGTCTTTGAATCTTTTACACATGATAGCTTCAGTTGAAACACATTCACGGGCATATCGAGTAAGTCTAATAAATTTCTGTTCATATTCTGTCACAGTCATCCGACCCTGTTTTAGCTCCGAAAATTCTTTGCATTTCTGGTCGATAAATCTCTGGCTGATGTATTTCTTACAGAACTTAGTCTGAAAGAATTCCCAGGTTACTCGCTCTTTCAGAACTACCGATACTAGTGTATTTCACCAGTGGTATGCGGTGTCTCGTAGCAAGGATATAGCACATTTTAAACACTCATCTAGGGTACAAGATAACTCATCAAACACACAAATAGTATTATCAAGCTAGAATTTAGCTCGCTCAGCATCATCATCATTAGTAGCTTTGAATTCTTCTACCCCTTGTTTTCTGATTTTATCAATAGGTGATTTAAGCAATCTCAACGGATCACTCACTTGAGGTATAATAGGTATAGAAGATGGATTAATCTGGGGTGGAGGTTGTTGTGCAGCCGGGTTAGTACGAATATATTGACTAAACTAGTCATTCATCATTTGATAGAAGGCTTGTTTAGCCTCACTTTCTTGATTACTCAAAGTTGGTCGAGAATCAACCGGTGTTGTCCCTTGCGCGGGAGCAGGTGCTATGCACTTGACATCATTAGCTACAGCTCTGTCGGGATCCATATACTATACGAAAACACATTTTTAATTGTCAGAAGTCGTCACACTACCACAGTATCTAATATGGCATGTATAGCTAGACTTACACGTGCTACGTTAGTCCTAAAACCAACTAAACTGTAGCTCTGATACCAATAAAATGTAACACCCCTAACCCGTACCCGTCGTCGAAATGAGTTACGAGATATTACTAGAAGAGACATAACTTTTAGGCAATCATAAATATGCTCACATTATAATTTCAATTCAATTCAATTCAAATATATAAATATATCATATATACAAGTTAACTACAATAAGTGATACATCTTTCACTAATCACAACAAGCAATAATCACATCTAACTATACACATACATATATCATAACCGAATATGCCAAGCACATCCAAAAATTTAGACCACATCAATTAATCAAAACATAAACCCATATTTAGCAAATGAACAAGCCATAGACAACTCAAAAAGAATTATTCATATCTCTTAACACATAATTGAATTACCTTACTTCATTTTCAGATATTTAACTAATACATATACATTTATATTAATAGCGTAAATATTGCCATATCAATTAAAAACCATATCATGACAGAATTATTTCATGTTCAAACATAAAAATCAACCTGTAAGCATTGAAACAAATATAATTCATTGACTTTAAACAATCACCTCAATCATCCATAACATATTCTATGAATACCTTAGCCGAAACACTCATATATTCATTCAAAATCATTAACCATTTCCAAAACATAAAATTATATATCATGAACAACATCACTTTATAACACATAGTAATATAACCAAAATAGTTTTAAGTCACAACCAAACATAACAGAAATCAAGCGTAGAAAATTAAACCATTTTCACATGGCCTTTATACAAATTCAAAATCAACATTTTAAAATTAAGCCATAGTTCAAGTTTAACTATATAATTATCGAAATAGTGAATAGTGTGATGAACTTTACTGACGATCCCCAAGCTCATAACTTGAATCCAAAATCTATAAAATAGAGTAAACAAGAATACACAAAGTAAGCTTATCATAGCTTAATAAGTCATAAATAAATATACAATTAATGCATAATAACATCTCAATTACTAAATCATTTCAATTAAATAAATCAACTTATGCATTTGTAATCACATATAATTTCAAGCTTTTAATTCCATACATATATAACATATAATTTCATAGAACAATTTCTCCTTGGCCGAATATACATGTATACATCATCAATATATTCTCAAATTTCAAAACCATATTGTCTTATATAATCGAATACACATATATATTTATATTCATCACTCAAACTTTAACATTACATCCATATACAACTATAAGGCCAAATATATTTCTCATATTAACACATATACTACAACAACTTCATGTATCCTTTTTCGTGACATATATAAAAAAAAATCAATTCACCCTATTTTCAAATAAGTATAGCTCGTTTAACGTAGTCAATTACCACATCAACATAAAGTATTTAGGCATAAACTTATAATAATTCACTGGCATAAAGTCTGCTAGGCCTAAGCCTGTATCACACACCGGCATAAGGCCTGCTAAACTCAAAGTTTGATTTTATACACTGACAATAAGCCTGCTAGGAATAGAGCCCGATTTAATTCACCAGCACAAGGCTTGCTAGGCTCAAAGCTCAAATATCACTATTACAAAGCTGTCTCATAAACAATTCATATATCGAGAATTCCAGATATTCCATATAGTTCATATAGAATTTCAAATATTATAACACAGTCGATTTAAACTCAAAAACATTATTTCCATGCTTAATCATATTCGGCTAACTCTACTATATATCTATGAATTCCAAATCAGCATATTAAACTAATTTACATTCAAAATTAATGATGTTTAATTGCTTAAAGACTTACCTCAGATATCACCGAACAGTATTAATCGATTATTCGACTATTTTGGTCTTCCCGCGATCCAAATCTGATTTTCTCTTTTCTTGATCTAGATTGATATAAATTAAACTTATTTAATCAAATTTTCAATCAAATTCATTCAAAGCACATAAATGGACAAATTGCACTTTTTCCCCAAACATTTTACACTTTTAGCAATTTAATCCAAAATTCACAAAACACAAAACAAGCATAATTTGCCCATGCCATGCTTAGGCCGAATACTCCCCATACACATACAAGTCCTCACATTTTGTTTATTTCACAATTTAGTCTCTTAATTAAACACTTTGCAATTTAACCCTATTTACTCAATTTCATCAAAATTCCAATACAAAAACTTGTTAATCCATCACAAAAACATTTATTTAACATCATCAAACAAAAAATTTACCAAGCTATCAACAATGGTAAAATTGAAAATATACATCAAAATAAAAAATTCAAGCATGGGTCGGGTAGTATTCAAAGCAACAATCTCAAAAACATAAAAATCAACAAAAACTGAGTTAAAAATAACCTTGAATTGAGCTTTAACCTAGGCCGAACCTTTAAACACCCTTTTCTTTTCTTTTTCTTTTGTTATTCATGGAAAAAAGATGAACATTTAATCTTGTTTCATGTTTTATGTTATTTTTATTACATAATTTATTAAATTACCTATTTAGCCTTTTTATTTTTATACCAAATCCATTAAGTCAAGTCCACAATCGTCAATGAAGAAATTCAAAGGTATAATTACAATATAAATGCTTCATATTATAAAGACAACAAAAATTTGGCACTTTCACATTTAACAATCAAATTTTCATTTTACGCGAATAAGTTATTTTATTTAATCGGCACTCAAACGACAAAATTAAGTCACAAAAATTTCACACATGAAAATTCACATAAATTAAACATATAAAATAATATTAAAAATATTTTTCTGACTCGGATTCGTGGTCCTAAAACTAGCATTCTGAATAGGGTCAAAATCGGGCTGTCACACCTATGGTTCAAACGGGCTTCCGGATGTCGTAACTTAATCAAATCGAGCTTTTACATATAACTTCCAAGTATATTCAAATTCGGCTTTCATGTATATGTTTTTACACAATTCAATTCAGCATATAATTCTAGTATTTATTCAAATTTAGCAACATTTATTTACTTATAAACTTACCTCGGATGATGAATAATTGGAATGGGACGGCTAGTCGATAACTTTCGTTTTCCTCTGGTCCAAATTTGATTTCTTTGGTTCTTGATCTAAACATATTCAAATTAAGCTCATTCAAACATATTTTCATTCAATTTAATTCAAATACACATAAATTGGAAAATTACCATTTTACCCTGGTATTTACACTTTTTACAATTTAGTCCCTATTACACAAAACACAAAATATGCAAAATCTCAAGATACCCATGTTTGGCCGAATGTTCCTAGTGTTCATACTAGTCCATACATTTTATTTATTTCACATTTTAGTCCCTCAAATTATTATTTTGGCAATTTAGTCCTATTTACTAAAAATCATCAAAAACTCCAATACCAAACATGTTAATCTAAAACATATCTTCCATATTTCATCATCAAACAACAAAAATCACAAGCTCTCATCAATGGCATAACTTAAAATATTCATCAAAATCAAAAATTCAAGCATGGGTCGGATAGTACTTGAAGCAACGATCTCAAAAACGTAAAAATTATCAAAAATCGAAACCAAACTAACCTTGAATCAAGCTTGAGAATGGTCGAATATCACAAAGCTTTTGTTTTTTTTCTTTTATTTAGTTTCGGTGATGAGAGAATGAAATGAATATAAATTTATTTTATGTTTTATTATAATGTATGTTAACTTATAACTTAATTACTTATTTATCCTTTATAATAAAATATGAAACAATTATAAACATGGACACTACCGTCCATCACAAATGTTTATGGTTTATTTACAACATAAATACTCCAATTCAAAAAAGCCACTAACAATTCAGCCCTTATGCTTTAAACTATCAAGTTTTCAATTTACGCGATTAAGTCCTTTTATTAAATTAAGCACACAAACGATCAATTTTTCATACGAAACTTTCACACATGCAAATTCACATATAATAAACACGAAAAATAATTTTTTTAATATTTTTCTGACTTGAATTCGTGGTCCCTAAACTACCATTCTGACTAGGGTCTAAATCGGGTTGTTACACAAGAAATGGAAGGAAGGCCACCACCACCTTTGCCCCAACGTTTCCAAAAGTTGAAGCAAGATGCACAATTCAAGAAATTTCTAGAGGTCTTGCAGCAACTACACATCAATATACCTTTGGTGGAAGCACTGGAACAAATGCCTAAATATGAGAAATTCATGAAAGATATCCTATCCAAGAAGAGAAGGTTAGGGGAGTTCGAAACTGTTGCACTGACCGAAGGGTGCATAACAATGTTAAAGAACAAATTGCTAGCAAAATTAAAAGAACCAGAGAGTTTCATTGTACCTTGTGTAACACCACTAATCCGTATCTATCGCTGGAATAGGGTTACGAGGCATTACCGATCAAGCACAACATAAATCATACATTTATGCAATCATAATCAAAATCCATTCATATGAATCACATTGTCCCTTATAATGTCCTATGAGACCTTAAAACATGCTTAGAAGTGGTTTAAGACTAAACTGATTACATTTGCAAACGTTGGAAAACTTAGAAAATTTTCAAACATATAAGGGTCACACGCTTGTGTGAATAGGCTGTGTTCCTCACACGGTCACTAGGCACGCCTGTGTCACAAACCGTGTGAAAATAGGGCATACATACTGACTTGTACCACACAATCGAAGACACACTCGTATGCCATGGCCATGGAAAAACTGGAGGGGTTACTGACTTGGGTCACACGGCCGGCCACATGCCCATGTGCCAGCCCGTGTGCCACACACGGCTAGTAGACACGCTCATGTGTCTAGGCCGTGTCAAAACTTTAGGGTATACTGCCTTAAATTGAAAGGGTACCCCAGGGGACACACGACCGTGTGGCATGACTATGTGTCACACATGGTTGAGACACATGCCCGTGTCTATACCTGTGTGGACAAAAATAAACCATTTCAACACATATATAGGCAGCCAAAACATGCCAATTCATGCACCTATCATGTCATCTATACTCAACCATTTCAACTACTTAATTCCATATTCAAAAACATACCAAATCAATGTGCCACAATCATCAATCTCACTTAACTTTGTAATGTATTTTCATCACCTTTCCATCAATTCAATCATGCCTCCCAAACATGTTAATTCATCATCTACAAAGCCTACCATAATATACCATTCCTCAAGCATTAATACACCAACTTACAACTATCCAATATAGCCAACTAATAACCATACCAAAATAAGCCAACATATAAGGCATTATAAACATCACATATAAATTTCTTACCAAACACAATTCAAGCCAACTTAAATGGTCATACACGCCAACATTTACAAGCCAAATCACATGGCTAAAATCATAACTTAAAACATACCAATATGACACTAGCCTATTCATGCCATATGCCATATATACAAAACTCTCAAAAGTACCAACGAGATGATAGATAGTGTGATGACATTTCCCAATGATTTCTGAATCCAAGCTAGCTTCGATAATCTATAAAAACAGGAAAAGAACACACAAAGTAAGATTCAAAAGCTTACAAAGTAAGCTTCAAAAGCTTAGTAAGCTATATACAAATAAAGTCAACACATGAATATTTTCATATCAATTCAAAATATGTTAAACATAGCTAATCACATTTAAATGCACAAACCTTTCTTATTGAACATATATTCAATGTCTTAATCGAGTTCATCAAATATTTCCCATTTTCAATACTTGTATGAATTTCATACGTACCTGAATCACTTAGCTCTTTCACATATTCTTTCTCGACTTGACTTTGCCTGTTGAACCATTCAGAATCGTTAAGGATACTCGGAAATTACATAAAGCTCATACAATGCCATATCCCAGATATGGTCTTACATGTTATTCTATATCAATGTCACTGTCCTAGGCAGGGTCTTAAACGAAATTGATTAACGATGCCAATGTCCCAGACATGGTCTTGCACGTAATCTCAATACAATGCCAATGTCCCAGACATGGTCTTACACGTAATCTCAATACAATGCCAATGTCCCAGACATGGTTTTACATATAATCAAATCTCGATAACCTAATGTCATGACATTCGTATTCTATTCTATTCCTAAGGTTCGTATGGGACTCGAAAATCGTAACTCCGTCTATTCTAGCTCATAAGTGCTCGTTCAAAATTTATAACATTTCCTTGACAAGTAGACACATGTAATTCAATTTAAAGACATTTATTTGCATATGAACTTACCTCGTGTCCGGAATAAACGGATGGAATTGACTATTGGTCAACTTTCGATTTTCCCTGATCTAAATCTGTTTTCTTTCGTTCTTGATCTATATACATTCAAAATTAAACATTTTATTCATCAACACATTCAATTTAGTCCACAAACACATATTTAGGCATTTTTGCACTTTAGCCTTAAACTTTCACATTTATTACAATTTAGTGCTTATTTCATAAATACAAAAAATTACACAATTTCTTTCAAATACATGCTAGCCAAATTTCTATAGGCTCCACAACAGCCCATATTTTCATCTGTTTCACACTTTTAACCACACATTTTACACTTTTCACAAATTAATCCTATTTAGGCATTTTCACTTAAAATCACTTAACAGAACATGTTAATCAAACACCAAGCTTTCATATTTCATCCTCAAACATCCAAAAACACATGAATTCATCAATGGCAACTTTCAACATCATCAACACTTTCAAAAATTTAGGCATGGGCTAGCTAGTACTCAAAGCAACGATCACAAAAATGTAGAAATCATCAAAAACCGATTAAAAATCATACTTTAATGAAGGATTAAAGGTGCCAAAAGTTCAAGCCCTAAATGGTCTTCTTCTTCTTTGATATTTCGATTGATGAATGCATGAAATGATGAACATTTTTTTTAATTAAAACATATATTAATTACTAATTTACAAATTTTACCTTAATTTAAAACATTAATAAACATAAAATTTATGCCTATTTATGTCCATTCCCACTATCAATGGTCTATTTACAACATAAGGACCTCACATTTAATAAGCCATAAGAAATAGACACCTTTATCATATAGAATGCAACTTCTACAATTTACGCGATTAAGTCCTTTTCTCAAATTAACCACTTAAACGATAAAATTAGCTCACGAAATTTTCACACATATATAATCACATATTGTAAACACCAAAAATAATATTAAAATAATTTTATGACCTCGAATTTATGGTTCTAAAATGACTGTTTTGATTTAGCTAAAACCGGGCTATTACACCTTGCTTGATTAGAAACTATTATGTAGGCAAAGAATTATGCGATTTAGGTGCAAGTATCAATCTAATGCCTATGTCTATTTTCAGGAAAATCAGGATAGAAAAGGCAAGACCTACTATAGTCACACTACAACTAGCTAATAGATCATATGTCTATCTAGAAGGTAAAATTGAGGATGTACTGGTAAAAGTTCACAAGTACATTTTTCCAATAGATTTTATTATTCTAGAATGTGACTCAAATAAAGAGGCACCCATAATACTTGGACGACTTTTCTTAGGAACTAGTAAAACATTGATTGATGTATAGAGAGGTGAATCAACCATGAGAATTAATGATCAGTAGTTGACATTTAACGTTTTTGATGCTTTAAAGTGTGCAAACCCAGATGAAGAATGCGATGCTACTGAATTTGTTGACATTATAATTCAGGAAGAATTTGCAGGACATATGCCCAACAATTCTGGTGCAAACTCTGTTGCATTAAATGAAACAAAATTGACTGAAGAATTTGGAGAACTAATGGAAACTCAACAATCTGGAAATGGATTTAGGAAGAGCTTTGAATTATTAGACTTATCAGGTCAATCTTTCAACCCTACTTGATCATCAATATAATATCCACCTGTGCTAGATTTGAAGCCATTACTTGTGCATTTGAAGTACGCCTATTTGGGAGATAATGATACACTACTTGTAGTTATCTTTGCCGAGCTTACAACAGACCAAGAGATGCAGTTATTGGAAGTCTTAAAAAAATCCAAGAAAGCTTTAGGATGGTCAATTGCGAATATCAAAGGAATTAGCCTAGCAATCCACATGCACAAAATAATACTTGAAGATTGCAATGGCAAACCTATTGAACAGCAAATTAGACTAAATCTTTTCATGAAGGAAGTAGTTAAAAGGGAGATCATCAAATGGTTTGATGCTGGAATTATATACCCAATTTCTGATAGCTCTTAGGTGAGCCCTATTCAATGTGTACCCAATAAAGGAGGGGTCACTAAAGTCAGCAATGATAAAATGAACTAATTCCCACACGTACTGTCATAGGTTGGAAAGTTGTATGGATGATCGAAAGCTCAACAAAGCAATGAAGAAGGGCCATTTCCCTCTGCCTTTTATAGATCAGATGTTGGAAAGACTAGTAGGGAAAGGCTTCTACTATTTTTTACATGGCTACTCAGGGTACAACCAAATTGTCATATCTCTTACTGATCAAGAAAAGACTACATTCACCTGTCCTTATGGAATAATTGCTTTAAGAAAAATGCCATTTGGGTTATGTAATGCCCTTGCAACATTCCAGCATTGCATGATGGCAATATTTTCTAACATGGTGGAAAAATTCCTTGAAATATTTATGGATGATTTCTTAGTGTTTGGCAACGCTTTTGAAGATTGTTTGAAAATTTTGGAGTTAGTACTTTGTCGATGTCAAGAAACAAATCTTGTGCTAAATTGGAAAAAAATGCCACTTCATGGTTTGTGAAGCCATTGTTTTCGGCCACAAGATTTCACAACAAGGAATTTCCATCGACAAAACAAAAATAGTAGTCATTGAAAATTTTCCACCACCCACTTCAATGAAAAGAGTCAGAAGTTTCCTTGGTCATGCTGGATTTTACCATCGCTTTATCAAGGATTTTTCTAAGATATCTGAACCTCTTTGCCATTTTTTGGAACAAAATATACCATTTCATCTTGACAAGTTATGCCTAAAAGTGTTCAAAGAGTTAAAGGAGCGATTAATTACAACACATATAGTCACTACACCAGACTAGACTTTACCGTTCAAGCTGATGTGTGATGCAAGTGACTTAGCTGTAGGACTAGTTCTGGGGCAAAGAAAAGCCAAGATATTTCATGCTATATATTATGCCAGTCGTATGATGACAGATTCATAGCTCAATTATACCACCACGGAGAAAGAATTGTAAGCGGTGGTATTTTTCTTTGAAAACTTCAGAGCTATTTTAATAGGCCCTTGTAACAGCCTGATTTTAGGCCTCATCGAAATAGTGGTTTCGAGACCACAAATTTGAGGTCAGAGTGTAACACCCCTAACCCGTATCCGTCGCCGGACTAGGGTCACAAGGCATTATTGAACATAAGCACAGTTCCGAATATTCTCATATTATCACAAGTCATATTCTTATATACATGTAGAGCATATAAGTAATTAAATATAAGCATATTACATATACAAATCATAGGTTAATGACTTTAATGATAAGTGAATACTAAAATAAAAATTAAATACTTTATTTTTTAATTCTATACATGCACAGGATTAACCAATTAAGTCATATTACAAGGTATTATCAATTTCATCATTCAACTTAAGTTAGAAGTTTACCAAATGTACATCCGCATACAAATATATATATGTTACTTATTAATTAACCATTTTACTATCAATACATTCATAACACATACTCAATATTTATCTTCATCAATTATACCTATTTTACAAATCATATAAGCATGATATATGCATATGCATTTCCAAAACAAACCGAATCATAAGGACAAGTATTATTCAATTTTACACATATACCAACCATAGTATAAGTGCATTTATACAAATACATTTATAAGTTTAACTAACAAAGCATATCTGATTAAATTAGCACATATCTTTTACCATAATAAATAAATCATGAATTATACATATCATTATTCTGAACCATAAGGGAACACCGAATATACCCTATGCATGTATCTTAATTGTCACCTAACTAGTAGGTGATATACTTAGCTCATTTAATAATCATTATATATCATGTCGTCGAAACACATAAACAACTTCATAAACATTATAATACCTTGGATATATTTTTAACATAAGTTTAGTCCAATACCATATATTAACACATCCCTTATCATATAAACTGCCGCAATTCACATGAAAATATATATATGTCGAACTAATAATCAATTATAGTCAATATCTCTTACTATCATTTAACTGAATGTATTAGTCAACCAAATGAGGTTATTACTATCATTACAAGTCATAACCGAAGCATTTCAACCAAAAGTAACATAACAAATATACTTCATACTTACCAGTATACCATGGCCGAATCATTCAAACCACATCCAGCTCACCAATCAACTTCAATGCACAAAAACACATATCACAAATATTATTCAACCATAGCATCTAATATTATAACTAAAATGAACACAAACCATAATCTAACGTAACCGATTTCAAACAAGGTAGTTAAACCATTTTCGCATGGCTTTAATACATACTCATTTAAAATAATTAACTATAAGACCAGCCTATACATGCCATATAACCGAGTCTCAAAATATTATTTACTAAAATGATAACCGTATAGTGTGGTACCATCTCTACTGACTTCCAACCCGAGCAGATCTCTAAAAATCTATAGACATAGGGAAAAAAACACACAGAATAAGCTTTGAGAGCTTAGTAAGCTATAAGCAAATAAATAACTCATTGTCAATATCGATTTAATTACCAAACCAATTTATACTATCATAATCATATTTAACTTCAAACTTATAATTTCATATAATACATATACTTTCACTTTTACCAAATATCCATACAACTAATATTAATATATCATTCAAATTTCAAAGCCACAATATCAATAATTAACCGAATATATATATAAACTCATATACATGTATTCATGAATCACTTTATAATTATTCTTTCTTTATATCATTTAGGCCGTATATAAACATTTATATAAGTTTGCACATAGGCCACAATATGATATCACTATACATAACCTTTGAACAAATGTACTATAACTATTATCAATGTAACATTCAATTTCAAAACCATAATACCATTATATAATCGAATATACACACCCACAAATATATATTCTTGAATCGGACTTTAATATCTCATACTTACAATTATCGTGTAGCCGAATATACATGTATCTATACCAAAATGTCATACACCATGAAAATCATATTATTAATGCATAAAGTCAAATCTTTAAACACTTGTTTTCATATACTCATGTCTCAAACCTTCATACCATATAATTATGCTTAACTTTGGCCGAATATTTTCATACCACATAATTATGCTTAACTTTGGTCGAATATTTTCATACCACATAATTATGCTTAACTTTGGCCGAATATACTTCACAATTACTCACAAATTCAGACTAACATCATACATATGTTTGTATCACATATTAAATAATCAGCTTACCTTATTTTCAAGTAAACAACAAGCTAACTCATACCTGATCATTTAGCTCGTTTAACGTATTCAATTACCACATCAACATAAAGTCTTTTAGGCATAAAATTATAATAATTAACCAGCATAAATCCTGCTAGGCCTAAGCCTAAATCTCACATCGGCACAAGGCCTACTAGACTCAAAGTCTGATTTTATACACTGGCAATAAGCATGCTAGGCATAAGCCCGATTTAATTCACCAGTACAAGGCTTGCTACGCTCAAAGCCCGAATATCACTATTATAAAGTTGTCTCATAAAAAATTCAGATATCAAAAATTCTAAATATTCCATATAGTTCATAAGGACTTTCAAACGTTATAACTCAATCGAAACGAATGCATGAAAATAGTTACCATGCTTATACACATTCAGCATTTATCATATATTAATTCATATATTTCATTTCAGTATATATACTTTGTATTTAATTAAAATTAAGTACGTCTATTTTACTTATAAACTTACCTCGGACAACAGTAATTAAGACAAGGCAACAGTCGACAACTTCGGTTTTTCCCCGGTCCAAATTCTATTTCTTTTGTTCTTGATCTAAACATATTCAAATTAAGCTCATTCAAACATATTTTCATTCAATTTAGTCCAAAAACACATAAATGGTCAAATTACCATTTTACCCCTGACATTTACACTTTTTACAATTTAGTCCCTATTGCACAAAACACAAAATACACAAAATTTCATCATGCCCATGCTGAGCTGAATTTTACCCACTCTCAAACAAATCCATACATTTTATTTATTTCATATTTTAGTCCCTCAAATTATTATTTTTGTAATTTAGTCTTAAAAACTCAAAATCATCAAAACTCCAATACAAAATATGTTAATCTAAAACATATCTTTCATATTTCATCATCAAACAACAAAAATTACAAGCTCTCAACAATGGAATAACTCAAAATATTGACCAAAATAAAAAATTCAAGCACGGGTTTTGTAGTACTCGAAGCAACAATCTCAAAAACATAAAAATTATCAAAAACCGAGTCCAAAATGACTTACCAATTTAACATGCAATTGCTGAACCTCATTTTGCAACCATGGATGTTTTTCTTTTCTTACATTCGGCTATACGAAAGAAAAATGGACTAAAATCGTGGTTTTTGGTTTTATTTAATTTATCATTTACTAACCATTTACCTTTTTAACCTTTAAAATAATGCATAATTTCATTTATGCCAAACCATTAACATCCACTAACATATTAATGGTATAATTGACATTTAAGGCCATCATATTTAAAAGCCAAAGCCAATTGACACCTTTAATAAATAGAATGTAACTTTTGCATTTTACGCGATTAAGTCCTTTTTACCGAATTAACCACTTAAACGATAAAATTTCTTTATGAAAATTTTACAAAACTATAATATCATGCTGTAAATATTAAAATAATAAAATAAATTTTTTGATGTCGAATTGTCGTCCTAAAACCACTGTTCTGATTAACCCTAAAAACGAGCTGTTACACAGAGAATTTATTTTTATTATATTTTTATGGTCTACGATTTCATGAAATGATTTTGTGAAAATTTTGTTTCAAAATTTTGACGTTTGGGCACTCAATTTGGTCAAAAGGACTAAATCATAAAAAAGTGCAAAAGTTGAGTTCTACATGCTAGAGATGTCCAATTGTTATGAAATTTTAAATTGGAGGTCCTTATATGGTAATTAGACCATTGGTTAAGTTGGTGGACAAAAATGAACATGGTTAGCCATGTTTCTAAAGTTTTTCATTAAGGGCATTTTGGTCATATAGTTATTAAAATGAATTAAAAACAAAAATAAAAGCCCAAAAATTTTTACATCTTCCTCCTTGGCCAAAATTTTCAAGAGGAAGCTATGGCTAGGGGCTTTCAAGCTTTCAAGCTCGATTGTAAGTCCGTTCTAGCTCTGTTTTTAATGATTTTCACTTTTTTAAATCCTTGTAACACGATCTAACTATTCCTACCATTAATTTAAGATATGATGAAGGTATAGGTCTTGATACATGTTATAAATTTGTGTATTTTGATGTTTAATGGTAGATTATGCATCTTTATGGTTAGAGAAACGACTTTTACTAAGTGATTTTCGGTGAAAATGTCCGGAAGGACTAAATTGTAAAAGTTATAAAATATGTAGTAAAAGTGTGTTTTAATGGAAATTGTGGGCTGCTATAGATATGAAAATTATTCGGTTAGGCTTGTATGTTAAAGAAATTGAATAAATTTCATTTTACGAGCCTAGGGGCAAAAGTGTAATTATGATAAACTTTAGGGGCAAAAATGTAATTTTGCCATAGTATGATTTTTGGGTCACATTGAGTAGTGTGACTAATAAGTGGGCTAAATGTGATGTTATAGATGAAAGAAAACGAGACTTGGGCCTTGAACGGGCGAAAACAAGTAATTGACGGTTAGGTCCCTCTTTGCCATTTTGGTGTCAATGTAAGTTCTTATGTAAATAATGCTATGATATGTTTGCATTTTAAATATTCTAAATGCTTTGATAACGTATGAAATAAATGATTGATTTTATGGTTGTATTTGATGAAGTTCAGATAAGTGAGAAAAATCTGGTTTGAACCTTAGGAATAGAATAGGATACGAGTGACATGTCACTAAGGATATTTGTGATATATGTGTGATTATGTGATCCAGGTGCTGGTCTCATACGTTTACTAGTGGCTGGGTAGTCCAGCATGTGTTGCGAATACTTAACAGCTTGTGTGAGCAGCACTGCGTAGTTACGTATTGACCGTCAGCTTGTGTGAGCAAGCCCGAGATTTGCTCGAGAGCGAGCATTTATGTGATATGAGATATGAGGTAACTTTAGCTACATATGTGGCACTTATGTGCAAAGAATTTTTGTGTATCGATTTAGTATTCCAAGTGTTCAACAGGTATGCCAAAGATGAGAAAGTAAGTGGTTATCTTACGAGATGGTACAGGTATGTACGTAAAGATTTTAAGTATTGACTTCCTGTTATTATGAGTTATGATCACTATGAAAGTGACTTTGAGATAGCCCTATGATTTTTGATTCATGGTCATGAAGTATAAATGCTTGGAAACACGGTTGATGACTATATGTTACGCCTTGAAGGCCCAATTGATTGGTGAGATAGTAAATGTTCATTTGAATTGTGATTTATCGATTATGAGTGAAAGGAAATATTGGCCTAATTACCTATTAAAATGGTTAAGAAAGTATAGAAAGAAAGAGTTATTACAATTTGAAATATGTTGAGCTATATGCATGAAAACATGAATATATATAAGTAATGTGTACTTTTACTAAGATGTTTAAAATGATTTGGTAATTATGAAACATGCTACAATGGAGAAATTATGGCTGCTAGACTGAAAGTCGAGTAATGTTAAATTATTTTGATAAATCAAAAGAGAGTAAACATGTGAATAGGTTGTATTACAACCTTGAGATTTATAGCTATTTTTATATTAACTTGTGCGTATATTGTTAAGCATAGTATTTGACTAGCATGAGTTGCTCATTATTTTCATATGGACTTACTAAGCTTTGAAGCTTACTCCCCTTCCTTTCCCATCTCTTATAGGTTAATTTAGCTAGCTCGGGTTGGAGATCACCGGAGATGCCATCACACTATCAAGCTAGCATGTGGGTATAAGTAAACGCAAGTATTTTAAGTTTATGGCATGTATAGGGACTTTGTCTTTTGATTAATTATGTCATTATTAATTTGGCCAAGTGTGTTGGCTTATAGTGATTTCTTGATTTATTTTGTATATGGCCATGAGATATGGTTCATTTTGATTATTTGGTTGTAAACCTATTCAAATATGGATGCATGTGCCAAGGTCATACATAATGTGGTTAAAATTGTTTGGCATGGATGGATTGTGGATGTGACTATGGATGTTTGATGATGGAATTGTGAGTGAGTGGCATGATAATAACCAAGATACGAGTATGTTAAATGGAAGTAAACTTCAACTCTTGGTGCATGCAAATTATATAAATTTGGCTTGACAAAGTATGAAGTTTTATGCATGTATTAGTGAAGATAAAATGATCATGATCATGTCTTGTTTGTGTATGTTTAAGTGCTCACTTGTGCCATGCTAAGTGCCTTTGAAGTCATGTATGTGTTTGGGCAAATAAGGGTGGCAATTGGCTTGGAAAATAGCCTTGTATTTGTCCCTACGGATAGACACACGGGCATGTATCTAGGCCGTGTGTGACACACGGTCAGCCCCATGGGCGTGTGGTCCGGCTGTGTGTTCCCTACACCCTAATTAGGTAGAAAAAATGCCCAGTAGTAAACACATAGGCAAAGACATGGCCATGTGTCTCAGCTGTGTGAAGGACACGGCCTTAGCACTCGGGCATGTGACTTGGCCGTGTGACCCTATTTTTGCTGATGATGTCATAAACAAAGAGTTACACGGGCTGAGGACATGGGCGTGTCCTAAGCCACACAGGCGTGTGTAACCACACGGCCTACCCACACGGGCATGTGACCCTCCAAAATAGGAAATTTTTCTAAGTGTCACAAAAGTTCTGAAAGTTCTCGATTTAGTACTGAGTCACACCCAATGTATGTTTTGGGCTTCGTGGGCCCATATAAGGGATGATATGCATGTGAATGAAAAGTTTTAAATTTGGACGCAAATTCATGTCTCGGTCTTGTAAGATTATGCGAGTTTATTTTTGGTAATGCCTCATACCTTGTTCCAGCTTTGAATACGGGTAAGAGGTGTTACAGCACCAAAATCAGATTTTATACAAACCATTCTGCCATTAAATACTTGGTGACAAAAAAAGAGGCCAAGCCTAGACTCTTTAGATGGATATTTAATGATTGAAGATGAATTCCATGATGAGCAGTTATTGTTGGCTATGACATTGTCATGGTATGTTGATATTGTCAACTTTCTAGTCAATGGTTGCTGCCACCTGAGCTAAATCATCAAGGAAAAGAAAATTCCTTCATGATGTCAAGCAATATTACTAGGACAAGCCATTTCTATTCAAACAGCTTGTAGATCAAGTAATTCAGAGATGTATTCCGGATGATGAAATTCAATGTATCCTGCATCACTGTCATTATACACCTTATGGTAGACATTTTGGACGCATGCAAACTATTGGAAAGGATCTCCAATCTAGTTTTTATTAGCCCACCATGTTTAAAGATGCTCATGTGTTCTGTCAAAGCTGTGATCGCTGTCAAAGAACTGGTAACTTGTCAAGGAGACACAAAATGCCACTACAAAATATTATAGAGGTGGAATTATTTGATGTGTAGGGAATTGATTTCATGGGTCCATTTCCACCATCCTAGGGCAATACCTACATTCTTGTTGCTATGGATTATGTCTTCAAATGGGTTGAAGCTGTGGTTTTACCTACAAATGATGCCAAATCAGTTTTGAGATTTCTACATACAAAGAATTTTACCAGGTTTGGTACCTATCGTGCCTTAATTAGTGATGAAGGTTCACATGTTGACTGCAGATTAGTTGCCAATGCTCTAAACATATATGAGGTTAAGCATAAAATTTCCACGGATGGTGAAACTAAAATTTCCAACAGAGAAATCAAGCAAATGTTGGAGAAAGTTGTCAGTCCCAATAGCAAGGATTGGTCAGCAAGGTTGGATGAAGCCTTGTGGGCTTATCACACAGCTTTTAAGACACCGTTTGGAATGTCACCTTTCAAGCTTGTCTATGGTAAACCGTGTCATTTGTAACACACAAACAATTATACACACCTTTCAAGCTTTTAAGACCCGTATTCAATGCCAGAACAGGATCTGAGGCATTACTGGACTTACCACACAAACAATTATACAATTCCAAGCCATAAATTTCTGTCCAAATTAAAACCATTTGCAATTAATCATAAAGTCCCTAATACGAGCCTACAAGGCCCTAGACATGCTTTGGGAGTGGTTCGGTTCTAAACCAAGAACTTTAGAAATTTTTACCAAACTTAGAAAATTTTGCGCTAAACAAGGGTCACACGCTCGTGTGGATATGTGACACGCCCGTGTGATCACGCCGTGTGGTCACACACACCCGTATCCTGACCCCATGTAACTCTCTGACTTGTAACTCATGAATAAATTGGAATCACACGGCCAAGTCACACGCTCGTTTGCTATATCGTGTAGAAAATAAATTTTCATAAAATAAGTGCAAACTTCACACGGCTAGGGCACACACCCGTGTTCAAGGCTGTGCCGTCCACAGGGCTGAGACACACTCTTGTGTATCTGCCCATGAGCTCAATTCCAAGTACTCTGTTTCTCAAAATTTAGGTGTAGGGGACACACGACCAAGACACATGCCCATGGGGCGAACCATGTGTCACACAGGCCTAGACACATGCCCGTGTGTCTACCCATGTGGACAAAATAATGGATATTTACCAAGCCATTTGCCACCCTTATCCATACACACACACACACACAAGTTCAATGGCATAATCCATGGCATGTTTAAGCAACCAAAACATCCAAAATCAAGGCTAAATCATATCATTCATTGCCAACACTTAACATATTTATTTAGCATAATTTACCAAATCAATTCGTAACAAACTCACATTCACAAGTATCAATATGAATACTTTCCTCATGCATAATTCTACTTAGGTTTTTTAGCACACCTAAGGACCCATCTCATCCATTTCACAACAAGTCATTTAACCATAGTAAAAATCAACCCATTACAGAACACAAAAACAAGAAGGCATTAACACAAATACTTATATAAATGGGCTTACAACAATTTTAGCCAAAATAAGCCAATTACATGGCTAAATACCAAATCACCTTAAATAAATATAAGCCAATACATTTGGCCAAATCAAATGACACATATAACAAAAAGACCAAGTCCCTATACATGCCATACTTTCAAAATACTAAGATCATCAATACCCAAAAATGAGAGTTTGATAGGGTGATTCGAATATTCGACGATCTCTGATTTGAGTTAGCTTGGCGACACTATAAAACATGGAAAATAAATGGAGTAAGCTATATAGCTTAGTAAACTCGTATGCAAGAAATAAGAAACCTTACCATGCATATAACATTTAAATATTATAACATAATTAAATGTAAATTTATCATAGTCTCATGATTATAACTCATTCTACCACAAGTTGACCTCATATTAATCATTTCAAGCGTTCAATAAACATGAGCTTTACGTACATACCTGAACCATCTCGAAATGAATTTTCACATATTCTGATCTTTGACATACTTATGAACCACTCGGAATAATAATGTCGGATACTCGGGATTTTTGCACACTAGGTGCCACATACGTAGCCAATGCTACCTCAATCTCATATCACATAGTTGCTCCAGACACAACTTTCGAACGATTACATAAACTCTTAGATCATTTTGAATACATATATATAATAATAATTAAATCACAAAGTAAAATTTTACGAACATTAACATTAAACAAACATCTCATTTCATACTCGAACCCTGTTTTGTTAAAAACAAATAATCATGTTTCCTTATAACTTGAATTACTACTAATTTGGTCTCTTTTCTTCTAAAACCTCAGTCGAATATAAAGTTTAATGCAACATGTAGAATGTGTAAAACATACAAATTACAATACACTTCAAACTCATATTAAAAAAAATCATACATATATAGAACTCACGAAAACCAGGTACACATAATCTTATCAACTGAATCTTATCATATTCGGCACATGTACATTACCACATAATCAACTAGTTTATAATCATAATTTAGGGACTGACCTATACACTGCTCAAAATTCATCAATTATTAAGTAAGACATTTATGCATCACATAAAAAAAATACTCAAATTATCATTATGATTTACTTTTACACAAGTCACCTTACATTTGGTCATTTTTCAATGCATTTAGTCGAATACAACTATGTTTAACAAATATAAATTAAAATTTGTTCACTTTTAACTTTATTCAATAAATTTACAAGTCTATACATTTTAAAGTCTAAACTAATATATATAATTATATATATTAAACATAATTTGTACAACATTTTCACATCCCGTAACCAAATAAAAACATGATACTGTTACCTATTAAACAATATAACAAATATCATAATTATAATTAAATTAAAAATCATATATTTGACTAAGCATTTAAGTATACATTTTTCTAAGATTTGTATCATATCAAATTTATTACAACATATGTTATTATAAATTTAAACCAAATCATGTTAAATGCATATACTATACTTTTACCACAATACAACTCAAAGCTAACTTGCTATTCATTAACTCGAAAATAAATAAACCATTCATGAAAACAATTCATACCGTATAACATATATATATAAATCAAAATAAAATCCAACTGTAACACCCCAAACCCGGCCCAGATGTTATGGTCGAATATGGTGCATCACATTGAAGTGTTTTAGCGAAAATCGTGTTTTCATTGAAAACCCTTCTTAAAATAAAAGAAACATTAATTAAATTATAAAAACTCTTTTTATTTTTCAATCACGAAAACCTGTTTAAAACATATGATTTTATGAAAACTTGTCATTTTAAAATTCTGTTGCGGAAGCGTAGAAAAAATACTATGATTTAGCAAACCCATGTTCAACATTTCATAATTACAATACATGAAAATAAAAACCCAAATAATAATGAAATGGAAGCCTTATTATAATCAAGTCTGAAAAGTATTTAGTGAAATAGAAACTTATATGCTTAGAAAAAAACAAGTCCAAATTGTCTTGCTAGCTAGCCACCCAGAGTCCCTCCAAACATCGAACCTTCTACTGAGCATCACTTAAAAATAAAATAAAAGAGGGGGTGAGTTTTCGCAAACTCAGTGTGTACAACCCTCGACAAAACAAGCATTCAAAAATCATCATACATTAAACATGTAATGCAAACCCATCCCAATTATCCATCCACTACACACCAGCTCCGTCCCCCATCAAATCATGTGGGGATATAAATATCGACCCACCCAACCGTCACATCTATGGTAGCCCGGTTGCGGAACTACCTGCATTTACACATTGGGCTTAAAAGCCATCGGTGGATCCACGATTATCAAGTAACCATGCGATCCTCAAATACTTCCTCCGTTCCATAATTCCCAACCCCTATGCAACCAAAGCAGAATATCATATGTATGCATGTCACATCCATAAAACTTACATTCAACACCTAGGGGTATTTTGGTCATTTTCGCCCTTAGGGGCATTTCAGTAATTTTCCTTTTCTTTACGGTTTTCACTTACCTTGGCCCGTTAACAAATCCCATGAGCTAAGATGAACGAATACTATGCACCAGGTAGGATTCCAGAGAAGACGAGGTGAGTCATTAAGACCGCTTAAGTACCAAGCTCTCCCTAGATCCAATCCTAGACATGCATATACCCATTGCCACACCTTAACCCTTTGACTTGTCCACGGCCGCAACAAATTAATTAAGTCTTATGTAGTTATCGTATACTAGGCCCAAAACCCCTTACAAAGCCCAGTCAAATCCACATACCTGCATATGGCCCAGTACAATCACATTCATATGACCCATTAGGCCCAAATCACCTGTATATGGCCCATTATACCCAAATCACATTTTTGTGGCCCATTAGGCCCAAATCACATTATACATATACTCACATGCAAATTTCTATCACATAGCATCAATTATCAAATTTTGCCTACTATGGGCCCAACAGCCCATTAGGCCCATTAAGCCTATTCTAGCCTGATTGGCCAATTCACAGCCCAAGTCCATGGAATCGCCCATGGGCCTCAGACAACCTATCAGTTTCCTTCTCACGAGTGTTCGCGCACTTGCAAGACTACCATAGCCCAACTTTTGGCTTTTTGGCATTTCGGCTTTTCGGCATTTCGGCTTTTGCCGATTCATTGTGTGTGTGCAATATTTGTACACACCTGGTAAGTAAGCGTGTTGCGATTCCCTTAGTCACTAACCTACAAATGCTCTCACCCTTCATTAGTTGCATGCTTAATACATATCCTTACTAAATCCGAAACCTCACCTTAACCTTACCTTGCGCGATCAGCCCCCTTTTTAAATCACTAACCACGACCCACTCCTTGATCTGCAGCAATCTTAACTATTAAAACCAGAATAATAGATGACTCATATCCAACACAAGTCCCCTTACCTTAATTATGAACATTCGACCACCTTAGCCAATGGGAGAGGAATACTTACCAAAACCGCAAACACCTAAAGAGCAATTTGGCAGAGAGCTAAGATCCGAGATCCGATACTAACTCCCTACCAAAGTTGATTAGAAAGAGTGAGGGAAGAACAACGTAATAGATTCATAGCAAAATCGATTGGAAGAGCAAACACTTACAGTAGATTCGGTCAAAGAGTATTCAGCCCTTGGGAGATTTGGCTTTTCGGCTTTCAAACTTAGCATGGTGAATAATGTTTATTTGGTACAGATTAAAAAAGAAGAGTAGAAGAAGGAATCAGCTAAGTTAAACAAAGAAAATTGTGTAGAGAAGAATAGAAATCGGCAGAAAGAAAAGAAAGAAAAACAAAAAGGTTTTCAACTTTTAGGGAAGAGGGTATCTGGCAACAAGGTGAGGGGAAATTCGATATTAGCCTGGCAAACTCCCACTCGGCACCTTTTTATAGCCCTATAGCCGAATTCGTCAAGCCCAAGTTACCAATTCGGCTCTATCACTTCCCCTTCTCATCTCCTCGTTTTTCTCCCTAATAACCCCCTGATCCTTTCCTCAAATTTCTCTTCTGAACACTCCCCTTGGAGTTCATTTTCACGCAACTTCCAACCTTCTAGAAGGCCAAAATTCTAAAAATACTAAGCTAGGATTCGAACCTTGGATCTCCTTGCTTGTCACTAACGCCACCTCCCTACACCCCAAGTGGCGTCACTTAGCCACTCCTCCATTTGGCTTTTTGATTCCCTTTTTCCCTTATATTTACTTAAAAGCCCTACTGCTTGCCATCAGGGTTCCTTTAATAGTTATACTATAATTACTTCTACCCCTAGATTCTAACTCCAACCTTCACCAAGACCTACCATCGCATAATTAACACTTAACTGGAATTGCTAAGCACAAAAAGAAAAAGTCCAATGTCTCTCTACTCTCCACTTGTCTAAAACGAGCACCTAAGTTCTCATCCACTAGCTGCTTACTCCTTATCTGCTCGACCCACACTGGCTTTACTTGAAGCTCAGCTAACAAGCTACCATTATTCAACAAGCTTAAACAAACGAGCATAGCCCTCAAGTCTAAATTAGCCCTGTGACTCAACGCGTCAGCTACCATATTCGCTTTGCCAGGGTGGTATTGAATCGTACAATCATAATCCTTCAACAATTCCACCCACCTACGTTGCTTAAGGTTTAGCTCCTTTTGGGTAAGGAGGTACTTCAAACTCTTGTGGTCGAAATAAATTATGCACTTCTCTCCGTATAAGTAATGCCTCTATATTTTAAGTGCGAAAATCACCACAGCTAACTCCAAATCATGGGTTGGGTAGTTCACTTCATGAGTCTTAAGTTGTCGTGACGCATACGCAACCACCTTTCCTTCTTGCATCAATACACATCCCAAACCCACATGCGACGTGTTACTATAAACCGTAAACTCCTTCCCAGGCACTGGCTGAATCAACACAGGGGTCTCAATTAAAACTTTATTAAGTTTTCCAAAACTTTCTTGCTACTCCGTCCAAACAAACGGTACCCCCTTCCTCAACAACTTAGTTAAGGGTGTAGCAATTACTGAAAAACCATCAACAAACTACCTATAATATCCTGCCAAGCCTAGAAAACTTCAGATTTCCAATACCGACTTGGATGTTTCCAGTCTAACACCGCTTCAATTTCTCGGGGATCCACCTTAATCCCCTCGGCTGACACCACATGTCCAAGAAAAGTAACCTCCCTTAGCCAAAATCCACTCTTACTGAATTTGGCATACAACTGCTTCTCCCTTAAAGTCTGCAACACAATCCTTAAGTGTGTATCATGCTCGTCCTCATCTTTTGAGTACACCAAAATGTCATCTATAAAGACTACCACGAACCGATCCAAGTAGGGTTGGAAGACCCGATTCATGAGATCCATGAAAGTAGCAGGTGCGTTCGTCAGCCCGAATGGCATCACCAAGAACTCGTAGTGCCCGTAACAAGTTCTGAAAGCTGTCTTATGAACATCTGCCTCCTTAACCCTCAATTGGTGATATCCCAAATGCAGATCGATCTTCGAGAAAATAGAAGCTCCCCTAAACTGATCAAAAAGATCATCGATTCTCGCTAATTCAATTAATTATTATTTTGATGAATTATTAAATGTATGTTTGTTCAGTTTAATTTTAGTACATTTTTAAATGTATTATATGAACCTAATTGCATAATTTTAGATTATATTTATGTGTGTAACTGAAAATGGAAATAATGAATTGCTACAACGTCGATCACTGATTGAGATCCTTTAAACCGTTACTACAAATTAGTCCTGTAAGTTCGTAACTTGGTAATTCAATTAATTATTGTTTTGATGAATTATTATCTATTTGTGTATATATGTGAATAAAATTTGCTAACTTGAATGAAATGATAAGACGATAGTTGAAAGACACTATGGCATTATACCGGGACTGAATAAGACCATAGTTGAAAGATGTTATGTCATCAAGATTTTAATGAGTAAGACCATAGCTAAAAGACGTTAGGGCATCACGATTTTAATTAGTAAGACCATAGCCGAAAGACGCTATGGCATCATGAATTAGACGAATAAGATCATGACTGAAAGACTATGGCATCCTTCAACCATTTGCTATTTAGGTAATATGTTTTGGGTGAGATATGTATCGTAAGATTGAATGTGAGATGAATGTGTTGACTAGTATAATTTGTAATGAATATATATGCCTTGGTGTGATTAGATGCTATATATGTATATAAATAGGTTAAAAAATAATGTTTGTGATGTTTAAGGAATTAAATGGATATACGAGTATTTATCGAGTAGTCAATGTTATTCTATTTGATTCATTGAGCTATGTTTTATTAATCTCTGAAAATTTATTAAAAAGTAGAAACTGATTTGTATTATTGTACTGAGCATTTCTCACCTGTTGTGAGTGGTGATTGATAGGAATTCTAATAATAACCTTGTTGATAGGTACCCTGTTTATTAATTTTGTATTTGAATTATTATTATGTTTGATTCGGTAAGCTTTACAGTTCAATCGACAAACTTATTAAGCTTATTCGTGTTATTTGTCTTATTTCTTTTAGAGATGTTTTGTGGATTAGGAGATCGGATCAACTCAAATAATCACATTATCCGGGGATCATTTGGTAGCTTTTGAATACATCTTGGCTTTTATGGCATGTAATAGGAGAATTTGATTTTTTTGTAAGGGTTCATAAGTACTTATTGGTGTTGTTGTTAATGTGCATATGATGATGTAGTATAAGTAGCTAAGTGAGGTGCATACTTGATTTTATGGTATAACATTTTGAGATAGAAAATAAGTTATTTGAATATGCTTGTAGTTTGTAGACTTAGTTAAGGAAATAAATTGTGAAAGTACTTGAAATATGGTGTCATGGATGGCACATTGGTTAGACCTTATTATGTTTGTTTTGGCATGTTTTGGGTGTCATTGGAATGCATTTTGAAGTCTTATAATATTGTGTTGAGAATTGGTTTAGGTATCTATGCAATTGGATGAAAAATAAACATGATTTAGGTAACTTTTGGACAAACACAGCCTGGGACACGGGCTATCATAAGGCTGTGTGTCACACACAGGTAGCCCACACAAGTGTGTGCCCTGAATGTGTTAGGTGCAGGGTTCACACGAGCTAGCACACGGCCTACAACACGACCGTGTGACCCAAGTCAGTGAGTTACACCAGTGAGAACACGGTTGTGTATAGTAGCACACGGGCATATGGGATAGCCACACGGCTGTGTGACCCTTGTAGTGAAAATTTTTAGTTTTTTCCCTAAATTGTTCCAAAATTAGCCCTTAGTTTTTTCTAAACAAATTTTAAGGCGTCGTAGACTCGTTTAAGGCTCATAAATGTTTGTATTATTCCGATATGATTTAGTATGAAATTCTATTAATTAATTTGGCAACTTGATGCTATCTGTTATTGATTGTTCTAGATTCTACAGTAATACACCATAATCCTAATTAAACAACGGGTATGGGTTATTGGTGTTAGACATGTTCATATAAAGAGATCATCTAACATGAAAATAACTGTAACATCTGGAAATAGGGCCTAGTCAAAATAGTAGTTTTGAGACCACATATTCATTTTATGATTATTATGAGGTCTAGAATATGAGAATATACATGTGTTAAGATTTCATGAAGAAATCCTTTGAGTAAGGTGTCTAATTGGAAATTAGGGACTAAATTGAATAAACTGCAAAACTTGGATTTTAGAAGAAATTTGTATGAAATTGATTTAGATATTAAATTATAAGGTCTTAGAGAGAAATTTTCCCAATTTCTAAGTTTTTGGACAAAAATGGAGTTGCACGGATGAAATTTCAAAGAGAGGGCTTAAGAGTATTTTCGTCATTTAGCTTTTTAATGAAATAAAATGAGAAAAATAAGCCAAAATCAGCCATTCATCTCCCTCATTCAGCCAAAACTCTAGGTTTCTCCATAGCTAGGGTTTTCAAGCTTTTCAAGCTCAATAGTAAGTGCTCCTAAGCCCCGTTTTTAATGTTCTTTGCATTTTTGAAATCTCGGTAGCTCACTCTCTCCATTTCTACCCATATTTCATGCTAGGTTTCATGCTTAAAAATTTACCCATGCATGAGTTACTTGTATTTTGATGATTTATGAAGGAATATGAAAGTTGAAGGTGTGTTAAACATCTTTTCCTAAGTGATTTTCATGAAAAACCCCTAAAGGGGGCCTTTTTGGAAAAATTGATAAATATGTGGTAGAAATGTGAAAATAATGGAAAATGTGGACTTACATAAAAGGGAAAAGTGTTAGGCTAGGCTTGGGTAAGATAGAAATTGCATGTGTTTCATTATACGAGCCTAAGGACTAAATCGTAAAAATATAAAAGGTTAGGGGTAAAATTGTCATTTGGACCTGGGGTGAAATTTAAGCTCATATAGTACAATGTATGGTGTTAATGGTTTAATTTTATTGTTATATACCCCGAAGAACAAATTTTGGAGGTCGACCGAGGAAAACGAAAGGTTTCGGAATAATCGAAACACAATACCGAAACGAGTACTAGGTAAGTTCAGATAACTTAAAGTAGACTCATAATATGCATAATTGTATGATGTATGAATGCATGATAATTGCATTGTTGATGGCATGAAAATGCATGGAATGCATCTTTGATAATGATTTGATGGAAAATGTCTCGGTTGAGGTTAAAAAGGGAATTTGATGGATAAACCATGATTGACATGTGAATTGAGATCCTGCATGTGTTGCAGAAAGAATTTTGCCCGGACGGGTAAACCGTTGATCTCGAATATAGAAAGGATATAGCCCGGACGGGTGTTCCTTGGATGATCGAGCCTCCCGAAGAATATATGTGCAGTATGGATTTAGCCCGAACGGGTAATCCGATTAGGGTCTGAATTTAGCCTAGACTGGTAATCCAGCCTTAAGATGTGAGGTTCGCGGGAGTGCATACTAAAATGATCATCTGTATGAATTGACGGTGGTTGGATAATCCATCGAGATTTCCTAGAAACTCAACGGGACTAAAACGAAGTATATGTATAAATGATATGTTGAATGATGAGCTCATCTAAGATAAGTTACATGGTGTTTTGTTATATGACTAACTCACTAATTG
This sequence comes from Gossypium longicalyx, assembly GCA_025698465.1. Classification (NCBI taxonomy): domain Eukaryota; kingdom Viridiplantae; phylum Streptophyta; class Magnoliopsida; order Malvales; family Malvaceae; genus Gossypium; species Gossypium longicalyx. Next base: position 47,997,125 of record CM047005.1, on the reverse strand, counting down.
AGTGCATGTGATAGGAAAACCATTTTCATATTATTGGTTTCATTATCTAATATGGATGTTTGCTAAATAATCGTTAAGTTTACTTTCCTATTATTCGAGCTTATTAAGCATATATATGCTTACCCCTCTCTTTTTCCCCGTTTTTAGAGCTCGAGGACTTATAAAGATTGGAAGACGGTTGGAGAGTCTACACACTATCAACTAGTCTAGCTTTGGTATATAGACTCTTATGTTTTGTTCAATGGCATGTATAGAGCTGTTGTGTATTTTGTTATATGTGTCATTTGAATTGCCAAAAAAATAAAGGCATGTAAAGTTATACTTATCTTTTGTATATGGCCATGGTAACTTAGCTTATTTCGAAGTAGGCATTGACCTACAATTCTATGCATGTTTATGTTCACATATGGTGGCTTGATTATAATTGGAAATGACTTATAAAAACGAGCCAATCTTAAATATGTCAAGTGGACATGGAATTCCTTAAATGCAAGATGAGGATTAACTTAGCATGTATGAAACCAATGACATGAGGTTTACATGCAATGAGGTTAATTAAAGTCTTATATATATATAAGTGTATAATTCAGCCTTATTATGTGTAAAAGTAATCTATAAGTATGGAGGGTGATCAAAGGCTTGGAAAATGGCCTAATAAGGTCCACATGGGTAGATACACGGACGTGTATCTAGGCCATATGTGACACACGGCTTACCCCCATTGGTGTGTGGTATAGCTGTGTGTCCCCTGCACTTGAAATTTTAAGTCAGTATAGAACACGGGCTAAGTACACGGGCGTGTGTCTTGGCTGTGTGCTTTTAACAAAATGTTGAGGTTGAAGTCAGTTTTAGACACGGGCGGAGGACACGGGCGTAGGAAACGGGCGTTTCCCAAGCCACACGGGCGTGTGTGACCACATGGCCCCATCACACGGGCGTGTCACACTTCAAAGTAATGAAAAATTTTCTAAAGTGCCCAAAGTTTATCGAATGTTCCCCTAGGTGTGTTTCAGGCCTCGAAGGCCTATGTAAGGGACAAAGTGTACATGTTTGAAAGGTTTTAAATTTGGACGAAATTTGGTGACCTGATTTAGTAAGTTTGTAAAGGTGAATTACCGGTAATGCCTCGAACCCTGTCCCAGCGTCAGGTACGGGTGAAAAGTGTTACATTTGGTGGTATCAGAGGTACAGTTTAGTCGATTCTAGGACTACCGTAGAGGGTATTGAAGTTCGCTATACATGCCATTATACGAACATTGATAGTTTGATATCTCCTAACTATTTAAATTGTTTCTAAATATAGTAAATATCTTCCAATCATGCACAAGATGAGTCTGAGGGAGCCGAGAGCTATGCTCCAGCTTCCGTACAACGAGCTGTATCTAGTAGTAGTAGAAGGATTATGTCTGAAGGTCAGGAAGAGGCCCGAGCTGCCTTCTTTAACATGATGGATGAGTGGTTTGGGGATTATCTGAAGAATCGCCCCAACATACCACGGTCGCCCCCACCCCCAAACTAACTTGATGAGGATTTGCCATGAAAAATGGCACTGGTAAGAATTGGTAAAGCACCTGTAGATAAGCTTAGAAAGTATGGAGCCGAGGAATTTAGAGCTAAAATTGAGGATGATGCTGAGAGAGCCGAGTTCTGGCTCGAGAATACTACACGGGTATTAGATGAGTTATCGTGCACACCTGAGGAGTGCTTAAAGTGTGCCGTATCTCTCTTGAAGGACACTGTGTACCACTGGTGGAAGATCGTATCTTCGGTGGTGCCAAAGGAAAATATCACTTGGGAATTCTTCCAAGCAGAGTTTAGGAAGAAGTATAACAGTCAAAGGTTCTTAGACTCGAAGCGAAAGGAGTTCTTGGAACTTAAACAAAGGAATAAGACTGTGGCAGAATACGAAAGGGAGTTTGTGAGGTTAAGCCAGTATGCAACTGAATGGATTCAAAGCGAATATGAAATGTGTAAACGATTTGAGGAAGGTTTGAATGAGGAAATCAAGTTGTTGATTGGGATCCTTGAAATATGGGAGTTTGCTGCATTAGCTGATCGAGCCAAGAAGGCTGAGGAACTTAATAATGAAAGAAAGCAAGCAAAGAGAGAGGCTCGAGCCGCGAGCAAGAGATCCGGCAGTAGGACGCTCTCATTTCCTATAAAGAAATCAAGGAGCCAACATGAAGATTCCACCACATCTGTAGGATATGCGGGTAGAACGAGAGGTTATAAATGACGAAATCAGAAGTCTTCCTCCCCGATGATGACGAGTGTGGGGAGTGTAGATGACCAAAAGCCAAAGTGTAATAGTTGCAACAAATTTCACTTCGGGGAGTGCCGAATAAAGAGCGGTGCATGTTTCAGATGTGGTTCTCTTGATCACTTTCTCAGGGACTGCCCAGAACGAATTGAAAAAGAAGTGGAAGTAACCCTGAAGGCGAGTACTCCCATGGCACGGGGTAGACCTTCGAGATATCCTGGTAGTGCTAGTGGCATTCGAGTTGCGGCCAAAGACGCTACAAAATCAGAGGCTCGAGCCCTGACAAAAATGTATGCAGAACGTGCTCGAGAGGAAGCCTCTGCTCCTGACATTATTACAGGTACTTTTTCTCTTTTTAATATATGTGTTATTGCCTTAATTGACCCGAGGTCTGCGCATTCATACATTTGCATGAGATGGGTGTCTAGAATGAACATACCTGTTGAACCTACGGATTTGTTATTAGAGTGTTGAACCCACTAGGCAAATCAGTTCTGGTTGATAAAGTTTGTAAGAATTATCCTTTGACGATTCATAGACAATGTTTTCAGCCTAGCCTTATGTTGTTACCTTTTGATTAGTTTGATGTAATACTCGGTATGGATTGGTTAGCCTTGCATGATGTAATTGTAAATTGCGGTAGAAAGTATATTAAATTGAAATGCCCAGATGGCAAGATTCTATGGGTTGATTCAAGAGATTTGGACACGTCGCCAGCTGTAATCACGGCATTGGTTGCTCAAAAATATATGAGAAAAGGGTATGAAGCCTACCTTGCTTTTATGTTGAACATGAGGGAAATGGAGTTGAAGATTGAGACTCTGCCTATAGTATGTAAATATCTAGACGTATTTCCGGAAGAATTACCCGGATTACCTCCCGAGAGAGATAGAGTTTAGTATTGAATTGGTGCCAGGGACAGCTCTCATCTCTATTGCCCCGTACATAATGGCGCCAATCGAGCTGAAAGAATTAAAAGCACAGTTGCAAGAGCTAACAGATAAAGGTTTTGCTAGGCCGAGCTTTTCACCTTGGGTTGCCCCCGTATTGTTTGTCAAGAAGAAATATGGTTCGATGAGACTATGTATAGATTACCGACAACTAAACAAGGTAACTATTAAGAATAAGTATCCTTTGCCAAGGATCGATGATCTATTCGACCAGTTAAGAGGAGCCACTATGTTGTCTAAGATAGACTTGAGGTCTGCCTACTATCAGTTACGTGTTAAGGAATTGGATGTGCCAAAGACAGCTTTTAGAACAAGATACGACCATTATGAATTTCTTGTTATGCCATTTGGATTGACAAATGCTCCAGCCTTATTCATGGACCTAATGAATAGGATCTTTCGGCCATACTTGGATAAGTTTGTTGTTGCATTCATTGACAACATCTTGATTTATTCTAAAGATGAGACAGAACATGCGAAGCATCTAAGAACTGTGTTTCAGACCTTACGGGAAAAACAATTGTATGCTATGTTTAGCAAGAGTGAATTTTGGCTCCAAGAAGTTGGATTTTTGGGTCATGTTGTTTCGAGTAAAGGCGTCCGAGTTGATCCAAGTAAAATCTCTGCTATTGTTGAATGAAAACCGCCTAAAAATGTGACCGAGGTTAGAAGCTTTTGGGGCTTAGCCGGTTACTATCGAAGATTTGTGAAAGGATTCTCCATGATAGCAACTCTAATGATGAGGTCGCTATAGAAAGACGTCAAGTTTGAATGGACAAAAAGGTGTCAGCAGAGTTTCGAGAAGTTAAAGACACTGCTAGTTGAAGCTTCTATTTTAGTATTACCTGAGTCAGGAAAAGAGTTTATGGTCTACAGTGATGCATCCTTGAATAGACTGGGTTGTGTACTTATGCAAGATGGCAAGGTGATAGCCTATGCTTCACGGAAGTTGAAGCCACACAAGAAGAACTATCAGACACACGATTTAGAGCTCACCGCCATTGTCTTTGCCTTGAAAATCTTGAGGCATTATTTATATGGTGAGACCTGTCATATATTCACAGACCACAAGAGTTTGAAGTATTTGATGACTCAAAAAGAATTGAATCTGAGACAGTGGAGATGGATAGAACTAATTAAAGATTACGATTTGATTATTGACTATCACCCGAGAAAGGCGAATGTGGTCGTCGACACGATGAGCAGAAAATCTTTGTTTGCATTGGGAGCCATAGATGCTCGATTGGCATTTCTTGATAATGGTTCGGTCTTGGCAAAGTTGGAGACTAGGCTGACATTTCTTCAGGAAATCTATAATGCTCAATCTAATGATAGAGGCCTGTAGGCAAAAAGGACTCAATGTGAGTCAGGCATTGAATCAGATTTTCGGATTGGTCCTAATGAATGTTTGATGTTCAGGGATAGAGTTTGTATACCCAAAGATGATGAACTTATTTGAAAAATCTTACAAGAAGCACATAGCAGTCGTTTGTCTATTCATCCGGGAAGTACCAAGATGTACAATGATTTGAAGAAAATGTACTGATGGAATGGCATGAAAAGAGACATTTCTGAATTTGTATCGAAGTGCTTAATATGTCAACAAGTTAAAGCCAAAAATCAAGTGCCTTCTGGTTTGTTACAACCTGTAATGGTCCCCAAATGAAAGTGGGACAAAGTTATTATGGATTTTGTGACAGGATTTCCATTGACTCTGAAAAAGAAAGATGTTATATGGGTTGTAGTGGATAAGTTGACAAAGTCAGCTCATTTCATTCCGGTAAGAATAGACTACTCTCTTGATAGATTGGCCGACTTGTACATATTTGAGATTGTGAGATTACAAGGGGTACCGTTGTCGATTATTTCAGATAGAGACCTAAGGTTCACTTCGAGATTCTGGAAAAAGTTACAAGAAGCCCTGGGTACAAAGTTGAGTTTTAGTATGGCTTTTCACTCTCAGACCGATGGTTAGTCTAAGCGGATGATTCAGATTATTGAGGATATATTGCAATGTTGCATCCTCGAATTTTAGGGTTGTTGGGAAAAGTATCTGCTATTGGTAAAATTTTCCTACAACAATAGTTTTCAAACGAGTTTGAAGATGGCAGCTTATGATGCCTTGTATGGCAGAAAGTGTCGAACTCCATTGTATTGGACAGAACTTAAAGAAAGTCAAATTCATGGGGTTGATCTGATCAAGGAAACTGAAGGAAAGGTTAAAGTGATACGAGACTATTTAAAAGCAGCGTCGGATAGGCAAAAGTCATATGCTGACCTGAAAAGAAAAAAGATTGAGTTCCAAATTGGAGATAGAGTATTCTTGAAAGTGTCTCCATGGAAAAAGCTGTTGAGATTTGGTCGGAAAGGCAAATTGAGTCCACGATTTATCAGACCGTACGAGATCACTGAAAGAGTTGGACCATTAGCCTATCGTTTGGCATTGCCACCTGAATTGGAAAAGATTCATTATGTGTTTCACGTATCTATGATAAGGCGATATCGATCAGACCCCTCTCGTGTGATTTCTCCAGCAGAGATTGAGATTAGACCAAACATGACCTATGGAGAGGAACTGGTCAAGATTTTAGCTCGTGAGGTTACACAGTTGAGAAATAAAAATGTGGCTTTAGTAAAGGTTTTATGGCATCGACATGGTGTAGAAGAGGCTACATGGAAACCAGAAGAAACTATGAGAAACCAATATTCGAACCTGTTTACCGGTAAGACTTTCAAGGACGAAAGTCCCTAAGGGGAGAGAAATGTAACATCCCGAAATAGGGCCTAGTCGAAATAGTGGTTTCAAGACAACAAATGTGACATCAAAATATTCATTTTATGATTATTATGAGGTCTAGAATATGAGAATATTCATGTGTTAAGATTTCATGAAGAAATCCTTTGAGTAAGGTGTCAAATTGGAAATTAGGGACTAAATTGAATAAATTAAAAAACTTGGATTCTAGAAGCAATTTGTATGAAATTGCTTTAGATATTAAATAGAAGGTCTTAGAGAGCAATTTGCCCAATTTTTAAGTTTTTGGACAAAAAGGGGCTTGCATGGATGAAATTTCAAAGAGAGGGCTTAAGGGCATTTTCGTCATTTGGCTATTTAATGAAATAAAATAGGAAAAATAAGCCAAAATCAGCCATTAATCTCCCTCATTTAGCCAAAACTCTAGGGTTCTCCATGGCTAGGGTTTTCAAGCTTTTCAAGCTTAATAGTAAGTGCTCCCAAGCCCCGTTTTTAATGTTCTTTGCATTTTTGAAATCCCAGTAGCTTACACTCTCCATTTCTACCCATATTTCATGCTAGGTTTCATGCTTAAAAATTTACCCATGCATGAGTTGCTTGTATTTTGATGATTTATGGAGGAATGTCAGAGTTGAATGTGTGTTAAACATCTTTTCCGAAGTGATTTTCATGAAAAACCCCTAAAGGGGACCTTATTGCAAAAATTGATAAATATGTAGTAGAAATGTGAAAATAACGAAAAATGTGGGCTGCCATAAGAGGGAAAAGTGTTCGTCTAGGCTTGGGTAAGATAGAAATTGCATGTGTTTCATTATACGAGCCTAGGGACTAAATTGTAAAAATGTGAAAGGTTAGAGGCAAAATGGTCATTTGGACCGGGGGTGAAATTTAAGCTCATATAGTACAATGTGAGGTGTTAATGGTTTAATTTTATTATTATAGACCCCGACGATGAAATTTTAGAGGTCGACCGAGGAAAACGAAAGGTTTTGGAATAATCAAAACACAATACCGAAACAAGTACCAGGTAAGTTTGGATAACTTAAAGTAAACTCATAATATGCATAATTGTATGATGTATGAATGCATGATAATTGCGTTGTTGATGGCATGAAAATGCATGGAATGCATCTTTGATAATGATTTGATGGAAAATGTCTCAGCTGAGGTTAAAAAGGGAATTTGATAGATAAACCATGATTGACATGTGAATTGAGATCCTGCATGTGTTGCAGAAAGGATTTAGCCTGGACAGGTAACCCGTTGATCTCGAATATAGAAAGGGTCTAGCCCAGAAGGGTGTTCCTTGGATGATCGAGCCTCCCGAAGAATATGTGTGCATTATGGATTTAGCCCGGACGTGTCCTAAGCCACACGGGCGTGTGTGACTACATGGCCCCATCACACGGGCGTGTCACACTTCAAAGTAAGGAAAAATTTTCTAAAGTGCCCAAAGTTTATCAAATGTTTTCGATTGTGTCCCGTACTGCCCCTAAGTGTGTTTTAGGTTCAAAGGTCTGTGTAAGTGACAAAGTGTACATGATTGAAAGGTCTTAAATTTGGGTGAAATTTGGTGACCTGATTTAGTAAGTTTGTAAAGGTGAATTATTGGTAACGCCTCGAACCCTATCCCGGCATCGGGTACAGGTTAGGGGTTTTACAATAACAATACAAATTACGAGTGAAACACATTAAGTAGCAAATAACTATGAACTTACCTACTATTCTCTTTCGGTTAAAACGTAGGGACTACTCTGAGATTTTCCCCTTTCCTCGGATATCGTCTTTACCACTCGTTTCTTGATCTACATAATAATTCAATTCAATTCATAAATTTCACATTCACATTCACTTAAAATTCAATTCAATGTATAAAACCCTCAAATTTTCTTTAATTGCATATTTTCCCAAACTTTTATTTTTTTTATAACTTAAAATTCCACATTTGACAAAATTTTATAACTTATCAAGCCAACCAAATTTTTACCTTTCCATTTACAACCCAAATTTATTTTAAATTCTCAAATTTTCCCTATCAATTCTAACCTTTAACCAATTCAATCCTTTAATTGAAAAAACTAAAACCACTTTATAAATTAATCATAATCAAGAACTAAAACTTCCATTTCATCATTAACATCCAAAATTAAAAGGAACCATCAATGTTAACATCTAAAATTTTTGATAGTTTCAAAAACGAACACACGGGTTAGCTGGACCTAGTTGCAACGAAAACATAAAAATTACAAGAAACGAACTTAAAATGGACTTACATGCAACACTACAACTTGACCGAATGCTCAAGCTATTTCCATGGTTTCTTTGTTTCTCGATTTCGGCAAAGCACCAAGGAAAACGATGGTAACCTTATTTTTTTTTATTTTTTTTTACTTTCACCTTAATTAGCTATTTACCAATTTGCCCTTACTCATAAACATACAATTAACTTTTCAAAAGGCCACTAACCGTCCATTTATATATCTAATGGATTAATTACATCATAAGTCCACTTCTTTTTTAAAATTAAGCTATAAATCAAAACAATTCAATAATTACTAACTTTTGCGTCTTTTACAATTTAGTTCTTTTTATTCAATTAACTATTTAAACCTTAAAATTTATTTTCCAAAATTTAATGTGTAATAGCCTGTTTTCAGTGAAATCAAAATAGTGATTTAGGGATCACAAATCCGAAGTAAAAAAAAATTATTTTATGATTATTTTATTGCCTACAATATGATAGTAGTACTGTATAAAAATTTCGTTAAGAAATTTTACTATTTACATGCTCAATTTGATAAAGAGGACTAAATCACGTAAAGTGTAAAAGTTGAGTTCTAGTAGTTAAAAGTATTAAATAGCTATAAAACCTTAAAGTAAGAGTTCTTATATGGTAATTAGACCACAAATATGATAGTGGAATATGGTTGCTTGGCATTTGTGTAAATTTGATTAATTTTAAAGGTTAAATAAGTAAATATGTAATTAAATGATAAAATAATAAAACAAAATAAAGCTTTCATCTTTCATTTCTATACTCAACCGAAAATAGAAGAAAGGAGTAGCCATTGTTGAAGCTACATTTGGCCATCCTTATTTCTTTAATTAGATATGCATTTTTGTCCCATTTTTAATGATTTCTATATTTTTGGGATCGTCGTAGCTTAATTTAGCTAGCCTGGGGACTAATTTGTAACACCCCTAACCCGTATCCATCGCCGAATTAGGGTTACGAGGTATTACCAACAGAGACACAGTTCAGAATAGTCTTTCAAATAAAATCAAGCACAAAAATTTTATTTACTCAATCACGAGAATTTTAAACACAAATAGTAACCAGCAGCTCAATCATATAAATCAAATTCACACATTAATTACGTAACCAACCAAAATAAGTCATGTTTCACTAACCACTTCACACATATGAGAACCCTACATCATAACTCAACCATCTCAAAATCAATTATCAAATCCAAATTTCGAACCAACTAACATGCATCAAGGCCATATTATACTTGCTTTATAATTATAACATTCAAGCCATATGACCATCATTTTCATGGCATTCGAATACCTAACTCATGCGCAATTCACTATAGCCACATTTAAACATTTGAACACATAACATATCAATGTACACCTAATTCACATATATAATAATATGCCTAAACTTCATATTTCAACCTATTAACAAATCATTTATTCTGTCATTAAATCTAACCTCAATCAGTCACACCATTATCAAAATCACATGCTTACCAAAATGAACCACATACCAAAGCCGAATTTACTACCACATATATATCACATTTAGTAATCAATTATTACACTAGCAACTTGACCTTTAAAGACTGAACCACAAGCAAACATGTCATAGGCATATGTATATGTTTTACCCATCACTAGTCGAATATAAATGCACATCATTTACCACCTCCAAGCCAATTCACAAGAAAAATTATACATCTTAAATAAATCAATAATAAGCCACAACCAAAACACATCCATCAACCATATTTACTTCACTTAGTCGAATTATATCAGTCCACAAATGCAAAACATACGATGTATCAAGCTTACTAGAATGAGCTAATTATAAGCCATTCATATCATTACTCAAATCCAAATTCATATTACCAAACACCCTATATATAAATACCATAAAACATGCTTCCAAAATAAGCTTATAACATGACCGAATATATATAAACATTAACATCATGATCAAGCCATTTTTGCATATATATACACAAATTTCAAAACCAAACATATCAAAACTAGCCTATACATGCTATATGTCAAAAGTACAAATTTTTAAAGTACCGAAATAGCGATCGATAGTGTGACGAAGTTCCTTGATGATCCCCGAACTCGAGTTAACTTTATTAATCTATAAAACAACGAATAAACACACAAAGTAAGCTTGAAAAGCTGAGTAAGCCATAAGTAAATAAATCATCACAAGAACATTCATATTCTATTCAAAATAGTTGAATCTAATTAGTTCCATACACATATAATCACATTTCTCATGTAGATTATATGATCACATTAAGTACTTTACTTAACTTTCATAAACATATAAACTTCACACGTACCTGATCCATTTAGCTCAATTTCACATTCGGTCTAGACTTGACATTGCCCGTTGAACCAGTCAAAATTGTTAAGGATACACGAAAATCATATAAAGCTCGTACAATGTCATATCCCAGATATGGTCTTACATGCTACCACATATCGATGCCACTGTCCCAGACAAGGTCTTACACGAATCATATACGATGCCAATGTCCCAGACATGGACTTACACATTTTCTCACTTCGATGCCAATGTCCCAGACATGGCCTTACATGAAATCACACCTCGAAAGCCCTAATGCATGACATCAGTATCCTATACATTTCCTAGGCTTCATACGGGGCTTTCGACTACGTAATTAAATCAATTCATGCTCAAAACAAGTCTACCAATGGTTAATTCAATTTGGAAATATTATTACATAAACATTCAATTCATTTTGGCTATAAATACATATATATATATTTGAATTTAAGAACATTTATTTACTTATGAACTTACCTCATATGGAAACGAATAGACCGAAACGACTATTCGACAACTTTCGACTTCCCCCGATCCAAATCTGATTTCTTTCTTTCTTGATCTAAATTAATATAAAGTTGACTTATTTAATGAAATATACATTCAATTCAATCCACAAACACATAAACGGGCATTTTGCACTTTATCCCCTAACATTTTACATTCTCACAATTTAGTCCTTATTTCAAAATAACACAAAATACTCAAAATTTCATTTAAACCCATGTTTGGCCGAATATTCCTTAGGTCCCTAGCAGCCTATTTATTTCATTTATTTCACATTTTGACCCTTCAATTTGCAAATTTCACAATTTAATCCTAAATAAGCAGTTTTATCAAAAAATCACTTAATTAAACATAATAATCTGTCAAAAAATATTTATTTTTCATCACCAAACAACAAAAACATCAAGCTATCAACAATGGCAAATCACAAGTTCATCATTAAATCCAAAAATTAAAGCATGGCCTAGCTAGTATACGAAGCAACGATCTCAAAAACATAAAAATCACTAAAAACCGAACAAAGCTCATAACTAAATTAAAAAGCACAAGGGTTGAACCCTAAAGCTTGAAAAAATAGCTTCTTTTCCTTATTTTCTTTCGGCAAAAACAAGATGATAACATTCATCTTTAATTTGTTTTATTTAATATTTAATTTATGCATAATTTACTAGTTTACCCTTGGCTATTTAACTTATAATTCACTTAATGGTTGTCCATAAATGTCCACTTACTTCTTCAATGGTCAAATAACAACATAAGGACTTCACCTTTAATTAATTAAATCAAATAAGCACTTTAACTTATAGAATGCCACTTTTGCATTTTATGCCATTAAGTCCGTTTTTCAAATTAAACAACCGATCGTTAAAATTATTTCATGAAACTTTCACACATATTAATTCACATGTTGTAAACACATAAAATAATATAAAAAATAATTTTACAACCTCAGATTTGTGGTTCTGAAACCACTGTTCAGATTTAGCTAAAACCGGGCTGTTACAACTCTCCCTCCTTAGAGATTTTCGTCCCCGAAAATCTTACCAGTGAATAGGTTCAGATATTGCTCTCTCATAGCATCCTCGGTTTCCCACGTAGCTTCTTTAACCCCGTGTCGATGCCATAAGACTTTCACTAAAGAAATTTTCTTATTTCTTAGTTCTTTGACCTCGTGAGCTAATATTCTGATCGGTTCTTCATTGTACGTCATATTAGGCTGAATTTCAATCTCAGACGGAGAAATCACATGCGAGAGATCAGACCAGTATCATCGAAGCATCGATACATGGAAAACATTGTGAATTTTCTCTAATTCATTCGGTAGAGCTAACTGATATGCCACTAGACCTATTCTCTCGATGATTTCATACGGCCTGATGAATCTCGGACTCAATTTGCCTTTACAACTGAATCGAAGTATTTTCTTCCATAGAGAAACTTTTAAAAACACTTTATCCCTGATTTGGAACTCAATATCTTTCCATTTCAAGTCTACATATGACTTCTGACGATCTGATGATGCTTTCAGACTTTCATGAATCACTTTTACTTTCTGTTCAGTCTCTTTAATCAGATCAACCCAGTGAAACTTATTCTCGCTAAGCTCTATCCAGTACAAGGGTGCACGACATTTACAACATCTCAACATATCCTCGAGTATCTAAATAATCTGCTCGGATTGACCATCTATTTGCAGATGAAAAGCAATACTAAAGTGTAATTTCGTACCCAGTGTGTCCTGCAACTTCTTCCAGAAATGCGATGTGAACCTCGAATCTCTATCAGAAACAACAGAAATAGGTACTCCATGCAATCTCACAACCTGAGAGATGTATAGCTCAGCTAACTTATCAAGTGAAAAATCCTTGCGTACTGGAATGAAATGAGCTGATTTGGTTAGTTTATCAACAGTCACCCATATCTCATCTTTCTTACTTAGAGACAGGGGCAATCCCGATACAAAATCTATCGTGATTCTATCCCATTTCCACTCGGGAATCATAATCGGCTGTAGTAGCCCAAATGGTACCTGATGCTCAGCTTTGACTTGCTAACAGATTAAACATTTCAAAACAAATTCAGAGATATCATGCTTCATTCCAGGCCACCAGTAAAACTATTTTAGATCATTATACATTTTCGTACTTCCCAGATAAACAGATAACCGACTACTATGTTCTTCATTCAAAATCATTCGAACCAACTATGAGTTTCTCGAAACACATATTTGACCTTTGAATCTTAAACAATCATCAATATCAATCCAAAATTCTAAATCAGGGTTCGAATCACATTTAGCCCGTTTTGCTAAAAATTCATTGTCAACTTTCTGAGCTTCGTAAATCTTTTGTATAAATAACGGTCTCTTTCAACTCAGCTACAATCGAGCTGCCATCAGACTCGCAAGTAGGGAAAACAAAGATTTTCGACTTAAAGCATCAGCAACAACATTGGCTTTCCCTGGATTGTAGTCAATTACTAACTCGTAATCAGAACTTTCTGATTCATCAAATATTTTAAGCTTTTGTGGTCAGAATAAATATGACATTTCACACCGAACAAATAGTGGCGCCAAATCTTCAATGAGAACACAATAGCTGCTAATTCCAAATCGTGCGTCGGGTAATTCTTTTCATGCAGCTTTAATTGTCTCAAGGCATAAGCTATGACTTTGCCTTCCTGCATTAAAATGCAGCCTAAACCATTCAACAATGCATCACTGTAAATTACAAATTCTTTACTCGATTCTAGCTGAACTAACACTAGAACTTCGGTTAATAAAGCTTTCAACTGATCAAAACTTTTCTAGCACTTGTCTGACCACTCGAGCTTAACATCTTTCTGAAGTAGTCTCATCAACAGAGTCAAAATCATCGAGAAACCTTTTACAAACCACCTGTAATAACCAGTAAGTCTCAAGAAACTGCAAACTTCTAACACATTTCTTGGAGGCTTCCAATATAGGATTGCTAAAATCTTGCTCGGATCTACTCGAATACCCGATGCTGACACAATATGCCCCAGAAAACCATCTTCGCATAACTAGAACTCACATTTACTGAACTTTACAAATAGTTGCTTATCACGCAGAGTTTGTAACACAATTCTCAAGTGCTCGACATGCTCAGATTCATCACGGGAATAAATCAAGATTTCATCTATAAACACAACAAAAAATCAATCCAAATATGGTCAAAGATCTGATTCATTAGGTCCATAAAAAATCAGGTACATTCGTTAATCCAAAAGGCATAACTAAAAACTCATAATGCCCGTACCTCGTTCAGAAAATAGTTTTCAGCATACTAGAGTCTTTAACTCGAGTTGATAATAACCCAATCTCAATTCTATCTTTAAAAACACTGTGGCCTCTTTCAATTAATTGAACAAATCATCAATTCGTGGTAGAGGATATTTATTCTTGATAGTCACCTTTTTAAGTTGTCGATAATCAATGCACATTCTCATAGTTCCGTCTTTCTTTTTCACAAAAAAAAAACTGGTGCACCTTAGGGAGAAAAACATGGTCATGCAAAACATCTATCTATCAATTCTTGCAACTGAGCTTTTAACTCTTTTAATTCGGTTGGTGCCATTCTGTACAGAGCTATCGATATCGGAGTTGTTCCCGGCACTAACTCAATACCAAACTCTACCTCTCAGATTGACAGAAAACTTGGTAATTCTTTAGGAAACACATCCAGATATTCGCACATAACTGACACTAATTTAATCTTCTTTTCAGTTACTTTAGTGTCGAGCATATAGGCAAAGTAAGCTTCACAACCCTGTCTCACATTTTTTTGAGCTAACATCATAGAAATCACTACCGATAAAACATTTAAATCATTAGACTTAATTCGAATTATCTCATCATTCTGACATCTCAATTCAATAGTCTTTCATTTGCAGTTCATGTAACACCCAAACTCGGCCTAGACGTTATGGTCGAATCTGGCGATGTGACATCGAAGTGTTTTTCGTAAAATGTGATATTGTTGAAAAATTCATTCTTTATTTAACCTCTTTGTGATCTTAACGAAGATTTTAGGATGTCTCGTTCCTTCTCAAAATTTAGGTTGTCTGGCAAAAAGTTAATTATATTAAATTGTTATTAAATTTAAACCATTATTTCTTGCGGAAGCTTCAAAACATGTTGCGTAAACGTGGTGTTTTGAAAAATATATATCTTTTTGTAATTATGGGTTATAATTTATATGCTTAAAATCCTTAATAAGTCTATTTTCAAAAGAAATAAACGGGAACATTATCCAAATCTTGTACACAGAGATAATTAGTTTTTAGTGTAGAGGGGTCGGAACTATCGGACAACAAAACAAATGAGACTTTAAAGAATAAACTGTACTTATTGGCTAATCCAAAAATTCTGAAAATTTTATAAGTAGATACATGAGTCTAGTTTTAGGTAAAATTAGCGGATATTGATTTGGAGTTCCGTAGCTCAAGTTATAAGTAACTAAGTGACTATGACTCGATAAACAACTTAACTTGAACATAAGTAAAAGTGCAATTATGATTATTTTACCTTGGAATCATGTTGTAAGAATTGATGGAATCATGTTGATAAATTGATTATTATTTGCATATGGACTTACTAAGCTATATACCTTACCCCCTCCTTTTCATTTCTTTAGTGTTCTCAGGTTAGCTCGGGGTTAGAGATCATTAGAGGTAGCATTACACTATTGAGCTATCAATAGGGGATATCGATAAGTCTTAAGCATCTTCAAGTGGGTGGCATGTATAGGAGCTTAGTTATTGATATGTGTTCTTATGATTTAGCCAAATGTATTGGCTTGTATTGATCCATTGTATATAGTCATGAGATATGGCTTATAATGTTTTGGCTTGTAAGCCTAATTATCCTTTCCATGTGTTGATGCTTTGTGATATGATTATAATTGACTGCCTTGAATGAATAGTAAATAACATATGTGCACCAGAATGCCCTAAGACCATTCGGGGTGGTCATGGCTATGGAATAAACGCATAAATTGGCATTAAGTTGATAATGATTGAACATGGACATTTGTTGAATAAGTAAATATTAATTATTGGGTAATATGTTATGGTTGATTGTTAAAAATGTGAGGCATGCTAAATCATTAAAATGATGCTATTGTATGTGTCTTTAATGTATTTAAGTATGTGAAAGATTAAGGCAACAAAAAAGCTTGGAAAATAGCCTAAGTGTTGACCACACGAGTAGAGACATGGCCGTGTGTCTCAGCCGTGTAGAGGAGACGGCCTTAGCACACGGGCATGTGACCCTAAATGTTTGCTGACATCAGAAACAGAGAATTGTGACTCTCCAAACATGATATGTGACCCTATGATATGTGAGGAAATGGGCGTATGAGACCACCCAACCTACCCACACGGGCTTGTGACTCTCCAAACATGAAAATTTTCTAAGTGTTGTAAAAATGTTCTTGAGTTCTCGGTTTAGTCCCAAACCGCTTTTAATGCATGTTTAGAGCCTCGAAGGCTCATGTATGGGACATTTTGCATGTTATCAAATGATTCTGATATGATTGAAATTTTATGGCCCAGTTATACATGTATGTGCATGTTTAAGTCTGGTAATGCCTCGTATCTTGTCCCGGCGTCAGACACGAGTAAGGGGTGTTATATTTAGTGGTATCAGAGCTATGGTTTAGTCAGTTCTCAAACTAACCTAACAAGAATGAGAGTCTCACTATACATGCCACCAATCTGTGATAGTGTGATGTCTCTCGACGCGAATGAGAACCATCTCGTTTAGACAGAGGTACTCTCCAACCGAGCTACGCTGACCATGTTAAATATGATGCTAAGATTGTAATGCCCCCACGCCCGAGACCGTCGTCGGAGTCGAGTATGAGGTGTTACTAAGCTTAATTTAACATTTTAAGAACTTTGGATTATTTGTTTCTACATTCACAATTTTCAAGCTACTTGCGTCACAGTCACAAGAAAAATCATATCTCGAGTTATGAAACTCGAAATCAAGATACATAAATTTTCCCTGAATCTAGACTCATATACCTATCTACTAATTGTTTTCTAGAATTTTTGGTTGGGCCAATTAGTACAGTTTATTAGTTAAAGCTACCCCTGTTTTAGGACTTGACTGGTCTGACCTCTTTTTACTACGAACCACATTTCTCTCTGTACATAATTCATATGACTATGAGATTTGTTTCTCCTGAAACTAGACTCAATAAGGATTCTGAAAATATAAAATAAAACACCTAATTATATCTGTACAATTTATAGTGAATTTCTAAAGTTGGAATAGGGGATCCAGAAACTGCTCTAACCCTGTTTCACTAAAATTCAAATATCTTCTAACATATAATTTCTTTACCTGTTTCATTTGTTTCATGTGAAACTAGACATAATAAGCTTCAATTTGATATTTAATTCATAACCAAATTCAATTTATATGATTTTTAGTAAATTTTCAAACTCACATCAGTGTTTCTGCAATATTCTGTTTATGGCAATTTCATCCTTTTTATGAGTTTTCATGAATTAGATAACTTATTAATTTTCCATAACATCAAACATAATCTAAACTAACCATTTCCATAATTTATCATTATCAAGCATTCCCTCAACCATTCCATCATCATATCATAAGATCATTTGCACAAAATAGGTATATTGCTATACATGCCATACTTAAATTTACAAGCCATTTACCAAAAAGTCTTCCGGATAGTGTGACTGAGCCTTCGACCTATCCCGACTCCTGAGCTGGCTTTTCCAAAACTACAATAAGTAAAAAGGAGGGAGTAAGCATAAATACTTAGTAAGTTCATATGCAAATAATAAGTAACATAACAAACAATCATACCAATCAACATTAGCATGCATCACCAAAACACATATCACATTTCTAATCATTTTTCATCATCTTATTACCTTACCGTGGTTGTATCAATACTCAACCCGAAGGTTAAATACATACCTGTCCAAAATATCCATTTCACATCACTTACCAATACGTCCCTTTACATCTCGAGTATTCCTCCATTTGAGTAGAACTTTACCCGTTGAACACATCGGAATATAATTCGGATACATGGATAACTTGCACATAAGTGCCACATATGCAATCAAGCAATCATATAACCCGCCCATAAGCGAACTCGGACTCAACTCAACGAGCTCGGGCGTTCGCATCCATAAGTGAACTCGGACTCAACTCAACGAGTTCGGATGCCTAGTTACATCTCACGAACTCGGACTCAACTCAACGAGTTCGGACATTCGCATCCATAAGTGAACTCGGACTCAACTCAACGAGTTCGGATGCTCAACCATCCTAGTGACATGTCACTTGTATCCTAATCTATTCTTAAGGTTCAAACGGGATTTTCCTCGAACATATATCCTTGCCGTCTTCCGTAGAATACCGAAACCAAAACTCGGTAACAATTTATATTTAACAAGTAGCTTACATAATTTGCATTTTATTCGAAATTAACCGTAAAGCATATATTTCATAATAAAAATCAGCATATCATATAATTAACTTCGATATCTTAAAAATAACCATTATGCTACATTATTTACACATGAACTTACCTTGGTACCAAAATACAAAGATTTTGCAATTTAGTCCACAATCTTTTTTTTTCCTCGATTGGGGTCGATTCCATGTTTTTCTTGATCTAAAATAACAAATTTAGCTTATTTAATACTCACATTATCAAATTAATCCTTCATTCAAATTTTGGCAAAATTACAATTTTACCCCTAAACTTTTGCATATTTACATTTTTGCCCCTAGGCTCAGGATTAAACTTTATTCCTTATTCTTATGTTTTACAACATGCTGATCACTTTTCCCTTCTATGGCAACATCAAATTCTCACTCTAACATGTACTTGTGACTATTAGATATTTTTACCGATTAAGCCCTTTTACTCGTTTTTGCTTAAAATCGAGTAGTACAAGTTGTCTAACATAATTTAAAACTTCATATTCTATCATAAAACATCAAAATACACAAATTTCACCTATCGGTATTTTTCCAAATATAAACCCTAGGTTAAATTATTGCTAACATAAGCTTAATCAAGCTACCGGGATCTCAAAACGTAAAAATCATTAAAAACGGGGCTTAGAATCATTTACTATGAAGCTTGAAAGTTGAAGAAACCCTAGCTATGGTGAGAGTGAAGTTTCGGCAGCAACTAAATGGGGAAGATGACTATTTTGTGTTATTTTTCCCATTTTATTTCATTTAATATCCAAATGACCAAAATGCCCTTAATACCTTTCTTTGAAAATTTTCATGTACAAGCCCATTTTTGTCCAAAATTTTAGAAATTGGTCAAATTGCTATTTAAGACCTCCTAATTAATATTTCAAAGCAATTTCATACTAAAAACTTCTAGAATGCAAGTTTTGCAACTTATTCGATTTAGTCCCTAACTTCAAATTAAGCATTTTATGCATAGAATTTCTTCACAAAATTTTCACACAATTATGCAATCATATCAAAAACCTCAAAATAATTATAAAATAATTATTTCTATCTCTGATTTGTGGTCACGAAACCACTATTCCGATTAGGCCCTAATTCGGGATATTACAAAGGTATTCGGGTAAAGTATAGTCATGATAAGCCTGGATTCAGAAAATTATTAATAAAAGTTCATGATATATGTGATAACATGTGAGATGAAAGTTTATGTTACGATGAATGTTCATGCTTATTTGATGTTCATACGATGATGTACACTTGGCTTATTTGATTAAGTGGATGTGATAAATAGAAATTCATAAAAGTATGAACAAAGGGTTCATAATAGCATGATATTAGCAAAATGTTACTGCCCCAATTGGACGTTGAATTTCGATGGATTACAATGATTTCTTGAAAAAGGGTACAATGATGCAAAATGGGATTTAGCTTAGACAGGTAATCCTGAGACGAGCCTATCGAGAATATGTTTCAGTTAGAATTTAGCCTAGACTAGTAATTCTACTGTATGATACGTTATTCGAGAGAGTGTACCCGAAAGGTACTACTGGACATGAATTGACGAATGATTAACTTATATACCTTGTAAAATTTCAATTTTCCAACGGGAGGCATCCTTGAAATATGGAAAAGTGAAATGAGACAAAAGATTATGTTGTAATGAGCCTACCTATGTTTAATCGATAATTCCATGATGTATATGATTGATTTAATTGAACGAATACGTGTATTTGGTTAACTTACCAAGAATATTAATGGAATAAATGTCCGCGTATGCTTGTTTCAATAAGTATGACTGGAAAACTCTCATAGTCTAAGTAAACGTGCTAAATTGATTAAATTGAGTTATATGGTTATAATAATATGCATATGTTGATCTGCTAGATGAAAGCTCAGATTGTGATACACTCATCCATGTTTGTTTGGCCCTCATATGATGTTATGTGCCTAACCTGTTTGATTGAATAAAAATGATAAGTAAAGTTATTAAGAATTCATAGAATGTATGTATAAGTACATTTGTTTAAATAAGTAACTGGAAAGTCAGTGTAAAACAAACTTTAATGTTAGCTTGTTTGAAGTGAATGATAGGTTAGTAATAATATGACTATAATGGTGAAAGTTATATGGTATATACATGTGTATGAGAGACGAGTTAGGGATCTTACAACCCCACCCCCTTACCAGAGTGGTGTTTATAAAGGACTTTTGAGATTTGTGCTAAAATAAGCTCACGAGTATGACACCAAAAGAGTTCAGTGGTAGAATGATTGTAAATATGGTCAGAGTTTGAGAATGAGTTGATAAGTAAAGATAAAATTATAAAAGGTATCAGATTGATTTAGATATTTTTTCGGTTTACGAAATATCACAATGAGAGAAGAAATTAACCTTGGCAAATCGACTTGTTCAGACACGACATTGAAAGAATGTAGTAATCGAAATTCCTTTTGAACATATTTTCTTCAGCGAAAGAAATAGTACGGGATTAGTGATTACAGAAATAGTTGAAGAAATAATATTTGAAAGGTAAGACATTGAGGGTGACAGTTATGGTTGAACAGATTTTGGACAGTCTCTTTTGAGCTATTCTATATGTTTAATTGTTCTCAAGAATATTCCTATGGTTGTTACTCTTCTGATAAAATTCTTGTTATATGGGAATGTTTTCTAATCATGATGTATAAACGAAAGTATTGATAACCTGATTGGTTTATAATCAGCACTGCTCTATTTCTCTCTGGTATTCTGTTACAATCCATTCATTGGAATTTTATAAGAAATATACATGGTGTTATGATTCTTGGATTTTTCTATCTTGTATTTCCTTATTTTGGTCTTCTTGTCATCTTTATTCCGAAAATTATTAATCATGACTTGTATCTAAAGTGTATTCTTAGGCCTACGACTATGTCAATCATGATTATGCCTCTGGGTTGATAGTAGTAACGTGATGATTCTAGTATTCAGATTTCTTTAAATTTTGTGTAAAGTTTTGATTTTAGCAAAAGCATAAGTGGCGAAACTACGAGTTTCGATTTGTATGGTGGATTTCTTCTCTTGAGTAAGTTGATTTAAGTTAATGCTCTCAATTGGGATATTCTTATTATTTTGAGCTAAAGCAACGGTAAAGGTCTTTGATAGGCAAGATAAGTTAATCTTAAATGATTGCATGTTGAACGGTTCTGTCATTTAAAAGGAAGGATTTTCTGAAGCTTTATCAAGTAATAATTAAGACCGACTTGGTTGTTCAGTCTGTATGGGTTATTGTTTGAAATATTTAATGAAACAATTATGTCTGAATCGTTTTTCTCAAGCATCAGAATAAGATTTTATCTTTTTCGGGTAAAAGACAGATAGTTTGAATGGAAAGTGTATGTATCGTAGATGACTTTAATACGATTTAAAGCTACTATGAATGACAAATTTTTTGTTTTGTGAAAATTGAATGGTCTACTACATGTTAATTAGTTAAACTTTGAGTAGACGAGGACATTGTTAACCGAAGCCTTTGAACTGGTTTAGTCTGCATTGAGCAAAAACTTTTTGATTTTCAGTGATGTGTTTTAATACAAGAAAGGTAGTGTGATAGCTCAACGTATCTGATGTTATAAACAGATTTAAGTTTGTGATAGTGTAGCTGACTTGAATCATTAATGGATGATAAGATAGTTATGGTATGATCTCTGAGAAAGAGTTACTATAGATTTCATATATGGATTATTCCTGTCCTTAAAAAGGAAAGATGTTAAGTGGCTTGTATTAAGTGTTTGATGAAATCTGTAAATCATTACGGTATATGTTAAATTTCTTCCTAACGGGTTAATGGAATCATGTATCTCTGAGATTGTCGGATTCTTGGAATGCTAGTCCTGGTTAATTGGATTGAGATCCGAATTCTATATTATGAGTTATTGAGAAGCTAAAAAAGACCCTGGTTTTTAATGAAGACTAAATTAAAAGTTCTTTAGTAATGTTTACGAGATAGTAGAGTTTATGACGAACTAAACCACTCTTTTGGTAAGATTTTCGGGGATGAAAATCCTTAAAAGGGGGAGAGTTGTAACATCCTGAATTAGGACCTAGTCGAAACAGTGGTTTCAAGACCATGAATCCAACGTACAAAAATTAATTTTTATTATATATTTATGGTCTACAATTCTATGGAATTTTTTTTGTGAACATTTCGTCTGAAAATTTTGACGTTTGGGCACCCAATTTAATCAAAAGGTCTAAATTGTAAAAAGTACAAAAGTTGAGTTCTACATGCTAGAGGTGTCCAATTGTTATGAAATTTTAAATTGGAGGTCCTTAAATGGTAATTAGACCATTGGTTAATTTGTTGGACAAAAATGAACATGAAATGGGTGAAATAGAATATTTTTAAGTTTGCGGCATTTTGGTCATTTAGTAATTAAAATGAATTAAAATTAAAATTAAAAGCCAATTTTTGTCCATCTTCAACCCCATGGCCAAAACTTGCATGGTGAAGACATAGCTAGGTTTTTTCAAGCTTTCAAGCTCGATTATCAAGAAAACTGAGATTCGGGCCTAAATCGGGAAGTTTGAGATTATGGACTAAATTGGAATAGTTAGCCATAATTGCATTTAAGGTAAGTTCATGTGATTAAATAAGCATGATATTCTTGTTATTGTTGTTACACTTGAAATCTATTTTGCTATGGTTGTATTGATTTATATGTTAATGATATTTTGTATGGGAACGTGATGTACCCATGAAGTAATCGAAAGCTCAAATGTCGATAACATGTGATGGGATGATTGAATATAATGGAAATTTGATGGAACATGATATTCCTTTGAAACGAGTAAGTTTATATGTAAATAATATATCGTTTTTACTTATGTTATAATATTTTATTATTATATGAGACGTGGTTGTCTATTGAATGATCACTTGATGTAAATTATGAATTGAAGTTGATTATGGATGAATTGGTAAAGTTTTGAAAAGTGAGGAATTTCTCGGTTGGACCTTCGGAATAGAAAAGATACGAATGATCCGTTGTGAGAACACATGTGTACTATGTGCAAGCTACTATGTGTTTATGATTGTTTTAGGTCACATGTGTAGTACTAAGTGCAGGCTACTATGTGTACCAGATGGTTAGATCGCATGTGTAGTACTAAGTGTAGGCTACTATGCGTATTCGATAGCTTCGATCACATGTGTGGTACTAAGTGCAGGCCACTATGTGTAAGAGATGGTTTTGGTCATAGATGTAGTACCAAGTGCAGGCTACTGTGTGCACCAAATAGCTTCGGTTACAAGGGTGGTAATAATTGCAGGCCACTGTGTATCTGTTATTATTCCGATGAGTTCAATGGGAAATTTACTAAGTGAAAATACATGTGATCATGTAATGACTAGTGTAATTGAATATTACTATGTGATGAATAAGTGCAGGTATATGTGTGTTAAAATTTATGAGCAATGTGCTCGATAGTTGAGCGAACTTTTGGTAAGATGGAATGGAGTATGTGAGATTATGTAAGAGTGAAATTTGTAATAAAACAGTTTGGATAGCAGTAGTTATGTGACTTTGAAAAATCACCAAAAATGGTGGAAATTTAATTATAAGTTGAATAAGATATGAAATAAAATCTTATTCAGTCTATTTTCACATAAAAGAAACAATAAAAGCAAAAGAATTTTTTATTCTGTGATATTTTAATTTTTTTGAGACAGGGTTAGAATGATTTTGGAATCCCCTATTATGAATTGGAAAAATCATTAAAATTTGTACAAATATAATTATGGGTTATAATTTATATGCTTAAAATCCTTAATGAGACTATTTTTGAAAGAAATAAACAGAAACATTATCCAAATCTTGTATGAAGAGATAATTAGTTTTTAGTGTAGAGGGATCAGAACTGTTAGACAGCAAAATAAGGGAGATTTTAAAGAATAAGCTGTACTTATTGGCTAATCCAAAAATTCTGAAAATTTTATGATAAGCAGATACATGAGTTTAGTTTTAGGGAAAATTAGAGGATATTGATTTGGAGTTCCGTATCTCAAGTTATAAGTAACTGAGTGACTACGACTTGAGTAAACAACTTAACTTGAACAAAAGTAAAAGTGCAATTATGATTATTTTACCTTGGAATCATGTTGTAAGAATTGATGGAATCATGTTGATAAATTGATTATTATTTTCATATGGACTTACTAAGCTATATATCTTACCCCCTCCTTTTCATTTCTTTAGTGTTGTCAGGTTAGCTCAGGGTTAGAGATCGTTAGAGGCAGCATCACACTATTGAGCTATCAATAGGGGATATCGATAAGTCTTAAGCATCTTCAAGTGAGTGGCATGTATAGGAGCTTAGTTATTGATATGTGTTCTTATGATTTAGCCAAATTTATTGGCTTGTATTGATTCATTGTATATAGCCATGAGATATGGCTTATAATGTTTTGGCTTGTAAGCCTAATTATCCTTTCCATGTGTTGATGCTTTGTGATATGATTATAATTGACTGCCTTGAATGAATAGTAAATAACATATGTGCACCAGAATGCCCTAGGACCATTCGAGGTGGTCATGGCTATGGAATAAACGCGTAAATTGGCATTAAGTTGATAATGATTGAACATGGACATTTGTTGAATAAGTAAATATTAATTATTGGGTAATATGTTATGGTTGGTTGTTAAAAATGTGCTTTAGTGAGGCATGCTAAATCATTAAAATGATGCTATTGTATGTGTCTTTAATGTATTTAAGTATGTGAAAGATTAAGGCAACAAAAAGGCTTGGAAAATAGCCTATGTGTTGACCACACGGGCAGAGACACGGCCGTGTGTCTCAGCCGTGTAGAGGAGACGGCCTTAGCACACGGGTGTGTGACCCTAAATGTTTGCTGACGTCAGAAATAGAGAGTTACACGGGCTGAGGACACAGACGTATGAGACCACCCAGCCTACCCACACGGGTGTGTGACTCTCCAAGCATGAAAATTTTCTAAGTGTTGTAAAAATGTTCGTGTGTTCTCAGTTTTGTCCCAAACTGCGTTTAATGCATGTTTAGAGCCTCGAAGACTCATGTATAGGATATTTTGAATGTGATCGAATGATTCTGATATGATTGAAATTTTATGGCCTAGTTTTACATGTATGTGCATGTTTAAGTTCGATAATGCCTCGTATCCTATCCCAGCGTCGAACACGGGTAAGGGGTGTTACACTTCCTAGAACACTTAACCACTGAAACAGATACATCTTTATGTCCTAAACCTACAAAAATAATTACTTAAGATTTTGGGGCGTCACAACTCTACCCCCAAAAATAAAATTTTGGCCTTGAAATTTACCTGATCAGAACAAATGAGGGTATTATTGTCGCATCGCCTCCTCAGGCTCCCACGTGGGCTCCTTAGAACTGTGATTACGCCAAAGTACCATAACCAGTGGAATAGTCTTCTTCATTAAAAGCTTTACATCATGCTCCAATATCTGAACTAATTCCTCTTCGAAAGTCAGATCTGGCCTAACCTAAATCTCCTCAACCGAGATAACATGCATAGGATCAAAGCGGTAGCGCCTCAACATAGAGACATGGAACACATCATGAATTTGGTCTAACTCCGGAGGTAACTCTAACTGGTAGGGAACCGATCCCACCCATTTCAGTATATGGTAAGGCCCAATGAGCCTAAGGCTTAACTTACCCTTCCGTCCAAACCTCAGTACCTTCTTCTATGGTGAGACCTTGAGAAAAACGAAGTCCCCCACAAAATACTCAATCTCCTTACGCTTCAGATCTGCATACGACTTCTGCCTATCTGATGTCACCTTCAGTCAATCCCGAATTAGTCTAACTTTATCCTCGGTATCAGAAACTAACTCAGAGCCCAGAACAAGCCGCTCGCCCAACTCAGTCCAACACGAAAGAGTACGACACCTCCGACCATATAATGCCTCGTAAGGTGCCATCTGTACGCTAGACTGATAACTATTGTTATACGTAAACTCTGCTAACGGCAAGTAGTCCTCCCAACTGCCTCGAAAATCTATCACACAACTCCTTAACATGTCCTCCAATATCTGAATCACCCTCTCTGATTAACCATCTATCTGAGGATGGAACGCAGTACTGAAGTCCAACCTTATACCCAAAGCCTCATGTAATTTTTTCCAAAATCGAGACGTGAAGCGAGGATCTCTATTAGATATTATGGAAACCGATACCCCATGCAGTCATACAATCTCAGATACATACAGTTTAGCCAACTTCTACAAAGAGTAATCAGTACAAACTAGTATGAAATGGGCAGATTTGGTCAACCGATCCACGGTAACCCATACTGAATCCTTCTTAGTAGACATTAGGGGTAGCCCACTAAGGAAGTCCATAGTCACTCTTTCTCACTTCCAAAGCAGAATCTTAACTGGCTGAAACAACCTTGACGGTAACTGATGTTTAGCCTTGACCTACTGGCAAGTCAAGCATTTACTCACGAAGTCAGTAACCTCACGCTTAAGACCCAGCCACCAATATAACTCATGATGGTTTCGATACATCTTGTTTACGTTAGGATACATAGCATAAGGGCTACTATGCACCTCTCGCAGTATAGACTGCCTCAAATCAATATCTTTCGATATGCAGATTCTCCCACAGAAATAGAGTACCCATTTGCTGTTCAATCCAAAATCTGATGTGCTACCACTCTCAATTTGTCAGAATCGTGGACCCAGTAACTCATCCTCCAACTGTTTACCCTTAATCTGCTCAATCCACATCAGTTTAACCTGAAGTTCAGCTAGTAGACTACCATCATGTAACACCCCTAGCCCGTATCCGTCACCGAATTAGGGTTATGAGGCATTTCCAATCGTATTACAATTCACACAGATATGCATCACATACTATAGTTAGAAATTTTAATCTCATCAATGATTATAACTAAAATAATTATTGAAACTCAAGAATATATGTCATTCATAGCACGGTATAAATTTCACATAATCCAAATTATATATCAAAACCATTTATATATATACAAAATATATAATACATCAATAATTTCATTATTGAATATTAGACCTATTTTTATAAAAGTCCTGCACCTATACAAGTTATACATCCTTTGAAATAAATTTCTTTGTCAATCCTTTTATTCATATATACAACATCAAATATTTAATCCATATGAAAAACATATATTTTGCATATTAACACCAATTAAAAAGAAACTTTTAATTAAAAGTAAACTCATTTCATTTTCTAGTCTATTCGGCTATCATAAATTATTTGTACTTATTAGCAAACTTATAAGTAACTAACAAGTTTATATATATAGCCACATGCATATATTTATATATAAATATCCATAATATAAACACCTTTATAGACAAGTAAAGCATATAAAAATTCAACTATTAATAAGGTCAATATCATATACACATGTCTTAATATAAATCATAAGTGAACACCAAAATATACCATGTATAGGTCTTGATTTTTACTTAACAAACATGTGACCAACCTTAACCTAATTAACATCCATTAAGAACATATATAGCTGAAACACAAAGTACCTTCACAAGCTTCATATACTTAATTACATTTTTAATATAACTCAAATTTTGTTCAACCATGATATACGTCAAGTTAATCAAATAGACTTAAACCATGATCCAACCAAGACTGAATTCGAACCTAAGAATAAAGCCATTTTCAATGCATAAAACACTTACTGTGAACATCATCCATTCATAGTACTAAGGACTTTAACTAAACGAATTAAACCACAAACAAGCATAACCGAATTATCAAACCAAGTTCATTGAACAATATAACTAAGCACACAAAAGACCAAGACTAAATATAAATAGCAAGCCATTTTCGCATGGCTTTAATTACACAACCAATATCAGCATTTCAAAAGTATTGTTCCAGCCTATACATGCCATCGTTCAAGTTCAACTATTTAAATACCAAAACAGTAGATAGTGTGATGAACTTTGCTGACGATCCCCGAGCTTGTAACTTGAATCCAAAATCTATAAAACAAAAACAAATATATACACAGAGTAAGCTTTTTATAGCTTAGTAAGTCATAAGCAAATGTTCGTCCCAATGTTATTATCAACTTAATTAACAAAACCAAATTTTATTATCTTAATACATTTAAATCCAAACATAATAAGTTTATATTATATATAAATACGCATACATTAATATATGTCACCTTGGCCTGTCTTTTTAGCCAAATTTACATATCATCATTTAACTACCAAGCCAAATAAACATTACAACCCAGTTCACATACTAAAAATTTCATAAACTCATGTGTCACAATATAATTTCATATACACATATTAGTTATGTAACCGAATATACCACATCATGTATACAGATATTTAAGGATTATTCATAACATACAAGTTACTCATTCACAAGGCCAAATACACATATCACTTACATATATTTTCTTTATTTGCATCTTACAAGATTTACAACAAATAAATATCAAGAAACTTACTTACCTTGTTTCAATTAAGTGATAAGCTAGATTCATACCTGGTCGTTTTAATTCATTTTACACATCTGTACACGATTTACCTTTGTCCGAAGAACCATTCGGAATTAGGTAAGACACTCGGATAATCACACATTTATCAAACAATGCCAATGTCCCAGCCGTGTTCTTACATGTAATCACATATCGATGCCATGGTCTTACTCGCACACATATATCAGTATCCTATATCATGACATATGTATCCTAACTATTCCTAAGGTTCATACGGGGCTTTCGAACATCATAGCTCGATCGAAATGAATTTGAAAATGTAATAGCCAAGCTTATTCATATTCGGCCATAGCATGTATAAATTCATACATTTCATACCAGCAGTCTATTTGCTTATAAACTTACCTCGGACGATACAAAACGGAACAGGATAACTAGTCGACCACTTTCGTTTTCTCCTGATCCAAATCTGATTTCTTTGGTTCTTGATCTAAACATATCCAAATTAAGCTCATTCAAACATATTTTCATGCAATTTAGTCCAAAAAACATAAATGGGCAAATTACCATTTTACCCCTGACATTTACACTTTTTACAATGTAGTCCCTATTGTACAAAACACAAAATATACAAAATTTCAATATATCCATGTTGGGCCAAATTTTTTCCATACTCATACAAATTCTTATATTTCATTTATTTCACATTTTAGTCCCTCAAATTGTTATTTTTGCAATTTAGTCCTAATTACTCGAAATCATCAAAAACTCCAATATAAAACATGTTAATCTAAAACATATCTTTCATATTTCATCATCAAACAACAAAAATCACAAACTTTCAACAATGGCATAACTCAAAATATTCACCAAAATCAAAAATTTAAGCATGGGTTTTATAGTACTCAAAGCAACAATCTCAAAAACGTAAAAATTATCAAAAATCGAGCTAAGCACTTACCTTGATTGAGCTTAGAATCAACCGAACCCTAGCTTTGTTTATTTCTTTTCTTTTGTTTGAGTTTTGGCAAGAAGAACAAATGAAATAAAAATGAATTTGATAACTTTATTTTTAACTAATATATGTATAACAACTAAATTACTTATATAACCTTTATAATAAAATTATACTTTCACATATTTAATGTATTTACCGTCCACCTACATTAATTATGGCTCAATTACAACATTAAGGCTTCAATTTAGAAAGCCATTAACAATTCAAACCCTTTTAGAAATAACCACTAAATTTTCATTTTACGTGATTAAGTCCTTTTATTTAACCAGACACTCAAGCAATAAAATTATATTACGAAAATTTCACACATGCCAATTCACACGCAATAAACACAGGAAATTATTTTAAAATATTTTTTTGACTCGAATTCGTCGTCCCAAAACCAACGTTTTGATTAGGGCCTAAATCGGGCTGTTACAGATCATCAAATAAGCTGAGACAATTTATCTACCCTTACAGACTGCCTCAACAGACTCAACATAGTAACGTCAGCTGCAATACTCTCAACCAAGATATCCAAAGTCTTAGACATGTTACAAGCTATATAAGAATGAGTAGATCCTATATCTATCAGTGCAGTATAAGGTACATTATAAATGAAAACCCTACCTATGATAACATCTGTAGTATCACCATCCTCTCGACGACGTGCAGCATAAACCAGAGCTAGCTACCTCACCTCAGTATGACCAGCACTTCTGCTCGGCGCCCTCTGACCATGGCCTATACCATTTCCACCTCTAACCTGACCACGACCTCTCGGTGGCTGCTAAACACCCCTCGACGGTTGTACCGTACCTAAACCTATAGCTCACACCTGATCGGGCCTCCGTGGACAATTTCTGATACGGTGCTCCAATGATCCCCACCTCAGACAAGCCCCAATCCTTTTCTAGCACTCGCCCTGATGGCGTCCTCCACAATCAGTACAGGGCTGCAGCCCAGTAGCAACAACAGAGGGCCTAACTTTGACTGACCCGTCAACTCTGGCCTTTTTCTTATGCCTCAGAAATGAACTTGAGGGCTCCGAATCCCTCTTGTTCCTACCTCTCTCCTTCTCACAGTTCTGGTGCTTAGCGCGTTTCACATCCTCGGCAATCTTTGCCTTATCCACTAAAGCAGCAAAATCTCGCTCCCTCTATGGAGCTATCAGAACCCTTAAACTATCCCTGAGGATGTCCTCAAAATGAACACACTGCTTGTACTCAATTGCCACCATACACCGCGCATAGCGGCTTTGTAACACCCTAAACCCCGCCCGGACGTTATGGCCGAATCCAGCGTGTCACATTGAAGTGTTTTAGCAAAAACCTTGTTTTCATTAGAAACACTTCCTTAAAATGAAAAACCTTAACTACTTTGTAAAATCTTTTTCCAGTTGCGGAAGCTTTATTTAGAAAATATGATTTATGAAAACTCGTCATTTTAAAAAAAATTGAGTTGTAGAAACATAATATTTAAAAATAGATATGGTTTAGGAAAACCACATCTACTTCTAATAAATATAAAGCATAAAAATGATAATAGTCCTAATTTGAAATATTAGCCAAAGGAAAGGCCTTGTTTCAACCCAAATCAAAAAGAAATAATTTAAAAGCAAAATATTAATAATTACATAAAGACTAAGTCTAAACTTTTTATGATAGTTGGCCACCTCCAAGTCCCTCCATCCGTCGAACAGCCTACTAAGGATCACCTGAAAAGTTTAGAACGAGGGGGTGAGTTTCAAAAACTAAGTGTTTACAATCCTCAACGAGTATAAAGCAATTATCAGCCATTTTGGGCCTGAGCCCAATTCAATAACGGTGACCTTTGGCCTCAGTTGGGCCGAAGCCCAAATCGCAATAATATCACAATAATGTCATACAGGCAATGCTGTGCAATGTAATGCAGTGCAACCCACCCCAATAATCCAACTGATACACATAAACTTTGTCCCCCGATACACATCATGTGGGGATATAAATATCGACCCACCCAACCGATACACATCAATGGTAGCCCGGTTGCAGAACTACCTTCATTGCAGCGAGCTGCAAATCACATATTGGGCTTAAAACCCGTGGTGGATCCACGATTGTCAAGTAACCATGCGATCCTCATATACTTCCTCTGTTCTATAATTTCCAACCCAGATGCAACCTAAACAGAATGTCGCATGTATGCAGCAGATATACATGTAACATCCGTGAAACTTACATACAACACATAGGGGTATTTTGGTTATTTTCGCCTTTAGGGGCATTTTGGTAATTTTCCCTTATTACGGGTTTTCACTTACCTTGGCCTGTTAACAAATCCCGTGAGCTAAGATAAACGAATACTATGTACTAGGTAGGATTCCAGAGAAGAGGAAGTGAGTCATTAAGACCGCTTAAATACCAAGCTCTCTCTAGATCCAATCCTAGACATGCATATACCCGTTGCCACACCTTAACCCTATGACTTGTCCACGGTCTCATTTAGTTAATTAAGTTTTATTTAGTCATCATATACTAGGCCCAAAACCCTTACAAAGCCCTAACAAGTCTACATACATGCATATGGCCCACTAGGCCCAATCTCTTTCATATTGCCCATTAGACCCAAATACATTTATAAGGCCCATTAGATCCAAATCACATTCATATGGCCCATTAGACCCAATCACTTTCACTGTCATGCTCTAATACAATTTTCCATCACATAGCATCAATTACGAATTTTGCTTATTGTGGGCCCTATAGCTCATCGGGCCCATTTAGCCCATGCTGGCCCGGTTGGCCAAAACTCAGCCCAAGTCCATCAAATTGCCCATGGGGTCTCAGATAACCTATCGTTTCCCTCTTACGAGTGTTCACGCACTCGCAAGTCTGTTGTAGCCAAACTTTCAGCTTTTCAGCATTTCGGCTTTTCAACATTTCGAGATTTTCCAATCTACTCTGTGTGTGTAGTGTATGTACACACCTTCGGCTTTATATCAAGCTATCATAGGGTAGAAGTACACACCTTATCACCTGGAGTACTATGTATTCATAATCGCCTGAACCTATATTCAGCATTATACTCCATTAGTGACATCCCATTAATTCAAAATAAATCCACTACTTACCGAATAACAACCTATACTTGCCTTAACTAGATTGATCGGCTGTGATCTGCCTACATAACTCGAAATCTGACGTAGTCCCCCATCCTCATCCAGGCAAAAAGTCCCTAACGGCTGACACCTTATGTCGCTTAAACTTGGGAGCTTCCATCCCAATCTCTCTGCTAGAACCCCATTTTTCCATCAGCTAACACTTAGCCAGCGATCACACTCTTGAATGAGAGGGAGAAAGAGAAATAAATAGAGAAACCATAGGTTAGCAAAAGTAATGTTATTTGGAAAGGATAAAGAAAAATCGACTTTTAAGAGTTTAGAAACAAAAGAACTTAGAAATATTTAACAAAAGCCGAAGAAGATCTAACTTACTTACCGATTGCGAGATCGCTTTCCAATAAGAAATCAAACCCCCAAAGTGTATGAATCGACTTTTAAATGCAAAAGAAACAGTCGGCTAAGTTAAAGAGGAAAGAGGTTGATTTGATTAAGATCAGGAAAAAAAGATCAAGAGTTTCACTTAAAGAAAAGAGGAGATGATATGTGACTGAAGCACACAAAAACAACAAATGCCCTTACTTGCCCATACGACACACATATATATACTAAATAAATAAATAAAAATACAAACCTACAGTCCCCAATAGACTTAAACTCGTCTAGTTAAATTCCCTTCAATTTCTCCAATTTTATCATCATCATATCCACACTTAATCCTCATCCTAATCCCCTTGATTTTTGCCAACAATTCCAATTTGAATTGTATTCAAATTGCTTCCACCGAATAGCAATCCTTCCCTACGTTGAGTAGCAAAATTAAATTCCCTTTTGCGCATAACACCACTCAAACTCTAGCCCTTCAACTTTCCAACACTGTAATGCCCCAAAAATCCCAAAACCCAAAAATCCCAAAATCCTGAACTTTCTTTGTTTTCGGTTTTGATAAAAGTTGTGTTTTGTATTCCTAGCCAAGTGACAATTATAATAGGTCTTAATTAAGGTTTGAGTTCGAATCTAGGGGTAGAAGAAATTATCGTTTAGTTATTAAAAGAATCAAGGTTGGCAAGAAGTTGGGCTTTTAAATAAAGATAGGGGAAAATAGCATCAAAAAACCTTGTGGAGGAGTGGCTAAGTGACGCCACTTAAGGTGTAGGGAGGTGGCGTTAGTGGCTAGCAAGGAGATCCAAGGTTTGAATCCTAGCTTAGTAATTTTTAAAGTTTATTTTTGGCATTCTAGAAGGTTAGAAGTGGCGTGAAAATTGACTCCAAGGGAAGTGTTCAGGAGAGAAAATTAAGGAAAGGATCAAGGGGTTATTAGGGAGAAAAATGAAGAGATGAGAAGTGAGGAGCAAGTGGAGCCGAAATGGGAACTTAGGCTTGAGGAATTTGGCCATAGGGGTTATAGATAGGTGCCAAATGCAAGGGTATGAGGCTAATGCCGAAATCTTTTTCTCACATTATTGCTAGAAACACTCTTCCCTAAAAGCCGAATACTCTTTTCTTTTTGCCGATTTCTATTCTCCTCTACACAATCTTCTTTGCCGATTTCTTCTACTACTCTTCTTCTTTTATTCGTGCCAAATAAACCTTATTCACCATACTAAGTTGAAAGCCGAAAAAGCCAAATCCCTAAAGGCCGAATACTCTTTGACCATATCTAGTGTAAGTGTTGCTCTTCCAATCGGTTTTCCTTGCTAAGTATCGATTATTGTCCCTCACTTTTTCTAATCAACTATGGTAGGGAATTAGTATCGGATCTCGGATCTTAGCTCACTACCGAAATTACCTTTAGGTGGTTGCAGTTTTGGTAAGTATTCCTCTCCCATTGGCTAAGGCGGTTGAATGTTCATAGTTAAGGTAAGGGGACTTGTGTTGGATATGAGTCATCTATTATTCTGGTTTTAATAGTTAATATTGGTGCAGATTTAGGAGTTGATTGTGGTTAGTGATTTAAGAAGCGGTTGATCGCACAAGGTAAGGTTAAGGTGAGGTTTCAGTTTTAGTAAAGATATGTATTAAGTATGCGATTAGTTGAAGGGTTATACCATTTGTAGGTTGGTGACTAAGGGAATCGCAGCACGTTTGCTTACCAGGTCTGTACATACACTGCACACACAAGTATATCGGCAAGAGCAGAAATGCCAAAAAGCCGAAAGTTTGGTTGTGGTAGTCTTGTGAGTGTGCAAACACTCGTGTGGAGGAATTCGATAGGTTGCCTGAGGCCCACGGGCGATTCCGTGGACTTGGGTTTTGATTTGGCCATATGGGCCGGAATGGGCTAAATGAGTCAGATGGGCTGTTGGGCCCATAATAGGCAAAAACTGAATATTGATGCTATGTGATAGGAATTTGTATATGAGCATGAATATGAAAGTGACTGGGCCTAGCGGGCCATATAAATGTGATTTGGGCCTAATGGGCCATATATAAGTGATTTGGGCCTAATGGGCTAGATACATGTATGTGAATTTGATTGGGCTTGTAAGGGGTTTTGGGCCTAGAATATGATGACTACATAAAACTTAATAATTATTTGCGACTGTGGACAAGTTATAGGGTTAGGTGTCGCAACAGGTATATGCATGTCTAGGATTGGATCTAGGGAGAGCTTGGTACTTAAGCGGTCTTAATGACCCACCTCCTCTTCTCTAGAACCCTACCTGGTGCATAGTATTCGTTCATCTTAGCTCACGGGACTTGTTAATGGGCCAAGGTAAGTGAAAATCGTAATTAAGGGAAAATTACCAAAATGCCCTTAAGGGAGAAAATGACCAAAATACCCCTAGGTGTTGAATGTAAGAGACATGCATACATATGATATTTTGCTTAGGTTGCATATGGGTTGGGAATTATCAAACGGAGGAAGTATATGAGGGTCGCATGGTTGCTTGACAATCATGGATCCAATGGCGGCTTTTAAAGCCCAATATGTAAATGAAGGTAGTTCCGCAACGGGGCTACCCTTGGTGTGTCAGTTGGATGGCTCGATATTTATATCCCCACATGGTGTGACAGGGGACAGAGCTGGTGTGTAGCGGACGGATAATTTGGATGGGATTGCATTGCATGTTTGGTGTATGATGGTTTTTGGAATGCTTGTGTTTTTTTTAGGGTTGTACACATTGAGTTTACGAAAACTCACCCCCTCTTTTATTTTATTTTCAGGTGATTCTCAATAGAAGATTCGATTTTTGGAGGGACTCTAGGTGGCCAGCTAGCAAGATAATTTGGACTTGGTTTTTTTTAAGCATATAAGTTTTTATTTTATTAAGTATGTTTTAGACCAGATTGTAACAATGTTTCATTATGTTATTATTACTTGAATTATTATTATTTTCATTGTAAATACGAAAAGTTGAACATGGGTTTCTTAAATTATAGTATGTTTCCTACGTTTCTGCAACTAAATTTTAAAATGACATGTTTTCATAAAATCATATGTTTTAAACAAGTGATTGAAATGAGTTTTTTTTAAGTTAATTAATGTTTCTTTTATTTTAAGAAGGATTTTCAATGAAAACACGGTTCTGGCTAAAACACTTCAATGTAACATGCCGGATTCAACCATAACGTCTAGGCCGGGTTTGGGGTGTTACATTTAGTGGTATCAAAGCCCAGGTTGCAAAACTAGAGCTGTGAATTGGGCTTTATTATTATTTGGTTTGTTTTTCTACTTATTATTTGAATTTTAAAAAAAATATTTTGGATCACAATATTTTGGAAAAAGGGAAATCTTGTTGTGCGGCACATTGAGCCTCCAACGTCGAACCAAGTAAGTACTTTTACTTTTAAGTTTGTTTAAATTATTATACAGTAGATAGTAAGAGGGCTACTTTAGATGATTGTTAGAATGGAACTAAAGCCCGTAGGATCTGGAAACTATAGAGGATTTTCGGAAACAATTTTCTCTTTAAATATTTTCATAAAACATCGGTGTACTTATTAAACTAACAAAAATTCATAAAATTTTAATCCAAATAATACGCGAATCGACAATGAGTGCTAGAAGAGGTGCAAGAGGCCGTGGCCGAGGCCGCAGAAGTGTTAGGGCTGAATCGTCGGCATCAGGCCATATGCTCGATGTTGGAGTAGAGGAGGCTCCGGCCTCACCTGTGGCTGGGAATGGACTGTATGATCGGGCCATGGGAGAAGATGCATTGTCACAGGCAATGCTGAAAATTTTGGTAAGGGTCGCTAGGCCCAACAATGGCACTGGAAATCGGGGATCCATTCCAGAGCGACTTTGATCGAATGGGGCTGAGATCTTTAAGGGCATAGCTGGCGTGGCTCCTAACGTGGCGGAGTATTGGTTGGAGGCCACTGAAAGGATAATAGAGGACCTGGATTGTTCACCAGAGTAAAAGCTAAAAGGAGCTATGTCACTACTTAGGGAAGAAGCCTACCAGTGGTGACTGACGGTGAAAGAGGGCACCCAACCGGAGCGAGTCACTTGGGAGTTTTTCGAAGCTGCATTCCAAGAGAAGTATGTGGGTGCAAGCTATGTGGATGCTAGAAGGAAGGAGTTCTTGAACTTAACCCAAGGAAACAAATCGGTGGCGGAGTATGAGGCGGAGTTTCTACGCCTTAGTAGGTATGCAAGAGTAATTGTGGCAACAGACTATAAGCGTTGCATTAGGTTTGAGGACGGAATTAGATATAGCCTTAGGGTACTAATAGCTCCACAAAGGGAGCAAGTTTTCTCAGAGTTGGTGGAGAAGGCAAAGATAGCAGAGGAGGTTAAGTGCACTGAGCGCTTAAATCAGGAAAAAGAAAAGGGTAAGAATAAGAGGGAGGCTGATACTCTTGGTGTTGGACAGAGGCGTAGGGCTAGGGCCAGAAATAATAGGCCAGTTAGAGCAGGGCCCCCTGCTGCTAATCCAGGGGTGCCACCTTGTGCTGATTGTGGGAGAAGCCATAGAGGCGAGTGTTGGAAGAGGATGGGAGCTTACTTCACTTGTGGGCCTATGGAGTATAGGATCAAGGATTGCCCTCGAGTGCTAGGTCGAGAGCCAGTAGTGGGCCAAGGTGGTGCACAGCCACCAAGGGGTGGACAGCTACAGCCAAGGGGTCCTGGGTAGGCTAGGGGTGATAACGGCAATGGACGTGGACGTGGAGCACCAGATGAAAATGTGGGCCATGCTGAGGTAAGATAGCCAGCTTTGGTTTATGCTGCTCGTCACCGAGAAGATGGGGATGCCCCAGATGTGACAACGGGTATGTTCTTTATATATGAGTTACCTTACACAGTATTGATTGATATTGGATCGACGCATTCATATGTTGCATGCAATATGACTGAATCTTTGGGTGATATGTTTGAAATTACTGCGAATTAGATGACTGTGATCAGTCTATTAGGGCAATTAGTAAAAGTGAATAAGTTGTTTAGGGAGGTACCCTTAGTAGTCCAAGGAGTTACCTTTTCAGCAGATTTGATGGAGATGCCGTTTAGCAAATTCGACTTAATCTTAGGTATGGATTGGCTGGTGAAGCACCGAGCCACCTTGGATTGCGCTGCAAAGTGAATGGTCTTAAGAACGGCAGAGGATAAGGAAGTAGTGGTGATTGGTGAATGCCGAAATTACCTATCAAATGTGATTTTGACGTTGATGGTTGAGAAGTTAGTACGAAAGGGAGGCGAAGCCTATTTGGCTTATATTAGTGATGTAGAGGCTAAGAGCCTTACTGTTAAGGAGTTGAGAACAGTTAGGGAATTTCCAGATGTCTTTCCCGAGGAGCTGCCTGGGTTGCCATGTAACACCATTTACTTTCCTTATTCATACATAGCCGAAACACATCATTAATCATCATCAAATTTAATCAAAACAATTAAATATGTATTAAACTTATAATAACCCTATCATACGATTTGATCCAGACAATCCATAATACTATCTCAAATTATATACTACAATCATATAGAGAATGCCAATTTACAAATAATCACTTATATATATATATACTACATATAACTTCCATTCAAAACACATGACATGATAGTCTGAAAGAACTCATACATTGTCCAAAACGTATAACACCAATCATATACCAATCATTAATAACATATAGCATTATATCCAAAACGAATTAAACCATGACTACACATAACCAAATTCAAACTTAGTAGTTAAGCCATATTCGCATGGCTGAAATTTTACATATTAAAGTTCAAACAAAAATACATATTTGCCTATACATGCCATAATGTTAACTTAAGATCAACTAAAAAGGGTACCAAAACGTTGTAGGTAGGTGTGATGACTTCGACGATGGTTCCAAGTACGCAAAATGGATCAAAGGAAAATCTAAATAAGAGAGAAGTAAAAACACCAAATGAGTTTTCAACTCAGTAGTCATAAGCAATAAAATGCAATAATTTACTCAGAGAGTGTCGAAATAGAACTAAAAGGTTCATATATTACCTAGACCATTAATTCAATACTAGTCAACTACTACAATTAAATCAAAGTATTACATAACCGATTTCGCACACGTAGGGCTCAATTAAGGAATTTTGCACCCATAGTACCATGCTAACCCGCACACAAAGTGCCTTAATAATCCACACGTGAATCTACGGTTCAACTTCGCACACATAGTGCCAAATAATTTCGCACACATAGTGCCATACATATATGCACACATAGTGCCATACAAATAAGCACACATAGTGCCATACAAATACACATATCTAGTAACCAAAGTCATTTTGTTATAAATAAATAATTGATTTAATTAACTAAATATAATCGGCCACAAATCTTTCAATCAAGAATACATGGACGAGAGTAATTCCTTTATGACATGTATATACCAATTATGTATAGAATAGCCAACTTTAATTGCTTATAGACTTACCTCTTGTTGGATAAAAATAGTTCCAATCGGCTACTCGATGTTCTTCGCTTTGCCCTTGCTTGATTCCCCTCTTTTAAGTTCTTGAGCTTAATCAAAATAAATTAAATAGTTTAACCGCCTTGCTAGTTATTTGTATCCAAATAAAAAAAATGATTTTTATATCATGAGAAACACATGGTAAAATTTGATTTCTTTCTACTTTATGCTTTTGAGCTATTCGGCTAATAACCACATAATATCACATTACTATCAATAATCAAATCAATATTTCAATTACACATACATATATAACACACATATATATATATTTTTATATACAACAACAACTACCCTTGCTAATTTCTCACATATATAGTTTAATGATTTTCACAACACTTTATATCCGTAATTGATCAAGACATTAAAACTTCAACAAATATTCATCTAATGCCTCAAGGCCGAATGCATTATCACCTTCCAAAATAACCTTTTTCAAATATGTTCACATTCAAATATACATAATCATGAATCGAACTCAATTTATAAGCCAACCTCACTCATTTAATCGATTATATACAATCAAAGATAATATCACAAATGTGCATACCTATATAACCGAATGTGCAAGATCAAATTCAACATCACCTATGTACTTAATTAGATGGTCGAATATACAATATTAATTATAATATCATTTTTATTTCATTTAAACACATAGCTTCATCTCATGAACACTTTGACCGAATTCTCCTAAACTAGCATAGCTCACATCTATTTATATCATCATATAAATCCATATATATCTATATATCTGGCTAAATTTTCTTTCACCTTTCTACTATTTACATTCACAACATCAAAAACACCATCCTCTTAGCATTTACTCCATCTAACCGTATGCCCATTTAATCACCTATTTAAGTAGAATATCAACATATGGGTTATAATAAGACATTGACTACTAACTAGATTTTCATAAAGTTTAATAGAATTAACATGAACCTTACCTTAATCAACCCTTAGGAAGGTCGAATGTCCTAGAAAATTTCCTCCTTCTTTCCCCTAGTTACGGCACTTGCAAGAGGAAGAAGATGACTACTCTCTCTCCTTTCTTATTTTATTCATCTTTTCCTATTAATTTATTTCTTTTATTTAATTTATTTTAACCAATAGATAATATAAAATTATAACAAATTCAACTTAGTGGAAGAAGCATCATTACTTGGCCGGCCATTACTTGAATTTTGGGCAATTTAACATGCAAACCCAAACTTTCACACTTTGTAATTACTTAATCCTTACAATTTACCTATCATAATTTTTCTAAGTTTCTCAACTAAGTCCTACTATGAAAATTCACATTTCTTAGACTAAATTAATACATCAAATTTGCACACATACACCACCACACATAGAATATATGTAGTTAAATTTAAATTAAATTTTTATGACTAAGTTTTGTAGTCCCGAAACCACATTCCGACTAGGGTCTAATTAGGGCTGTCACAATTCTCCCCTACTTAAAAATTTTTGTCCCCGAAAATCTTACCAGCGAATAAATTCGGATAACGGTCTTTCATAGAGTCTTCGAGCTCCCAAGTGGCCTCTTCTACTCCATGTTTGACCTATAATACTTTTACTAAAGAAATCTTCTTATTCCACAATTCTTTCACTTCTTGAGCTAAGATACGGATCGGTTCTTCTTCATAACTTAAATTCGATTGAATCTCGATTTCAGATGGACTAACCACATGTGAAGGATCTGATCTATACTGTCTAAGCATCGATACGTGAAACACATTATGAATCTTTGCGAGTTCAGGTGGCAGAACCAATCTATAAGCAACTGGCCCTATTCGTTCTACTATCTTGTACGGTCCAATAAATCTTGGGCTCAATTTACCCTTTCGTCCAAATCGGAGCAACTTTTTCCAGGGTGAAACTTTCAAAAAATACTTTATCACCGAGTTGATATTCAATCTCTTTGCGTTTCACATCTGCATATGATTTCTGACGACCTGATGCTGCCTTCAAACTATTACTAATCACCTCTACTTTTTCTTCAGCTTCTCTAATCAAATCAACCCCGTATATCTTATTTTCGCTGAGTTCGGTCCAATACAATGGTGTGCGACATTTGCGACCGTATAAAGCCTCGTATGGTGCCATCTTGATACTTGATTGGAAGCTATTGTTGTATGAGAATTCAATCAAAGGTAAATATCGTTCCCACGAACCACTGAACTCGAGAATGCAACATTTCAACATATCTTCGAGTTTCTGAATAACTCGTTCAGATTGACCACCTGTCTGGGGATGGAAAGCAGTAATAAAATGTAGCTTAGTACCCAACGCTTCATGCAATTTTTTCCAGAACCGGGATGTAAATCTAGGGTCTCTATTAGAAACAATAGAAATAGGTACTCTATGTAGTAGAACAAATTGAGAAACATATAATTCTGCCAATCTATCGAGTAGAAAATCTGTACGAACAGGAATAAAGTGAGCGAACTTCGTCAATCTATCCACAATAACCCAGATTGAGTTCTTTTTGTTCTGTGTCAACGGTAAACCATATACAAAGTCCATGGTTACTCGATCCCATTTCCACTCCGGTATCATGATCGGTTGTAATAATCCCGAAGGAGCCTGATGCTCCACTTTCACTTGTTGACATATCAAACATTTAGAAACAAAGTCAGAAATGTCTCGTTTCATACCATCCACCAATATTGTCTTTTTAGATCGTTGTACATTTTTGTGCTATCAGGATGGACCAACATTCAGCTACAATGGGCCTCACTCAAAATCATAGTGGTAAGTTCTGAATTTCTTGGAACACACAATCGACCTCTGAATCTTAAACAATCATTGTCGTCAATTTGAAACTCTGAACCCATATTAGAATCACATTGAGCTCGTTTAGCAACCAATTCTTTGTTGATTTTCTATGCTTCACAAATTTGCCGTATTAACATTGGTTCTGCTTTTAATTCCGCTACCAGCACATCATCAGCGGAAATAGACAAATGTACATTCATTACTCAAAGAGCAAACAGAGATTTTTGACTTAGGGCATCAGCCACCACATTTGCCTTATCTGGATGATAATCAATGACAATTTCGTAATCCTTTAATAATTCCAGCCACCGTCGTTGTCTCAGATTCAAGTCTGTCTGAGTCATTAAATATTTTAGGCTTTTGTGATCAGAATAAACATGGCATTTCTCTCCAAACAGATAATGACGCCAAATTTTAAGAGAAAACACAATCACAGCTAGCTTGATATCATGAGTTGGATAATTTTTCTCGTGAGGCTTTAATTGTCTCGAAGCATATGTAACAACTCTACCCTCCTGCATCATCACACAACCCAAACCATTCAAAGAAGCATCACTGTAGACTATGAACTCTTTACCAGACTTCGGCTGAACTAACACAGGAGCCTTCGTCAAAAGGGTTTTCAGCTGGTCAAAACTTGTCTGACACTTCTCTGACCACTCAAACTTGACATCTTTCCGGAGTAGTTTCGTCAATGGTGTTGCGATCATAGAGAAACCCTTAACGAATCGTCGATAGTATCCCGTGAGTCCCAAAAAGCTCTGAACTTCAGAAACATTCCTCGGAGGTTTCCAATCAAGAATGGCAGAAATTTTGTTCGGATCAACTCTAATTCCCGAAGCAGATACAACATGCCCCAGAAAGCTGACTTCCTTTAACCAGAATTCACATTTATTGTATTTTGCATACAATTTATTATCTCGCAAAATCTGAAGTACTAACCTC
This sequence comes from Gossypium longicalyx, assembly GCA_025698465.1. Lineage (NCBI taxonomy): Eukaryota > Viridiplantae > Streptophyta > Magnoliopsida > Malvales > Malvaceae > Gossypium > Gossypium longicalyx. The sequence continues at coordinate 47,953,314 of CM047005.1, read as the reverse complement.
AAGTGTTCAGCGTGCTTGGACTCATTGTGTGAGTAAATCAGAATATCATCTATGAACACCACTACAAATCGATCTAAATACTGTCTAAATATCTGATTCATCAAATCCATGAAAACTGTCGGGGCATTAGTGAGCCCAAACGGCATCACTAAAAACTCATAGTGTCCATATCTCGTTCTGAAGGCAGTCTTAGGAACGTTAGAATCTCTAACTCGCAACTGATAATAGCCAGATCGCAAATCAATCTTCGAAAACACAGAGGCTCCTTTCAACTGGTCAAATAAGTCATCTATCTGCGGCAACGAATATTTATTGTTTATCGTCATTTTATTGAGCTGACGATAATCAATACACATTCGCATAGTTCCGTCTTTCTTTTTCACGAACAGAACTGGAGCACCCCAGGGTGAGAAGCTGGGTCGTGCAAAACCTCTGTCAGTCAACTCTTGCAATTGAGCTTTCAATTCTTTTAACTCGGTCGGTGCCATACAATAAGGAGCGGTTGAAATCAGAGTTGTACCTAGAACCAATTCTATGCTAAACTCTACTTCTCTAACAGGTGGTAATCCCGATAATTCTTCAAGAAACACTTATGGATACTCACAAACCACAGGCAGAGTCTCGAGCTTTCGTTCCGATACATTGCTATCCAGTACATATGCAAGATAAGCTTCATAACCCTTTCTCACATATTTCTGAGCTAACACAGAAGATATCAGTGCTGGTAACCCACTCAAATCACTAGATTCAATTCCAATCATTTCACCATTCGAACATCGCAAGTCTATAGTCTTTAGCTTGTCATTTACCACAGCATCATGTTCGGTTAACCAGTACATTCCGAGAATAATATAAAATTCATCGAAGGGTAATAGCATCAAATCCACCAGAAAACAGAAATCTTTAATTATCAATGAACATCTCTTGCATACTTTATCCACTAACACATACCGACCCAAAGGGTTTGACACTCGAATCACAAATTTAGTAGACTCAACAGGTAGAGTCTTACTAAATGCTAATGTTTCACATACGTAAGAATGAGTTGAACCAGGATCAATTAAAGCAAGTACACTAGTATCATAGAGAGTGAATGTACCAGTGATAATATCAGGGGAAGATGCTTCCTCTCGTGCACGGATGGCATAAGCTCTGGCAGGAGCACGAGTCTCAGATTGAACAGCCATATCGAGAGTCCCTCTCTGACTACCACCCCTGCCTCCTGTATTTCTCGGTGGTCTACCTCTAATCGTTGTACCACTCGATCTCATACTTTGCACCTTATTTTTCTCATCAGGTTTCGTGCAATCTCGAACGAAATGATCTCGTGAACCGCATCTATAGCAGGCTCTGTTAATAAACTTACCCCAACATTCACCTACATGTCGTCTTCCACACTATGGACATTCGGATTTTTCTTGCCGATTGTTGCCCACACTAGCAACCGAAGTCGAAAAAGGATTTTTAATAGAAATTCCTGCAGTCGTCTTTGATCTATTAGCATTATCTCTGAACTTCTTTACAGTCGAAAAAGGATTTTTACCCGCCGATCTTTTACGAAAGTCCCTAGCCTCATATTCAGCTTTCTTTTTCTCCTTTCCAAGCTCTTCAGCCTTGCAAGCTCGTTCAACCAGTGTTACGAATTCCTTTATTTCTATAATACCCACCAGCAACTTTAAATCTTCATTCAATCCCTCTTCAAATCTTTTACACATGGCAATTTCGTCAGCTACACATTCCCGAGCATTACGATTGAGTCTTACAAGCTCACGTTCGTATTCAGATACCGTCAGTCAGCCTTGTTTAAGCTCCAAAAATTCTTTGCGCTTTTGATCGATGAACCGTTGACTAATATACTTCTTACGAAACTCCGTCTGAAAGAAGTCCTAAGTAACTCGTTCATTTGGAACAATCGAAATCAGGGTTCTCCACCAATAGTAGGCTGAATCTCGTAATAAGGACATTGCACACTTTAGACACTCATCAGGTGTGCAAGACAGCTCATCGAAAACGCGGATAGTATTATCAAGCCAAAACTTAGCCTTTTCAGCGTCATCAATAGCTGTGGCTCGAAATTTCTCGGTCCCGCACTTCCTAATCAAATCAACAGGTGGTTTACTCAGTCTCAAGGAATCAGTAGTTGCTGGTATTATAGGCACCGAAGGAGGAGTACTCAAATTCGGAAATGGTTGAACAGCCGGGTTTGTTCGGGCATATTGTGCAACCCACTCATTCATCATGGTAAAGAAGGCTTGCTTAGCCCCATTATCTTGATTACTCGCAGAAGGTTGAGGTTCAACAAGCGCTGTCCCTTGCGCGGGAGCAGGCGCTACACTCTCCACATCATCCGCTAATGCTCTCTCCGGAAGGGATTCCATTTACTAATCAAAACCACAATTTCAACCGTCAGAAGTCATCACACTATCATTTAATAGCATTATGGCATGTATATCTAGACTCATACGCACTATGGTAGTCCTAGAACCGACTAAATCGTAGCTCTGATACCAATAAAATGGAACACCATTTACTTTCCTTATTCATACATAGCCGAAACACATCATTAATCATCATCAAATTTAATCAAAACAATTAAATATGTATTAAACTTATAATAACCCTATCATACGATTTGATCCAGACAATCCATAATATTATCTCAAATTATATACTATAATCATATAGAGAATGCCAATTTACAAATAATCACTTATATATATATACTACATATAACTTCCATTCAGAACACATGACATGATAGTCTGAAAGAACTCATACATTGTCCAAAACGTATAACACCAATCATATACCATTCATTAATAACATATAGCATTATATCCAAAACGAATTAAACCATGACTACACATAACCAAATTCAAACTTAGTAGTTAACCCATATTCGCATGGCTGAAATTTTACATATTAAAGTTCAAACAAAAATACATATTTGCCTATACATGCCATAATGTTAACTTAAGATCAACTAAAAAGGGTACCTAAAAGTTGCAGGTAGGTGTGATGACTTCGATGATGGTTCCAAGTACGCAAAATGGATCGAAGGAAAATCTAAATAAGAGAGAAGTAAAAACACCAAATGCGTTTTCAACTCAATAGTCTTAAACAATAAAATACAATAATTTACTCAGAGACGAAATAGAACTAAAAGGTTCATATATTACCTAGACCATTAATTCAATACTAGTAAACTACTACTATTAAATCAAAGTATTACATAACCGATTTCGCACACGTAGGGCTCAATTAAGGAATTTTGCACCCATAGTACCATGCTAACCCGCACACAAAGTGCCTTAATAATCCACACGTGAATCTACGGTTCAACTTCGCACACATAGTGCCAAATAATTTCGCACACATAGTGCCATACATATATGCACACATAGTGCCATACAAATAAGCACACATAGTGCAATACAAATACACATATCTAGTAACCAAAGTCATTTTTGTTATAAATAAATAATTGATTTAATTAACTAAATATAATCGGCCACAAATCTTTCAATCAAGAATACATGGACGAGAGTAATTCCTTTATGACATGTATATACCAATTATGTATAGAATAGCCAACTTTAATTGCTTATAGACTTACCTCTTGTTGGATAAAAATAGTTCCAATCGGCTACTCGATGTTCTTCGCTTTGCCCTTGCTTGATTCCCCTCTTTTAAGTTCTTGAGCTTAATCAAAATAAATTAAATAGTTTAACCGCCTTGCTAGTTATTTGTATCCAAATAAAAAAAATGATTTTTATATCATGAGAAACACATGGTAAAATTTGATTTCTTTCTACTTTATGCTTTTGAGCTATTCGGCTAATAACCACATAATATCACATTACTATCAATAATCAAATCAATATTTCAATTACACATACATATATAACACACACACATATATATATATATATATTTGTATATACAACAACTACCCTTGCTAATTTCTCACATATATAGTTTAATGATTTTCACAACACTTTATATCCGTAATTGATCAAGACATTAAAACTTCAACAAATATTCATCTAATGCCTCAAGGCCGAATGCATTATCACCTTCCAAAATAACCTTTTTCAAATATGTTCACATTCAAATATACATAATCATGAATCGAACTCAATTTATAAGCCAACCTCACTCATTTAATCGATTATATACAATCAAAGATAATATCACAAATGTGCATACCTATATAACCGAATGTGCAAGATCAAATTCAACATCACCTATGTACTGAATTAGATGGCCGAATATACAATATTAATTATAATATCATTTTTATTTCATTTAAACACATAGCTTCATCTCATGAACACTTTGACCGAATTCTCCTAAACTAGCATAGCTCACATCTATTTATATCATCATATAAATCCATATATATCTATATATCTAGCTAAATTTTCTTTCACCATTCTTCTATTTCCATTCACAACATCAAAAATACCATCTTCTTAGCATTTACTCCATCTAACCGTATGCCCATTTAATCACCTATTTAAGTAGAATATCAAAATATGGGTTATAATGAGACATTGACTACTAACTATATTTTCATAAAGTTTAATAGAATTAACATGAACCTTACCTTAATCAACCCTTAGGAAGGCCGAATGTCCTAGAAAATTTCCTCCTTCTTTCCTCTAGTTACGGCACTTGCAAGAGGAAGAAGATGACTACTCTCTCTCCTTTCTTATTTTATTCATCTTTTCCTATTAATTTATTTCTTTTATTTAATTTATTTTAACCAATAGCTAATATAAAATTATATCAAATTCAACTTAGTGGAAGAAGCATCATTACTTGGCCTGCCATTACTTGAATTTTGGGCAATTTAACATGCAAACCCAAACTTTCACACTTTGTAATTACTTAATCCCTACAATTTACCTATCATGATTTTTGTAAGTTTCTCAACAAAGTCGTACTATGAAAATTCACATTTCTTAGACTAAATTAATACATCAGAATTGTACACATACACCACCACACATAGAATATATGTAGTTAAATTTAAATTAAATTTTTATGACTCAGTTTTGTAGTCCCGAAACCACATTCCGACTAGGGTCTAATTAGGGCTGTCACATGCCACCCAGCAGAGAAGTAGAATTTGGAATTGAGTTGTTACCTAGGACGGCTCCGGTGTCCATTTCTCCTTATCAGATGACACCCAAGGAGTTGATAGAACTTAAGGCACAGATTCAAGAATTGTTGGATCGAGGATTCATACGACCAAGTGTGTCTCCATGGGAAGCACCGATGTTATTCGTAAAGAAGAAGGATGGGACATTACGAATGTGTATCAACTATCGACAGTTAAACAAGTTAACTGTTAAAAATAAATACCCTTTATCGAGAGTCGATGATCTTTTTCATCAGTTTAGGGGAGCTTCGATGTTCTCGAAGATTGACCTGTATTTGGGATATCACCAACTAAGGGATAAGGGGGCAGATGTTCATAAGACAGCTTTCAGAACTCGTTATGGGCACTACGAGTTCTTGGTGATGCCATTCGAGCTGATGAACGCACCTGCTACTTTCATGGATCTCATGAACAGGGCTTTGCAGCCCTACTTGGATCGGTTCGTGGTAGTCTTTATAGATGACATATTGGGGTACTCAAGAGATGAGGATAAGCATGATGCACACTTAAGGATTGTGTTGCAGACTTTGAGGGAGAAGCAGTTGTATGCCAAATTCAGTAACTGAGGATTCTGGCTAAGGGAGGTTACCTTTCTAGGACATATGGTGTCAATCGGGGGGATTAAGGTGGACCCCCGAAAAATTGAAGTGGTGTTAGACTGGAAAACACCCAAGTTGGTATCGAAAATTTAAAGTTTTTTGGGCTTGCCATGATACTATAGGAGGTTTGTTAAGGGCTTTTCAGTAATTGTTGCACCCTTAACTAAGTTGTTGAGGAAGGGGGTACTTTTTGTTTGGACGGATAAGCAGCAAGAGAGTTTTGAAAACTCAAGAAAGTTTTAACTAAGGCCCTTGTGTTGAATCAGCCAATGCCTAGGTAGGAGTTTAAAGTTTATAGTGATGCGTCGCATGTGGGCTTAGGTTGTGTATTGATGCAAGAATGAAAGGTGGTTGCGTATGTGTCACGGTAACTTAAGACTCACGAAGTGAACTATGATTTGGAGTTAGCTGCGGTGGTTTTTGCACTTAAAATATAGAGGCATTACTTTTACGAGGAGAAGTTCGTAATTTATTTGGACCACAAGAGTTTGAAGTACCTCCTTACCCAAAAGGAGCTAGACCTTAGGCAACGTAGGTGGGTGGAATTGTTGAAGGATTATGATTGTACGACTGAATACCACCCTGGCAAAGCGAATGTGGTAGCCGACACATTGACTCGCAGGGCTAAGTCAGACTTGAGGGCTATGCTCGCCCGTTTAAGCTTGTTGGATGATTGTCACTTATTAGCTGAGCTTCAGGTAAAGCTGGTGTGGGTCGAGCAGATAAGGAGTAAGCAGCTAGTGGATGAGACCTTAGGTGCTCGTTTTAGACAAGTGGAGAGTGGGGAGACATCAGACTTTGGGATAAATAGTGAAGGAGTATTGTGTTTTCGTGGGAGAATGTGTCTACCAAAGGACGATGATCTAAGGCAATCCATTCTGCGGGAAGCACATAGTGGTCTCTACGTAATGCATCCTGGCAGAAACAATATGTATCGGAGTTTGCGCGAGCTTTATTAGTGGTCTGGACTTAAGCACGAGGTTATGGAGTTCGTAAGCAAATGTTTGGTATGTCAAAAGGTAAAGGCGGAACATCAATTGCCTTCGGGATTGCTTTAGCGAGTGAAGATTCCACTCTGGAAGTGGGAAAGGATCACTATGGACATTTTTAGTGGGCTACCCTTGACGCCTATTAAGAAAGACTCGATATGGGTTATAGTGGATCGGCTAACCAAGTTTGCCCATTTTGTACCGGTTCACACAGATTACTCGTTACAAAAGCTGGCTAGGCTGTATGTGGTAGAGATTGTAAGATTGCATGGAGTGCTAGTATCCATAATATTGGATAGGGACCCACGTTTCACTTCGTGATTTTAGAAGAAGCTACATGAGGTGTTGGGTACTAGGTTGAACTTTAGTAAGGCATTCCACCCTCAAGTTGATGGACAGTCAGAAAGGGTGATTCAAGTATTGGAAGATATGTTGAGGGGATGCGTGATTGAGCTCCGAGGTAGCTGAGAGGACTATTTACCATTAGTCGAATTCGCGTACAATAATAGCTATCAAGCAAGCATTGGGATGGCTCCGTATGAAACACTATATGGGCGAAGGTGTCATACTCCAACATGTTGGACGGAGTTAGGTGAACAAAGAGTTTTGGGCCCTGAGTTAGTAGCAAATATTGAGGATAAGGTGAAGTGGATAGGCAAAAGTCGTATGCTGACCTTAAGTGTCGAGAAATAGAGTAGGCCGTGGGAGACTTAGTTTTTCTGAAGGTCTCTCTGTGGAAGAAAATGTTAAGGTTTGGACGAAAGGGTAAGCTAAGCGCAAGGTTCATTGGGCCATATCGGGTTGTAAGGCGGATTGGGCCAATCGCTTACCAGCTGGAGTTACCTCCTGAACTAAGCCAAATCCACGACATGTTTCATGTTTCCATGCTTCACATGTCGTGGCGATTGAAGAAATCGAGGTCAGGCCAGACCTAACCTTCGAGGAAGAGCCCATACAAATAATTGGTCGAGATGTCAAAGTACTGAGAAAGAAGTATGCTCCATTAGACAAAGTGCTTTGGAGTAATCACAAGGCTAAGGAGGCTACTGGGAACCTGAGGAAGCGATGCAACGTCAGTATCCTCAACTGTTTGAATGAGGTAAAATTTTTAGGACGAAATTTCTTTTAGGAGGGTAGAGTTGTAATGCCCCAAAAATCCTGAAATCCTGAACTTTCTTTATTTTTGGTTTTGATAAAAATTGTATTTTATATTCCTAGCCAAGTGATAATTATAATAGGTCTTAATTAAGGTTTGAGTTCAAATTTATGGGTAGAAAAAATTATCGTTTAGTTATTAAAAGAATTAGGGTTGGCAAGCAGTTGGGCTCTTAAATAAAGATAGGGGAAAATAGCATCAAAAAACCTTGTGGAGGAGTGGCTAAGTGACGACACTTAGGGTGTAGGGAGGTGGCGTTAGTGGCTAGCAAAGAGATTCAAGGTTTGAATCCTAGCTTAGTAAATTTTAAAGTTTAATTTTGGCCTTCTAGAAGGTTGGAAATGGCGTGAAAATGGACTCCAAGGGAAGTGTTCAGGAGAGAAAATTAAGGAAATGTTTAAGGGGTTATTAGGGAGAAAAACAAGGAGATGAGAAGTGAGGAGCAAGTGAGGAGCAAGTGGAGTCGAAATGGGAACTTAGGCTTGAGGAATTCAGCTATAGGGGTTATAAATAGGAGTCGAATGCAAAGGTATGAGGCTAATGCCAAAATCTTTTTCTCACCTTGTTGCCAGAAACACTCTTCCCTAAAAGCCAAAAACTCTTTTCTTTCTTTCCTTTCTGTCGATTTTTATTCTCCTCTACATAATCTTCTTTGCCGATTTTTTCTACTACTCTTCTTCTTTTATTCGTGCCAAATAAACCTTATTCATCATACTAAGTTGAAAGCCGGAAAAGCCAAATCCCCCAAGGGTAGAATACTTTTTGACCGGATCTAGTGTAAGTGTTGCTCTGCCAATCGATTTTCCTTGCTAAGATTGATTATTGTCCCTCACTCTTTCTAATCAATTATGGTAGGGAGTTAGTATCGAATCTCGGATCTTAGCTCTCTACTGAAATTGCCTTTAGGTGCTTACGGTTTTGGTAAGTATTCCTCTCCCATTGGCTAAGTTGGCTGAATGTTCATAGTAAAGGTAAGAGGACTTGTTTTGGATATGAGTCATCTATTATTCTGGTTTTAATAGTTAAGATTGGTGAAGATCTAGGAGTTGATCGTGGTTAGTGATTTAAGAAGGGGCTAATCGCACAAGGTAAGGTTAAGGTGAGGTTTTGGTTTTAGTAAAGATATGTATGAAGCATGTGATTAATTGAAGGGTGATATCATTTGTAGGTTGGTGACTAAAGGAATCTCAGCACGTTTTCTTACCAGGTGTGTACATACACTGCACACATAAGTAGATCGGCAAAAGTCGAATATTCGAAATGCCGAAATGCTGAAAAACTGAAAGTTTGGTTGCGGTAGTCTTGCGAGTGCGCGAACACTCGTGAGGAGAAAATCGATAGGTTTCTTGAGGCTCACGGGAAATTCCGTGGACTTGAGTTATGATTTGGCCATATGGGCCAGAATTGGCTAAATGGGCCGGATGGACTGTTGGGCCCATAATAGGAAAAAACTGAATATTGATGCTATGTGATAGGAATTTGTATGTGAGCATGAATATGAAAATGACTAGGCCTAACGGGCCATATAAATGTGATTTGGGTCCAATGGGCCATATAAAAGTGATTTGGGCCTAATGGGCCAGATACAAGTATGTGAATTTGATTGGGCTTATAAGGGGTTTTGGGCCTAGAATATGATGACTACATAAAACTTAATAATTATTTGCGACCGTGGACAAGTCATAGGGTTAAGGTGTGGCAACAGGTATATGCTTGTCTAGGATTGGATCTAGGGAGAGCTTGGTACTTAAGCGGTCTTAATGACCCACCTCCTCTTTTCAGGATTCCTACCTGGTGTATAGTATTCGCTCATCTTAGCTCACGGGACTTGTTAATGGGCCAAGGTAAGTGAAAACCGTAATTAAGGGAAAATTATCGAAATTCCCCTAAAGGCAAAAATAACCAAAATACCCCTAGGTGTTAAATGTAGGTGACATGCATACATATGATATTTTGCTTAGGTTGCATATGGGTTGGGAATTATCGAACGGAGGAAGTATATGAGGATCGCATGGTTGCTTGACAATCATGGATCCAACTACGGCTTTTAAAGCCCAATATGTAAATGAAGGTAGTTTCACAATCGGGCTACCCTTGGTGTGTCGGTTGGGTGGGTCGATATTTATATCCCCACATGGTGTGACGGGGGATGGAGCTGGTTTGTAGCGGATGGATAATTTTGATGGGATTGCATTGCATGTTTGATGTATGATGGTTTTTGGAATGCATGTGTTTTTTTTTGTTGAGGGTTTTACACACTGATTTTGCGAAAACTCACCCCTTCTTTTATTTTATTTTCAGGTGATGCTCAATAGAAGGTTCGATGTTTGGAGGGACTCTGGGTGGCCAGCTAGCAAGATAATCTGGACTTGGTTTTTTTTAAGCATATAAGTTTTTATTTTATTAAGTATGTTTCAGACCATATTGTAACAAGGTTTCATTGTTATTATTACTTGAATTATTATTATTTTCGTTGTAAATACGAAAAGTTGAACATGGGTTTCCTAAATTATAGTATGTTTTCTACGTTTTCGCAACTAAATTTTAAAATGACATGTTTTCATAAAATCATATGTTTTAAACAAGTGATTGAAAGGATTTTTTTTTTTAAGTTAATTAAGGTTTCTTTTATTTTAAGAAGGGTTTTCAATGGAAACACATTTTCCACTAAAACACATCAATGTAACATGCCGGATTCGGCCATCACCACATCTTATCTTGTGCTATCATTAGTCACAATTAAATATAAGACTTATATGCCTAAACCTCGGTTTTCTTAAAGAATAAAAATTTAAGCTTTGCCAGGCCTTGGATTCGAACCAGCAACCTCTCATATCCATAGCATGCTTCTCGCCACTACACCGTAGGCGCCCTTATGCCATATTCCATCCCTAACTATTTTTAAGGCCTATTAACCCGCAACCAGGTTGTCCTAAAAGTATTTGCTACCATTCAGATTCGAACCCCTAATCTCTTGGCTGCGCCATACATCCCTTGCCACTACGGCACCTACCTTATTTGTGTCATTTCTCCTACCCAATTAATTATAAAGTTATTTTACCGACCTCCAGGCCACAACTTTTGTTCATGCCATGACTTGAACCTAGCACCTCTCCTTACTCCTAACGCCATCATACCACTGGGCCAAGCGCATCTTTTGTGTCGAATTTCCACCAAACATATTTATAAGGGCTAAACGCTAGCTTTCTTACTAATCATATGCGCAATAAAAATTTTCGGCAAGGTTAGGACTTGAACCCTGGACTTCCTGCTTGCTACCAACGCCTTTTGCCACTAGGCCAAGCGTTTCCTTGTGTCAGATTTTACCAGACCTTATTAATAAGCCTTCCACCTAATGCTCAGGGTCTTTTAGAAAAAAAAATGCAAAATTTTGCTAAAGCCCTTGATCGAACCTAGGACTTTTTCCACACTACCACCCCTTCCTAAATCACTTAACAATTAAACTAAACATGCAATTATAAAATATTTAAACATATTTAAGTTATTTAAGCCATCTTATAACCGTTCCCAAACTCAAGGCCTATTACTTCTGGGCCCAAAATTCAGGGTGTTACAATTTACCCTTCCTAAAAAAAATTCGTCCTCGAAATTTTTAAATAACAGGGTAGTCATGTATCAACTATCCCACTATGCTACCATTGTGCACTCTAATCCTAATAATTTTAATATATATCCAGAACATCCACCTATCGCAAACATTCCCAAACAGATACAAAATATGTATTAAATTCAGATTAAAGTGTTTTAATACAATCTGATTTCTAAGGAAATCCTATTGAACATAAACAATTAATAGCTTAAGACATATTGCAGTATAACAGTTCAACATAATTCAGTAGTAAGAGAACTTACTTGGCTCGACGTCGGAGACCTAGTGTGCGACACAATAGGATCTTTGAAAACCACCTCAATATCATTTGTAAACAATTTTTAAAGCCCAAAAACAAAGCCCATTTCATAGCCCAAGTTTTGAACTTGGCTCTGATACCACTAAATGTAACACCCTAAACTCGGCCCAGATGTTGTGGCCGAATCCAGCGTGTCATATTGAAGTGTTTTAGCAAAAACCTTGTTTTCATTGGAAACACTTCCTTAAAATGAAAAACCTTAACTACTTTGTAAAATCTCTTTCCAGTTGCGGAAGCTTTATTTAGAACATATGATTTATGAAAACTCATCATTTAAAAAAAAATTGAGTTGCGGCAACGCAGTATTTAAAAGCAGTTATGGTTTAGGAAAACCACATTCTACTTCTAATAAATATAAAACATAAAAATGATAATAGTCCTAATTTGAAATATTAGCCAGAGGAAAAGCCTTGTTACAACCCAAATCAAAAAAGAAATAATTTAAAAGCAAAATATTAAGAATTACAGAAAGACTAAATCTAAATTTTTTATGCTAGTTGGCCACCTCCGAGTCTCTCCATCCGTCGAACCGCCTATTGAGGATCACTTGAAAAGTTTAGAAGGAGGGGGTGAGTTTCGAAAAGTAAGTGTGTACAACCCTTAACGAGTATTGTAACGCCTCTCGAAACTCGAAAATCCCGAAATCTCAAATTTTTTTCTTTTTGTGCTTAGCAATTCCGGTTAAGTGTTAATTATGCGATGCTAGGTCTTGGTCAAGGTTTGAGTTCGAATCTAGGGGTAAAATAAATTATAGTATAATTATTAAAGGAACCCTGATGGCAAGTGGTTGGGCTTTTAAATAATTATAGGGGAAAATAGCATCAAAAAGCCTTGTGGAGGAGTGGTTAAGTGACACCACTAAGGGTGTAGGGAGGTGGTGTTAGTGGCTAGCAAGAAGATCCAAGGTTCGAATCGTAGCTTAGTATTTTTAGAAGTTTAATTTTTTCCTTCTAGAAGGTTGGAAGTGGCATGAAAATGGACTCCAAGGGGAGTGTTCAGAAGAGAAATTTGAGGAAAGGATCAAAGGGTTATCAGGGAGAAAAACGAGGAGATGAGAATGGGGAAGTGATGGAGCCGAATTGGGAACTTGGGCTTAAGGAATTCTGCCATAGGGGTTATAAATAGGTGCCGAATGCAAGGGAATAAGGCTAATGCTGAAATCTTTTTCTCACCTTGTTGCCAGAAGCACTCTTCCCTAAAAGCCGAAAACTCTTTTTTTTCTTTTTTTTCTGCCGATTTCTATTCTCCTCTATACAATCTTCTTTACCAATTTCTTTTTCTGCTCTTCTTCTTTAATCTGTTCCAAATAAACCTTATCCACCAAACTAAGTTTGAAAGCCGGAAAGCCAAATCTCCCAAGGGCCGAATACTCTCTGACCGAATCTAGTGTAAGTGTTTGCTCTTCCAATCGGTTTTGCTATCAATTTATTACAATGTTTTTCCCTCACTCTTTCTAATCAACTTTGGTAGGGAATTAGTATTGGATCTCGGATCTTAGATCTTTGCCGAATTGCTCTTTAGGTGTTTGGGATTTTAGTAAGTATTCCTCTCCCAATGGCTAAGGTGGCCGAATATTCATAACTAAGATAAGGGGGCTTGCGTTGGATACAAGTTATGTATTATTCTGGTTTTAATAGTTAAGATTGGTGCAGATCTAGGAGTTGATCGTGGTTAGTGATTTAAAAAGGGGGCTGATCGCTCAAGGTAAGGTTAAGGTGAGGTTTCGGTTTTAGTAAGGATATGTAGTAAGCATGTGATTAATTGAAGGGTGATATCGTTTGTAGGTTGGTGATCGTGTTATTTTGTGACAGGTTTTAAATATTTATAATTACTCGTTCTTGGAACTAACTTTTATCATGATGTAGGCAAGTGTACCTATCGAACAATAGTATAGTTTTAGCAAGATCGAATTGTCGAACCCAAAGGAACTAAAAGTACTAGTGATGACTGTCTTTTTATTATCTAGCCTAAGAATAAGGGGGTTTGTTTTAACTAACTAGTTAACTAAACTAAGAATTCACAGAAAAAAAAATTGGGGAATTACTTTTGGAAAACGATTGAATTAGGACAATACCCAAGGAAGAATCCACCTAGACTTTACTTGTTATTCTGACTCCGATCGGACGATTTATTCATTTGACTTGATCTGTAGAAATCCCTAAGTTATATTATTATCTCTCTCAAGACTAACAACGTCTAACCCTAGGTTGAATAACTGAAATCTCTTTCTAATTAACTTCCTAGGGTTGCATTAACTCGATCTCTGGATCCCTTTATTAGGTTTCACCCTAATCCGGCAAAATCTTATCACCCTATCTCTAGGCGCGCAATCAACAACGCTTAATTATGAAAATTGTACTCTTAGACAAGGTCTATTCCTCCTCTGAATAAGAGCGTAACTTGAATCAATATCCTGGAATATCAAAACAAGAATTAAGAACACATAATTAAGAACAAGTCAAATATTTATCATACAAGGTCTACCCGTGTGAGTCTACTTCGATTCTACCAAATTGACACGGCCGTGTGGCCTGCCTGTGTGAGGAAGTCCAGACCGTGTTGATCTCGTATGTTGGCCCATTTTCTTAATTTTTGGCCGTTTCTCGTTCCTTTAGCTCTCCTATGCTCACCTTAGTATAAAACATGAAATTAAGGCATTAGGAGCATCGAATTCACCAATTATAAGGAAAAATCATTCATAAAATACGCTAAGTATAGGGTAAAAATATGTATAAATGACAGTTTATCAGTTGGTGACTAAGGGAATCACAGCACGCTTACTTACCAGGTGTGTACATACACTGCACACACACAATGAATCAGCAAAAGCTGAAATGCCGAAAAACTGAAAATTTGAAATGCCAAAAAGCCAAAAGTTGGGCTACGGTAGTCTTACGAGTGCACGAACACTCGTGAGGAGGAAACCGATAGGTTGTCTAAGGCTCATGGACGATTCCATGGACTTGGGCTGTGAATTGGCCAACCGGGCCAAAATAGGATGGGCTGTTGGGCCCATAATGGGCAAAATTGATAATTGAAGCTATGTTATAGAATTTCGTATGTGAGCATGAATATGAATGTGACTGGGCCTAATAGGCCATATATATGTGATTTGGGCCTAATGGGCCATATATAGTTGATTTGGGCCTAATGGGCCATATGAATATGATTGGGCCTACTATTTGATAACTACATAAGACTTAGGCTTAGTTTGGATAGGCGGTGTGTTTACCTCCGGTGAGGTTAAACACAACGGTGGTAGTAAAATTAGTTACTGTAGCGGTGAGATTAGATACTGTAGCGGTGAGATTAGAAACAGCGGTGGAGTGTGTGTTTGGATTCAAACGCAGCTGTAGCGGTGAGGTGAAAATAAAAAATGACTATTAAGGACATTAGATTAGAATTGATATATAATAGAAGTTTTTAAATTATTTTACTTATAGAAAATTATTAAAATATGTGAATTTATAAATTCATTTAATAAAATATTAAAATGTATCTTCCAATATTTTATTATAAATATTTTAATGAATTATATAATCAATTTAAATTATTTATTAGATAAAATGATAATATTTTTTAATTTTTTATAGTTAAATATTCTTTTATAACAATGATAAAATTATTTTCGCAAATAGTAACATTATACTTGGATCAAATTTTGAAGTATCTAAACGAATGATTTTTAATAAAAAAAAAAAATATATATATATATATATAGTAACATAAGACATAACAAGTTTCATTATTACTAGAAAATTAGATTATGATACAAAATTGTTTTTACAAATATTGATTCATTAAACTATTTGCAATGGTTTCCCTTAACATTGTAATTTCAAGGTCACTTTCACTGTTAGAAGAACTCGATTCATCTCTATCAAAATGGCCTGAAGAGATTGGCATGTCGGGTATATTCTCAAATTGTCGAAAATCCTTATCATTTGACCAAGCATGTCTTCAAATGTAATTATGCAAAACCATTGTTGCAATAACTATTAAAACTTGCTTGTCGAATGAATAACTTGGAATATCTCTTAATATTGGCCATTTTTTTTCCACACTCCAAATGTTCGTTCAATCACAGAGCGTAGCGAAGAATGGGCATGATTTAAAATTTCTTTTTTTCCAGATGCTCGATGATTACCTCGATGAAAGTCAGGTAAATGATATCATTCCCCCCCTATATGGACCTATAAAACCTGCCATTTGTGCATATCCTGAATCCACAAGATAATATTTTCCTATAAAAAAGTAAAACATAATATCAAGTTTAAAAAAAAATTAAAAATTTTAATATTATTTTTTATGTAAAGATTAATTAAAAAAATTAAAGTTCAACCTGGTGGAGGGTGTGGAAACTTTAACTCTTGTTTTCTAAGTGCTTGCAAAAAATTCTCTTCATCATGTGTTTGTTCCTTCCCAACCAGAAAAATGCAAAATAAAGCACATGTTGAAGTCACAAACTGCCATAATATTTTAAGTTGGTTCACCTTTCCGTCCGATATAAGGTATTTGACAAGAAGGCGAAATGCATGCTTTTATGTGTGTTCCATTTATGGCCCCAATACAATCCTTTAAAATAAATACAAGTAATGAGATAAAAGTTAGAAATAATTTATATTTTAAAAATATAAAGATTATGTAAATTTTACCTTAAAGTGAGGCCAATATCTTGTATCATGTCGAATATGGTTCGGTACTTCCTCGAATTGATCTTCAGTGGGTTTAATCGTGTCTATTCCCATTCGAGCAAATATATGTAACATATCAGTAAAAATTCGACTAACAGTTTCCCCAGATTGTTGAAATCGCTCTGCTGCATTTGAATTTGATTCTCTATTTCCAAGAATATACAATGATAATGCTAACTTCTCCATCGCAGATACACTCCCATGCTTTAAGCCATAATTGGTTTGCAAATCATGCAACAAGCTGTGAAATATATTTTTTGGCATCCTAAAACTATTCATGCAACGACCATCATGCCCATTTAATATTTCGTCCACCCACATTTGACCTGTATAATTTGAATCCATACACGGTTGCTTAGTGAAATAAGTTTCATGGTGTAGCAATACACTGCTTAACACTTGTTCTTCCTCTTCATGATAATTGTTGTGCTCAACTTGTGTAACAATTGTGGCTATTCTTCATTAAGCTTCTTCACTTAATTCAGGGGTATCATAATTCATATAAAAACTATTATACATATTGTTAAATTCATCCATAACCTGAAAAAGTAATCAAATGAAAATAAATTAATAACTTGTGACATTCTATACAACATAAAAAATTGAATAAAAGCATAGCTAAAAATACCAAACATAAAAAATATCATACATTAGGTTTACATATAAAAAAGTAGATCATACATTAGTTTTGCATAAAAAAAGTAGATCATACATTAGGTTCACATATAAAAAAGTAGATCATACATTAGTCTTGCATATGAAAAAGTAGATCATACATTAGTTTTACATATAAAAAAGTAGCATAGTTATATTACAATAATAATTCTAAGGAACTTATGGTGGAGGTGATGGATGGTATGGTTGGAAGAGAAATGAGGATGTTGCTATCAATGATGAAAATGATGCAATTGGATTTTGTTCAGCATACTCACGTCGAAGCCACCAAACCCAAACATCTGGATCTAAGTTCAAAAACACTTCTCGTTTCATTGGTATTTGGAACATTTTGATGGCAAAATAGTACAATTCATCTTTTTTTGGAATTTCATCTCCCAAATTACGCAAAGCATCCATTGCATTTGAAATAGTATATTCAGAGTGAGGAAAAATAATTTCATTCACTGACTTCCTTGGACTAGCCATACTCTCACACAGTTTCTCAATATGAGTAGCCAATGAATCTCTTGATGATTTTCTACTTGAACTTGATTTTTTTCCTTTGCCGTGTACAACGCCAAGTGTTTCCTTTCTTCGATTAGGAGTTTCACGAGGAGGGTTTGATGGTACCTCATTAGGAGGGATAGTTTCATTACCATTACTATTTTCATCTG
Source organism: Gossypium longicalyx (assembly GCA_025698465.1). Taxonomy (NCBI): domain Eukaryota; kingdom Viridiplantae; phylum Streptophyta; class Magnoliopsida; order Malvales; family Malvaceae; genus Gossypium; species Gossypium longicalyx. The sequence continues at coordinate 47,935,449 of CM047005.1, read as the reverse complement.
AATCACCAAATCCCTCATTAGGTGTATCATCTCCCATAGAAACCCCACTTGGAAGAACACCAGACGAAGGTGCCCATGCATTCTCTCCAGTGGCTACAATGCCACCAAACATTTGCCACATTAAATCATTCAATCATGGTTCAATTTCTTTCTTCTTAAATCCTTTAAAATCAGGATTTTTCTACATAACATGTTAAATGTTATACTCAGATATTTATATTTGTAAATTATTAATTTCACTAAACTTTATGCATTAAAATAATAATAAAGTTAACACTAACCTGTATTTTTTCAGCCCACCATTCTTCGGTAGCATTGACCGTCTTTTTAGATGGACACCATCCAATACCTGTAGATTCCTTAAGCAACTCCCTCCATAACCTCCATCCCTTTTTTAATGTATCCCAATTGTTTTTCAATTGAGGTTTTCCATAATTTTTTTGAGTTTTTGCTTGAAAAAGAGCAACGGCATTTTCCCATCCTTTTGAGTTTAGATGAGTTGTCGGTCTATTACCAGCATTGACTTCATTCACGCAAAGTTCGCAAAATATCAATGTCAGCTCATCATCCCAAACAGCTTTTGTTGCTAAGGTACTATCTCCCTCCACAAATTTTCGTGTCTTTACCATCTATTATCATTATTTTGATTTTAAATGTCAACTGACATAAAACCATAAATATATAATTAGATATAATAATATAGTTTCATAAAAAATTAAGAATAACACATTAGAAAAAGATCAAAGCCATAAGATGAACAGTAAAGAAAAAATTCTCAAAGATCCGTGGTAAACAATAACGAGGATATACAAAAGATAATTGATTATGACTATCTTTTCAAAAGTGTAAGCAAACTTGAGCAGTTTGGTTTTTCTTAGCAACACTAGTCATCAAATTTTTACATTAATCTAAAAAAAAAAAGCATGCATTTAATCACTCAAGGTTATGGCGTCAATCTCATAGTATAACTAATTATTTATGATTATTTGCTTTTAAAATTTTAATAATAAGCTATTATTTATTAAAAATATAAGAAATAGGAATGATTTTGAAACAATTTAAAATAATTAAAAAGAAATTTAATTTAATGATCAAAATAAATTTAAATTTTCAATAATTAAAAATATTTATTATTTAATTTATTTAAAGTTTTAAAATTACATTAATTTTAAATAGATCTGCAAACTGAGAAAAGAAAAGACAATGAGAAAAAGAAAAAAGGAAAAGGTTGGAGGGGGAAAAAAGGGAGGTGACTTTTTTTAAATAGACTTCCGGATAGACTTTTTTTTAAATAGACTCTTAAACATTAAATATTCAATACACGATTAATATCATTGAATTAAACAAATTGATAAATTGATATGGATTTATACTAATTTACCTTTATTTTAAAGAATAATTTTTAAATTTATATATTTATCGTAATACAAAATCATAATTTTAAAAATTAAATATTTATATTAGTTTGTTATTATTTTCTAAATATTAGTATTGTTGAAATGCTATAAAATATAATTGAATCATTAAAAAATTGCCTTAGTTGCATATAAATTATTTTAGTAAATTATTAGTTTTTTAGTAAAAAAGATATTAGTTTTAATTTCATTTATTTAAATTAATATGCACAAAACTTAAAATTTAAATTATTTAGCATTCTGAAAAATCAACTTATTATTAAATAATTGAATTAAAATTGAAAGTATATTAGTTAAATATTTAAGAGGTTAAAAATAATGTAAAAATTTAGTAAAAAATTGAAAGTATCTCTCGGACTCATTTATTAGAAAGATTGGTAAAAAATTGAAAGTATCTCTCGAACTCATCTATTATTTTAGTAAATTGAAAGTATGCATTCAATATTGCTAATTAACTTTAGAGGCAGTAATTCACCAAAGATGCATTCCTACAACAATTCTGGCGATAACAGAGTAGCTAAGAACTATATCAATGCCATATAGGTGATCAATTACTTACAATTCCAAACACAACACCGTCGAAGGCAGTATGATACTCAAAATTTGGAGTTGGAAACTCAGGAGTGGGATAAGCAAAAGTAAGGGGAAGCTCAGGGCAGCCCAAAATGATGAACCTACAACAGAAAAGTAAGCATAAACAATATAGAAAAAATGTATTATGTTTCAACATTAAAAAACTTAACTAGGACCAGAAGCATAATTATGTCTCAAGCATTAAGATTACCAATCATATTTAAATTTATTTACGTTTGACCCTGAAAATATCGCCCTCCAAGTTAGACTTCTATGGTTGTTGGTCGGTAGTTTCGTTGGATATGTTCTACGATTTTCTCTTCACTTCAAAACAAAATTATTGTTTAGTTAAGTAAAAAGGTCTTTGGTAGGTACAACTCAAAGACCAAACTAACAGTATAAAGTCTCTTTCAATATTTTTACTAGTTTTTCTCTTCATTGAATCACTAGTTTTCTAATAAACAATTATTTGCAGATGATATTTGAATTTACTGCGAACCACATGCTTAGTTATGAGCCAGAAAAATTGTCAGATACTATAGCCCTAAGCTTATCCAACTTCTTGGAGGGACTGATGGCATTTCCTATACGTGTCCCCGGTATAGCTTTCTACAGATGTAAAAAGGTAAGCCATTCAAGAAAACTAGAATTCCCAAAACGAAATTAAAATTTTTATATATAAACATTACAGAGGCAGTAAAAAGTAATACAAGTAATAAGTAAATTAGTGGAAGAGAGAATGAATTCGGGAGAAGGTGGACGAATTAGCAAAATAGATTTTCTCGACCAAATTGTGGAAGACATGAGGACAGAATCATTCTTGACAAAGGAATTTGACACTCATGTTCTCTTTGGAATCCTCCTAGCTAGCTTTGAGACTGTTTCTTCCACTATTGCCTTAGCCATCAAGTATTTATCTGACCATCCTTCTTTACTAAAACAACTTACGGTACCAAGATATATAATTATTTAATATTTTCTTTCTTTTTTCTTATATATATATATATATATACTTGTATAATTCATTATCTGTAAATTTATATATATTTTATTAACTCTTGACAAGGAGAAGCATGAGTAGATTCTTAATAAGAAAAGAAGAGATTGTAATCCTGGACTTGAAGATGGACTTGAATGGGAGGATTACAAATCCATGCATTTTACTCATAACGTTAGTCATATATATCATCTCTCTCCCTTTATATACAACCAAGGAGACTAGTGTAAAGGATTCGACCGTTAAATCTATTGATATAATTATATATATATATCATGCATATAAAATTTTTAATCGATACAATATTTTTATTATATCGATCTAAAATATATATTCAACAGTTGAAATTTCTTTCATAAAATAGATAGTTTAAATTTGCTTAGCCCACTTCAAAACAAAGAAGTGATTGATAATTTTACTGAAGCTAATATATTAGGGAAAGGTGGATTTGGATTGTTTATAAATGTGTATTGCATGATGGGACACAAATTGTAGTCAAAAGGATGGAATGTGTTGGTGCAGGTACTAAAGGAATGGCTGAGTTCCAAGCTGAAATTGCAGTGCTTTCAAAGGTTAGGCATTTGGTTGCTCTTTTAGGTTATTGTATCAATGGTAATGAGAGGCTTTTGGTTTATGAGTACATGCCTCGTGGTACCCTTTGTATCCGGGTTAAGCATCAGGATCTTATACATTTTATTCAGTGCTACATCTGTAGTGCAAGATTGTCATAAAATCTACATCAGACATCTCAATGATCAAAATATCAAATATGGTTTCAATAATAAGAATCTACTTTTTAGATAGAAACAATAAGATATCATGCATCTTATTTGCATCTCATATGGGTAAATTTTGAGCATAACAAAGCTCAAGAAAACTAAAATATTAAACTTAAAATGACTGGTAATAGTAGTAAAAATTTGGCCTATATTCCTATGAGCTAAAATGAACTACAAAAAAAATGTAGAATAAAGGAACGTCTAACTTCTAATTCAAGATCTAATATGGGAGGGAGATCGTATTAAACTGACAAAACATACTATAAAGGCTCTTACTAGACATTGGGACTTTGAAAGGCATCTGACTATGCAATCTCTAGATACTATAACAATGTTATCAATGTGAGCAAAGAGTCTTACTATGCATTGGGAATTTGGGACATCAGAAGTACTAAAAGTGACATAAGGAAACCATCTAACTATGCAATCTCTGGATACTTTAACCATGTTAACAATTTCAGAAAAAGAGACCACAAAGCTCTTACTTGGAAATTTACGACATATGGAAGCACTAATATAAAAATCTCTCAAAAACTAAAGTTTTGAAAGTCCCCACTCTTACGGACCAATTATAAAACTAATGCACCATTAAGGTTTAGTAGTACCGGAAGCACCTTTACCAGTTTTCTCACCCCTAACTTGACTTCCTTAAAAGACTGTAACGAAGGCACATATTGCTTAGTAAACATTTTACCACCTTGAGTCATTTGTTTGATAAAATGCATGGACATATCTCATCCTTCAAGCACGGTTCATAAGATCTAAAAATAGAATTTGAGGAACCCCATCATCATAACATCTTATTTTGGATAAATAAGCCAAATCATCAATTCTGCTCTATTCAGTTCCAAGTTCATGGCTACAACACAAATGTTAAACCATATTTCCCTAAATTTAATGCTGCATGTCCTAAAAATGCTAAAAACATGTTACACAGAGAGAAGGAAGATAAAGAATGAAGTTTTATGACCTCCTCTACCTATTTTACTTCTAAATGGGGCAAATCAAGAGCTGCAGAAACAACCATTTAAGAGAGTGTCCATCTAATTTACAAAAACCCAATCCGTAGCTCCAAAGGTTAAACCGCAAACAAGGAAGTTTTTGTTCACAGAAAAGGCCAAAGTCACAAAAATCGGTCTAGTGAACTTCATTTACATACATTTGGGTACCTACCAAACATTTGGGTGCCTACCAAAGGTTGAACCGCAAACATTTAGGTGCCTACCATTTACATACAGAGGATCCATTTACAAACTGTGAATATGGTAGCAAGAAGAAACAGAGAATATGGGAATGAAAAGAAATTACTTACAAGAAGAAACAGAGAGACTTTGTACTTCACAGGCTTGTCGATCGTCGGGGGAGTTGAAGAGCTTCACAGAGAATTTGGTTATTTTCTTCACAAATCTAAAAACAAATAAGGTTCGGGAAGGAATGAGGCCAAAATTTCAAGGATAAAATGGTAAAAAAATAAATAAAAGTATGCCTATTTTCCTAGTTGCCTTTAATTGTTGCTTTGAAAGCTTGATCCGTTTTTCAAAGACCAAAGAAGTGAGAATGAAATGAAATTTCATTGCCTGACCGGATCAGAAACAAGCAAGCGGAGATTTAGTGAGGTTGGGTAACCCAACTGAAACTTACTAGTGAAAAAAGCGGTACCAAAGGCAGTCTTAATTAATTTATTGCGACCGTGGACAAGTCAAAGGGTTAAGGTGTGGTAACGGGTATATGCATGTCTAGGATTGGATCTAGGGAGAGCTTGGTACTTAAGCGGTCTTAATGACTCACCTCCTCTTCTCTGGAATCCTACCTGGTGCATAGTATTCGTTCATCTTAGCTCACGGGATTTGTTAACGGGCCAAGGTAAGCGAAAATCGTAATTAAGGAAAAATTACCAAAATGCCCCTAAGGGAAAAAATGACCAAAATACCCCTAGGTGTTGAATGCAAGTTTTATGGATGTGACATGCATACATATGATTTTCTAATTAGGTTGCAAATGGGTTGGGAATTATGGAACGGAGGAAGTATATGAGGATAACATGGTTGCTTGACAATCGTGGATCCACTGACGGCTTTTAAACCCAAATGTAAATGAAATAGTTCCACAACCGGGCTACCATTGATGTGTCGGTTGGGTGGGTCGATATTTATATCCCCACATGATGTGACGGGGGACGGAGCTGGTGTGTAGCGGATGGATAATTGGGATGGGATTGCATTGCATGTTTGATGTATGATGATTTTTGAATGCTTATTTTGTCGAGGATAGTACAAATCGAGTTTGCGAAAACTCACCCCCCTCTTTTATTTTATTTTCAGGTGATGCTCAGTAGAAGGTTCGATGTTTGGAGGGACTCTGGGTGGCTAGCTAGCAAGACAATTTGGACCTTTTTTTTTCTAAGCATATAAGTTTCTATTTCATTAAGTACTTTTCGGACCTGGTTGTAATAGGGCTTCCATTTTGTTAGTAGTTGGATTACTATTTTTATGTGATGTAATTATAAGAAGTTAAACATTGTTTCTTAAACAATAGTATGCTTTTCTACGCTTCCGCAACTAAATATTAAAGTGACTTGTTTTCATAAAATCATATAATTTAAACAAGCGATTGAAAGGAGTTTTTTTAATTTAATTAAGGTTTCTTTTATTTTAAGAAGGGTTTTCAATGAAAATATGATTTTCACTAAAACACTTCAATGTGATGCGCCAGATCCGGCCATAACGTTCGGGCCGGGTTTGGGGTGTTACATTTAGTGGTATTAGAGCCGAGGTTGTAAAACTCAGGCTGTGAAATGGGCCCTATTATTATTTGGGTTTCTCTTTTCTACTTACTATTTGGATTTTAAAAATATTTTGGATCACATCGTTTTGGAAAAAGAGAAAAGCTTGTTGAGCGGCACACCGAGTCTCTAACGTCGAACAAAGTAAGTACTTTTATTTTTAAGTTTGTTTAAATTATTATACAGTAGATAGTTAGAGGGCTACTTTAGATGATTGTTAGAATGGAACTAAAACCCGTAGGATCTGGAAACTGTAGAGGATTTTCGAAAACAATCTACTGTTTAAATATTTTCATAAAACATCGGTGTAATTATTAAACTAACTAAAACTTCATAAAATTTTAACCCAGATAATATGCAATTCGACGATGAGTGCTAGAAGAGGCGCAAGAGGCCGTGGCTGAGGCTGCGGAAGTGTTAGGGCTGAATCGTCGCCATCAGGCCATATGCCCGATGTTGGAGTAGAAGGGGCTCTGATCACCTGTGGCTGGGAATGGACTGTATGATCGGGCCGCGGGAGAAGATGCATTGTCGTAGGTAATATTGAGGATTTTGGAAAGGGTCGCTGGGCCTAACAATGGCACTTGAAATCGGGGGTCCATTCCGGAGCGACTTCAATCGAATGGGGCTGAGATCTTTAAGGGCATGGCTGGCATGGCTCCAAACGTGGCAGAGTACTGGTTAGAGGCCACTGAAAGAATAATGGAGGACCTAGATTTTTCACCGGAACAAAAGCTGAAAGGGATAATGTCACTGCTTAGGGAAGAAGCCTACCAATGGTGGTTGACGGTGAAAGAGGGCACCCAACTAGAACGGGTCACTTGGGAGTTTTTCAAAGTTGTATTCTAAGGGAAGTATGTGGGTGCAAGCTATGTGGATGCTAGAAGGAAGGAGTTCCTGAACTTGACCCAAGGAAACAAATCGATGGCAGAGTATGAACTGGAGTTTCTACGCCTTAGTAGGTATGCAAGAGTAATGGTGGCAGCGAAATATGAGCATTGCGTTAGGTTTGAGGATGGACTTAGAGGTAGACTCAAGGTATTGATAGATCCACAAAGGGAGCGAGTTTTCTCAAAGTTGGTGGAGAAAGCAAAGATAGCAGAGGAGGTAAAGCACACTGAGCGCTTAAATCGGGAAAAAAAGGGGTAAGAATAAGAGGGAGGCTGAGACTCTAGGTGTTGGGCAGGGGCTCAGGGCTAGGGCCAAAAATAATGGGCCAGTTAGAACAGGCCCCCTGCTGCTAATCTAGGGGTGCCACCTTATGCTGATTGTTGGAGAAGCCGTAGAGGCGAGTGTTGGAAGAGGATGGGAGCTTGTTTCGCTTGTGGGTCTATGAAGCATAAGATCAAGGATTACCCCCGAATGTTAGGTCGAGTGCCAGTAGTGGGCCAAGATGGTGCTCAGCCACCAAGGGGTGGTCAGCTGCCGCCAAGGGGTCGTGGGCAAGCCAGGGGCGGTAACAGTAATGGGCGTGGACGTGGAGCACCAGGCAAAAATACAGGTCCTGCTGAGGCGAGACAACCAGCTTTGGTTTATGATGCTCGTCACCGAGAAGATGGGGATGCCCCAGATGTGATAATAGATATGTTCCTTATATGTGAGTTACCTTACACAGCATTGATTGATATTGGATCGACGCATTCATATGTTGCATGCGATGTGACTGAATCTTTGGGTGATATGTTTGAAATTACTGCGAATAAGATGACTGTGATCAGTCCGTTAGGGCAGTCAGTAGGAGTGAATAAGTTGTTTAGGGAGGTACCCTTAGTAGTCCAAGGAGTTTTAGTGGATTTGATGGAGCTGCCGTTTAGCGAATTCGACTTAATCTGAGGTATGGATTGGCTGGTGAAGCACTGAGCCACCTTGGATTACACTGCAAAGGGAATAGTGTTAAGAACAGTAGAGGATAAGGAGGTAGTGGTGATTGGTGAAAGCCATAATTATCTATCAAATGTGATCTTGGTGTTAAGGGCTGAGAAATTAGTACGAAAGGGATTCGAAGCCTTTTTAGCTTATATTAGTAATACGGAGGCTAAGAGCCTTACTGTTAAGGAGTTGAGAACCGTTAGGGATTTTCCTGATGTCTCTCCTGAGGAGCTACCTGGGTTGCCACCCAGCAGGGAAGTAGAATTTGGAATCGAGTTGTTACTTGGGACGGCTCCGGTGTCCATCATTCTATATTGGATGGCCCTAAAGGAGTTGGTGGAACTTAAGGCACAAATTCAGGAATTATTGGATCGAGGATTCATACGACCAAGTGTGTTTCCATGGGGAGCACCGATGTTATTCGTGAAGAAGAAGGATGGAACCTTGCAAATGTGCATCGACAATCGACAGTTAAACAAGTTAACTGTTAAAAACAAGTACCCTCTACTGAGAATCGATGATCTTTTTGATCAGTTTAGGGGAGCTTCTGTTTTCTCAAAGATTGACCTGCGTTCAGGATATCACCAATTGAGGGTTAAGGCAGAAGATGTTCATAAGACAACTTTCAGAACTCGTTATGGGCACTACGAGTTCTTGGTGATGCCATCCAGGCTGACGAATGCACCTACTGGTTTCATGGATCTCATGAATCGGGTTTTCCAACCCTATTTGGATCGGTTTGTGATAGTCTTTATAGATGACATTTTAGTGTACTCAAAAGATGAGGATGAGCATGATGCATACTTAAGGATTGTGTTATAGACTTTGAGGGAGAAGCGGTTGTATGCCAAATTCAGTAAGTGTGAATTCTAGCAAAGGGAGGTTACTTTTCTAGGACATGTGATGTCAGCCGAGGGAATTAAGGTGGATCCCCGAAAAATTGAAGCCGTGTTAGACTGGAAAATACCCAAGTCAGTATAAAAAATCTGAAGTTTTTTGGGTTTGGCATGATACTATAGGCGGTTTCTTGAGGGTTTTTCAGTAATTACTGCACCCTTAACTAAGTTGTTGAGGAAGGGGGTATCGTTTGTTTGGATGGACAAGCAGCAAGAGAGTTTTGGAAAACTTAAGAAGGTTTTAACTGAAACCCCTGTGTTGATTTAGCCAGTGCCTAGGAAGGAGTTTACAGTTTATAGTGACGCGTCACATCTGTGCCTGGGATGTGTACTTATGCAAGAAGGAAAGGTGGTTGCGTATGCGTCACGGTAACTTAAGACTCACGAGGTGAATTATCCAACCCATGATTTGGAGCTAGCTGCGGTGGTGTTCGCGCTTAAAATATGGAGGCATTACTTATACGGGGAAAAGTGCATAATTTATTCAGACCATAAGAGTTTGAAGTACCTCCTTACCCAAAAAGAGCTAAACATAAGGCAACGTAGGTGGGTTGAATTGTTGAAGGATTATGATTGTACGATTGAATATCACCCTGGCAAAGCGACTGTGGTAGCCGACGCGTTAAGTTGCAGGGCTAAGTCAGACTTGAGGGCTATCCTCACCCGTTTAAGCTTGTGGATGATGGAAGCTTGTTAGCCGAGCTTCAGGTAAAGTCAGTGTGGGTCGACCAGATAAGGAGTAAGCAGCTAGTGGATGAGACCTTAGGTGCTCATTTTAGACAAGTGGAGAGTGGGGAGACATTGGACTTTGGGATAAATAGTGAAGGAGTATTGTGTTTCTGTGGGAGGATATGTACACCAAAGGTTGATGATCTAAGGTAGTCCATTCTGCGAGAAGCACATAGCAGTCTCTACGCAATGCATCCTGGCGAAAACAAGATGTATCGGAATTTGCGAGAGCTTTATTGGTGGCCAGGACTCAAGTGTAAGGTTATCGATTTCGTAATAAAATGTTTGGTTTGTCAAAAGGTAAAGGCGGAACATCAGTTACCTTCGGGATTGCTTCAGCCAGTGAAGATTCCACTCTGGAAGTGGGAAAGGATCACTATGGGCTTTGTTAGTGGGCTACCCTTGACACCTACTAAGAAAGACTCGATATGGGTTATAGTGAATCAGTTAACCAAGTCTGCCTATTTTGTACCGATTCGCACCGATTACTCGTTACAAAAGTTGGCTAGGTTGTATGTGGCAGAGATTGTAAGATTGCATAGAGTGCCAGTATCCATAATATCTTATAGGGACCCACGTTTCACTTTGCGATTTTGGAAAAAGTTGCATGAGGCGTTCGATACTAGGTTGAACTTCAGCACCACATTCCACCCTCAAACTGATGGACTGTCGGAAAGGGTGATCCAAATGTTGGAAGATATGTTGAGGGGATGCGTGATAGAGTTTCGAGGTAGTTGGGAGGATTATTTGCCGTTAGCCGAATTCGCGTATAATAATAGCTATCAAGCAAGCATTAGGATGGCTTCGTATGAAGCACTGTATGGGCAAAGGTGTCGAACTCCAACGTGTTGGACGGAGTTGGGCGAACGGAAAGTTTTGGGCCCAGAGTTAGTAGCCAATACTGAGGATAAGGTAAAATTGATTCGGGATCGGTTGAAGGAGGCCTCTGATAGGCAAAAGTCGTATGTTGACCTTAAGCGTCGAGAAATAGAGTATGCAGTGGGAGACTTAGTTTTTCTGAAGGTCTCTCCGTGGAAGAAAGTGTTAAGGTTTGGAAGAAAGGGTAAGCTAAGCCCAAGGTTCATTGGGCCATATCGGGTTGTAAGGCGGATTGGGCCAGTTGCTTACCAACTGGAACTATCTCCTGAACTAAGCCAGATCCACGACCGTGTTTCATGTTTCCATGCTGAGGTGGTATCGCTTAGATCCTTGACATGTCGTGGCGGTGGAAGAAATCGAGCTCAGGCCAAGCCTAACTTTCGAGGAAGAGCCGATACAAATAATTGGTCGAGATGTCAAAGAACTAAGAAGGAAGTCCGTTCCATTAGTCAAAGTACTTTGGTAGAATCACAAGGCTGAAGAGGCTACTTTGGAACCTGAGGAAGTGATGCGACGTCAATATCCTCAACTGTTTGAATTAGGTAAAATTTTGAGGATGAAATTTCTTTTAGGGGGAAGAGTTGTAATGCCCCAAAAATCTAGAAACCCGAAAATCCCAAAATCTCAATTTTTTTTCTTTTTGTGCTTAGCAGTTTCGGTTAAGTGTTAATTACGCGATGGTAGGTCTTGGTCAAGGTTTGAGTTCGAAACTAGGGGTAAAAGAAATTATAGTATAATTATTAAAGGAACCCTGATGGCAAGTGGTTGGGCTTTTAAATAATTATAGGGAAAATAGCATAAAAAAGTCTAGTGGAGGAGTGGCTAGGTGACGCCACTTAGGGTGTAGGGAGGTAGCGTTAGTGGCTACCAAGGAGATCTAAGGTTCGAATCCTAGCTTAGTATTTTTAGAAGTTTAATTTTTTCCTTCTAGAACGTTGGAAGTGGCGTGAAAATGGACTCTAATGGGAGTGTTCAGAAGAGAAATTAGAGGAAAGGATCAAGGGGTTATAAGGGAGAAAATCGAGGAGATGAGAAAGGAGAAGTGATGGAGCCAAATTGGGAACTTGGGCTTGAGGAATTTGGCCATAGGGGTTATAAATAGGTGTCGAATGCAAGGGAATGAGGCTAATGCCAAAATCTTTTTCTCACATTGTTGCTAGAAACACTCTTCCCTAAAAGCCAAAAACTCTTTTCTTTCTTTTCTTTCTGTTGATTTCTATTCTCCTCTACACAATCTTCTTTGTCAATTTCTTCTTCTACTCTTCTTCTTTAGTCTGTACCAAATAAACCTTATTCACCATACTAAGTTTGATAGCCAAAAAGCCAAATCTCCTACGGGCCAAATACTCTTTGATAAAATCTAGTGTAAGTGTTTGCTCTTCCAATTGGATTTGCTATGAATCTATTACGTTGTTCTTCCCTCACTCGTTCTAATCAACTTTGGTAGGGAATTAGTATCAGATCTCGGATCTTAGCTCTCTGTTGAATTGCTCATTAGGTGTTTGCACTTTGGTAAGTATTCCTCTCCCATTGGCTACGGTGGCCGAATGTTCATAATTAAGATAAGGGGGCTTGTGTTAGATACGAGTCATCTGTTATTCTAGTTTCAATAGTTAAGATTGGTGCAAATCTAGGAGTTGATCGTGGTTAGTGATTTAAAAAAGGGGTTGATCGTGCAAGGTATGGTTAAGGTGAGGTTTCAGTTTTAGTAAGGATATGTATTAAGCATGTGATTAATTGAAGGGTGATATCTGTAACAACCTGAATTTGGGCCTAGAAGTTTTGGGCCTTGAGCATGGGAGCGGTTGAAGGCAGCTTATAATATTTTGTTGTGCATGTAAAATTCGTTAATGAAGGCTTGTTTTAGTGGTTAAGTGTGCTGAGAAGTGTTGGAGAAGTCCTGGGTTCAAACCTGGACTCTAGCAAAAATTTTGGTTTAAGGTGAATCAAACCCTGGGTGTAGTAGGTAAGCCTTAAGAATATTGTTGGAGAAATTGTGCCACAAAAAGCCTTGTGGTCTAGTGGCAAAGTAGCGCCACATAAGAGGCAGGAAGGTGGTGTCATAGAGTTGGCAAGGAGGTCTAGGGTTCGAAACTCAAGGTAATCAAAGAGCATTTATTTTGCTAACAGGGGGCGGCAAAAGTTGGTGTTGAATTTAAACTCTGATAATGGAGGGATCCCACATCGGGAAGCTAACATAAGAGTGGATGCGAAGCTGGCTTTAAATAGAGAGAACCATGAGGAGAGTAAAGGTACCTTTCTTGGCTGATCCCTTTCGTTTTATGGCGTGCTCGTTTGGGTTGGGCATCGGCTAAGAGTTCTCGGAGCGCGGATTAACTCCAGTCTCCTATCAGGTGTGTATTTCTCACTACTCTAGCTGTAGGACGGCTACTTCGGGCCATGTGGGCCCAGTGTAGTAAATATTGGACTAGGCTAGGTGAATCTCATATTTGTGGCTAAATTTGGGCTAAAAGGGCCACCTGAGCGTTTGGGCCCATTTGGGCCGAGAATGGGCTTTAGGCCATTCATATTGTTATCCCTGTTTAAAATACTTTAGAATTACTGAAATACCCTTGTAGGGTAGAATTACTAAAATACCCTTGTAGGGTAGAATTACTAAAATACCCCTATAGGGTAGAATTACTGAAATACCCTTGTAGGGTAGAATTACTGAAATACCCCTGTAGGGTATAATTACCGAAATACCCTTGTAGGGTAGAAATACCGAAATACCCCTATTGGGTAGAATTACTGAAATACTCTTGTAAGGTAGAATTACTAAAATACCCTTGTAAGGTAGAATTATCGAAATACCCTTGTAGGGTAGAAATACCGAAATACCCCTGTAGGGTAGAATTACTGAAATACCCCTGTGGGGTAAAATTACCATTTTGCCCCTAGGGTGTTAAATGACTGTTTTACCCTTGGGGGCAAGTGACTAACTTGGACTGTGTGGATTTGATTGTGAATATATGTTGGTGATATGAATGACTTGAATGTGATTGTTTGATTCAAATATGGGCATGACATTCTGCATACATGACATGTTGCATGGGTTGGGTTATATAAATGGAGGAAGTGCTTAAAGGGCTTTGCCCCAGTTTACCGAAAAAGGGCTTTGCCCCAGTTTATCAAAAAAGGCTTTGCCTTAGTTATTAAAAGAAGCTAGGCCTCCAATTATATGATAAAGCAGCTATGCTGCCAGTGGAGAGTTTGGTTGGGTGGGTTGAGTTATTCCCTACATGGAAAGCTTGGTTGGTACGGGTGGAGAGTAGCGGATGGTGGGTTGAGTAGTCTCCCCAAATGGGCTTGCATACATTCATTGGTATTACATGTGATATTGAAATGCGCCTTTGGGCCATACCGTTCTGATGAAAGGCTTCGGCCCAATGATATGATTTATGAAAAGGCTTCGGCCCAGTAACCGTTAAATAAAAGGCTTCGGCCCAGTATGCTAATATTAATTTGGGCTCTGAAAGGGGCTTGTTGCACACTGAGTTTTCGTAAAATCACCCCGTTTATTAACCTTTCAGGTAATTTCCAGCCTTAGACGGATCGGAGCTGCGAGGGGCTCGAAGGAAGCCACACACACTATTTATGTTATAGTTTTGATTATTACTTTTAAATGTTTTTATGTGGGTTGTAGTAAAGCCGTTGTAATTTTCTGGATTTTAAATTTGGAATTTTATTTATTGTTCTTATAATTGCTAGTATTAGAACACGGTTTTCCAAAGCAACTACTGTTGTTCAAAACATCACGTATCTGTAATTGTTTTTAAATTAAGCTTCCATAACTGCCAAGATTTTTACAAAGCTGTTAAGAATGTTATTCAGCTAAGGTTTTCTAACAAGGTTTAAAAAGGGTATAAGTTTTTAATTATTAAAAAGGGTTTTTAATGGAAACATGGTTTTCAAAAAATACTTCAATTTGATATGCCAGATTCGAGCCAAACTTCCAGGTCGGGTTTGGGGTGTTACAATATCATTTGTAGGTTGGTGACTAAGGGAATCGTAGCACGCTTACTTACCATGTATGTACATACACTGCACACACACAATGAATCGGCAAAAGCCGAAATGTCGAAAAACTGAAAAGTCGAAATGCCGAAAAGTCGAAAGTTGGGCTATGGTAGTCTTGCAAGTGCACGAACACTCGTGAGGAGGAAACCGATAGGTTTTTTGAGGCATATGGGCGATTCCATGGACTTGGGTTGTGAATTAGCCAACCGGGCCAGAATAGGCTTAATGGACCCGATGGGCTATTGGGTCCATAATGGGCAAAATTAATAATTGATGCTATGTGATAGAATTTCGTATGTGAGCATGAATATGAATGTGACTGGGCCTAACAGGCTATATAAATGTGATTTGGGCCTAATAGTCCATATGAATATGATTAGGCTTAATGGGCCAGATACAGGTAGATGATTTGTTTGGGCTTTGTAAGGGGTTTTGTGCCTAGTATTCGATAACTACATAAGACTTAATTAATTTATTGCGACCGTGGACAAGTCAAAGGGTTAAGGTGTGACAACGGGTATATGCTTGTCTAGAATTGGATCTAGGGAGAGCTTGGTACTTAAGCGGTCTTAATGACTCACCTCCTCTTCTCTGGAATCCTACCTGGTGCATAGTATCTATTCATATTAGCTTAGGGGATTTGTTCACGGGCCAAGGTAAGTGAAAACCGTAATTAAGGGAAAATTATCGAAATGCCCCTAAAGGCGAAAATGACCAAAATACCCCTAGGTGTTGAATGTAAGTTTTATGGATGTGACATGC
Organism: Gossypium longicalyx; assembly: GCA_025698465.1. NCBI lineage: Eukaryota > Viridiplantae > Streptophyta > Magnoliopsida > Malvales > Malvaceae > Gossypium > Gossypium longicalyx. Next base: position 47,919,748 of record CM047005.1, on the reverse strand, counting down.
ATACATATGATTTTCTGCTTAGGTTGCATATGGGTTGGGAATTATGGAACGGAGGAAGTATATGAGAATCGTATGGTTGCTTGACAATCGTGGATCCACTGACGGCTTTTAAGCCCAATATGTAAATGAAGGTAGTTCCACAATCGGGCTACCATTGATGTGTCGGTTGGGTGGGTCGATATTTATATCCCCACATGATGTGACAGGGGACGAAATTGGTGTGTAGCAGATGGATAATTGGGATGGGATTGCATTGCATGTTTGATGTATGATGATTTTTGAATGCTTGTTTTGTCGAGGGTTGTACACACTGAGTTTGCGAAAAGTCACCCCTCCTCTTTTATTTTATTTTCAGGTGATGCTCAGCAGAAGGTTCGATGTTTGGAGGGACTCTGGGTGGCCAGCTAGCAAGACAATTTGGACTTGTTTTTTTTTTCTAAGCATATAAGTTTCTATTTCATTAAGTACTTTTCAGACTTGATTGTAATAGGGCTTCCATTTTGTTAGTAGTTGTATTATTATTTTTTTGTGATGTAATTATAAGAAGTTAAACATGGTTTCTTAAACTATAGTACGTTTTTCTACGCTTCCGTAACTAAATGTTAAAATGACATGTTTTCATAAAATCATATGTTTTAAACAAGTGATTGAAAGGATTTTTTTTAAGTTAAGTAAGGTTTCTTTTATTTTAAGAAGGGTTTTTAATGAAAACACGGTTTTGGCTAAAACACTTCAATGTGATGTGCCAGATCCGGCCATAACGTCTGGGCCAGGTTTGGGGTGTTACAAGTATAAAGCAATCATCAGTCATATTGGGCCTGAGCCTAATTCAATAACGGTGACCTTTGGCCTCAGTTGGGCTGAAGCCCAGATTGCAATAAAATCATAATAATGTCATACAGGCAATGCTGTGCAATGCAATACAGTGCAACCCACCCCAATAATCCAACCGATACACACAACTCCGTCCCTCGATACACATCATGTGGAGATATAAATATCGACCCACCCAACTGCTACACATCAATGATAGCTCGATTGCGGAACTACCTTTATTGCAGTAAGCTACCAATCACATATTGGGCTTAAAAGCCGTTGGTGGATCCACGATTGTCAAGCAGCCATGCGATACTCATATACTTCCTCCGTTCCATAATTCCCAACCCAGATGCAACCTAAGCAGAATATCGTATGTATGCAGCAAATATACTTGTAACATTTGTAAAACTTACATACAACACATAGGGGTATTTTGGTAATTTTTGCCCTTAGGGGCATTTCGGTAATTTTTCCTTATTACGGGTTTTCACTTACCTTGGCCTGTTAACAAATCTCGTGAGCTAAGATAAACGAATACTATCCACCAGGTAGGATTCCAGAGAAGAGGAGGTGAGTCATTAAGACCGCTTAAGTACCAAGCTCTCTCTAGATCTAATCTTAGACATGCATATACCCGTTGCCACACCTTAACCCTATAACTTGTCCACGGTCTCATTTAGTTAATTAAGTTTTATATAGTCATCATATACTAGGCCCAAAACCTTTACAAAGCCCTAATAAGTCTACATACATACATATGGCCCACTAGGTCCAATCACTTTCATATGGCCCATTAGGCCCAAATCACATTCATAGGGCCCATTAGACCCAAATCACATTCATATGGCCCATTGGACCCAATCACTTTCACAGTCATGCTCTCATACAATTTTCCATCACATAGCATCAATTACCAATTTTGCCTATTATGGGCCCTATAGCCCATCGGGCCCATTTAGCCCATACTAGCCCGGTTGGCCAAAACTCAGCCCAAGCACATGGAATCGCCCAAGGGGTCTTAGATAACCTATCGGTTTCCCTCTCATGAGTGTTTGCGCACTTGCAAGTCTGTTATAGCCAAACTTTTAGCTTTTCGACATTTCAGCTTTTCGGCATTTCGAGATTTACCGATCTACTGTGTGTGTGCAGTGTATGTACACACCTTCGGCTTTATATCAAGCTATCATAGGGTAGAATTACACACCTTATCACCTGGAGTACTAAGAATTCATAATCGCCCGAACCTATATTCAACATTATACTCCATCAGTCACATCCTATTAATTCAAAATAAATCCACTACTTACCGAAGAACAACCTATACTTGCCTTGACTAGATTGATCAACTATGATCTGGCTACATAACTCAAAATCTGACGTAGTCCCCCTTCCGCATCCCGGCGAAAAGTCCCTAACGGCTGACACCTTATCTCGCTTAAACATGAGAGCCTCCATCCCAACCTCTCTGCTATAACCCCCTTTTTCCATCAGCTAATACTTAGCCAGTGATCACACTATTGAAGGAGAGGGAGAAAGAGAAATAAATGGAGAAACCATAGGTTAACGAAACTAATGGTATTTGGAAAGGATAAAGAAAAATCGAGTTTTAAAAGTGTAGAAACAAAAGAACTTAGAAATATTTAACAAAAGCCAAAGAAGATCTAACTTACTTACCGATTGTGAGATCGCTTACCAACAAGAAATCAAACCCCCAAAGTGTATGAATTGGCTTTTAAATGCAAAAGAAACAGTCGGCTAAGTTGAAGAGGAAAGAGGTTGATTTGATTAAAATCGGGAAAAAAGATCAAGAGTTTGGCTTAAAAAAAAGAGGAGATGATATGTGACTGAAGCACACAAAAACAACAAATGCCCTTACTTTCCCATACGACACACATATATATACTAAATAAATAAATAAATAAAAATACAAACCTACACTCCCCAATCGACATAAACTCGTCCAGTTAAATTCCCTTCAATTTCTCCAATTTTTATCATCATCATATCCACACTTAATCCTCATCCTAATCCCCTTGATTTTTGCCAAAAATTCCAATTTGAATTGCATTCAAATTGCTTCCACCGAATAGCAATCCTTCCTTACATTGAGTAGCAAAATTAAATTCCCTTTTGTGCATGAAACCACTCAAACTTTAGCCCTCCAACTTTCCAACACGTTGTTGGTCACTGCACCATATCCTATCTTGTGCTACCATTCAGTCACAATTAACTATAAGGCTTATATGCCTAAGCCTCAGATTTCTTAAAGAATAAAAATTTAAACTTTTCCAGGCCTGGGATTTGAACTTGCAACCTCTCATACCCATAGCATGCTTCTCGCCACTACACCGCAGGCGCCCTTGTGCTATATTCCATCCCTAACTATTTTTAAGGCCTATTAACCCGCAACCAGGTTATCCTAAAAATATTTTCTACCATTCAGATTCGAACCCCTAATCTCTTGGCTGCGCCATACGTCCCTTGCCACTACGGCACCTACCTTATTTGTGTCGTTTCTCCTCCCCGATTAATTATAAAGTTATTCTGCCAACCTCCAAGTTGTTTTAGAAAACACCACAACTTTTGCCCATGCCGCGACTTGAACCCAACATCTCACCTTACTCTTAATGCCATCATACCATTGGGACAAGCGCATCATTCGTGTCGAATTTCCACCAAATATATTTATAAGGCCTAAATGTTAGCTTCCCTACTAATCACATGCGCAATAAAAATTTTCGCCAAGGCTAGGACTTGAACCCTGGACTTCTTGCTTGCTACCAATGCTTTTTGCCACTAGGCCAAGTGTTTCCTTGTGTCAGATTTTACCAGGCCTTATTAATAAGCCTTCCACCTAATACTTAGGTTCTTTTAGAAAAAAAAATGCAAAATTTTGCTAAAGCCCTAGATCAAACCCAGGATTAAACTAAACAATTAAACTAAACATGAAATTATAAAATATTTAAACACATTTAAGTTATTTAAGCCACCTTCTAACCGATCCCAAACTCAAGGCCTATTACTTCTAGGCCCAAAATTCAAGGTGTTACCGGCTTAACCACAGAAATTTAGCCTCGTATTCGACCACTGATTTATCCCCCTATGTCAAATTTAGAAACTCCCTCCTCTTGGCATCCACATACCTCACGCCCACATACTTCCCTTGAAAAGTAGTCTTGAAGAATTCCCATGTCAATCGATTGGGTTGAGTGCCCTCTTAACTGTAAGCCACCACTGATGGGCCTCATCTCTCAGCAGTGATACTGCACCATTTAGTTTCTACTCGATGGTATAGTCAAGATCATCCATGATCCTTTCCCTGGCCTCAATTCAATATTTAGCCACATTAGGGGCAACTCCAGCAATACCCCTGAAAATCTCAGCTCCATTAGACTGAAGTCGTTCCGTAATCGACCCACGACCCACATTACCAGTATTAGGCCCAATGAATCCACAGCATAGCTTAGGACAGTGTGTCATCCCCAGTCGCACGATCGTAAGACCCAGTCTTAGTCCCAAGTGAAGTCGGAGCCTCCCTAGCTTCAACATTAGGCATGTAGCCCGATGACGAAGACTCAGCCCGAGCACCTCCACGGCCTCCGTTGAGGCCTCTTGTACCCCTTCCACGAGTATCTCTGGTGCTAATTATCGAATTACGCTATATCTGTGTTAACAATTTTATGCATCAATTTTTCAGTTCTAATATTTATTAAGAATATTTTATGAACACAATATTAGTAATTTAGAGTTCGTTTTCGTGGATTACAGCCTTACTACAGTTTTAATTTACCCTAAATATATTTTTTCAATACAGTCTACTACTTATAGTAGTCTCAGCATTTCAATTCAAAATAAGCAATACTTTCAGAAGACTTACAGAATCGGCGTCGGAGACTAGGTGTACCACACATTTCAAAATACTTCAAATCATTTGCAACAGTTCTTTTTGAACATTTCAATTTTTAGAAGAAACCCAAACCGAGTTTTGCAACTTGACTCTGATACCACTAAATGTAACACCCCAAACTAGGCCTGGATGTTATGGCTAGATCTGGTAATGTCACATCGAAGTATTTTTCATAAAATGTGATATCGTTGAAAAATTTGCTCTTTATTTAACCTCTTTATGATCTTAACGAAGATTTTAGAATGTCTCGTTCCTTCTCAAAATTTAAGTTGTTTGGCAAAAAGTTAATCATATTAAATCATTATTAATTTTAAACCATTATTTCTTACGAAAGATTTAAAACATGTTGCGTAAATGTGGTGTTTTGAAAAATATTTATCTTTTTGAAAACCCGTATCCTACTGCTAGCAGATATAAATCAAAATAAATAAAACCTCAAATTAAAGATTAAAAATTTAAAGAGACCTTATTACATTAAAAATACCCAAAATAAAACTACTTATAATTTAAAAAGTCATATACGGAAGCAAGAGCGGTTGTGTGGCCACCATCAACTCCTTCGCAGCCCCGATCCGCCTAAGAATGGGGATTACCTGTACAGACAAATAGAAGGGTGAGTTTATGAAAACTCAGTGTGTAATCCCATACAAGCAAATAGTTAGAAAACAAGCACAATTTGGGCCTAAGCCCTTTTTAGTAACAGTGACAATATCAGTTTGGGCTTTAGCCCGTCTCAATACAGAAACAATTATATGTTTGGACCTTGGCCCATTGCAGTAACAATAATCAGTGCTGTAACAGTTTAAACAGTCTATAAGTCCTACCCATCCAGCCTCTACACTCCAACTCCGTCCAACCCTACACTTCATATGGGGATAGAATCAACCCATCCATCCCTACACTACAGAATTAGCACCGGTTGTGGCACTATACAGTAATATGCAACTAAGCTGCCAGTAATTTAGGCTCGAAGCCTGTCAGTACACTTCCTCCAATCAGTATAAACCCATCCCAATAGAATGCATCATACAATCATATCATGTCATATCATAGAATCATACATGTATCCATTACAGCTTAAATAGCATGCTAAATAAGGTCATACACTCACATATATATATACACCACATAGGGGCAAAACAATCATCTTACCATATAAGGGCAAAATAGTCAATTTATAATATATAGGGGGTTTAAGTATACATAGCTACCCAATAGTAGATCCACAGTCGTCTCCGGCGACCCGTGCAACCTTAACAATCAAACAGTAAAAATGGGCCCAAGGCCCATATTGGGGCGCATGTGTGCCCACACGCTAGTGTGGCCCACATAATCGCGTGGTTTACCCGCGTGGGGCCCACACAGCCTATTTCGGCCCACTATGGCCCAACTCGATCTCAGCCCATGAAATCGCTCATGGCCGGCCTCAACGATCACATGCCAATGGTTAGGCATACGGACTACCACACGAGCGAGCGCACGCCCGTGTAGTGTCGACGGTCACTTAATTCGGCTTTTGCCGACTCACGATTAGGGGTAGTGTTTTTACACACCTTGATGCGATAGTGCGCAAATAGACCACAAGCACTTCAACCCTAAATCCAAAGACAATACACCATTAGTCCCTTTAACAACAGGATTAAACAATTCCTTTCTATCACACTTATTAAAATGGTTTCTTATCACTTGCCTTGGTTGATCGATTGAGGATCACTCACTTAATCCGTTGCAAAAGACTGGTTTCAACCCTTTTTAGAAGTATCCTTCAATCCAACCAAGTCTTAACAATCTAAACCATATATTGATCATACCAAAAGATTGTACGAACCGCATAACACTTACTGAAAGTTCCACCTAGAGAAAAGGAAAGGAAGCAATCGGCCTACACCCCTAATGCAAGCCAAAACACACATTACTACAGAAGCAAAGACTAGCACCAACACGTCTCTAGCCATATACAGCAGCAAAGGAAAATGTTAGAAGAATATTACTACATAGAGAGAAAGAGAGAACAGAGAAGGACCATGGACCCATCGATTGGTCAAAGCGCAATTGCAAAAATCAAAAACAAAATAGAGAGAGGGAGAGATGAGGTATTTGGTCAAAATGGTAAGATGACAATAGAGGAAATTGTGAACCCATAGTGAATTGAAGGAGGGGGAGGAAGGTGTGTTCAGCCAACCAAGAAGGTGAAGGAAAATGAAAGAATTGAGAGAGAATAGAATAAAGAGTATTCGACCAAGGTTTGAGAGAGGGAGAGAAGGAAACAATCGGTTAGCAAAAGACTTTAGGGAAGAACAAACTTGAAATAGACCAAAATGAGAAAAACCCCGAATGACCTCTAGCAACAATTCGTCGCAAAAAGAGAAATACGAAAGATGGAGAAGCAGTAAAAATCAAAAGCTGAATTCAGCACCAAGGAGTGAAAGTGCGCTATTGACTGATTCTGGCAAAATGGGACTCCCACATTCGGCACAACACTCCCACTCTTCCCAAAATCCCTTAATTTTCTCCTCAAATCCCTCCACAAATCACTCAAACCAGTCACTCCTCTATCCAAATCCCATATTTCCTTCTAAAATTTGGCTACACAATCACCACACCCCTCAAACACTCCAATCACCCACTAGCATCAGAGTTCCATTGACATTCAACCACTTACACGGCACAGCAGTAAAATAAAACACTCCACTACCCCCACCAGGATTTGAACCTTAGACCTCAAGTAACTACCACACGCCACCTATCCCCTAGACCAGCAGGCCATTTCTGACATGAAATTCCCACTTTTATTTAAGAGCCTATTACCTAGAGACAGTTCTTTATTCACATAAAAACAAAACTTTTGCACAAGCGAAGGCTTGAACCCAAGACTTCTCAGACACTTCCCAAAACACTTAACCATTGAAGCAGATACACCTTTATGTTCTAAACCTACAAAAATAATTACTTAATATTTTGGGGCGTTACAGTTCACAATAGCATCGTGCAATGTTAACCAATCCATACCCAAAATTATATCAAATTCGTCGATTGGCAACAACATCAGATCAGCCAAAAAATAGAAATCCCAAATCATCAACAGACAGTTTTTGAATACTTTATCAACCAAGACACATCTACTTAAGGGGTTCGATACTCTAATCACAAATTCATTAGACTCTAAGGAAATGTTTTATTGGATACTAAAGTCTCACATACATAAGAATGAGTCGATCCAGGATCAATCAATGCAACAACACTAGTATCATAAAGAGTAAAAGTATCAGTAATAACATCTGGAGAAGAAGCTTCTTCACGAGCACAAATGGCATAAGCTCTGGCAGGTGTGTGGGCTTCAGATCTAACAGTTGTGTCTTTAGTCATTCTCTGGCTACCACTCACATTACCTATGTTTCTGAGTAGTCTACCTCTAGCTGCAGTGTTACTCGGCCTCATATTCTGCACTGTACCTTGCTCGGCCAACTCAAGACATTCATGGATGAAATGATCTAATGATCCACATTTGAAACATGCTCGATCATTCAATCTACAATTTTTGGGATGTCGTTGACCGCAATGTTTGCACTCAGGTTGATTTGGTCTGACATTACCAACACTAGCTATAAAGGTAGCTTTTGAACACACAGGTGGTTTGTCTCGATCTCGTCTAAAGTAACCCATAGTAGCTTTTGAACGGTTAAAATCATCTCAAAATTTCTTTGATGCCATCTGAAATGACTTACTTGATCTTTTTCGCGAATCTCTAGCTTTAAAATCAACTTTTCTTTTCTTTCCTGAGTCTTCAGCTTTGCATACTCGCTTGACGAGTATCATAAACTCTTTTATTTCCAGAATCTCAACTAACAGCTTGATGTCTTCATTCAAACCGTCTTCGAATATTTTACACATTATAGCTTTAGTTGAAACACATTCTCTTGTATATTGACTTAAACTCACAAATTCTCGTTCGTATTCCATAACAGACATATAACCCTGTTTCATCTCAAGAAACTCTTTGTGTTTCTGATCTATGAATCTTTGACTAATGTACTTCTTTCTAAACTCATTCTGAAAGAACTCCCAAGTGACTCGTTCTTTCGAAACCACAAATATCAATGTTTTTCACCAATGATACGCCATATCTCTCAGAAGTGAAACAACACATTTAAGACATTTATCAGGAGTACATGACATTTCATCAAACACTCGTATCGTATTCTCGAGCCAGAACTCAGCTCTCTCAGCATCATCATCAGTAGTAGTATGAAACTCTTCAGCCCCATATTTTCTAATTTTATCAACCGAAGCCTTACTTAATTTAATCAGATTCACAGCTTGTGGCATGACAGGAACTTGTGGAGGATTAGGCAGGGGTGGAGGTTGTTGAGCAACTGAATTTGTACGGATATATTGTGTGAATCATTCGTTCATCATCTGGAAGAAGGCTTGCTTAGCCTCTCCCTCGTGGATACTCATAACAAGTCTAGAATCAGATTGCATAGCCCTTGAGCGGGAGTGGGCGCATTACTTTCCACGTCATCAACTACGGCTCGATCCGAATCTATTTACTATACAAAAACACATTTTAACTATTAGGAATCATCACACTATCATAATTTACAAATATGGCATGTATAGTTAGACTCACACGCACTACGTTAGTCCTAGAACCGACTAAATCGTAGTTCTTATATCAATAAAATGTAACACCCCTAACCCGTATCCCTCATTGGATTAGGGTTACGAGGTATTACCAACTGAGACACAGTTCAGAAAGTCTTTCAATTAAAATCAACTACAAAAATTTTATTTACTCAATCACGATAATTTTAAACTCGAATAGTAACCAGCAGCTCAATCATATAAATCAAATTCACACATATTAATTACATAACCAACCAAAACAAGTCATGTTTCACTAGCCACTTCACACATATGAGAACCCTGCATCATAACTCAACCATCTCGAAATCAATTATCAAATCCAAATTTCGAACCAACTAACATGCATCAAGGCCATATTATACTTGCTTTATAATTATAACATTCAAATCATATGACCATCATTTTCATGGCATTCGAATACCCAACTCATGTGCAATTCACTATAGCCACATTTAAACATTTGAACACAAATAACATATCAATGTACACCTAATTTGTATATAATAATATGCCTAAACTTCATATTTCAACCTATTAACTAATCATTTATTCAGTCATCAAATCTAACCTCAATCGGTCACACCATTATCAAAATCACATGCTTAACAAAATGAACCACATACCAAAGCTAAATTTACTACCACATGTATAGCATATTTAGTAATCAATCATTGCACTAGCAACTTAACCTTTAAATACCGAACCACAAGCAAGAATGTCACAGGCATATGTATATGTTTTACGCATCACTAGCCGAATATAAATGCACATCATTTACCACCTCCAAGCCAATTCACAAGAAAAATTATACATCCTAAATAAATCAATAATAAGCCACAACCAAAACACATCCATCAACCATATTTACTTCACTTAGTCAAATTATATCAGTCCATATATAAATTCATATCATTACTCAAAGCCAAATTCATATTACCAAACACCCCATATATAAATACCATAAAATATACTTCCAAAATAAGCTTATAACATGATCGAATATACACAAACGTTAACATCATGATCAAGCTATTTTTGCAAGGCTATATATACACAAATTTCAAAACCAAACATATCAAAACTAGCCTATACATGCCATATGTCAAAAGTACAAACTTTTAAAGTACTGAAATAGCAATTGATAGTGTGACAAAGTTCCTTGATGATCCCTGAACTCGAGCTAGCTTTCTAAATCTATAAAATAATAAATAAACACACAAAGTAAGCTTAGAAAGCTTAGTAAGCCAAAAGTAAATAAATCATCACAAGAATATTCATATTCAACTCAAAACAGTTGAATCTAATTAGTTCCATACACATATATAATCACATTACTCATGTAGCTTATATGATCACATTAAGTACTTTACTAAACTTTACTTTCATAAACATATAAACTTCACACGTACATGATCCATTTAGCTCAATTTCACATTCGGTCTCGACTTGACATTGCTTGTTGAACCATTCGAAATTGTTAAGGATACATGGAAGTCATATAAAGCTCATACAATGCCATATCCCAGATATGGTTTTACATGCTACCACATATCGATGCACTATCCCAGACAGTGTCTTACACGAATCATATACGATGCCAATGTCCCAGACATGGTCTTACACATTTTCTCACTTTGATGCCAATGTCCCAGACATGGTCTTACATGAAATCACACCTTGAAAGTCCTAATGTCATGACATCAGTATCCTATACATTTCCAAGGCTTCATACGGGGCTTTCGACTTCGTAATTAAATCAATTCATGCTCGAAACAAGTCTACCAATGGTTAATTCAATTCGAAAATATCATTACATAAACATTCAATTCATTTTGGCTATAAATACATATATATATTTGAATTTAGAACATTTGTTTACATATGAACTTACCTCGTACGGAAACGAACGGACCGGAATGACTATTCGACAACTTTCGACTTCCCCAATCCAAATCCGATTTCTTCCTTTCTTGATCTAAATTTAATACAAATTTGACTTATTTAATGACATATACATTCAATTCAATCCATAAACACATAAATGGGCATTTTGCACTTTAGGCCCTAACATTTTCCATTCTCACAATGTAGTCCTTATTTCAAAATAACACAAAATACTCAAAATTTCATTTAACCCATGTTTGGCTGAATATTCCTTAGGTCCCTAGCAGCACATTTATTTCATTTATTTCACATTTTGACCCCTCAATTTGCAAATTTCACAATTTAATCCTAAATAAGCATTTTTATCAAAAAATCACTTAATTAAACATAATAATCTATCAACAAATATTTATTTTTCATCGCCAAATAACAAAAGCATCAAGCTATCAACAATGGAAAATCACAAATTCATCATTAAATCCAAAAATTAAAGCATGGGCTAGCTAGCATACGAAGCAACGATCTCGAAAACATAAAAATCACTAAAAATCAAACAAAATACATACCTAAGTTAAAAAGAACAACGGACGAACACTAAAGCTTAAAAAATAGCTTCTTTTTCTTTTTCACTTTCGAAAAAAAAAAACAAGATGATAGCATTCATCTTTAATTTGTTTTATTTAATCTTTAATTTATGCATAATTTACTAGTTTACCCTTGGCTATTTAACTTATAATTCACTTAATGGTTGTCCATAAATGTCCACTTGCTTCTTCAATGGTCAAATAACAATATAAGGACTTCACCTTTAATTAATTATAGCAAATAAGCACTTTAACTTATAACATGCCACTTTTGCATTTTACACAATTAAGTCATTTTATCAAATTAAACAGCCAATCGATAAAATTATTGGTCATTCCAAACGAATAGTTTAGATTCTCGAAGATATGCTTCGTTGCTATGTATTAGAGTTTGAAGGCAATTGGGAAAAATATCTACTGTTAGTTGAATTCGTGTACAACAATAGTTTTCAATCGAGTATAAAGATGGCACCGTATGTGGCTCTGTATGGTCTAAGTGCCAAACTCGGTTATACTGGACCGAGAGTGAGAAAAAGATATACAAGGTTGATTTCATTCGCGAGACTGAAGATAAAGTAAAAGTGATTCGAGATAGTTTGAAAGTAGCTTCAGATCGTCAGAAATCATATGTGGATCTTAAATGTAAAGACATAGAGTTCCATATTAGTGACAGAGTATTCTTAAAAGTATCGCCCTGGAAGAAATTTCTTCGGTTTGGTCGTAAAAGAAAGCCAAGTCCGTGATTTATCAGGCCGTATGAGATTACTAAAAGAATCAAACCAATTGCATATCAATTAGCTTTACCGGTACTACTAGAAAAGATTCAAAATGTCTTTCATGTGTCTATGTTGCGACGATACTGATTTGACCCTTCACATGTTATCTCTCTGATGAATGTTGAGATTCAAACTAATATGTCGTACAGTGAAGAACCGATCAGAATTCTGGTACGAGAGATGAAAGAATTGAGAAACAAGAACATAGCTTTAGTAAAAGTTCTCTGGCAACGACACAATATAGAAGAAGCCACCTGGGAACTCAAGGAAGCTATGAGAAGGCAATTCCGAACCTCTTTTCTGGTAAGATTTTCAAGGATGAAAATCCATTTAGGGGGAGTTGTAACAACTCATTTTTAGTGAAATTAGAATAGTTGTTTTGGGATAAAAAATCCGAAGTCAAAAAAATTTATTTTATGATTATTTTATTACTTACATTATGTAACAGTCCGATTTTAGCTAAATCTAAATAGTGGTTTTGAAACTACAAATTTGAGGTCGAAAAATTATTTTAATATTATTTTTGGTGTTTATAGCATGTGACTATATATGTGTGAAAGTTTCGTGAAATAATTTTAGCGTTTGAATGCTTAATTTGATAAAAGGACTCAATCACGTAAAATGCAAAAGTTGCATTCTATTTGTTAAAAGTGTTTAATTGCTATGATTCATTAAAAAAAAGGTCCTTATGATGATATTAGACCTTGGATAGTGGAAATTGACATGAATAGCCATCCATTATATGCTTATAAATGTTATTAAATAAAGGTATTTTGGTAATTAGCTAAATAAGTTATAAATTAATAAAACCAAAGTTAAAAATTATGTCATCATCTCCAAATTACAACCAAAAATCAGCAAAATAAACAGGGTTTTGAGCTCTCATGCATTCTGTAATTACAAGCTTGATTAAAATACGATTTAACTCAGCTTTTGATAATTTCTATGTTTTTGTGATCGTTGCTTTGAGTACTATCTAACCTGTTCCTTAATTTTTAGAATTGATGATGATTTTGTAAAATTTCATTGATGAATTCATGAGTTTTGTGATAGTTGATGATGAAAAATGATAGATAAATGATAGATTTTCATGTTTTATCAAGTGATTTTTGAAGAAAATACAAGTTAGGGATTTAATTGTGAAAATTGTAAATTAAGGGGTTAAATGTGTGAATGAATAATAAATATAAGCTGATATGTACATTAGGAAAATCTGGCTAGCATGTATTTGGATTAAATTGTGTGAATTTGGTGTATTTGTGAAATAGAGACTAAATTATAAAAATGTGGAACTTTAGGGGCTAAAGTGTAAAAATGCCAAATATGTGTTTGTGGACTAAATTGAATGATGTGGTGAATAAATGTGTAAATTTTGAATGTATATAGATCAAGAATGAAAGAAATCGGATTTAGATCGGGGAAAATCAAAGGTTATTGAATAGTTGATCCAGTCCCTCTATTTCGACTACGAGGTAAGTTCATATGCAAATAAATACCTTTAAATTGATTTATAAATGTTTATTTGTCATTGAATTTCTATGAATGTTGAATGAGCAAATATGAGCAAGAATCGACGAAGTTATGATATCCGTAAGTCTCGTATAAACCTTAGGAATAGTATAGGATACAAATGTCATGACATTAGGATTACCGAGATGTGATTACATGTAAGACCATGTTTGGAACATTAGCATTGTATTGTGATTACGTGTAAGACCAGGTTTGGGACATTGGCATCGTTATTTGATTTCGTTTAAGACCATGTTTGGGACATTGGCATCGATATGTGATAACATGTAAGACCATATCTGAGATATGGTATTGTACGAGCTGTATGTGATTTTTGAGTATCCTTAATGATTCCGAAAGTTTCAACAGGCAAAGTTAAGTCGAGAAAGAATATGTGAATGAGTTAAGTGACTCAGGTACGTACGAGATTCATACAAGTATTGAAAAGGGAAGTATTTGATGAATTCATATGTGATATTGAATATGTGTACAATGAGAAAGATCTGTGAATTTTTATGTGCTTACTCATTGTTTGCCTATTGATGGAAATGATGTTGATTTATGTGGTAGTTTTGTTTATATATGGCTTACTAAGCTTTTAAAGCTTACTTTGTGTACTCTTTCCCTGTTTTATAAAATATCAAAGCTAGCTCAGACATCGGGGATCATCAGAAACTGTCATCACACTATCGACTACTTGTTGGTACTTTTGATGCTTAGTAAATATGGTATATGGCATGTATATGTAACACCCCGATTTTTGGGCCTAAGAGTAATGGGCCTTAAGTCTAAGTTCGAGTAGAAGATGGCCCGAACAATTTGGATGTTTTAATTACTATTATTATTATTTAGTATGTAATTAAATAAATTACGAAGGGTTATGGTGTGGGAAAAAGGCCCAGGAGTAAATTTAATTCGAGGCAATTCCTGAATTTTCAATTTTGGAGAAAGAGGGTTTTGGCGATATCGGCTTTAAAAATTGAGGTGGTAAATTATGATACAAAATAAGGCCTTGGTAAAGTGGAAAGGTGGAACCATTAAGTTTCTAAAAAAATGGCGCCTGAGAAGGAATTAAAGGTCCAGGGTTCAAGTTGCAAGGTAGGCATACTGTTACTTTTTAATTTTAGGCATGTGCCGGGCATGTGATCACTTAAGTGAATTTCGGCAAGGGCCTTAAGGAGGTTGGGCCGATTGTTTTAGTTGATATTAGGGTTAGGTTCTTTTCTTTTTCTGTCTTGGAGAATTAGGGTTAGCCACCGAAAAGCTTTCACTGTCATTCATCCCTTCTGAGTTCTCATAAAAGCTGAAAACGCAAATTCCTTCTCCTTGGTGCCGAGTTCTTCTTCCTCTCTTTTTTCTCCATTTTCTTTCTTCCTTTTTGCTTTTTATTCTAGCCAAAACCTTTTGATCACCTTACTCACCTCCTCTATCGAACCCATCCTCCACAAAACCTTCATAGCCGATTGCCATAAAAGCCGAAATCCCAAAAACTCACTTCTTGTGCCGATTTCTCCAAGCCAAGATCCTTCAGTTATTTTTGTTCCTTTTGATTAACTTTCATCTTCTCTAAACCCTTAGTATCTGTCGGCAACATTACTTTAAAGTTATAGCCTCAAATCATCATCTTCTTCATCACTTAAAAAGCCGAAGTACCATAGATTTAGGGACTTATAGCCGAAACTTAAGATCTCCTGGATTCGAGTTCTACTATCGTTTAGAGGATAGATCTGCATCAGATCTGCATAGAAATCAAAGAGGAATAGGTGGTAAGTGCTCATCACCTCAGATCTAGCCTTATTTTACAATTTAGAAAAAAGCCGAAGTCCCTAAAATCTAGAGAGGCTATCGATTTGGGCATAGGGCTTTTAGGATCTTTAACCGATGATTTCTTTTGGTGTTTAGTGTCTTCTAGAGGTTGGATCGAAGGCTTGGATCTTTGGAACAACTAGACTTAGATCTAGTCATCGGTTTTCAGTAAAAAAGGTAAGATTCTAAAGGCTTTAGGGGCATGGTTCGAATATGGTAGGTGAATATTGGGATTGGTTATTGTGGTTTGCAATCTAAGAATTTTGGTAATCAATTGTAGGATATCGTAAGGGATCTCAGTGGCAGTCGTCACAAAACAGGTGTGTAATAACCCTCGTAGTAGCTTAGGCTAATATTCGTAGAAAAGCCGAAATGCCAAAATTCTGGCATTTCTGGATCTTGAGATTTTGCATGCGATTTTAGATGTGATAAAACTGATATGATCAGTGTTGGATCGATGGAACAGGTAAGAGCGCAATTCTGTGCACGACAGTAAGTTGGGCCTCAAGGGGCTAAAATTGGGCCCAATAGGCTTTCGGGCCCATTTGGGTAAAATTGCTAGAAAATGGAATTTGGAAAGATTGCATGTTAACGCTGTTAGTACTGTTGTAAAATTTGGATTATGTGGGCTTAATGGGCTAAATCGGCATTCGTAGGACCCATTAGGGGTTTTGGGCCCAAAAGCCCTAATTTGATAAAGTGCGTTAAAATCACTATTTAAACACTTGAGAATATTGATAATTGTTAATGAACGTGGAAAACCCATAATATTTGGTAAATTTGCAAAATTACCCCTAAAATATGGAAAATGACTATTTTACCCCTAGGTAAAAATGACCATTATACCCCTAGGGTTTAATTATGATTATGATGCATGAGATTTTGATATGCATGATATGACATGATATGCACATGATATGTTATGAGATGCACATGATATACTCATTATATGCATGGGTTGGGTTTGATATAAATGGAGGAAGTGCAAAAAGGGTTTTGCCCCAGTTTACCGAAAAGGGCTTTGCCCTAGTTATTAAAAGAGGCTAGGCCTCCAGTTATATGATAAAGCAGTTATGCTGCCAGTGGAGAGTTTGGTTGGGTGGGTTGAGTTATTCCCCACATGGAGAGCTTGGTTGGTACGGGTGGAGAGTAGCAGATGGTGGGTTGAGTAGTCTCCTTAAATGGGCTTGCATACATCCATTAATATTACATGTGGCATTGAAATGGGCCTATGGTCCATACCGTTTACAGTGAAGGCTTCAGCCCAGTAACATGATTAATGAGAAGGCTTCGGCCCAGTAACATGATTAATGAAAAGGCTTTGGCCCAATAACCGTTAAACGAAAGGCTTCGACCTAGTATGCTGGTATTAGTTTGGGCTCTGAAAGGGGCTTGTTGCACACTGAGTTTTCCAAACTCACCCCCTTTTTCCCATCTTTCCAGGTGAGCCTTAGATCAGTGGACTTGGAGCTGGAGGGATTCAGAGTGGCCATGTGGACTGTTTAAAATAAGTGTTTATGCCTTCACTTTTATTCTAGATTACTTCCTTTATGTTTTCGGGTTTTAAGTTATAATAAGGCCGCTTTAATTATTTTTAATTGCTTTAGTATGATTATTAGCTTAGGCATGATATGGATTTAAAGGTTTCGGATTGAATAGCTCTAGAGCGCATTTTTAAAAGAAATTATCTGATTTCAAAATATCGTGAAACAAGACAAAGCTTCCGCAATGAAAACATTTTAAAAAAATTAACAAGTGCTTTCAATGGCTTAAACGAAATGGTTTTTCCTGAACAATCATTCAGTTAAAGTGTGGCAATGGTTGTGTGCATGTCTAGGAGTGGATCCATGGAGAGCTTGGTGCTTAAGCAGTCTAATTGACTCACCTCCTCTTTTCCGGCATCCTACCTGGTGCACAGCTTCCATTCACTTTAATCTATAACAAAAATACTCTTTAAACACTAAGAAAGATATTAGTTAAAACATGACTTTTACAGTAACGCTTCAATGTGACATGTCGAATTCAGGCCTAACTTCTAGGCCGAGTTTGGGGTGTTACAGTATAGGCTAGTGATATGATTTTATGTTTTGAGTTATTTTTTTTAGCCATGAGATTTGGCTTGTAAATGTTGGTGTGTATTTGGCCATATAAGTTAGCTTAATTCATAAGTTTGATAAGTGATATATGATGCATATAATGCCTTATGTTTTGGCAAGTTTAATATGGTTCAAGTGTTGGCAAGATGGTTAATTGATTTGGCTAATTATCAATGATGAATCATAGTTGAGAAATGATATGTTGTGGCTTAGTTTAAGATGATGAATTGGTATATTTCGTGGCATGAATTAGTTGATAATATGGTTTGAATATGTATAAGGAAGTTAGGTGAAAAATGTTGGTTATGACACATTGATGTAGTAAGTTTTTGGTTATGATTTTAGGGGTTGAATGGATGGTTTACAAATGGCATGAAATGTGAAAGAAATAGCATGTTTTGGTTGCCTTTGAATGTATTGAAATGGTATGAAATGATGTGGTAAAGGTAAGCTTGAGGAGGATGAGAAATGTGGCTTAAACCAAGCCTAATTTTGCCCCACACGGTTGAGCACACGGGCATGTGTCTCGACCGTGTGCCTACTGTAACTTAGTTAATTAAGTTAGTAAGTTACACGGCTTACACACCCAGACGTGTCTACTAGCCGTGTGTAGCACACCGACTGGCACATGGGCGTATGGTCGGCCGTGTGACTCAAGTTAGTATACCCTCTAGTTTTCCCACGGCCATAGCACACAGGCGTGTCTTCAGCTGTGTGGTGCAAGTCAGTACGTTTGCCCTATTTTCACACGGCCTGTGACACGGGCGTGTCTGGTGGCTCTGTGAGGCACACGACCTATTCATACGGGCATGTGATCTATGTAGGCATGAAAATTTTATGAGATTCCTAAAGTTTTCAAATTTTATCGACTTAGTCTCGAATTATCGATTTAGTCCCAAATCTCTTTTAAGCATGTTTTAAGGTCTCGTAGAGCCTTATAAGGGACAATATGACTAATGTTCATGTGATAATGGATTAATGTATGAAAAATGTATGTTGTATGCTGTAATTGATCGGTAATGCCTCGTAGCCCTATTTCAGTGACGAATATGGGTAAGGGGTGTTACATTTTATTGGTATTAGAGCTACAATTTAATCGACTCTAGGACTAACGTAGCTTGTGAGAGTCTATCTATACATTCCATATATATATATATATACTGTGATAGTGTGTTGAGTCCTGACAGCTTAAAGTGTGTTTTCATATAGTAAATGGATCTCGAACAAGCTTTAGCTGACGATGTAAGAAGTAATACGCCTACTCCCACTCAAGGGGCAGGGCTGGCTAATTCTAGGCTGATTTTGAATAGTCACGAGGGAGAGGCTATACAAGCCTTTTCCCATATGATGAGTTAGTGGTTCACGGAGTTCGTTCGAACGAATCCGGCTACTCAACAACCTCCACCCCCACCTGTTCCTCAACAAAACCCTGCTATTCCTCAAGTTATAGATTTGACATGGTTGAACAAGCCACCAGTGGATAAGATTTGAAAACATGGGGTTGAAGAGTTTCAAGCTACTATTGATGATGATGTTGAGAGAGCTGAATTCTAGCTCGAGAACACGATCCGAGTATTCGATGAATTATCGTGTACTCTTGATGAGTGTATCAAATGTGTGGTATCTTTACTTAGAGATAATGCGTACCATTGGTGGAAAATGTTGATATCTGTGGTTCCATGAGAACGGGTTACCTGAGAGTTCTTTCAATCTGAGCTCTAAAAGAAGTACATAAGTCAGTGATTTCTCGATCAGAAGCATAAAGAGTTTCTAGAATTAAAACAAGGCTAGATGACTGTCACTGAGTACAAAAGAGAATTCGTACGTTTAAGCAAGTATGCTCGAGAATATGTGTCTACTGAGAAAATCATGTGTAAATAGTTCATTGATGGACTGAACGAGGATATAAAATTACTAGTCAGAATTCTAGAGTTGAAAGAATTTTTAGTGCTCATTGAACAAGCCTGTAAAGCTGAAGATCTTAGTAAAGAAAAGAGAAAAGCTTATTTTGAAGTAAGAGATTCGAGAAAGAGATCAACTAGTAAATCTTATTAGTCTGCATCGAAGAAATTCTGAGACTCGTTTAATCGTTCTAATGCATCAGTTGGACATTCAAACAGAGATGGTGAAAGACAACATTTGAGCTTTAAAGCTTTGGCTATCTCAATAGCTAGTGTTGGAAGTGTGAAACCAAATTGATCCGAATGTAGATAGTGTAGAAAACAACATTTTGATGATTGTAGATTGAATGATCGGGCCTGTTTTAAATGTGGATCATTAGATCATTTCATTCGTAATTGTCCTGAGTTGGCTGCGCAAGATACAGTACAAAACACGAGGCTGAGTAACACTATAGTTAGAGGTAGACCACCCAAAAAAACACGAGAAATATGAGTGGTAGCCAGAGAGCGACTAAAGATTCTGCTGTGAGGTCAGAGGCCAGAGCACCTGCATGAGCCTACGCTATTCGCGCTCACAAAGAAGTGACATCTCCAGATGTTATCACCGGTACTTTTACTCTCTATAATGCTAATGTGATTGCATTGATAGATCCAGGATCAACTCAATCTTATATATGTATGCATTTAGTATCCGGTAAGACTTTTCCTATAGAGTCTACTAAATTTGTGATTAGAGTATCAAACCCCTTAGGCAAGTGTGTTTTGGTTGATAAAGTGTGTAAGAACTGTCCATTGATGATTTTAGATTTTTGTTTTTTGGCTGATCTGATGTTGTTGCCACTAGATTAATTTAACATGATTCTGGGTATGGATTGGCTAACGCTACATGATGCTATAGTAAACTGTAAACGAAAGACGATTGATTTGAGATGTCAGAATAACGAAATTATCCGGATTGAGTCAGATGATTTGAACGGTTTACCAGCAGTAATTTCATTGATGTTAGCTTAGAAATATGTGAGAAAGGGTTGCAAAGCTTATTTTGCTTATGTGCTTGATACGAAAGTGACTGAAAAGAATATCGAATCAGTACCAGTTGTGTGTGAGCATTTGGATGTAATTCCTAAAGAGTTATCGAGTTTACCACCAATCCGAGAGGTTGAGTTTGGAATTGAGTTAGTGTCAGGAACTACACCGATATTAATAGCTCCGTAATAAATGGCCCCGATAGAGTTGAAATAATTGAAAGCTCAGTTGCAAGAATTGACAGATAAAGGTTTTGCTAGATCGAGTTTTTCGCCTTGGGGTGCTCCCGTATTGTTTGTGAAAAAGAAAGATGGCACAATGAGAATGTGTATTGACTACAGATAGCTTAACAAAGTGACAATCAAGAATAAATACCCTTTACTGTAACACCCCAATTTTCGAGAATTCTGTGAATGATTGGTAAAATTTAAAAATTTTGTGTTATGAAGGTTTAATTATGATAGGGGGCCTCTAGAAGGCCCAAGCTTAGGTTAAAATCCAGTAATTTTAGGTGATTTTAATCCATAGGGAAAAAGGGTTACAGTTAATCGGGCTTTTAAGTATTAACTGGGTAAAAGAGGACACAAGGAAGCCTGTGGTGAGATGGCATGTGACGCTACTTAGGGGCTTTAGAGGTGGCGTGTGAATGACCAAGGAGGGCTAAGGTTCGAGTCACAAGGTAAGCAAATTAATGATATTAATTTTTATGTACAGAAAAGGTAAGCGGTGGGGCCCAAGTGAAAGTGCATGCGGAGAAGATTTAGGAGCTGATAAGGGAGAGGATTTAGGAGCTGATTAGGGTGAACTGTGTTGGCCGAATGGTGGACTCTTGAAGAGCAGGAGTTGGCCGGCCAAGGGATGCTTAAGGGGGGAAATTTCGGCTAGGGTTAGTGCCAGTATAAATTCGGCATTTGTGGTAAGTGGTGCCGTTTCCTGACTATTCTCCTCTTCTTTTCTTTTTTTCTTCTCTCCATCCACTTATTCTTTTCTTCTTCTTTTCCCCATAGCCGAATCATTCAACCACCCTACTCTATACCACCTTCCTTCCATTATTTTTAAGACTATAGCCGATTGCCTCAAATCCCGAAATCCCAAAAACTTGACTCCTTTTGTACCGATTTTTTCCCTAGCCAAATCTCTTATTTTTCTCATCATCTTTGGCCGATTCTCTCAACCTTTAAACCCTGTGTTTACATCGACAATACCACAAGTAAAAACCCTCATATTTTATCTTTCTCAACACTTTTGCAAAAAGCCGAAACTCCCACACTATCCTAGGGACATAGCCGAATACTGAGATCACTGAAGGCTCAAATTTTGTTATTGTTTGAGGGCTTAGAACTACATTAGAATCAAGTAGGAACTAAGGGGGAACGTTGACTGAAAGAATCGGTGGTAAGTCTTTCCAACTTAGTCTATCTTTCATATTTTAAGAAAAGCCGGAATCCCTAAAAGGTTAGAGAGGTTATCGTTTTTTGGACTTGTAGCCCTAAGGGGTTGTGATAATAGTATTATTTTGGTAATAGTGTGATTAAGAGGCGGTTGATCAAGGGCTTGGACAAGTGGAGCGAACAGATCTGGATCGAGACGCTATTTTCGGCAAAGGTAGGAACGCTAAGGCCTAAGGTGTTGTTGGCCGAATATGGTAAGAAGTTAATGTGTAGTTCATTTTGGTAGTAAGATTAACGTGGTAGTATTATAATTGTAGGCAGTTCGTGCATGGATCTCGTCAGCGAATCGTCATAAAACAGGTGTGTAACTGACACCCTCTCATAGACTAGATCGACAAAAGCTGAAATGCCGGAAAGTTGGTATTTTGGTAATTTGCGAGTGTGCGAATGGTCGTAAGATAGTTGGGTTTGTATGTTTGGTATTCTGAAGGTAATAAACTGCAGTACGTGCGATTTCGTGCATTTTGATAATTTGGGCTTAATGGGCCAAAAATCGGGTTCATGGGCCAACGGGCTCAATTTGGTAAGTATGCTCGGTAAGTATTCTGATAGTACGTAAATGGATAGGATATGCATGAAAACCCTAAAGGTAGCTAAATTACTACAATACCCTTATGTATGGAAAATTACCATGATACCCCTAGGTGTAAATGACCAATATGCCCCTAGGGTTAATTTTGTCTGAAAAGCATGTTGATTTAAATCTGTATGATGTATGCCATGAATGAATATTTGTTGCATGGGGACATGGGTTATATTATGAAGGAAGCGTCCTGGTGGCTATGCCACAATTATCTGATCTGGTGGCTCTGCCACATATATCTGTTCTGGTGGTTCTGCCACGATTATCTGTATCTGGTGACTCTGTCACATTATCTGTTCTGGCAGCTATGCTGCATATTTCTGTGGCGTGTAGCGGTTGGGTGGGTCGAGTAGTCTCCCCACATGGTGAAAGGTTGGTATGGGGGTGCATGTGGTTGGATATGGGTTGGGTTTTGCATATACATGAAATATCTGATCTGATCTGTTATGGGCCTATGGGCTTAATTCTGTATCCTGTTCTGGGCTAAGGCCAATTTATTCTGTTCATGTGGTTTGAACTGATATGGGCTATGGTTGGGTTAATTTTACACACTGAGTTTCCCCAAACTCATCCCCTATTTTCATCCATGTAGGTAATCCCCAACCATAGTGGGCTTGGAGCCGCGAGGGATTTGGAGTGGCCACTCGTTCTGCAATATGGATTTCTTCTGGTGATTTGGACTTCAATTTTCTTTACTTTGGTGATTTGGGTTTTGTTATGTAATAAGGCCGCTTATGATTATTATTTTTTGGGGTTTTGATTTATAACTTATCATGATGATCTTAAATTATATTAACTATCAAAATGGGCTAGATCTAAGGTTCGTTTCCAAAAACATGAACTGATTTCAAAGTAACACGATTACAAACAAGGCTTCTGCTATGATAACGTTTTCCAAATTTAAATATGTTTTTTTTTCTAAAATAGACATAATTACAATGGTAACCCAAAAATATACGCGATGTTAGAGTGTGGCAATGGCGGTATGCATGTCTAGGATTGGATCCGAGAGAGCTTGGTACTTAAGCAGTCCGATGGACTCACCTCCTCTTTTCCGGTTTCCTACCTGGTGCACAGCTTCCATTCACTTTAAACCCTTAATGAATTAATCCTTTGAACATCAAGTACGATTTTCTAAACTTAGAATGGAAAATTTTTTTAACGTTTCTGATGTGGCACGTCGGATCCGGTCATAACGTCTAGGCCAGATTTGGGGTGTTACATTTAGTGGTATCAGAGCCAGGTTGTAACAACTCGACTGTGGAATGGGTTTACAAAAACGAAGATTTTCAAAAAAAAATTTTGATTTTAAAATCTGAACTTCTGAAGGTGGTATTCCGAATCTCCGGCCCAAGCCTGTAAGTATCATTCTGAATTTCTCTGAATATTTTTCTAGATTATTTATCTGTACTGAAACTCAGCTAGGATGATCTAGAATGGATGATACTAAAACCCTAGGAAAATTTGATAAGAGACTGAAACTGTAGTTAGACTTCGATTCTGCGAGAACAATCTCTGAAATACTGTCTGATTCATAAAACATCTGTAATAATCACTGGAATACCGGATTAATGCATAAAATTCGTAAAATAGATAATACGATATGAGTACAAGAGCCACTCGTGGAAAAGGCCGTGGACGTGGCCGAAGAAGGGCTCGAGCAGTATCTTCATCTTCGGGACATATGCCGGCGGCAGATGCACCGGTACCATCGGAAACGGAAGTAGAGTCACATGATCGTGGTGCTGGGGATGACGCCCTGTCGAAGGCAATGCTTCGTGTTCTGGAAAGGGTCGCCGGGGCAAGTACGGGCAACGGAGTTCGGGGGTCTATTTCGGAACAACTCTGGGCCAACGGAGTGGAGATTTTTAGGGGTGTGTCTGGTATCGCCCCGAATGTGGCAGAATATTGGTTGGAGGACACAGAACAAATTATGGATGACTTGGATTGCTCTGTAGAGCAGAAACTGAAGGGAGCCGTATCATTGCTACGGGACGAGGCTTACCAGTGGTGGCTCACCGTGAGAGAAGGAACCCCAGCTGAAAGGGTAACTTGGGAACTGTTTAAGATGGCCTTTAAAGGCAAGTATGTTGGGGCAAGTTATGTGGACGCTCGTAGGAAGGAATTTTTGAATCTGGTGCAAGGAGGTAAGACAGTTGCCGAGTACGAGGCTAAGTTTCTGAGGTTGAGCCGGTATGCCGTGGGCATAGTCGCTACGGAATATGAGCGAATTGTGCGCTTCGAGGATGGTCTTAGGGATGACCTGAGGGTGTTGATTTCTCCGCAGAGGGAGCGGGACTTTGCGGTCTTGGTGGAGAAGGCAAAGATAGCTGAGGAGGTTAAGAGGGCTGAAAAGCAGAATCGGGAGAAGGATCGAAACCGTTTTCGGAGGGATTCAGGACCCTCGGGTGGTGCTAATAGGAATGTTAAGAGAACAAGAGTAGAGGAACCAGTTCGAGCAGTTAGACCACCAATCTGTGGAGACTGTGGTAAGCTGCATTTGGGGGAGTGTAGGAAACGTTCCGGTGCTTGTTTCCGATGCGGATCTATGAAGCATAGAGTTAAAGACTGCCCACAGAGAGCTGATTAGGCTCAGGTTGCTGTACAGAGGGTTGTTCAACCCATGAGGGGTGGACCACAACCACCGAGAGGACGTGGACAAGGTAGGGGTGGAAACGGAAATGGCCGAGGTCGAGGGGCACCTGGCAGGGGTGTCGAAAATGCTGAAGCTTGATAGCCAACTTTGGTGTATGCAGTTCGTCGTTGTGAGGAGGGCGACGCACCTGACATCATAACTGGTACGTTCTTGGTTTCTGGCATGCCATATACTGCTTTAGTGGATATTGGATCTACTCATTCCTATGTTGCATGTGCTATATCTGGGTCGTTGGGTGTGCACTCTGAGAAGATTGTGAGTGGGGTATCTGTGTTAAGTCCTTTGGGTCACTCGGTTAGGATAGACAAATTGTATAGGAATGTACCCTTAGAAACTTAGGGCAAGGTTTTTCCTGGAGATCTGATGGAGTTACCGTTCGGAGAGTTTGACCTCATTCTGGGAATGGACTGGCTTGTTAAGCATAGGGCGACTTTGGATTGTGCTGCTAAGCGAATGGTGTTAATGACCACGGAGGGTGAAGAGGTTATGATGATAGGTGAGCGAAAGGATTATTTGTCTAATATGGTGTCGGCATTGAGGGCCGAAAAGTGGATTCGAAAAGGTTGTGAGGCCTATTTGGCATTTGTAAGCCAGTCGGAAGAGAAGGGATTGACAGTGGAAAAGGTCAGAACCGTAAAGGAGTTTCAAGATGTTTTTTCAGAGGAGCTTCCGGGATTACCTCTAAACCGAGAAGTGGAGTTTGGAATCGACTTGTTGCCTGGAACGGCGCCAGTGTCTATCGCACCGTATAGGATGGCACCGAAGGAGTTGGTGGAGATAAAGGCACAAATTCAAGAGTTGTTGGATAGGAGCTTTATTAGGCCAAGCGTGTCTCCATGGGGAGCACCGGTGTTATTCGTGAAGAAGAAGGATGGTACAATGCGGATGTGCATTGATTATCGCCAGTTGAACAAACTGACAATTAAGAATAAGTATCCACTGCCAAGGATTGACGATCTGTTTGACCAGCTTAGGGGGGCTTCTGTATTTTCTAAGATCGACCTTCGATCTGGATATCATCAGTTAAGGGTCAAGGAGATAGATATCCATAAGAAGATATTCAGGACTCGGTATGGTCATTACGAGTTTCTGGTTATGCCATTTGGGCTGACGAACGCTCCTGCGGCATTTATGGATCTGATGAATTGGGTGTTTCAACCATTTCTAGATCAATTCGTAGTCGTCTTTATTGATGATATTTTGGTATATTCTGAAACGGAAGCAAAGCATGATGAGCATCTCCGTATAGTGTTATAAGTGTTAAGGGAGAAAGAACTTTATGCAAAGTTCAGCAAGTGTGAATTCTGGTTGAGGGAGGTAACTTTCTTAGGACATGTAGTCTCTGCTGAGGGGATTAAGGTGGATCCTCGAAAAATTGAAGCAGTTTTGGAGTGGAAGCCGCCTAGGTCAGTATCGGAGATACGGAGTTTCCTAGGATTGGCAGGATACTACAGAAGGTTTGTGGAAGGTTTTTCAGTGTTGGCTGCACCTCTGACTAAACTCATAAGGAAAGGGGTACCGTTTGTATGGGCTAAGTCCCAACAGGAAGCTTTTGAAAGGTTGAAGAAAGTTTTGACTGAAGCACCTGTGTTAATTCAGCCGGAGCCTGGGAAGGATTTTACTGTGTATAGTGACGCATCACATGTAGGTTTGGGCTGCGTGCTAATGCAGGAGGGTAAGGTGGTTGCATATGCATCACGACAGCTTAAGCCTCACGAGGGGAACTATCCTACTCATGATTTGGAATTAGCAGCAGTGGTATTTGCACTTAAGATTTGGAGACATTACTTGTACGGAGAAAGGTGTATTATATACACAGACCATAAGATTCTTAAGTATTTGTTGACTCAGAAGGAGTTGAACCTTAGGCAAAGGAGATGGATTGAGTTGCTTAAGGACTATAACTGTTCAATCGAGTATCACCCAGGAAAGGCTAATGTGGTAGCCGATGCTTTGAGTCGTAGAACCGTATCTGATCTGAGAGTAATGTTTGCTCGTTTGAGTCTGTATGATGATGGCAGTTTGTTGGCTGAATTGCAAGTAAGGCCAACCTAGGTGGACCAGATTAAGGAAAAGCAGTTGAAAGATGAGTCTTTGGTCGCTCGTTTTCAACAAGTTAAGGAAGGGAAAACTTCTGAGTTCAGTTTAAATGGTGATGGAGTTCTGTGTTTCCGAGGAAGAATTTGTGTTCCGAAGGACTTTGATCTAAGGCAGACAATATTGAAGGAAGCTCATGGGGACTATGTGCCATTGCATACTGGAGGGAATAAGTTGTATCACGACTTGCGAGAAATTGTATCTTGTGGCACGGACTTAGCGAGAAATACTTGAGTTTGTAGGAAAATGTCTGACATGCCAACAAGTGGAAGTTGAGCATCAATTACCTTCTGGACTATTACAGCCGACGAAGATACCACTTTGGAAGTGGGAGAGGGTAACCATGGACTTTGTGAGTGGGTTGCCGTTGACACCATCGAAGAAAGACTTGGTATGGGTGATTGTGGATAGGTTGACCAAATCAGCCCATTTCATACCAGTACGTACCGACTTTTTGCTTCAAAAGTTAGCCAAACTGTATGTGGCGGAGATTGTGCGACTTCATGGAGTCCCAGTTTCGATTATCTCTGACCGGGATCCCAGATTCACATCTCGGTTTTGGCAAAAGTTGCATGAGGCGTTGGGGACGCGATTGAACTTCAGTACGGCTTTCCATCCCCAAACTGATGGTCAGTCGGAAAGGGTCATTCAGACTCTGGAGGACATGTTAAGGGGATGCGTGATTGACTTTCGAAGTAGTTGGGAGGACTACTTACCATTGGCAAAATTTGCGTACAATAACAGTCATCAGGCGAGTATTCGAATGGCACCGTATGAAGCACTATATGGTCGTAGGTGTCGTACACCTAGTTGTTGGACGGAGCTAGGGGAGCGACAAGTTCTTGGACCGGAATTGGTGGCTGATACTGAGGCTAAGGTCAGAATAATTAGGGACCGTTTGAAAGAAGCATCTGATAGGCAAAAATCGTATGCATATTTGAAGCGTAAGGAGATTGAGTACTCAGTAGGGGATATGGTCTTTTTAAAGGTTTCTCCTTGGAAGAAGATATTGAGGTTTGGTAAGAAAGGCAAGTTGAGTCCGCGGTTCATTGGGCCTTATCGGGTTTCGAAGCTAGTAGGCCCAGTGGCTTATCAGTTGGAATTGCCTCCAGAACTAGACAGGATTCATGATATTTTTCACGTCTCCATGTTAAGGCGTTATCGTTCTGATCCTGCTCATGTCGAGCCAGTCACAGAAATCGACGTACAAATTGATTTGACATTCGAGGAAGAGCCGGTGCAAATATTGGATCGAGATGTTAAAGTTCTGAGAAGGAAATCTGTCCCCTTAGTGAAGGTGCTTTGGCGTAATCATGGCAGAGAGGAAGCTACTTGGGAGCCAGAAGAGGCGATGCAACAGTAATACCCTCATCTGTTTGGATCAGGTAAATTTTGAGGACGAAATTTCTTTAAGGAGGGTAGAATTGTAACGCCCCAATTTTCGGGAATTCTGTGAATGATTGGTAAAATTTAAAAATTTTATGTTATGAAGGTTTAATTATGATAGGGGGCCTCTAGAAGGCCCAAGCTTAGGTTAAAATCCAGTAATTTTAGGTGATTTTAATCCATAGTGAAAAAGGGGTTCTAGTTAACTGGGCTTTTAAGTATTAACTGGGTAAAAGAGGACACAAGGAAGCCTGTGGTGAGATGGCATGTGACGCTACTTAGGGGCTTTAGAGGTGGCGTGTTAATGACCAAGGAGGGCTAAGGTTCGAGTCATAAGGTAAGCAAATTAATGATATTAATTTTTATGTACAGAAAAGGTAAGCGATGTGGAACCAAGTGAAAGTCATGTCTGGAGAAGATTTAAGAGCTGATAAGGGAGAGGATTTAGGAGCTGATCAGGGAGAGGATTTAGCAGCTGATTAGGGTGAACTGTGTTGGCCGAATGGTGGACTCTTGAGGAGCAAGAGTTCGCCGGCCAAGGGATGCTTAAGGGGGGAAAATTTCGGCTAGGGTTAGTGCAAGTATAAATTCGGCATTAGTCGTAAGTGGTGCCGTTTCCTAACTATTCTCCTCTTCTTTTCTTTTTCTCTTCTCTCCATCAACTTATTCTTTTCTTCTTCTTTTCCCCATAGCTGAATCATTCAACCACCCTACTCTATACCACCTTCCTTCCATTATTTTTAAGACTATAGCCGATTGCCTCAAATCCCGAAATCCCGAAAACTTAACTCCTTTTGTACCGATTTTTTCCCTAGCCAAATCTCTTATTTTTCCCATCATCTTTGGCCGATTCTCTCAACCTTTAAACCCCAGGTTTCTATCGACAATACCACAAGTAAAAACCCTCATATTTTATCTTTCTCAACACTTTTGCAAAAAGCCGAAACTCACACACTATCCTAGGGACATAGCCGAATACTGAGATCACTGAAGGCTCGACTTTTGTTATCGTTTGAGGGCTTAGAACTGCATCAGAATCAAGTAGGAACTAAGGGGGAACGTTGACTGAAAGAATCGGTGGTAAGTCTTTCCAACTTAGTCTATCTTTCATATTTTAAGAAAAGTCGGAATCCCTAAAAGGTTAGGGAGGTTGTCGTTTTTTGGACTTGTAGCCCTAAGGGGTTGTGATAATAGTATTATTTTGGTAATAGTGTGATTAAGAGGCTGTTGATCAAGGGCTTGGACAAGTGGAGCAAATGGATCTGGATTGAGATGCTATTTTCGGCAAAGGTAGGAATGCTAAGGCCTAAGGTGTTGTTGGCCGAATATGGTAAGAAGTTAATGTGTAGTTCGTTTCGGTAGTAAGATTAACGTGGTAGTATTATAATTTTAGGCAGTTCGTGCATGGATCTCGTCAGCGAATCGTCATAAAACAGGTGTGTAACTAACACCCTCTCATAGACTAGATCGGCAAAAGCCGAAAAGCTGAAATGCCAGAAAGTTGGTATTTTGGTAATTTGCGAGTGTGCGAATGCTCGTAAGATAGTTGGGTTTGTATGTTTGGTATTCTGAAGGTAATAAACTGCAGTACATACGATTTCGTGCATTTTGATAATTTGGGCTTAATAAAATCGGGTTCATGGGCCAACGGGCTCAATTTGGTAAGTATGCTCGGTAAGTATTCTGATAGTACGTAAATGGATAGGATATGCATAAAAACCCTAAAGGTAGCTAAATTACTACAATACCCTTATGTATGGAAAATTACCATGATACCCCTAGGTGTAAATGACCAATATGCCCCTAGGGTTAATTTTGTTTGAAAAGCATGTTGATTTAAATCTGTATGATGTATGCCATGAATGAATATTTGTTGCATGGGGACATCGATTATATTATGAAGGAAGCGTCCTGGTGGCTATGCCACAATTATCTGATCTGGTGGCTCTGCCACATATATCTGTTCTGGTGGTTCTGCCACGATTATCTATATCTGGTGACTCTGTCACATTATCTGTTCTGGCAGCTATGCTGCATATTTCTGTGGCGTGTAGCAGTTGGGTGGTTCGAGTAGTCTCCCCACATGGTGAAAGGTTGGTATGGGGGTGCATGTGGTTGGATATGGGTTGGGTTTTGCATATACATGAAATATCTGATTTGATCTGTTATGGGCCTATGGGCTTAATTCGTAATTCTGCTGGGGGCTAAGGCCAATTTATTCTGTTCCTGTGGTTTGAACTGATATGGGCTATGGTTGGGTTAATTTTACACACTGAGTTTCCCCAAACTCATCCCCTATTTTCATCCATGCAGGTAATCCCCAACCATAGTGGGCTTGGAGCCCCAAGGGATTCGGAGTGGCCACTCGTTTTGCAATATGCATTTCTTCTGGTGATTTGGACTTCAATTTTCTTTACTTTGGTGATTTGGGTTTTGTTATGTAATAAGGCCGCTTATGATTATTATTTTTTTGGGTTTTGATTTATAACTTATCATGATGATCTTAAATTATATTAACTATCAAAATGGGCTAGATCTAGGGTTCGTTTCCAAAAACATGAACTGATTTCAAAGTAACACGATTACAAACAAGGCTTCTGCTATGATAACGTTTTCCAAATTTAAATGTTTTTTTTTCTAAAATAGACATAATTACAATGGTAACCCAAAAATATACGCGATGTTAGAGTGTGGCAATGGCGGTGTGCATGTCTAGGATTGGATCCGAGAGAGCTTGGTACTTAAGCAGTCCGATGGACTCACCTCCTCTTTTTCGGTTTCCTACCTGGTGCATAGCTTCCATTCACTTTAAACCCTTAATGAATTAATCCTTTGAACATCAAGTACGATTTTCTGAACTTAGAATGGAAAAATGTTTTTAACATTTTTGATGTGGCACGTTGGATCCGGTCATAACGTCTAGGTCGGGTTTGGGGTGTTACATTTACCATGGATTGATGATTTATTTGATCAATTAAAAGGGGTAACAATGTTTTTGAAAATTGATTTAAGATCCGGTTATTACCAGTTGTGAGTAAAAGACTCTGATGTACAAAAGATTGCTTTTAGAATAAGGTACGGACAATACGAATTTTTGGTTTTGCCTTTCGGACTAACGAATGCACCTGTTGTTTTTATGGACTTGATGAACTGGATTTTTAGGCTGTATTTAGATAGATTTGTAGTTGTGTTTATTGAGGATTTCTTGATTTATTCTCGTATTGAATCTGGACATGAAGAACATTTGAGAATCGTGTTACAAACTTTAAGAAATAAACAGTTGTTTGTAAAGTTTAGCAAATGTGAGTTTTGGCCACAAGAAGTTGGATTTCTGGGACATATTGTTTCAGCTGATGGTATCTGAGTAGATTTGAGAAAGATATTTGCGATTATAGATTGGAAGCCTTTGAGAAATATATCTGAAGTCCGTAGCTTACTGGGACTCGCCGGCCATTATAAAAAATTTGTGAAAGGTTTCTTAATGATTGCAACTCCGATGACAAGATTGCTTCAAAAGGATGTTAAGTTTAAGTGGTCAGATAAATGCCAGAAAAGCTTCGAATAGATGAAAGTATTATTGACAGAGGCACCAGTGTTAGTTCAACCTGAGTCGGGTAAAGAATTTGTAATTTTCAGTGATGCATGGTTAAGTGGCCTAGGTTGTGTTTTGATGCAGGAAGGCAAAGCTGTAAGTTATGCCTCGAGACAGTTGAAGCCGCATAAAAAAAACTATTCAGCACACGATCTAGAATTGGCTACGATTGTGTTCGCATTGAAATTTTGGCGCCATTATTTTTTTGGTGAGAAGTGTCATATTTATACTGATCACAAAAGGTTGAAATATTTGATGGCTCAAAAAGACTTGAATTTGCGACAGCAGAGATGGTTAGAATTGCTAAAAGACTATGACTTGGTAATTGACTATCATCCGGGAAAAGCGAACGTAGTTGCTGATGCTTTAAATTGAAAGTCCTTGTTTGCTTTACGTGCTTTGAACACACATTTGGCTTTGTCTGACGATGGCTCATTAGTAGCCGAGTTGAAAGTGTGACCGTTGTTTATACAGTAGATTTACAAGGCTCAAATTTTTGATAATGAGATGTTAGCAAAACGAGGTCAATGTGATTCGAACCCTGATTTAGAGTTTTAAGTTGATTACGATGGTTATTTAAGATTTAGAGGCCGAATATGTGTTCTAAGAAATTCAAAATTAATTCAAATGATTTTGAATGAAGCATACAGTAGTTGTTTTTAGTACATCCGGGAAGGACGAATGTAACACCCCTTACCCGTGTTCGACGCTGGAATAGGGTACGGGGCATTACCAGACTTGAACAAAAGAAACATACAAAACCAGGCCATAAAATTTCATTCAAATCAAATTCATTCATACATATCCAAATTGTCCTTTATATGGACCCGCGAGGGCCAAAACATACATTCGGAGTAGTTCGGGACTAAACTAAGAACTTCAGAAAACTTTGGGAAAACTTAGAAAAATTTTCATGAAACAGGGGCACACGGTCCTCAGGCCGTGTGCCCTCGACATGCCCTGTCCTCAGGCTGTGTAACTCTCTGTTTATGATGTCAGCACCAAAATATAGTCACACAGTCGTGTCACACGCTCTTGTGGCTAGACCAAGTGGTTTATTAAAATTTCATAATTTTTCATACAATGGTGCAGACTTCACACGGCCTAGGCACACACCCATGTCTCTAAGCCGTGTCCCTCACATGGCCAAGATACACGCCCTTGTCTTAGCCCGTGTGTTTACTACTGGGCATTCTGTTTTGCCTACTTTTGTTTCTCAATTGGTTGACTTCCAGGGCCAAAATCTTAACCGACTCTACACCATAAGTCATATACGGTCGAATTTCAACCTCTGTCAACGAAAACACATGTAAGGATCAGACCGGTAATAATGCAACATAGACACATGGAACACATCACGAATCCTTTTCAATTCGGATGGTAAGGCTGACTAATAGGCAACTAGCCCTACTCTCTCGGTGATCTCATATAGTCCAATAAAATGCAGACTCAACTTGCCCTTTCTACCAAATCTAAAAACCTTTTTCCATGGAGACACTTTCAAAAATACCTTATCACTGACCTGAAACTCAATTTCTTTCTGTTTTAAATCCACGTAGGATTTTTGTCTATCCGAAGCAGCTTTGAAAGAATCCCAAATTATATTCACTTTGTCTTCAGTTTCTTTGACTAAGTCAACCCCGTGAATCTGATTTTCTCTGAGTTCGGTCCAATACAGAGATGTTCAGCACTTATGCCCATATAATGCCTCATAAGGTGCCATTTTGAAACTCGACTGATAATTGTTTGTAACAGCCCGATTTTGACCCTATTCGAAATGGTGGTTTGGGACCATGAATCCGAGTCAAAAAAATATTTTAAAATTATTTTCTGTGTTTATTATGTGTGAATTTATATGTTTTAAATTTTCGTGATTTAATTTTGTCGTTTGAGTGCTCGATTAAATAAAAGGGTTTAATCGCGTAAAATGAAAATTTGATAGTTTAATGTGTAAGGGCCAAATTGTTGTTGTCTTTATAATATGAAGCATTTATAATGTAATTTGGCCATAATTATAAGTGATGGACAGTTGTGGACAACCATATTAAGGATATCATATTAATTTGTAAATGTTATAATTGTAAAATGAATAGTAAGTTATGTTATAATAAAACATTAAAAATTAAAAGCCATAAGTGTTCATATTCTTTGCATGACTGAATATAAAAGAAATAAAAGAAAAAAAAAAGAGTTTGAAGGTTCGTCCCTTTGTTAAGCTTAATCAAGGCATGTAACTAGCTCGGTTTTTGATAATTTTTAAGTTTTTGAGATTGTTGCTATGTTATCTATCAAGCCCATGTCTCAATTTTTGAATTTGATGATGATTTTGTATTTTTTTCCATTATTGAAAGCTTGTGATTTTTGATGTTTGATGATGAAAAATAAAAGATATGTGATAGATTAACATATTTAGTATTTGAATTTTTGATGAATTTGAGTAATTAGGGCTAATTTGTAAAAATAAAAAATTGAGAGACTAAAATGTGAAATAAATGAAATGTGTGGACTTGTATAAAGAAGGTGAATATTCGGCCAAAGCATGATATATTGAAATTTTGCATATTTTGTGTTTTGTGCAATAGGGACTAAATTGTAAAAAGTGTAAAATGTTAGGGGTAAAATGGTAATTTTCCTATTTATGTGTTTTTAGATTAAATTGAATGAAAATATATTTGAATGAGTTTAATTTGAATATGTTTAGATCAAGAACCAAAGAGATTGCATTTGGATCAGGGGAAAATTAAAGTTGTCGATTAGTCGTCCTGTCCTGATTACCGTTGTCCCAGGTAAGTTTATAAGCAAATAAATGCTGTTAACTTTGAATATATATGAATTTAAAATGCTGAATTGAATTTTATGAGTATATATGTATGATGGTCGAATTGTTATATACATGGGAGCAATGTGTATAAATTTGTTTCGACCGAGTTACGACGTCCGAAAACCCTGTACAAACCTTAGGAATAGCTAGGATACGTATGTCATGACATAGGATTTTTTATACGTGTTTTCGTGTAAGACCACATCTGGGACGTTGGCATCGATATATGTGGTTACGTATAAGACCATGTCTGGGACATCGATATCGTATTTGATTCGTGTAAGACCCTGTCTGGGACAGTGGCATCGATAAGAGATAGCATGTAAGACCACGTCTGAGATGTTGGCATTGTATGATATATGTGATTATCTAAGTATCCTATTCAATTCCAAATGGTTCAACGGGCAATGATAAGTTGTGATCAAATATGTAAAACAAGCTAAAACGATCAGGTATGAGTTATTTGATTACCTATTTGAAAATAAGGTAAGTTTGTTATTTGATATGTAATGCAAATTCTATATATGATAATAATGTAAATATATGTGCATTATGTGTATATTCAGCCATATACTATGTATAAGTATGTGATATTAAAGTTTGATTTATAAGTATATGTATATGAGCCTATATACATTCAGTTATATAATGATATTATGTCTTTGAAATTGAATGATACTTTGAATATATATATGTACATTCGGTTAAGATAAGATTTATTTATGAAAGCATATTTTATATATGAAATGTTAAGCTTGAGATTAAATGTGATTATGATAGTATAATTTATTTTGGTTAAAATGAGTTGATTATGTCTTGGAGTTGTTATTTTCTTTTAACTTACTAAGGTATGATAGCTTATTGTGTGTGTATGTTTGTCTTTGTTTTATAGATTTTGGAATCAAGTTACGAGGTTGGGGATCGTCAGTAAAGTCTATCACACTATCTACTATTTCGGTACTTCTATAAGTTGAACTCGAACTTATGGCATGTATAGGCTAGCCTTGGAGTTAGTTTATTTTGAATGTGTATGTATTTAAAGCCATACGAAAATGGCTTGCTTATTATGCTTAAGTTTGATTTTATATGTTCTTAATTAAAATGTTCGATGTGCTTAGTTTATTGGTAATTTTGGATGTATAAGTGGTTGATTTGGCTATGGTTTATGCATGGATAACAGTATATGTGAATTTGGTTGATATGTGTTGTTAAGGTGTTATTATTTGTTTTGGTATTAAAGAATATTCAGTTATATTCAAACATGATTGGAGATTGTTTTGGTATGCATATTATATGATAGGTTTTATCTTTATAAATGGTTTAATGAATTAATTTAATAATGGAGTAAATGATGGATCCGTATTGAGTTATAATATGTAATGCATTAGTTAGTAAAATGCATGTCATTTATATGTGGTGTATTTGGTATATGTTTATGGTTTAAAGTAATGATATATATAGTTATATGGATTCGATAGTTATTTGAAAATCAATGAATATGTACAAGTTAATTTTGTTAGCCGAATAGACAAGAGATCAGTTGGTCTTATGTATGACATTTGATATGATGTATAACATGTGAAGTTGGCAAGTCTTAATTCAATATTAATATTTGTGGAATGCTTATTATTAATTAAGTGAGAAATGCTTAGGTTGGTTATTTTCATTATAAATGAGATTTGATCAATTAGTAAAGTTGTTTGTGTTTATAAATTTGGTTTATTAGGTTGTACAGACATGTTATGAATTATTTGAATATGATGTTAATGACCGAATTGATGAAGTCTGGATGGTTGGTATTATGTCCATAAATTTGTGAAACAAGAATTTGATGTATATTAGTTAATTTAAATTTATTTATTTTTACTATATTTATACATGAAATAAAATACGTTTGATTCTTAATGATGTATTTGAATATTATAGTAATTAGTTGAACATATGGTTCAAATGTTGGTAATTATAGAGTATGTATAATTTGTTGTTAGTATGAGTATGTGCAGAAGATATGAAATTGTTTGATATTCGGCTATTAAATTAGTTGGTTAGACATATGCTCGGTATATGATATGTATTTATAATTAGAATTTGAAATTTTAAA
This sequence comes from Gossypium longicalyx, assembly GCA_025698465.1. Taxonomy (NCBI): domain Eukaryota; kingdom Viridiplantae; phylum Streptophyta; class Magnoliopsida; order Malvales; family Malvaceae; genus Gossypium; species Gossypium longicalyx. Next base: position 47,882,106 of record CM047005.1, on the reverse strand, counting down.
TAAGTTAGGAATATTCATGTAATTGATTCATGAAGCATAAATCGTATTAAATGCCTGTTTTGAACTGTGTTTTGATTGGTAATGCCTTGTAACCCTAATCCGGCAATGGATACGGGTTAGGGGTGTTACACTATTGTTGTAGGCAAACTCTACCAACGGTAAGTACTGTTCCCAATTACCTTGGAACTCCAATACACAACATTGAAGCATGTCTTCAAGTATTTGAATTACTCTCTCCGACTGACCGTCGGTTTGCAGATGGAAAGCGGTACTAAAGTTTAAATTGGTACCAAAGCTTCTTCTAACTTTTTCCAAAACCGCAAAATGAACCTCGGATCTCTATCCAAAATAATCGATATAGGTACTCCATAAAGTCTGAAAATTTCACCAATACACAAACCAGCTAACCTATCAAGTGAGTAATCAGTACGTAGTAGTATAAAATGAGCCGTTTTAGTTTATCTATCAACAATGACCCATATGGCATCTTTTTTTCTCGGAGTTAAAGGCAACCCTATCACAAAATCCATAGTAATCCAGTCCCATTTCCACTTGGGAACTATCATGGGCTGAAGCAAACCTAAAGGTACTTGATGTTCGGCCTTTACCTACTAACAAATTAAACATTTCGATACGAACTCTGAGATATCTCTCTTCATACCATTCCACCAATACATTTTCTTCAAGTCATTATACATTTTGTACTGCCAGGGTGAACTATTAAACAACCGCTGTGTGCCTCATTTAAAATATTCTGAATCAACTCAGTGTCCTTTGGAACAAAAATCCTACCACGAAAACTCAAACAACCATTGGAGTCACTCAGAAAATCTGATTCATTGCTAGACTCACACTGAACTCTCTTAGCTTGCAACTCTTTATCAACTTTTTGAGCATCACAAATCTGTTGAAGAAAAGTTGGTCTAGCTCTCAACTCGGCTAGAATCGAACCATTATCAGACAAATTCAGCCGTGTATTCATAGCCCTCAAGGCAAACAACGACTTCCTACTCAAAGTGTCGACGACCACATTCGCCTTACCCAGATGGTAATCAATCAGAAGCTCATAGTCCTTTAACAGTTCTAACCATCTTCATTGTTGTAAGTTCAAGTATTTTTGAGTCATTAAGTACTTAAGACTTTTGTGATCGGTATAGACATGGCATTTCTCACCAAATAAATAATGTCGCCAGATCTTCAAAGCAAACACTTGGGCAACCAACTCTAAGTCATGTGTCAGATAGTTCTTCTCGTGAGGCTTCAACTGCCTCGAAGCGTAAGGTACAACTTTACCCTCTTGTATAAGTACACATCCCAAACCATTTAAGGAAGCATCACTATCAATCACAAATTCTTGACTCGGGTTGTACCAAAACTAGTGCTTCGGTTAATAACATCTTCAATTTCTTGAAGCTTTGCTGACAGTTTTCCGACCACTCAAACTTAACATCCTTTTGAAGCAATCTTGTCATGGGAGTGGCAATCATAGAAAATCCTTTCACAAACCGTTGGTAGTAACCCGCTAAGCCTAAAAAGCTTCTAACCTTGGATACATTCCTTGGCGGTTTCCATTCGACGATGGCAGCAATCTTGCTAGGATCAACTCGGATACCATCACCTGGAACAATGTGGCCCAAGAATCCAATTTCTCTAAGCCAAAAATTGCTTTTACTGAACTTAACTGTAGCACCCCAAACTCGACCCAGACGTTAAGACTGAATCCGGCGTGTCACATTGAAGCGTTACTAGAAAAGTCATGTTTTATCTAAAGTCTTTCTTAGTGTTTAAAGAATATCTTTGTTATAGATTACAGCGAATGGAAGCTGTGCACCAGGTAGGATGCCAGAAAAGAGGAGGTGAGTCAATTAGACGGCTTAAGTACCCAGCTCTCCACGGATCCAATCCTAGACATACACACAACCATTGCCACACTTTAACTGAGTGATTGTTCAAGGAAAACCAGTTCGTTTAAAACCATTTCTAAATGTTATTAATTTTTGAAAAAGTTTTCGTTGCGGAAGCTTTGCTTTGTTAATGCGATATTTTGAAATCAAGCAACCTTTTTAAAACGCGCCCTAGAGCTATTCAATTTCAAATTGTAACGCCCTGATTTTCGAGATTTTTCGGGTTTCTGTGATTTTAGGTAAATTTTGAAATTTTTGTGTTCTAAATATTGGAATTGCGTTTAAATGTGTTAGTGGGCCTTTAGAAGTCCCAAGCCTAAGTTAAACGCGGTAAAATATCAAGGTTGGATTTTAAGTGAATAGGAGATTTGGTTAAATGGGTTTTTAAGAAGAACTTTGTAAATTATGACACAAATAAGGCCTTGGTAAAGTGGCAAGGTGGCGCCACTAAGTTCCTAAAAAAATGGCGCCTGGGAAGGAATTAAAGGTCCAGGGTTCAAGTTGCAAGGTAGGCATACTGTTACTTTTAATTTTAGGCATGTGTCGGGGATGTGATCACATAAGTGAATTTCGGCAAGGGCCTTAGGGAGGTTGGGCTGATTGTTTTAGTTGATATTAGGGTTAGGTTCTTTTCTTTTTCTGTCTTGGAGAATTAGGGTTAGCCACCTGAAAGCTTTCACTGTCATTCATCCTTTCTGAGTTCTCACAAAAGCCGAAAACGCAAATTCCTTCTCCTTGGTGCCTAGTTCTTCTTCCTTTCTTTTTCCTTCATTTTATTTCTTCCTTTTTGTTTTTTCTTCTAGACGAAACCTTCTGATCACCTTACTCACCTCCTCTATCGATCCCATCCTCCACAAAACCTTCATAGCCGATCGCCATAAAAGTCGAAATCCCGAAAACTCACTTCCTGTGCTGATTTCTCCAAGCCAAAATCCTTCAGTTATTTTTTTTTCTTTTGATTAACTTTCATCTTCTCTAAACCGTTAGGATCTATCGGCAACATTACTTCAAAGTTATAGCCTCAAATCGTCATCTTCTTCATCATTTAAAAAGTCGAAGTACCATAGATTTAGGGACTTATAGCCGAAACTTCAAATCTCCTGGATTCGAGTTCTACTATCGTTTAGAGGATAGATCTGCATCAGATCTGCGTAGAAATCACAGAGGAATAGGTGGTAAGTGCTCATCACCTCAGAGCTAGTCTTATTTTACAATTTGGAAAAAGCCCAAGTCCCTAAAATCTAGGGAGGCTATCAATTTGGGCATAGGGCTTTAAGGGTCTTTAACCGACGATTTATTTTGGTGTTTAGTGTTTTCTAAAGGTTGGATCGAAGGCTTGGATCTTTGGAACAACTAGACTTAGGTCTAGTCATCGGTTTTCGGCAAAAAGGTAAGATTATAAAGGCTTTAGGGGCATGGTTCGATTATGGTAGGTGAATATTGGGATTGGTTTTTGTGGTTTGCAATCTAAGAATTGTGGTAATCAATTGTAGGACATCGTAAGGGATCTCAGTGGCAGTCGTCACAAAACAGGTGTGTAACAACCTCGTAGTAGCTTAGGCTAATATTCGCAGAAAAAAAAATGCCAAAAAAATTCGCATTTTGGGAACTTGAGATTTTGCATGTGGTTTTAGATGCGATAAAAATGATATGATCGGTGTTTGGATCGATGGAACAGGTAAGAGTGCAATTCTGTGCACGACGGTAAGTTGGGCGTCAATGGGCTAAAATTGGGCCCAATGGGCTTCCGGGCCCATTTGGGTAAAATTGGTAGAAAATGGAACTTGGATAAATTACATGTTCTCACGGTTAGATCTGTTGTAAAAATTGGGTTAAGTGGGCTAAAAGGGCTAAATCGGCATTCGTGGGACCCATTAGGGGTTTTGGGCCTAAAAGCCCTAATTTGATAAGGTGTGTTTAAATCACTGTTTAAACACTTGAGAATATTGATAAGTGTTAATGAACGTGGAAAACCCATAATATTTGGTAAATTTACGAAATTACCCCTGAAATATGGTAAATGACTATTTTGCCCCTAGGTAAAAATGACCATTATACCCCTAGGGTTTAATTATGAATATGATGCATGAGGTATTGATTTACATGATATGACATGATATGCACATGATATGTTATAACATGCACATGTTATGCTATGATATACTCATTATATGCATGGGTTGGGTTTTCGATACAAATGAAGGAAGTGCGAAAAGGGCTTTACCCCAGTTTATCAAAAAGGGCTTTGCCCCAGTTATTAAAAGAGGCTAGGCCTCCAGTTATATGATAAAGCAAACATCTTCGCCAAAGTGGAGAGTTTGGTTGGGTGGGTTGAGTTATTCCCCACATGGAGAGCTTGGTTGGTACGGGTGGAGAGTAGCGGATGGTGGGTTGAGTAGTCTCCCCAAATGGGCTTGCATACATCCATTAATATTACATGTGGCATTGAAATGGGCCTATAGGCCAGACCGTTTGCAGTGAAGGCTTCGGCCCAGTAACATGATTAATGAGAAGGCTTCGGCCCAGTAACCGTTAAACGAAAGGCTTTGGCCCAGTATGCTGGTATTAGTTTGGGCTCTGAAAGGGGGTTGTTGCACACTGAGTTTCCAAACTCACCCCCCTTTCCTTATCTTTGCAGGTGAGTCTTGATGTGGAGACTTGGAGCCGGAGGGGATTCAGAGTGGCCGTGATGATCGCTTTCGAACTTTGCAATAAGTAACCGGTTTTTTTAATTTATTATTATTTGGTTTTGGGTTGTAATAAGGCCATTTTAATTATCTTTCTGGGATTATTTTATCTTATACTCTATATTTTACTGATAATAATTCAAAATGGGTTAGACTTAGGGCGCGTTTTCAAAATGGTACTTGTTTTCAAAATAGCGCAACGATGCAACTAATCGGTTTATCGAAAATATCTACTTAAATGAATTCCAACTCGTTTTTTCCAAAACCTAGCCTTGCACCAAAGTGTGGCAATGGTTGTGGGCATGTCTAGGATTGGATCCAGGCAAGAGCTTGGTACTTAAGCAGCCTTCATGGCTCACCTCCTCTATTTTGGATACCTACCTAGTGTATAGCTTCCATTCACTTTGTTAACTTAGCAAAAGACGTTCTTATTAAACACTAAAATGAATCATGGGTTTTTAAAACTTCAATGAGACACGTCGAATTCGGCCATAATGTCTGGGCCGGGTTTGGGGTGTTACACAAACAATCAAAACAATATCTTATCTAATCTAACAAAACATACTAAAAATAATTAAAAATAATTAAAGCGGCCTTGTTACAACGTAAAAACCCAAAACAATTAAAGTAAGTAAATGCTGATCAAAACACATGAAGAAAAACGAATTTGCAGAATATGTGGCCACTCCAGATCCCTCACGACTCGAAGTCCACTATGGTTGGGGATTTCCTGCATGGATGAAATTAAGGGGTGAGTTTGGAAAACTTAGTGTGTAAAGTAAACCCAACTAGAGCCTAAATCAGTTCAAGCTTTACTGGGCCTAAGCCCTATCAGAAATAGAATTAACTGGGCCTCAGCCCTATTCAGAAATTAGTGTGGCCCTTAAGCTCATTACAGTAACAGAACATATATTATGTATGTATGCAGAAACCCAACCCATATCCATCCGTATACACCCCCGTGCCAACCTTACACCATGTTGGGAGACAACTCAACCCACCCATCCGCTACACGCCAAAGAATTTATAGCATGGCTGCCAGAACAGATATTGTGACAGAGTCACCAGATACAGATATTTGTGGCAGAGCCACCAGAACAGATATTTGTGGTAGAGCCACCAGAACAGATATTTGTGACATAGCCACCAGAAACAGATATTTGTGGCATAGCCACCAGAACAGGTTCTTCCTCCATAACAAAACCCAAATCTCACGCAACAGATATGCATGTCATGGCATATAGCATACAAAAATAGAATATCATGCGTTTCAAACAGAATTAACCCAAGGGGTATAATGGTAATTTTCATACTTAGGGGTATTCTAGTAAATTTACTATTTTAGGGTTTTTATGCATATTACAGCCATTAACGTATTAACAGAAACACTTACCGAGCATTTTTACCAAATGGGGCCCACTGGCCCATTAACCCGATTTCGGCCCATTAAGTGTAAATATACTGAAGTGCACGAAATTGCGCACTCTGCAATCTTACAGCTTGAGATTACCAGGATTAACAAACAAACTATCTCACAAGCGCTCGCACACTCGCAAGTTCACAGAATGTCGGCTCTTCGGCGTTTCAGCTTTTCGACTTTTGTCGATCTAGACTATAAGTGGGTGTCGTTTACACACCTGTTTTTCGACAAAATGTTGATGAGTTCCACACAAGAGTTGCCTACAATCGAGTTACTAATACGTCAGACTACATATCAAAAACAAAATTCGTACTAATCTCCTTACCAAAATCGGCCAACACCCTTAATGACCTTAGATTGCTTACCTTTGCCGGAATATGGACTAGATCTAAATCTAGTCGTTCCAATTATCCAAGCCCTCGATCAGTAGCCTTTTATCCACACTAGAGCAAAACAAATCAAATAACACCACTAAACCCTTTTAGTTTAGTCGACAGGCACCCTTTGCATATAGGGATTTTCGGCTTTTCTTTAAATTACCAAATAATAGATAGAGAAGGGATTCTGAGTACTTACCAAAAATTTACTTGCCAAAAATGTTCCCAAGTACCTTTCTATTCTCGATTTGTTGTAGATCTAACCCAAAATACGAATAGAGAATAGATCTAGGTGATTCGGCTTTTGAAGGAACGAGATGGAGAATGGAAGTTCGTGAAGTAGAGGGGAGATGTCGGTAGAAGAATAAGAGAGTTGTGAGGTTCAGCTTTTTGGCACGGAGAAAAGTCTCTATATTCGGCAATAATGAGAAGAGAATCAAAGAGAAAGGTCTTATGAGTAGGAGTAGAAGATTAAGCTTGGTGAAGAAAAGATGAACAAAAAGAATGAAGGTCGATTTCAAAAATAATAATAGATGTGAATGGCCCCAACCTAAATCGACTAACACTTAAAAATAACCAAAACTAAACAAAGAAGAAAAAACAACCCATACAAGCCAAAATTTTAAGTGCTTTTTCAGCATTTAATTGCCTATAGCCGAACTGGTACTACCATGAATCCTACTTCGGCATAAAATCCTTCCCAAGTTCAAATTCCCTGTTTCTTCTTAATTCTTGGCCAAATTCAATGTTTGAATTTCAGTCAAACTTCTAACTGATCAGCAACATCCTTATCCACTCCTTGCACCGCTTCAGCATGCTGCCAAGAGAGTCCTGATCAGACCCCAACTCCTTCCCCACGCGTGCAGCAAAAACCCAATCTTCCATGCGCGAGGTGAGGCTCGAACCCCAGACCTCCGTCCGCCCTTGCACCTTCGTCCGTTCTGCTGGCCACTGCACCATGCTTCTCTCTTTACTAATATAGGGTCACAATTAATTATAAGCCTTACCTGCTGAAGCTCCGGCCTGTTTAACAATAAAGGAGAATTTCACATTCCACGCCACTCGAACCTGCGACCTCCAAAACACCCAGCTACACTGCTTGCCGCTGCGACACAACCTCTCTTTTGTTATAATACGACTGCATTTACTTAAAAGCCTTACTCGCTTCAGTCATGGGCTACTTAAGAAAATAAATCAAAATTTAGCCTTCCCCTGGGATCAAACCCACGTCCTCTCGGCATGCCGAACACGCTGCTGCCACTGCGCCACAGGCGCTCTTTGTGTCAAACTTCATATGCAACTTGTTTTAAAGCCTATTTTAGTGCTTAAAAACATGTTTGCCCACGCCGGGAATCGAACCCCAGCATTCTTTCCTGCTATCCAGCCTACCTAACCACTGGGCCAGGCGCTCCTTTATGCCCAGTTTCTACCCAACATATTTTTAAGGCCTTATGCCCAGATTTCCTTAAGAGGCAAAATTTAAGAATTTTGCTAAAGCTATGGGCCGAGCCCCGGACTTTTTTCCACACCATAAACCCTTTGTAATTTATTTAATTACTAACTAAACATACTAAATAATAATAATAATTAAATCATCCAAGTTATTCGGGCCGTCTTCTACCCAAACCCAGACTCAAGGCCCAAAAATCGGGATGTTACATTAACATACAACTATTTGTCTCTTAACGTCTGCAAAACAGTTCTCAAGTGCTCGACATGCTCTGCCTCATCTCTCGAATAAATTAAAATATCATCAATAAACACAACAACAAACTTGTCCAAATATGGCCGAAATATTCGGTTCATTAAATCCAGAAACACAGCAGGAGCATTCGTTAATGGCATAACAAGAAATTCATAGTGGCCATGCCTCGTTCTAAAAGTAGTTTTTGGTACACCTGACTCTTTAACTCTCAACTGATAGTAGCCGGACCTCAAGTCTATTTTAGAAAACCATGATGCTCCTTTCAATTGATCAAACAAGTCATCAATCATTGGCAAAGGATACTTGTTCTTGATTGTTATCTTATTGAGCTGTCAGTAGTCTAAACACAATCTCATAGAATTGTCTTTCTTTTTCATGAATAATATCGGAGCATTCCATAGTGAAAAGCTCGGTCTCACAAAACCCTTGTCGGTCAATTCTTGCAACTATGACTTCAATTTTTTCAACTCAGTCGGGGTCATCCTATACGGAGCAATCGAAATAAGTGTCGTCCCTTGCATTACATCAATACCAAACTCCACTTCTCTAATTGGTGGTAAACTTGGAAATTCTTCCGGAAATGCATCCAAATATTCACATACGACAGGCACTGATTCAATTCTCAATTCAGACTCTTTTGTATCCAACACATAAGCCAAATAAGCCTCACACCCTTTTCTCATACGTTTCTAAACAGACATCGAAGAAATCACGAGTGGCAACCTATCTAACTCATCTGATTCAACCTGGAGAATTTCACCATTTTCACATTTCAATTCAATAACTTTTTGTCTACAATTTACTATAGCATCATGAAGTGTCAACCAATCCATACCCACTATAACATCAAATTCATCAAATAGCAACAACATTAAGTCAACTGAAAAGCAATGACATCTAATCATCAAGGGACATTTCTTGCATACCTTATCAACTAAAACATGCTTGCCTAACGGGTTAGACACTTTAATCATAAATTTCATAGACTCAATAGGCACATTCATGCTAGATACCAATTTCATGCACAAATATGAATGAGTAGAACTAGGATCAATCAAGGCAATAACAATAGTACCATAAAGAGAAAAAGTACCAGTGATCACATCGGGAGAAGATGCATCCTCAAGCGCATGTATGGCATACACCCTAGCCGGAACTCTAGCTTCGGATCTCACTATTGTGTCCCTCGCTACATTTTTGCTACTAGCCCCATTAACAACATTTCTCAAGGGTCTCCATTTTGTAGTCGTACTACTCAGCCTTGTACTCTGAAATTTTTCTTTCTCGATCATCGTGGACTAGTCCTTGATATAGTGGTCTTGAGAACCACTCTTCAAACAAGATCCGTCATTCATCCTACATAAACAAAGATGACGTCTACCGCAATGTTCGCACTTGGGTTTAAAAGGTCTAGCATTGCCCACACTAACCATAGATTTAGATTGAGATCTAAAACCCGAATTTCGTTTTCTACGATTTTCGTGCGAATGCCCGGCTAAAACATGAGAACGAGAATACATATCTCTGGATTTCTTAGACTGAGAGGGGAATGACTTGCTCATCGGCCTCTTTCTTATATCTTTAGCCTCAGCCTCAGCCTCGACTTTTCTCTTTTCCTTAGTCAATTCCTCAGCTTTACAAGCCTGATCAACGAGCACAACAAATTCCTTCAGCTGAAGAATACTCACTAACACTCTAATATCCTCGTTAAGTCTATCTTCAAACCTTCTACATATTTTAGCCTCAGAGGATACACACTCCAGAGCATATTTGCTGCGCTGGACAAACTCTCTTTCGTACTCAATCACTGACATGCGGCCTTGTTTCAATTCTAAAAATTCCTTGCACTTCTGGTCAATGAATCGTTCACTGATTTACTTCTTTCAGAATTCTTCTTGGAAGAATTCCCATGTGACCGTAACACCCCTAACCTGTATCCCTTGTCAAAAAAAGGTTACGAGGTATTACCAAACGAAACACAACATCTAAACAATCATGGATACACAAAGAAATTTATCATTTTATACTCCACATTTGAACATATACTAAACCAAACCAAATATTACAGGTTACACATAAATTAAATAACATTCAACCATAATTGTTATCAAATGGACAGATATAAGCATATGGATTAAAACATATCATTACTCATTACTTAAGACCAAACATACATGCAACCTTCTTATAAATTTTATCTAAATGAACTTACTTATTAAAAACCTAAGTTACTATTCATATGGTCATTTACTAAAACTTTAGCCGAGTATATATATAACATGCTAAATACATATGCGTTATTTAATATCAACTTCCATTATGCTCTATCACTTTACACGCATAAAGTATCTTCAAGAACCAAACCAAATAATCAAACATATTATTATAACTTTCACACCAACACACCAATTATATATATATATATAGGTTCAATACATAATAATTATTCATCCAACATTTTTAGCATACCAAAACTAAATTTTAACATGCTATTATCACTTATTAAACAAAATAACAAAAGTCATATTTAAAACCAATTCAATAATCACATATTCGGCTAAGTGTATATATATATATATCCATATAACCAAAACAATCCAATTTTAATATCAAATATTTATCACACCAATTATCTAACATTCATCGAAAATTTAATTCACCTATTTGCCAAATCAAATCATGGTCATTTCACAAGCTATTCTTTACACCTAAAATCATATTTACAATCAATGATTAAAAACATACAAATATTATTCCTACCTACTTCATTACATAACCGAATATCCATACATCAAATCATAGCCATTTACTTAATATGTTCCACTTATATATTAAACATATCACTCAACAAAATATCCAACCATAATTTCACATCGTACTAATGATACCAAACACATATACTTTGGCATAATTTCATCAACATTAACATATATATATTAATCATGGCTCACGTATAAACATTTATAATGTCAAAAACATCAAACCACAAATCGAGTATATCCATAGTATAGTCAAACTTAAAAATCGAACTTAACATAATTAAACCAACCATTTTGGTACAAAGAACAACCAAAAAAGTACACTTATTTCATATGCTTATTACTATGCTTAAAATTACATATTAAAACATCACATGTATACCAACATAATTCCCTCATTAGATCTAAACATAAACAAATATACATAAATAATCAATCAAAACAATTATATAACATATTCATTACTTGCCATTTAGCACCCGAACATAATAAGCCAATATTGATTCAAATATATATCCATTATTTTATCTCAATACTAAGCCAAAATTTACCATCATTCACCATCCAAATTATACCACATTTCATACTTCCAAAATGAACTAACTATTAAACCGATTATACCTTATACTTACCATTTTCATTGCCTAATTATTTAACTAAACATCACGAACATATAGACCAAAGGAATATATTTACCAAAATATAATTATCTCATTTCAAATTGCTAAATCATAAATTAACCTATTAATCAAGTCAAAGCATATAGCCAAATACCAACTCACATAGCAAAACCTTAACCAAACATATCAACCAAATTCACATATATTTATCTATGTATAAACCATAACCTGACCACCAAAACCACAACCAAAAATATCCATAATTTGATCAAGACATAAAATCCAAACTTAACAAAATAATAAGCCATTTTCGCATGGCTCATAATTACATAACCCAAAATCAAATATATATATATAAACATAAGCTAGCCTATACATGCCATAGGTTTAAGTTCAACTTTATAAAAATACTAAAATAGTCGATAGTGTGATAGACTTTGCTGATGATCCCTAAGCTCGTAACTAGACTCCAAAATCTATAAAACTGAGACAAACATAAATACACACAGTAAGCTATCATAGCTTAGTAAGTCATAAGCAATAATAATCAAACGAAAATTAGTATTAAATCAATTAAACCAAATCGAATAATCTTTAATCAATTACACATTTTTCGTGTTTGAAACTCATATACCATCACATGAACAATATCTAATTATATTAACTTGGCCGAATACACATATGTTCATAAGCATATATAATTCTTACTTTCATAATGCATATTTTGTATGTTTATCTTAAGTATATACTTACCTTATCTTTCAAGTCATTTAACTTAACACATACCTGACATTTTAGCTCAATTTCACATTCGATCTTAGCTCGATATTACCCATTGAACCATTCAGAATTGAATAGGATACTCAGATAATCATACATATTGTACAATGCCAATGTCCCAGATGTGGTCTTACACGTATTCACATATCGATGCCACTATCCCAGATAGGGTCTTACTCACACACATATAACAAAATCACATATCGAAGCCAACATATTAAACGTGGTCTTACTTGCACATATATAACAGAATCACATATCGATGCCAATGTATTAAACGTGGTCTTACTCGCACACATATATCGATGCTATGGTCTTACTCACACATCACATATCAGAATCCTATGTCATGACATATGTATCCTAGCTATTCCTAAGGTTCATACGAGGCTTTTGAACGTCATAACTCGGTCGAAACAAAATTTGTAAATATAACTCCCTGGCATAAACACATTCGACTAACAACATATATACTTCACATAATTCATTTCAGTGTAATAGGCTCATATTTATATAAAATAAATAACATCTTTTTGCTTATAAACTTACCTTGGACAACAGTAATCAAAATGGGTGGGCTAATCGACAACTTTAGTTTTCCCCGATCCAAATTCGATTTCTTTGGTTCTTGATCTAAACATATTCAAATTAAACTCATTCAAACATAATTTCACTCAATTTAGTCCAAAAACACATAAATGGGAAAATTACTATTTACCCCTGACATTTTACACTTTTTACAATTTAGTCCAAATTGCATAAAACATAAAACATGCAAAATTTGCACATACTATACTTAGGTCGAATACTACCCATGTCCATGCAAGTCCATACATTTAATTTATTTCACATTTTAGTCCCTCAATTTATTATTTTTGCAATTTAGCCCTAATTACTCAATTTCATAAAAAAATCCAATACAAAACATAATAATCCAAAACATATCTTTCATAATTCATCAACTAACATCACAAATCTCAATTATTAATCAATGGAATAACTCAAAGTATTCATTAAAATCAGAAAATCAAGCATAGGCTTTGTACATTACACTGCAATGATCTCAAATACGTAAATATTATAAAAAACCGAGCTAGTTACATACCTTAATCAAGCTCAACAATGGCTGAAACCTTGAAAACCTTTTTCTTTCTCTTTTATTTTCATATTTGGTCATGAATAATGAAAGACAAATGCATGATAACTTTATTATATGTTTTATTATAATAACATGTTTATTATTTTACATATTTAACCTTTAAATTAAAATTCTTAAACCATTATAAGCCATGGTTATAAACATCCATCACTTTAAAAAATGTTTATATTGCATAATAAATACCTTAAATTAAAAAGACAACAACAAGTCAGCCCTTTCACATTTAATCATCAAATTTTTATTTTACGCGATTAAGCCCTTTTTATTAAATCGACACTCAAACTACAAAATTAAAACAAGAAAATATCACAAATATAAATTCACACAAAATAAACACAGAAAAAATTTTAAAATATTTTTCTGACTTAGATTCATGGTCTTGAAACCACCGTTCCGAATAGGGTCTAAATCGGGCTATTACAGTGACCCTCTCTTAAGGTACCACAGATACTAGTGTCTTCCACTAGTGATATGCCGTGTCTCTCAACAAGGAAATAGCACACTTCAAACATTCTTTGGGTGTGCACAATGTTCATCAAATACCCTTATCGAATTCTCAAGCCAAAATTATGCTTTGTCAGCATCATCATTGGCATTTGCTCTAAACTCTTCCGCCCCTTGTTTACAAATCTTATCAACAGGAAATCTCATAAAGTCCATACCTTGTGGCACTAGGGATACAGGTTGAGGATTTTGAGGGGGTGGAGGTTGTCACTGAACAACCAAGTTTGTATGAACGAACTCAGCAAACCATTCGTTCATAGCCTGGAAGAAGGCCTCTCAAGCCTCTCCCCATTGACTCACAGTTACAGGTCTACTCTCCTTTGGCACTGTCCCTTAGGTGGGGCCTGGTGTAGTACTTTCCACATCATCTGCCATAGCTCATTTGAGATCCATTACCATATGAAAAACACAGTTTAAAATCGTCAGGAGTCGTCAGACTATCACAATTTATTTATGGCATGTATAGCTAGACTCAAACACATGCTATGTAGTCCGAGAACCGACTAAATCGTAGCTATAATACCACTAAATGTAACACCCCTTACCCGTATTCCACGTCAGAATAGGGTACGGGGCGTTACTAGACTTAAACTCAAGCAACATACAAAACCGAGCCATAAAATTTCATTCAAATCAAATTTATTCATACATATGCAAATTGTCCTTTATATGGGCCTACAAGGCCCAAAACATACATCGGGAGTAGCTCAGGACTAAACTGAGAACTTTAGAAAACTTTGGGAAAATTTAGAAAATTTTTCATGAAACAGGGGCACACGCCCGTGTGGAGATAGGAGACATGCCCGTATGCCCTCGACACGCCTATGTCTTCAGGCCGTGTAACTCTCTATTTATGACGTAAGCACCAAAATATAGTCACACGGTCGTGTCACATGCCCATGTGGCTAGACCATGTGGTTGATTAAAATTTCATAATTTTTCATAAAATGGTGTAGCCTTCACACGGCCTGGGCAAACGCCCATGTCTCCAAGCTGTGTCCCTCACATGGCCAATACACACGCCCGTGTGTCTACCCATGTGGACAAATTTGAGGCTATTTTCAAAGCCATTTGTCACCCTTAAATACTCACTCACTTATACATTTTTGATGGCATGCAACATCTCATATTTAGTCACTCAAATACTCACAATCATGATTAATCTATGACTTTGTAATGTCAAAATATCACATGCTCAAACCATCATGCTTTCGTATGGCATTCAACATCAATTTCATATTCAATTAATATTAATATCCTACTTTCAATTTACCCATTTATACTATGAACATGGTCACACCTATTGGTTATAATCCATTTATCAAGCACATAGTCCATTTATCTTACATATCATCCATAAGCAACCACATCAAGCATAACACATTTGCATGCATACATAATTAATTAGGGTTACAACCCAATAATCAATATGGCCCACCTCTCATGGCATATACAAAATAATTGTAACACCCCAAACCCGGCTTGGACGTTATGGTCGAATCTGACGATGTCACATTAAAGTGTTTTTCACAAAATATAATATTATTGTAAAACCCGCTCTATACTTTACCTCTTTGTGATTTAAACGAAAATTTTAGGATGTCTCATTCATTGTAAAAATTCAAGTCGTTTAGCAAAAAATTTAATCATATTAAATTGTTATTAATTTTAAAACATCATTTCTTGCGGAAGCTTTTAAAAAATGTTGCGTAAACGTGGTGTTTTGAAAAGCCTTTATCTTTTTGTAAACCCGCGTCCTACTGCTAATACATATAATTCAAATAAATAAAACCCCAAATTAAAGATTAAAAATTTAAAGAGGCCTTATTACATAAAAATACCCAAATTAAATAACATATAAATTAAAGTCAAATAAATAAAATACGTGCGGTTATGTGGCCACCTTTGAGTCCCTCGCAGCACTGACTCGCCTAAGACTGGGGATTACCTACGCAGATAAACAGAAGGGTGAGTTTACGAAAAATCAATGTCTAATCCCTTATCAAGCAATTAGTCAATCATGTAGTAGGCAAAACAGTCTGGGCCTAAGCCCGTATCAGTAACAGTTTAGTTTCAGTTAGAGCCTTAGCCCATTATAGTACCAGTATCAGTTTGGGCCTTAGCCCATTTTAGTGATAGTAGCAGTATAGTTATGCAATCAGAAATCTTACCCATCCAGCCTCTACACTTCACTCCGTCCAGCCCTACACTCCATATGAGGATAAAACCAACCCACCCAATCCTATACTCTAAATTAGGACCAGTTGCAGCACTAAATAGTATTTACAGCAGAGCTGCCAGTACAGTACACTTCCTCCAATCATAATTAACCCATCCCTATGCAATATGTCATGCATCATGGCATAATATCATACATGTAAGCAATATAAAAATGGCATGCTGGAATACAGTGATACATATCATAGGGGCATATCAGTCATTTTACCTCATGGGGGCATAACAATCATTTTATCAAATTGGGTTCTAGGTATACTTACCGACCCAACATTAGGTCCATAGTCGTCTTGGGCGACCCATGCAACCTTAACAGTCAAACAGTGAAAATGGGCCCAAGACCCATAATGCGGACCCACGTGGGCCCACACGCCCGAGTGGCCCAGTTAGCCTAGAAATGGCTTTGGCTGTGTGGATTACACAGCCTGGCCCAATATTCTCGACACGTTCGTGTGGTTTACCCGTGTGGGGCCTACAAGCCCATAGGGCCCACACAGCCCATTTCGGCCCAACATGGCCCAAAACGGCCTAAGCCTATGAAATCGCTCATGGTGGCCTCTACGATCAAATGCCCATGTTTATGCATTCAGATTACCACATGAGCGAGCGTACGCCCGTGTAGCATTAGTGGTCACATTTTTCGGCTTTTGCGGATTTACGATTTGGGCAGTGTTTACACACCTTGTTCACGAAACATGCTAAAAGTCCACGAGCACCAAAACCTTAATTGAAATTAGTGTGGTTTAGCCCGCTTAAACCACTGACGAAGGCTGATTACAAACTCCTTGACGGATATTTGCATTACAAGTGAATTTTATTAATCGCGATTGTTTATACACATGGTTTAAATCAACATGAGTTAACTTACAGAAACATAGAACCCACAAGTAGGGAATGAAGCATTCGACCTACACTCTAGAATACAAGCCCAAAATACTCAGGTTGAGCACGATGACTAAGAATAAAGTTACCTTCGATCGAGTGACGAGAGAAAGGTTTCAAACACTTCAATAACACTCATAAACTCCTTTACTCCTCAAGAAGTTCTAAAGCCAAAAGAAACACCGCAAATAAAAGAGAGGAGATGAGAATCAGTAATCAGAGAAAAAAAGGAGAAAAGTCGAAAGGTAGAAGCAAAACAGGGACTTACAATTAATATTCGGCCAACATATGCCTGTTGGAGAAAAAGTGGAAGAACAAATGAGGGAAATCGGCAGAAAGGCAAGCAAGATTGTCCAAAACCAAAAACAAGAGAGGGAGGGAGAGAAGAAATATTCAGCAAAACAATTGACAAAAGGGTAGAGGAAGAAGAGCAAGTCCTGAAGAAAAGTGCAACACGAAATAACTCCAACAATAGTCAGCCAAGGTTTGAAGAAGTAGAGGAGAGAAGAAAATTGGTTAGACAAGGGTTAGTAGGGGAAAACAAAGTCAACAAATGAAATGAACCAGAATGGTACTCGAAATAAACCAAAAACTAAGGATATTACTCACACTCCTTAGCACAATCTGTCACAACACTTCCTTCCCCTCAACTCCCTATGATTTTCTCCTATAATCTCTCCAACCATCCACCAAATCCCTTGATCTAGTCCTTAACCTCTTTTCCAACCTTTCCACCAACTAGTTTGAACTCCCTTAAAACTCATTATAGTTTCGGTCAACCTAGGGCACTCCCATGTACTTACGGTAAAGTAAAACACTCCCTTGCGCATTGCCTGACTCGAACTCAAGACCTTCAATAACAATGACACGCCACTTATCCCCTAAACCAGCAGGCCCTTTCTGTCATATTATACTTACATTATTTTAAAAGCCTACTAACTAAAGGCAAGGGGTTTATTCCTACAAAAAAAACAAAAATTTTTGCACATGTCCAGGCTTGAACCCAAGACTTTTCAGACACTTCCTAGGACACTTAACCACTGAAGCAGACATGCATTTGTGTCACTTTCTTGCACAACTAAATGTTTATGTGTAGCCTCCTAACTGTTTCCATGCTCAAGACTAATACTTCTAAGCCCAAAATTTGGGGCGTTATAATAATCATAATACCATCATGAGCCAATACATTTGGCTAATCAATATGACACATATCAAAAAATAACCAAGTCACTTATACATGCCATACTCAAAATATTGAGACTAACTATACCCAAATGTCCAATTGATAATGTGATTGAGTCTCCGACGTCCTTCAATCCCCGAGATAGCTTGGCGACACTATGAAAGATGGAAAGGAAAGGGAGTAAGCATAAAAGCTTACTAAGTCTATATGCAAATAACATGCTATTTAAACAAGCATTTAACATACATTTAACATAATAAACATAAATTTGTATTTCATCAAATCACTTAAACTTACTCATCACATAAACAACCTTGTCATAAGTTCATCACATACCAAGGCATTACTCATGAGTTCGGTATACATACCTGTATGAACTCATAACATAATCTCTTACTCATTCTTTTCATTGAGTTACCCCTTAGATCTTCTATCAAGTTACTTGATAATTTACCCGTTGAACACTCGAAATACTATTAGATACATGGAAGGATCGTACATAAGTTCCACATACGTAGCTAAATCTACCTAATATCACCTAACACATAAAAGCTCATTCTTGAGCTACTCACGGGTCTGCTCACACAATCTGTTGGTCAGGACATAGCTACACGAGCTGCTCACACAAGCTATCAGGTATCTGCAACACACCTCAGACTACTCAGCTACCAGTAGGACGTACAAGACTAGCACCTGGAACCATATAAACATATATCACATATCTCATGAGCTCATAAACTGTAATAGTCTGATTTAGACCCTAATCGGAACGGTGGTTTTGGGACCATGAATCTGAGTCAGAAAAATATTTTAAAATTATTTTCTGTGTTTATTTTGTGTGAGATTATGCCTGTGAAATTTTTGTAATTTAATTTTGTCGTTTGAGTGTCCTATTAAATAAAATGGCTTAATCGTGTAAAATGAAAATTTGATGGTTAATTGTAAAAGGACTAAAATGAATGTGTCTTTGTAAGTGGAGGTACTTAAAATGTAATTTGACCTTAGTTAAGTATCATGGTTGGTTGTGACCATGCATTTAAAATGGTTTTATATTTTTATTATAAGGTTAAATATATAAATTATGTAATAATATGTAAAAATGAAACATAAAAAAATAAAACATGGTTTCATAATCTTTGTTCTTGCCAAATATTAAAGAAAAACAAAGAAAACAAAGTGTAGGTTATTCGGCTATTCTCAAGCTTGATTCAAGGTTAGTTTAGTTTCGATTTTTGATAATTTTTATGCTTTTGAGATTGTTGCTTTGAGTGCTATCCGACCCATCCTTGAATTTTTGATTTTGATGAATATTTTGAGTTATTCCATTGATGAGAGCTTGTGATTTTTGTTGTTTGATGATGAAATATGGAAGATATGTTTTAGATTAACATGTTTTATATTGGAGTTTTTGATGATTTTGAGTAATTAGGACTAAATTAAAAAAATAATAAATTAAGGGACTAAATTGTGAAATAAACGAAATGTGAGGACTTGTATGTGTATGGGGAGTATTCGGCTCAAGCATGGCATAGGCAAATTATGCTTGTTTTGTGTTTTGTGAATTTTGGATTAAATTGCTAAAAGTGTAAAATGTATGGGGCAAAAGTGCAATTTGTCCATTTATGTGTTTTTGAATAAATTTGATTAAATAAGTTTAAATTATGTCAATTTATATCAAGAAAAGAGAAAATCAGACTTCGATCGGGGAAAAGCAAAGATAGTCAAATAGTCGACTTACATTGTTTGTCGATATCCGAGGTAAGTCTTTAAGCAATTAGACATCGTTAATTTTGAATGTAATATAGTTTAATATGCTGATTTGGGATTTATGGATTTATGGTATAGTTAGTCGAATGTGAAAAACCATAGAGATAATGCATTTGAGTTTGAGTCGATTGAGTTATAACATTTTGAAGACAATATGAATTATGTGGAATATTTGAAATGTTCGATATATGAATTGTTTATGAGATAGATTTATAATAGTGATATTCGGGCTATGAGCCTAGCAAGCCTTGTGCTGGTGAATTTAATAGGGCTTTATGCCTAGCAGGCTTATTGGCGGTGAATAAAATCAAACTTTGAGTCTAGCAGGCCTTGTGCCGGTGTGCGATTCAGGCTTATGCCTAGCAGGTTTTATGCCGGTGATTTATTTTCAAGCCTATGCCTATAAGACTTCATGTTGATGTGGTAATTGAGCAAGTAAACTGAGCTAAATGATCTTGTATAATCGGCCCATAGGTATGTACATATGTGATGTTATATTGGATCTTGTATATTCGGCCATATAGGTATACACATATGTGATGTTATATTTGAATTTGTATATTCGGCCACATAGGTATGTACATATGTGATGTTATTTTTGAATTTGTATATTCGGCCATATAGGTATGCACATATGTGATATTATATTTGATCTTGTATATTTGACCAAATGAGTGATGTTGGTATATGAAGTAAATTTTTTTTTGTGACCTTGTGTAAATGTGTGGAAGTATATTTTGATATATAATGATATTTGGCTTTGAAAGTTGAATGAAAATTAGTAAAATGTTAACCTTATAAGTATTCGATCAAGGTGGTAGTTATGTTAAACATGATTGGATTGATTAAGTTGAAATTAAATATGACATTGATATAGTAAATTAGTTTATTTTAGATTTTAAGGAGTTGGATATATTATTGAGTTGATATTTGCTTATGACTTACTAAGTTATAAAAGCTTACTCTGCGTATATGTGTGTTTCTGTTTTATAGATTTTGGATTCGAGTTACGAGCTCGGGGATCGTCATCCAAGTCTATCACATTATCTACTGTCTTCGGTATTTTAATAAGTGAACTTTCGAACCTATGGCATGAATAGGCTAGATTATGTTTTGGAATATTGTATTTTGGTATGTGTTAAATGGGAGCCATACGAAAATGGCTTAATTGCTATGCTTGAGTTCGATGTTGGTTAAATTATAGTTTAAGTCTATTTTGATTATTATGCTGGGTGCCATGGTTGATTATAAGTTATGTTATGTGCTTGTATTCGGAAGTGGTATGGATGAATTGGTTATGTTATATATGTTAGATCTTGGCCTGAGTTTATATTGAGAGTGTAACCAAATAGTATGATGTTTGTGAAGCTTGATATGTGATTCGGCCATATGGTATTTAATGGTTGTTAATTAAGCTAAAATAGATCAAGTGTTAGTTAGGTAAAAATCAAGATTTATGCATGGTGTGTATTCGGTGTGTACTTATGAATTTAAGTATTAATGTACATTAATATATGAAATGTGAAAACTCATATTGACTAATAGGAAAATGTTGCATAAATGAATGACTAGTTGGTATTGAAATTTATTGTAATATCCCGAATTAAGGCCTAATCGGAATAGTGGTTTCGTGACCACAAATCTGAGATAGAAATAATTATTTTATAATTATTTTGAGGTTTATGATATGATTGCATAATTGTGTGAAGATTTCGTGAAGAAATTTTTGGCATAACGAGTTTAATTTAAAGTTAGGGATTAAATCGAATAAGTTGCAAAACTTGCATTCTAGAAGTTTTTAGTATGAAATTGCTTTGAAATATTAATTAGGAGGTCTTAAATGGTGCTTTGACCAATTTTAAGTTCATGGACAAAATTAGGACATGGAAGGAATTTTTGAAAGTTTAGTAAGGAGGGGCATTTTGGTCATTTGGATATTAAATGAAATAAAAAGGGAAAAATAACACAAAATTGGTTATCATCTTCCTTAGTTGCTGTCAAATGCTCCCTCTCTCCATAGCTAGGGTTTCTTCAACTTTCAAGCTTCATAGTAAGTGATTTCAAGCCCCGTTTTTAATGATTTTTACGTTTTTGAAATCCCGGTAACTCGGTATAGCTTATGATAGTAATATTTTGAGTTAGAGTTCATATTTGGAAAAATACCCATAGGTGAAATTTGTGAATTTTGATGTTTTATGATAGAATATGAGATTTTAAATTAAGTTAGACAACTTGTGCTACTTGGTTTTGAGTGAAAACGAGTAAAAGGGCTTAATCGGCAAAAATACCTAATAGTCATAAGTACATGTTAGAGTGAGAATTTGATGTTGCCATAGAATGGAAAAGTGATCAGCATGTTATAAAACATAAGAATAAGGAATTAAGTTTAATCCCGAGATTAGGGGCAAAAGTGTAAATATGCAAAAGTTTAGGGGTAAAATTGTAATTTTTCTAAAATTTGAATTAAAGACTAATTTGATAATATGAGTATTAAATAAGCTAAATGTGTTATTTTAGATCAAGAAAGACGTGGAATCGACCCCAATCGAAGAAAAGAAAAGATTGTGGACTAAATTGCAAAATCTTTATATTTTGGTACCAAGGTAAGTTCATGTGTAAATAATGTAGCATAATTGTTATTTTTAAGTTATTGATGTTAATTTTATGATATGCTGATTTTTATCATGAAAAATATGCTTTGTGGTTATTTTCGAATAAAATGCAAATTATGTGTATTATTTGTTAAATATAAAGTGCTACTGAGTATTGGTTTCAGATTTTACTAAGATGGCAAGGATATGTGTCCAAGGAAAATCCCGCTTTGAACCTTAGGAATAGATTAGGATACAAGTGACATGTCACTAGGATGGTTGAGCATCCGAACTCGTTGAGTTGAGTCCGAGTTCACTTATGGATGCGAATGTCCGAACTCGTTGAGTTGAGTCCGAGTTCGTGAGATGTAACTTTGCATCCGAACTCGTTGAGTTGAGTCCGAGTTCACTTATGGATGCGAACGCCCGAGCTCGTTGAGTTGAGTCCGAGTTCACTTAGGGGCGGGTTACATGATTCCTTGATTACATATGTAGCACTTATGTGCAAATTATCCATGTATCCGAGTTATATTCCGATGTGTTCAACGAGTAAAATTTCTAGTGAAATGGAAGAACACTTAAAATGCAAGTGACATTTTGGTAAGTATTGTGAAATGGACACTTTGGACAGGTATGTACTTAACCCTCGGGTTGAAAATAGATACTACAACGATAAGGTGGTAAGATGATGAATGATGTTTAGAAATGCGATATATGTTTTGGTGATACCATGCTAAGGTTGTTTGGTATAATTGTATTGTTATGTTACTTATTATTTGCATATGAACTTACTAAGCATTTAAGTTTACTCCCTCCTTTTTATTCACTGTAGTTTTGAACAAGCTGGCTCGGGAATCGGGACAGGTCGAAGGTTCGATCACACTATCCGAAGGACTTTTATTTTGGTAAATGGCTTGTAAAACTTAAGTATGGCATGTATAGCAATATACCTACTTTGTGTAAATAATTTTGTGATATGGCGGTGATTTGGTTGAGAAAATACTTGATAATGATAAGTCATGGAAATGACTAATTTAGATCATGTTTGATGTCATGGAAGGTTAATAGGTTATCTAGTCCATAAGAACTCATGAAAAGATGAAATTTGCCTTAAACAGAACATTGCAGCAATGCTGACGTGAGTTTGAAAATTTACTAAAAATTATATAAATTTAATTTGTGGTGGATTAAATATGAAATTGAAGACTAATATGTCTAGTTTCACATAAAACAAACGAAACAGGTAAATGAATTATATGTTAGAAGATATTTGAATTTTAGTGAAACAGGGCTAGAGCGATTTCTGGATCCCCTGTTCTAACTTTAGAAATTCACCATAAATTGTAAAAAAATAATTAGGTAGTGTATTTTATATTCTTGGAATCCTTATTTAGTCTAGTTTCAGGATAAACAAACGGCATAGTCATATAAATTTTTCACAGAGAGAAATATGGTTCGTAGTAAACAGAGGTCAGTCCAGTCAAGTCCTGAAAAAGGGGTAAATTTAACTAATAAACTGTACTAATTGGCCTAACCAAAAATTCTAGAAAAAAACAAGTGAATAGATATATGAGTCTATATTTAGGGAAAATTTACAGACCTTGATTTCGAGTTTTGTAACTCGAGATATGATTTTTCTTGTAACTGTGACGCAGGTAGTTAGAAAGCTGTGAATGTAGAAACAAATGATCTGAAGTTCTTAATTTGATAAATTATGTTCGGTAACACCTCAAGCTCGACTCCGGCGATGGTCTCGGGCGTGGGGGCGTTACATTTATTTTATTTGAAATACAATTTATGCACGTCCAAGACTATTATTAAAATGGGTTTGATATTCAATTTATGAATGTTTTAATTATGTTATCAAATGAATTATATGAAGTTTAGGATTTGATATTTGAAAATGATATGAGTATTGATGAGGTTATAACTTCAATTTGTAAAATGAAAAGCATATTTGTATGAACTATGATATGTTCGGTATCGCCTCAGAACCCTAATCCGGCGACAAATTTAGGCTAGGGGTGTTACATTTAATTAGTAGTAGAGCTACAGTTTAGTCGATTCTAGGACTAACGTAGTGTGTGTGAGTCTAGCTATACATGCCATAATATATACTGCGGTAGTGTGATGACTTCTGACATTTAAAAATGTGTTTCGTATTGTAAATGGATCCTGACAGAGCTGTAGCTGATGATGTCGAGAGTGTAGCACCTGCTCCTGCGCAAGGGACAGTGCCAGTTGAATCTCGACCTATCTCGAGTAGCCATGAGGGGGAGGCTAAACAAGCCTTCTACCAAATGATGAATGATTGGTTTACTCAGTATATTCGGACTTATCCGGCTACACAACAACTTCCACCCCTGAATAATCAATCTCTGATACCTGTGGTACCTCCGATGAATGATCCAATGAGATTTAGTAAGCCTCCTATAGATAAAATCTGAAAATACGGGGTCGAAGAGTTTAAAGCTAATGATGATGATGGTGCTGAGCGGGCTGAGTTGTGGCTGGATAATACTATCCGTGTGTTCGACGAGCTATCTTGTACTCTGGATGAATGTTTAAAGTGTGTCATATCTTTATTACGAGACACTGCATATCACTAGTGGAATACACTAGTATTAGTGGTCCCGAAAGAGAGAGTGACCTGGGAATTCTTTCAGACTGAGTTCCGTAAGAAATACATTAGCCAAAGATTTATCGACTAGAAACTCAAAGAATTTCTGGAATTGAAACAAGGTCGTATGACCGTAACTAAGTATGAACAGAAATTTGTGAGACTAAGTCGATATGCTCGTGAATGTGTTTCAACCGAAGCTATCATGTGTAAAAGATTCGAAGACGGTTTGAACGAAGACATTAAATTGTTGGTTGGTATACTTGAAATCAAAGAGTTCGTGGTACTTGTTGAACGAGCTTGCAAAGCCGAAGAACTCGGGAAAGAGAAAAGAAAAGCTAATTTTGAAGCTAGAGATTCCTATAAAAGATCATCGAGTAAGACTTTTCACTCAGCATTAAAGAATTTCAGAGATGATTCTAGTCGATCTAAAGCTACTTCGAACTTTTCTAGACAAGATCAAGACCGACCTCCTGTGAGTTCACGAGCCACTTTAACTACTAGTGTGACAATGTTGGCAAGTAGTTTGGTTCTCAAATAAATGAAGGAGGAATTGGACACAAAAAGCCTGGTGGTGGAGTGGCAAGTAGCGTCACATGTGGGGCTTAGATGTGGTGTCACATGCTTGGCAAGGAGGTTTGAGGTTCGAATCCCTCCTTGCTCAAAAGAAGGATTTATTTTTTCTCAATGAATGGCTAGTGATGACGTTGGATATGAAATCTAAAGGGAGAGATTAGAGGAGAAATTTAAGGAAGAGATTAAAGAGTTATCAGGGAGAAAAGTTAGGAGATGAGGGATGTAGAGAACTGGAGCTGAATTGGGAATTTAGGGATAGGAAATTTGGCTATAGTCTAAATATAGGTGCCGATTGTAGGGATTCTAGGCTAATGCCAAATTCTTCCTCTCTATGTTACCGAAAACACTTTCCTCTCCAAAGATCTAAAAGTCGAAATCCCTTGTTCTTCCTCTTTTATTTTGTACCAATTTTCCTTTCTTTCTCTTCTCAAACTCTCTTTTGATTCACATTTGGTTTTAAACGATTCTTACTTCTCTTCTTCTGTGTGTCGAATAACCCCTTTTACCATACAAATCTCAAAGGCCAAATACCCCTTTGACTGAAGACCCTCTGTGTCGCAACTACTCCCTCCACTTCGGCCGATTCTTGTGTAAGTCCTTTGTTCTTTCAGTCGATTTTCATAGTATCGATTTCTTTTCTCCCCCACCTTTTTAAATTGGTTTTGGTAGGGGATTAGTATCGAATCTCAGATTTCAGATCTCTGCCGAATTGCTCCTTAGGTGTTTTGGGGTTTGGGGTAAGTGTTCTTTCTTTATGGTTAAGGTTGGCCGAATGGTCAGGGATGATTTAAGAGTGACTTAAGATGATTGTGAGTCACTTGTTTTATTAGTTTTAATGATTAAGGTTGATGCAGATTTAGGAAATACTCGTGATTAGTGATCAAGGAAGGGCTGTTAGGGCTTGTCGTTCAAGGTAAGGCAAAGGTGAGATTTTCAGTTTTTGGTGATCGTATTTGATAAGTGTGCGATTAATCGTTGAGTGAAATCGTTTATAGATTCGTAGCTAAGGAGATCGTAGCACGTCTTAGTACCAGGTGTGTACATACACTGTACACACACAGTAGACCGGCAAATCCCGAAATGCCAAAAAGTCGAAATGCCGAAAAGTCGGAAGCTAGGCTACAATAGTCTTGCGAGTGCCCGAACACTCGTAAAGGGGAAACTGATACGTTATTAGAGGCCCCATGAGCGATCTCATGGACTTGGGTCGTGTTTTGCCCAACCGGGCCAAAATGGGCTAAATAGGCCCGATGGGCTGTAGGGCCCATAATAGGAAAAAGTTGGCAATTTGATACTAAGTGATGAAAAAGCGTATGATTGCATGACTATGAATGTGATTGGGCCTGACAGACCATATGAATGTAATTGGGCCTAATGGGCCATATGAATGTGATTGAGCCTAGTGGGCCAGATGCAGGTATGTAGACTTATTTGGGCTTTGTAAGGGGTTTTGGGCCTAGTATCTAATAACTGCTTAAACAGACATAAAAGATAAATAATTAATTAATTGCGATATGAATGAGATTGGGCCTAGTGGGCCATATACAGGTATGTAGACTTGTTTGGGCTTTGTAAAGGGTTTTGGGCCTTATATCTAATAACTGCTTAAACAGACATAAAACATAAATAAATAATTAATTGCGACTGTGGACGAGTGATAAGGTTAAGGTGTGGCAATGGGTATATGCATGTCTAGGATTGGATCTAGGGAGAGCTTTGTACTTAAGCGGTCTTAATGACCTACCTCCTCTTCTCTGGAATCCTACCTGGTACATAGTAACTGTTCACTTTAGCTAACGAGGACTTGTTAACGGGCCAAGGTAAGTAATAAACCCATAATAGAGAGAAATTACCGAAGTGCCCCTAAGGGCAAAAAATTACTAAAATACCCCTATGTGTTGAATGTAAGACTTATGGATGCTATATGTATACGTGCTGTATTCATATGATATCATGTTTAGGTTGCATATGGGTTGGGAATTATAGAACGGAGGAAGAATATGAGGATCGCATGGTTGCTTGACGACTGTGGATCCACCGATGGCTATTAAGCTCAATATGTGATAAGCAGCTTGCTGCAATGAAGGTAGTACCGCAACCGAGTTACCATTGATGTGTATCGAATGGGTGGGTCGATATTTATATCCCCACATGATGTGTACCGGGGGACGTAGTTGGTGTATAGCAGTTGGATTATTGGGGTAGGTTGCACAGCATTACATGTATGATATTATGGTGATTGATGATTACTTATTACTCTTTGAGGGTTGTACACACTTAGTTTTCGAAAACTCACCCCCTCTTTTATTTTTCTCAGGTGATGCTCAGTAGGAGGTTCGACGGTTGGAGGGACTCCAAGGTGGCCAACTAGCAAGACGACTTGGACTTGTTTTTTTTAAACATATCATTTCTAGTTTTTAAAGTTATTTCAGTTCAGATTGTAATAAGGCTTATTCGCTAGATATTATTTCATTGTCATTACTACGCTTTGGAAACTAAATACAAACTGAATGTTACTTAATTTTCTCTTGAAGGGTTTTCAATAAAAACAAGGTTTTCGCTAAAACACTTCAATGTGACATGCTGAATCTGGCCATAATGTCTGGGCCGGGTTTGGGTGTTACAATTTTAGTTTTTAAGGAGTTGAATATGTTATTGAGTTGATATTTGCTTATGAATTACTAAGCTATAAAAGCTTACTCTGCGTATATGTGTGTTTCTATTTTATAGATTTTGGATTTGAGTTACGAGCTTGGGGATCGTTAGCCAAGTCTATCACACTATCAACTGACTTCAGTATTTTAATAAGTGAACTTTCGAACCTATGGCATGTATAGGCTAGATTATGTTTTGGAATATTGTATTTTGGTCTGTGTTAAATGGGAGCCATGCAAAAATAGCTTAATTGCTATGCTTGAGTTCGGTGTTGGTTAAATTATAGTTTAAGTCTATTTTGATTATTATGCCGTGTGCCATGGTTGATTATAAGTTATGTTATGTGCTTATATTCGGTAGTGGTATGGATGAATTGGTTATGTTATATATATTAGATCTTGGCCTGAGTTTATATTGAGAGTGTAACCAAATAGTATGATGTTTGTGAAGCTAGATATGTGATTCGGCCATATGGTATTTAATGGTTGTTAATTGAGCTAAAATAGATTAAGTGTTAGTTAGGTAAAAACCAAGATTTATGCATGGTGTGTATTCGATGTGTACTTATGAATTTGAGTATTAATGTATATTAATATACGAAATGTGAAAACTCATATTGACTAATAGGAAAATGTTGCATAAATGAATGACTAGTTGGTATTGAAATTTTTTTATTTGAAATACAATTTGTGCACATGCAAGATTATTATTAAAATGGGTTTGATAGTCAATTTATGAATGTTTTGATTATGTTATCAAATGAATTATATGAAGTTTAAGATTTGATTTTTGAAAATGATATGAGTATTGATGAGGTTATAACTTCGATTTGTAAAGTGAAAAGCATATTTGTATGAACTATGATATGTTCGGTATCGCCTCATAACCCTAATCCAGTGATGGATTCGGGATAGGGGTGTTACAATAATCACATGGTTCCTAGTGATATGTCACTTGTATCCTAAACTATTCCCAAGGTTCAAACGAGATTCTTTGACATCACATCTCTGTCGAGCTTGCTCGTAATGTCAATCTAAATATCCATAATACCAATCACTTAATCATGGAGCAATCAAAGCATAACTCATAATAGCATTAAAGAATTTGAATTCACATAATACTCAAGTATCGAAAATATAGCATAACGTCATATTATTTATATATGAACTTACCTCGGTACAAAATGATGAAAACGAGCTTATTCTTCGTAAACCTTGTTTTTCCCTTGATCAAGACTCGAATCACATTTTTCTTGATTTATAATGCCAAATTTAACTTGTTTAATACATACATTTTCCGAATCGACCCATAACACATACTTTGGTAAAATTACCTTTTTACCTTAACATTTCACTTATTTACAAATTGGTCCTTAGGCTCGTAAAACAAAATACATGCATTTTCCTTGTTACCCAAGCCTAGCCAATTCATATTCCTACTCCTAGCAACCCACATTTTTCTTTATTTCACATATTTACTACCCACTTTTACAAATAGGTCCTTTTTAGGTGTTTTTATGCAAAATCACATTGTAAGAGATGTTTATCACGCATTAAACTTTCATATTCTTCCATTAAACATCAAAATAGATGCAGGTCATACATGGGTAAATTTTTTAACATAAACCCTACTTCAAAATTAGGGTAGAAATGGATAGATCATGCTTTAAGGATCTAAAAAATGCAAAGAACATTAAAAACTGGCTTGGAGGTACTTACAATCAAGCTTGAAAAGTTAAAAAACCCTAGCAATGGAGATGGACATGAATTTTTCTTCTTTTTCCCTTTTTATTCTTTTTATTACTAAATGACCAAAATTACCTTAAGGATTTTCTTTCAATTTTTTCCTATTTATGCCCATTTTTGTCCAAAATTTTAGAACTTGGTTAAATTGTTATTTCAAATCTTCTAATTTATAATCCATAGCAATTTCATGCTAAAAGCTTTTAGAACTCAAGTATTGCAACTTATTCAATTTAGTCCCTAACTTCAAATTGGACACTTTGGGCATAAAATTTCTTCATGAAAATTTCACACAACATGCAATCATATCATGGATCATCAAAAAATTATAAAATAATTATTTTTACTTAAGATTTGTGGTCTCAAAACCACTGTTCCAACTAAACCCTAATTTAGGATGTTACAACAAAAATGTATAACAATTTGAAATAGTTTTATTGGTGGCATGGTATGAAACGGGATATCTCAGAATTTGTTTCGAAATGTTTGATTTGTAAGCAAGTCAAAGCTGAGCATCCAGTGCTGTCAGGTTTATTACAACCAATCATGATTCTCGAGTGGAAATGGGATAGAGTAACTATAGACTTTTTTTGGGTTTACCCTTGTCTCCGAGAAAGAAAGATGTGATTTGAGTTGTTGTTGACAGATTGATGAAATCAGCTCATTTCATTCTGGTACGTACAGATTTCTCGCTTGATAAGTTAGTTGAGTTATATATCTCTAAGGTTGTGAAATTGCACGGGGTACCTATTTCCATTGTTTCGGATTGAGATCCAAGGTTCACATTGCGATTTTTGGAAGAAACTACAAGAGGCATTAGGTACAAAGTTACATTTTAGTACCGCTTTTTAGCCGCAGACGGATGGTCAATCTGATCGAGTTATACAGGTACTCGAGGATACGTTACAATGTTGCATTCTTGAGTTTGTAGGTAGTTGGGAGAAATATTTATTGCTGATTGAATTTTCTTATAACAATAGCTTTCAATCAAGTATAGAGATGGCACCATACAAAGCTCTATACAGTCGTAAATGTCAAACATTGTTATACTGGAGTGAGCTATGTGAGATTAAGATTCACAGAGTTGATCTGATTAAAGAGACTGAAAAGAAAGTGAAAGTAATTTGTGATAGTTTGAAAGCAGCATCGGATCGACAAAAATATTATGTAGACTTGAAACGAAAAGATATTGAATTTCAGATCGGGGATAAAGTGTTTCTGAAAGTGTCACCGTGGAAAAGGATATTACGATTTGGCCAAAAAGGAAAATTGAGCTCGAGGTTCATCGGACTGTATGAGATTACTGAACGAATTGGGCTAGTGGCTTATCGGCTAGCATTGCCATCTGAGTTAGAAAGGATTCATAATGTATTTCATGTATCGATGCTACAATGATACAACTCTGATCCTTCACATGTTATTTCCTCGATCGAAGTTGAACTTCAGCTAGATTTATCGTATAGTGAAGAACCGGTCCAAATTTTGGATCGTGATATCAAAGAGTTGTGAAATAAAAGAATATCGTTAGTGAAAGTATTATGGCATCGACACGGGATTAAAAAAGTTACGTGGGAACTTAAGGATGCTATGAGAGAGCAATATTCTAACCTATTCACCAGTAAGATTTTCAGGGACGAAAATCCCTAAGGGGAGAGTTGTAACAGTTCGGTTTTAGCTAAATTAGAATAGGGGTTTTGGAACCATAAATTTGAGGTCAAAAAATTAATTTAATATTATTTTTGGTGTTTATAGCATGTGACTATATATGTGTGAAAGTTTCGTGAAATAATTTTAGCGTTTCAATGCTTAATTTCATAAAAGGACTAAATCGCATAAAATGAAAAAGTTGCATTCTATTTGTTTAAAGTGTTTAATTGCTATGATTCATTAAACCAAAGGTCATTATGATTAGAGGTGATCGTGGGCCAGGCTGGGCCGGGGTCGAGCCAAGCCCAAACAAAATTTTAGGCCTATTTTCTAGGCCCGAACCCGTTCCGGCCTGAAATATAGGGCTAAAAATTTGTCCAAGCTCGGCCCAAAATAAAATTGCTAAGCCCGAGTCTGGCTCGACCCATATTAATTTTTTTAGCTTATTTCATTAAATAAAAAATTACAAATATAATAAATCAAATACATTTAAAAACATAAAAACAAATATTAAAACAAGAAACAAATAAAAGTGAGACTAAAATAATTCTTAAAACAATACACAAATTGAAAATATAATAAAAAGTGGTTATATTAAAATTGAAAATAAAAAAGTAAATATGATTAAAAATAAAAAAAATTATTTAGCCCGGCCCCGAGACAAAAATATTTTACTTGAGACCCAGCCCATTTTCTAAACAGGCCTCTTTTTTTGCCCAAACCCATATTTCGGGCCTATATTTTTACCCGAACCCTCCCATTTTTCGGGTGGGCCTTCGAACTAGGCTGGGTAGCCCAACCCATGATCACCTCTACTTATGATGATATTAGACCTTGGGTAGTGGAAATTGACATGAATGGCCATCCATTATATGCTTATAAATGTTATTAAATAAAGGTATTTTAGTAATTAGCTAAATAAGTTATAAATTAATAAAACCAAAGTTAAAAATTATGTCATCATCTCCAAATTACAACTGAAAATCAGTAAAAGAAATAGGTTTTTGAGCTATCATGCATTCGGTAATTACAAGCTTAATTAAGGTACGATTTTAGCTCGATCTTTGATAATTTCTATGTTTTTGTGATCGTTCCTTTGAGTACTATCAACCCCGTACCTTACTTTTTAGAATTGATGATGATTTCGTAAAATGCCATTGATGAATTCATGAGTTTTGTGATAGTTGATGATGAAAAATTATAGATAAATGATAGATTTTCATGTTTTATCAAGTTATTTTTGAAGAAAATACAAGTTAGGGTTTTAATTGTGAAAATTATAAATTGAAGGGTTAAATGTGTGAATAAATGATAAATATGAGCTGATATGTACATTAGGAAAATTTGGCTAGCATGTATTTGGATTAAATTGTGTGAATTTGGTGTATTTGTGAAATAGGGACTAAATTGTAAAAATGTGGAACTTTAGGGGCTGAAGTGTAAAAATGCCTAAATATGTGTTTGTGGACTAAATTGAATGATTTGATGAATAAATGAGTAAATTTTGAATGTATATAGATCAAGAACGAAAGAAATCAGATTTAGATCGGGGAAAATCAAAAGTTATCGAATAGTCGATCCAGTCCCTCTATTTCGGCTACGAGGTAAGTTCATATGCAAATAAATACCCTTAAATTGATTTATAATTGTTTATTTGTCATTGAATTGCTATGAATGTTGAACGAACAAATATGAGAAAGAATCGACGAAGTTATGATATCCTAAAGTCCCGTACGAACCTTAGGAATAGTATAGGATACAAATGTCATGACATTAGGATTACCGAGATGTGATTACATGTAAGACCATGTCTGGGGCATTGACATTGTATTGTGAGTACGTGTAAGACCATGTCTGGGACATTGACATTGTTATATGATTTTGTGTAAGACCATGTTTGGGACATTAGCATCGATATGTGATAACATGTAAGACCATATCCGGGATATGACATTGTATGAGCTATATGTGATTTCTGAGTATCATTAATGATTCTGAAAGGTTTAACAGGAAAATTCAAGTTGAAAAAGAATGTATGAACGAATTAAATAACTCAGGTACATACGAGATTCATACTAGTATTGAAAAGGGAAGTATTTGATGAATTCACATGTGATATTGAATATGTGTACAATGAGAAAGGTTTGTGAATTTATATGTGCTTACTCATAGTTTGCCTATTGATGGAAATGATGTTGACTTATGTGATAGTTTTATTTGTATATGGCTTACTAAGCTTTTAAAGCTTACTTTGTGTACTCTTTCCCAGTTTTATAGATTATCGAAGCTAGCTCGGACATCGGGGATTATTAAGAACCGTCATCACACTACCGACAACTTGTTGGTACTTTTGATGCTTTATAAATATAGTATATGGCATGTATAGGCTAGTGATATGATGTTATGTTTTCAGTTATGATTTTAGCCATTAGATTTGTCTTGTAAATGTTGGTGTGTATTTGGTGATATAAGTTGGCTTAATTCATAAGTTTGATAAGTGATATATGATGCATATAATGCCTTATGTTTTGGCAAGTTTAATATGGTTCAAGTGTTGGTAAGATGGTTAACTGATTTGGCTAATTATCAATGATGTATCATAGTTGAGAAATGACTTGTTGTGGCTCAGTTTTAAGATGATGAATTGGTATATTTTGTGGCATGAATTAGTTGATAATATGGTCAGAATATGTCTAAGGAAGTTAGGTGAAAAATGTTGGTTATGACATATTGCTGTAGTAAGTTTTTGGTTATGATTTTAGGGGTTGAATGGATGGTTTATAAATGGAATGAAATGTGTATGAAATAGCATGTTTTGTTGCCTTTGAATGTATTGAAATGGTATGAAATGATATGGTATAGGTAAGCTTGAGGAGGATGAGAAATGTGACTAAAACCAAGCTTAATTTTGCCCCACGCAGTTGACCACACAGGTGTGTGTCTCGACCATGTGCCTGCTGTAACTTAGTTAAATAAGTTAGTGAGTTACACGACTTAAACACATGGGTGTGTCTACTAGCCGTGTGTAGCACTCGGTCTGGCACATGGGCGTGTGGTCGGTCGTGCGACCCAAGTCAGTATACCCTCCAATTTTCCCACGTCCATAGCACACGGGCGTGTCTTCGGCCGTGTGGTGCAAGTCAGTATGTATGCCCTATTTTCGCACAGCCTGTGACACAGACATGTCTGGCCTCACACGGCCTATTCACACGGGCATGTGGTCCCTATAGGCATGAAAATTTTATGAGATTCCCAAAGTTTTCAAATGTTATTGGTTTAGTCTCGAATCTCTTTTAAGCATGTTTTAAGGTCTCGTAGAGCCTTATAAGGGACAATATGACTAATGTTTATGTGATAATGGATTCATGTATGAGAAATGAATGTTGTATGATGTAATTGATCGGTAATGCCTTGTATCCCTATTCCGGTGATGGATACGGGTTAGGGGTGTTACATATTATGATAGTAGTACCGTATAAAAATTTTGTTAAGAAATTTTACCGTTTACAAGCTCAATTTGATAAAAAGGACTATATTGCGTAAAGTGCAAAAGTTGAGTTCTAGGCACTAAAAGTATTAAATAGCTATAGAACCTTAAAGTAAGAGTCCTTATATGGTAATTAGACCATAAATATGACATTGGAATATGGTGGCTTGGCATTTGTGTAAATTTGATTAATTTTAAAGGCTAAATAAGTAAATAGATAATTAAATGATAAAATGATAAAACAAAATAAAGCTTTTATCTTTCATTTCTATCTTTAACTGAAAATAGAATGAAGGAGTAGCCATTGTTGAAGCTACATTTGGCTATCCTTTTTTCCTTAATTAGGTATGCATTTTTGTCTCGATTTTAATGATTTCTATGTTTTCGGGATCGTTATAGCTTAGTCTAGCTAGCCTGGGGACTAATTTGTGAAACTATTTAACTATTAGGGTTTTACCATCAATGCTTATACATGAGTTTTGAAGTTTGGTGTTAGAAAATGGATGGTTGTTAGATAAACAACTTTTGTAAAGGGATTTTTGGTAAAATTATCAAATAGGGACTAAATTGAAAAATAAAAAATTATACATGGTGAAATTGTGAAATAAATGAAATATAGGGCATGCTGGGGACCTAGTTGGTATTCAACCATAGTGGGTTGTGGTGAAATTGCATAAATGTAACAGCCCGATTTAGACCCTAATCAGAACTGTGGTTTCGGGACCACGAATTCAAGTTAAAAAAATATTTTAAAATTATTTTGTGTTTATTTTGTGTGAATTTATATCTATGAAATTTTCGTGATTTAATTTTGTTATTTAGGTATCCGATTTAATAAAAGGACTTAATCGCGTAAATTAAAAATTGGTAGTTTAATGCATAAAGGATTGAATTATTATTGGCTTTATAAAAGGAAGCCCTTAAGTGGTAAACAGCCCATTGACTTATTAAATGAACGGTAGTGGACATATATTATATGGTTTTGTTATAATTTTAGTATGGTTAAATAAGTAAATTAAATCATAAGTTAATAAAATATATATTATAACATAAAACATAAAAAAAAGCCATGTTCATATTATTTATATCATTGCCAAAACTAAAACAATAAAGAAAAAGAAAATAAATCCAGGTTCGGTTAGTTTTCAAGCTCAATCAATGTAAGAGTTCAGCTCGATTTTTGATGATTTTTACGTTTTTGAGATCGTTGCTTTGAGTACTACAAAACCCATGCTTGAATTTTTTATTTTGGTGAATATTTTGAGTTATGCTATTGTTGAGAGCTTGTGATTTTTGTTTTTTGATGATGAAATATGAAAGATATGTTTTAGATAAACATATTTTATGTTGGAGTTTTGATGATATTGAGTTATTGGGACTAAATTGCAAAAATAATAATTTAAGGGACTAAAATGTTAAATAAATTAAATATATGGATTTGTTTGAAAGTGGGCAAAATTCAGCTCAATATTGGTATGTTGAAATTTTGTTTATTTGGTGTTTTGTGCAAAAAGGATTAAATTGTAAAAAGTATAAATGTCAGGGGTAAAATGATAATTTGCCCATTTATGTGTTTTTGGACTAAATTGAATGAAAATATGTTTGAATGAGCTTAATTTGAATATGTTTAGATCAAGAACCAAAGAAATCATATTTGGATTGGGGAAAAACGAAAGTTGTCGACTAGCCGCTCCGTTTTGTTTTACATCGTCTGAGGTAAGTTTATAAGCGAGTAGACGTGCCTAATTGTTGTTAAATGATAAATATATATGCTGGTATGTAATGTATGAATTTATTCATGTTATTGCCAAATTTTTATATGCTTGGTAACCATGTTCAAGCATTCGTTTCGACCGAGTTAGGACGTCCAAAAGCCCCGTATAAACCTTAGGAATAGTTAGGATACATATGTCATGACATAGGATTCCGATATATGTGTACAAGTAAGACCATGGCATCGATAGGTGATTCTGATATGTGTTTATGAGTAAGACCCTGTCTGAGACAGTGGCATCGATATGTGACTACATGTAAGACCACGTCTGGGACATTGGCATTGTACGATTTGTGTGATTATCCGAATGTCCTATCCAATTCTGAATGGTTCATCGGGCAAAGGTAAATTGAGTTCGAATGTGTAAAATGAGCTATATGCCAGGTATGATTTAACTTGTTACCTATTTGAGGTAAAGTAAGTAAGTACCTTGATTAATTGTTGCAAATCTTGAAAGGGTGCAAATAAAGAATATATGCGAATGTGATATGTGTATTTGACTTTGTGAGTTAGTAACCTGTTTATCATGAATAATCTTTAAACATGTGCATATATGATTAGGTAATTTTGATTATATATTTAATATATGAATATGATAAATTATTTTGATACAGGGGCTTACGTAATCAAGTGTAATTGGCCTTGAAATTATTATTGAAATGAAACTTAGTATTAGGCATGCATGATTATATGTATTCAGCTTCATGGTTAATATATGCATATGAAACCATGCGATTACATATGAGTTTATATGTTAATGGGTACGTGAAGTAATTTACAGTGACTAGTTGGTTGTGGAATATAAATGGTAATAATGATAATTTGGCTTCATGAGTATTCTGCCAGGGTGATAATTGAGTATGAAAATATATATTTATAATGAATTACATATATGTGGATCTGATATGTTATGATACTATAATTTTGTTTAGTTTAAATAAGTTGATAATAATATTGGAATGTTTAATTGCTTATGACTTACTAAGCTTCAAAAGCTTACTTTGTGTTTTTATGTGTGTTTCTATTTTATAGATTTTGGATTCAAGTTACAAGCTCGGGGATCGTCAGCAAAGTCTATCACACTATCTACAGCTTCGGTATTTAAATAATCAAACTCGAATTATGGCATGTATAGGCTAGAAATGTGTTTTGAAATGTTAGATTTTGGTTTTGTATAATTTGAGCCATGCGAAAATGGCTTAATTTCCATGTTAATTTCGGATATGTTTGCTTATGCTTTGAGTTTATTTTGGCTATGGTATCTTATTCTATGGATGAATAATATTTGTGGTATGTGTTTTGTGGAGCATTGAGGTAGATTAGTAATTTGGATGTGTTTCGGAAGATTCGGCTATAGTATACCCATAAGTATGAACTATATTTGCTATGATACTCTTGATTAAAACGATTTGGCTATGACTTGTAATAATAATAATAATAATAATAATTCCATTTGGTTGACAAGTACATTCGGTTAATTATTGAAATGAGATAATGAATTATGTTTAGATATTAGTTCGGTATATATATACTTGTGAAATGTGGTTGATTATAATGCTAATGGTTGTTTGTACAATTAGTCATGTTAATTTTGGTATTCGGTTATTATTTTCATGTGATATATGCTTTGGAATTGGTTGATGATTACAGCTATATATATATTTGTGGATTAAAATCGGCTATGATATACATATATGCATATTCATATGTGTGTTTAATTGACTCAACCATGTTTCATGATAACATATAATATATATGTGTACATATAATATGGATGATATGTTTACGGGTTTAGTTATATAAATTCGTTGGTTACTTGTAAGATTTATGTTTTGAGTATATGACAACTTGTAATTCGATATTTGTTTATATAAATATTATGCATATGATGAATGGATTTTATATATAACTCATCTTAAGGTATATATTTATATAGGTAAACTTTGTTATCCAAATAAACAAAAGATAAATATGGTTTTTCTATAGATCTCTAATGGTATATTATTTTAAAATTCTAGTTAGTTTATTTGAGTAGTATAATTTGGTCGGTAAATACATTCAATGGAATGTGAATTTAGGTAATGAAAATGTTGATTGATGATTTGGCTTTTGCACTTATGTAATTAAGTATATAATTTTTCGGTTTGATATATGTAAGTGTATAAATATGATGTTGAATATATGAATTTAGTTTTAGTGAATAAATATGGTTGTTCGAGGTATTTTGGTTGAGGTTCATTATTGACTTATATTTTAATATGATTTATACATTATATTATGATTAATAAAATTATGCTTATTATTTTAATTAAACTTATGTTTTATATATATATGAATTTGACTTTTATAAATGTGTGGTTGTTTGAAAATGTGTTTTTGTTCGTTAATGCCTCGTAATCCTAATCCAGCGACGGATACGGGTTAGAGGTGTTACAATAAATTTCTTTTTTTGTTAGCTAGGGATAAAATTGCAAAGAATTAAAAGTATAGAGGCAAAATGGTAATTTTTCCAAAATATGTTTTTGGGCTAAATTGAGTTAAATCTATCCATATAGATCAAGACAGACCTCATACGGCTTTAGATCGGGGGAAAAAGAAAATCTCGAATTAATCGCCAAATTTGAGGCAAAGAGAAAGTCACGGATTAGATCGGGCCAACTTTTGAAACGAGTATAAGTTCTAACATGTATAAAATGTGTCGAATTTGTCAACCCATCCACAATAACCCCAATGGAATATTTTCTTTTCGAAGTAAGAGGTAGCCTAGAAACAAAATCCATAGTGACTCGTTCCCACTTCCATTCAGGAATCATTATTGGTTGTAGCAAACCCGATGGAACCTGATGCTTAGCTTTTACCTACTGGCAAACTAAGCATCGGGACACGTATTCTATTATTTCTCGCTTCATACCTAGCCAACAATAACGTTGTTTCAAGTCGTTATACATTTTCATTCTCTCTGAGTGAATCGAGTAAACACTATTGTGAGCTTCATCTAGTAGTTCCTGCTTTAACTCTGAATTATGTAGAACACAGTCAATCTTGGAAATATAAACAATCATCATTATCGATACAAAAATTAGATTTTTTATTACTTTTATCTAAGTTGAACTTGGACAAGAACTCTGGATCCTTTTTCTATAATTCATGAATCTTTGATAAGAATATCGGCTTCACATCAACTCAAACAAAATAGAACCATTATGTTCTAATGCCAAATTTGCATTAATAGCCCTCAAAGTGAATAAGGACTTTCAACTCAAAGAATCGACAACAATATTAGCTTTCCCTGGATGCTAGTCAATTGCCAAATCATAATCCTTTAACAATTTAAGCCACTTTTGCTGACACAAATTCAATTCTTTCTGAATCATTAGGTATTTCAAAATTTTATGATCCATAAAGATATTAAATTTTTCACCGTATAAATGGTGTCACCAAATCTTTAGGACAAAATTTACTATAGCCAGTTTCAAATCGTGTGCCGGATAGTTCCGATCATGAGGCTTGAAATATCTCAAGGCATAGGCAATTAATTTGCCACTTTGCATCAAGACACAACCTAAACCATAAAGAAATGCATCGCTATACACTATAAATTATTTCTCAGATTCAGGTTGAGTCAAAATCAGAGTTTCAGTTAACATACTCTTCAGTTGCTTGAAACTTTTCTGAAATTTATTGGTCCAGCCAAAAGTAACATCTTTTTGCAATAATTTTGTCATTGGCAAGGCTATAATATAATTTTTTTTAACAAAACGCCGTTAATATCCTGCTAAACCCAAAAAACTATGAACCTTAGAAACATTCTTTGGGACTTTCCAATCAACGATTGTAGATATTTTATTTAGATCAACACAGATACCATCAGTTGAAATAACATGACCCAGAAAACTAACTTCTTCCAACAAAAAATCACATTTGTTGAATTTTGCATAAAGTTGCTTGTCAAGTAAAGTTTGCAACAAGATTCTTAAATGCTCAGCATGGTCTGACACATTCAATGAGTATATCAGGATATCATCAATGAATACAACAACAAATCGATCCAAATATGGTTGAAAGACTCTTTTCATCAAATCTATAAATGCTGCAGGGGCATTAGTCAAACCAAATGGCATGACCAAAAACTCATAATGACCATATCGAGTTTTGAAAGTAGTTTTCAGTACATCTAGCTCTTTAACTCACAACTAGTAATATCCGGACCTCAAATCAATCTTTGAAAGCATTATATCTTTTTTTAACTAATCGAACAAATTGTCTTTACGAGGTAATAGATATTTAATATTAATAGTGACTTCATTCAACTATTGATCATCTATACACAATCTCATCAACCCATCTTTCTTCTTCACAGACATAATTGGGGCAGCCAAGTTGACACACTCAGTCGGATAAATCTGCGATCTAACAACTCTTGCAATTGTATTTGTAATTTTTTCAATTCTGTAGGAGCCATTCTGTATGGTGCTATTGAAATTGGAGCTGTTCTAGGCACAAGTTCTATCACAAATTCTACTTATCGAGTCGATGGCAACCTAGGCAGTTCTTTTAGAAAAACATCAGCATATTCTTTGACTATCGATAGTTGATCGATGTTTTATTCTGCCACTTTTGAATCAAGAACATAAGCTAAATAAGGTTCACATCCTTTTTTTAATCAGCTTTTGAGCTAAAAATGTCGAAATCACATTTGTAGTACAATCAGTCCTGTCTACCCTAACACAAATAAATTCACCATTCGGACACTTCAAACTAACTTGCTTCCTTCGGTAACTCACTATTGTATCATAATTAAATCACCAATCCATTCCCAAAATGAGATCAAAATTATCAAAAGGTAACAACATCAAACTAGCAAGAAAGTCATAAACCCAAACTTTCAATGGACCCGATTTACAAATCTGGTTAGCTAAAACACACTGACCTAGAGGATTCGTTAACTTAACAGTGTAAGTAGTGGACACAACAAGCAAATTCTTTTTGTCTATTAATGCAGTGCATATATAAGAGTGAGTTGATCCAGGATCAATCAATGCATATACATTAATATCAAAAAGAGAAAATGTACTAGCAATAACATCTCAGGCAGTAGCTTCCTCACGGGCTCTTATTGCATATGCTATGGCTAGTGCTCTCACTTCAGATCGTTTCTTCGTATCACTAGCCTCTCCTCAACTTGAAGTAGTATTTCTACCAATTCTAAGTTGTCTGCCTCTCTGTAAGGTTGCTTCAAGGCTGCTTGTCTGATTGCTCAAGTCATTTTGACGTTTTGGACAGTCACAGTGGAAGTGATCAGTAGATCCATAACAGAAACAAGCTCCCAACTTTTATCGACATTCCCCAAAATGCATCTTGTCATAATCATCACAAACACGAATAGTTCTCTTGACATTCCTCAGACTTCCAACATTAGCCGCCAGAGAATTAACAGACCTCAAATTGCTTTGCTTCAGTTTATCTCTGCCAGTGAACTTTGACGGGGCAATTGATCGATTTGTGTCACCTCTAAACTTCTTCAATGAAAACATTTGAGCTGACTTAAGTGACCCTCTTTTATTAAATTCTCGATATCTCACATTAGATTGCCTTTTACTTTTGAAAATATATTTGATTTTCTAAACACATTCTGAAAGTTTTAAAAATTCACGTAACTTTAATGTTTCTATAGACATTCATATATAATCATTCAAGCCATCTTCAAATCTAATATAGTTTTGTAACAGCCCGTTTTAGCTAAATCAGAACAGTGGTTTTGGGACCACAAATCCAAGGTCAAAAAAGTATTTTAATATTATTTTATGTGTTTACAACATGTGATTACATATGTGTGAAAATTTCGTGAGCTAATTTTATCGTTTAATAGCTCAATTTGAGAAAAAAAACTAAATCGCGTAAAGTGCAAAAGTTGCATTTAATTGTTTAAAATGCTTAATTGTTATGGTTCATTAAATGAAAGGTCCTTATGCTGATATTAGACCATTGATAGTGGAATTTGACATAAATGGGCATTAATTGAATGTTTTAAATGGTTTTTAATTAAGGTTAATTTGGTAATTTGGTTATTAATGTTCATATTAATAAAACAAAACAAGAATAAGCCTTATTATCATCATCCTTAACAGAAATTGAGAAAGAAAAAGAAGCCATTTTAGGGCTTTGATATTCGGCTAGCATATTCCTTGATTAAGGTATGTTCTTTGCTCGGTTTTTGATAATTTTTACATTTTTTAGATCATTGCTTCGTGTTTTAGCTAGCCCGTACCCTAATTTTTGAATTGCTTGATGAATTTGTGAGTTACCATTGATGATAGCTTGATGTTTTTGAATGTTGATGATGGAAAATGAATATTTCTTTGATAGTTATACAAGTTTTATAAAGTGATTTTTGACAAAAATGTCAAAAAGGGGTTAATTTGTAAAATGTGAAAATTATGTGGTTAAAATGTGAAATATGGATGGCTAAGGTTACTATAGTAATTTAGCACACATGGGTTTGAATTGAATTAGTGAAATTTGTGTTTTGTGAAATAAGGACTAAATTGAATAAATGTGAAACTTTAGGGGCTAAAGTGCAAAAATGCTCAAATAAGTATTTTTGGATGAAATTGAATGAATAGGTGATTAAATGAGCTAAATTTGAATTCATATAGACCCTGAAAGAAAGAAACTGGATTTAGATCGGGGGAAATCGAAGGTTATTGAATAGTCGACCCAATACGTCAATCCGTAATACGAGGTAAGTTCATATGCAAATAAATACCTTTAAATTGACTCATAAATGTTTATTTGTCATTGAATTGTTATGAATGTTGAATGAGCAAATATGAGCATCAATCGATGAAGTTATGATATCTGAAAGTCTCGTACGAACCTTAGGAATAGTATAAGATACAAATGTCATGACATTAGGATTACCGAGATGTGATTACATGTAAGACCATGTCTGAACATTGGCATTATATTGTGATTATGTGTAAGACCATGTCTAGGACATTGGCATCATTATATGATTTCGTGTAAGACCTTGTCTGTTATATGATTTTGTGTAAGACCTTGTCTGGGACAGTGGCATCGATATGTGATAACATGTAAGACCATATTTGGGATATGGCGTTGTACAAGCTATCTGTGACTTCCAAGTACCCTTAATGGTTTCGAATGGTTCAACGGGCAAAGTTAAGTCGAGAAAGAATGTGTCAATGAGTTAAGTGACTCAGGTACGTAGGAGATTCGTACGAATATTGAACAGGAAAGTAT
Organism: Gossypium longicalyx; assembly: GCA_025698465.1. Lineage (NCBI taxonomy): Eukaryota > Viridiplantae > Streptophyta > Magnoliopsida > Malvales > Malvaceae > Gossypium > Gossypium longicalyx. The sequence continues at coordinate 47,837,769 of CM047005.1, read as the reverse complement.
ATGATGAATTCAATTATGATATTGAATATATGTACAATGAGAAAGGTTTGTGAACTTATATGTGTTTACTTATAGTTGCCTATTGATAGAAATGATATTGTTTTACGTGGAAATTTTATTTGTATATGGTTTACTAAGCTTTTAAAGCTTACTTTGTGTGTTCTTTCCATGTTTTATAGATAATCGAAGCTCGCTCAGACTTCGGGGATCATCAGGAACCATCATCACACTATCGATCAACTTGTTGGTACTTTTGTTGTTTTGTAAATATGGTATATGGCATGTATAGGCTAGTGATATGATGATATGTTTTGAGTTATGATATAGCCATGAGATTTGGCTTGTATAAGTATGTAATGTTGGTGTGTATTTAGCCATTTAAGTCAGCTTGATTTATGAGTTTAATAAGTAATATATGTGGTAATAGTTGCCTTGTGTTTTTGGCATATTTTGATATGGATCTTGTGATGGTTATGAGTTGCTCAACTTGCTAGTTGTTAATTGGTGTATTATTGCTTGAAAAATGACATGTTGTGGATTGATTTTGAGATGATGAAACAATATGTTTTGAGATATGAAATAGTTAATAAGATGGTGAGAAAATACAATTAGAAGTTATGTAAGTTTGATGATTTTGGCATATTGATCTGGTATGCTTTGGCTATGGATTTGAGTAGTTGAGAAGATGGTTTATAAATGGCATGAAATGGGTATGAAATAGCATGTTTTGGTTGCCTATTAATGTATTGGTACAAATTTTGTGGTTTAGGTATGCTTGAGAATGGGTGAGAAATGTGGCTTTAACCTAGCCTATTTTCACTCCACATGGCTGAGCACACGGGGCTGTGGCTTGATAGTGTGTGACAATGGCCTTGGTACATAGCCGTGTGTCTGCTGGGATAACCCTTCGAATTAAGTCAGTATACCCTACAAGTTTGACCCAGCCTAGATACACGGGCGTGTCTACTGGCCGTGTGAGACACACGGGCTGGCACATGGGCGTGTGGCCAAACGTGTGACCCAAGTAAGTATACCCTCCAGTTTTCTCACGGCCATGGCACACGGGCGTGTCTCCGGCCTTGTGGTGCAAGTCAGTATGTGTGCCCTATTTTAACACGGCCTATGACACGAGCGTGTCTGGTGGCCGTGTCAGGCACACGGCCTGTTCACACAGGCGTGTGACCCTTGAATGCATGAAAATTTTATAGGTTCCCTGAAGTTTTTAAATGTTATCAGTTTAGTCCCGAACATCTTTTAAGCATGTTTTAAGGTCTCGTAGAGCCTTAGAAGGGACATGTGGGTGTGTACACTGGATTTTGTTTATGAATGCATAAATGTATGTATTATGTATGTGAATGATATGTATTGTTTAGTAATGCCTCGTAACCCTATTCTGGCGATAGATACGGGTTAGGGGTGTTACAAGATTTTTTCTTCATTTGACATTATGTTACGAGCATACTTGCTTAACTACACAAATTTCCGTTCATACTCAACAACCGATCGATTTCCTTGTTTTAGTTTAAGGAATTCTTTTTTTTTCTTATCAAGAAAGAACCAACTAACATTTTTTTTTTGAATACCCAATTGATGCGATCACTAGATGTCATCATGCTCAGAGTGTCCCACAACGAATATGCTTCATCTTTCAATAACGAAACAACACATCCTAAGCAATCTTCAGGGGTGCACATCAATTCCACAAAAACTCATTTCGTATTCACTAACCAGTACTCAGCTTTTGTAGGATCATCACCAACTCTGCCTCTAAATTCTTCAAATCCACAGTTACGAACTTTGTTCACAGATAGTCGAGAAACTGTCACAGGTATAGGATTTTGAGGAGACGTGAATTCAAATACAATTCATTCACAACCAATCATATTGTCCCTAATACGAGCCTTCGAGGCCCAAAACATGCATTTGGGGTGGTTTGGGACTAAACCGATAATTCAGAAACTTTTAAAACACTTAAAAATTTTCTCAAAAACAAAGGACACACGCCCATGTGACTCGATCGTGTCTCTCACACAGCCAAAGACACGCCTGTATCGTAGGCCGTGTGGACATTAAAAATGGAAGCACATGGTCGTGTCTCAGCGCATGTCCAACCCCATGTAACTCTCTGAACTTGGGTCACACTGCCAATACACACGCCTGTGTGGCTAGCCCGTCTGCCCTAAAAATGGCCACACACGCCTGTGTGCTAGGCCTTGCCAAACATGTATGGTATACTGACTTATGCCACACGACCAAGTCACACGCCCGTGTGTGAGGCCGTGTGGAGCATACTAACTTAATTTTTATTTCAACACCAGGGGACACACAGCCGTGTACATGACCATGTATCACACACGGTTGAGATACACGCCCGTGTCTCTACCTGTGTGGACAAAAATAGGCTATTTACCAAGCCAATTTGCCACCCAAACTCGTGCACACCTACACCAAACTCAATGGTACCAAAAAATAGCATAAATAGGCAATTCAATCAACTCCAACCAAGTAATATCCATACCATTTCATTACCAACCAATACAAAACACAAATACCACAATGTGCAGTCAATTTCATGCCATATTTCACTTTATCAATTCATCAATATTGTAACACCCCAAACCCGACCTAGACATTACGATCGAATTTGGTGTATCACATCTTAGTGTTTTTCGAAAACCCTATTTTCCTTGAAAACCCTTCTTATTTGAAAACTTGGGTGAAATCCCAGTTACGTTAGTTTATTTTCAACACGTGATTCATTGAAAAAAATGCATAATATTATTCCCAAAATCTCTTTTAGTTGCAAAAGCTAGTTTTAAATTAATTACTAAAACTTGATATGAAACAAAACTAAGTTGCGAAAGCATTTTGAAAATGTTGCGGAAACGTAGTGTTTGAAAACAATTATTATTTTGAAAATTCGATGTTCCTACTCTAGCAGTTTAGAATATGAAATCAAAAGACCATTAAAAGTTAAAAACCCCCAAATGGCCTTATTACATAATTAAAACCCAAATATGAAAGCTTAAATAAATTGAATCATTAACAACCAATCTACGGACGTGTGGCCACCACTAAGTCCCTCGCGGCTCCAAATCGTCTAAGGCTGGTGATTACCTGCACAGTTAATAAACGGGGTGAGTTTACGAAAACTCAGTGCGTAATCCCCTCCTAAACTAAAACCAATTTAACCCTTCAAATGGTCATTTAACTAATTTTGGGTCTTGATAGAGATAACGACCCTTCAAATGGTCTACAGTCGTCTCGAACGACTCAGATAACCCGTATGGACAAAACAGTGTAAATGGGCCCAAAGCCCATTACTCGGCCTAAGTGGGCCCACACGCTCGTGTGGCCTATTTAGCCCAAACTTAGGTACAACTATGTGTACACCATAGCCTAGTTCATTAATAGTCACTTACCACAGATTTTATCCGTGTGGGCCTACGAGCCTATTGGGCCCACACGGCCCAATTTGGCCTAGAATGGCCTATGCCATGTATGCAACATGACAAGCCCAACCATATTCCACCTAGTAGGTGATTTGACACAAGCGAGCCCACGGGGCCCATTCGGCCCATCGAGGCCCAAGTCCACAAGAGCACTCGTGGTGGTCTCTACAGCCTATCGCCCATGGTTTGTAGGCTCGGTTTACCATACGGGGGATTGGATGCTTGTGAAGCCTCAAATGCCGATGTTTCGGCTTTTCAGCTTTTGCCAACTTCCAACAAAGAAGGGCATGAATACACACATGTTTATGAGAACGCGTCGAAGTCCACAATCACCAACCTTGGTTAAGCAGGTATGAAATAATCCCTCCTACAACTAGTGATCACCAATCCTTGGCACATCCTGCATTGAGTCTTAATCACTTTCCTCCTCCCCAACTCATCTGGTTCTCTCTATTTAAAGCCAGCTTCTTGCCAATTCTCATGTTAGCTTCCCGATGTGAGATTTACTTTCAACCATTACAATTTTTCCCTATTCTTCTGACCACTTCAACCACAGAGTTCCAGTCCAACTCCACCTCCTACATAGCTCAAATAGCAAAATAAATACTCCATTGCGCATCCTAAGACTTGAACCTCAGACCTCATAGTTACACAACACGCCACCTTGCAACTCTACCATTGGCTCTTTCTGTGTCCTATTTTATCCTCAACTAATTATAAGGTCTATAGGCCAAAGTCCAGTTTCCTTTAAAAGAAAAACCAAAATAAATTGCAAGAGCCAAGACTTGAACCCAGGCTCCCTTACAACCTTAATGACGCCACAACAACTAGATCACATGCTTCCTTGTGTCATTTATTTAACACAATAATTTAAAAGGCCTTCATCCAAGCATCTAGGGTTTTATTCACTTAATACCAAAATTTTTGCTAAAGCCCAGGTTTGAACCCAAGACTTTTCCAACTCCTCTCAAGACCCTTAACCACTTGAGCAGACTTTTAATTGTGTCATTACCTTGCATAATTAAATACTTATATGCAACCTCCTTATGGACCCATACTCAAGGCCCAATACTTCTAGGCCCAAATTCGGGGCGTTACATATATGGTCATTTTCTAAACATACATTATTTTACCTAATTTGATTAACATGTCAAGTTCATGACTCAATCATTTAGTACTTATAAATACCAAATACCATCTATCATCACATCTCCATATTCAAGCACATAATAAGAGCCATATGCACAAATATATACACAATCAAACCAACTAAGTTAAGCCAACTTTCATGGCTACAAACAAACCAAAACATTTAACATTTACAAGCCATTCTAAATGACCAAAATCATTATCAACTCATAACCAAAATAACCATAAATCCTATACATGCCATATAATCAAAACATAATCTCAAAAGTACCAAAGTGATAGTAGGATAGTGTGACGAAGTCTCAGACGATTCCCGAATCCGAGCTAGCTTCGAGATCACTATAAAACACGGTAAAATAAACAAAATAAGCTTTATAGCTTAGTAAGCTCGTATGAAATAAACACAATTTGATTCTAAATATACAATTCAACAAATTGAATATGTCAACATGTAACTCATATTAACTAACAAACCTTTCATATAATCAATCATAAGATTATACATATCTTTCACAAATTCCTTCAATTTAATGCTTATATGATTCGTGTACATACCTGTACCATCTCGTATCAATCTCATACTCAACCACGTCTATCATTTACCCGTTGAACCATTCAGAATACTATCAGATACACGGGAAACTCGCACCAAAGTGCCACATACATAGCCATGCTATCTCAATCTCATATCACATAAATGCTCATTGTCGAGCTATCAATGGGCCAGCTCACACAAGTTGTGGGTCAAAACATAGCTACACGGTGCTGCTCACACAAGCTATCAAGTAACTATGTCACATGCCAGTATACTCAGCCATCGGTAGGATGTTCAGGACCATTACCCGGATCACAATATCACAATAACCCCTAATGACATGTCATTTGTATCCTAATCTATTCATAAGGTTCAATCGAGATTTTCACGTTTGTCGAATCATTATCGAACATGACCATAGTCTCGTGTTCACATTTATGCAATATCAAAGCATTTAAAATATTTTAACAATGAAACTTATTACATACGAACTTACCTCTATTTACAAAAATGGTGAAATAGGTCGATTAGGCGAGTACTTTGTTTTTCACCCGATCAAGTTCTGAACTTCATTTTTCTTGATTTATATAATATCAAATTTAGCTTATTTAATAATCTTTCTATTCAATCTAATCCAAAACACTCAATAAATCACTTTTACACTTTTGCCCCAAGTATTTCACAACTTTTACAATTTAGTCCTTATTTCATAAAATTAAAAATTCATGCAATTTCACCCAAACCCATGCTAGCTGAGTTTCAATTAGGTCCCTAGCAACCCATATTTTTCATTTATTTCACATTTTAACCCAAAAGTTTCCACATTTCACAATTTAATCCCTAATTTGCATTTTCACTAAAAATCACTTAACAAAACTTGTCTAACTATCATCAAACATTCATAGTCTATCATCAAACACTAAAATACATGCTTATTCATCAATCGCAATATCCTCAATCTTTAACAGTTTTGCAAAATAGTCCCTAGGCTAGCTAGACCTGTTGCAACGATCTCAAAAACATAAAAATCATTAAAATTGAGACAAAAACGAACTTACAATTGAGCTAATGAAGGTGCTGAATGCTTCAAGCCCTAAAATGGTGTTCTTCCTTTTAATTTTTGGCTAGAGAAGATGAAATGGAGAAGAAATTTGACTTTTTTTTTATTTAATTTACCTTAATTACTAAATTACCAAATTAATCTTACTAATAAACCATTAAAACACCTAATAATGTGTCCATAATTGTCCACTCACCATTATAATGGTCTAAATATCACTTAAGGACTCTTACTTTAAAGTTCTATAGCTATTTAATACCTTTAGCTATTAGAACATTACTTTTGCATTTTACGTGATTTAGTCTTTTTTATTGAATTGAAAACTTAAACAATTAAATTTCTTAACGAAAATTTCACACAAACATATTATCATGCTGTAGACATTAAAATAATAATAAAATAATTATTTTGACTTCAAATTTGTGGTCTCGAAACCATTGTTACGATTTGACTAAAAGTAGGCTATTACAACTCTCCTCCCTTAGGGATTTTCGTCCCTGAAAATCTTACCAGAAAAGATGTTAGGGTACTGTTTTCTCATAGCTTCCTCGGGCTCCCACGTAGCCTCTTCAACCCTGTGACATTACCACAACACTTTCACTAAAGCTATACATTTATTTCTCAATTCTTTAACCTCTCGATCTAAAATTCTGATCGATTCTTTGTTTTATGTCATGTCGGGTTGAATTTCAATCTCTGCCGGAGAAATTACGTATGATGGATCTGATCGATACCATCGTAACACCGACACATGAAACACGTTGTGAATCTTCTCTAATTCCAACGGTAAAGCTAGCCAAATCGAAGAATTTTCTTCCACGGCAATACTTTCAGAAATACTCTATCCTTGATCTGAAATTCAATTTCTTTTCACTTCAAATCCGCGTACGATTTTTGTCGATCTGAAGCTGCTTTATAACTATCACGAATTACTTTCACTTTATCTTCAGTCTCTCGGATCAAATCAACCCATGAATCTTTTTCTCACTAAGTTCGGTCCAATACAATGGAGTTTGGCATTTGCAACCATACAAAACTTCATACGGTGCTATCTTTATGCTCGATTGGAAACTGTTGTTATACGCGAATTCAACCAATGGAAAAAATTTCTCCCAGTTGCCTTCAAATTCTAAAATACAACAACGAAGCATATCTTCGAGAATCTGTATTACTCTCTCAGACTGACCGTCAGTTTACTAATGAAATGCAATACTAAAGTTCAACTTCGTACCCAGAGCTTCTTGCAATTTCTTCTAAATTGCGATGTAAATCATGGATCTCTATTCGATATAATCGAAGCTGGCACCTCGTGCAATCTAACTGGCACCTCGTACAATCTAACTATCTCAGCAATGTACAACTCAGCCAATTTATCGAGTGAATAATCAGTACATACCGGAATGAAATGTACAAAGTTTGTCAGTCGATCAACAATAACCCAAAAAGCATCTTTCTTCTTCGGAGACAGGGGTAATCCCAATACGAAATCCATCGTAACCCTATCCCATTTCCATTCTGGTATTATTACAAGCTGTAGTAATCCCGAAGGCACCTGATGCTCAGCTTTTACTTGTTGACAAACAAAACATCTCGATACAAACTTTGAAATGTCTCATTTAATACCCGACCACCAATACAACTATTTTAAATCATTGTACATTTTGGTACTTCCCAGGTGAACAGATAAACAACCACTGTGTGCTTCGATCAAAATTTTCTAGATAAGCTCAGAATTCTTTGGTACACAAATTTTGCCTCAGAATATTAAACAATCATTAGATCTGATCTGAAAGTTTGAATCACTAGTCGACTCACATTGTAATCTTTATGTTGTAACTCGTTGCCAAATTTCTGAGCTTCACAAATTTACTGAAGAAAAACTGATTTCGCATTCAACTCTGCTAAAATCGAACCATCATCAGAAAAAGTTAATTGTGTATTTCTCGCTCTCAAAGTAAATAAAGATTTTCTAATCAAAGCATCCGTGACTACGTTTGCTTTACCCAGATGATAATCAACCACTAATTCATAATCTTTTAACAGGTCGAGCCATCTTTGTTGTCGCAAATTCAAATCTTTCTGAGTCATTATATATTTCAAACTCTTGTGATCGGTAAAGATATGCCATTTCTCGCCGTACAAATGATGTCGCCAAATTTTCAATGCAAATACAATAGTGACCAACTCTAAATCATGCGTCGGATAATTCTTTTCATGCGGCTTCAACTGTTTGGAAGCATAAGCTATCACTTTTCCCTCTTTCATCAAAACACAACCCAGACCATTCAATGACGAATCGCTGAAAACCACAAATTCTTTACTCGATTCAGGTTGACCAAACACTGGTGCCTCAGTTAACAATGTTTTCAACTGATCAAAACTCTGTTGACATTTTTTAGACCACTCAAACTTCACATCTTTTTGTAGCAATCTAGTCATCGATGTAGCAATTATCGAAAATCCTTTGACAAAATGTCGATAGTAACCAGCTAACCTTAGAAAGCTTTTGACTTCGGAAACATTTCTCGATGGTTTCCAATCAAGAACTACAAAAATGTTACTCGGATTAACTCGTATACCTTCCACTGAAACAATATGTCCCAAAAGCTCAACTTCTCAGAGCCAAAACTCATATTTACTAAATTTAGCGAACAGCTGCTTATCTCTCAAAGTTTGCAATACAATTCTCAAATGCTCGTCATGCTCAGACTCATCTCGAGAATAAATCAGAATATCATCAATGAATACAACAACAAATCTGTCTAAATACGGTCTAAAAATTCAATTCATCAAATCCAAAAAAACTGCAGGAGCATTAGTTAATACGAAAGGCATAACAAGAAATTCATAATGTCCGTACCTCGTTCTGAACTTAGTTTTTGACACATCTGAATCTTTAACTCTTAACTGATAATAGCCCAATCTCAAATCAATCTTCGAAAACATTGTTGCCCCTTTCAACTAATCAAACAAATCACCAATTCTCGATAACGGATACTTGTTCTTTATCGTAACCTTATTGAGCAAATGATAGTCAATACACATTCTCATTGATCCGTCTTTTTTCTTTACGAATAACACTGGCACACCCTAGGGCAAAAAACTAGGACGTGCAAAACCTCTGTCCGTTAATTCTTGCAACTGAGCTTTCAACTCTTTCAATTCTGTTAGAGCCCTCTTGTACGGAGCTACCGATATTGGTGATTTTCCTACTATTAATTCAATAGCAAAATCAACCTCTCTTATTAGTGGTAACCCTGGTAACTCTTCTGGAAACACATCTAGATATTCACAGACAATTGGCACTGATTCAATCTTAGATTCAGACACTTTTGTATCCAAAACATCAGCAAGATAAGCTTTGCAATCTTTTCTCACACATCTCTGAGCTGACATAGATGAAATCACAGTAGGCAATCCACTCGACTCATCAGATTCAATTCGAAGGATTTCACTATTCTGACATTTCAATTCAATTGTCTTTCATCTACAATTCACAACAGCATCATGTAGCCTTAACCAATCCATACCCAGAATTACATTAAATTCCTCAAAAGGTAATAACATCAAATCAACCGAAAAATAGTAACCCAGAATCATTAAAGGACAGTTCTTGCAAACTTTATCAATTAGAATATACATGCCTAAGGGGTTCGATACTTTAATCACAAACTCAGTAGACTCAACAAGCAAACTCTTCATACAAATATACGAATGAGTTGATCCAGGATCAATCAAAGCAATCACATTAATGTCATAAAGAGAAAATGTACCGGTGATAACATCGGGTGATGACGCATCTTCACGAGCGCGAATCGCGTAAGTTCTAACAGGTGCTCTAGACTCTGATCTCACTATAGAATCTCTCATAGTACCGCTATTACCATTCATATTTCCAGTGTTTCGAGTTGGTCTCCCTTTAGCAGTTGTATTGCTTGATCTTGCATTTTGAGGCGTATCTTTCTCATTTAACCCAGGACAATCCCTGATAAAGTGATCTTGTGAGCCACAATTGAAACAAGCCCAATCATTCATTCTACATTCACCAGGATGTCGTCTTCCATATTGTTGACATTCATGTCTATTGAACCAAGCATTACCAACGCTCGCTACTGACATAGCTTGAGCTTTAAAACTCGAGTGTTGCTTCCCACGATCTTTATTGGAATATCCTATCGAAGCAGTCGAACGGTTATACGAATCTTGTGATTTCTTTAATGAGGATTGATATGGTTTGCTTATCAATCTCTTTCTCAAATCTCTAGCCTCAAAGTCAGCTTTCCTCTTTTCTTTGCCAAGTTCTTCGGCTTTACAGGCTCTGTCAAGTAGCACCACAAATTCTTTCACCTCTAGAATCCCAACTAGAAATCTAATATCCTCATTCAACCCATCTTCAAATCTCTTGCACATAATGGCCTCAGTTGAAACACATTCTTGAGCATATTTACTGAGTCTCGCAAACTATCGTTCGTATTCGATTACAGACATGCGGCCCTATTTTAACTCTAAAAACTCTTTGCATTTCTGATCAATGAACCGTTGACTAATGTATTTCTTTTTTAACTTAGCTTGAAAGAAATCCTAGGTAACTCTTTCTCTCAGTACCACTGATACTAGTATATTCCACCACTGATACGCGGTATCCCTCAAAAGTGAAACGGTACATTTTAAACACTCAGCTGGTGTGCACGAAAGTTCATCAAACACTCGAGTAGTATTTTCAAGCCAAAATTCAGCTCTCTAGGGATCATCATCCATATTAGCTCTAAACTTTTTGGCTCCGTGTTTTCTGATCTTATCAACTGGTGACTTCTTCAGTCATAAAAACTCTATACCTTGAGGAGCTACGGGAACTGGTTGCGGATTAGGTGGGGGTGGAGGTTGTTGAGCAGACAGATTTGTTCAAACATACTTTGTAAACCACTCATTCATCATTTGGAAGAAGGCTTCTTTAGCCCTACCTCCCTGGCTACTCGATACAGATCTAGACTCAGATTTCGCTACTCCGTGAATTAAGGCAGGCGTATTACTTTCAACATCGTTAGCTACAGCTCGATTGGGATTCAATTACTATATGAAAACATAGTTTAAATTGTCAGGAGTCAGCACACTATCACAGGTTATATATGGCATGTATAGCTAGACTCTCACATACACTACGTTAGTCCTAGAATCGACTAAACCGTAGCTCTGATACCAATAAATGTAACACCTCTCACCCGTATTCAACGTCGAAATAGGGTTACGGAGCATTACTAAACTTATCACACATTTTAACATACATTTCTCATACAATTAGTCAATTCAAATACAATTCATTCACAACCAATCATATTGTCCTTAATACGAGCTGAGGCCCAAAACATGCATTCAGGGTGGTTCATGACTAAACCGGTAACTTTAGAAACTTTTAAAGCACTTAGAAAATTTTTCAAAAACAGGGGACACACATCCGTGTGACTCGGCCGTGTCTCTCATACGGCCAAAGACACGCCCGTGCCGCAGGCCATGTAGACATTTGAAATGGGAGCACATGGCTGTGTCCCAGCCCATGTCCAACCCTGTGTAACTCTCTGACTTGGGTCACACGGCCAACACACATGCCCGTGTGCAGTAAAACTGGCCGCACACGCCCGTGTGCTAGACCATGCCAAACTTGTAGGGTATATTAACTTTTGCCACACGGCCAAGTCACACGCCCGTGTGTGAGGCCGTGTGGATCATATTGACTTAACTTTTGTTTCAACACCAAGGGACACATGGCCGTGCACATGACCGTGCATCACACACACCTGAAACACACGCTCGTGTCTCTACCCCTATGGACAAAAATAGGGTATATACCAAGCCAATTTCCCACCCAAACTCATGCACACCTACACCAAACTCAATGGTACCAAAACATAGCATAAATGAGCAATTAAATCAACTCCAACCAAGCAATATCCATACCATTTCATTACCAACCAATACAAAACACAAATGCCACAATGTGCCATTCCATTTCATGCCATATTTCACCTTATCAAATCATCAATATGGTCAATTTCTAAACATGCATTATTTTACCTAATTTGATTAACATGTCAAGTTCATGACTCAATCATTTAGTACTTATAAATACCAAATACCATCTATCATCACATCTCCATATTCAAGCACATAATAAGAGCCATATGCACAAATATATGCATAATCAGACCAGCCAAGTTAAGCCAACTTTCATGGCTATAAACAAACCGAAACATTTAACATTTACAAGCCATTTCAAATGACCAAAATCATTATCAACTCATAACCAAAATAACCATAAATCCTATACATGCCATATAATCAAAACATAATCTCAAAAGTACCAAAGTGGTAGTAGGATAGTGTGACGAAGTCTCCGACGATCCCTGAATTTGAGCTAGCTTCGAGATCACTATAAAACACGGTAAAATAAACAAAGTAAGCTTTATAGCTTAGTAAGCTCGTATGAAATAAACACAATTTGATTATAAATATACAATTCAAAAAATTGAATATGTCAACATAAAACTCATATTAACTAACAAACCTTTCATATAATCAATCATAAGATTATACGTATCTTTCACAAATTCCTTCAATTTAAAGCTTATATGGTTTATGTACATACCTGTACCATCTCGTATCAATCTCATACTCAACCTCATCTATCATTTACCCATTGAACCATTTATAATACTATCGGATACACAAGAAACTCGCACCAAAGTGCCACATACATAGCCAATGGTATCTCAATCTCATATCACATAAATTCTCACTCTTGAGTTATCAACGGGCCTGCTCACACAAGCTGTGGGTCAAGACATAGCTACACGGTGCTGCTCACACAAGCTGTCAAGTAATCGCAACACATGCCGGTATACTCGGCCACCAGTAGGACATACAGGACTAGCACCCAGATTATAATATCACAATAACCCCTAATAATATGTCATTCGTATCCTAATCTATTCCTAAGGTTCAGCCAGGATTTTCACGTTTGTCGAATCATCATCGAACATATCCGTAGTCTCGTACTCACAATTTATGCGATACCGTAGCATTTAAAATACTTTTACAATGAAACTTATTACATACGAACTTACCTCGATTCACAAAAATGGTGAAATAGGTCGATTAGTCGAGTTCTAAAGCCCCTAACTCGTATCCGTCGCTGGAGTAGGGTTACGAGGTATTATCGATTAATACACAATATATAGCATACATTTATCAGCCATAAATTGTTCAATCTCATAATTCATTCAATACAATCACATTGTTCCTTATAAGGGCCTACGAGGCCTTAAACATGCATTAGAAGTGGTTCGAGACTAAACTGATATCATACAAAAGTTTTGAAAACTTAAAAAAATTTCAAACATACAGGGGTTACATGCCCGTGTGAACAGGCCGTGTGCCTCACACCGCTCTAAACACATTTGTGTCTCAGGCCATATAAAAATAGGGCATACATACTGACTTGGGTTACATAGCCAAGTCACACATCCCTGTGCTAGGCCATGTGCCAATTAGGGGGTATACTGACTTGTACCACACGGCCAGTCACACGTCCGTGTGTAAGACCGTGTGGAGCATACTAACTTTATTTTAATAACAACACCAGGGGACACACGACTGTGTAACATGACCGTGTGTCACACACGGCTGAGACACACGCTCGTATCTCTGTCCGTGTGGAAAAAAATAGGCCATTTACAAGGCCAATTTGCCACCCTTATTCATGCACACGTAAACAATCAAAATGGTACCATTTCATTACACAATTAGGCAGCCAAAACATCAACCAAATGCGCAATTCATACAATATCCATTTTAACCAATTTCAATACTAAATTCAATGCCATTTACCTAATCAAATACTTATTAACTCAACTTCTAAAATCACACTTCATCAAAGAATGTCTCAAGCATTATACACCAAAAATCAATTAATCATTTGCAATTATGAACTATAACCATATTCATACCAAACATGCCAAAATAAGCCATCACTCATGGCTATATATATAACCAAAACATATACATTTACTAGCCATTTATATTAACTAAATACACATCAATATTAACATCATTTACAAGCCAACTCTCATAGATATAAACACAACCAAAATACCGCACCTAGCCTATACATGCCATATACCATATATACACAACTCAAAAGTACCAAATAGATGTCCGATAGTGCAATGATGTTCCCGATGACTCTCTAATCCGAGCTAGCCTTGATTCACTATAAAACATAGAAAAATAACACAAAGTAAGCTTCGCAGCTTAGTAAGCTCGTATATGAATAACTTAATTCATCAAATAATTTCAAATAAACCCATTTTAAATAACATCACCATATACACATTAACTACAAACCTTTCTCATGCCTCAAAACATTATCAAATACCCTCTCGTCGAACTTTCTCTATTTAATACTCAAATAGGTTTTCTACATACTTTTATTGCCTTGTACTAACCTCTTTCTCAACCACATCATTTGTTTACCCGTTGAACCATTCAGAATAAAAATTAGATACTCATGAGTCTCGTACAATAAGTACCTATACCATGGCCCATAGCCAAATCAAGGTAACTTATCCGAAGAACTATTTTCATGGCCTGAAGCCAAAACATCCGATATGCATGGCCTAAAGCCAAATCGTTATAACTCGCACCCAAAATGCTAATATCATGGCCTAAAGCCAACTCATCCGATATGCATGGTCCGAAGCCAAATCAGTATATCATCTTATAACATGTCACAAGTATCCAAATCTATTCCTAAGGTTCAACGTGGATTTCTAACTTACCGATTCCATCTTTGAATAATTTTGTAGAGTCGTATTTACAATTCATACATTAATAAAAATCTCATAATCATAGTTTAGGCAATATCAAGGCATTTAATATACACTTAAAATGAAATCGTCACATACGAACTTACCTCAAGTATGAAAACGATGAAATGAGTCAATTACTCATTTAACCTTTAAAACATTTAAAAATTACACCAAATGCCATGCCACTATCATCCACTATCATACTAATGGTCTATTTACCACTTAAGGACCTTAACTTTATGGTTCTATAGCTATTTGACATCTTTAACAAATAGAATGCAACTTTTACATTTTACGCAATTTAGTCCTTTTTCACAAATTGAGCAATTAAACGATAAAATTAGCTCACGAAATTTTCACGCATACATGCTATCATGCTGTAAACACAAAAATAATATTAAAATAATTTTCTAACATCGAATTTGTGGTTCTGAAACCACTGTTCCTATTTAGCTACAATCAGGCTGTTACACGAGTACTTTGTTTTTCTCCTGATCTAGATCTGAACTTCATTTTTCTTGATCTATATAATATCAAATTTATCTTCTTTAATAATCTTTCTATTCAATTTAATCTAAATCACTCAATAAAGCAATTTTACACTTTTGCCCCAAGTATTTCACAACTTTTACAATTTAGTCTTTATTTCATAAAATTATAGATTCATGCAATTTCACCCAAACCCATGCTAGCTGAATTTCAATTGGGTCTCTAGTAGCCCATATTTTTCATTTATTTCACATTTTAACCACAAAGTTTCCACATTTCACAATTTAATCCCTAATTTGCATTTTCACTAAAAATACTTAACAAAACTTGTGTAACTATCATCAAACATTCATAATCTATCATCAAACACTAAAATACATCCTTATTCATAAATCGAAATATCCTCAATCTTTAAAAATTTTGCAAATAGTCCCTGGGCTAGCTAGACCTAGTTGCAGCGATCTCAAAAATATATAAATCAGTAAAAACAAGAAAAAAACAGACTTACAATTGAGAAGGTTTCGAATGCTTCAAGCCCTAAAATGGTGTTCTCCCTCCTAATTTTCGGCTAGAGAAGATGAAATGGGTTTTTATTTTAATTACTAAATTACCGAATTAACCTTACTAATAAACCATTAAAACACCTAATAATGTGTCCATATTTGTCCACTCACCATTATAATGGTCTAATTATCACTTAAGGACACTTACTTTAAGATTCTTTGTCTATTTAATAGCTTTAGCTATTAGAACATCAGTTTTGCACTTTACGCGATTTAGTCCTTTTTTATCGAATTGAAGACTTAAACAATAAAATTTCTTAACGAAAATTTCACACAAACATATTATCATGCTGTAGACATTAAAATAATAACAAAATAATTATTTTTACTTAGAATTTTTGGTCTCAAAACCACTATTCTAATTTGACTAAAAACGGGCTGTTACAGATGCACTATTACTTGCTTCAAGATTTGAATCTTGGACATTACTTTCAACTTTGTTAACTATGGCCGGATTCGACTCAGCTGACATCTTGAATCTATAAGAAAATATAATATCAGAGCGGATCTAAAGTATCAGACTATCACAGGGTATATGTGGCATGTATATACTACATACTGTACACGCTACATTAGTCATAGAATCAACAAAACTGTAACTCTGATACAACTAAATGTAACACTTGTATTGTAACACCCCAAACCCGGCTAGACATTATGGCTGAAGCTGGCATGTCACATCAAAATGTTTTGTGAAAAGTAGACCTCTTAAGTAAAATCCATTTTGAGTTTAAAACCTTTCTATCATTATTTTATCAAAAGTTCTCGTCCAAGAAAACGTTTACCTTTTTATCCCTAAGTGTTATATTAAATCGATTACTAACCACGGAAGCTTAATTCGCATGTTTTAGTAGACATCTTTGTCCATCATTTTGACAGTAGCAAAAATTTGGGTGTACGATTACATACCTTTTTGGAGAGGAAAATAGCAACCACCACGCGCACAACCTAAATCCAAAATAACGATCCAATGTCAGTCTTCAGTTACTCGGGTTAATCACCCTTATAATATCTCCTAATCTCCAATATTATATATCTCTTACCTGATAAAAAAAGTAGGGTTCAAACCACCCCTAACCCACGATCACTCACTTATTGGCAACGTTTTGCATTAAAGCCCACCTTGTTACAAAACCTTAAATATAATCCACTTAAACCCAATGCATTTCTTACCGAAACGAGGACTAAAAGAAAAGAATAGTAGTATTCGACCTACCTCAGTATAACCTATAATCGAGCATACGATGCCATGAACGCACGCTGACAATAATCGATAAAAAGGAAGGGATTAGAGAGGGAGACTATTATAGTACAACAAAAAGAAAGAGGAACGGCACAACCGTGAACCCACAAGTTGGTGATAGCAATAGCAAGGCTCAGCTAATGCTAAGAATTTGACAATCCAAGAGAAAACTCAATTACCTTGATCAAGCAAGGAGGGATTCAGCTAAGCAAGAGGATATTCGGCTAGCACAGAGAGAAACCCGAATGGCAAGTGGGATTTGGCCAAGGCTCCAAGAAGGGAAACGCAGTTATGAGTAAGAAGGAGAATGAATGAGGATCAAAGAGATATTCAACCAAGCAAAATGAATGGGTGAGGAGAAAGGTGGAGATGTTTGGCCAAAGAACAGTGTGAAGAGGAGAAAAGAAAAGAAATGGAGTACTAGAGAAAGGCAATATTCAGTCAAAGACTTAGAAACAAAGAGAGAAAAGAGTCATGTCATTCGGCACAAAGTGGAATAAAAAGAAAGAAGTTGAGACAAGGAACTTCGGCTTAAATCCTGAAAAGACACGAAATAGAAATCGGCAGTAGGGAGAAAAATACCAAAAGCGTCAAAAAGAACAAAACTTGAAATAGAAGAGGAAGAAATCAGATTCTATTCCCACACCAATTGCCAAAAATACACTCCCCAAACCCCTTGGCCAGATTTGCACCAACAAGCTACCCAATTCGGCTACAACTCATCCCATTTTCAAACTCTTTGAAAATCTCTAAGATTCCCTGCCCTTATCCCTTATTGATATCCTCCACAACAACCTCCATGACCCATTCAAAATTTCTATCACCAGAGTTCAAATCCAACACCAACTCTTGCCGTCCCCTGTTAGCAAAAAAAATGCTCCCTGCTTGCCATGGGATTCGAACCCTTGCTCACACAATAGCCATGTCACGCTACCACCACCAGGCCATAAGCTCATTTGTGACATAAAATCTCACCCACTTAAACATAAGTCCTAACTGCTAATAGCTATTCTTACTTAACAACAAAACTAAAAATTTTGCCAAGGCCCAGACTCGAACCCAAGCTTCCTAAACACCGCCCAAACATACCCAAATTACCTACCCAGCAAAGCAAACATGAATTTTATGCCAAAGCATGCAAAGTTACAGACCCTACATTTTCGGGGCGTTACAACTCTAGCCCCCTTAGAGAAATTTAGGCCTCGAAATTTACCTGGTCATAATAAGTGAGGGTATTGATGTCGCATTGCCTATTCTGGTTCCCATGTGGCCTCTTCTGAACCGTGATTATGCCAAAGCACTTTGACTAGTGGAACAGATTTCTTTCACAATACTTTAAGGTCACAGTCCAATATCTACACTGGTTCTTCCTCAATAGTTAAATCAGGCCTAACCTCGATTTCCTCAACTGACACTATATGCGAGGGATCAGAATGGTACTGCCTCAGCATTGAAACATGAAACACGTCATGAATCCTATCCAACTCTAGAGGCAACTCAAGTTGATAAGCGACCGATCCCACACACTTAAGTATTCGGTAAGGCCTAATAAACTTAGGGCTAAGCTTGCCTTTCTGCCCAAACCTCAAAATTTTCTTCCATGCTGAGACTTTAAGAAAGACGTAATCCCCTACAGAGTACTCGATCTCCTTACGTTTTAAGTCTGCATAAGACTTCTGCCTATCAAATGCCTCCTTTAACCGGTCTTGATTCAACTTTACCTTATCTTCTATATCAGAAATTAATTTCGGCCCCAGAATTCGCCGCTCTCCCAACTCAGTCCAACAGGTAGGAGTACGACACCTATGACCATATAACGCCTCATACGGTGCCATTTGAATACTGGACTAGTAGCTATTGTTATACGCAAACTCTGCCCGTGGCAAATAGTCCTCCCAACTGCCTCTAAAATCAATTACACAACTTCTTAACATGTCTTCCAGTATCTGAATCACCCTCTCTTATTGCCCATCTATCTAAGGGTGGAACGTAGTGCTGAAATCCAGCCTTATACCCCAAGCCTCGTGTAACTTCTTTAAGAACCGAGATGTGAATCTAGGATCTCTGTCAGATATGATAAAAACTGGTACACCGTGCAGTCTCACAATCTCGACCACATACAACTTGGCTAACTTCTGCAATGAATAATCAGTGTGGACCGATATAAAATGGGCAGAATTAGTCAATCAGTCTACAATCACCCATATTGAATCCTTCTTAGTAGGCATTAAGGGTAGCCCACTCACAAAATCCATGGTTACCCTCTCCCACTTCCAAAGTGGAATTTTAACTGGCTGCAGTAATCCAGAAGGTAGTTGATGCTCAGCCTTAACTTGCTGGCATGTCAGGCACTTACTCACATAATCAATAACTTCGCGTTTCAACCTTGGCCACCAGTAAAGCTCACGAAGATCTCGGTATAACTTGTTTTCGCCAGGATGCATAGCACATGGACTACTATGCGCCTCTTATAGTATAGACTGCCTCAGATCGAAATCCCTCGGTAGACAAACTCTTCCACGAAAACATAATACTCCTTCACTATTTAGGCTAAAATCTGTAGTCTCACCATTCTCAACTTGTTGAAAATGAGGAACTAGTGACTCATCCAGTAATTGTTTCTCCTTAATTTGATCAGTCAAAGTTGGTCTTACTTGCAATTTAGCTAACAAGCTACAATCATCAAATAGGCTGAGACGAGCAAACATTGCTCTCAAATCAGATACAACCCTATGGCTCAGTGCATCAGCTACCACATTAGCTTTACCAGGGTGGTACTCAATTGAAAAAACATAATCCTTAAGCAACTCTATCCATCTTCGTTGCCTAAGATTCAACTCCTTCTGAGTAAGGAGATACTTGAGGCTTTTATGATCCGTGAAAATAATAGACTTTTCACCATATAAGTAATACCTCTAAATCTTTAGTGCAAATACCACTGCAGCTAACTCTAAAATATCTGTGGGGTAATTCGCCTCGTGAGGCTTAAGCTGACGAGACGCGTAAGCAACCACCTTACCCTCTTGCATCAACACACAACCCAATCCAATGTGCGATGCATCACTGTAAACAATAAATTCCTTTCCAGACTCCGCCTGTATCAAAACAGGGGCCTTAGTTAGAACATCTTTCAGTTTCTCGAAACTTTCTTGCTGTTTATCAATCCAATTGAAAGGTACCCCTTTACGCAGTAGTTTTGTCAAATGTGTAGCAATCAGTGAAAACCCTTCAACAAAACGTCTGTAATACCCAACCAAACCCAGAAAGCTTCGAATCTTGGATACCGTCTTTGGTGGTTTCTAATCCCCTCGGTAGACACTACATGACCCAGAAACGTGACTTCTTACAACCAAAACTCACACTTGCTGAACTTTGCATAAAGTTGCTTTTCCCTTAGAATTTTTAAGATAATTCGAAGATGTGCATCATGATCCTTTTTGGTTCTTGAATACACCAGGATGTCGTCTATAAACACAACTACGAACCGATCCAAATAAGGCTGGAATACTCAATTCATCAAATCCATGAAAGTCGCTGGTGCATTCGTCAACCCAAACGGCATCACTAGAAACTCGTAGTGACCATAACAAGTTCTAAACGCAGTCTTATATACATCAACCTCCTTAACCTTTAGCTGATGATACCCAAACCGAAGATCTATCTTAGAAAAAATTGTGGCTCCTTGCAGCTGGTCAAACAGATCATCTATCCTCGATAAAGGGTGCTTGTTCTTGATAGTCAGTTTGTTCATTTGATGATAATCGATGCACATGCACATGGATCAATCCTTCTTATTCACAAACAACACTGGTGCTCCCCACGGGGACACACTCGGTCGAATAATTCCTCGGTCCAGTAGCTCTTGAATTTCAGCCTTTAACTCCACCAGCTCCTTCGATGCCATCCTATAGAGGCAATGGACATCGGAGCTATTCCAGGTAGGAGCTAATGTTGAATTCAACCTCATGGTTTGGAGGCAACCCAAGAAGCTCTTCAGGAAATACATCTAGAAACTCCATAACAGTTCTGATATCTCCCACAGAAGGACCTTTAGAATTAGAAATGCTAACATAAGCTAGGAACGTCTCAAAACCCTTGCGAACTAGCTTCTCGGCCCTTAGCACGAATATCACATTAGGCAGATAATCTCTTTGCTCCCTTATTACAGTCACCCCCTCATCCTCCATAGACTTCAACACCATACGCTTAGCAGCACAATCCAATTTTGTAGGGTATTTCACTAGCCAATCCATGCCCAATATGATATCAAATTTCCCAAACGACAGTACCATCAAATCCGCCGGAAAGACCACCCCTTGGACCTCTAGAGGCACGTCTCTGAACAACTTATTCACCCTAACTGATTGTCTCAGTGGACTCAACACAATCATCTCACTAATAGTATTTTCAAACCGAATACCTAGCATCTCAGACACAGTGCATGCAACATACGAGTGTGTAGACTTAATATCAATTAAAGCAGTGTATGGTCTATTATAAATTAAGAACGTACCCATTATGACGTCAGGAGCGTCACCATTCTTTCGATGATGAGCAGCATAAACCAGCGCAGGCTGCCTCACCTCAGTGCTACCAACACCTCTGCCTGAAGTTCCACGACCTCGTCCCAAACCTTTTCCACCTTTGGCCTGACCATGGCTTGTCGGTGGTTGTTGACCACCTGTCCCTGGTTGAACATGGCCCTGACCTGTAGCTTGCATCTGAACAGGCCTCTGAATACAGTCCCTAACCTGATGATCCATAGACCCACATCTGAAGCACGCCCTAGTTCGTTTCCAGCACTTACCCTGGTAAGCTCTCCCACAATCAGCACAAGGCTGTGACTTAATAGCAACAACAGGGACCCCAACTCAGACTGGCCCATCAAACCTAGGCTTCTTCTTAGGCCCACCAAAAGAACTCGAGGGCCCAAAATCCCTCTTATTTTTGCCCCTATCTTTTTCATGGTTCTGGCGCTCAGAGCGCTTTACATCCTCAGTAATTTTCACTTTCTCAACAAGGGCAGCAAAGTCTCGCTCCCTCTGTGGAGCTATCAGTACAAACAACTCATCCCGGAGACCATCCTCAAACTACACACATCGTCCATACTCAGTTGCGACTATTCCGTGGACGTACCGACTCGACCGCAGAAACTTTGCCTCGTACTCTGCCACAGTCTTATTCTTCAAGGTCAAGTTCAAGAGTTTCTTCCTTCGGGCATCCACATAACTTGTGCCCATATACTTCATTGAAAAGGCTGCTTTGAAGAAATACCATGTCAAACGGTCGGCCTGTGTACCTTCTCTCATAGTGAGCCACCATTGGTAGTCCTCATCTCGCAGTAAAGACACTACTCCTTTTAATTTTTACTCCACAGTGCAGTCAAGGTCATTCATTATTCACTCGTAGCCTCTAACCAATACTCTGCCACATTTGGGGCTATACGAGAAACACCACAAAAAATTTTGCTCCATTAGACTGAAGTCGCTCAAAAATTGACCCTCGGCCTACAGATCTAGTACTCACTCCAGTAACCCTTTCAAGAACACGTAGCATTGCTTGATATAAAGTATCATCCCTAGTTGCTCGGTAATGAGACCTTGTCTCAGTTACTGGTGAGGGTGGTGCCTCCCTAGCACGCATGTGACCCAATGCCGAAGACCCAGCTTTAACACTACCTTGACCTCTACCGCAGCCTCGTGTACCCCTTCCGTGAGTACCCCTTGTGCTCATTTCAATAGCAAATTATCTATTTTAAACTCTTATGAATCATTTTATAATTTCAGTAGTTATTAACCAACGCTTTATGAACAAGAGTAATTAGGGTTTGTTTCTGCAGAACAAAGTCTTACTACAGTTTTCTGTCCCTATAGTCTCAGTTTACTCTAACTAAAGAGTTTCAGTATAGACCTACTATCTATAGTAGTCCCTCAATAATACTTTTCTGTCTATAACAATAAACAGTGTCAGAGAACTTATAGATTTGGTGCCGGAGACTCGATGTGCCACATTTCCCATCACATCGTTAAAATTTTAAATTTTCAAAAACTCATTCCACAACTGAGTTTTGCAAACCTAGCTCTAATACCACTAAATGTAACACCTCAAACTCGGCCTAGATGTTATGGCTGAATCTGGCATGTCACATCAAAGTGTTTTGTCAAAAGTAAACCTCTTGAGTAAAATTCGTTTTGAGTTTAAAACCTTTCTATCATTATTTTATCAAAAGTTCTCGTCCAAGAAAACGTTTACCTTATTATCCCTATGTGTTATATTAAATCGATTACTAACCACGAAAGCTTAATTCGCGTGTTTTAGTAGACAGTATTTGTTTTGGAAACTTATTTTTACCTAGTCTAGCTGATTGAAAATATATAATCCAAAGCCCAATTAAAAATTCAAACCCATAAATGGCCTTATTACACAATTAAAACCCCAAATATGAAACCTTTAATCAAGTAAAGACATAAGTAAATCATTTGCGATCATGTGGCCACCTTTAAGTCCCTCCCATCTCCAATCGTCTAAGGTTGGGGATTACCTACACAATTTAAAAGAAAGAATGAGTTTGCGAAAAATTAGTGTGTAATCTCCTATCAGTCAAACAGTAAACAATGCATGCAGTAACATTCTGGGCCTAGGCCTTAATCGATGTCGATGCATGATGCGGGCCTTAGCCTTATACATAGAATATGATGGGCCTAAGCCCAATTCGATGCAAGATGCAGATGCGGTCATGTAACCCACTCCAATCCAACCAACACACTACCCGTACCAACCAACATACCATGTGGGGAATAACTCGACGTAACCCACTCCAATCCAACCAACACACTACCCGTACCAACTGACATACCATGTGGGGAATAACTCGACCCACCCAGCCAACACACTAATATCACAGCGAAACTGCTAACAGTAATGCAGCAATGCTACTAGTAATAGTAAATGTGGCAAAGCCACCAGAGCAGTAATTACATAGCAAAGCCACTAATACAGTACTTCCTCCAAATCAAAAATCCAACCCATGCAGTATGTCGTGTCACAAACATGATGTGTATGTAGTGTTTCATACTCAAACCAGTCATATAAATATCATACTAACATCAATCAGCCTACCCCTAAGGTATAATGGTCATTTTGTCGATTACGGGTAAAATAGTAATTTTTACCCTTCAAGGGTATTTTGGTCATTTAACTAATTGTGGGGTCTCAATACAGATAACGACCCTTCAAGAGGTCTACAGTCATCTCGAACAACTCAGATAACCCATATAGCCAATGCAATGCAGATGGGCGCGAGGTCCACACGCTTGTGTGTTCCATTTAGCCCAAATTCAATAGCGTCTATGCGATTATCATAGCCCACTTCGTTATTTATCACTTACTGTAGATTTTATCTGTGTGGGACCCATAAGACTATTGGTCCCACCTGGCCCATCTCGGCCCAATGAGGCCCACAACAGCTCAAGCCCATGAGAACGCTCGTGGCAGCCTCTACAGTCTGTCGCCCATGAGTTGCGAGCTTTGTTTACCACACGAGCATTCGTACAATCGTGAGGCCTCAAATGCTGAAGTTCTGGCTCTTCGACTTCTCAGCTTTTGCCGACTCACAGTTACATAGTGGTGTGAATACACACCTTTGTCCATTGTTTTGACAATAGAAAAAAGTTGGGTGTATGATTACACACCTTTTTGGAGTGGAAAACGGCAACCACCACGCACCCAAACTAAATCCAAAATAACGATCCAATGTCAGTCTTTAGTTACTCAGGTTAACCACCCTCATAATATCTCCTAATCTCCAACATTATATATCACTTACCTTGATGAAAAAAGTAGGGTTCAAACCACCCCTAACCCACGATCACTCACTTATTGGTAACATTCTGCATTAAAGCCCACTTTGTTACAAAACCTTAAATATAAACCACTTAAACCAAATGCATTTCTTACTGTTACAAGGACTAAAAGATAAGAATAGTAGTATTTGACCTACCCCAGCATAACCTATAATTGAGCACATGATGCCACGAATACACCCCTGACAATAATCGATAAAAAGGAAAGGATTAGAGAGGGAGACTATTATAGTACAAAAAAAAAGAGGAGCGACATAACCGTGAACCCACACGTTGGTGATAGCAATAGCAAGGCTCAGCTAATGCTAAGAATTCCACAATCCAAGAGGAAACTCAATTACCTTGATCAAGTAGGGAGGGATTCGGCTAAGCAAGAGGCTATTCGGCTAGCATAGAGAGAAACCCGAAAGGCAAGTTACGAGTAAGAAGGAGAATGAAGAAGGATCAGAGAGATATTCAACCAAGCAAAATGAATGGGTGAGGAGAAAGAAAGAGATGTTCGGCCAAAGAAGAGTGTGAAGAGGAGAAAAGAAAAGAAATTGAGTACTAGAGAAAGACAATATTCGATCAAAGACTTAGAAACAAAGAGAGAAAAGAGTCATGTCATTCGCACAAAGTGGAATAAAATTAAAGAAGTTGAGACAAGGAACTTCGGCTTAAATCCCGAAAAGACACGAAAGAGAGATCGACACTAGGAAGAAAAATACCAAAAGCATCAAAAAGAACAAAACCCGAAATAGAAGAGGAAGAAAGTAGCACCTACTCCCACACTAATTGCCAAAAATGCACTCCCCAAACCCATTAGCCGAATTTGCACCAACAAGCTACCCAATTCGGTTACAACCCATCCCAATTTCAAACTCCTTGAAAATCTTCAAGATTCCCTCCGCTTATCCCTCCTTGATATCCTCCACAACAACCTCCATGACCTATTCAAACTTTCCATCACCAGAGTTCAAATCCAACACCAACACTTGCCGTCCCCTATTAGCAAAATAAATGTTCCTTGCTTGCCTTGGGATTCAAACCCTTGCTCATACAATAGCCATGTCACGCCACCACCACCAGGCCACAAGCTCATTTGTGACATAAAATCTCACCCACTTAAACATAAGTGCTAACTGCTAATAGCCATTCTCACTTAAGAATAAAACTATAAATTTTTGCCAAGACCGAGACTCGAACCCAGGCTTCCTAAACACCCCCCAAACATACCTAAATTACCTACCCACCAAAGCAAACATGAATTTTATGCCAAAGCATGCAAAGTTACATACCCTACATTTTTGGGGCACGTATCCCGTCTCCATTGCAAGATTAAGGATCAAAGTGTTACATAACCAAACAAAACAATTTATCTTAATTCAGAATAACTATTCTATTAATTTATAAACATATATCTTTTCATAGAATAAATACTCACATGGGCCTTAATTTGGGTTTACGGGATCTTAAAATTAGTTTAAAAGCAATCGGGGATCAAAATGAATCAAAACATAAATTTTAGGAAAAACTTGAAAATATGGAAAATAGGGATCACAAGACCGTGTGACCAGACTGTGTGACACAACTCAAACCATGTGAGCATTCGAATTAAGGACACACAACTATTTTCTAGACTGTGTCATAGATCGTGTAACTCACTGACTTGAGACACAAGGCCGTGTCTCGACCCGAGTCTCAGACCGTGTGAAACCTGCACTAAAACTAACAGATCACATACGGTCATGTGGGGTGACCGTGGGTTGCACATGGTTGTGTGATAGCTCGTGTCATAGGTTGTGTGCTTCCAAATTAACCCCTTAAATAAACTAAAATCATGCCAAAACTTGCCTAATAAGGTTCACCTAAAACACAAACCATCCCATGACCAAAACAATCAAAAAATAAACCTAAAACATATCAAAATTAATAACCTAAACTTCTAACCAATGTACCATTAATAGGTACCTTACTTATAATAAAACATTACACCAAAACTTTATCCATTAACATACCTCAATTCAACTTTCATAACCAACCAGACTCTTATCTTTTAAATATACTATTAAAGTTTACCATTCAACATCACATAACATAATAAAAAATACTAAGTAACTTTTCATATCTTCCAAACTTCTAATATTAACTTTCTTACAATAAAACCTATATACATGCCACAACCCAAAAAGAGATATAAAAGTTACCAAAAGTAAATGGATAGTGTGAGCTTTGGTGTCGAACCTTCAAGCCGTCTACAATCGTTAACTACAAAATGACATGAGAAAAATCATTAAGCTTAAATGGCTTAGTAAGGTCATAGTGTAAATTCTAATGGACTTGCTTTTAGTAAAGGAATCACTTAAAATTATAACATAATGACTAAAATTCTCAGTTTCTTTGTCTATAAGTTTTCAAGAATTCATCATAATTAGAATATGTCAACTCCTTGTAATTATTCATATCATTTAATCAAGTTCATCATTACCTAGTTCACATACTTGAGCCTCACTCACTTTTAGGGGCACAAAAGAGCAATCAGGAGCACGAGTGTGCAACTAGGGGCACTTGAGTGTATCCAGTGGCACGAATGTGCAATCAGGGACACCAAAGTGTTTACAAGGCCACAGTTGTGCAAACAAGGACACCAAAGTGTTTACAAAGGAACCGAGGTGCAATGAAGGTAGTTCAATATTTCCTTTTACATATTAGAACTTATTAGAGTCTCATACATTTCATTTCAAATAAGAAAAAACACTATTAATAACTAGTTCTCAATTTCTGATACTTGCATTCCTAATAATTGCATAATTATCTAAATTATATTCACATGTACATACAAAGAGATGAACTAACACGAAAATAACAATATAAATTATGATTGGAACACATTAAGTAGCAAATAACTATGAACTTACCTACTATTCTTTTCCGGTTAAAATGCAGGGGCTACGTGATTTTCCTTTTTCCTCAGATATTATCTTTACCACTCGTTTCTTGATCTATATAATAGTTCAATTCAATTCATAGATTTCAAATTCACATTCACATTCACATTCACTTTCAATTCAATTCAATGTATAAGACCATCAACTTTTCTTTAATTGTACATTTTTCCCAAACTTTTATATTCTTTACAATTAAGTCCCTAAACTCAAAATTCCACATTTGATAAAATTTTATAACTTATGAAGCCAACCAAAATTTTACCCTACCATTTATAGCCTACATTTATTCTAAATTCTCAAAATTTCCCTATCAATTCCAACCTTTACACAATTCAAATTTTTAATAAAGAAACTAACAAAAACCACTTTATAAATTAATCATAATCAACAACTAAAACTTTCATTTCATCATTTAACCTAAAAAATATCAAGGATTCATCAATGGTAACATCTAAAATTTTTGACAGTTTCAAAAACGAAGACATAGGTTAGTTGGACCTAGATCAAACAACTCCAAAAACATGTAAATTACAAGAAACAAGCTTAAAATGGACTTAAATGCAACACCACAACTTGATCGAATGCTCAAGTTATTTCCATGGTTCTTTTCTTTCTCAATTTCGGCAAAGCACCAAGGAAAAAGGTGA
Source organism: Gossypium longicalyx (assembly GCA_025698465.1). NCBI lineage: Eukaryota > Viridiplantae > Streptophyta > Magnoliopsida > Malvales > Malvaceae > Gossypium > Gossypium longicalyx. The sequence continues at coordinate 47,808,981 of CM047005.1, read as the reverse complement.
TAACCTTATTTGTTTTATTTAATTTCACCTTAATTAGCTATTTTCCAATTTGCCCGTACTCATAAACTTACAATTAACAATGTAAAAGGCCACTAATCGTCAGTTTATATATCTAATGGACTGATTACATCATAAGTCCTCTTTCTTTTAAAAATTAAGCTATCAAATCAATACAATTCAATAATTACTAACTTTTGTGTCTTTAACAATTTAGTCATTTTTATTTAATTAACTAACTAAACCTTAAAATTTCATTTCTAAAATTTAATATGACTCTAATGTAACTCCATAAATTTTAATTAAATAATAAAATACAATGTAACTCCATAAATTTTAATTAAATAATAAAATACGATCTCACATATTGGAATTGTGGTTCTGAAACCACTGAAAAATGGGATATTATAGACATCCAAGGATCCATGTGCTAGGAACGAATCTGTAACACCCCTTACTCGTGTCCGACGCCCGGACAGGGTACAAGGCATTATCGAACTTAAACATAACCAGTCATGCAAAACCGGGCCATAAAATTTTGTTCAATTTAAAAATTTTCAATCACATGTAAATTTTCCCTTATAACGGGCTTACGAGGCACAAAACATACATTGGAGGTGGTTCGGGACTAAACTGAGAACTTTGGAAAACTCAAAAGAAAAATTCATCAAAATAGAGGTCACACGCCCGTATGGCTTGAGACACACCTGTGTGGGTAGGCCGTGTGGTCACACACGCCCGTGTCTTCAGTACATGTAACTCTCTGTTTATGAAGCCATGCACAATTTGGGGTCACACGGCCGTGTCCCTGGGCTGTATCCTTCACACGGCTAAGACACAAGGTCGTGTCTCTACCCGTGTGGCCAAGAAAATGACTATTTACCAAGCCATTTGCCACCCTCATTTGCACACTCACATACACAGTTTCAATGGCACTTAACTTGGCACAATTACGCTACCAACACAACCATAATAAAGGCTTAAACATATCAAAACAATTATTTACTGTTCATAACAAAATTGTCCACTTGAGTCATAGTCACTAAATTATTTATATCTTGAGATACAAAACTCTAGATTTAAGGTCCACTTGATTTTTCCAAAACTAGAATCAAATATCTTCCTACCATAAAATTTTCAAAATTTATGGTTTAACCAATAAGTGCAGTCAATTCTTCAAATTCATCCCTATTCTGTTGTTTGACAGTTTCGACCTATCTTCACTAAAAATTAATTATCTCTTAATACGGGATTTAGATGATGTTCCTGTTTAATTCTCTTAAAAATAGACTTATTATGAATTTATACATATAAATTTAGACCCCCAAGTATTTTTATAAGATTTTTAATGATTTTCCAAAGTCAGAACAAGGGAACCCGAAATCATTCTGACCTTGTTTCATAAAAATTCAAATATTTCATAAACTGAATTTCTTTTGCTTACATCGTTTCTTCTATGTAAAACTAGACTCAATATTATTTAATTTCATATTTTGTTCAACCTCTAATTTGATTTCCATAATTTTTGGTGATTTTTCAAAGTTATACTACTGCTGCTGTCCAAAACTGTTTTAATGCTAATTTTACTCTTTCATGATTCCCTTATTCTAACTTTCATTGACATACCATTATAAACCACATCACACAATGACATTGGCATAGGCATATGAGTAATTAATGTACTTGCCACCCATTAGCCAATATAAGCCGATTTATATGGCTACATACCAAATCAAATTCTTTTTCTTTACAAGCCAATACATTTGGCCATATCATAATGACACATACACAAAATGACTAAGTCCCTATACATACCATAGACTTAACATACTTACATTCACTTATACCCCAAATGATAGCTTGATAGTGTGATAGAATCTCCAACGATCTCCAACCCAAGCTAGCTGAATAAACCTATAAGAGGTGGGAAAGAAAGGGGGTAAGCTTCATAGCTTAGTAAGTTCACATGCAAATAAAATGCAATTTAAACAAGCATTAATCATACATTTAACATAATGAACACAAACTTGCATTTTATTATCAAATCACTTAAACTTATTCTTCATATATATATCATTACCACAAATTTATCATATCCTATAATGTTCTCATAAGTTCGATATACATACCTGTGCCTACTTGCACATAATAACTTACTTTCTCGTCTTTGACGTATTCATCAAAATTACTCATTGAACTTCTCTTGGACTACCCGTTGAACACTCAGAATACCATCAAATACTTCAAAATTTTATACCTAAGTTCCTCATATGTAGCCATCGCTACCTCATATCACGTATCACATGTTTCTCACTTTTGAGCTACTCACGAGCCTGCTCACTCAAGCTGTCGGTCAAGATGTAGCTGCACGGACTGCTCACACAAGTTGTCAGGTAACCGCAACACATGCCAGACTTCCCAGCCACCGGTAGAACATACAAGACCAACACCTAGAACCCCATAACATGTGTCACATATATCATGAGCTCAGACCACATAACTCATAAGCTTAGATTGCATAGTCCCTAGTGACATGTCACTTGTATCCTAAACTATTCCTAAGGTTCAAATGGGATTCTTCGATGCCACATTTCCGTCGAAATTGCTCGTAATGTTGATTTCAATATCCATAACACTAATTGCATACTCATGGAATAATCAAAGCATAATTCATAATAAAATTTAAGCATTAAACACATGATACAACATCACATTAATTATATATGTACTTACCATATATGCAATATTAAACCATTTAAAATATGGTACATATTGCATAATATGCATATGAACTTACCATACATGCAATATTTAAGCATTTAAAATAGAGTACATATTGCATTACTCGCATACGAACTTACCTTGATACAAAAAATGGTGAAAAAGACCTAACCGTCAAATACGCGTTTTTCCCCCGTTCTAGGTCCAAACCTCGTTTTCCTTGATCTAAAATATCACATTTAGATTATTTATTAGTCACATTATTCATTATGACCCAAAAATCATATGACGGCAAAATTAAGTTTTTTCCCCTAAACTTTGTCATATTTACACTTTTACTCCTAGGCTCGTAAAATGATTTTCATTCAATTTCTTTGTTCTTTAAGCCTAGTCGAACCCTTTTTATAACTATAGCAACCCACATTTGTCATTTTATCATACTTTTATGACATATTTCATAACATTTACAAATTAGTCCTTTTAGGCATTTTTTATCGAAAATCACTTAGTAAAAGATGTTTATCACACATCAAACTTACATATTCCTCCATTAAACATCAAAATACATGCATTACAGACATGGGTAAATTTTTTAACATGAACCCTAGCTCAAATAAATGGTAGAGATAGGTAGATCTTGTTGCGAGGATTTCAAAAAACGTAAAAATCATTAAAAACGGGGCTAAAACGGACTTACAATCGAGCTTGGAAGCTTGAAAAACCCTAGCCATGGTTTCCCCTTGAGAAATTCAGCCATGGGGTTGAAGATGGACAAAAATTGGCATTTAATTTTGTTTTTAATTCATTTTAATTACTAAATGACCAAAATGCCCCTAACTTAAAAATATTCTATTTCACCTATTTCATGTCCATTTTTGTCCAACAAATTAACCAATGGTCTAATTACCATTGAAGGACCTCCAATTTAAAATTTCATAGCAATTAGACACCTCTAGCTTCTAGAACTCAAATTTTGCACTTTTTACGATTTAGTCCTTTTGACTAAATTGAGTACTCAAACGTCAAAATTTTCAAACAAAATTTTCACTAAATCATTCTGTGAAATTTTAGACCATAAAAATATAATAAAAATAAATTTTCTTACGTCAAATTTGTGGTCTCAAAACCACTATTCCGACTAGGCCCAAAATCGAGCTATTACAACTCTCCCCCCTTTCGGGATTTTCGTCCCCGAAAATCTTACCAAAAGAAGTTGCTTTCAACTTTCATGAAACACTTTCACTATGTTCTCAGAATCTCAAATCGATTTTAGCCTTGTATATCTCTCTCCAATCACCTTTGAACTTTAACACATAGTGTTGGAGCATATCATCAAACTTTCAGACTTACCACCGATTTACAAATGTATTACAATGCTAAGATGCAACTCTGTACTCATAGTTTCCTGTAGCTTTTTCCATAATTGGGATATAGCCCTTGGATCTCAATTCGAAATAATAGAGACTGATACTTCGCATAATCGAATAATCCCAGAAACATCTTACTCGACTGGTTTGCTAAATAAGAAATCTGTACACAAACGATTAGTCAAAATCTAATAACATCTTCCTTTTCAGAGATAAAGATAATTCAGATACAAAATCTACAGTGTTTCTATCTCATTTTCATTCTTGAATCATCACTGACTGTGATAGTCCTGAATACTCTTGAAATTCGGCTTTTACCTGTTGACAAATCGACATTTGAACACAAGCTCAAAAATAGCATGTAACATATGCAATTACCAAAACATCAACTTCATATAACTGCACATTTTATTACTCTCTGGATGAACAAACAAGCCACTACTATGAATTTCGTATAAAAATTTTCTGCATAAGCCTCGGATTCTTCGGTACACAAATTCCATCTCGAAATAATAATAACATGAATCAGGTCCAACCTGAAGTTCAAAATCAAAAGTCAATCCTCACTGTACTCATTTAGCTCATCACTCACTAACATATTTCGGAGTTTCTCAAACTTGCAAAGAAAACATCACTTTAGTTTTCTATTTAGCTAAAAGCAGACCATCATAAAAAAAGATCAATCCAGTAACCAGTACTCACAAAAATAAATAAGGATTTTCGATTCAGGCATCTGTAACTATAACTGATTTCGCAGAGATTGATCGATAATTACTCAAAATCTTTCAATATCTAAATCAATTAACAATGTCTTAAACTTCAGATCTTTTTCTATAACCTTTTGATTAAATTGAGTGCTCAAACGTCAAAATTTTCAAATGAAATTTTCACGAAATCATTCCATGAAATTGTATACCATAAAAATATAATAAAAATAAATTTTCTTACGTTGAATTTGTGGTTTCGAAACCACTGTTCCGACTGGGCCCAAAATTGGGCTATTACAGAATCTGGGTGAGAAGGGTATGAACAATTACCTTTAATTATCTGGAAAACCATAGATAACTGTTATAAAACTGATTACGCAATTTTTGTCGATTCCAAGATGCTACAAAAAGTTTTGGCCTTTACGTTATCCACCCAATGTGACAATGAATAGCAATAACTCTTTTAAACTTTTTCAGAGAGAAAACCTATTTGACGACTACTAGACCTCATTTTATATTTTTTGGTTATTTTAGGTTTTTCTTAAAAACTCTATATTTCCTAATTCAGGATTAGTTGATATTTTAATATAAATCAAAATTCATTATAAAAAAATCAAATATAATAATTGTAATTACCATAATTATAATAATGTTTGATCGAAAAATTACAACTACAATAATTATAATAATATTCGATCATAAATTATAATTACAATAATTATAACAAGGATTTCAGTAAATTATGTTTAGTTAAATTTTATACGAATCAAATTCATATATATTAATTTAACCATGTTCTCCTTATGTGTAAAAAATACTTGTACATATAATTTGTTTGATATTTAACTGCCCAATTAAATTAATTCTATAATAAACTTAATTCATGTGATAGTTAAAAAATAATACCAACTATGTTTGGATTCCGTTTGTTTCAACCATAAGGTGTGACCCTATAAGATCTTGTAACATTAGCAGTAATACTAGAACAATTCTAATATTACAAACAACGAGTGGCATCTGGCGATGCATCATTGCTACCTAAGTTACAAGAAGTCATGATTCGACATAACCTCTCTGTGATTAACCTTTCATGTATTTAATCCTTTTTTCCTTTATATCTAGAATGGACACAAGTCATGGAATAGTCACACTTGCATAGTCCATTTAATGTTTCTTGATATCCTTAGTAGACTATGATAAACAAATAAGTATGATATCTCACATCAACTTATTCGAGGATGGCCATGCATTTGTAGTCTCACTCAATCAAGTGGCCTAAGATATTTCTCCCATTATGTAGGAGGGACAAATCTTGTATTGATCAACCATATCCCACTACATAGATTGTGGTAAATCCAATATCAGTATTTATAAAATAACCAATTACGGTGGACGTTTGATTGTATCAAAGTATACGACTCACGATACTGGGATAATGATGATCTCAAATTTGAGGATTGTATACATAGTAATCACTATGAGTAATGTTCTGACTATTACATAATAATCCAAGAAACAGACTCATAGTGGGTTAGTCCAATATGTTGTTCTCTAACACACATACTCATGTATTGATTTTGACATCCCATGTAAATGACAACACTTTTTCATCAATAAACTACAAGTTAGTCTTAATGCATTATTGTTGTCCAAGCCTACAATAATACTCGACTAAAGACCTTTTAAGAATAATCATATTATTCTCAGGACATTATAATAAAACTATTTATTTATATACACAAAAAAGAAACTAAAATAATAATGGCAATGCCTTTTATTAATAAATGAGGTAAAATAAGTATGTTATTACAATCATCTAATATTTTTTTTAGGCATGCTCTAACAGTTTTGGTAATGATTTATAACTTGTAAGTGATGGTGCCTAAATGGAATATTTGTTAGGCATTTTAGGTTGTTTGTAGCATGATTTAGATTGATTACTTAATGTGTTTTAGGTGAGAATTTGAAGTATTTAGGTGTGTGCTTGGAATGCTTAACTATTTAGGTTGATTGGTTAGCACAAAGGTCATTTTTTATGTCACACGGTTTGCTAGACGACCGTATGTTACACACACAGTTGGCTAACACAGTTGTGTATCACTAGAAATTAACATACAAGATTATGGACACGATCATAGTTTGTTACACAGCCTGGCGGCATAGCCGTGTGACCCTTATTTTGTAATTTTGTTACACTTTTCTGAAATGTTTCAAATTAGTCCCTATTTTGTTTTAAAATTTTTGAGAGCTTTTGTAAGCTCAATTTAACACATTTTTTGACTATATGATTGATGATTAATGATTTTTTAGTGAAATTTTAAATTAATATAGCATGGTTTTGTTCTGTTATAAGTGGTAGCATCTTGTAACCCTAACCCGATGAAAGAGAAAGTGAGGGGTGTTACAAAATATCACAAACTGGCTTGATTTTCAAAATTTTAATTTTTTGCTATGCAATAAAATTGTTTTCAATCCAGATCTTTTCCAACAATTGGTGCTAGAGCCAAGTAATGCTACGTTTATAGTATAAATTGATACTGAATGTGTGTTTAAATTTTGACAAGATGTGACATTATTGTATTTATTAGAATGTTTGGGGATATGTATGTGAATGAATGTAGAAAAACTAAACCCTACAGTTATGGAGAAGACTAAATCCTAAAAAGATTAAGAAGAAAACTAAAAAAACTGAGCTAAAACTTGTGTCTAAAATGTGTCTTGTATGTCCCTCTCTTTCCAATTGATTGGTGTTGAAGTTGGACTAGGACTACCCCTGTAGCAATTTTTTGTTCCCTCATGACAGTGATATTGTGATACCCTCATCATTCTTGAAATGTGGGGTTGCATAGGTGATCTGCCATGAAATACACTATTATTTACATCATTTTTACACATAACTTTAGCTTGTTTAATGGTTAAACCAAAGCATCTTAGTATATCTTTAAGTTTTCATGCTTACAATAGTAATTTATGTTTTTTAGTAGTTTTTAGCACATTCTATATATCTAAATAAGGTTACATGGTCTTGTAGGAAAAATCGGGAGCTAAAGATGCATATTCGAGACAAAACTGATGCCTATTTTGTGACACTAAAATACTGATGTATCAACATCGAAGACAGAAGCTAAAAACAAGTTCTGGAGCAAAACTGCCCTTGATTTTGTGACATTACCCCTCGATGTCGCAATACCGGATGTCGATGTTGCAACACTACAAGCCTGTGTCGCAACACCGCCCTTGCACAGCCCAAAAATTCCCTACACGTGAAATATACGTTTTGAAGGCAAATTAGAAATATTTTTCCTAGTCAAACTCTTAGTACTTCAAGGACAATATAGGTACTTTAATATTCTGAGTTTAGCCTATGTAAAGGCCATTGTAATAAGTTTAAACAGACAATTTTAGGGAGGTAGAAAATATAGTTATGGTTTTTATTTCATTTTTAGTTTTTACTTAGGGTATCTTATGTTCTTGTAATCAAAAGATCCTTCTCTGAAGTGAAACTCTTACAAGTGGAGATTGTTCTTGTAATCCATGAGCGTCTCTTTTCCTTTAACATTGTTTAGTTGAATGTTTGATTAAATATTAGAATTAATTTTTACTTCATACATATCTCGCATGTTTCAATTGTTCTAATCTTATTAATTGATTGAAGAATAGAGTTTCTTGCGAATTAGTTGTTTGGGAGAGGAAGAATTTAAACCCTAGGCTTGACAGCCCTAAGAACTCATTTAGTTGGGAATTAACCCAAAATTAGTGTAGCCTATCCATGAACACCTTAACCCCGAACTAGTCTAGACTGTAAGATCGGAAGATAAGTTGTTCTTGCTAACTCATTATTATAATGGATGTATTGGAATATCCTGTTAGGGTATCAACTAGTTGATTGATTAGAACCCTACATCAATAATTAATTAGGTAAAACAACTAGATCTAGGCTAAAGGAACTTGCATAGTCGAAATAAGGGATAGGAGAAGCCGATGCATGAACTTAGAAGTAGATTTAGGTTTAATTCAATTTATTTAGTTTATTAATACTATTGTCATCTTGCTTCCATGTTAACACTACTAATTCGTGACTCAAGTATAATAATTATTTCCCATAATTGGTTTGATAAGTCTCCCCCAAACTACAATTCCTTGGGTACGATCCTTAGAGTACTTACCTACTTTGTTGTAACTATATTACAACCTGACCCGTATACTTGTGAACACCGCCTTAAATCTATACCTTTAGTTGTAGTATTCACACTCTAGACGTTGGTACATCGAAAGGCAGTCAAGTTGTTGGCGTCGTTGCTGAGGATTGTAATGATGATAATTGTTATTAAATTAATTATTTATGAATAATACTAGTCAAAAGATGAACGAGTTAGATAGTGTACTATTTTTTTTGCGTTATTTTTTCTTAAATTTTATTTATTGTTCACCTTGTTGACTAGACAATTTAATTATAGAAAGTTTTGATTACAAGTGGTTTAATGATGAAAGGACTTATTGGGATAACGAATGGAACTATATAACAGGCTTGTCAAACGGAGCCATGATGAACCAATGGAGTGATGATAATGGGTGTAAGGACAATGAGTACTTATACAAACCTCTTTATTAGTCATACAGAAAAAATACATGAGCAAAATGCTTCAAGAGATATATGAGGCACTACTTCCAAGGGAAGAGGCCGTGCATGATGTTCCTAACCTTAATCTAAAGGACCCTTGTTTTATCATTGACCCCCTAAATTAGACAATAATAGTCAATAAGAGTTTGGAATCAGAGATCATGGGGATGAATTGACTATGGCTGAAGTGGTCTTCCATCCAATTGACAAATAATCAGACATAAGAGTAGAAGTAACCACTGACATGGAGCTTAAATCGATTCTAAATGGAGATGTAATGTGACACCCCTAACCCTTTTTCATCTCCTATCTAGGGTTGTGAAGCTGTAATGCCCCAAAAATGTAAATCTTGAAATTACACATGTTATGACACAAGTTGCATGTTTATTTTAATGGCTAGAAGTGTTTTGGGTGTATTTAGGAGTATTAGAGAAGCCTGGGTTCAAGTCTTGGCTTTAGAAAATTTTTTTGGTTTTTCCCTTGAATGAATCTAGACATTAGCATGTAGACATTATAAATTATTGTAGTTGAAATGTAACACAAATGAGCTTGTGGTCCTATGGTGAATGGCAAATTACTGTTGCTTGAGGTTTGAGGTTCAAGTCATGGCAATGTAACAGAGTATTTATTTTGCTACTCTTGCCGTTTAAGAAGCAGATGTTGTTTGAGACTCTGTTGAGTGGAGTTTGACTTAGTCAGGGAGTGTTATGTGGGGGAAATCAAGGAGGGGATTATGGAGAGATTTTAGGAGGAAAAAAGGAAGTTTGAGGGTGTGTGGGTTTGTGCCGAATTTGCTTAGGGAAAACTCATGATTTCGGCTTTGAGAGAGGTGTGTTATCATTTCGGCAGTGCATTTTGGGGGTCTTTCAGGTTTTGTTTTGATCTTCTTTTCTTTTCATTTTCTTTATTTTTTGTGCTACTTTGGGTCCCTTTTTGGTCAATAATTGTTAGCCGACTTCTTGTGTAACTTATTCTTTCTTTTTCTATTTTTACAATTGTAGCCGAATTCACTTGAGTCTATTTGGGCAGTTTTGTGTTGGCTCTTTACTTTTCTACTTCTTTTCAAAGTGCCTTCTCTTGAAGTGATTTCTTTTCCCCTCTAGTTCTCGATATTATTTCTTCCTGGAATTTTGTTTCTTATTTGGCCGAATCTCTGCTTCCCACTCTTTTCCAATTCTGGCTGAATGCTATAGGCTCAAGTTCCAAGCCGAATACTACATTCCTTAACTACTCTTTGACAACCAGCCGACTATTCATCATCCTTCCATATCTATTGGTTAATTTTAGAGTGAAGGGTTCTCAAGTGATTCAAGATCCTTCTTTCGAAATTTAATCTAATATTTGGGGGTAAGTAGGCTTGTTTGGCCGAATGTTTCTATGGTTTTTAAGTGTTGGGGTTTTTAAGTCTTATTTTTGGTAAACAATCCTGTCTAATGAGTTTTATTGCTAAAACAGATAACCAGTGAAGACGTGAGATCAATTCTTAATCAGCGATCTAAGGGCAATAAGCTATCTTCGTTCATTCAAGGTGAGTAGTGAGGGACGATTTGGGTTTTAGTATTAAGAACTCTAACGATTGGAAAACTGACGGTAAATCTTGGATGATTGTAGGCTTTAGCGTGGTGGGTTGTTCACTCAATTTCGCAATCAGGTGTGTAATTTAACCACCTATACTGTAAATTGGCAAAAGCCGAAAAGCCAGAAAATACGACAATTGAGGCCATATGGGCATGCAATCGCTCGCGTGGTGAACCGAGTCCACGAAACATGGGTGTTAAACTGTTGAGGCTGCCATGAGCTTTCTCATGGGTTTGGGCCGTTCTGGGCCACTATGGGCTGTGTGGGCCCAATGGGCTTGTGGCCTCCACATGGATAAATTTCATAATATATGCTAATTACTGGATTGGGTTGTGTAATTCGCATGGCCATGGTAACTTTTGGGTTGATGGGCCATACGGGCGTGTGGACTTACTTGGGTCACATAATGGGGCTTGGGCCCATTTATATTGTTAGGACCATTGAGGTTACACGAGTTGCTCGAGGCAACTGTAGACCTTTTGATGGGTCGATAAGAATACCTAGACCCCAAGGCGGGTAAAATGACCAAAATACCCCTCGAGGGTAAAAGACTAATTTGTGCTATAATTTGACTATTCTCTCTGAGCATGACATTCTGCATTCATGTATAAGATTATGACATGACATATTGTATAGGGTTGGGATATTGCTTATGAAGGAAGTATACTGTACTGTTGGCTTTTAGCCTTTATATTGATTACTGGCAGCTTTGCTGCGATACCGTTACTAGCAGCTTTGCTGCGACATTGATATTGGTGTGGCTGGCTGGGTGGGTCGACTTTGCCCCCACATGCTGTGATTAGTGGAACGGAGTGGTGTGTCTAGCTGGATTGGGTTGGGTTTCACTTTTGCATTCTTGCACTTGACATCTTTGTTGTTATTCTTGTAATGGGCTCGGGCCCAAACCATTATTCGCGTCGTCTTGTATTCGAGATCAGTAGATAGGGGATTACACACTAAGTTTCTTGTAAACACACCCTTCTTTTTAACTGTGTAGGTAATCCCCAACTTTAGAGGATTTGGTGCTACGAGGGACTCAGAGGTGGCCACATGACCGTAATTATGCTATGCATAATTTTACTTTTATCTGAATTTTTGTTTTGGGTTTTTAACTCTGTAATAAGGCCATTTACGGATTTAAAATTTTAACTGGGTATTTTCTTACTTACTTTAAACTATTAGCCTAGGGGAAAATGAGTTTTCAAAATATCGATTGTTTGCAAAGACATACGATTTAACCTTTAAAGTTTTGAAAAGCTTTCGTGTTTAAATCAGAGTAATTAAATAATGGCAATTTAATATGACTAATGTTTTGACTAGCTGATTGGATAATAACAAGGAATTTAACATACTAAAGTTTTTATCAAACCACAAAGAGACTTTAACTAATCAAACAAGTCTTTACCAACAGAGTTTATATTTTCGAAAATCACTGCAATGTGACACGCCTGATTCGGCCATAACGTCTGGGCCAGGTTTGGGGTTTTACGTTTAGCGGTATCGGAGCCAAGTTACAAAACTCGGCTGTGGAATGGGTTCTTTTTATTTTATTTTATTTTTTGGAAAATTTTGGAAAGTTGTTTTTGAATGACTTAAAATGTGTTGGAAGGTTTGAAAATTGTGTGGCACACCTAGTTTTCGGTGCTGAATCATAATTTTCCTTGATACTATTGACTGTTTTAAACTAGTATACAGTAGGTAGAAAATACTGAGACTATTGTAGATAAAGGACTATACTGAAACCCTCTAGTTAGAGTAAATAGAAAACTGTAGTGAAAACTTCGATCTGCAAGAACAAACTCTAATTACTGCTTTTCATAAGACATCTGCTAATAATTGAAACTGTAAACTGATCTACATAAAATTGTTAAATCAGATAATATGAGAATCGATATGAGCACTAGAGGTACTCGTAGAAGGGGTACAAAAGGCCGCAGTAGAGGCCGTGGAAGTGCTAGTGCTGGGTCTTTAGCATCAGGCCACATGCCTAACATTAGGGCTAGGGAGGCACTAGTTTCACCGATAACTGAGATAGGATCTTATGGTTGAGCGATTGGGGATGAGGCACTATCCCAAGCTATGCTCCGAATTCTGGAGAGGGTCATTGGGACTAGTACGGGTGCTATTGGTCGTGAGTCAATTTCGGAGCGACTTCGGTCAAATAGAGCTAAAATTTTTAGGGGTATTGTTGGTGTAGCCCCTAATGTGGCTGAATATTGGTTGGAGGCCACAGAGAGAATAATGGATGATCTCAACTACACTTCTGAGCAAAAACTAAAAGGTGCAGTGTCATTACTGCGAGACGAGACCTATCAGTGGTGGCTTACTGTGAGAGAAGGTACTCAAGCCAATCAGTTAACATGGGAATTCTTTAAAGTTGCATTTCAAGGAAAATATATGGGCACAAGTTATGTGGACGCTCGAAGAAGGGAATTTCTGAACCTGAGTCAGAAGGATAAAATTATGGTAGAATACGAGGCACAGTTCCTACGACTTAGCCGCTACGCTCGAGGGATGGTGGCAACCAATTATGAACACTGTGTTTATTTCAAGGATGGTCTCCAAGATGAATTACGGATACTGATAGCTATCCAGAGGGAGCAAGACTTCGCTGTCCTAGTGGAAAAGGCAAAAATCACCAAGGATGTGAAGCGCTCTGAGCACCAGAACCGCAAGAACGAAAGGGAAAAAAATAGGAGGGATTCAGAGCCCTCAGGTTCTTTTGGCAGGCCTAAGAAAAAGGCCAGATTCGATGGGCCAGTTCGAGGTGGGGCTTCTGTTCTATTACTAGATTACAGCCCTGCGCAGATTGTGGGAGACAGCATCAGGGTGAGTGTTGGAAGAGGATTGGGGCATGTTTCAGGTGCGGGTCAATGGAGCATCTTGTCAAAAATTATCCACAGAGGCCTGTACAGATGCAAGCTATAGGTCAAGGTTTTGTTTAGCCGGCGAGAGGTACTCAGCATCCATCGAGAGGCCATGGTCAGGCCAGAGGTGGAAATGGTTTGGGCCGAGGTCGTGAAGCACCGGGCAGAGGTACTGGTAATGCTGAGTCAAGGTCGAGAGGACGGTGACGCTCCTAATGTGGTAGCTTGTATGTTCTTTATTCATAATAAACCTTATACTACTTTGATTGATGTTGGGTCTACGCATTCCTACATTGCATGTACTGTGTCTGGGATACTGGGTATCCTGTGCGAGGTACTTCTAGTGAGATGACCATGATAAGTCCATTAGGACAGTCAGTAAGGGTAGACAAGTTATTCAGAGATGTGCCTTTGGAGGTTCAAGGGGTTACCTTTTCGGCGAATTAGGTGGAGGTTCAAGGTCCTAATCTTGGGTATGGATTGGCTGGTAAAACATCAAGCAAGTTTAGACTGTGCTGCTAAGCGTTTGGTACTAAAGACTACTGAGGATGAGGAGGTAGTTGTGATTGGGGAGAGTAGAGATTATCTATCAAAAGTGGTTTTTGCACTAAGGGCTTAGAAATTGGTTCGTAAGGGTTGTGAAGCGTTTTTATCTTATATTGGTGTCTTTGATTCTGAGGGCCCTTCTGTTGGAAATATCAGAACAGTCAAGGATTTTCTGGATATTTTCCCTGGCGAGCTTCTTAGATTGCCTCATCGTGAGGTTGAATTTGGTATTGAGCTCCTACCTAGAATAGCTTTGGTATCCATTTCCTCTTATAGAATGGCACAGAAGGAGCTTGTGGAGTTAAAGGCTCAAATTCAAGAGCTACTGGATCCCGGATTCATCCGACTGAGTTTGTCTCCATGGAGGGCACCGGTGTTATTTTTAAAAAAGAAAGATGGGTCTATGCGTATGTGCATCGACTATCGACAATTGAACAAATTAACTATCATGAACAAGTACCCTTTGCTGAGGATAAAAGATCTACTCAATTAGCTACGGGGAGTCGCGATGTTCTCCAAGATTGATCTCTATTCTGGGTACCATCAACTGAGAGTTAAAGAGGCCGATATATACAAGACATCATTTAGGAATCGTTATGGTCACTACGAGTTCCTAGCGATGCCGTTTGGGCTAATGAATGCACCAACTGTCTTCATGGATCTGATGAACCGAGTGTTTCAGCCCTATTTGGATCGGTTCGTAGTGGTATTTATAGATGATATCCTGGTGTATTTGAGAACCAAAGATGATCATGATGCAGATCTTCGAGTCGTTCAGCAGATTTTGAGAGAGAAACAGTTATATGCTAAGTTTACCAAGTGTGAGTTCTGGCTGCGAGAGGAGACATTTCTGGGTCACGTGGTGTAGGCCGAGGGAATCAGAGTTGATCCTTGAAAAATTGAAGCTGTTCTGGATTGGAAACCACCTAAGACCGTATCTGAGATTAGAAGTTTTCTGGGTTTGGCAGGGTATTACAGACATTTTGTTGAAGGGTTTTCTTTGATTGCTGCACCTCTGACTAAGTTACAGCGTAAAGTGGCACTGTTTAACTGAACTGATAAGCAGTAGGAGAGTTTTGAGGAACTTAAAAATGTTCTGAATAAGGTCTCTGTCTTGATACAGCCAGAATCTGAGAAGGAATTCACTATCTACGGTGATGCATCACACATCAGTTTGGGATGTGTGTTGATGCAAGAGGGTAAGGTGGTGGCATACGCATCACGCCAACTTAAGACCCATGAGGTGAATTACCCTACTCATGACTTGGAATTAGTCATGGTGGTTTTCGTACTGAATATTTGGAGGCATTATTTATACGGTGAGAAGTGTATTATTTACACTGATCATAAGAGCCTCAAGTAGCTCCTTACTCAAAAAGAGTTAAATCTTAGGCAACGAAGATGGATTGAGCTACTTAAGAATTATGATTGCTCCATTGAATACCATTCTGGTAAGGCGAATGTGGTAGCTGACGCACTAAGACGTAGGGCTATGTCAGATCTAAGGGTGATGTTTGCACGCCTAGGTTTATTTGATGATGGTGGCTTGTTGGCTGAGCTTCAAGTTAAACTGATGTAGACTGAACACATTAAGGGTAAACAATTGTTGGATGAGTCACTGGTTTCATGTTTTTGGCAGATTGAGAATATGGAAACTTTTGATTTTGGGCTGAATAGCGAATAGGGTATTGTGTTTCCATGGGAGAGTTTGTGTTTCGAGGGATTCTGATTTGAGGTAGTTTATACTGCAAGAAGTGCATAGTAGTCCTTATGCTATGCATCCTAGAAGAAACAAGATGTACCGAGATCTTTGTGAACTATATTGGTGGCCAGGACTTAAGTGCGAGGTTACGGATTTAGTAAGTAAGTGTCTGACATGCCAATAAGTAAACTCTGAGCATCAGCTGCCTTCTGGGTTATTACAGCTAGTTAAGATTCCTATCTGGAAATGGAAAAGGGTAACCATGGACTTTGTTAGTGGACTGCCCTTAACGCCTACTAAGAAAGATTCGGTATGGGTCATAGTAGATCGGTTGACCAAGTCTACCCATTTCATACTGGTCCGTACTGATTACTCATTGCAGAAACTAGCTAAGTTATATGTGGTTGAGATTGTAAAACTGCATGGAGTGCCGGTTTCCATAATAACTGATTGAGATCCTCGTTTCACGTCTCGATTTTGGAAGGAGTTACACGAGGCACTAGGTACTAGGATGGACTTTAGTACTGCGTTCCACCCTCAGACAGATGGTCAGTCAAAAAGGGTGATTCAGATACTGGAGGACATGTTAAGGAGTTGTGTAATAGACTTCCGACGCAATTGGGAATGTAACACCCCTCACCTGTATCCAACACTGGGACAGGGCTCAAGGCGTTACCGAACTTAAATGTTCACAAACATATAAAATCAGGCCACCAAATTTCGCCCAAAATTAAAAATTTTCAAACACATGCATATCGTTCCTTATACAGGCCTTCGAGGCCTAAAACATACATCGGGGCGGTTCGGGACAAAATCGAAAACATTCGATAGACTTTGGGAAACTTAACAATTTTCTAGCTTTGAAGAGTCACACGCCCGTGTGGCTTGGGACATGCCCGTGTCCTCAGCCCGTGTAACCCTCTATTTATGACGTCAGCAACCATTTAAGGGCACAAGGCCAAGGCACACGCCCGTGGCCAGAGGCCATGTCCTCCACACGGCTGAGACACATGGCCGTGTCTCTACCCACGTGGTCAAGACTTAGGCTAGTTTCCAAGCCTTTTTGTCTTCTTTACATGCACACACATACACGATTTCAATGGCATTCATCATTAGCTCGTTATTATGCATTAGTTTCACCTACTCATGATAAACTAGTTTAGCTGCATCACAAGACATTAACACATATCATGGATAAATAGGCTTACAAGTCAAAATCATTATAAGCCACATCTCATGGCTATAAACAGCAAATCAATATAAGCCAATACCTTTGGCTAATCACAACAATAGTCATCATAGAAAAACTAAGTCCCTATACATGCCACTCACATGAAAACATTTAAAATGCACATGCCAATACTCCAAAGATAATGGCTCGATAGTGTGATGCTGCCTCTGACAATCTCCAACCCCGAGCTGACCTGACAAAACTAAAAGAAATGGAAAGGGGAGAGTAAGCTTTACGCTTAGTAAGATCGCATGAAAATAATAAACAAGGCGATGACATGCTATTTTCATATTATTTCTATTTATTCAAAATTCAGCTAAGCTATTTTTCCAAGTCATAGTCATTAAATTATTTATATATGGAGTTACAAGACTCCAAATTAAGATCTGTTAATTTTCTCAGAAACTGGACTCATATCCCTTCTTACCATAAAATTTTTAGAATTTTTGGTCTAGCCAATAACTACAGTTTATTATTCAATGTTTCTCTTGTTCTGCTGTTTGACAGCTTCGACCTTTCTTCACTAAAATTTATTTATTTCATATTATGAGACTCAGATAATGTTCTTGTCTCTTTCTCCTGAAATTAGACTCATTAAGGATTTCATTCATATAATTCCTAACTCATAATTATTTTTGTAAAATTTCTAGTGATTTTCGAAATTTGAGACAGGGGAGTCTGGAATCACTCAAACTCTATCTCACAAGAATTCAAATATCTCATAATATAAAATTTGTTTGCTTGCACCGTTTCCTTTATGTGAAACTAGACTCATAAAAATTTAATTTAATATATTATTCAGCCTCTAACTCAATTTCCACTATTATTACTAGATTTTCAAAGTCGGATCAATGATGCTGACCAAATCTATTTTGGTACAATATAATGATCACTATCATAAGATCATTTCCAACTATCATGAACTTACCATTTCATGGATCCCTTACTCATTTTTCATAATGGATCATAATATAAAAGTCATTATTTCTCATGGGCATACTTAATCATACATTCCAAGTATAGGATAATTCCCTATCACATGCACTCAACCATCAAATTAGTCTCATGACAATGCACCATGTAAATTTTTCTTAGATGAGCCCATTATTCATCATTTCATCTACATACATCATATTAATCTCGTTGAGTTTCTAGGAAATTTTGATAGATTATCCATTTACCATCAATTCATAAGAATGATCATTTCAAGTATGCACTCCCGCGAACCTCACGTTTTACGACGGGAATACCAGTTCAGGCTAAATCCCTTATAGGGACAAACACCCTTAATAAGCTTGGATCTGAATTACCAGTCCAGGCTAAATTCAAACCCTAATCAAATTACCCATCTGGGCTAAATCCTCCATGCACACATGTTCTTCGAGAGGCTCGATCGTTCAAGGAGCACCCGTCCGAGCTAGATTCTTTCTATATTTGAGATCAACGGATTACCCGTCTGGGCTAAATCCTTTCTGCAACACATGCAGGATCTCAAGTCACATATAAATCATGGTTTATCCATTGAACTTCCTTTTTTAACCACAATTGGGACATTTTTCAACATGTCATTTTTAAGAATGCATTTCATGTATTTTCATGCCATCATTAAATGCAATTATCATACATTCATAAATCATACAATTAGGCATGTTATGAATTTACTTTAAGTTATTCGAACTTACTTGTCAAAATCTCGTCAGGTACAACCGTGTAGCAACTCATACAACCCATGTAATATTAATTTAACATTCAATTCATGTAACAATAATTTGCTATTCAATTTCACATGACACAACAAACATCACATTTTCCATATCATACACACCATCCATCAACTTCTCCTAAACATATTAAATCATACAATTCATTCCATATCAATAGAGAATTACAATTCAAGCATGGTATTGCATTATTATTAACACACGAACTTACCTCGATCCAGAAACGACAATTTACCATTTTAGTCCATAACCTTATATTTTCCCGATTTAAACCCGAATCTCAATTTCCTTGATCTAACATTACAAATATAGCTCATTTATTACTCACATTATTCAAATGGGTCCATAAATCATACTTTTACAAATTTACATTTTGACCCCTAAACTTTTGCATATTTACACTTTTTCCCCAATGCTCGTAAAATGATTTTTATTCAATTTCCTTACATTACAAGCCTATATGAATCATTTTCATAACTATGGCAGCCCCTAATTTCCACTAAATCACCCTTTTAGGACTAATTTTACAATTTTTACAAAACGGTCCTTTCGTACGTTTTCATCAAAAACCGCTTAGTAAAAGTTGTTTAATTCGCATCGAGCCTTCATATTCTACCATTAAATATCAAAATACATGAATATCATTCATGGTTAAATTTTTAAACATAAAGCCTTGTAATACCTCAATTTTGCCCGGCCCATTGGAAGCCAAAGCATAGTCCAAAATATCAAAAAAATAACAATAATAAAAGTTTTTAACAGTCCTTTTTACAAATGTTAAAAAAACAGTAACCCACCTAAACCTACCCATTACAAGGCCCGTGACCCAAAAACCGTGACCCTACCCCAGCAGGCCCACTGTTACTACCCAAAACCCCAAATACACCAAAAGCAAACAGACCCAAACTCTCAGAAGCCCAAGATTTAGAAGCACTCGGCTAGGGTTAGAAACCCTAGCCCTCTCCTCGCGCCGCAAGCACCAAATGAAGGTCCCTTTTTCTCCGCCAGAGATCTTGTGATTACCTACAAAGAAGGAAGAGAAAACAACAAAAAGAAAGAAGCAAAGGCAAGAAATAGGAAAGATTTTTATACCAAATTTGTAATAGTGGCTATAAAGCCCGGATTTAAACAGAAGACATGAGGGAGTTTTTTTTTTTGTTTTGTTTTAGACACACATGTACAAACAAGAGAGAAAAAATAAAAACTCACGGCACATTCAAAAGTTTTACTGTTTTTTATTCTCTATTATTTCTTTTTTATTATTTTATATATGCATTTTTAATATAACAGATCCAAAAACAGTTTTGAAAATCAAAGAGAAAAAGTTCATTTTAAGTTGTAATACACAAAAATATTTTTGAAATAAAGAGGAGAAGTTCTACCTGCGTTTGGTTGCAAGAGGAAGGATTCTTGGCGTTCCGACCAGTTGTGTACTGGCGCGCGTGGGCACACAGGAGTGGTGGTCACCGATCGTCGTTGGAGCTCGAAGCTAGAGGACGGAGGAGAAGGTTTTAGGGTTTTTTTTTTTTTGAATGGGATGTTAAAAATGAAATTTAAAAATAAAATTTAACTTATATAGGGCCCAGGATCCGACCCGGTCCGACCCGTAGGGTCCGCGTGTTTAAAAAAATGGGATATTTATCCTTTTAGTCGTTTCGTCTTTTCATCTTTTAAATTAAGTTTATTACAATTTTTTTAAAATTTTTGTCCACTATCTTTATTTTGGCTTCAATTTGGTCCCTGACCCTTTTTAACATAGAATTAAAACGCTGCCGTTTTGGGAATAGGGCAATTTGCCCAATGAGTCCCTTTTGTTTTACGCGCGTTTTAATTAGGGCCTTAATTCAATTTTATTTCTTTTAAATTTTCCCCGTAATTCTGCCGAACTTTAATTTTAGCCCTATATTTATTTTTATTATTCTATATATATATATATATATTATATTGTTATTTGTTTTTTTTTAACCTTACTTTTATATTATACATTATAAGATTATTTTATTATATATATTATTATTTATTATATATTATTTTTCACAAATTACTATTATTATTTTACATCATTATTTTTATATTATTATTATATTTTCCTTGTATTACATATTTATTAATTATTTATATATTGTGCTTACATATATATTTTCATTATTTTATATTATATCTATTATATTTCTTATTTCCTATATATTTAAATTATATTTTATTACA
Source organism: Gossypium longicalyx (assembly GCA_025698465.1). Taxonomy (NCBI): domain Eukaryota; kingdom Viridiplantae; phylum Streptophyta; class Magnoliopsida; order Malvales; family Malvaceae; genus Gossypium; species Gossypium longicalyx. Next base: position 47,787,715 of record CM047005.1, on the reverse strand, counting down.
TAACATTTATTATATTTTTATTTTTATTCTATATTACTTATTTTTTATATATTTATATATATCATATATTATCTATTATATTATTTATGTTTATTTTATTTATTATATTATTTAAAATTTGTAAATTTGTAAATTTAGTTATATTTTTAACCCATATTATACACATATTAAATTATTAATTATTTATTTATTATGTATTATTTTATTTTAAAATGATATATTTATATTATGTGTTATTTTATAAATTCTTTTACATACTTTTATTTTTTTATATTTTTTAAATCCAATATATTTTATATATAATTATTATTCTTTTATAAATATTTTGTTATCATGTTTTATATATTGTATAGCAAATACTATTTTAAGATTATTATTAAATATTATGTCTTTATTTGTACTATATGTATATTTTGTTAACAACAACTCATTTCATTTTTTTATATATCATGTGTTATATGGTATTTTATATTTATTATTTGATATTACATTTCATGAACATGTACATTGATATTGTACTATTCTTTTTGTATGTCATGCATTATTTGATTACTTTTTTGTATATCATGTATTATTTAATTATTACTTTGTATGCTTGTTCGTTTCGTTTATTCATTTCTTAATACATGCTATATATATATATATATATATATCTTTGTATGCATATTGTTAATATTTGCTATATATATATTATTTTTATATGTATATATCTAATGCACGATTTTTATATTATTGCCATCATTTTGTTTAAATGCATGTATTATTTACCTACTACAATAATATGTTACTATGTATGATTTATATTACAATACAATTCCCCACGCATCATTTTTTTTTAAAAACAATGTTGCAAAGTTTTCAAAAATATAAAGGCAATGCTTGGTGTTTGGAAATTTCGAGAAAGTAGTGCCCTAACTTATTGGGTTGCGACTTTTCTCGTTGAATTCGAATAATCAAGTACCCTTCTAAGTTTTCAAAGGTTTTCAAAATGTGAGCAACTGTCTTGGAATGGTAAAGCAATATGTCCTAACTTATTGGATGTAGTGTTTTGTTGTTTTGAGATAGGGATTTCTAAAAAGCTAACTTAGTGTCAATACTTTGATACGAGTGAACTCCAATTTACAAAAAATAAAAATACTTTAAAGAGGATTACATCTTAAAAATTTTAAATTTCCAGCATTAAAGACACTTGATAATCAATTAGGTACCAATTTTTGGGCGTTACGAGGGTGCTAACCCTTCCTCGTACGTAACCGGCTCCCGAACCCATCTTCTGATTTTGTAGACCAAAACTAATGATTTTAAAACAAAATGTTTTAAAGGTAATCCAATCACACCTAAAGAAGATTGGTGGCGACTCCTGTTTTCGTTTTTAAAGTCGATTCCCATTTTCAAAAACTCGATTTAAAAATGGTTTCGACAGCTTGGCGACTCCATTGGGGAATAATAAGAGAGTCAAGCCGTGTAATTGATTATCTCTTGTCTTAATGTCGAAAATTAAATATTTTAAAATTTAATTCTCTTTACATTACATGTGTTTGTATTATTGCATGTGTTGCTATATCCTGATACGCATTGCATTTGCATGACCATTGTGGTCACACCCTTAAGTGGGAGTGAGAAGCTACACCTTCGTGAGGTTTTCGCCTCCGTGCAGGATAGTGGATCACTTTCGGGATACAACCGTACCTATGGTTTCGTGAGATTTTCATCTCCGTGCAGCCATAGGGAAATGTATTCCCCTGAACTGAACTCGATTCAAATGAGCCTATAATGGGTGAGGATCGAGGAATCTGCTGGTTCGAGTACCTCAAACTTTAGAAACAAACCACATATAGAAAAACCGTAAGAGCTCAACCTAGATAGAATTATACCGTAATTATTACCCTTGCAGGTTATCTTTGAGTTTATTGTTATCATGTGATACTAACTTTTTCCTTTCTTTTGTTGCATATCATTTCGCATTTAAAAGGTATCGATTTTCGGTCAGTTTCTAAGTTAGAGAGTTTTATTATGGAGAACGGACTTCTTGATAGAGTGGAAGACAACGCTAACGTCCATATATGGTCAGAGAAAACTCAGTTAGTAAAGAAAAATAGTCTAGCCATGGGATATGTGTTAGAGCTGTCAGACTACATTCGTATCAGCGTCACATAGGATAATCAGCATGAGTTAAAGGAAATATGGGATCAATGGGGTAGCAAAGCCAAGCAGTTGTTCTACAACAACCTTGGGGATTTGCAGTACTTGCTTGACTTGGTAATAGACGAAAATTTGTTTCGGGCCGTCACTCAGTATAGGAATCTTGTATACAGTTGCTTTACGCCGATATGGTACCCGTGGTGGAGGAATATTCGGTTTTGTGGCGTTGTCCTATGATTCAAGTTGATAAAGTTTACTCAAGGGCTGACTGTATTCCAACTTTTGTGAGGAAATTAATGAACGTCATGGGGAGAGGGAGTGAGCTAAAATAGAAAGAACAAGAGGGAAAAGGGGCAGTCTTGGAATTTCTGCCTTTTTTGCCACTGGTGCGTCTCAATGTTGTTTCCAATCAAAGCAGAATTGGATACGAGGAAGATTGTTCGATACCCTATGGCGGGGCGTGCTGCGCAGAAACTAAAGGGCGTATGGTAATGTACTCACCAATCATTTCAAGGTGAACAAGAAGAGTACTGATGGACATTTCTACCATCACAACATTTCTCTTTCATATGAAGATGGTTGATGGTAAGAGTGTTAGAAGGAAAGTGATTGACAGAATGCATGGACGTACAAAGGTAAGTTGGATGGAAAGAATTGTGCCTATGATGGTAAGAGGTTTATTTATTAGAGGACCAAACAACAAGCATGAGTTTACTATGTTGCACTTATCAGAGACAATGGAAATGCAAGCCCTGATGGTCTGTCAAAATGGGCGCAAAACAATGAGATTAAAGAAGACTGTATCATTTAAAGACCTTTAAAGTAGAGATTAGCTATGCTACGAGGATACCCATACAAGCAATGTTCTGCGGGAGCAGAAATCTAAAAACTCTCAAGAAGCATTGAGGATATAGGATATTATTTTAAGGCAGCATACTGCGGAACAGTGATGCCTGCTTGTTCACCATTTTATTTCTCAGGATAATCAGAACAATTTCACAGGTATTGGAGGTGTCCCTAACTGCACGGATTACCCCACAAGTGAGGTCGTAGCTCAAACTCAGGAGGTAGCTAATTATTTACAGACATTGGCGGTACATGCTGACATATTGAGCACCAATATGAGATACAGTCAGATCATGGTCAAGAGTTAGCTTTGTTGAGTTAAAACTTTGGGTCATAGGACGAAGGCGTATTTGTAATCCATTCATATGTAAAGATATTATTTTTCTAAATAAAGTTTTCTAAATGAAATTGAGTCGAGATCGATACCTTTTTGCATTCATGCATTTGCATTGCATTACATCAAAGAAAAGAAGGTGTTGATTCGAAATTCAATTCCTAAATAGAATAGTTTGTCATAAGGAAACGAATTTCTTGATAAAGTGGATTATAGTGCGGTCGTCTGAATATTGTCCAAATAAACACGACGAGAGAAAGCTGATAGTCCACGGAGGAATACATGATGTAATTGCCAGAGATTCAGGCCAACAAAGGTTATCCAAGGGCATGACAAGAGAAATTCAGAAGTCCATGAAGGAATACATGACATGATTTAATTGCCAAGGAAGATTATCCAAGAGCCGGCACTTTTTGATGAGTATAATGCGAGCAAGAGATCGAGGCTCAGATTAAGCAGCCAGGAGCTAGCAAATACATCTTTTAGAGAATTTACAAGATTCGACCGTGAAGAAAAGATTAGTGTTTACTTGGACTATGAAGGGCAAGACCACATATGTAATCTATTTTCATGTAAAGAAATCTGTTTTCTAGAAAAGTTATTCTAATGGAATTGAATTCAATATCAACATCTCATTTTCTTTTGCATTCATGCATTTGCATTGCATCACATCACATGCATTTAAATCCATAAAAAGACCCTAATTAAGGTTAAAAAGAGAAAGAAAGAGAGAAAGAGAGAAGAGGGTCACAACTGAGCGAAAAGAAGACGCTCCCTTACATATCCTAGACTTTTGTATCAGGAGGGATAGCTTACCTGGAGAAGGGGGTGTTTGGAAATTAAAATCATCCCATCAATGTCATACATGAGGAAGGGACTGAACAAAGAAACCTTGAGGGCATTCGCCCTTACGAACCGGGAAGTTCTTTAAACAATTGGACTGTAGAAGAACTTCCTGTAATCTTTAGGAATTTTACGGAGTAATATTCAGAACACTCTTGTTGCTCTAAAGCGTAGGAGTAATGAGATTTCTTTTGAGAAGTGGGCTCATGTTCAGACATTTTTATTTTCAATAAAACATACTTTTATTATTCATCCGAGTAAATATTATTTCATTCCGATTCTTTTGACCTTTGACATTCTTTATAAATTTTCATTTCATGTAAATAGTCATTCTTGAATTCATTTATTTCTTGTATATTCTTTTGTGTGCCTATCATAGATCCCTAGATATCAATGACACGAGCAACGATACTATAGATTCAGAGTTCCTTTTGAGTGCAATATGTGTTTAGAGGAATCTCAATACTTTGAAGGTGACAAAAACTGTGACTTGTTTCTGAATTTGTTGAAAATGGTTTTTACCCCATGAAGTGGTTGTAGGGAATATAGCCTTAGAGGAAGAAAAGATTGCGAAATTGGAATTAGCTGAGAAGACAAAACAAGACCTTGTTGAGACTATTATGGGAATTCAAAAATGTGGTCCAAAGACGCATGCAGGAGGATTTGCAATTGCCAGGATAAACATGAGGTTTTGGGACATTGTTGGTCCACCATGGAAAGGGATCGCACCAGTTGTACAATGAAAGTCAAATTTAAAGGAGTCAAGACTTATGGGGCATGTATGTTATGGGCCCGAGCTCGACAAAAGTTTCAAGCTGACAATGATTCATCTTTGTGGATGTCAACTACTCCTTTAAGAGGGGGAGATAGCTTCATATGCCAATATTACAAAGTCAAAAGTCATCCATTTCAAAAAAAAAAAGAAGAAAAAAAAAGAAAGATTATATATAACTGCACAATGCCAAAAGTTTGCAGTCTTTTCAAAGATAATGCGCCATACCACAGTACAACAAAGGTTGCCCAAAAGAAAAGAAAAAGAAAAAATAAATTACAGAAGATGACCGAAACTGGTAAAAATTGGCATAAGAAACTACCGCTTACTCTCTATGCTTACGCTGGGGCAAACACCTTTCATTCCAGTTGTTTCAAAGGTTTCAACCATCATCCTTGGAATGGGAGCATTGTTTGGCTTTCCTGAGCAGTCTGATGTGCTGTCAATAGCTGCAATTGTTAGCTCGAGGCGATGGCCATTGATTTCCAGCTATGGGGCATCAGGCTGTACAAAGTCTCTGAAGCTTAAAATGATAGATTCCTTCTTCAAAGCCAGTTTCTGACAAAGTGGATAACGGTATCATGAAGGAAGCTCTCTTAGACTTCTATACAAGTTCAGGGAAGAGGAAACCTGATCAAATCATTATTTCCGGGGATGGGGTTAGCGAGTCTCAATTCAATCAAGTTTTGATGAAGTTATTGAGGCTTGCAAGTTCCTTGACAAGAAGTGGAGCCCTAAAGATTGTGGTTATTGTTGTACGAAAAGCCATCATACCAAGTTTTTTTAGCAGGGATCTCCTGACAATGTGCTACATGGTACTGTCATTGACAATAAAGTATGTCATCCAAAGAACAATGATTTTTACCTTCGTACCCATACTGGAATAATTGGAATCACGAGGCAGACCCACTATCATGTTCTCTTAGACCAGGCTGGGTTTTCGGTTGATAATCTACAAGAGTTTGTTCATTCTCTATTCTATATGTATCAAAGGATCACCACAACCATATTTATTGTGGCTCCTATTTGCTACGCTCATTTGGCAGCTTCACAGTTGGGGGCAATTTATGAAGATTAGGGATGCTTCAGAAACATCATCGAGTCATGGTGGGATGTATGCTCTGGGAGTAATCTCTGTACCTCAGCTTTCCAGGTTGAAGGATAAAGTTAGCAACTTCATCATTGAACCATCTTTTTGTAGGGTTTGACAAACAACAGCCAGGACTGCTGCTGGGGCAATCCCTTTCTCATGGGTTTATGAATCAAGATTTTTCCTCCAAGCTTTGATGGAGTCAAGAATTGAATACCTCTAGTAAACCTAACTTGAAAGTATTCATCCTAAGCAAATGTACCAAGAATGGATGACACAGACTTATAACAAAGAAGGTTCGTCCAAAAGAATTTCATAAAGGAAACATTGTGCTGAAAGAGATCCTTTCCATGCAAAAGGATGCCGAATTGGGAAGGGCCATATGTTACGAAGAGGGCTTTCTCTAGAGGTGCACTGATTTTGACAAGAAATGGATAGGAAGAATTTATCTAATCTAGTGAATTTGGACTCGGTCAAGGAGTACTTTGTCTGAAGGAGAAGGGAAGCCAAGGCGAAAACCCACAAAGGGCACTTTGGGACTTCTATTTCAAAAAAAAAAAAAAAAAAAAAGAAAAGAAAAAAGAAAAAAAGAAAAAGAAAAAATAGATAAAAAGGAAAAAAGAAAAATGGAGAGGCCAAGGTGAAAACCCGCAAAGGGCGCCTTGAGACCAAATGGGTTTTGAGTTGAAAACCCGAAAGGGTAGCTTAAATTTGGAAAGCCATGCAGTGACCTTGCTATACCAGATTCGACGAGAAATGAAGTATATCGAGGCATCAACGAATTACTTTGGATCTTTTAAACACTTGTTGAACTAAAAAAAGTCTTCATGGAGCTGGTGTATAGACGCTCAGGTGGCGATATCTGGGGCATCTGATTTCGTCCCTGTTTACTATCTTTGGATTCTTTTTCTTCGCAAAGATATGTTCTCAAGTTAATCTTTTTGTATTCCTTCCAATAATTTGTCCAAATCTAATTATCCTCAGGATCAATTTATTTGTCTCCCATTATTCATAAAGCATGTTGCATTGAAATAATGATAGATGAACTAAAATATCTTCACAAATGAAGTTTGGCATATTACTCTGGAAATTTCTAGATAATACAAGAAACTAAAACAAGACAATTGTTTAAGAAATTCCCATATGTGAGGGTCAGATGTACTCGGGAAAATTAAAATTTCTTCTTCAGTCTAAATGATGATTGAACAAATCAAATGATTCGATCCTAGGAGAGGATCATCTTACAGACATTTTCAGCGGGTCATAGCATTTGAAGAATGGTACAAACCCACAAGTTGAGTTGGAATGAGAATTCGAGAGAAGTAAGAATAATCTTCGATGAAGAAATGAGTGATGACATCTGAAATAGGAATCATTTTCACAACATTTTGCATTATAACATGTTTAATTAGGAACATTCGACTCACTTCGAGCATAGCATCCTAAATTACCAGGCATAATCTTTCTACAGGTTATCAAAGACAGCACGCTTTAAACCCCAAAACAGTAGGGTAATAGGCTACAGCATAGTAGATCTGACCTTCATCGGGACAGATCCAAGATGACAGATCTTATCTCTCTGTATTAGGCGGGAAGCAAATCGAAGATATAGCTGATTTGGCTTTCACGTGTTTATGATGAAGCAAATCTAAGATGATTTGTTGTCTCTGTATTGTCAGAGAACAAATCAAAGTCTGGCATTTCCACATTGTTGGAAGGCAGACACATAGCAGATCTCACCTTCAGATGTTTACACTGAAGCAGATCCAAGATGGCAGATCTTATCTCTCTGTATTCGGCGGGGAGCAAATCGAAGATATAGCTAATTTGGCTTTCACGTGTTTACGATGAAGCAAATCTAAGATGATTTGTCGTCTCTGTATTGTAAGGTAACAAATTGAAATCTGGCATTTCCACTTTGTTGGAAGGCAGACACATAGCAGATCTCACCTTCAAATATTTACACTGAAGCAGATCCAAGATGACAGATCTTATCTCTCTGTATTCAGCGGGGAGCAGATCGAAGATATAGCTGATTTGGCTTTCACGTGTTTACGATGAAGCAAATCTAAGATGATTTGTTGTCTCTGTATTGTCAGAGAACAAATCGAAGTCCGCATTTCCACTTTGTTGGAAGGCGGACACATAGCGAATCTCACCTTCGATGTTTACACCAAGCGCATCCAAGATGATGATCTTATCTCTCTCATTAGGCGGAAGCAAATCGAAGATATAGCTGATTTGGCTTTCACGTGTTTACGATGAAGCAAATCTAAGATGATTTGTCGTATCTGTATTGTCAGAGAACAAATCAAAGTCTGGCATTTCCACTTTGATGGAAGGCAGACACACAACAAATCTCACCTTCAGATGTTTACACTGAAGCAGATCCAAGATCGCAGATCTTGTCTCTTTGTATTCTGCGGGGAGCAGATCGAAGATATAGCTGATTTGGCTTTCACGTGTTTATGATGAAGCAAATCTAAGATGATTTGTCGTCTTTGTATTTTCAGAGAACAAATCGAAGTCTGGCATTTCCACTTTGATGGAAGGCAGACACATAGCAGATCTCACCTTCAGATGTTTACACTGAAGCAGATCCAAGACGACAGATCTTATCTCTCTGTATTCGGCGGGGAGCAAATCGAAGATATAGCTGATTTGACCTTCATTGACGCAGATCCAAGATGATCTGGTATTTCTGTATTCGACGGGGAGCAGATCGAAGAATTCAAGATTCGACGAGCCCGGGCAAAATTGGTTCTTTTATATCTTTACTCTATTCCTGTTACACAGTAATGAGCAAAGAGGGGCAACTGCAATACCTCAATTTTGCCTGGCCCATTGGAAGCCAAAGCATAGTCCAAAATATCAAAAAAATAATAATAATAAAAGTTTTTAACTGTCCTTTTTACAAATGTTAAAAAAACAGTAACCCACCTAAACCTACCTATTACAAGGCCTGTGACCCAAAAGTCGTGACCCTACCCCAGCAGGCCCACTGTTACTACCCAAAACCCTAAATACACCCAAAGCAAAGAGACCCAAACTCTCAGAAGCCCAAGATTTAGAAGCACTCGGCTAGGGTTAGAAACCCTAGCCCTCTCCTCGAGCCGCAAGCACCAAACGAAGGTCCCTTTTTCTCCTCCGGAGATCTTGTGATTACCTGCAAAGAAGGAAGAGAAAACAACAAAAAGAAAGAAGCAAAGGCAAGAAATAGGAAAGATTTTTATACCAAATTTGTAATAGTGACTATAAAGCCGGGATCTAAACAGAAGACATAAGGGAGTTTTTTTTGTTTTCTTTTAGACACACATGTACAAACAAGAGAGAAAAAAAAATAAAAACTCACGGCACATTCAAAAGTTTTACTGTTTTTATTCTCTATTATTTCTTTTTTTATTTATTATTTTATATATGCATTTTTAATATAACAGGATCCAAAAACAGGTTTGAAAATCAAAGAGAAAACAGTTCATTTTTAGTTGTAATACACAAAAATATTTTTGAAATAAATAGGAGAAGTTCTACTGCGTTTGGTTGCAAGAGGAAGGATTCTTGGCGTCCGACCAGTTGTGTACGGCGGCGCGTGGGCACCTAGAGTGGTGGTCACCGACCGTCTTTGGAGCTCAGGCTAGAGGACGGAGGAGAAGGTTTTAGGTTTTTTTTTGTTTTTTTATGGGATGTTAAAAATGAAATTTAAAAATAAAATTTAGCTTATATAGGGCCCAGGATCCTACCCGGTCTGACCCGTAGGGTCCGCGTCTTTTAAGAAAATGGGATATTTATCCCTCTAGTCCTTTCGTCTTTTTATCTTTTAAATTAATTTTATTACAATTTTTTTAAAATTTTTGCCCACTATCTTTATTTTGGCTTCAATTTGGTCCCCGACCCCTTTTAACATAGAATTAAAATGCTGCCAATGTTAGGATTCATCACACTATCGCAGCTCATAAATATGGCATGTATAGATAGACTCACATATGCTATGCTAGTCCTAGAATTGACTAAACCATAGCTCTGATACCAATAAAATGTAACATCCCTAACCCGTATCCATTGCCGGACTACGGTAAAAGGCAGTACCGAACAAATCAAAACATTTTATGAACAATTCAATAACTTTATCCACAAACATAGTCAAACATCATTATAGAGTCCCTTATATAGGTCATCAAGACCTTAATCATGCTTTAGAAAGGGGTCAGGACTAAACCGAACATATACAAAAATTTTCAAAACTTAAACAAATTTTCTAAGTTACAAAGGTCACATGCCCGTGTGAACAGGCCGTGTACCTCACACGGTATTAGACACAACCGTGTGTCTAGACTGTGTGAAATCAAGGCATACATACTTACTTAATCACATGGCCACAAGACATGCCTGTGTGCCTTGGCCGTGGTCGAAACTAACTTGGATCACGTGGCTAGCCACACGCCCGTGTGCCTTGGCCGTGCTCAAGTCTAACTTAAAATCGTAGGGTACCCCAGGGGACACACGGCCGTGCAACATGACCGTGTGTCGTACATGGCTGAGACGCACGCCTGTGTCTATGCCCGTGTGGACAAAAATAGGCCATTTGAAAAGCCAATTTGCCACCCCATTTTGGTCATCCTTACAAGAATAAAACCAAGCATATTTCATATCAATTTCCAGCCAATTCATGCTATATCATAAACAACCAAATTCATGCTTATAACCATACCAAAATCATGCCAAAACATAATTCAAAGTCATACCAGAACTTATGTTTCATAACCTCAATTTACTTTATTCAATCTCATGCCATAAACTTACCAATTCCTCAAATATGCACATACCAAAACTTACCAAAATTGACTATTTCATTTGGTCATTCAAGAGTACATCAAAACATACCATTTTTGAACAAAAAGCATATACCAAAATTTATTCATAATCACATCCAAAACCAAGCCATATCACATGGCTAGATATACACATTAAAAAACATATTCACAACTGTCTTTCAAAAGGTACCAAAATATAGTTCGATAGCGTGGTAACGATATTCGACGATCCTCGAGCTCCTAATAGCTACTATATCTATAAAACAATGCAAACACACACAAAGTAAGCTTTCAACAGCTTAGTAAGCCATATACAAATAAACTTATCAACTTAAGCATATAAACATAAAAAATACATATACTTTATGGCCAAGATACTATCACAAACCACATAATTCATGTACATTTCCCATATACTCAATTCATTTGCACAAATAACTTACTTTCTCATACTTATATCACATATCATCACTTGTACATATACTTACCTTTGTTCTCAAACATAGTATACATTTCAAACGTACCTGAATCAAATACACATCTCATATCTTCATTCGTTTCTTGGAATGCCTGTTGAACCATTCAAAATCATAAGGATACGAGGATAGCTCGGAAAGCTCATACAATGCCAGCGTCCTAGACGTGGTCTTACATGTAATCAAATATCGATGCCACTATCCCAGATAGGGTCTTACACGAAATCAAATACGATGCAAACGTCCCAGACGTGGTCTTACACGTAAATCATAAGTCGATGCCAATGTCCCAGACGTGGTCTTACACGATAACACATATCGGATCCTATGTCATGACATATGTTTCCTAACTATTCCTAAGGTTCGTATAGGACTTTTCAGACGTTGAAACTTTGTCGATACTTTCTTGAATGTCTCATGCTCAACTCATATAACCATTCATCAATGTTTAATATCATATTAATAGTAATATTTCAATTCAAAATACATTTACTTGTATATTGACTTACCTCGTATGGATTCAGATAGACAGAACCGGCTACTCGACAACCTTCGACTTTCCCCAATCTATTTTTATTTTCTTTAGTTATTTATCTATATAAATTCAAATTTAACTCTTTTATTCACCAAATCATTCAAACCAATCCACAAACACACATTTAGGGCATTTTACAAATTAGCCCTCACATTTTCACATTTTTGCACTTTAGTCCCTAATCACAAAAATCACAAAATATACAAATTTTCCATATACTCATGTTAGGCTGAATTCTCATAGTATTCATCTAACCCCATATATTTCATTTATTTTACATTTTAGTCCCTTAATTTACAAATCTTACAATTTAACCCATTTTACTCAAATTCATCAAAAATTCAAAGACAATATATGTTAACCCAAAAACATATCTTTCATATACTATCATCAATATTCACAAAGCTCACATTATCAATAGTGGCATAACTCAAAATCATCAAAAATTTCAAAAATTCAAGCATGGGCTTGATAGAACACTAAGCAACGATCACAAAAACGTAGAAATTATTAAAAACTGATCAAAACACACACCTTAATCTTCAAATTTCCTAGCCGAACCCTAACTCAATATTTTTCTTTCTTATTTCTTTAATTTACGGTGCAAAACAGATGATAATGGCCTTTATTTTCATTTTGGTTTAATTAAAATAACTTAAATTACTAAATACCAATTTTGCCCTTGATTCATAACATATAAAACATTAATATACAAGGCCATAAATGTCCAATTACCATAAAAATGGTCCAATTGTATCATAAGGGCCTCACAATTATAAAGACATACAAAATAGGCACTTTAATAATTAGAAGGCCACTTTTATAATTTACGCGATTAGGTCCTTTTATCAAATTGAGCACACAAATGATCAAATTTTCGTATTAAATTCCCACACATACTAATTCATATATAATAAGCAGAGAAAATAATATTTAAATTTTTTTGACTCGAATTTTTGGTTTCGAAACCACTATTTCGACTAGGGTCTAAGCCGGACTGTTATAATAGTATTCTTGTAACAGTCCGGTTAGACCCTAGTTAGAATAGTAGTTTTAGGACCACATATTCGAGTTAGGAAAATATTTAAATATTATTTTCCGTGCTTATTATGTGTGAATTAGCATGTGTGAGAGTTTCATATTAAAATTTAATTGTATGTGTGCTCAATTTGATAAAAGGACTTAATCACATAATTTGTAAAAGTAGCCTGCTATTTGTTATAGTACCTATTTGATGTGTCTTTCTAAATGAGAGGTCCTTATGTTTTAAATGGACCATTGAACTCATTAAATGACATTAGTGGATATTAGTTGGTGGAATTTCTAATGAAATAACTAAGGTTAAAATAGTCATTTGTGTAATAATATGTTTTATAATAAAGAAAACATAAAATGGCCATGAATTATCATCTTTGTTGGCCGATTATTTGAAAGAAAAAGAATAGAAAAGATCAATCTAGGGTTCGGCTGAAAAATTGGTGATTAAGGTATGTATTGAACTCAATTTTTGATAATTTCTACGTTTTTGTAATCGTTGCTTCGTATACTACCGAACCCATGCCTCAATTTTTGATTTTGTTAATGATTTTGAAATGTTCCATGGATGAATTCATGAGCTTTATGATGTTATATGTTGAATTATGAAAGCTTGATGTTGGGTTTACATGTTTTGTCTTTGGATTTTTGATGAATTTGAGTAATTTGGGCTAAATTGTAAAAAAAAGTTATTTTGAGGGACTAAAATGTTAAATAAATGAAATGTATGGACTTGTATGAGAGCTATGAAATTTTTATTAAGCTTGTGTCCAAGCAAATTATGTGTAGTGTGTGTTTTTTTATTTAAGGACTAAGATGTTGAAATGTGAAAATGTGAGGGCTGGTTTGCAAAATGCCCTAAATATGTGTCTATGGATTGTTTTGAATGATTTTGTGAATAAAAGGGTTAATTTTTAATACATATAGATCAAGAAAAGAGGAATTCAGATTTAGACCAAGGGAAGTCGAAGATTATAGAGTAGACGATCCGAGTCGATAATTTCGAGTATGAGGTAAGTTTGTACGCAAAATATGATGTTATAAGTATGTTTTGATGCTTTTATTATACATGGATTGTATATATATTTAGTTCAGATGAATACAATGATAAATCAATGGTATTTGGCACTAAGTGTGCGATTTGAATTAGCTCCAACTATATGAGGCACTAAGTGTACGATACTGATATAATTTGATTAATTGAGATGGCACTAAGTGTGTGGAATCGTTCTAGCTTTAACTAACCTTTAAAGCACTAAGTGTGGGGATTTCTAAAGCATGAATAATCTACAGAAAGTCTTAAAATATCTAAACTAAAGGTGAGAATGAAAATGAATAAGTACAGGAAAATTCAGGTATGTACGATACCTATATGTTAGATAATATTATGTATGTGAAGTTCATTGAATTAGTATGAACCTATGAATTATGTTGGCATAGAATTGATAGATGCTTTTAGAATTTATAAATACTTATGTGTTGATGTTTCATATTTTATATACTGTTTATGATTTTTAGTACGAGCTTACTAAGCTTTTGAAAGCTTACTTTGTGTGTCTTTGCATTGTTTTATAGATATCGAAGCTACAGTGAGCTCGAGGATCATCATCACACTATTGAACCTCATTTTGGTACTTTGAAAATGTATATATTAAAGTATGGCATGTATAGGCTAGTAGTTGTGAGATTATGTTTTATGATGTATATGCTTAGCCATGTGATTTGGCTAGTTTGTTTTTGAACTCATAGTTGATAATGACTTATGGTATGTGATGCTAATGTGTAAATATGGTATGTTTTAGTGAGACAAAGAAAATGATAAATGTTGGTAAGTTTTGGTATGTTTTAGCATGAGATTGAATGATGTATGGAAAGAAATGTTTGATATGCTTTTGACATATGTTTTGACATAGATTAGTAAGGCTTATGAATATGGACTTGGTTGACTATTATATGATATGAATGGCTTATGTTTTGGTATTGAATTTGGTAGAATTAGTTGGGAAAATATGCTTGTTCCTTTGCTTGTAGGTTGACCCAAATTGGGGTAGCAAATTGGCTATTCAAATGGCCTATTCTTTTCCACAACGGCGGAGACACGAGCGTGTGTCTCAACCGTGTGCGACACATGGTCATGTTGTACAACCGTGTGTCCCCTAGGGTACCCTACAATTGTAAGTCAGGCTCAAGCACGCCCAAGGTACACGGGTGTGTGGTTAGCCGTGTGACCGAAGTCAGTGTCGACCATGGCCAAGACACACGAGCGTGTCTTGTGGCTGTGTGAGCAAGTTAGTATGTATGCCCTGTTTTGACATGGCCTAGACATACGGGCGTGTCTAGTGCCGTGTAAGGCACAAGGCCTTTTCACACGGGTGTGTGACCTGTACAACTTTGAGAAATGTTTAAGTTTTAGAAAATTTTGTATGAGCTCGATTTAGTTTCGACCCTTTTCAAATGCATGTTTAAGGTCGCTATGACTTATATAAGGGACTTTGTATTGATGTTTGAATTATGATGCTATGGCGCTTATGAAATGTACAGTAATTGTTTCGTTTTGTCTGGTAATGCCTTTAACCCTAGTCCGGCTATGGATACGGGTTAGGGGTGTTACATTTGGTTGGTATCAGAGCCAGGTTTAGTCAATTTTAGGACTACCATAGCTTATGTTAGTCTAGCTATACATGCCATATTTATGAACTGTGATAGTGTGATGAATCTTGACATTGAAATGTGCTTTTATATAGCATGTAACGCCCCAAATTTGGGCCTAGAAGTATTGGGCCTTGAGTATGGGTCCGTAAGGGGGTTGTGTATAAGTATTTAATTGTGCAAGGAAATGACACAATTAAATGTCTACTCCATTGTTTAAGGGTCCTAAGAGGAGTTGGAAAAGTCTTGGGTTTGAACCTGGGCTTTAGCAAAAATTTTGGTTTTAAGTGAATAAAACCCTGGATGCTTGGATGATGGACTTTTAAATTATTGTGTTAAATAAATGACACAAGAAAGCTTGTGGTCTAGTGGTTGTGGCGTCATTTAGGTGTTAATGAAGCCTGGGTTCAAGTCTTGGCTGTTGCAATTTATTTTGGTTTTTCTTTTAAAGGAACCTAGACTTTGGCTTATAGACCTTATAATTAATTGAGGATAAAATATGACACAGAAAGAGCCTGTGGTGGAGTAACAAGGTGGCATGTTGTGTAATTGTAAGGTCTAAGGTTTAAGTCTTGGGATACGTAGTGGAGTATTTATTTTGCTATTTAAGTTGTGTAGGAGGTGGAGTTGGATTGGAACTCTGTGGTTGAAGTGGTCATAAGAATAAGGAATTTTCCTAATGGTTGAAAGCAATCCCACATCGGGAAGCTAACATGAGAATTGGTGAGAAGCTGGCTTTAAATAGAGCGAACCAGATGAGTTGGTGAGGGGGAAAGTTATTAAGACTCAATGCAGGATGTGCCAAGGTTGGTAATCGTGGACTTCGGCGTGTTCTCATAAACAGGTGTGTATTCACGCCCTTCTTTGCTGGAAATCGGCAAAAGCTGAAAAGCCGAAACTTCGACATTTAAGGCCTCATGAGCGTGCGATCGCTCATGGGGTAAATCGAGCCCACAAACCATGGGCGATAGACTGTAAAGGCCGCCACGAGCGTTCTCGTGTATTGGGCCTCGATGGGCGAAATGGGCCCAATGGGCCTGTGGGCCCGCTTGTGTAAATCTAACTGTTAGGTGGAAAGTAGTTGGGCTTGTGCATGGTATAGGCCGTTAAGGGCTTCGTTGGGCCGAAATGGGGTGTGAGGGCCTAATGGGGTCGTGAGCCCCACACAAATTAAATCCACGGTAAGTGATAAATTTTGGACTGGGCTATGTAGGTCACATAGCCATAGCTAATTTGAGCTAAATGGGCCACACGAGCGTGTTGGCCCACTTAGGCCGAATAATAGGCCTTAGGCCCACTTACGTCGTTAGGTCTGTTTAGGTTACTTAAGTCGTTCGAGGCAACTGTGGACCTTCCAAGAGGTCGATTATCTGTACTGAGACCCTAGAGGGTAAAAGGACCAAAATACCCCTAAGGGGTAAAAATTACTATTCTACCCCTAATGGGTGGAAATGACTATTATACCTTAGAGATAGGTTGATTGATGAGTGTATGATATATGCATGACTGTATTTGAATATGGAATCTTGCATACACGAAATATTATGACATGAAATCTGCATTTGGTTTGGGATACTGATTTGGAGGAAGTACTGTTCTGGTGGCTTTGCCACGTATTCTGATATTAGTGGCTACGCCACGTTTATCACTATTAGCAGCTTTGTTGCGTTACTATTAGTAGCTACGCTACGATATTGGTAAGTTGGCTGGATGGGTTGATTTAATCCCCACATGGTGAGTTGGTTGGTACAGGTGGTGAGCAGGATGGATTGGGTTGGGTTGCATACCTGTATTATGATTATACTGTTTTGGGCATAGGCCCACACTGTTACTGCATAGGGCTTAGGCCTAGACTATACTATTGTTGAATAGGGCTCAGGCCCAGACCATTACTGTATGCACTATTACTGTTGACTGATAGGGGATTACACACTGAGTTTTCATAAACTCACCCTTCTTTCAACTGTATAGGTAATCCCCAGCCTTAGATGATTTGGAGCCGCGAGGGACTCAGTGGTGGCCACACGTTCGCAGATTGGTTGTTAATGATTCAATTTATTTAAGCTTTCATATTTGGGTTTTAATTATGTAATAAGGCCATTTTGGGGGTTTTTAACTTTTAATGGGATTTTAATTTCATATTCTAAATTGCTAGAGTAGGAACATTGAATTTTTAAAATAATAACTGTTTTCAAACACTAAGTTTCCACAACATTTTCAAAATGCTTTCGCAACTTAATTTTGTTTTACATCAAGTTTTAGTAATTAATTTGAAACTAGCTTCTGCAACTAAAAGAGATTTTGGGAATAATATTATGTATTTTTTTCAATGAACCAAGTGTTGAAAATAAACTAATGTAACTAAGATTTCACCCAAGTGTTCAAATACGAAGGGTTTTTAAGGAAAATAGGGTTTTCGAAAAATAGTAAGATGTGACACACAGATTCGGTCGTAACGTCTAGGCTGGGTTTGAGGTGTTACATAGCAAATGGATCCCAAAAAAGCCATAGTAGACAATGTCGAAAGCAATGCGCCTGCTCCTGTGCAAAGGACGACACCACCTGATTCTAGACCGATTATGGGTAGCCGTGATAGTGAGGCTAAGCAAGCCTTCTATCAGATAATGAATCATTGGTTCACCCAATATATTAGAATCAATCTAGCTGTACAACAACCTCCACCTCCGATTAATCTTCCTCAAGCTCCTGTTATGCCATCAGTGAATCTGGTTCAGTTAAATAGACCACTAAAATTAGAAAATATGGGGCTAAAGAGTTCTGAGCTACAACGAGCGATGATGCTGAAAAAGCTAAATTTTGGTTAGAAAACATGATAAGAGTGTTTGAAGAATTATCATTAAATCCTGAAGAATGCATAAAATGTGTTGTTTCCCTTCTGAGAGATACAACGTATCACTGGTGGAAGACTTTGACATTTGTGGTTCTGAGTGAATGGATTACTTGGAGTTTCTTCCAAGCTGAATTTTAGAAGAAATATATCAGTCAGAGATTCATCAATCAGAAACACAAAGAGTTTCTCGAGCTTAAACAAGGCCGTATGTCTGTCATAGAATACCAGCGGGAATTTGTAAGATTAAGTCAGTATGCTCGTGATGTGTATCTATACAAGCAATAATGTGCAAAAGATTTGAAGACGGTATGAACGAGGATATTCATTTATTGGTCGGGATTCTGGAAATTAAAGAATTTGTTGAGCTCGTTGAACGAGCATATAAAGCTGAGGATCTCGGCAAAGGGAAAAGAAAAGTAGATTTTGAAGCTAGAGAAGTACGAAAGAGATCATTGGGCAAATCATTTCAGTCTGTGTCAAAGAAGTTCAAAGATGATAATAGCTGTTCAAAGGCTAATGTGGGACATTCAAATAGGGATCGTGCTAGATCGCAATCGAACTTGAAAGCTTCAGCTACGTTTGTTGCCAGTATTGGTAAAGTAAAGAATGAAAATCCTGAGTGTGATCAGTGTGGAAGACGACATTTTGAAGAATATTGGGGAAAGAGTAATAACCGAGCTTGTTACAGTTTTGGTTCACGAAATCATTTTATAAAAGATTGCCCAAATTTAGCTGAAAAAGATAATGTTCAAAATTCAAGACTAAACAGTAATGCTTCTCGTGGTAGACCTCCTAGGAATACCAGAAATGTAAGCAGTAGTCAAAGAGGAACAAAAGACGCAGCTGTTAGATCTGAGGCTCATGCACTTGACAGAGCTTATTTTATCTGAGCTCGCGAGGAAGCTTCATCGCCAGACTTGATTACGGATACATTTACTCTCTATGATACTTTTGTGATTGCTTTGATAGATCCTGGATCAATGCATTCATATGTGTATGAATTTGATGAACAGTAAGACTTTGCCTTTAGAGTCTACTAAATTTGTAATTAGAGTTTTGAACCCCCTAGGCAGATGTGTTCTGGTTGATAAAGTCTGCAAGAATTGCCCATTAATGTTTCGAGACTCTTATTTTCTGACTAATTGGATGTTGTTACCTTTTGATGAATTTGATATAATTCTGGGTATGGATTGGTTAACTTTACATGATGCTGTTATAAACTGCAAACGGAAAACTATTGATTTGAGATGCAAGAATGATGAAATAGTCAGAATTGAATCTAGTGATTTGAATGGGTTGCCTGTTGTGATATCTTCAATGAAAGCTTTAAGTATTGTGAGAAAGGGTTGTGAAGCCTATTTTGCTTATGTGATTGATTCGAGAGTGTCAGAAAAGAATGTTGAATCAGTGCCTGTTGTATGTGAGTTCCCTGATGTTTTTCCTTAAGAACTTTCAGGTTTACCTCCAGTTAGAGAAGTTGAATTTGGCATTGAATTGGTACCTGGTTCTACTCCAATTTTGATAGCTCCGTACAGAATGGCTTTGACTGAACTAAAAGAATTAAAGTCTCAGTTGCAAGAATTAACCGTTAGAGGATTTGCTAGATCGAGTTTCTCACCTTAGGGTGCTCCGGTTTTATTCATGAAAAAGAAAGATGGTACGATGAGAATGTGTATAGATTATCGTCAGTTGAACAAAGTTACTATAAAAAATAAGTATCCTCTGCCTCAAATTGATGATTTGTTTGATCAGTTGAAAGGAGCTGTTGTGTTTTCGAAAGTAGATCTGAGGTCAGGCTATTATCAGTTGCGAGTAAAAGACTTAGATATTCTGAAAATAACTTTTAGAACGAGGTACGACCATTATGAATTCTTAGTTATGCCTTTCGGATTGACTAACGCACCTGCTATCTTTATGGATTTGATGAATAGAATTTTCAGACCGTATTTAGATCAATTTCTTATTGTATTCGTTGATGACATATTGATTTATTCATGTGATGAATCTGAACATGCCGAGCATTTGA
The DNA here is from genome assembly GCA_025698465.1 of Gossypium longicalyx. Lineage (NCBI taxonomy): Eukaryota > Viridiplantae > Streptophyta > Magnoliopsida > Malvales > Malvaceae > Gossypium > Gossypium longicalyx. Next base: position 47,767,305 of record CM047005.1, on the reverse strand, counting down.
GATTAGTGCTACAGATTTTACGAGATAAACAGTTGTTTGCGAAGTTCAGTAAATGTGAATTCTGGTTACGAGAAGTTGGTTTTTTGGGTCATATTGTATCTGCCTCTAGTATCCGAGTTGATCCGAGCAAAATTTCAGCTATTTTGGAGTGGAAGCCTCCGAGAAATGTTTCTTAAGTTTGTAGTTTTCTAGGACTCGCTGGTTATTATAGAAGGTTCGTAAAAGGCTTTTCTATGATTGCGACTCCATTGACAAAACTGCTTCAAAAAGATGTGAAATTTGAGTGGTCAGAAAAGTGTCAAAATAGCTTAGATCAATTCAAAACTTTGTTGACTGATGCTCCAGTATTGGTACAACCTGAATCGGGTAAAGAATTTGTGATATACAATGATGCTTCATTGATCGGTCTGGGATATGTTTTAATACAAGAAGGTAAAGTCATTGCTCACGCTTCGAGGCAGTTGAAGCCGCACGAAAAGAACTATCTAACACACGACCTTGAATTAGCCGCGATTATATTTGTTTTAAAGATTTGGCGCCACTATCTGTTTGGTGAGAAATGTCACGTATATTCTGATCATAAGAGTTTGAAGTATTTGATGACTCAGAAAGATTTGAATCTGCGTCAGAGAAGATGGCTTGAATTGTTAAAAGACTATGTTGTTATAGGTTATCATCTGGGTAAAGCAAATGTTGTTGCTAATGCTTTGAGTCGAAAATCATTGTTTGCTCTGCGTGTGATGAATGCTCATTTGGTTTTGTTCAATAACGGTTCAGTTTTGGCCAAATTAAAAGCGAGACCTTTGTTCTTACAGTAGATTATCGAAGCTCAGAAGATTGATAATGAGATTTTAGCTAAACAAGCTCAGTGTGATATAGAGACTGATTTGGAATTCAGAGTTGATAAAGATGATTGTTTAAGATTCCGAGATCGAATTTGTGTTTCGAGAAATCCAGAGTTAATTCAGATGATTTTAAACGAAGCTCATAATAGTCAGTTATCCGTGCATCCGGGTAGTACAAAAATGTATAATGATCTGAAACAACATTATTGGTGGTTCAGAATGAAAATAGATATTTATATATTTATTTCTAAATGTATGACCTATCAGCAAGTTAAAGCTGAACATCAACTGCCATCTGGGTTGTTACAACCGATTATGGTTACGGAGTGGAAATGGGATCGAGTGACAATGGATTTTGTTTCGGGTTTGCCCCTGTCTCCGAGAAAGAAAGATGCAATCTAGGTTGTAGTTGATCGTTTGACGAAATCAGCTTATTTTATTCCGATTTGATCCAATTACTCACTTGATAAATTAGCCGAGTTATACATTTCTGATATCGTGAGATTGCATGGTGTGCCATTGTCTATAGTGTCTGACAGAGATCCGAGATTCACATCACGATTCTGGAAGAAATTGCAAGATGCTTTGGGTACGAAATTGCACTTTAGTACTGCATTTCACCCACAAATGGATGGTCAATCCAAGCGGATTATTCAGATACTCAAGGATATGTTGAGATGTTGCATTCTTGAGTTTGAAGGTACGTGGGAACAATATTTACCTTTGATTGAATTTACTTATAATAACAGTTTTCAATCGAGCATTAAAATGGCACCATACGAAACTTTACACAGTCATAAATGTCATACACCTTTGTATTGGACTGAGCTCAGTGAAAATAAGATTCATGGGGTTGATTTGATAAAAGAAACAGAACATAAAGTAAAAGTAATCCGAGATAGTTTGAAAGCAGCTTCCGATCGTCAGAAATCATATGTAGATTTGAAAAGAAAAGATATTGAGTTTGAGGTTGGTGACAAAGTGTTTTTGAAAGTATCTCTATGGAAGAAAGTGCTTCGGTTCGGTAGAAAAGGAAAATTGAGTCTGAGGTTTATTGGGCCATATGAAATTACCGAGCGTATTGGGCTGATAGCATATAGATTGTTGTTACCACCAGAGTTAGAAAAGATTCATGATGTGTTTCATGTATCGATGCTTCGATGATATAGGTCCGATCCTTCACATGTGATTCCTTCGTCTGAGATTGAAATTCAGTCTGATATGACTTATGAAGAAAAGCCAATTCATATCTTAGCTTGTGAGGTTAAAGAATTACGAAATAAGAAAATTCCGTTAGAAAAAGTGATGTGGCATCGACACGGTACTAAAGAGGCCACGTGGGAGCCTAAAGATGTTATGAGGCAGCAATATCCGAATCTGTTCAACGGTAAGATTTTTGGGGACGAAAATCCCTAAGGGGGAAGAATTGTAACAGTTCAGTTTAAATCCTAGTCAGAATAGTTGTTTCGGGACCACATATCCAAGCTAGAAAAACATTTAAATATTATTTTTCGTGCTTATGATGTATGAATTAGCATGTGTGAAAGTTTCGCATTAAAATTTAATTGTATGTGTGCTTAATTTGATAAAAGGACTTAATCACATAATTTGTACAAATTGATGTAACACCCCAAACCCGGCCCAGAAGTTAGACTCAAATCTGATGTGTCACATTGAAGAGTTTTTCAAAAACCATGTTTTCATTAGAAACCCTTCTTATTTAAAACGTAGTACATTGAAAACTTCTTAATTTTATTTCAAAAACTTCTTTTTACTTTACGGAAAGTAATCGATTTACTGTTAAAAAGTTAAGTTGCGAAAACGTAGTGTTTTGAAAATAGTTTTTTTGGAAAACTGCAATCTACTTCAAACCATTATAAAACATAGTAAATAAAATTTCAAAAAAATAAAAACCAGAATTAAGAGAGAGGCCTTATTACAATAACATTTGAAAGAAATACGCAATAGTAAATAAACAAATCTGAAAACATAAGCAGTGTGTGGCTATCTCTGAGTCCCTTGCAGCACCGAACCACCTAATCCTAGGGCTTACCTGCATAGTTAATAAACAGGGTGAGTTTACAAAAACTCAATGTGTAATCCCCTGGCATCCAAACAGTCAGTCAAAAATAGGATTTAGAACCAATCTAGGCTTGAGCCCTATTCAGTAACAAATAGTCAAATTCAGGATATATGTGGGCCAAAGCCCGATTCATTAACATTTGGGTCTCAACCCACCATAGTATCAATTGAGCCTAGCCCATTTCAGAATCAACATCAGTTGGGCCTAGCCCATATCACAATCATATCACAATAATATCATCCATACAGTGCTGTGCAACTCACCCCAATAATCCAACCGCTATACACCAACTTCGTCCCCCAGTACACATCATGTGGGAATATAAATATCAACCCACTGATTTGATACACATCAATGGTAGCCTGGTTGCGGTACTACCTTCATTGCAGCAAAGCTGCTAAATAACAGGATGGTTGGAAGCCGTAAGCAGAATGGCACAATGGCACAATGGCACAAAGCCATCGATAACTGCATTATGTTAGGCACATAGCCATCAACTAGAGTAACATAACCGGCACACAGCCCTAGGTAAATGTGATCGACACAGAGTCGTCAATAATGATATATTGGCACATAGCCTTAGGTAAATACGTTTGGCACACAACCATAATCAGGTTGGCACAGAGCCATATGTAAGATGGCGCAAAGCCATAATCAGAATAGTTGGCTTTAAGCCATCAGTAGCTATATCATGTTAGGCACATAGCCATCAGCGACAGTAATACAGTCGGCACATAGCCTCGGGTAAATATGATCAACACTGAGTCGTCAATAATCATATATTAGGCTTAAAAGCCACCGGTGGATCCACGATCGTCAAGCAACCATGCGATCCTTAATCGGTGGATCCACGGTCATCAAGCAACCATGCGATCCTCAATCGGTGGATCCACGGTCATCAAGCAACCATGTGATCCTCAATTTCTTCCTCCGTTTCATAATCCCCACCCATGTGCAACATAATATTATATGAATACAGTAAATATACACACGGCATGCAAAATCATACAAATCACAGTCACTACAGTCCCATCACAGTCATACATTCTCAGTCAAAACATAGTCAAATCAATCAAATTGTATTATCAGTAAGTCATATACCCTAGAGGGACAGAACGATCTTTTTACCTATTAGGGGTATTTTAGTCATTTCACCCTACAAGAGTGTTTTAGTAAATCTACAAACCAAGGGTATTTCAATAATTTTACAAACTAATGGTATTTCTGTAATTTTTGTAAGTTAAGGGTATTTTAGTAATTTTGTAAATTAAGGGTATTTTGATAATTTTCCAAATCAGAGGTATTTTGGTAATTTTATGAATCGAGGGTATTTCGGTAATTTTACAAGTCGAAGGTATTTCGATAATTTTACAAGTCGAGGGTATTTCGATAATTTCGCAAATCAGAGGTATTCAGTAATTCTACCCTATAAGGGCATTTCAGTAATATTAGCCTATAGATATGAGATTCACATAGTCCAATCCAATATTTACTACACAATAATACAATTTATCCACTTGGGCCCATGGGCCCACATGGCCCATCCCGGCCCATCGTGGCCCAAAGCAACCTATGCCCACGAGAACACTCATGATGGCCTCAACCATCACGTCAAAGCTTTCGCACGTGCGCTCGCATGCTCATGTGGCTGCCACCGCTGTGCGACCGGCATTTGCCGTTCTATAGCTAGAGTAGTGCAAAATACACACCTATTTATGAGAACGCGCCGAAGTCCACGATCACCAACCTTGGCACATCCTGCATTGAGTCTTCCCCAGCAATTCATCTGGTTCACTCTATTGAAAGCCAGCTTCTCACCAATTCTCATGTTAGCTTCCCGATGTTGGATTACTTTCAACCATTAGGAAAATTCCTCATTCTTATGACCACTTCAACCACAGAGTTCCAGTCCAACTCCACCTCCTACATAGCTCAAATAGCAAAATAAATACTCCACTGCGCATCCCAAGACTTGAACCTCAGACCTCACAGTTGCACAACACGCCACCTTGCCACTCCACCACAGGCTCTTTCTGTGATAAAAATGTCCATAATTAACTTTAAGACATATGTGCCAGCGTCTAGATTCACTTAAGAGAAAAACCAAAATGAATTGCAAGAGCCAAGACTTGAACCCAAGCTCCCTTGAAACCTTAATGACGCCACAACCACTAGAGCACATGCTTCCTTGGGTCATTTTTTTAACACAATAATTTAAAAGGCCATTCTCCAAGCATCGAGGGTTTTATTCACTTAATACCAAAATTTTTGCTAAAGCCCAGGTTTGAACCCAAGATTTCTCCAACACTTCTCAGGGCCATTAACCACCAAAGTAGACATTTAATTGTGTCATTTCCTTGCACAATTATATACTTATATACAACCTTCTTACGGACCCATACTCAAGGCCCAATACTTTTAGGCACAAATGCGAAGCGTTATAGTTGCCTGCTATTTGTTAAAGTACCTATTTGATGTGTCTTTCTAAATGAGAGGTCCTTATGTTTTAAATGGACCTTTGAACTCATTAAATGACATTAGTGGACATTAGTTGGTGGAATTTATAATGAAATAACTAAGGTTAAAATAGTCATTTGTGTAATAATATGTTTTATAATAAAGAAAACATAAAATGGCCATGCATTATCATTTTTGTTGGCCGATTATTTGGAAGAAAAAGAATAGAAAAGATTAAGCTAGGGTTCGGCTATAAAATTGGTGATTATGGTATGTATTGAGCTCAGTTTTTGATAATTTCTACGTTTTTGTAATCGTTGCTTCGTATGCTACCGAACCCATGCCTCAAATTTTGATTTTGTTAATGATTTTGAAATGTGCCATGGATGAATTCATGAGATTTTTGATGTTATATGTTGAATTATGAAAGCTTGATGTTTGGTTTACATGTTTTGTCTTTGGATTTTTGATGAATTTGAGTAATTTGGGCTAAATTGTAAAAAAAAATGTTATTTTGAGGGACTAAAATGTGAAATAAATGAAATGTATGGACTTGTATGAGAGCTATGAAATTTCGGTTAAGCTTTTGTCCAAGCAAATTATGTGTATTTTGTGATTTTGTGATTTAAAGACTAAAGTGTCGAAATGTGAAAATGTGAGGGCTAGTTTGCAAAATGCCGTAAATATGTGTCTATAGATTGTTTTGAATGATTTGGTGAATAAAAGGGTTAATTTTGAATACATATAGATCAAGAAAAGAGGAATTCAGATTTAGACCGAGGGAAGTCGAAGATTATAGAGTAAACGATCTGAGTCGACAATTTCGAGTACGAGGTAAGTTCTTACGCAAAATATGATGTTATAAATATGTTTTGATGCTTTGATTATACATGGATTGTATATATATTTAGTTCAGATGATTACAATGATAAATCAATGGTATTTGTCACTAAGTGTGCAATACTGATATAACTTCGATTAATTGAGATGGCACTAAGTGTGCGGAATCGTTCTAGCTTTAACTAACCTTTAAAGCACCAAGTGTACAATGTCTAAAGCATGAATAATTTGCAGAAAGTCTTAAAATATCTAAACGAAAGGTGAGAATGAAAATGAATAAGTACAAGAAAATTCAAGTATGTACGATACCTATATGTTAGATGATATTATGTATGTGAAGTTCATTGAATTAGTATGAACATATGAATTATGTTGGCATAGAATTGATAGATGATTTGGGAATTTATAAATACTTATGTGTTGATGTTTCATATTTTATATACTGTTTATGATTTTTGGTACGAGCTTACTAAGCTTTTGAAAGCTTACTTTGTGTGTGTTTGCATTGTTTTATAGATATCGAAGCTACAATGAGCTCGGGGATCGTCAAGGATTGTCATCACATTATCAAACCTCATTTTGGTACTTTGAAAATGTATATATTAAAGTATGGCATGTATAGGCTAGTAGTTGTGAGATTATGTTTTGTGATGTATATGCTTAGCCATGTGATTTGGCTAGTTTGTGTCAATGGATTTGTTCGATCCAAAACTTGAGACAATGGGTGTAACCCGAAAAAGGATTCATAAGTGGTTGTTATTAAACGACATTATTGATATGGTTTTGAGTTAATTGTTCTGATTGGTACAGTAATGCTCCATAACCCTAGACTGGTGATGGAAACGGGTTAGGCGTGTTACATTTAGTGGTATCGGAGCTAAGGTTTAGTCAATTCTCGAACTGAACATAGCTAGTAAGGAGTATGGAATACATGCCATTAGATAACCTGAGTTCAATTAAATCATGTTTTTTTATATAGATAAAAGATGTCATCCAACCTAGCTGATTCCGATGAGGTTAAAAGTAATGCACAAGCCTCTATTTAAGAAGCAGCTAGTAGTGGGCCCGTATATGAGGGCCGAGGAAGTGAGGCAAAAGAAGCCTTTTCCACATGATGTCCAAATGGATTTCTGAATTTGTTAGAACGAACCCAATGGCTCAACAACCCCCACACCCTCCCGTACCCTAATCAGTCCCCTGTATCCCTCAAGGATTAGAATATGTACGTGTGAATTGACCTATGGTTGGCAAAATTCATAAGTATGAGGCAAAAAAATTTTGTGGTATTGCATGATGATCCAGATAAAGCTGAGTTCTGGTTAGGGAATATTATTAGAGTTTTTGATGAACTGTCCTGCTGATAGTTTGAAATGTACGATATAATTGCTAAAAGACTCAGCGTATCAGTGGTGGAATACATTAATAGCAGTAGTACTCAAAGGTCATGTGAATTGGGATTTCTTTCAAACTGAATTTAAAAAGAAATACATCAGCCAGAGGTATCTTGACAAGAAAAGGAAAGAGTTCTTAGAGTTGAAGCAAAGTCGTAGATTTGTAGTGGAATATGAAAGAGAATTCGTGCAACTTGGCAAGTATGCTCGGAATGTATTCCTATGGAAGCGGTTATGTATACTCAGTTTGAAGATGGTTTAAACAAAGCCATCAAATTGTTGGTCGAGATTCTAAAGTTGAAAGAATTTTTTGTATTAGTGGATCAAGTGCATAAGGCTGAAGAACTTAGTAAAGATAAAAGAAAGGCCGATTTTGAGGCTCGTGACATAGGTAAATGACCAATGGGAAAATCATTTTCATCTCCATCTAAGAAATCGAAAGAATTTCACAGTCATACATCAACTTCAATCAAATTTTTGGGAAGAGATAAAGGGAAGCAACAATCAAGCTCGAGACCCTAGGCTACTTCTATAGCGAGTGTAGAGAATGTTTGAAATAGTAAGCCTGAATGTCATCAATACAACTGATGACATTATAGAGAGTGTAGATTAGGGGATGGATTATGCTTTAACTATGTTTCCTATAATCATTTTCTTCGAGATTGTCTTGCAAGGTCTAATAGAGAAAAAACTTAGAATATACGGGCGAGTAAAACTGTTGTGAGAAAGATGTCATCCAGAAACAGTAGTAATGTAGGAATTAGTTGAAATGGAATGAAAGATTTTACAGTTAGATTTGAAGTTCGAGCACCAGTTAGGGCCTATGCAATTCAAGCTCGTGAAGAAGCTTCGACACCTGATGCGATTACCAGTACATTTTCTATCTTTGATACTAATGTTAATGTTTTGATTGACCTAGGGTCAACACATTCATATATATGCACAACCTTAGTGTCAGATAAGAAATAGCTTTTGATTCAACTAAATTTGTGGTCAAAGTAACTAATCTGTTAGGCTAGTATGTGTTAGTTGACCTCGAAGATTTGGGATTGCAACTTTCCGGCTGATTTGATGTTATTACAATTTGATGAGTTTGATGTGATTCTTGGCATAGATTGATTGACTTTTCATGATGATGTGAATTGTAGACGAAAGTAGATTTTATTGAAATGTTAGAATAATGAAATAGTTCGGGTTGAATCAGATAGTTGTGACAGTTCAACTAATATCATTTCAGCTATGTCAGCTCAAAAATATGTTAAGAAAGGTTCCAAGGCGTATCCAGGTTATATACTTGATACCAGGGCTTTAAAATAGAAATTAGAATCAATTCCGACTATTTGTGAGTTATCGGCTACTGCTAATTAGAGAGGTTGAATTTGCTATTGAGTTAGTATCGAGATCTTCTCTGATATCGATAACTCCTTATAGAATGACACCTACAGAATTGAAAGAGTTGAAATCACAGTTGTAGGAATTGACAAACAAAGGGTTTGTTCGACCTAGTTTTTCTTCCTATGGTGGTGCACCTGTATTGTTTTTTAAGAAAAATGATAGGTTAGTGTGATTGTATATGGACTATAGACAGCTTAATAAAGTCACAATCAAAAACAAATATTCAGTGCCACAAATCGATGATTTGTTTGGTCAATTGAAAGGTGTAGTAATTTGTTCAAAGATTGATCTCTGTTCTAGATATTATCAGCTATAAGTTAAAGATTCTAATGTGCCGAAGACTACTTTTAGGACTAGGTACAGACATTATGAAATTTTAGTTATGCCATTCGGTTTAACAAATGCACCTGCAATGTTTATGGATTTGATGAATAAAATATTTTGGCCGTATTTAGACATATTTGTGGTTGTTTTAATTCATGATATTTTGGTTTATTCTCGAGATGAAATTGAGCATGCACAACATTTGAAGGTAATATTGCAAACTTGCGCGAGAAATAGTTATTTGCTAAATTTAGCAAATGTGAGTTCTGGTTTCAACAAATTGGATTTTTGGGAGATGTTGTATCAATAGATGGTATTAGAGTGGATCCGAGTAAAATATCAAAAATTATAGACTGAAAGCCTCCTAGAAATGTTTTAGAAATCAGAAGTTTCCTAGGATTAGTTGGGTATTATCGGAGATTTGTTAAAGGGTTTTCGATGATCACTACACCGTTGACGAAGCTACTCCGAAAACATGTTAAGTTTGAATGGTCTGAAAAATGCCAGCAAAGTTTTGATCAATTGAACATATTATTGATTGAAGCCCCTGTGTTGATTTAGCCAGAGTTCGGCAAAGAAATCATGATTTTAGTGATGCTTCACTTAATGGTTTAGGTTGCATCTTGATGCAGGAAGGTAATATGGTAGCATATGCTTCCCATTAATTGAAAATGCATGAGAGAAATTACCAGACTCATGATTTGGAACTTGCAACTATTGTGTTTACTTTAAAGATATGGTGAAATTATTTGTACTAAGAAAAATTTCATATCTTTATGGATCACAAAATTCTGAAGTATTTTATGTCACAAAAAGAACTAAGTTTTAGACAACGTAAATAGTTGGAGCTGCTAAAAGATTACGGTTTGATCATCAATTATCATCTAGGAAAAGCTAATGTTGTTGCTGATGCTTTAAGTAGAAAATATTTATTTGCTTTACGAGATTTGAATACTCGATGGATGTTGATTGATGATGGTTCCATTTTAGCTAAATTAAAAGTTAAATTGACATTTCTGCAACAGATTTGTGAAGCTCAGATTGATAAACGAGAACAAATTGAAAAGACATCTGATTCTGAAATTCATGTTAGTTCTGATTGTATTTTTTATTTCTAAAATAGAATTTGTGTGTCGAGAAATTCTGATATTATATAGAAGATTTTACAGGAAGCTCACAGTAGTATTTAATCAATTAACCCTAGTTGTAACAAAATGTACGGTGATTTCAAACAAATATATTGGTGGCCAAGTATGAAACGTGAAATTTTAGAGTCTATATCTAAATGTTTGATTTGTCATCAAGTCAAAGCTGAGCATCAAGTACCTTATGGATTACTGCAACCTATTATGATTCCAGAATGGAAATGGGAGCGTGTTACAATGGATTTTGTATCAGGGTTATGTAAACTCGAAATTTACTACCTTTTTACTTAATAAATGTGTCAATCTCGAGTAATTATTATTGAAATAAGTGAAGTTTACTTAATTAGTAATTTTAGACATGAATTTAGAAAGTATGTGAAATTATGCTTAATTACATGATTTTCATGCATATTTTATATTAATTCATGTTAATTTATTACTGTATGTATTTTTCACTATGTAGGAGGACCATTGGAAACATGGTTTAAAAAAATAAAACATGGACATGTACAAGTTATCCATGTGGATGGCAAGACCATGCAATTTAGGGCATGAGTTTGACTACTTGACCCAATAAAGAAGGTGATGAAAAATTGACATGTCTATTAAGATTTGGACATGAAGAACCATCCAACAAGAGGAATTAAGAGCCCAAATTAATCACAAAAAGGTCCTTACAGTTGAAAAATAAACAGAATTCAACCCAACAACTTCTCTGTTGAAACCATCCACTCTATAGCTATTTTTAGCTTGAATTTAAAATTCAAATTGAGAAGACTTGGTCATGCCTTGCTCCTTGAAGCATGGCTGGCCACATGAGAAAAGGGAAGGAAGGAAATTTAAACCTATTTTTAGTAAACTTAAACCCTTACCTTCACCTATAAATACCTTGCCATCCTTCATCCTTCAACATTCCTCTCTCACTCTCACTAGTTTCCATCTTAATTCTTTTTACCTTTTTCCTTTGCATAGCCATCCATCCCTCCTCCATTATTTATTCTCAAAAGCTTTGTAAAAAGAACTCCTTAGCCAGCTACCCCTTAAACACTTAAAAAAAGAAGCATCAAGCAGAATGAAAGAGCACATCAGTTAGAATAGATCCAAAAGGCTGCTGAACTGAATCAGTCAGAATAGATCTGAAAGGCTATTGAACTGAATAGTGTTTACTCTTTCCTCTTGTTATTTATTTTAATCTGTTTGCTTTGAGTTTATTTTTTTTACATCAACAATGATATTTTAAATCCTATTTGCTAAGATGATTATATTAATTCAATAAGATCTATTTTATTCATGGGCTCAATCAATCATATTTTCAATTAATATCATGATGCACTTCATTCATATGTGATTGGGTGCACTTAGATTAGCTGAGCAATTCTAACTAGACGACGACTAGTGCTTAATTTAGATCCTTAAACTCGACTAAGTTAAGGTTCGTAATATCTCTTGTTAGCTCTATTACATTGCATATTTTTAGGTTTATGTAATTAAACAGTTGCAAACGTAAATGTCCCTATGACTTTACATAAATTCTAAGAAACCCTTAGTTAATATGATCAGTAAAATGCATATTTAACTAAGTAAAAGATTCTGAAAGGACTTAATTTTGTTTCCAAACTCATGAAAGATTGAGTTGCTGTGGAAGTATTTCCAAACATTGTTAAGCATGATAAAGTAAATTGAATTGATTAATATAATTATCTTAGCCCATTTAAAGTTGATTATTTTTGTTGCTAAAGCCATTCATTCATACATTTAGGTAAATTGCATCTAGATTAGAATTGCATAGGGATCAATCTTTGCATCTAATTAATTTACTTAGTTTAACCATCACCATCCAAATTATTGAATTTTTTCATTAAATTGTAAAGTTATGATTTTACAAATATTTGGTTAACCTTATACAGTCCCTGTGGAGATGATAACTCATTTTCCTTACTTATTACTTGAACAACTATGTACACTTGCACAAAACTCGTTACAGGTTACCCTTGTCTCCATGGAAGAAAAATGTTATTTGGGTTATTATTGATCATTTGACTAAATTCTTACATTTCATTCTAGTACATATGTATTATTCATTTGAAAAGATGGTAGAATTATACGGTTCTGAGATTGTTAAACTGCATGGGATGCCATTGTCTATTATTTCCAATAGATATCCACGGTTTACTTCTAGATTTTAGAGTAAATTGCATGAAGCTTTGGGTACTTGAATACATTTTAGTGCAACATTCCATCCACAGACCGATGGTCAGTCTGAGTGAGTGATACAGACACTCGAGGACATGCTCCGTTGTTGCATTTTAGAGTTGAGGGTAGTTGGGAAAAAATTCTTCCATTGGTTCAGTTTGCATATAATAATAGTTACCAGGCGAATGTTAAAATGGCGCCGTATGAAGCCTTGTATGGTTGGAAATGTACAACTCCATTATACTAGACCGAATGGAGTGAGAAAAAGCTTTTCGATGTTGATTTGATTTGAGAAACTGAAGAAAAAGGCAAAGTAATTCGTGATTATTTGAAAGCTTCTTTTGATCGTCAAAAATCATATGCGGATTTGAAAAGAAAAGATATTAAATTTCAAATTGGCGATAGAGTGTTCTTAAAAGTATCGCCTTGGAGAAAAATTATTCGTTTTGGCTGAAAAAGGAAGCTTAATCCACGATTCATCGGGTCGTACAAAATCATCGAGAGAATTGGGCCAATAGCTTGCCTTTTAGCTTTACCATATGAATTATAGAAAATTTAGAACGTGTTTCATGTATTGATGTTACGAAAGTATCGATCTAACCCTTTACACGTGATTTCGCCTGTTCATGTAGAAATTCTGCCAGATATGTTATACGGTGAACAACTGATTAGAATTGTAGTTCGAGAAGTTAAAAAAATTATAGAATAAATGTATAGCTTTGGTCAAAGTTCTCTCTCATCATTATGGGGTCGAGGAAGCTACCTAGGAACCAAAAGAAGCTATGAAAGCGCAACACCCGAACCTATTTTCTGGTAAGATTTTCGGGGACAAAAATTTCTTTAGGGGGGAGAGTGGTAACAACCCATTTTTAGTGGTATCAGAAATGGTGATCTCAGGACCATGATTTCGATGAGGGAGTAAATATTTTAATATTTATTTAAGGTCTGTGGGGTTATAATAGAGTCATATTAAAGTTGCATTAAGAAAATTTGAAGTTTAAATAGTTAATTAGGTAAAAAGAACTAAATCGTAATAGAAGAAAATTTTGAATTCTATTAGTTAAATGGGTTATTTGACTATGGAAAGGAAAAATAATGAACTTAGATGGTAACTATACCATATATGTTGATAGTGGACAATTATGGACATGTTTATGCTAGTTTTAAGTTATAACATAAGGGCAAAATAGTAAATAATTAAATAAGCATGAAATAAATAAAACAAAGGCTAACATCTTTTTTTTTTTGTTCAGCCAAAAATACCATTGAAGAAGGAGTTGGAGGTTTCGGCTAGACTTATTTCATTGCATGGTATGTGTTTGAGTCCCATTTTTTTGAGCTCATTTCAGCTTAAAATGTAACACCCCTAACTCGAAACTGTTATCGAAACAGGGTTACAGAGCATTACCAGAACCTACAGATTAAATAAACAAATGTTCTACACCATACAGTATTCATGTCTGAAATCAATAATAAAGCCCCTTATATGAACCCTCAAGGTCCAAAACATGCATTACAAACGGGTCAGGACAAAATTGGGTACTCAGAAAATTTTTCGCAAAATCTCAAAATTTTTCCTAGATGTAGGGGCCACCGTCCGTGTGGCTCACAAGCCGGGGACACGCCCGTGTCTCTGACCGTGTAACTCTCTAACTTGGGTCACACGGCCAATCTGCACGCTCGTGTTCGAGGTCGTGTGAGGGTGCAAGGGCCACACGGCCGATCCACAGGCCCCTGTGCTACGTCGTATGTCACACACGACTGAGACACACGCCCGTGTCTCTGCCCGTGTGGACAAAAATAGGTTGCTTTCCAAGCCGCATTTCTCACACAATTGGTCTTCCTCTTACACCAATGCTTAAACATATTTACAAGCCATCTTAAAACAATTAATTCAAGTCAAAACCAAGTCTCATGCATGACATATCATCACATACAACTAATGTGCTCTTAAACACCTCAAATGCCACTTTACCATCATGTAATTAAATATACAAACTTACTTAACTTATCGAATTCACCTATATGCATATTTTATCAAATATTTTAGAATTAATTTTCAATATGCCAACATGATTTCTATTAATCAATCATTTAAGCACACACCAAACATGTTATAGCCTTATTTATACATATCAAAACATGTTCATCACAAGCCATTCTTATGGCTAGTTATAACCCAATCATTTACATGTCAACATTGGCTAATTAACCTATACATGCCATTATAACCATAATTAATTTACCATATATACCAAGATGGGCCGGTGGATAGTGTGAGTGATCTCCAATGATGCTTTCAATCCAGCGAGCTTCCAAACTACTATAAAACAAGGGAAAATAAAATAGAGTAAGCATTTCATGCTTAGTAAGTTCGTATAACATGGTAAATAAATTACCATATATTTATGTTCATAATAAACATGCAAGGCACTATAAACAAATTTTATCAGAAGCCCTAAGCACAAATCTTCATTATGTTAGCCAAGTAATCACATATAATAGTCTTTAATCATGGATGAACAAAGTCATCAAGCATGTTCCACATTCATGTAACAACCAATTCATGCGTTTATATCAGGTAATGTCATTTTCATGTACTTCATGTACATATGGGTAACAGTTTGTTTCTAAGTCATACTATCTCATATAAACATCAAGAAACATGTATGGGCTCAATAACAACCAAATTCCCATATATATATACTTTCCACATCATGAATTCATATAACATATACAAATCATACCCATGTATTTCAAGTACATTTTCATAATATTTTTTACTCAAGTTCAGATTATTTCATGTTAGGATTTTGCTCATTAAAACAATTAAAATATCAATAGAAACCCAGGAAAATACACTCGAAGTGTACAAATCTATAATCTTAGATGAACATATTCAACAAACAAGTTTCATGTTCATGTATCACCATCTCATACTTCCATATATCATGTATCATCATTTTCATGTATTTCAGGCAGATACATGTAATAATTCATTTCCTGTTAATATTTTCTCATGTCAGGATTTTTCCTATTGAAATTATTTGAAAGATCGATGGATACACATGTAGTACACTCGACGTGTACAAATTAGAAATCGTTAATTCATATACAGGGGTACCCATAGCGGCACATAATTAGGAAGCACACTCTCGAGCCATATATTAGGATTCTCATGTGAGCCACGTAACAGGAAGCTTATCCGAGCTAAATCAGAAAACTCATAAGAGTTTAGAATAGGAAGTTCACAAAGAACTTTTAATCAGAAAGCTCAAGAAGAGCTTATCAGGAATGCTCACAAAGAGCCATGTAACAGGAGCTCCAGATAGCATAACAAGAAGTTCAAACATGCCATGTCAGGAAGCTCATAAGAGCTTATATAAGGATGCTCACAAAGATTTGCATTTCTGTATGCAATAAATGCTAGATCACAACTGATTGAATCGTGTAGGACACTCACAAAGGGCTGCGGTAGTGCGCAACACATGCAGGATCACTACTAATCAGGATGCTCGTAGGAACTATATAATAGGACGCTCGAGAAGGCTTATAACAGGATTGCTCGTCCGAGCTATATTCTGTCCATAACATATGCAAGACCGCATTCAATATGGAAAATCATGTATCCATCGAATTTCATTATTCAAACGGAACTGAACATTTTTCGAACATTATTAATTATGTGATTATTTCATACATTTTTAACATTTATATAATTCATATAAACACATACCACACTCAATTCAAGCATAAAAATAAACACAATTTAGTTACACGAACTTACCTCAATAAATGTTTGTGTACGTAAAATCTACTAATTTGATACTTTTCTCTTTTCCTCATTCTAACTTTGAATTTGGTCTATCCAAATCTATACGAGTAAATTTAACATCAATTTAATACAATTCATACTCAATTCAGTCCAATTCACATCTTAGGTAACATTATCATTTTGCCCCTAAACTTTTAATTAATAACGATTTCGTCCCTAGGCTCAGAAAATGAAATTCATGCAGTTTAATCCTTATTCCAAGCCTAGCCAAATTTTAGATATAAAATTTATTGCCCATGTATTTCATAAAGTACAGAATTTTTTCTTGAATCATAATTTCATCAAAATTCACTTTACAAAAGTTGTTTATCTATCAACAACCTTTCATTTTCTACCATAAATTTCAAAATTTTAGCACTTACATCCATGGAAAAATTTCTATACTTTGATATATTTACAAATTAAACCCCAAAATAGATAAATTAAGCTATTCTGATCTCAAAAATATAAAAATTACTAAAAACAAGACAAGATTACTTACTCAATTAAGCCAAGAAAGCTTGTTTTCTCTTTCCTAGGGTTTCTATTTAATTTTGGGGAATAAGATGATAAAATTGATGATATTTTCATTTTTTTTTATCATTTATCATCTTTTATTATTTCACTTTCTGATTTCATCCTTTTCTTTATTTTATTTTCCATGGATGAATCATCATCCTTAACAACTAAGCATTTTTAATGGTCTATTTACCATTTAAGGACCTCAAATTTTGAATTCCATAGCTATTTAATCCCTTTAGCTATTAGAACTCAACTTTTACACTTTGTCCAATTTGGTCCTTTATCAAATTAAACATATAATCAGTAAATTTTTTTATGAAATTTTCATAAAAAATTATTATCATACTATAGATCATAAAATAATATTAAAATAAATTTCCTTTTCGAAATCAGATTTGTGGTCTCAAAACCACTGTTCTGATTTTATCGAAAATGGGTTGTTATACTTAGCCCGGGGGTTAAATTGCAAAATTGTTTAAGGTTGAGGAATATGCAATGAATGAAAGTGATGTGGTTGTGATGTTAATTGATAGTTTATTAATTTTGATTGTTAAATAACCATGATTTGTTAAGTGGATTTTTATGAATGTAAGGTAGGATTAAATTGCTTAATTGAAGATTTTCATGTATATTGTATGATGTAAGGGAAAAATGCAAATTATTTAAGCGTAGGGAAGAATTGGTTATCATGGGTTTAAGTTAAAATGGTTAAATTTCAAGTTATGAGCTTAAGGACTAAGTTGTGAAAAAGTTAAAATAAAAGGGCTAATTTTGTAATTTCATTATAATATGAATTATATATTGAATTGAATACTTGAGGTTATTTGAAGTGGTAAATTGAATGAAATTATTTATTTAAATCAAGATAAGCAACAATCAAACTTAAATCGGGGAAAAATAAAAGCTTTGGATTAGTCTCTAACTCTACTTTTGCAACTATAGTTATCGAGGTAAGTTGGTATGAATTATAACCTTGTTAATGATAGTTTAATTGATTATCTATTATATTATGTTAGGACTACTCCAGCCTATCATGTTTCCTGAATGGAAATGGGATCGGATTACTATGGATTTTGTATCAGGGTTACTGTTAACTCCGGGGAAGAAAGATCTCATTTGGGTAATAGTTGACAGATTGACTAAATCGGCTCATTTTATTTCGGTACGTACGGATTATTCTCTTAATAAGTTGGCTGAATTGTATATCAGTGAGATTGTTAGACTTCATGGGATACATTTGTCGATTATTTCGGATAGAGATCCAAGATTGACTTCGCGGTTTTGGCAAAAATTGCAAGAGGCATTAGGTACAAAGTTAAATTTCAGCACTACTTTTCATCCACAAACTGATGGATAGTCAAAGAGAGTGATTCAGATTCTTGAAGACATGCTCAGATGTTGTGTATTAGAATTTCAAGGTAGTTGGGAAAGATACTTACTATTGGTGGAATTTGCTTACAATAACAGTTATCAGACAAGCTTGAAAATGGCACCTTATGAAGTGTTGTATGGTCGCAAGTGTCGGACACTGCTGTATTGGACTGAACTCACAGAAAACCAGATTTACGGAGTTGATTTAATCAAGGAAACTGACGAAAAAGTGAAAGTGATTCGAGACTATTTGAAAGCTGCTTCAGATAGGCAAAAATCTTATGCAGGTTTGAAGCGAAAAGAGATTGAGTTTCAAGTCGGTGATAAAGTGTTTTTAAAAGTGTCTCCGTGGAAGAAAGTTCTTAGATTCGATCGGAAAGGCAAGTTGAGTCCACGTTTTATCGGACCGTATGAGGTAATTGAAAGAATTGGCCCGATAGCGTATCGGTTAGCATTACCACCAGAATTAGAGAAGATTCATAATGTATTCCATGTATCTATGTTACGTCGGTATCGTTCGAATCCTTCACATGTGATTTCACCGACAGAAATCGAGTTACAACCGGATATGACTTACAATGAAGAATCAGTTAAAATTTTAGCTCGAGAGGTCAAACAACTAAGATACAAAAGTATCGCTCTCGTGAAAGTATTGTGGCAAAAACATGGGGTAGAGTAGGCTACATGGGAGCTCGAGGAAACTATGAGGAATCAATACTCACACCTGTTTACTAGTAAGATTTTCGGGGACGAAAATCCCGAAAGGGGGGAGAGTTGTGATATCCTGAATTAGGGCATAATCAGAATAGTGGTTTCGTGACCAAAAATCTGAGATAGAAATAATTATTTTATAATTATTTTGAGGTTTATGATATGATTGCATGATTTTGTGAAAATTTGGTGGCGAAATTCTATGTATAAAGTGCTTAAGTTGAAAGTAGGGACTAAATCGAATAAGTTTCAAAACTTTCATTCTAGAAGTTTTTAGTATGAAACTACTTTGGAATATTAATGAGGAGGTCTTAAATAGAAATTTGACCAATTTCTAAAATTTTGGACAAAAATGGGCTTGTACATGAAAATTTTCAAAGAAAGGTATTAATGGTATTTTGGTCATTTGTATATTAAATGAAATAAAATGAGAAAAAAAACACAAAATAGTCATCTTCTCCATATAGTTGCTGCCGAATTTTGGTCTCTCCATAGCTAGGGTTTCTTCAACTTTTAATCCTTGATTGTAAGTGATTTCTATGCCCGTTTTTAATGTTCTTTACATTTTTGAAATCCCGATAGCTCGATTTAGCTTATGCTAGCAATAATTCAACCTAGGGTTCATATTTGGAAAAATACTCATAGGTGAAATTTGTGTATTTTGGTGTTTTATGATAGAATATGAGGTTTTAAATTATGCTAGACAACTTGTGCTACTCGGTTTTAAGTGAAAACGAGAAAAAGGGTTTAATCGGTAAAAATACCTAGTAGTTATAAGTACATGTTAGAATGAGAATTTGATGTTGCTATAGAAGGGAAAAATGATCAGCATGTCATAAAACATAAGAAAATAGGATGAGGTTTAATTTTTTAGCCTTGGGGCAAAAGTTTAAATATGTGAAAATTTAAGGGCAAAATGGTAATTTTGCCAAAGTTCGTACTAAGGGCTGTTTTGATGAATGTATGTATTAAATAACTTAATTTGGTATTATAGATCAATAGAAACAAGATTCAAGTCGTGATCGAGGGAAAAACAAAGTTTACGAGGAATAGGCTCAATTGCTAATATTTTGTATCGAGGTAAGTTCATGTGTAAATGTAGTAACATAATTGTCATTTTAAGTAATTTAATGTTATTTATGTGATATGATGATTAATATCATGAAATATTATGCTTTATGGTTATTATTGAATAATATGTAAATTATGAATTACTACCGAGTATCAGTTCCGATGTTCCGTGGAAGACGGAAAAGATTTGTAATCGAGGAAAAAAGCCCGTTTGAACCTTGGGAATAGATTAGAATACAAGTGACATGTCACTAGGATGGTTGAGCATCCGAACTCGTTGAGTTGAGTCCGAGTTCACTTATGGATGCAAATGTCCGAACTCGTTGAGTTGAGTCCGAGTTCGTGAGATGTAACTAGGCATCCGAGCTCGTTGAGTTGAGTCCGAGTTCACTTATGCATGCGAACGCCCGAGCTCGTTGAGTTGAGTCCGAGTTCGCTTATGGGCGGGTTACATGGTAGCTTGGCTACATATGTGGCACTTATGTACAAACTTTCCATATATTCGAATTATATTCCGATGTGTTCAACGGGTGAATCTTAAGGGAATAAGGAGAACGCCTAAAACGAAGGTGACATGTTGGTAAGTGTGGTGAATGAAAAAATTTGACAGGTATGTGCTTAAATCTTCGGGATTAGAACTTGGTATGATGAAATTGTAGCATGATATTAAATGCAAATGTAACATGAATGTCTTGGTGTTGTTTATGCAAATGATGTTTTTATGTGGAATTGCATGATTATGTTACTTACTATTTGCATGTGAACTTACTAAGCATTTATGCTTACTCCTTCCTTTTCCTTCATTGCAGTTTTGACAAACCGACTTGAGAATCGGGATAGGTCGAAGACTCTTTCACACTATCCGAAGGCCTAAATTGGTAAAATGGCTTGTATATTTTGAGTGTGACATGTATAGCACTATACTCACTTTGTGTAAATAATCTTATGATATGGTTATGGTTTGGTAAGAAAAGGTTTGGAAATGATTAGCCATTGGAATGACCAATCTAGATCATATTTGATGTCATGTATGTTTAATGTGTTACTTAGTCCATGGAAAACCATAAAATGGTGAAATTGGTTATAAAACAGAATCACACAGCAGCAGTGACGTGAATTAGAAAAATTACTAAAAATAGTATAAATATAATTAGATGATGAATAAAATATTTAATCGAAGACTAATGAATCTATTTTCATGTGAAAGAAATAAAATAGGTAAAAGAGTTGTATTTTATAAGATATTTATATTTTTGTGAAACAGGGCAGAGCGATTTCTGAATCCCCTGTTCTGAATTTGGAATTTTACCAAAAATTATACAAAAATAATTAGAAGTTATGCTCTATATGTACAGATTCCTTATTTAGTATAGTTTTAAGAGAAAGAAACGGCATAGTCTTTTGAGTTTTGTACAAAGAGATAAGTGATTCGTAATACATAGAGGGCAGAGAAGTTGTACCCTGAAACCGGGGAGACTTTAACTAATAAACTGTACTAATTGGCCCAACCAAAAATTCTAAAAAAAATTAGTAAATATATATATGAGTCTAGTTTCAGGGAAAATTTACGAAATTGGATTTTGATTTTCGGAATTCGAGATATGAATTTTTAAGCGATCAGTGATTTAGCTTAGCCAACTTTGTCCGGGAATTTAAAAATAAATTGTTTAAGCTGTTTAATTGATGAAATTAAATTTAGTAACACCTCGTGCTCGACTCCAGCGACGCTCTCGGGTACGGGGCGTTACATGAAATGTGTACTATGTTTGAGAACAAAGGTAAGTATATGTACAAGTGATGATATGTGATATAAGTATGAGAAAGTAAGTTATTTGTGCAAATGAATTGAGCATATGGGAAATGTACATGAATTATGTGGTTTGTGATAGTATCTTGGCCATGAAGTATTTATAATTTTGATGTTTATATGCTTAAGTTGATAAGTTTATTTGTATATGGCTTACTAAGCTTTTGAAAGCTTACTTTGTATATGTTTGCATTGTTTTATAGATATCATAGCTATCAGGAGCTCGGGGATCGTCGAAGATCATCACCACACTATCGAACTATATTTTGGTACCTTTTGAAAATGTATATATTGAAGTATGGCATGTATAGGCTAGAAGGTTGTGAATATGTTTTGTAATGTGTATATCTAGCCATGTGATATGGCTTGATTTTGGATGTGATTATGAATAAATTTTGGTATACGCTTTGTATTCAAAAATGGTATGTTTTGATGTACTATTGAATGACCAAGTGAAATAGTCAATTTTGGTAAGTTTCGGTATGTGTATATTTGAAGAATTGGTAAGTTTATGGCATGAGATTGAATGAAGTAAATTGAGGTTATGAAACATAAGTTCTGGTATGACTTTGAATTATGTTTTGACATGATTTTGGTATGGTTATAAGCATGAATTTGGTTGTTTATGATATAGCATGAATGGTGTGTGTTTTAGTGTATGAATTGGCTGGAAATTGATATGAAATATGCTTGGTTTTATGCTTGTAGGGATGACCAAAATGGGGTGGCAAATTGGACTTCCAAATGGCCTATTTTTGTCCACATAGGCAGAGACACAAGTGTGTGTCTCAGCTGTGTGCGACACAAGGTCATGTTGCAAGACCGTGTGTCCCCTAGGGTACCCTACGGTTTTAAGTCAGTCTTGAGCATGGCTAAGGCACATGGGCGTGTGGCTGGCCGTGTGCCCAAGTTAGTTTCGACCACGGCCAAGGCACACGGGCATGTCTTGCGGCCGTGTGATTAAGTCAGTATATATGCCCTGATTTGACACGGGTTAGACACACAGGCGTGTCTAATGCCATGTGAGGTACATGGCCTGTTCACACGGGCGTGTGACCTCTGTAACTTAGAAAATTTGTCTAAGTTTTGAAAAATTTTGTATGTGTTCGGTTTAGTCCCGACCCCTTTCTAAAGCATAATTATGGTCTTGATGACCTATATAAGGGACTCTATAATGATATTTGACTATGTTTATGGATGAAGTTAGTAAATTGTTTGTAAAGTGTTTCGATTTGTCCGGTAATGCCTTTAACCCTAGTCCGGCGATGGATACAGGTAAGGGGTGTTACAACTATCCCAAGACAATCTCGACTTGAATCTTTCCATTCCCTCTTATGTTGCACTGAAGGCTCCTCATTAGGAGCTAATCTGCGTCCCTTTCACATCATTTCACTTATAGGAGACTTAAGCTGCCATAGCCAAAAAGCTTTAAAAGATAGGTTGAAGAAGATTATACTCTCCAAAAAGCCTTTCCTTTTTGTTTCCTTTTTACATGAATATTAATATTTACCAAATAGAACAGGTGTGCTTTCATCAGAATTATGTTGCCTCTGTACATACAAGTTGGTTGTACTAGGCTGCACAACTCACACATTTTTGTTTTTATCTGGACAGCTGTCAAGTGCAGCGACAATTCTAGGCGCAATCTGGAAATACTCATGTAGCAACATCAGTACCAAAACATGACAAAATTAAGGATAAATAGGCTAAGATCCACTGAGTTATAAAATGTAATTTACTAAACTGAAAATGCTAAAATATGTGCTAAAGATAACTAAATGGGGAAAAATTAACCAATAAGTAGGGAGAAAACATATGTTCTTTCCAGTACTATCACACACCCCCAAACTTGAGTTTTTACTTGTCCTCAAGTAGAAGAGAAACTAGCAAGGCTACATAAGAATTCACTAAGACAAATGATCGTTCTAGCAACTTGAATTACCTAAAGTTCCAATGAATGAGTCACATTCAGATGACAGATTATTGCATTGCATCGACAATACATAAGTATGAATGAATAAGATTACAACTTCATCAAAAGTAGCATCATGCTTTAAATCCTAAATTTTATCTACCAATACAACATTTATTGTACAATATATGTCTCCTTTTTTGTGAATAAGGGATATCGTTGCATTACTGTACCCTTGTTCCCGAGAAGTAATGATGGAGTGCAACAAACCCCTAGGGAGTACGTAATTACACTGATACACACTCATGCAGCGATAGCCTTTGGCCAAATTCATTTTTCTAACGCTTGCATTGGAGTGTTCCCTCTTTAACATTTCAAAATACACCCACTTTGGAGTGTCTCTTATTCATAACTATATATATATAAGCAGCTTTAAAAGGCAGATTCATTCAATATTCAAGGAATGCTACTAGTCATCTATTACTAATGCAACCTAAGTCATTCAACAAAGAATTGAAAGTACAATATTCAGTCAAATTTATCAAACTCATTCATTTATAATTCACATGATTCAAGAATTAAGCATAGAATGTAACAAAAATTTTCAAACAAATTCGCATTAACCACAAATAAACCTTGCATGCTTCATTAAACTCAATTTTTTTTTTGAAATGTGGGTGTTTCCAAACCCCATATGCATTCCCCCAAACTTAAAGTTTGCATTGTTCTCAATGCACTAAAATTAAAATACAATGACAATAGAAATGCAATGACAATGTGCACTAAAAAAATAAAAATTACAGCTATGTGCAATGCATGAACACTACAGCTAAAAAAACTGAAAATAAACTAACTTAGTTTTCCTCAGCCAGAAATGTGGCTGCACAATGTTTCTTCTTCCTCTTCTTTTTCTCCTCCTCCTTGTGCTTTTTGTCTTTAGAGTGCTCTCTCTTCTTTTCTTTGGGCTTCTCATGGTCCTCAGATCGCTTCTCAGGTGATATGCCCCCATTCTTGATGAGTCATAAGTGATAGTACAATATAGTACAATAGTAAAAACTGCGTTGACAATAAAGCCCAAGTGTGTCAACAATGGTACCTAATTATTCTGCAAAAAAAAAGAACTAAAACAAAATTGAACAAAAACAAAAAAATTAAATTAAATCACATAATGATAAATTCAATAAAAAATAAAAATTTCAACCAATTTAATGGTCTCTGTTTACTTTTAATTAATATTCCCAAAATTGTGTTTCAACTGTTGTCCATTCACTTTGAACTGGTGTCCATAATGTAAATCTCTGATTGTGACTACACCATGAGGAAATACTTTGACAACTTCAAAAGGTCCAGACCAACATGAGCGCAATTTACCTTGGTGTAATTTTAGTCTAGAATTAAATAATAAAACTTGTTAACCTGCGATAAATTGTCGCTACAAGATAATTTTGTCATGCCATCGTTTGGTCTTTTCCTTGTAAATTGAAACATTTTCATAGGCATTTCGCCTAATCTCCTCTAGTTTAGTGATATCCAATAACCTTTTTCTTTCCAGCAGCTTCATAATCCATGTTCACTTGCTTAATTGCCCATATTGCTTTGTGCTTTAGTTCAACTAGCAATTGACATGCTTTCCCAAAAACAATTGATATGGCAACATCCCTAATGGTGTTTTGTATGCTGCCCACAATGCCCATATAATGTCATATAGTCTGGAAGACCAATCTTTCCTCGAAGGGTTCACAACCTTCTCAAGAATGTTTTTAATTTGTCGATTCGATACTATAGCTTGTCTATTAGTTTGTGGATGATAAGTAGTAGCCATTCTATGATTAACTCTAAATGTAACACCCCAAACCCGGCCCAGACGTTATGGCCGAATCCGACGTGCCACATTGAAGTTAAAAACCCATGTTTCATTTTAGTGTTAAAAATCGTCTTTTGTTAAGCTAAAGTGAATGGAAGCTGGGCACCAGGTAGGTATCCACAACAGAGGAGGTGAGCCATGAAGGCTGCTTAAGTACCAAGCTCTTCGATTGGATCCAATCCTAGACATGCCCACAACCATTGCCACACTTTGGTTGTATCGAGTTGAAATTCCTTTGAGTAGTTATTATCTTTGTTAAATCGAATAATCGTGATGTCGTGTTATTTTAAAAAAAACAAATATCGTTTTGGAAACGTGCCCTATGTCTATCCCATTTGAATTATTATCAACCAGTTTAAAGTTTTTGAAAATAAAAATAATCCCCGAAAAACAAAGAAGAAAATTTAGTTAAAATGGACTTATTACAACCCAAGATTAAATAGTAAATAAAATAAACTAAGGAAAATCAGTCACTTATTTCAAAGCCCAAAAGCGATCACCATGGCCACTCTGAATCCCCTCCGGCTCCAAGTCACCCACATTAAGGCCCACTTGCAAGGTTAAGGAAGGGGGTGAGTTTGGAAACTCAGTGTGTAAGAAAAACCCATCCAAAGCCCAAGTCAGCTCAAGCCCGTTGAGCCTAAGCCCATTCAGTTAACAGTGGGTACTGGGTCAAGTCCTTTTCGTATCTGATGAACGGGCCTTAGCCCCTTTTCAGATAACAGTATGGCCCATAGGCCCATTCCAGAATAGAGCAGTCATATTCATGTATACAAGCCCAACCCAGCCTATAACCAACCGCTAACTCCACCCGAACCAGCCCTAAACTCCATGTGGGGAATAGTTCGACCCACCCAGCCCTACACTCCACAGTTGCAGCATTGCTGCCCAGTTATCAGTAAATTGAGGCAAAGCCTCCAGTACGTGGATAGGCCACTTTCAGTACTTCCTCCATCAATATCCCAGTCCCATGCATCAGATAATAATAACATGGCATGCAGTAAATAACAACAGTCAAACATGCATTTTGGTCAACCTTAACCCTAGGGGTATCTCAGTAATTCCACTCCTAGGGGTAAATCTGTAAATTTTCCACCTATAAAGGTATTTCAATAATTTATCTATTTTAGGGTTTTCATGCATATACTCAGTTTTCACGTATTAACAAAAACATTTACCGAGGGTTCTTATAGAATTGGTCCTGCTGGCCCATTATCCCAATTTTAGCCCATTAAGCCCAAAAATATTGAAGGCATAGAAATCTTGCACTTTGCGGTCTAAACACTATAGTTTACTAGAAACGTTAATCGATTTACCTCCCGAGCATTCGCACACTCGCAAGTCCACAAAATACCGATTTTTTGGCATTTCAACTTTTCGGCTTTTGCCGATCTAGACTAAGAAGGGGTGTCAGTTACACACTTGTTTTATGACGATTCACTGACGAGATCCACACACGAACTACCTACAATTATATTACTACCACGTTAATCTAACTACTGAAACGAACTACATAATAACTCCTTACCTTATTCGGCCATAACACCTTAGGCACTAGCAATCCTACCTTTGCCGAAGTTTGCGACTAGACTTAGATCCCGTTGCTCCACCTGTCCAAGCCCTTGATCAGCAGCCTCTAGATCACCTTACTAACAAGACAAAACAGTTATCACAACCCTTTAGGGCTACAAGTCCAAGTCGACAGCCTCCCTAACCTTTAGGGGTTTCGGCTTTTCTAAAATACAAAATAAAGACTAGATTGAAAAGACTTACCACTGGTTCCTTCGGTCAATGATTTCAATTAATCTCTACTCAATTTTTATGCCGATCTAAGCCCTCAAATGATAACAAAATTCGAGCCTTCAGTGATCTCAATATTCGGCTAAGTCCCTAAAAGTGTGGGGTTTTCGACTTTTGCTGGAACTGTGTAAAGAATGATGAAATAGGAGGTCTTGCTGTGGTCTAGTCGACAGAAACTTAAGGTTTAGAGAACTAGGGAGTCGGTCAAGAATGATGAAAAAGATAAGAGAATTAGCTAGAAGAAATCGGGACAGAAGAAAGTATACTTTTCGGGATTTCGGCTTTTTAAGGCAAATGGCTATGAAGGTTTTAGAAACGTTTGAAGAAAAAGATGGAGATGCACAGGTGGATAGAGAGATTCGGCTATAGAGGAAGAGAAGAAAAAGAAAAAGTTGATGAAGAGAGGAGAAAAGAAAGAAGAGGAGAATGGTCAGGAAACGGCACAATTTTCCCATAATGCCGAATTTATACTGGCACTTAACCTAGCCGAATTTTGCCCCCTAAAGAACCCCTTGGCTAGCCAACTCTTGCTCCTCAAGAGTCCACCATTCAACCAACACTACTCTCCCTAATCAGCTCCTAAATCCTCTCCCTTATCCCCTCCTTACTCAATCCCTTAAGCAATTTAAACTCCTCCCCGATGCAGACTTTCACTTGGTTCCATTACTTACCTTTTACGTGCATAAAAAATTAATATCACTAATTTGCTTACCTTGCGACTCGAACCTTAGTTCTCCTTGGTCATCCACACGCCACCTCTAAAGCCCCCCAAGTGATGTCACAAGCCAGCTTACGACAGGCTTCCCTGTGTTTTATTTTACCCCATTAATACTTAAAAGCCCAACCAACTAGAACCCCTTTTTCTTATGGAATTAAAATTAATTAAAACTACCGGGTTTTTAACCTAAGCTTCAGCCTTCTAGAGGCCCACTAACCTAAGTAAATCCACGCCAAGCAGACAAAACACCAAAAATTTAAAATTTGCCAACATTCACAGAATTCTTGAAAATTGGTGCGTTACAACTCTACCCCCTTAAAGAAATTTCGGCCTCAAAATTTACCTAATCCAAATAGTTGAGGGTATTGTTGACGCATAGTCTCTTCTGACTCCCAAGTAGCCTCTTCCTTTCCATGATTACGCCACAGCACTTTTACCAATGGAATCGACTTCCTTCTTAAAACTTTAACCTCTCTATCTAAAATTTGTATGGGTTCTTCTTTAAAGGTCAAATCAGTCTTTACTTCAATCTCCTCCATTGGCACAACATGTGAAGGATCCGATCGATATCGTCTTAACATAGACACATGAAAGACGTCATGGATTCTGTCCAACTCCGATGGTAATTCTAACTGATACACTACTGGCCCTACCCGTTTAAGAACCCGATAAGGCCCTATAAACCGCGGACTCAATTTGCCTTTCTTACCGAACCTCAAGATCTTCGTCCAAGATGAAACCTTCAAGAAAACCTTGTCCCCAACAGCGAACTCAATCTCTTTGCGCTTTAGATCCGCGTACGACTTCTGTCTATCAGATGCCTCCTTTAAGCGATCTCTTATCAACCTAACCTTACTTTCAGTATCTGCCACCAACTCTGGTCCAAGCACTTGTCGTTCACCCAACTCTGTCCAACACGTAGGTGTACGACATCTCCGCCCACAAAGTGCCTCATATGGAGCCATCCGAATACTTGTTTGGTAGCTGTTGTTGTATGCAAACTCTGCCAATGGTAAGTAGTCCTCCCAACTACCACGAAAATCGATAATACAACCTCTTAACATATCCCCCAAAATTTGAATAACCCTTTCCGATTGTCCATCTGTCTGTGGGTGAAAGGTAGTACTGAAATCCAATCATGTACCCAATGCCTCTTGCAACTTCTGCCAGAATCGAGATGTAAACCTAGGGTCTCGATCAGAAATAATCGACACTGGCACTCCATGCAGTCGCACTATCTCTGCCACATACAACTTGGCCAACTTTTGCGGTGAGTAATCGATGACGAACAGTATGAAATGGGCAGATTTCGTTAACCTATCCACAACTACCCACACAGAATCTTTCTTGGTGGGTGTCAAAGGTAGCCCACTCACAAAGTCCATAGTTACTCTCTCCCACTTCCATAGTGGAATTTTTACCGGTTGCAGTAATCCAGAAGGCAATTGGTGCTCGGCTTTAACTTGTTGGCATGTCAGACATTTCCCAACAAATTCAGTCACCTCTCGTTTCAGTCCAGGCCACCAGTACACCTCTCGCAGATCTCGATATAACTTATTCCCTCCAGGATGCATGGTACAAGGTCCACCATAAGCCTCCTTTAAAATCAATCACCTCAATTTAGGGTCTTTCAGAATACAAACTCTTCCATGAAAGCACAGAACTCCATTAGTGTTCAGTCCAAATTCCTCATTCTCACCATTCTCAACTTGCCGAAACCGAAGAACTAACAAATCATCCTTCAACTGTTTTTCTTTAATCTGCTCAGTCCAAGTAGGCCTCACTTGCAACTCTGCCAATAGACTTCCATCATCGAATAGACTCAAACGTGCAAACAAGGCTCTCAAATCAGTAACAACCCTTCGACTCAACGCATCAGCCACCACGTTAGCCTTACCTGGGTGGTACTCAATCGAACAGTTGTAATCCTTAAGCAACTCAATCCATCTCCTTTGCCTTAGGTTTAGCTTCTTTTGAGTCAACAGATACTTAAGACTCTTATGGTCCGTGTAAATAATACACCTTTCTCCATAAAAGTAATGTCTCCAAATCTTAAGTGCAAAGATCACTACTGCCAACTCCAAATCATGAGTAGGATAGTTTCCTTCATGAGGCTTAAGCTGTCGCGAAGCATAAGCAACCACCCTACCCTCTTGCATCAGTACACATCCTAACCCCACATGCGACGCATCACTGTACACAGTGAAGTCCTTCCCAGACTCCGGTTGAATCAACACTGGCGATTCAGTTAGAACCTTTTTCAGATGGTCGAAAGCTTTTTGCTGCTTCTCAGTCCAGACAAATGCTACCCATTTCCTTAACAGTTTCGTCAATGGTGCAGCAATCAGAGAAAATCCTTCTACGAACCTTCGGTAATAGCTTTGCCAAACCCGAGAAAACTCGAATTTTCGATCATCGACTTCAATGGTTTCCATTCCAAAATCGCCTCAATTTTCCGAGGATCCACCTAATTCCTTCAACAGAAACCACATGACCTAGAAAAGTCACTTCTCGTAACCAGAATTCACACTTACTAAACTTCGCATGCAGTTGTTTCTCTCTCAGTACTTGCAGCACAATACATAGATGCTCCTCATGTTTCTTCTCGGTTTTCGAATATACCAGAATATCATCGATGAAAGCTACCACGAGTCGGTCCAAGTAAGGTTGGAACACCCGATTCATCAGATCCATGAAAGTGGCAGGTGCGTTCGTCAGCCCAAACGGCATAATCAGGAACTCATAATGACCATATCGAGTTCTGAATGCTATCTTATGAATATCCGCTTCCTTTACCCTTAGCTGATGGTATCCAGATCGAAGGTCAATCTTGGAAAATACCGAAGCTCCTCTAAGTTGGTCAAATAAATCATCAATTCTTGGTAGTGGGTACTTGTTCTTTATCGTCAGTTTGTTCAACTGGCGGTAATCGATGCACATGCCCATTGTCCCGTCCTTTTTCTTCACAAACAGGACCGGTGCTCCCTGTGGAGACATACTAGATCTAATGAAGCCTCTATCCAACAACTCTTGGATTTGAGCTTTCAGTTCCACTAACTCCTTTAGTGCCATCCTATAGGGTGCAATGGATACTGGAGCTGTTCCAGGCAGTAAATCAATTCCAAACTCAACTTCCCGATTCGAAGGTAATCCAGAAGCTCCTCTGGGAAAACATCTCAAAATTCCCTAACAGTCCTGACGATATCCACAGTCAGATCCCTAATTTCAACTTGATTTACAAAAGCCAAGTACGCCTCGCATCCCTTACGATTCAGTTTCTTAGCTCTTAAAGCCGATACCACATTGGACAAGTAATCTCTTCGTTCCCCAATAATCATCACCTCTTCATCCTCAGCAATTCTTAACGCCATCCTCTTAGCTGCACAATCCAGCGTTGCCCTATGCTTAGCCAGCCAATCCATCCCTAAGATCAAATTGAATTCTCCGAACAGTAACTCCATCAAGTCTCTACAGAAAATCCTACCTTGGGTCTCTAAAGGCACCTCCCTGAAGAGTTTCTCTACTTTAACCGAGTGACCTAAAGGACTTATCACAGTTACCCCACACACAGTCTCCTCAAAGTGAACACCCAATGCCCCAGAAATGACATATGCAACATACGAATGAGTTGACCCCACATCTATCAAAGTAGTATAAGGGATACCAGAGATAAAAAACGTACCAGTTATGACATCAGGTGCGTCACCCTCCTCACGGCGATGAGCACCATATACCAAAGCTAGCTGATGAGCCTCAGTATTAACAGTACCCCTACCGGGTGCCCCAAGTCCACGGCCATTACCACCGCGGCCTTGGCCACGACCTCTCGGCGGCGGCGGTCCACCTCGCGCTGGTTAGACAGGTTGCACAGCCCCTTGTTCAACCACTTGAGCCTGAGCTGGCCTCCTAAGACAATCCCTGATCCTATGTTCCTTTGATCCATAACGAAAACAAGCCCCAGAACACTTCCAGCATACCCCCAGATGCATTCTACCACAATCTCCACAAGCTTGTGGTCTAATTGTGTTCACCGGAACCGCTCGAACTTGTTCCTCCATCCTAGCTCTCTTAACATTTCGGTTCGCAGTACCAGCTGGTCCAGCATCCCTCCTAAATCGGTTTCGATCCCTGTCGTGGTTCTTTCGTTCGGCTTGCTTCACCTCTTTAGCTATCTTAGCCTTCTCTACCAGTGCAGCAAAATCGCGCTCTCTCTGCAGAGCTATGAGCACCCTTAGCTCATCCCTGAGGCCATCCTCAAAGCGAACACTGCGCTCATATTTGGTGGAGACAATGCCACTAGCGTACCGGCTCAATCGCAAAAACTCTGCCTCATATTCAGCAACGGTCTTACCACACTGGGTCAGGTTCAGGAATTCTTTTCTTCGTGCATCCACATAGCTAGCTCTGACATATTTCGCCTTAAAGGACTACTTGAACAGCTCCCATGTTACCCTCTCAGCTAAGGTACCCTCTCTCACAGTGATCCACCACTGATACGCCTCGTCCCGTAGTAATGACACCGCCCCTTTTAACTTCTGCTCTACTAAGCAATCCAGGTCATCCATAATCCGCTCCGTGGCTTCTAGCCAGTACTCCGCCATATTTGGGGCTACTCCAGATATACCCCTAAAAACCTCCACTCCGTTGGCCCGGAGTCGCTCCGAAATGGACCCCCTATTCATGGGCCCCACATTAGCTCCGGCCATCCTTTCCAAAACTCTTAACATGGCCTGGGACAGAGCGTCGTCCCCCGCGGCCTGATCATACGGCCCATTTTCACCTACCAGTGGTCGTGCTACTCCAGTGGGTATGTGTTCAGAAGACGAAGATCCAGCTTGAGTACTACCTCGGCCTCGACCACGGCCTCTTCCCCGAGTAGCTCTCGTACTCATTTCGGTTTATCTGATTACAAATTTTATGATATTAGTATAATGTTCAATTGTTTATTACAAGATGTCTTATGGAAATATAGCAGTTCAAGGATTGTTTTCGTAATGTCGTATCCTAGCTACAGTCTCATTTCTACTGCTTTCACGACTCTACCCTATCTAAAGTATCATAGTAGGGTCTCAGTTCTATTCATAGCATTATATCATTATCACATAACGTAAAAAGAGTATACTTACAGACTTGGTGTCAGAGATTCAGTGTGCCACTTCTTTCTCCAATCTATTTAAAACTCAAAAACCATGTTTTTGATCACATAAAATAGAAGTTTAAAATTTTGATTTTGAAACACCCTTGTAACACCCTCGTTTTGAAACTCTTGATTTTAGCCTCGTTTTAAAAACAAGAAAAACTTGAACCATTTTAACATGTATACCTTGTAAAACATCTTTCAAAAGAACTTCCCAATACCATTTCCAAAAATACCCTTCTTGGGCCTAAGTTTTCGAAAAGATTTTCGGACCCGATCCACAGCCAAGTTGTTGCAACTTGGCTCTGATACCACTAAATGTCACACCCCAAACCCGGCCCAGACGTTATGGCCGAATCCGACATGCCACATTGAAGTTAAAAACCCATGTTTCATTTTAGTGTTAAAAACCGTCTTTTGTTAAGCTACAGTGAACGGAAGCTGGGCACCAGGTAGGTATCCACAACAGAGGAGGTGAGCCATGAAGGCTGTTTAAGTACCAAGCTCTTTGATTGGATCCAATCCTAGACATGCCCACAACCATTGCCACACTTTGGTTGTATCGAGTTGAAATTCCTTTGAGTAGTTATTATCTTTGTTAAATCGAATAATCGTGACGTCGTGTTATTTTAAAAAAAACAAATATCGTTTTGGAAACGCGCCCTATGTCTATCTCATTTGAATTATTATCAACCAGTTTAAAGTTTTTGAAAATAAAAATAATCCCCGAAAAACAAAGAAGAAAATTTAGTTAAAATGGCCTTATTACAACCCAAGATTAAATAGTAAATAAAATAAACTAAGGAAAATCACCACTTATTTCAAAGCCCAAAAGCGATCACCATGGCCACTCAATCCCCTCGGCTCCAAGTCACCCACATCAAGCCCCACCGCAAGGTTAAGGAAGGGGTGAGTTTGGAAACTCAGTGTGTAAGAAAAACCCATCCAAAGCCCAAGTCACTCAAGCCCGGTTGAGCCTAAGCCCATCGATTAACATGGGTGCTGGGCCAAGCCCTTTTCGTAATACAAGAACGGGCCTTAGCCCTTTTTCAGATAATAGTATGGCCCATAGGCCCATTCCAGAATAGAGCAGTCATATTCATGTATGCAAGCCCAACCCAGCCTATAACCAACCGCTAACTCCACCCGAACCAACCCTACACTCCATGTGGGGAATAGCTCAACCCACCCAGCCCTACACTCCACAGTTGCAGCATTGCTGCCCAGTTATCAGTAAATTGAGGCAAAGCCTCCAGTACGTGGACAGGCCACTTTCAGTACTTCCTCCATCAATATCCCAGTCCCATGCATCAGATAATAATAACATGGCATGCAGTAAATAACAACAGTCAAACATGCATTTTGGTCAACCTTAACCTTAGGGGTATCTCAGTAATTCCACTCCTAGGGGTAAATCTATAAATTTTCCACCTATAAAGGTATTTCAGTAATTTATCTATTTTAGGGTTTTCATGCATATACTCACTTTTCACGTATTAACAAAAATATTTACCGAGGGTTCTTACCGAATTGGGCCCGCTGGCCCATTATCCCAATTTTGGCCCATTAATCCCAAAAATATTGAAGGCACAGAAATCTTGCACTCTGCGGTCTAAACACTGTAGTTTACTAGAAACTTTAATCGATTTACCTCACGAGCATTCGCACACTCGCAAGTCTACAAAATACCGATTTTTCGGCATTTCAGCATTTCGACTTTTTTCGATCTAGACTAAGAAGGGGTGTCAGTTACACACCTGTTTTATGACGATTCGCTGATGAGATCCATGCACGAACTACCTAAAATTATAGTACTACCACGTTAATCTAACTACCGAAACGAACTACATAATAACTCCTTACCTTATTCGGCCATAACACCTTAGGCACTAGCAATCCTACCTTTGCCGAAGTTTGCGACTAGACTTAGATCCCATTGCTCCACCTGTCCAAGCCCTTGATCAGCAGCCTCTAGATCACCTTACTAACAAGACAAAACAGTTATCACAACCCCTTAGTGTAATATCCTGATTTTGGGCCTAGTCGGAATAGTGGTTTTGTGACCGCAAAATCTGAGATAGAAATAATTATTTTATAATTATTTTGATGTTTATGATATGATTGCATGATTGTGTGAAATTTTCGTGAAGAAATTTTATGCGTAGACTGCTTAAATTGAAATTAGGGACTAAATCGAATAATTTGCAAAACTTGCATTCTAGAAGTTTCTAGTATGAAATTGTTTTGAAATATTAATTAGGATATTTTAAATAGCAATTTTACCAATTTCTAAGTCTATGGACAAAAATTGGACATGGATGGAATTTTTGGAAAGTTTAGTAGTAAGGGCATTTTGGTCATTTAGGGGTAAAATGAATTAAAATACAAAATTAAAAGCCAATTTTACTCATCTTCAACCCTATGGCCGAATATAGCAAGGGGAAACCATGGCTAGGGTTTTTCAAGCTTTCAAGTTCGATTGTAAGTCCATTCTAGCCCCGTTTTTCATGTTCTTCACGTTTTTGGAGTCCTGGTAGCTCGATTTAGCTTATGCTAGCAATAATTTAACCTAGGGTTTATATTTGGAAAAATAACCATAGGTGAAATTTGTGTATTTTGGTGTTTTATGATAGAACATGAGGTTTTAAATTATGTTAGACAGCTTGTGCTACTCGGTTTTAAGTGAAAACGAGCAAAAGGGCTTAATCGGTAAAAATACCTAATAGTCATAAGTACATGTTAGAGTGAGAATTTGATGTTGCCATATAAGGGAAAAATGATCAGCATGTCATAAAACATAAGAAAATAGGCTGAAGTTTAATTTACGAGCTTTGGGGCAAAAGTGTAAATATGCAAAAGTTTAGGGGCAAAATTGTAATTTTTCCAAAATATGATTTTGGGTCAATTTGAATAATGTGAGTCCTAATTAGACTATATTTTAAATGATAGAGCAAGGAAAATTGAAATTCGGACTAAAATGGGGAAAATACCAAGTTGTGGACGAAATTGTAAAAGTAGTCATTTTCGCATACTAGGTAAGTTCATGTGTAAATAATGTAGCATAATGGTTATTTTTAAGTTATTGATGTTAATTATATGATATGCTGATTTTTATCATGAAATATATGCTTTGTGGTTAATTTTGAACAAAATGTAAATTATGTGAGCTACTTGTTAAATACAAATTGTTACCGAGTATTGGTTTCGGCATTCTACGGAAGACGGCAAGGATATGTGTTCGAGGAAAATCCCGTTTGAACGTTAGGAATAGATTAGGATACAAGTGACATGTCACTAGGATGGTTGAGCATCCGAACTCGTTGAGTTGAGTCCGAGTTCACTTATGGATGCGAATGTCCGAACTCGTTGAGTTGAGTCTGAGTTCGTGAGATGTAACTAGGCATCTGAACTCATTGAGTTGAGTCCGAGTTCACTCATGGATGCAAACGCCCGAGCTCGTTGAGTTGAGTCTGAGTTCGCTTATGGGCGGGTTACATGGTAGCTTGGCTACATATGTGGCACTTATGTGCAAACTTTCCATGTATCCGAATTATATTCCGATGTGTTCAACGGGTAAAGTTCTACTTAAATGGAGGAATACTCAAGATGAAAGGGACGTATTGGTAAGTGTTGTGAAATGGATACTTTGAACAGGTATGTACTTAACCCTCGGGTTGAAAAATCGATATAACAACAATATGGTAAGATGATAAATGAAAATATGATATGAATGTCTTGGTGATAATTATGCAAATGATGTTTTATGTTTGCTTATATGGTTATGTTACTTGCTATTTGCATGTGAACTTACTAAGCATTTATGCTTATTCCCTCCTTTTCATTCCTTGTAGTGTTGACAAGCCACTCGTAAATCGGGGACGGTCGGAGGCACGCTCACACTATCCGTATACCATCTTGGCATAATGGCTTGTATATTTTGAGTATGGCATGTATAGCATTATAATCATTTTGTATATATGGTCTTATGATATGGTTATTGAGTAGTATAAAAATGTTTGGTAATGATTAGCCATTGGAATGGTAATTATGATCATATTTGGTGTTATGTATGTCAAATTGCTAGTTAATCCATGGAAACCATGAAATAGGTAAAATTTACCATAAAATAGATTCAGCATAAAGCAGAGAGTGACGTGAATTTGAAAAATCATTAAAAATAGTAGAGATATAATTAGATGATGAATAAAATATGGAATTGAATAATTATGAGCTATTTTCATATGGAAGAAACGAAACAGGTATATGAGTTATATTTTATGAGATGTTTAAATTTTTGTGAAACAGGGCC
This sequence comes from Gossypium longicalyx, assembly GCA_025698465.1. Lineage (NCBI taxonomy): Eukaryota > Viridiplantae > Streptophyta > Magnoliopsida > Malvales > Malvaceae > Gossypium > Gossypium longicalyx. The sequence continues at coordinate 47,729,596 of CM047005.1, read as the reverse complement.
AGAGCGATTTCTGGATCCACTGTTCTAACTTTGGAAATTCACAATAAATTGTATAAAAATAATTAGAAGTTATAATTTATATGTACAGATTTCTTATTGAGTCTAGTTTTAAGAGAAACAAACTTCATAGCCATTTAAGTTCTTTACAGAGAGATATCTGATTCGTAATACACAGAGGGTAGAGCAGTCAAACCCTGAAACAGGGGAGACTTTAACTAATAAACTATAGTAATTGGCCCAGCCAAAAATTCTAGAAAACAATTAGTAAATAGATACATGAGTCCAATTTCAGGGAAAATTTACGGAATTAGATTTTGAGTTTTGTAACTCGAGATATGAATTTTTAAGCCAATGTGACGCAGTTAGCCAGCTTGTCTGGAATTTCTAAAATTAAATTGTTTGAGCTGTTTAAGCAATGAATTAAGTCTGTTAACACCTCGTGTTCGACTCCGACAACGGTCTCGGGTACGGGGCGTTACACTTAGGGCTACAAGTCCAAGTCGACAGCCTCCCTAACCTTTAGGGGTTTCGGCTTTTCTAAAATACGAAATAAAGACTAGATTGAAAAGACTTACCACTGGTTCCTTCAGTCAATGATTCCAATTAATCTCTACTCAATTCTGATGCCGATCTAAGCCCTCAAATGATAACAAAATTCGAGCCTTCAGTGATCTTAATATTCGCTAAGTCCCTAAAAGTGTGGGGTTTTCGCTTTTCTTTGGAACTGTAAAGAAAGATGAAATAGGAGGGTTTTGCTGTGGTCTAGTCGACAGAAACTTAAAGTTTAGAGAACTAGAGAATTGGTCAAGAATGATGAAAAGGATAAGAGAATTGGCTAGAAGAAATCGGCACAGAAGAAAGTATAGTTTTCGGGATTTCGGCTTTTTAAGGCAAATGGCTATGAAGGTTTTAGAAACGTCTGAAGAAAAAGATGGAGATGCACAGGTGGATAGAGTGATTCAGCTATAGAGGAAGAGAAGAAAAAGAAAAAGTTGATGAAGAGAGGAGAAAAGAAAGAAGAGGAGGATGGTCAGGAAACGGCACAATTTTCCCATAATGCCGAATTTATACTGGCACTTAACCTAGCCGAATTTTGCCCCCCTAAAGCACCCCTTGGCCGGCCAAATCTTGCTCCTCAAGAGTCCACCATTCGGCCAACACTACTCTTCCTAATCAGCTCCTAAATCCTCTCCCTTATCCCCTCCTTACTCAATCCCTTAAGCAATTTAAACTCCTCCCGACGCACTTTCACTTGGTTCCATTACTTACCTTTTCTGTGCATAAAAATTAATATCACTAATTTGCTTACCTTGCGACTCGAACCTTAATTCTCCTTGGTCATCCACACGCCACCTCTAAAGCCCCCCAAGTGACGTCACAAGCCAGCTTACCACAGGCTTCCCTGTGTTTTATTTTACCCCATTAATACTTAAAAGCCCAACCAACTAGAACCCCTTTTTCATATGGAATTAAAATTAATTAAAACTACCGGGTTTCTAACCTAAGCTTGGGCCTTCTAGAGGCCCACTAACCTAAGTAAATCCACGCCAAGCAGACAGAACACCAAAAATTTAAAATTTGCCAACATTCACAGAATTCCCGAAAATTGGTGCGTTATACCATATCTCTTCAATAAGGCTGCCACTTGGTTGCAATGAAAGTGTGTACCCTGATCACTAATCAATACCTTTGGTGTGCCAAAGCAGGTGAGTATATGCTTGTGAAAAAATTTAAGCATTGTCTTTGCATCATCCTTTGGGACTACAACAGCTTTAACCCACTTCGAGACGTAGTCAACAATTACTAATATATAAAGGTTTCCAAATGAACTTGGAAATGGTCCCATAAAATCCATACCCCAAACATCAAACAATTCAACCTCCGTAATTGGCTGCTGTAACATTACATTGCATCGGGATATAGAACTAGTGTGCTGACACCTATCGTATTAATTCACAAAATTGTAGGCATCTTTGAATAATGAAGGCCAGTAGAATCCTAATTGGAGAACCTTAGCAGCAATTTGTATGCCACCGAAATGATCTCGACAAGGAGAATCATGATAGTACTTCAGGATTGAAAGCATCTCCTCTTCTGGAACACAACGCCGAATGATGTTGTCATTGCATAACTTTAATAAAAATTGCTCGTTCCAATTATACTTCACTAATTCACAAAGAAATCTTTCTTTTTTATGGCTTGTGGTACCTAATGGAAGTTTTCCACACATTAGATAATTAACCAAATATGCATAATAAGGGGTTGCATCAACAACAAATAACTTCTCATCTAGGAATGCATCGACAATATGAAGCATGTTCCTATATTTGCTACTAAATTCCAATTGAGACAGATGGTCTACAACTTGATTCTCTAAACCTTTGCGGTCTTTTATCTCGATGTCAAATTCTTGCAACAGTAAGATCCAGCATATAAGTCTTGGTTTTGCATCCTTCTTCGAAAAAAGATATCTTAATGTTAAGTGATCAGTAAATACGATAACCTTTGCATCGACAAGATAAGAACAAAACTAGTCAAAAGCAAAGATTACAGCCAACAATTCTTTCTCTGTAGTGGTATAATTGATTTGAGTCTCTGAAAAAGTTTAGCTAGCATAATAGATGGTGTGAAATAATTTTCCCTTGCGTTGTCTTAGAACAGCACCCACAGCAAAGTCGCTTGCATCGTACATAACTTCAAAAGGTTGAGACCAATCTAGTGCAAGGAAAATGGGTGCATTTACTAGCTGCTTCTTTAATTGAATAAAATGCATCCAAAAATGCATCATCAAAGAAAAATTTTTGATTCTATTCTAGTAATGAGCATAAGGGTTTTGTAATTTTTGAGAAATCTCTAATAAAACTTCGGTAAAACCCTGCATGCTTAAAAAAACTGTGAATACCTTTCATATTTGTCGATGGAGGTAGTTTTTTAATAATTTCCACTTTAGCTTTGTCTACTTCAATGCCTTGACTAGAGATGCGACGGCCTAACACAATGCCTTCAGTTGCCATGAAATGACATTTTTCCTAATTTAGAACAAGATGTGTGTCTTCACATTGCTTCAATACTTTATCCAAATTGTCAGTGCAATGATCAAAATCATTCCCATAGATTGAGAAATCATCCATAAAAACCTCTAAAGAAACTTCAATCATATTCGAGAATATTGCCATCATGCACCTTTGAAATATGGCTGGTGCGTTGCAAAGATCGAAAGGCATACGGTGAAAAGCAAAAGTACCAAAGGGATAGGTTCTCTTGATCCTCTAGTGTAATAGCAATTTGATTGTACCCAGAATAGCTATCTAAGAAGTAGTAGTAGGCTCTTCCAGCAAGCTTGTCCAACATTTGGTCAATGAAAAGAAGTGGGAAGTGGTCCTTCCTTGTGGTAGCATTCAGTTTGCGATAATCTATACAGACTCGCCATCCCATAGGAATATGTGTAGGAATTAATTTGTCTTTGTGGTTGCTAACCACAATGATGCCACTCTTTTTAGGAATGCATTGCACTGGACTTACCTAATTGCTATAAAAAATAAGGTAAATAATTCCAACATCAAGCCATTTTATAATTTCTTTCTTAACAACTTCGTTCATCTTATTTTTTTAATCTTTTTTGTTGCTCATCAATTGCTTGCCTTCATCTTCCAACTTGATCTTGTACATATAAAAAGATGGACTAATGCCTCGAATATCAACAATACTCCAAGCAATAGCTCGTTTATGTTACTTAAGAATATGGACCAATTTCTCTTATTGAGTTACATCCAGTGTTGCGGAAACAATAATTGGGACAGTATTATTAGCACAGATAAGTAGGTAGTGGTTTCAATTCTAGAGTAGGAGCTTCATTAATAGATTGCTTGAAAGTTGGAGTTGTTCTGTTGGCTAAGTGTAATGCCCCTAATCCGTATCCATCACCGGAACAGGGTTATAGAATATTACCGGAGTTTATAGTACAAACAAATAAAATTTCACTCATTTCATAACTTATCAATATTCATAATAGAACCAAAAAAAATCAAACATATTGTCCCTTATACGAGCCCCCAAGGCCCTAAATACACGTTAGAAATAAGTCAGGACTAAATCAAAAACTCGTAGAATTTTTTAAAAACATTGCAAATTTTTTTAAAGCTACAGGGGTCACACAGCTAAGGGACACGCTTGTGTCTTAAGCCGTGTAGGCATTCAAAATAGGGACACATGGCCATTCCTAGTCGGTGTCCTTACCTGTGTAACCCACTGAATTGGGTCACATGGCCAAGCCACACGCTCGTGCGCCAGGCCATGTACCCTTCGAAGTAGCCTCACATGCCCGTGTGCCAGGCCGTGTGCTAGGCTGTGTAACTGCCTGACTTGCAACCCTTTGAAAGATACAGGGGACACATGGCCGTGCCACCTGGTCGAGTGTCACACACGACCATGTCACCTGGTCGTGTGTCACACACGGCTAAGACATATGCCCATGCCTCTGCCCGTGTGGACGAAAGTAGGCCATTTTACAAGCAATATTTCTCACCTAAAATGGTATAACCCTACACCCAAAAATGCACATATACACAAGCTATAATAAGGCATCCAAAATAAGCATAATCAAGCCTTATACAAATGGTATGACCACATACAACCAATATTTCCTTAGGCACCTCAAATGAAAATTATAAACATGTTTAACCATGTATTCAATATAACCAAATGTTCAACTAAATAAAAAATTGTAGAATTTTTTTTACTTCAGATTTGAACTGGAGCGTCAGGTGACTCTGTCGGGACTAAATTAGAAACTCGTAGAATTTTTCAAGAAACATTGCAATTTTTTTTAAAGCTACAAGGGTCATACGGCCAAGGGACATGCCCGTGTCTTAGTCCATATGGGCATTCAAAATAGGGACACACAGTCGTGTCCCACCCCGTGTCCCTATCCGTGTAACTCATTAACTTGGGACATCTGAATCCTTGACTCTCAGCTGATAATAGCCTAATCTCAAGTCTATCTTCGAGAACACTGTTGCCCCTTTCAACTGATCAAACAAATCATCAATTCTCGGTAAAGGATACTTGTTCTTTATTGTAACCTTGTTAAGTTGACGATTATCAATACAAAGTCTCATAGATCCGTCTTTCTTCTTGACAAATAACACTAGTGCACTCGAGGGAGAAAAACTAGGTCTTGCAAATCCCTTATCTGTCAGCTCTTGCAACTGAGACTTCAATTCTTTCAATTTGGTTGGAGCCATTCTGTACGAAGCTATCGATATCGGTGATGTTCTCAGCACTAAATCAATAGTAAATTCAACCTCTTTGATCGGTGGTAATCCTGACAATTCTTCTGAAAACACATCCGGGGATTCACAAACTATAAGCACAGATTTAATCTTCAATTTAGACACTTTCGTATTCCGCAAGATAAGCTTCAAAACCTTTTCTTACATACCTCTGACCTGACATCGACGATATCACAATAGGCAACTCACTCGACTCATCTAGTTTAATTCAAAAAATTTCATTATTTTGACATTTCAATTCAATAATATTTCGTCTATAATTTAGTATGTCATCGTGTAGAGTCAACCAATCGATTCCAAGAATTACATCAAACTCATCAAACGGTAAAAGCATTAAGTCAACCAGAAAATAGTGACCCCAAATCATTAGAGGACAACCCTTGCAAACTTTATCAACTAGAACATATTTGCCTAAAGGGTTCGACATCTTAATCACATATTTAGTAGACTCAACAGGAAAATTCTTACTAGATACCAAATTCATGCAAATATAAGAATGAGTCAACCCAGGATCAATCAATGCAACTACATTAGTATCATCGAGAGAAAATGTACCAGTGATAACACTAAGGGATGATGCATCTTCACGAGTGCAAATAGCGTAGGTTCTTGCAGGTGCTCTGACCTCTAATCTTGTAGTTAATTCTTTCATCACACATCTGCTACTATTCCCAATTCTAATATTTCTCAGTGGCCTCCCTCTAGTGGCAGTGTCACTCGGCCCTGCATTCTGAAAATTATCTTTCTCAGTCATTTCAGGGCAATCTCGAATGAAGTGATCTTGGGAGCCGCATTTAATGTAAGCCCGGTTATTCATCCTACATTCACCGGGATGTCGTCTACCACAGTGTTGACATTCAGGTCTATTTGACCTAGCCTAGGACGTAAATTGAGTCCATTTCTGGCAGGTGCTCTAGCCTCAGATCTCACTGCGGAGTCTTTTGTTGCACCTAAACTTCCACTCACATTTCCAGCATTTTTTTGTGGTCTTCCTCTAGTCGACATGTTACTCGGTCTCACATTCTGAGGTCTATCTTTCTCAACCATCTTAGGACAATCTTTAATAAAATGATCCCATGAGCCACATTTGAAACTAGCTTTATTACTCTTATTCCAACATTCTCCGAAATGTCTGACCTCCCACAATGTTGGCACTTAGGTTTGTTATTTCTAACACTGCCCACACTAGAAACAGAAGTAGCTTTAGTTTTAGGACTAACATACTGATTTCCACGATCTCTATTTTGGTATCCTACTGATGTATTAGATCGGCTATGCAAATCTCGGGATTTCTTTGTTGAAGATTGATACGGCTTATTCATCGATTTTTTTCTTGAGTCTCTAGCTTTTAAATCTGCCTTTCTCTTTTCTTTGCTAAGATCTTTGGCTTTACAAACCCTTTCAACCAGGATGACAAATTTTTTTAACTCTAGAATCTCGACTAATAGTTTTATATCTTCATTCAACCCGTCAACGAATCGCTTGCACAATATTTCTTCAGTAGACACATACTTTCAAGCATACTTGCTTAACCGTACAAATTCTTTTTCATACTCAGTAACAGTCATACGGCCCTATTTTAACTCTAGAAACTCTTTATACTTTTGATCAAGGAATCGTTGACTTATATATTTCTTTCACAACTCCATCTGAAAGAATTCCCAAGTCACTCGTTCTCTCGGTACTACAGACACCAAGGTATTCCACCATTGATATGCAGTGTTTCTCAGCAAGGATACTGCACATTTAATACATTCATCAGGAGTACAAGATAATTCATCAAATACCCGACTCGTATTTTCGAGCCAGAACTCAGCTCTCTCAACATCATCATCTACAGTAGCTCAGAACTCTTCAGCCCCATGTTTACGAATCTTATCCACTGGCGATTTGTTCAACTGTATCGGATCCACAACTTGAGGAACAACAAGAATTCGTTGAGGAATAGGTGGGGGTGGGGGTTGTTGAACAGCCGGATCCGTCCGAACATACTGAGTGAACCACTCATTTATCACCTGGAAAAAGGCTTCTTTAGCCTCACCTCTGTGACTACTTGACGCGAGTCTAGATTTAGTAGGCGCTGTCCCTTGAGCGGGAGCGGGCGCATTACTCTCTACATCATTAGCTACAGCTCGTTCGAGATCCATTACTATACGAAAACACAATTTAACCTGTAAGAAATCATCACACTATCGCTGAGTATATATGGCATGTATAGCTAGACTCTCACACACGCTACGTTAGTCCTAGAATCGACTAAACGTGCCTCTGATACCAATAAAATGTAACACCCATATTATGCATTTTCATCAAGAATCACTTAATAAAACATGTGAAACTATCATCAAGCTTTCATAATCTATCATCAAACATCAAATAACGCATAGATTCAACAATGTCAACTCTCAAAATCTTTAATAATTTTGATATTAAAGATACAGGCTAGCTAGATTGAGCTACAATGATTACAAAAACATAGAAATCATAAAAAATCGAGCTAAAACTGTACCTTGATCAAACTAGGAGTGGGTCGAATATCTCAAGCCCTAAAATGGATTTCTTCTTCCTTTTGTTTCGGTGGAAAAGATGATAATATGAACAAATTTAGCTTTTATTTTATTTAATATATATTTATTAACATTTTTACTAAATTAACCTTAGTTAATAAACTTTAAAAACACATAAACCATGTCCATTAATGTCCATTAACACTACCAATGGTCTAATATCATCATAAGGACTATTAATTTATTAAACCCTAGCAATTAAGCACTTTAACAAATAGTATGCAACTTTTGCATTTTACGCGATTAAGTCCTTTTTCTCAAATTGAGCAATTAAACGATAAAATTAGTTCACAAAATTTTCACACATACATGCTATCATGCTGTAAACACATAGAATAATATTAAAATATTTTTTTGACATTGGATTTCTGGTCCTAAAACCATTGTTTCAATTTAGCTAAAACTGGGCTGTTACAGCTTTGACTTGTTGACACACCAAGCATCTCGACACAAATTCTGAAATGTCTCGTTTCATACCCGACCAACAGTACATCTATTTTAGATCACTGTACAGCTTAGTACTCCCCAGATGAATAGATAAAAAACCATTGTTACTTCATGTAGAATTTTCTAAATAAGCTCGAAATTTCTCGGCACAGAAACTTTACCACAGAACAGTAAACAATCATCAGATCCGATCCGATACTCTAAATCAACCATCGACTCACACTGTACTCTTTTAGCTTTCAATTTATTATCACATTTCTGAGCCTCGTAAATTTACTGAAAAACTACCGGTTTAGCTTTTAACTCAGCTAAAATTGAACCATCATCAAACAATGTCAATCGTGTGTTCATCGCTCAAAGCGAACAAAGATTTTCTACTTAGAGCATCCGCAACTGCATTCATTTTCCCCAGATGATAATCAATCACTAACTCATAGTCTTTCAAAAACTCAAGCCATCTTTGTTGTCGCAAATTCAAATCTTTCTAAGACATTAGATACTTCAAGCTCTTGTGGTCTATAAAAATATGGCATTTTTCACCGAAAAAATGATGTCGTCAAATTTTCAATGCGAATACAATAGTAGCCAACTCTAAGTTGTGTGTCGGATAATTCTTTTCATGTGGTTTTAATTTTCTGGAAGCATAAGCTATCACTTTGCCTTCTTGCATTAAAGCATATCCCAAACCGTTTAATGACACATCACTGGAAATCACAAACTCTTTATCGGACTCAGGTTGTACTAACACTGGTGCTTCAGTTAACAGTGCTTTCAATTATTCAAAACTCTGTTGGCATTTCTCTTACCATTCAAACTTCACATATTTTTGTAATAATCAAGTCATCGGTGTAGCAATCATCGAGAACCCTTTTACAAAATGCTGATATTAGCTAGCTAATCCCAGAAAACTTTTGACTTCGGATACCTTTCTTGGTGGTTTCCAGTTAACAACTGCTGAAATCTTACTTGGATCAACTCGGATGCCTTCTGCCAAAACAATATATCCCAAAAATCCAACTTCTTAGAGCCAAAACTCGCATTTGCTGAATTTAGTAAACAATTGCTTATCTCTTAATGTTTGTATCACAACCCTCAAATGCTCAGCATGCTCAAATATGTCTCGAGAATAGATCAGAATGTCATCAATGAATACAACTACAAATTTTTCCAAATACGGTCCAAAGATTCAATTCATCAAATCAATGAATACTGCATTAGCGTTAGTTAATCCGAAAAGCATAACAAGAAATTCATAATGTCCATACCTGGTTCTGAATACAGTTCTCGGCACATCTGAATCTTTAACCCGCAACTGATAATAGCCAGATCGTAAATCAATCTTTGAAAATATAGTTGTTCCTTTCAACTGATCAAACAAATCATCAATTCTCAGCAAAGGATACTTATTTTTAATTGTAACCTTGTTAAGCTAATGATAGTCGATACACAGTCTCATCAATCCATTTTTCTTCTTTGCGAACAGTACTGGTGCACCCCAGGGTGAAAAACTAGGTCGTGCAAAACCTCTATCTGTTAACTCTTGCAACTGAGCCTTCAATTCTTTCAATTCTGTTGGAGTCATTCTATACGGAGCCTATAACACCCCAAACTCGGCCCGGACGTTATGGCTGAATATGGCACATCACATTGAAGTATTTTAGCGAAAGCTGTGTTTTCATTGAAAACCCTTCTTAAAATAAATGAAACCTTAATTAACAAAATAAAAAACTCCTTTCATCCACTTGTTTAAAACATATGATTTTATGAAAACCTGTCACTGCAAAACTTAGTTGCGAAAATGTAGAAAAACATACTATAGTTTAAGAAACCATGTTCAACTTCTCATAATTACATCGCATAAAAATAACAATCCAAGTAATAACAAAATGGAAGCCCTATTACAATCTAATTTGAAAAGTACTGAATAAAATAGAAACTTATATGCCTTAAAAAGAAAAACAAGTCCAAATTGTCTTGCTAGCTAGCCACCCAGAGTCCCTCCAAACATCGAACCTTCTACTGAGCATCACCTAAAAATAAAATAAAAGAGGGGTTGACTTTTCGTAAACTCAGTGTGTACAACCCTCGACAAGTAACAAGCATTCATCAATCACCATACATCAAACAGGCAATGCAATGCAGAGCAACCCCATCCAGATAATCAGTTCGCTACACACCAGCTCCGTCCCCCGACACATCATATGGGGATATAAATATCGACCCACCCAACCGACACATCCATGGTAGCCCGGTTGCGGAACTACCTTCCTTTACCCATTGGGCTTGAAAGCCGTTAGTGGATCCACGATTGTCAAGCAACCATGTGATCCTCATATACTTCATCCGTTCCATAATTCTCAACCCATATGCAACTTAATCAGAACATCATATGTATGCATGTCACATCCATAAAACTTACATTCAACACCTAGGGGTATTCTGGTCATTTTTGCCCTTAGAGGCATTTCGATAATTTTCCCTTTCTTTACGATTTTCACTTGCCTTGGCCTGTTAACAAATCCCGTGAGCTAAGATGAATGAATATTATGCACTCGGTAGGATTCCAGAGAAGAGGAGGTAAGTTATTAAAATCGCTTAAGTACCAAGCTCTCCCTAGATCCAATCTTAGACATGCATATACTCGTTTCCACACATTAACCCTTTGACTTGTCCATGGACGCAATAAATTAATTAAGTTTATCATCATATGCTAGGACCAAAACCCCTTTACAAAGCCCAGACAAATTCACATACTTGTATATGGCCCACTAGGCCCAATCATATTCATATGGCCCATTAGGCCCAAATCACCTGTATATGGCCCATTAGGCCCGAATCACATTTATATGGCCTATTAGGCCAAATCACATTTATATGGCCCATTAGGCCCAAATCACATTTATAGGCATGCTCACATACGAATTTTCCATCATATAGCATCAAATATCAATTTTGCCTATTATGGGCCCAACAGCCCATCAGACCCATTAAGCCTATTCTGGCCCGGTTTGCCAAATCACAGCCCAAGTCCATGGAAACGCCCATGGGCCTCAAACAAACTATCTTTTTTCTCTTCACGAGTGTTCACACACTCGCAAGACTACCGTAGCCCACTCTCGGCTTTTCGACATTTCGTGTTTTGCCAATTCATTGTGTGTGCAGTGTATGTACACACCTGGTAAACAAGCATGCTGCTGTTCCCTTAGTCACCAACCTAAAAAAGATATCACCCTTCAATTAATCGCATACTTAATACATATCTTTACTAAAACTGAAACCTCACCTTAACCTTACCTTGCGCGATAAATATAACAGCCCCTTCTTAAATCAGTAACCACGATCAACTTCTAGATCTGCACCAATCTTAACTATTAAAACTAGAATAATTGGTGACTCGTATCCAACACAAGTCCTCTTACCTTAACTATGACCATTAGGCCACCTTAGCCAATGGAAGAGGAATACTTACCAAAATCGCAAACACCTAAGGAGAAATTTCGGCAGAGAGCTAAGATCTGAGATCCGATACTAATTTCCCTACCACAGTTGATTACAAAGAGTGAGGAAAGAATAGTGTAATAGATTCTTAGCAAAACCGATTGGGAGAACAACACTTACACTAGATTTGACCGAAGTAGAAGGAGTAGTAATTGCACCAAGGGTATTCTGCCAAAGAGTATTCAGCCCTTGGGAGATTCGACTTTCAAGCTTAGTATGGTGAACAAGGTTTATTTGGCACAGATTAAAGAAGAAGAGTAGAAGAAGGATAGAAAATCGGTACAAGAAAAGAAAGAAAGAAGCAAAGGATTTCCGCTTTTTGGATCTTGAAGAGAAAAGGGTTTCCGATAACAAAGTGAGACGGATTTCGGCACTAGTCCGGCAACCTTGCATTCGGCACCTATTTATAGCCCCTATAGCCGAATTGTCTGCCCCTAAATTCCCCATTCAGCTCCATCACTTCCCCCTTCTCATCTTCTCATTTTTCTCCCTAATAACCCCTTGATCCTTTCCTCAAATTTCTCTTCTGAACACTCCCCTTGGAGTCCATCTTCACGCCACTTCCAATCTTCTAGAAGGCCAAAATAAAACTTCTAAAAATGCTAAGCAAGGTTTCGAACCTTGGATCTCCTTGCTAGCCACTAACGCTGCCTCCCTACACTCTAAGTGGTGTCACTTAGCCACTCCTCCACAAGGCTTTTTGATGTCATTTTCCCCTATCTTTATTTAAAAGCCCAACTACTTGCCAACAAGGTCCTTTTAATTATTAACGCATAATTTTCTTTTCCCCTAAGTTTGAACTTAAACCTTCGCCAAGACCTACTATTACCTACTTAACTAAAAATAATTAGCACATCTTTTTATCAGAACTGAAAAAAAAAAAGAAAATTCGGGATTTCAGGATTTTTGGGGCTTTACAACTCTACCCCCTAAAAAAAATTTCGTCCTCCAAATTTTACCTGATTCAAACAGTTGAGGATATTGATGTCGCATCGCTTACTCAGGTTCCCAAGTAGCCTCATCGGCCTTGTGATTCCGCCAAAGTACTTTGACTAATGGAACGGACTTCCTTCTCAGTATATTAACATCACAACCAGTTATTTGTGTGGGCTCTTCCTCGAAAGTTAGGTCTGGCCTGACCTCAATTTCTTCAATCGCCACGACATGTGAAGGATCTGAGCGATACCGCCTTAACATGGAAACATGAAACACATCGTGAATTTGGCTTAGTTAAGGAGGTAACTCTAGCTGGTAAGCGACTGGCCCAATCTGCCTTACAACCCGATATGGCCCAATGAACCTTGGGCTTAGCTTCCCCTTCTGTCCAAACCTTAATACCTTCTTCCAAGAAGAGACCTTAAGAAAAACTTAGTCCCCCACTGCATACTCTATCTCTCGTCATTTAAGGTCAGCATATGATTTCTGCCTATCCGAGGCCTCCTTCAACTGATCCCGAATCAATTTCACCTTACCCTCAGTATCGGCTACTAACTCAGGGCCCAAAACTCTTCGTTCGCCCAACTCTGTCCAACATTTTGGAGTTCGACACCTTCGCCCATACAGTGCTTCATACAGAGCCATCCCAATGCTTGCTTGATAGTTATTATTGCACGCGAATTCAGCTAACGATAAATAGTCCTCCCAGCTACCTCAAAACTCAATCACACATCCCCTTAACATATCTTCCAAAACTTGGATCACCCTTTCCAATTGTCCATCCGTTTGAGGGTGGAATGCCATACTGAAGTTCAACCTAGTACTCAATGCCTCATGCAACTTGTTTCAAAATCGTGAAGTGAAACATGGGTCCCTATCAGATATTATGGAGACTGGCACTCCATGCAATCTTACAATCTCTGCCACATACAACCTAGCCAGCTTTTGTAATGAGTAATCAGTGCGAACCGGTACAAAATGGGCAGACTTGGTTAACCGATCCACTATAACCCAAATTGAGTCTTTCTTAGTAGACATCAAGGGTAGCCCACTAACAAATTCCATAGTGATCCTTTCCCACTTCCAGAGTGGAATATTTACTGGCTGAAGCAATCCTGAAGGCAATTGATGTCTCGCCTTCACCTTTTGACAAACCAAGCATTTCCCTACGAACTCCATAACCTCACGCTTAAGTCCAGGCCACCAATAAAGCTCTTGCAAGTTCGATATATTTTGTTTCTGGTAGGATACATAGCATAGAGGCTACTATGCGCTTCCTACAAAATAGACTATCTTAGATCATCTTCCTTTGGTATACACATTCTTCCACGGAAACACAACACTCCTTCACTATTTATCTCAAAGTCCGATGTCTCCCCATTCTCTACTTGTTTGAAACAAGCACCTAAGGTCTCATCCACTAGTTGCTTACTCCTTATCTGCTCGACCCACATTGGCTTTACCTGAAGCTCAGCTAACAAGCTACCATCATCCAACAAGTTTAAACGGGCGAGCATAGCCCTCAAGTCTGACTTAGCCCTGCGACTCAACGCGTCAGCTACCATATTTGCTTTGCCGGGGTGGTATTCAATCGTAAAATCATAATCCTTCAATAATTCCACCCACCTACGCTGTATAAGGTTAAGCTCCTTTTGGGTAAGCAGGTATTTCAAACTCTTATGGTCCGAATAAATTATGCACTTCTCCCCGTATAAATAATGCCTCTATATTTTTAGCGCGAAAACCACCGCAGCTAGCTCCAAATCATGGGTTGGATAATTCACCTCATGAGTCTTAAGTTGGCGTGACGCATATGCAGCCATCTTTCCTTCTTGCATTAATACATATCCCAAGCCCACATGCGACACATCACTATAAACTGTAAACTCCTTCCCAGGCATTGGTTGAATCAACACAGGGACCTCAGTTAAAACCATCTTAAGTTTTCCAAAACTCTCTTGCTGCTTGTCCGTCCAAACAAACGGTACCCCCTTCCTCAACAACTTAGTTAAAGATACAGCAATTACTGAAAAGCTCTCAACAAATTGCCTATAGTATCTTGCAAAGCCCAAAAAACTTCAAATTTCCTATACCGACTTGGGTGTTTTCCAATCTAACACCGCTTCAATTTTTTGGGGATCCACCTTAATCCTCTCGGCTAACACCACATGCACTAGAAAAGTAACCTCCCTTAGCCAGAACTCACACTTACTGAATTTGGCATACAGCTGCTTCTCCCTCAAAGTCTGCAACACAATCCTTAAGTGTGCATCATGCTCATCCTCATCTTTTGAGTACACCAAAATGTCATTATAAAGACTACCATGAATCGATCCAAGTAGGGTTGGAAAACCCGATTCATGAGATCCATGAAAGTGCAGGTGCGTTCGTTAGCCCGAATGGCATCACCAAGAACTCGTGGTGCCCATAACGGGTTTTGAAAGCTGTCTTATGAACATCCGCCTCCTTAACCCTCGATTGGTGATACCCTGAACGCAGGTGAATCTTCGAAAAAATAGAAACTCCCCTAAACTGATCAAAGAGATCATCGATTCTCAGCAGAGGGTACTTGTTTTTAACAGTTAGCTTGTTTAACTGTCAATAGTCCATGCACATTCGCAATGTCTCATCCTTCTTCTTCACGAATAGCAGTGGTGCTCCCAATAGAGCCACACTTGGTCGAATGAAACCTTGATCCAACAATTCCTAAATCTGTGCCTTAAGTTCTACCAACTCCTTCGATGTCATCCAATAAGGAGCGATAGACACTGGAGCCGTACCAGGTAACAACTCGATTCCAAATTCTACTTCTCTACTGGGTGGCAACCCAAGCAGCTCTCTGGGAAATACATCAGGAAATCCCTAACTATTCTCAACTCCTTAACAGTAGGACTCTTAGCCTCCATATTGCTAATATAAGCCAAATAGGCTTCGCATCCCTTTCGTACTAGCTTCTCAGCCTTCAACGCTGAAATCACATTCGACAGGTAATTTCAGCATTCACCAATCACCACTACCTCCTTATCCTCCGCCCTTCTTAACACCATTCACTTTGCTGCGTAATCCAAGGCGGCTCGGTGCTTCACCAGCTAATCCATACCTAAGATTAAGTAAAATTCGCTAAACCGCAGCTCCATCAAATCCGATGAAGAGGTAACTTCTCGGACTACTAAGGGTACCTCCCTAAACAACTTATTCACTCCTATTGACTGCCCTAATAGACTGATCACAGTCATCTCATTCGCAGTAATTTCAAACATATCACCTAAAGATTAAGTCATATTGCATGCAACATATGAATGCATCAATCTAATATCAATCAATGCTGTGTAAAGTAACTCATATATAAAGAACATACCCGTTATCACATCTGGGGCATCCTTGTCTTCTCAGCGACGAGCAGCATAAACTAAAGTTGCTGTCTCGCCTCCACAGGGCCAGTATTTTCACCTGGTGCTCCACGTCCACTCTCATTACCGTTACCGCCTTTGGCCTACCCACGACCCCTTGGTGGCAGCTAACCACCCCTTGGTGGCTGAGCACCATCTTGGCCCACGGCTGGCACTCGACCCAATATTCGGGGGAAATCCTTGATCCTATGCTCCATAGACCAACAAGCGAAACAAGCTCCCATCCTCTTCCAACACTCACCTCTATGGCTTCTCCCACAATCAGCACAAGGTGGCACCCCTGGATTAGCAACAGGGGGCCCTGCTCTAACGGGCCCATTATTTCTGGCCCTAACCCTAGACCTCTGTCCAACACCCGGAGTCTCAGCCTCCCTCTTATTCTTACCCCTTTCTTTTTCCCGATTTAGGCGCTCAGTGCGCTTTACCTCCTCCGCTATCTTTGCTTTCTCCACCAATTTTGAGAAAACTCGTTCCCTTTGTAGAGCAACCAATACCCTAAGGCTATCTCTATGTCCATCCCCAAACCTAACACAATGCTTATATTCCGTTGCCACCATTACTTTTGCATACCTACGAAGGCGTAGAAACTCCGCTTCATACTCTGCCACCGATTTGTTTCCTTGGGTCAAGTTTAGGAACTCCTTCCTTCTAGCATCCACATAGCTTGCACCCACATGCTTCCCTTGGAATGTAGCTTTTAAAAACTCTCAAGTGACCCGCTCCGGTTGGGTGCCCTCTTTCACCGTCAACTACCACTGGTAGGCTTTTTCCCTAAGCAGTGACACTGCCCCTTTCAGCTTTTGTTCGGGTGAGCAATCCAAGTCCTCCATTATCCTTTCAGTCGCCTCCAACCAATATTCCGCCACGTTAGGAGCCACGCCAGCCACGCCTTTAAAGATCTCAGCCCCATTTGAACGAAGTGGCTCCGGAATGGACCCTCAATTTCCAGTGTCATTATTGGGCCCAACGACCTTTTCCAAAATCCTTAGCATTGCCTGTGACAATGCATCTTCTCCTACGGCCCGATCATACGGTCTATTTCCAGCCACCGGTGAGGCCGGAGCCCCATCTACTCCAACATCGGGCATATGGCCCAATGTCGACGATTCAGCCCTAACACTTTCGCGGCCTCGGCCACGACCTCTTGCACCTCTTCTAGCACTCATCGTCGATTCGCATATTATCTGGATTAGAAATTTTTATGAATTTTTAGTTATTTTAATAATTAAATCGATGTTTTATAGAAATATTTAAAGAGAAGATTGTTTTCAAAAATCCTCTACAGTTTCCAAGTCCTACGGGCTCTAGTTTCAATCTAAAAACCTTAGTATAATCATCTAAAGTAGCCTTCTATCTATCTAATGTATAACAATTTAAACAAGCTTGAGAACAGAAGAACTTACTTGGTTCAACGTTGGAGGCTCGGTGTGCCGCTCACCAAGATTTCCCTTTTTCTAAAACATTGTGATCCGAAATATATATATTTTTTTAAAAAATAGAAAAAGAAACCAAATAATAAAAAGGCCCAATTCACAGCCTAAGTTTTACAACCTAGGCTCTGATACCACTAAATATAAAACCCCAAACCCGGCCCGGACGTTATGGCCGAATCTGGCGTATCACATTGAAGTGTTTTAGCAAAAATCGTGTTTTCATTGAAAGCCCTTAAAATAAATGAAACCTTAAATAACAAAATAAAAAACTCCTTTCATCCACTTGTTTAAAACATATGATTTTATGAAAACTTGTCGCTGCAAAACTTAGTTGCGGAAACGTAGAAAAACATACTACAGTTTAAGAAACCATGTCAACTTCTCATAATTACATCCCATGAAAATAACAATCCAAGTAATAACAAAATGGAAGCCCTATTACAATCTGATTTGAAAAGTGCTGAATAAAATAGAAACTTATATGCCTTAAAAAGAAAAACAAGTCCAAATTGTCTTGCTAGTTGGCCACCCAGAGTCCCTCCAAACATCAAACCTTCTACTGAGCATCACTTGAAAATAAAATAAAAGAGATGGAGAGCTTTCGTAAACTCAGTGTGTACAACCCTCGACAAGTAACAAGCATTCATCAATCACTATACATCAAACATGCAATGCAATGCAGAGCAACCCTATCCCGATAATCCATCCGCTACATACCAGCTCTGTCCCCTGACACATCATGTGGGGATATAAATATCCACCCACCCAACCGACACATCCATGGTAGCCCGGTTGCGGAACTACCTTCATTTACACATTGGCTTGAAAGCCGTCGGTGGATCCACGATTGTCAAGCAACCATGCGATCCTCATATACTTCCCCTGTTCCATAATTCTCAACCCATATGCAACCTAAGTAGAACATCATATGTGTAAAGCCCCCACGCCCGAGACCGTCACCGGAGTCGAGTATGAGGTGTTACTAAACTTAATTTAACATTTTAAGAACTTTAGATTATTTGTTTCTACATTCAAAGCTTTTTAGCTACTTGCGTTACAGTCACAAGAAAAATCATATCTTGAGTTACGAAACTCGAAATCAAGATCCGTAAATTTTCTCTGAATCTAGACTCATATGCCTATCTAATAATTTTTTTCTAGAATTTTTGGTTGGGCCAATTAGTACAGTTTATTAGTTAAAGTTACCCCTGTTTCAGGGCTTGACTGGTCTGACCTCTGTTTACTACGAACCACTTTTCTCTCTGTATAAAATTCATATGAATATGAGGTTTATTTCTCCTGAAACTAGATTCAATAAGGATTCTGAGGATATAAAATAAGCCACCTAATTATATCTGTACAATTTATGGTAAATTTATAAAGTTGGAACAGGGGATTCAGAAACTGCTCTGACCCTGTTTCACTAAAATTCAAATATCTTCTAACATATAATTCTTTTACCAGTTTAGTTTGTTTCATGTGAAACTAGACATAATAAGATTAAATTTGATATTTAATACATCACCAAATTCAATTTATATGATTTTTAGTAAATTTTCAAACTCACGTCAGTGTTGCTGTAATATTCTGTTTATTGCAAATTTCATCCTTTTTATGAATTTTCATGAACTAGGTAACTTATTAACTTTCCATAACATCAAACATATTCTAAACTAACCATTTCCATAATTTATCATTATCAAGCACTTCCTCAACCATTTCATCACCATATCATAAGATCATTTACACAAAATAAGTATTTTGCTATACATGCCATACTTGAATTTACAAGCCATTTTACCAAAAAGTTCTTCCGGATAGTGTGATCGAGCTTCCACCAATCCCGACTCCTAAGCTGGCTTGTCCAAAACTAAAATGAGTAAGAAAGAGGAGTAAGCATAAATGCTTAGTAAGTTCATATGCAAATAATAAGTAACATAACAAAGCAATCATACCAAACAACATTAGCATGGTATCACCAAAACATAAATCTCATTTCTAATCATCATTCATCATTTTACTACCTTATCGTTATTGTATCAATACTCAACCCGAGGGTTAAGTACATACCTGTCCAAGTATCCATTTCACATCACTTACCAATACGTCTCTTTTTTCATCTCAAGTATTCCTCCATTTGAGTAGAACTTTACCCGTTGAACTCATCGGAATATAATTCGATACGTAGGAAGTTTGCACATAAGTGCCACATATGTAGCCAAGCTACCATGTAACCCGCCCATAAGCGAACTCGGACTCAACTCAACGAGCTCGGGCGTTCGATCCATAATGAACTCGGACTCAACTCAACGAGCTCGGATGCCTAGTTACATCTCACAAACTCGGACTCAACTCAACGAGTTCGAACATTCGCATCCATAAGTGAACTCGGACTCAACTCAACGAGTTCGGATGCCCAAGTATCCCAAAGACATGTCACTTGTATCCTAATCTATTCCTAAGGTTCAAACGGGATTTTCCTTGAACACATATCCTTGACGCCTTCCGTAAAATGCCGTAACCAATACTCGGTAACAATTTATATTTTATTCGAAAATAACCACAAAGCATTTATTTCATAATAAAAAAATTCAGCATATCACATAATTGACATCAATGACTTAAAATAACAATTATGCTACATTATTTACATATGAACTTACCTTGGTACCAAAATACAAAGGTTTTGCAATTTAATCCACAATCTTTTCTTTTCCTCGATTGGAGTCGTTTCCACGTCTTTCTTGATCTAAAATAACACATTTAACTTATTTATCACTCACATTATCAAATTAACCCTTAATTCAAATTTTGACAAAATTACAATTTTACCCCTAAACTTTTGCATATTTACATTTTTGCCCCTAAGTTCGGGATTAAACTTTATTCCTTATTCTTATGTTTTACAACATGCTGATCACTTTTCCCTTCTATGGCAACATCAAATTCTCACTCTAACATGTACTTGTGACTATTAGGTATTTTTACTGAGATTAAGCCCTTTTACTCGCTTTTTGCTTAAAATCGAGTAGTACAAGTTTTCTAACATAATTTAAAACCTCATATTCTATCATAAAACATCAAAATACACAAATTTCACCTATGGGTATTTTTCCAAATATAAACCCTAGGTTAAATTATTGCTAACATAAGCTAAATCGAGCTACCGGGATCTCAAAAACGTAAAGAACTTGAAAACGGGGCTAGAATGGACTTACAATCGAGATTGGAAGCTTGAAAACCCTAGCCATGGTTTCTCCTTGCTATATTCGGCCATGGGGTTGAAGATGAGCAAAATTGGCTTTTAATTTTGTATTTTAATTCATTTTACCCTAAATGACCAAAATGCCCTTACTACTAAACTTTCAAAATTCCTTCCATGTCCTAATTTTGTCCATGAACTTCAAATTGGTCAAATTGCTATTTAAGACCTCCTAATTAATATTTCAAAGCAATTTCATACTAAAAACTTCTAGAATGCAAGTTTTGCAAATTATTCGATTTAGTCCCTAACTTCAAATTAAGCACTTTATGCATAAAATTTCTTCACGAAATTTTCACACAATCATGCAATCATATCATAAACCTCAAAATAATTATAAAATAATTATTTCTATCTCGGATTTGTGGTCACGAAACCACTATTCCGATTAGGCCCCTAATTCGGGATATTACAACTCTCCCCTTTAAGGATTTTCGTCCTCGAAAATCTTACCAATAAATGATGTGGGTATTGATTTCTCATAGTTTCTTCGATTCCCATGTAGCTTCTTCTACTCCATGCTTTTGCCACAACACCTTCACAAGTGCAATATTTTTATTCCTTAGTCGTTTGACCTCTCGAGCTAAAATCTTAATCGGTTCTTCTTCGTAAGTCATATCTCGGTTGTAGTTCAATTTCTCGCTTATGAAACCACGTGTGAAGGATCCGAACGATACCGACATAACATAGATACGTGGAACACATCATGAATCTTCTCTAATTCGGTGGTAAAGCTAGCCGATATGCTACCGGGTCCAACTTTTTCAATTACCTCATACGGCCCAATAAAACGTGGACTTAATTTGCCCTTCCGCCCAAATCGAGAACCTTTTTCCACGGAGACACCTTTAAAAATACTTTATCACCAACTTGAAATTCAATGTCCTTTCGCTTTCAATCTGCATAAGATTTCCGTCTATCTGAAGTTGCTTTCAAACAATCTCGAATTACCTTCACTTTTTCTTCAGCTTTCTTTTATTAGATCAACTCCATAAATCTGATTTTCCTTGAGTTCACCCAATACAAAGGCGTTCGACACTTACGACCATACAATGCTTCATAAGGTGCCATTTTCAAGCTCGTCGATAACTATTATTGTAAGCAAATTCTACCAACGGTAAGTATTTTTCCCAACTTCCTTGAAATTCCAATACACAACATCCGAGCATATCTTCAAGAATCAATTACTTCTCTCTCGATTGTCCATCACCAGTGGATGAAAAGCAAGATCGAAATTTAATTTTGTACCTAACGCGTCTTGCAATTTTTGCCAAAACCGCGAGGTAAACCTTGGATCTCTATCTGAAATAATCGACAATGGTATTCCATGTAGTCTAACAATTTCTCTAATATACAGTTCAGCCAACTTGTTAAGAGAATAATCCGTAGTTAATCTGTCAACTATTACCCAGATGACATTTTTCTTTCCTGGAGTCAATGGCAATCCTGAAACAAAATCCATAGTAATCCGATCCCATTTCCATTCAGGAACCATAATAGGCTGAAGTAATCCCGAAGGTACTTGGTGTTCAAACTTTCACCGTTGACAAATCAAGCATTTGGACACAAACTCTGATATATCCTTTTTCATTCCATTCCATCAATACATTTTCTTCAAGTCATTATACATTTTCGTACTACCCGGATGAATCGAGAAACAACCACTATGTGCTTCCTGTAGGATCTTTTGAACCAATTCCTCATTCTTTGGTACACAAATCCGATCTTTAAACATTAAGCACCCATCAGAACTGATTCTGAAATCTAACTCTGTATCAACTTCACACTGCTTTCCTTTGGCTTGCAAATCTTGATCATCTTTCGAGCTTCGTAAATCTATTGTAAAACATCGGTTTTGCTCTTAACATTATAGAGAGAAAATGTACCGTAATCACATCGGGTGAGGAAGCATCTTCGCGCTTTAATAGCATAAGTCCTAGCCGGAGCCCTTCCTTCAGTCTCTAATTGGTGCATCCTCGGCTACATTCTTACTACTTGTTTCGGTCCCAGCTTTTCTTGGTTATCTTCCTCTCGAATCGCCCCACTTGTTTTTGTATTCTGAAATTTTTCTTTTCAGCTCTCTCTGGGCGCTCTCTAATAAAATGATCCGAGAACCACATCGAAAACATTCATTTGCTCTGCACGGGCCAAAATAATTTCTACCACACCTTTCGGGTTTAACAAATCTCGAATTCCCTACACTGGCTGCCGAAGTAGTCTGGAACTTAGGACCCACATTTTGCTTCTTATAATTCCCATATAATTGCCCAGCTGAAGCTTGGGAACGAGGATTCATATTTCTTGACTTTCCAGGTTGCTGTGAGAATGAACTGCTCATCGGTCTTTTCTTCCAGCTTCTAGTCTCAGTCTCTGCCTTTTTCTTCTCTTTAAGTAATTCTTTAGCCTTACAAGCTCGATCAACCAATACTACCATTTCTTTTAATTCAAGAATTCCAACAAATACCTTGATGTCTTCGTTGAGCCCGTCTTCAAATCGTCGGCACATCTTGGCCTCTGTAGGAACATACTCTCTGGCATATTTACTTAATCGAACAAACTGTCTTTCATATTCTGTAACCGTCATATTACGTTGCTTCAGTTCAAGAAATTCTTTACGCTTCTGATCCATAAATCTTTCACTAATATATTTCTTCCGAAACTCTTCTTGAAAGAATTCCCATGTTACTCTCTCTTTCGGTACCACCAAAATCAAAGTCTTCCACCAATTATAAGCTGAATCCTCAACAAAGATATAGCGCATTTCAAACATTCTTCAGTGTACAAGATAATTCATCAAATACCCGAATAGAATTTTCAAGCCAAAACTCGCTTTCTCGGCATCATCATCAATATTTGCTTTAAATTCTTCTACCCCTTGCTTGCGGATTCTATCAACTGGATTTCTATGAAATTTCATCGATCCATACCTTGAGGTATCGGGTACAGGTTGAGGAATTGGGGAGGTGGGGAGGTTGTACATTTGGGTTCGTGATTTAACGAACTCAATGTACCATGCACTCATCATTTGGAGAAAGGCTTCTCGACCCCTTTCTCCTCCTTCCGACCAACAAGTAGGAGGTGGATTTTCAGTCGGCGCTGCTCCTTCAGCCGAGCTAGCGCATTACTCTCTACTTCATCTCGCCACACTGGATCGGGATCCATTTACTATAAAAAAATCATTGAAAAAGGTCGGTTGTCACACTATCACAATTTATACATATGGCATGTATAGCAAAATCCGTACATACAACACGTAGTCCGAGAACCGACTAAACCTGCTCTGATACCACTAAATATAACGCCCCCACGCCCGAGACCGTCACCGGAGTCGAGTATGAGGTGTTACTAAACTTAATTTAACATTTTAAGAACTTTAGATTATTTGTTTCTACATTCAAAGCTTTTTAGCTACTTGCGTTACAGTCACAAGAAAAATCATATCTCGAGTTACGAAACTCGAAATCAAGATCCGTAAATTTTCTCTGAATCTAGACTCATATGTCTATCTACTAATTTTTTTCTCGAATTTTTGGTTGGGCCAATTAGTACAGTTTATTAGTTAAAGTTACCCCTGTTTCAGGGCTTGATTGGTCTGACCTCTGTTTACTACGAACCACTTTTCTCTCTGTATAAAATTCATATGAATATGAGATTTATTTCTCCTAAAACTAGATTCAATAAGGATTCTGAGGATATAAAATAAGCCACCTAATTATATCTGTACAATTTATGGTAAATTTATAAAGTTGGAACAGGGGATTCAGAAACTGCTCTGACCCCGTTTCACTAAAATTCAAATATCTTCTAACATATAATTCTTTTACCAGTTTAGTTTGTTTCATGTGAAACTAGACATAATAAGCTTCAATTTGATATTTAATACATCACCAAATTCAATTTATATGATTTTTAGTAAATTTTCAAACTCACGTCAGTGTTGCTGTAATATTCTGTTTATTGCAAATTTCATCCTTTTTATGAATTTTCATGAACTAGGTAACTTATTAACTTTCCATAACATCAAACATATTCTAAACTAACCATTTCCATAATTTATCATTATCAAGCACTTCCTCAACCATTTCATCACCATACCATAAGATCATTTACACAAAATAAGTATTTTGCTATACATGCCATACTTGAATTTACAAGCCATTTTACCAAAAAGTTCTTCCTGATAGTGTGATCGAGCTTCCACCAATCCCGACTCCTAAGCTGGCTTGTCCAAAACTAAAATGAGTAAGAAAGAGGAGTAAGCATAAATGCTTAGTAAGTTCATATGCAAATAATAAGTAACATAACAAAGCAATCATACCAAACAACATTAGCATGGTATCACCAAAACATAAATCTCATTTCTAATCATCATTCATCATTTTACTACCTTATCGTTATTGTATCAATACTCAACCCGAGGGTTAAGTATATACCTGTCCAAGTATCCATTTCACATCACTTACCAATACGCCTCTTTTCATCTCAAGTATTCCTCCATTTGAGTAGAACTTTACCCGTTGAACTCATCGGAATATAATTCGGATACGTAGGAAGTTTGCACATAAGTGCCACATATGTAGCCAAGCTACCATGTAACCCGCCCATAAGCGAACTCGGACTCAACTCAACGAGCTCGGGCGTCAGATCCATAATGAACTCGGACTCAACTCAACGAGCTCGGATGCCTAGTTACATCTCACGAACTCGGACTCAACTCAACGAGTTCGAACATTCGCATCCATAAGTGAACTCGGACTCAACTCAACGAGTTCGGATGCCCAAGTATCCCAGTGACATGTCACTTGTATCCTAATCTATTCCTAAGGTTCAAACGGGATTTTCCTTGAACACATATCCTTGACGTCTTCCGTAAAATGCCGTAACCAATACTCGGTAACAATTTATATTTTATTCAAAATAACCACAAAGCATTTATTTCATAATAAAAAAATTCAGCATATCACATAATTGACATCAATGACTTAAAATAACAATTATGCTACATTATTTACATATGAACTTACCTTGGTACCAAAATACAAAGGTTTTGCAATTTAATCCACAATCTTTTCTTTTCCTCGATTGGAGTCGTTTCCACGTCTTTCTTGATCTAAAATAACACATTTAACTTATTTATCACTCACATTATCAAATTAACCCTTAATTCAAATTTTGACAAAATTACAATTTTACCCCTAAACTTTTGCATATTTACATTTTTGCCCCTAAGTTCGGGATTAAACTTTATTCCTTATTCTTATGTTTTACAACATGCTGATCACTTTTCCTTCTATGGCAACATCAAATTCTCACTCTAACATGTACTTGTGACTATTAGGTATTTTTACCGATTAAGCCCTTTACTCGCTTTTGCTTAAAATCGAGTAGTACAAGTTTTCTAACATAATTTAAAACCTCATATTCTATCATAAAACATCAAAATACACAAATTTCACCTATGGGTATTTTTCCAAATATAAACCCTAGGTTAAATTATTGCTAACATAAGCTAAATCGAGCTACGGGATCTCAAAAACGTAAAGAACTTGAAAAGCGGGGCTAGAATGGACTTACAATCGAGCTTGGAAGCTTGAAAACCCTAGCCATGGTTTCTCCTTGCTATATTCGGCCATGGGGTTGAAGATGAGCAAAATTGGCTTTTAATTTTGTATTTTAATTCATTTTACCCCTAAATGACCAAAATGCCCTTACTACTAAACTTTCAAAAATTCCTTCCATGTCCTAATTTTGTCCATGAACTTCAAATTGGTCAAATTGCTATTTAAGACCTCCTAATTAATATTTCAAAGCAATTTCATACTAAAAACTTCTAGAATGCAAGTTTTGCAAATTATTCGATTTAGTCCCTAACTTCAAATTAAGCACTTTATGCATAAAATTTCTTCACGAAATTTTCACACAATCATGCAATCATATCATAAACCTCAAAATAATTATAAAATAATTATTTCTATCTCGGATTTGTGGTCACGAAACCACTATTCCGATTAGGCCCTAATTCGGGATATTACAATATGTATGCATGTCACATCCATAAAACTTACATTCAACACCAACGGGTATTCTGGTCATTTTCGCCCTTAAGGGAATTTCAGTAATTTTCCCTTTCTTTACAGTTTTTACTTACCTTGTCCCGTTAACAAATCCCGTAAGCTAAGATGAATGAATACTATGCACCAATTAGGATTCTAGAGAATAGAAGGTGAGTCATTAAAACCGCTTAAGTACCAAGCTCTCCCTAGATCAAATCCTAGACATGCATATCCTCGTTCCCACACATTAACCCTTTGACTTGTCCACGGTCGCAATAAATTAATTAAGTTTTATGTAGTCAGCATATGCTAGGCCCAAAACCCCTTTACAAAGCCTAGTCAAATTCACATACCTGTATATGGCGCACTAGGCCCAATCATATTCATATGGCCCATTAGGCCCAAATCATCTGTATATGGCCCACTATCAAGCCCATGCCTCTAATTCTAATTTTGTTGATGATTTTGAGTTATTTCATTGATGAAACTATAAGTTTTATGAAGTTTGAAAATAGTATAGTAAAGATAAGTTATAGATTACTAAGTTTTGTCTTTGGATTTTTCATGAATTTGAGTAATTTGGAATAAATTATGAAATTTGTAATTTCAGGGACCAAAATGTAAAATAGATGAAATATGTGGACTTGTAGGAGTACTAGGAGAATTCAGTCAAGCATGAGTATATACAAATTATGTGTATTTTGTGATTTTGTAAATTAGGGACTAAAGTGTCGAAATGTGAAAATGTGAGGGTTAGTTTGCAAAATGCCCTAAATATGTGTCTATGGATTGTTTTGAATGATTTGGTGAATAAATGGGTTAATTTTTAATAAATATAGATCAAGAAAAGAGGAATTCGGACTTAGACCGAGGGAAGTTAAAGATTATAGAGTAAACAATCCGAGTCGACAAATTCTGAGTACGAGGTAAGTTCGTACACAAAATATGATGTTATAAGTATGTTTTGATGCTTTGATTATACATGGATTGTATATATATTTATTTGGATGAATACAATGATAAATCAATGGTATTTGGCACTAAGTGTGCGATTTGAATTAGCTCCGGTTATATGAGGCACTAAGTGTGCGATACCGATATAACTTTGGTTAATTGAGATGGCACTAAATGTGCGGAATCATTCTAGCTTCGGTTAATCTTTAAAGCACTAAGTGTGTGGATGTTTAAAGACGAATAATTTACAGAAAGTCTTAAAATATTTGAACTAAAGGTGAGAATGAAAATGAATAAGTATAGGAAAATTTAGGTATGTACGATACCTATATGGTAGATGATATTATGTATGTGAATTTCATTGAATTAGTTTGAAAATATAAATTATGTTGGCATAGAATTGATAGATGTTTTGGGAATTTATAAATACTTCTGTGTTGATGTTTCAAATTTTATATACTATTTATGATTTTTGGTACAAGCTTACTAAGCTTTTGAAAGCATACTTTGTGTGTGTTTACATTGTTTTATAGATATCGAAGCTACAGGGAGCTTAGGGATCGTCAAGGATAGTCACCACACTATCGAACCTCATTTTGGTACTTTGAAAATGTATATATTAAAGAATGGCATGTATAGGCTAGTAGTTGTGAGATTATGTTTCGTGATGTATATATTTAGCCATGTGATTTGGCTAATTTATGTTTGAACTCATAGTTGATAATGGCTTATGATATATGATGCTAATGTGGTATGTTTTAGCATAAGAAATGATAAATGTTGGTAAGATTTGGTAAATTTTTGCATGAGATTGAATAATGTATGGAAAGAAATGCTTGATATGCTTTTGACATATTTTTTGACATAGATTAGTAAGGCTTATGAGTATGAATTTGGCTGACTATTATATGATATCAATGGCTTATGTTTTTGTATTGAATTTGGTTGAATTGTTTGGGCATATATGCTTGTTCCTTTGCTTGTAGGTTGACCTAAATTGGGGTGGCAAATTGGCTATTCAAATGGCCTATTTTTGTCCACACGAGCAGAGACACGAGCGTGTGTCTCAGCCGTGTGCGACACACGGTCATGTTGCAAGGCCATGTGTCCCCTGGGGTACCCTACAATTATAAGTCAGTCTTGGGCACGGCTAAGGCACATGGACATGTGACTATCCGTGTGACCTAAGTCAATTTCGACCACGGCTAAGGTACACGGGGGTGTCTTGTGGCCATGTGAGCGAGTCAGTAAGTATACACTATTTTAACGTGGCCTAGACATACAGGCGTGTCTAATGTCGTGTAAGGCACACAGCCTGTTCACACGGGTGTGTGACCTGTACCACTTTGAGAAATGTTTAAGTTTTGGAAAATTTTGTATGAGCTCGGGTTTAGTCCTGACCCTTTTCTAATGCATGTTTAAGGTCTCAATTACCTATATAAGGGACTCTATGTTGATGTTTGATCTATAATGCTATGATGTTTATGAAATGAATGTTAAATGTTCTGATTTGTCCGGTAATGCCTTTAACCTTAGTCCCGCGATGGATACGGGTTAGGGGTGTTACACTAGTGTTGCAAAACTGCCCATGCATAGCCAAAAAAGTCCCTGCACGTGAAAGATCCGTTTTGGATGGAAATTAGGAATATTTTTCCTTGTCAAACTCTAAGTACTTCAAGGACCATTCAGGTACTTTAATATTCCAAGTTTACTCTATGTAAAGGCTATTGTAATTAGTTTAAATAGATAATTTTTGGGAGGAAAAAAATATACTTAAGGCTTTTATTTCATTCTTAGGTTTTACTTAGGGTATTTTATGTTCTTGTAACTAGAGGATCCTATTCCGAAGTGAGACTCCGATAAGTGGAGATTGTTCTGGAGTCACACTTTCATCGATAAATCTATGAGCATCTCTTTTCTTTTCTTTTATTCTTTATATTTCTTTTTTTTTAACATTGTTTAGTTGATTGTTTGTGTAAAGATTAGAATCAATTTATGCTTCATACATATCTCGTGTGTTTCACATGTTCTAATCTTATTAATTGATTGAAGAATATAGTTTCTTACTGGATCAACTATTTGGGAGAGAAAGCACTTAAACCCTAGGCTTGACAACCCTAGGAACTCATTTAGGTGGGAATTAACCCAAAATTGGTATGGCCTATTTGTGAACACCTTAACCCCGAACTAGTCCGGACTGTGAGGTCAAAAGATTAATAGTTCTTGCTAACTCGTTATTCTAGTTGATGTATCAGAAGATCCTGCTAGGGTACCTACTAGTTGATTGATTAGAACACTACATCAATAATTAATTATGTAAAACAATTGGATCTAGGCTAAAGGAACTCGTGTAGTCTAAACAAGGGATAAGAGAAGTCGATACATGAACTTAAGAGTAGATTTAGGTTTAATTCTATATATTTGGTTTATTAATACTATCATCTTGCTTCCATATTAACACAACTAATTTGTGACTCAAGTACATTAATAATTATTTCCCATAATTGGTTAGATAACAGTCTTCCCCAGAATGCAATCACTTGGGTACGATCCTCGGAGTACTTACTTACATCGTTGTAATTATATTACAACCTGACCAATATACTTGCAGACACTGCCTCAAATCTATATCTTTAGTTGCAGAATTCATGTAACAGCCCGTTTTTATATCTTTAGTTGTAGTATTCATGTAACATCCCATTTTTAGTCAAATCAGAACAGTGGTTTCGGGACCACAAATGTAACTCCCCAAAAATCTCGAAACCCAAAAATCCCGAAAGCTCAATTTTTTTTCTTTTTATGCTTAGCAATTCCGGTTAAGTGTTAATTACGCAATGGTAGGTCTTGGTCAAGGTTTGAGTTCGAATCTAAGGGTAAAAAAAATTATAGTTTAATTATTAAAGGAACCTTGATGGCAAGTGGTTGGGCTTTTAAATAAATATAGGGGAAAATAGCATTAAAAAGCCTTGTGGAGCAGTGGCTAAGTGACGCCACTTAGGGTGTAGGGAGGTGGCGTTAGTGGCTAGCAAGGAGATCTAAGGTTCGAATCCTAGCTTATTATTTTTAGAAGTTTAATTTTGGCCTTCTAGAAGGTTGAAAGTGGCGTGAAAATGGACTCCAAGGGGAGTGTTCAGAAGAGAAATTCGAGGAAAGGATCAAAGGGTTATCAGGGAGAAAAACGAGGAGATGAGAAGGGGGAAGTGATGGAGCCGAATTGGGAAATTAGGCTTGAGGAATTTGGATATAGGGCTATAAATAGGTGCCGAGTGGGAGTTTTCCCGGCTAATGCCGAATTTCCCCTCACCTTTTTGCGAGAAACCCTCTTCCCTAAAAGTCAAAAACCCTTTTGTTTTTTTTTTCCTTTTCTTTCTACCGATTTCTATTCTTCTCTGCACAATTTTCTTTGTTTCACTTAGCCGATTCCTTCTTCTACTCTTCTTCTTTGATCTGTACCAAATAAACCTTATTCACCATACTAAGTTTGAAAGCCGAATAGCCAAATCTCCTAAGGGCCGAATACTCTTTGATCGAATCTAGTGTAAGTGTTTGCTCTTCCAATCAGTTTTGCTATGAATCTATTACGATGTTCTTCCCTCACTCTTTCTAATCAACATTGGTAGGGAATTAGTATCGAATCTCGGATCTGAGCTCTCTACCGAATTGCTCTTTAGGTGTTTGCAATTTTGGTAAGTATTCCTCTCCCATTGGCTAAGGTGGTCGAATGTTCATTATTAAGGTAAGGGGACTTGTGTTGGATACGAGTCATCTATTATTTTGGTTTTAATAGTTAAGATTGGTGTAGATCTAGGAGTTGATCGTGTTTAGTGATTTAAAAAGGGGGCTGATCGCGCAAGGTAAGGTTAAGGTGAGGTTTCGGTTTTAGTAAAGATATGTATTAAGCATATGGTTAATTGAAGGGTGATATCATTTGTAGGTTGGTGACTAAGGGAATTGCAGCATGCTTGCTTACCAGGTCTGTACATACACTGCTCACACACAATGAATCGGCAAAAGCCGAAATGCCAAAAAGCCGAAAAGCTGAAATGTCGAAAAGCCGAAAGTTGGGCTACGGTAGTCTTGCGAGTGCACAAACACTCGTGAGGAGGAAACTTATGGGTTGTCTGAGGCCCATGGGTAATTCCATGGACTTGGGCTGTGAATTGGCCAACCGGGCCAGAATAGGCTTAATAGGCCTGATGGGCTGTTGGGCCCATAATAGGCAAAAATTGATTATGGTTGATATGTGATGGAAATCGTATGATTACATGACTGTAAATGTGATTTGGGCCTAATGGGTCGTATAAATGTGATTTGGGCCTAATGGGACATATGAATGGGATTGGACCTAGTGGGCCATATGCATGTATGAAGGGGTTTTGGGCCTAGTATATGATGACTACATAAAACTTAATTAATTAATTGCAACCGTGGACAAGTCAAAGGGTTAAGGTGTGGCAACGGGTATATGCATGTCTAGGATTAGATCTAGGGAGAGCTTGGTACTTAAGCAGTCTTAATGACTCACCTTCTCTTCTCTAGAATCCTACCTGGTGCATAGTATTTGTTCATCTTAACCCACGAGATTTGTTAACGGGCCAAGGTAAGTGAAAACCGTAAAGAAAGGGAAAATTACCGAAATGCCTCTAAGGGCAAAAATGACCAAAATACCCCTAGGTGTTGAATGTAAGTTTATGGATGTGACATGCATACATATGATATTCTGCTTAGGTTGCATAGGGGTTGGGAATTATGGAACGAAGGATGTATATAAGGATCTCATGGTTGCTTGACAATCGTGGATGTGATATCCCGAATTAGGGCCTAATCAGAATAGTGGTTTTGGGACCACAAATTCGAGATAGAAATAATTATTTTATAATTATTTTGAGGTTTATGATATGATTTCATGATTGTGTGAAAATTTCGTGACGAAATTCTATGCATAAAGTGCTTAAGTTGAAATTAGGGATTAAATCGAATAATTTGCAAAACCTGCATTCTAGAAGTTTTTAGTATGAAATTACTTTGGAATACTAATGAGGAGGTCTTAAATAGTAATTTGACCAATTTCTAAAATTTTGGACAAAAATGGGCTTGTACATGAAAATTTTCAAAGAAAGGTATTAAGGGTATTTTGGTCATTTGGTAATTAAAAGATTAAAAAAAGGAAAAAGATGGAAAAATATGTCCATCTTCTTCATTAGGACGAAATTTCAAGGGTTCCCCATAGCTAGGGTTTGTTTCAAGCTTCCAAGCTCCATAGTAAGTGATTCCAAGCCCTGTTTTTAATGTTCTTTACGTTTTTGGAGCCCCGGTAACTTGATTTAGCTTATGCTAGCAATAATTCAACCTAGGGTTCATATTTGGGAAAATACCCATAGGTGAAATTTGTGTATTTTGGTGTTTTATGATATAATATGAGGTTTTAAATTATGCTAGACAACTTGTGCTACTCGGTTTTAAGTGAAAACGAGTAAAAGGGCTTAATCGGTAAAAATACCCAATATTCATAAGTACATGTTAGAGTGTGAATTTGATGTTGCTATAGAAGGAAAAAATGATCAGCATGTCATAAAACATAAGAAAATAGGATGAGGTTTAATTTACGAGCCCTGGGGTAAAAGTGTAAATATGTGAAAGTTTAGGGGCAAAATGGTAATTTTACCAAAGTTCGTACTAAGGGCTGTTTTGATGAATGTATGTATTAAATAAATTAATTTGGTATTATAGATCAAGAGAAATAAGATTCAAGTCATGATCGAGGGAAAAACAAAGTTTACGAGGAATAGGCTCGATTTCTAATATTTTGTATCGAGGTAAGTTCATGTGTAAATAAGGTAACATAATTTTTATTTTAAGTGATTTAATGTTATTTATATGATATGATACTTATTATCATGAAATATTATGATTTGTGAATTATTATTTGGTAATATGCAAATTATGTGAACAACTTGATAAGTATGAGATGCTAGCAAGTATCGGTTTCTACATTTCGAAGAAGGTGATCAAAATGTGTAATTGAGAAGAATCCCGTTTGAACCTTGGGAATAGATTAGGGTACAAGTGACATGTCACTAGGATGGTTGAGTTCCAAACTCGTTGAGTTGAGTCCGAGTTCGTGAGATGTAACTAGGCATCCGAGGTCGTTGAGTTGAGTCCGAGTTCACTTATGGATGCGAACGCCAGAGCTCGTTGAGTTGAGTCCGAGTTTGTTTATGGGCGGGTTACATGGTAGCTTGGCTACATAGATTTCAAAAGCTATTGAGCTTGTTTAGCTATGAGTATAGCACTTACGTGCACACTATCCGCGTATCCGAAATTATATTCCGATGTGTTCAACGGGAGAATCCTAATAGAATAAGAAGAGTACTTAAAACGAAAGTGATTGACGATGAATGTGTTAAAGAAGTGAAAATGGACAGGAATGAGTTAAATCCTTGGTTGAGAATTTGGTAAGACAAAATTGTGGTAAGATAGTAAGTATTCTTATGACATGAGTGTCTTAATGATGTTTATGTTGGATTGCAAGATCATGTTACTTGTTATTTGCATGTGAACTTACTAAGCATTTATGCTTACTCCCTCCTTTTCATTTATTGTAGTTTTGACAAGCCAGCTTGAGAATCGGGATAGGTCGAAGGCTCGCTCACACTATCCGAAGACCTAAATTGGTAAAAATGGCTTGTATATTTTGAGTGTGGCATGTATAGCACCATACTCACTTTGTGTAAATAATCTTATGATATGGTTATGGTTTGGTAAGAAAAGGTTTGGAAATGATTAGCCATTGGAATTGCCAATCTAGATAATATTTGATGTCATGTATGTTTAATGTGTTACTTAGTCCATGGAAAACCATAAAATGGTGAAATTGGTTATAAAACAGAATCACACAGCAGCAGTGACATGAATTGGAAAAATCACTAAAAATAGTAGAAATAGAATTAGATGATGAATAAAATATGTAATTGAATACTAATGAATATATTTTCATGTGGAAGAAACAAAATAGGTAAAAGAGTTTTATTTTATAAGATATTTATATTTTTGTGAAACAGGGCCAGAGCGATTTCTGAATCCCTTGTTCTGACTTTGAAAATTCAGCAAATATTTTTCAAAACTAATTAGAAGTTATGCTTTATATGAAAAGATTCCTGATTGAGTCTAGTGTTAAAAGAAAGAAACGGCATAGTCTTTTTAGTTTTGTACAAAGAGAAAAGTGGTTTGTAGTGAACAGAGGTCAAAACAGTCAAATGCTGAAACAAATGAAGGTAGTTTTACAACCAGGCTACCATTGATGTGTCAGTTGGGTGGGCTGATATTATATCCCCACATGATGTGACGAGGGACGGAGCTGGTGTGTAGCGGATGGATAATTGGGATGGGATTGCATTGCATGTTTGATGTATGATGATTTTTTTGAATACTTGTTTTTGTCGAGGGTTATACACACTGAGTTTACGAAAACTCACCCCCTGTTTTATTTTATTTTCAGGTGATGTTCAATAGAAGGTTCAACATTTGGAGGGACTCTGGGTGGCCAGCTAGCAGGACAATTTGGACTTGTTTTTTTTCTAAGCATATAAGTTTCTATTTCATTAAGTACTTTTTAGACCTAATTGTAATAGGGCTTCCATTTTGTTAGTAGTTGGATTATTGTTTTTATGTGATGTAATTATAAGAAGTTGAACATGGTTTCTTAAACTATAGTATGTTTTTTCTATGCTTCCGCAACTAAACTTTAAAATGACATGTTTTCATAAAATCATATGTTTTACACAAGCGATTGAAAGGAGTTTTTTTTAAAGTTAATTAAGGTTTCTTTTATTTTAAGAAGGGTTTTTAATGAAAACATGGTTTTCGCTAAAATACTTCAATGTGATGTGCCAGATTCAGCCATAACGCCCGGGCCGGGTTTGGGGTGTTGCAACAAATCTGAGGTCAAGATAATTATTTTATTATTTTAATGTCTACAGTATGCTAGTATGATTGTGTGAAAATTTCGTTAAGAAATTTTATCATTTGAATGCTCAATTTGATAAAAAGGACTAAATTGCGTAAAGTGTAAAAGTTGGGTTCTAATAGCTAAAGGTGTCTAATAGCTATAAAATTTTATAGTGGAGGTCCTAAAGTGGTAATTAGACCAATAATGTTATTAGTGGACAAAAATAGACATCATTTAAATGAAATTTAATGTGTTAATGAAAGGTTATTTAAGTAATTTAATAAATAAATATAGTAAAATAAGTAAAACGAAACAAATTCTCTTATTCATCTTCTTCTAGCTGAATTTTGGGAGGAAAAACACACCATTTTTTAGCTTCGTCATTCGGCCACATTTCTTTGCTTGCATGTGAGTATTTTCTGTCCGGTTTTTAATGATTTCTATGTTTTTGATATCGTTGCAGCTTAATCTAGCTAGCCCAGGGACTAATTTGCAAAATTTTTAAAGGTTTAGGGTTATGCCAGTGATGAATGTTGATGTGTTTTGATGTTTAATGGTAGAAAATGCATGGTTGTTGTTAGATAAACAACATTTGTTAAGTGATTTTTAGTAAAATGTTCAATTAGGGATTAATTGTGAAATGTTGAAATCTGGTGGTTAAATTGTGAAATAAATGAAAAATATGAGCTGCTAGGGACCTAATTGAAATTCAAATAGCATGGGTTTTGGTTGAATTGCATTAATTTGTGATTTTATGAAATAAGGACTAAATTGTAAAATGTTAAAATGTTAGGGGCAAAAATGAAAAGTTTCTTAATGTGTGTTTTTGAATTAAATTGAATAGAAAGATGTTTAAATAAGCTAAATTTGATATTATTTAGATCAAGAAAGGCAAAATACGGATTTAGATCAAGGAAAGAACAAAGTTTCGGATTAATCGACTTAATTCGCTGTTTTTGTATTCGAGGTAAGTTCGTATGTAATAAGCTTTGTTATAATTATATTTTAAATTCTTTAATATCACATAAATTGTGAATACGAAATTGCTGACTTATTTGACGAAGAATCAGTATTGGAAATCCCAGTTGAACCTTAAGAATAGATTAGGATACGAATGACATGTCATTAGGGGTTATTATTGTTTTGGGTGCTGGTTCGTACGTCCTACCGGTGGCTGAGTTATCCAGCATGTGTTGCGGATTCTCATCAGCTTGTATGAGCAGCACCGTGTAACTACGTCATGACTGTCATCCTGTGTGAGCAGACCCGTTGATAGCTCGAGAGTAAGCATTATTGAGATCTGATATTGAGATAGCTTCGACTAAGTATTGGCACTTTGGTGCAAGATTTATTGAGATAGCTTCAGCTATATATATTGGCACTTTGGGTGCGAGATTCTTACGTATCTTGTATTATTCCAAATGGTTCAACAGGTATATCGAAGATATGAAATGGTGAGAATAGATACGTATCAGTACAGGTATGTATGGAAACCGTATATGCATCCAACAACATTTGAAAGAAGTGAGCTTATGGTTATATAGATGAATGAATACATGGTAACATTGTGGTTAGTTATTTTGTGGTATGTTATATGCATATTTTGAATTGTAAATTAAATGGTGAGTTTTGCTTATTATCTTCATACGAGCTTACTAAGCTTTATAGCTTACATTGTTTACTTTTTCGTGTTTTATAGTGATTTCAAAGCTAGCTCAGATTCGGGAATCGTCGAAGACTTCATCACACTATCCTACCTATCACTTTGGTACTTTTGAACTTAAGTATTTGAGTATATGACATGTATAGGATTTTGGTTATTTTCGTATATGGATTGGTAATGAATTTAGCCATTTGAATTGGCTTGTAAGTATAAATGTTTTGGTTTTGTATATAGCCATGGGAGTTAGCTTATTTTTGTTAATTTGGTTTTATATATAAATGTGCATATAGCTTGTGTTATGTTTTTTATGATGGATATATGTTGCTAGTTGAAAATAGGTACTATAGATATCAAATGGTGGAGTTTTGATTATTGGTAAGCTAGTGAATCTAGGCAAATAATGCATGTTTAGAAAAATAATCATATTGATGATTTGAGAAAGTGAAATTGGTATAAATTGGATGGCAATGTGAGATTGTATATCTTGTATTAGTTTATGTTGGAAATGGTATGAAATATGCTTGGTTGAGGTTGATTGAGTGCCTATATTATGCTATGTTTTGTGCCATTTGAGTTTAGTGTAGGTACATGTAAATTGGGTGGCAAAATAACTTGGTAAATAGCCTATTTTTGTCCACACGAGCAGAGACATGGGCATGTGTGTCAGCCGTGTGTGGCACAAGTCAGTTTACATGACTGTGTGTCCCCTGGTGTTGAATTAAAGATCAAGTCAGTATGCTTCACACGGCCAAACACACAGGCGTGTGTCTTGGCCGTGTGGCATAAGTCAGTATACCCTACAGGACTGGCACGGCCTAGCACACGGCCTGGTACATGAGCGTGTGTGGCCATTTCTAGGGCATACGGGCTAGTCACTCTGTGTTGGCCATATGATCCAAGTCAGAGAGTTACACGGGTCAAACACGAGTTGGGACACGACCATGTGATCCTATTTCGAATGTCCACACAGCCTATGGCGCAGGTGTGTCTTTGGCCGTGTGAGACACACGGCTAGTGTAACATCCCTAACCCGTATCCATTACCAAATTAGGGTTACGAGGCATTACTGTATAAAACACAGTTCAGCACAGTCATTCCTCACCTTTCATGCACCAAAGAATAACTAAACATTTAAAACTTATCAAATTCAAATGTCCACAATTCACTTAATATAAATTTGAATACATAAGTTATAATACCAATTTAGAAATAACCATACCTTTTTGAACATGTTTCGTAAACAAGCACATTTCAAAAATTCCAACTAATTCGGTTCAAATGTATATCAAAACTTAACTGAACATGCTCCACAATTACTAAATTCAAACCAAACTTGTATATATCAAAGTCATGTTCACATATTTAATACTTCCAATATTCAATTCCTTATATCCATCACATTAATGCCATTTTCATAATTAAATCATTTTCCATCATATATCATTACACTTCCTACCTCGAACACATGCTAATTTCTATCTCATTAGTTGTATATCCAACATATCATTTGATAACTTTTGCACAAGCTCATAATAAAACCAATTGAATCATATTACATAAATTATTATGCAATTACATATGAAACTTAAATACATTATAACTTGGACGAACACATTAATGATGCAAATATACATGGTGCGCAATTTATCCTAGAAAAAAACTTAACACTCGAACACAAATAACACTTCAATGTGCACCTAATTCATATCTATATTAATATACCTAAACTTCATATTCTATCCTATTCACTAATTTTCATTTCGATTTCACCATTATCAATATCATAAGCATACCAAATTGAACTAAATATCACATTCAATTTTACAACCACACATGAAAGTATACCTATATTGATATTAGTAACAACTTGACATTTTTAACTATCCAATAAAACTAGCCCAAAACATACTCAATCATTATCATCATTTATCGTTTGAATCCATGCCAAAATGATCAACCAAAACAATCATGAAACATATTCACTACTTATCATTAAACAACTGAATATGTTAAGTTAATATACTATCATCCATCACTCTAATTATGCCATATTTCATATTTCCAAAATGAGCTAACTATTAATCCAATTACCAAAATCAAACTTATCAAAACATTTTAATTAAGAACATATAAAACTGAACTTAAGCATAATAAGCAAGCCATTTTGCGCATGGCTTTAAATACATACCCATTCAAAATAATTAACTCTAAGACTAGCCTATACATGCCACATAACCAAATCTCAAAATATTATTTACTGAAATGATAATCGGATAGTGTGATGTCATCTCCAACGACTTCCAACTTGAGCAAATCTTTGAAAAATCTATGTAACGCCCCAAAATCCCGAACTTTCTTTTTTTTTTTTTTTTGGTTTTGATAGAAAGTGTGCTTAATATTCTTAGTTAGGTGTTATTTAGGTGATAATAGGCCTTGGTTAAGTTTTGAGTTTGAACTTTGTGGTGAAAGAGATTATATTTTAATAATTAAAAGAACCTTAATGGCAAGTAGGTTGGTTTTTAAATAAATGAAGGAGGAATTTGACACAAGGAGCCTTGTGTTGGAGTGGCAAGTAGCGTCACAAGTGGGGCTTAGAGGTGGCGTCACGTGCATGGCAAAGAGGTTTAGGGTTCGAATCCCTCCTTGCTCAAAAGAAAGATTTATTTTTTATTAATGAATGGCTAGTGGTGGTGTTGGATGTGAACTCTGAAGGGAGTGATCAGAGGAGAAATTTAAGGAAGGGATTAAGGAATTATCAGGGAGAAAAGTTAGGAGATGAGGGGTGTAGAGAAGTGGAGCCGAATTGGGAATTTGGGGATAGGAAATTCAGCTATAGTCTATATATAGGTACCGATTGTGGGGATTCTAGGATAATATCGAATTCTTCCTCTCTATGTTACCGAAAACACTTTTCTCTCCAAAGATCTAAAAGTTGAAATCCCTTGTTCTTCCTCTTTTATTTTGTGCCGATTTTCCATTCTTCTCTTCTCAAATTCTCTTTTGATTCACCTTTGGTTTTAAACGATTCCTACTTCTCCTCTTCTTCTTATTTGTGCCGAATAACCCCTTTCACCATACAAGTCTCAAAAGTCGAGTACCTCTTTGGCTGAAGACCCTCTGTGCCGCCACTACTCCTTCTACTTCGGCTGATTCTTGTGTAAGTGCTTGTTCTTTCAGTCGGTTTCCCTAGTACCAATTTCTTCCCTCCCTCACCTTTTCTAAATTGGTTTTGGTAGGGGATTAGCATCGAATCTCGGAGTTCAGATCTCTACCCAATTGCTCCTTAGGCGTTTTGGGGTTTTGGGTAAGTGTTCCTCATTTTTTAGTTAAGGTTGGCCGAATGGCCATAGATGATTTAAGAGTGACTTAAGATGATTACGAGTCACTTGTTGTTTAGGTTTTAATGATTAAGATTGATACAAATTTAGAAAATACTCGTGATTAGTGATCAAGGAAGGGTTGTTAAGGCTTGTCGTTCAAGGTAAGGCAAAGGTGAGATTTTTGGTTTGTAGTGGTCGTATTTGATAAGTGTGTGATTCATCGTTGAGTGACATCGTTTGTAGGTTCATGGCTAAGGAGATCGTAGCATGTCTTAGTACCAGGTGTGTACAGACACTGTACACACACAATAGATTAACAAATCCCGAAATGTCGAAAAGCCAAAATGTCGAAAAGCTGAAAGTTTGGCTACGGTAGACTTGCGAGTGCGCAAACACTCGTAATAGGGGAATCGATACGTTATCAGAAGCCCCATGAGCAATCTTATGGTCTTGGGCCATGTTTTGGCCAACCGGGCCAGAAGGGGCTAAATGGGTCGATAGGCTATAGGGCCCATAATAGGCAAAATTGGCAATTTGATACTAAGTAATGAAAAATCATGTGATTGTATGACTATGAATGTGATTGGGCCTAATGGGTCATATGAATGTGATTGGGGCCGATGGGCCATATAAATGTGATTGGGCCTGTGAATGTGATTGGGGTCGATGGGCCATATGAATGAGATTAGGCCTAGTGGGCCATATAAAGGTATGTAGACTTGTTTGGGCTTTGTAAGGGGTTTTGGGCCTAGTATCTAATAACTGCTTAAACAGACATAAAACTTAAATAAATAACTAATTGCGACCATATATGGTTTAGGTGTGCCAATGGATATATGCATGTCTAGGATTGGATCTAGGGAGAGCTTGGTACTTAAACGGTCTTAATGACTCACCTCTTCTTCTCTGGAATCCTACCTGGTGCATAGTATCTGTTCACTTTAGCCAACGAGGACTTGTTAACGGGCCAAGATAAGTAATAAACCCATAATAGAGAGAAATTATTGAAATGCCCCTAAGGGCAAAAAATGACTAAAATACCCCTATGTGTTGAATGTAGGACTTATGAATGTTATTTGTACACCTGCTGCATTCATATGATATTCTATTAAGTTGCATATAGGTTGGGAATTATGGAACGGAAGAAGTATATGAGGATCGCACGGTTGCTTGACGACCGTGGATCCATCGGCGGCTATTAAGCCCAATATGTGATTAGTAACTTGCTGCAATAAAGGTAGTACCGCAACCAGGCTACCATTGAAGTGTATTGGATGGGTGGGTCGATATTTATATCCCCACATGATGTGTACCGGGGGACGGAGTTGGTGTATAGCGATTGGATTATTGGGGTGGGTTGCACAACATTGCATGTATGATATTATAGTGATTGATGATTTGCTTAATACTCTTGAGGGTGGTACACACTAAGTTTAAGAAAACTCACCCCCTCTTTTATTTTTCTCAGGTGATCCTCAGTAGGTGGTTCGACGGTTGGAGGGACTCCGAGGTGGTCAACTAGCAAGACGACTTGGACTTGTTTTTTTTAAACATATCATTTTTAGTATTTAAAGTTATTTTAGTTTGGATTGTAATAAGGCTTATTCGCTAGATATTATTTTAATGTCATAACTATGCTTTGAAAACTAAATACAAACTGAATGTTACTTAATTTTCTCTTGAAGGGCTTTCAATGAAAACAAGGTTTTCGATAAAACACTTCAATGTGACACGCTGGATCTGGCCATAACGTCTAAGCCAGGTTTGGGGTGTTATAGTCTATAAATATAGGAAAAACACACAGAATAAGCTTTGAGAGCTTAGTAAGCTATAAGCAAATAAATAACTCAATGATAATATTAATTCAATTGCCAAACCAATTTATACTATCATAATCACATTTAACTCCAAACTTATAATTTCATATAATACATATACTTACATTTTGCCAAATATCCATACAACTAATATTAAATTATCATTCAAATTCAAAACCACAATATCAATATTTAACCGATTATACATAAACTCATAAACATATATTCATGAATCATTTCATAATTATTCTTACTTTACATCTTTAATGCTGTACATAGTCATTTATATAAGTTTGCTCATAGGTCACAATATGATATCACTATATGTAACCTTTGGACGAATATATTGTTTCTATTATCAAGGTAACATTCAATTTCAAAACTTTAGTACCATTTATAATCGAATATACACATTCATAAACATATTTTCCTGAATCAAACTTTAATATCTCATACGTATATTTATCATGTAGCTGAATATACATATGTCTATACCCAAATTATCATACACTATTAAAATCATATTATCAATGCATAAAGTTGAATCTTTAAACATTTGTTTACATATGCTCATGTATCAAACCTTAATACCACCTAATTACACTTAATTTATGGCCGAATGTACTTTACAATTACTCACAAATTCAAACTAACATCGTACCTGTGTTTGTATCATATTACAAATAATCAACTTACCTTATTTTAAAATAGGTAATCTACTATCACATAGCTGGTCACTTAGCCCGATTATACCTTCGTACACAACTTATCTTTGCGCGTTGAACCGTTCGAAATTGAGTAGGATACTCAGATTACCGCACATATCATATAATGCCAACGTCCTAAACGTAGTCTTACATGTGATCACACATTGATGCCACTGTCCCAGATAGGGTCTTACTCGCACACATATGTCAAAATCACATATCGATGCCAACGTGTTAAACGTGGTCTTACTCGCACACATATTTCAGAATCACATATTGAAGCCATGTTCTTACTCGCACATCATATATCAGAATCAGATATCGATGCCATGGTCTTACTCACACATCACATATCGAAATCACGTATCAAAGCCTCATATACATCTTTGTATCAACTTTGAATTGATCAGAATATACATATATTCGTTAACCAAATTATCAGTCACTACAAAGATCACAATATCATCATACAATCGAATTTACATATATATATACTTATCCATGATCCACACTTTAACATCACATACATAAACATGTATTACTTAGCCGAATATAAGCTTGCAATTTATGTACAAACAATCAACGTTTTAACATGTATAGTTCATATTACCACTTTCAATATCAAACTCATTTATTACTTTATCATCGAACATGAATTATTTGTAATACTCAAAACACTGGTACGTATATGTCGCATCCATAATTTTGCTAAAGGGAATATTATTTCTTGATTAACTAAAAAGGGTAATCTCATTTTAGTCTCTCGTAAACATTCCTCTCTACCTTCCGTTAGGTAGTCTATTATGGCGTCTATAT
Organism: Gossypium longicalyx; assembly: GCA_025698465.1. Taxonomy (NCBI): domain Eukaryota; kingdom Viridiplantae; phylum Streptophyta; class Magnoliopsida; order Malvales; family Malvaceae; genus Gossypium; species Gossypium longicalyx. The sequence goes on along the minus strand of CM047005.1, from coordinate 47,685,474 downwards.
CTACATCATGATAACATGTCAAGTCAAGCAACTTTATGTCATCATTTTTGTTAAATGGGATGCCGTAATATTCAAAGATTATTGTAGGGGACATGTCTATCTCTCAATTCCTAATGAAAACCCAAGGTTTTTCAACAAATTTTAAATTGGAGTAGAACTGCAATACCACATGTAAAATCACAAGAGCCTTAGGCAGTAAGAAAAAGTTTTGCCACCCATGAAATTGGGCGAGATCCCAAACCTCGCTACCTAAGGAAGAGGTTGGGTCAAAACCACGTTTAGGGATGAACATTCTTCCTAAGCATGAGAAAGAACTACTCCGCTTCTTTAGATACAAATGTGGTCTAATCAAACTCCAATAATAAAGCTAGCTTAGGTTGGGATCGGGTTCGCTTTGTTTTCTTGGTGGCATTTCATAGAGTGTAGTTATTTAATCAAGCAATATTACTAAAAGAAAAATTCTAACTAACTGACTCACAACAATGCAAAAGAATTTATAAAAAATCCACAACTTGCCATAGCTTGCAACAAACGACTTAAGCAAGAATAATAATTTTCAAAACTCAGTAGAAGTTGAACATTTAACCTCGATTTTTGTAGCTGAAGGTGAGTTATTTTGTCATGGTGTCATCATCCCTGAGTGAACAAAAGAGAGCTGAATAAAGAATGAATAAAATACCTAAAAACAACAAGGCAAATTACAAAGGACAAAGAGATTATAAGAAAATTTTAAAAGAAAGTGAAAGGGGGAAAAGTGCTGAAGGAGTTAAGGTTTAGGAAATGATCGAAATTTGGGAATTTTGAGGGGTTTTGAGGGTTTAAACTTGAAAACACACAGGCCAAAATACCCAAACTCAGGTATTTTGCAAACCCTACTTAGAGTGGGTATCACAATATAGGCTGATTTTGCAATACCACTAGGTGTTTTACCAAATTTCCAATTTTTGAAACTACTTGGGATATCGTAATATCGAGGGTCAATATCGTAAAACCTAAAAAAATTTGGTCTCCTCTTGAAACACCACTATATAGTTCTCAAAATTTTCTAAATTTTCCATCATAACTCCCTCTAATTGTAAAACAAAATTCTTAAAGCCTTAAAGTCCAACATGCAAGGAATTTAAAGCCTAACTAAAGGGGAAAAATTAAATAGAATCTAAGCTCGAACATGAAACTTATTTACAAAGAAAAATTGGGGATAGGTTAGACCTCATTGATGGTTTGACACACCTCTTCGAAGTCATTGTCATCAACCATTTCTTGATCACTTGTCTTATTGTGGCATGTTTCGTGGTTTATATATTGGACCCCTGTGAAGATGTCCTTAGTGCCTCCTAAATACAACTTCACTCACTGCCCATTTACTAGGAATAATTGGTCGTCCTTGGTTGAAAATTCCACAATTCCATTAGCCAGTACTCGATTGATAGTGTATGGTCTAGACTACAAGGATATTAATTTCTCGAGGAACAATTTTAAATGGGAATTGAACAACAACACTTGCTGACATGGCACAAAGTCCTTTTGTCTGATCATTGCATCATGATGGAGTTCACTCTTTTCCTTGTACAGTTTAACGTTCTCATAGGCTAAGAATAAAAAATCTTCTAATTCATGTAGTTGAAACAAACGATCCTTCTTCGCCAAGCTGGGGTCCAAATTTAGCTCCTTAATTGCCCAGTATGGCCATTTTTATATCTCAATAGGGAGATGACAATTCTTCATGAGACCAATCGATACAGAGAGTTGTTTGATAGGCCCACAAAACATCTAAATGAATCGACCAATCCTTCTTACTTTTCAAGCATAAACTTAGTCTCCCGATTCGAAACTTCGACTTGGCCACTAGCATGATGGTGGTAAGAAGTGGTAATTCGATGCCTCACACTATACTTTGCGAGAACGCTTTGTAGTTGTCTACTACAAAATTGTGATCCTTTATCACTGATTAGTGTCTAAGGTGTTTCGAATCTGGAAAAGATATTTTTACAAAGGTGTAACCTCCCTAACTTGGCCTAGATGATATGGTCGAATTTTGAAGGCTACATTAACATCGAAAATGGCCTAAATTTAACTTTCATAATTTCAAATGTATTTTAAAACCATTATCTTTTCCATTTAAAACTAGTGAAATTAAATGTTTATCTTAATTTCGCAAAGTCATGATAATTTTAGAAAATTGATAGATTTAGTATTTCATTTATAAAATTTTATCATTATTCAAAACTAATTTGGATTTTATTAAAAACTCATTTTTTAGTATTGCAATGGAAAAATGTGATGCTAATAGATTTTATTTTAAAACCAAGTTTTATGCATAATCATTTTAAATATCAATTTTAAAATGATAAAGTCATGCCATCAAATAATCCCAAAAATAAAGTCTCATGCCATAGTCCAAAAATAAAATTAATGCAATCTCAAAACAAATAATAAAAATAAGTTTTAAAGTACTTTAATAGCAAAAACATCCGAGTTGCTCCTCTGAAGGTTTTCCAAGTCCTAACATCGTGGGTTATCTGAAATTAAATAAAAAAAAAACTAAAGAGTGAGCTAATAAGCTCAATGTAAGCCATAACTTCAGTAAATAGTAATAGACAACAATTATAGCACTCAAGCCAGTGAATATACAAAATATTAAAAACAATATAGAATTCACAATTTATGTCATGCATGAACATGTCAATGTAGTATTTTCAAAAAAGTTTCTTCTCAACTTCGCTACACATCAATAAAAGAGTTCTTAGAACTCATCCATCCAATAACACACCAGTTTGTGGTCAAGCCACTAGTGTTGCGAACAAGCTGCCAGTAATGTGGACAAACCACCAGAATTGCAAACAAGATTTTAGTACTTCCTCCTTACATAATTGTCCCAACTCCAATGCAGTATGACATGCTTTAACAATAACATAAATAATACAGTAGGCATGATTTGAATATGAGATCAGTTTTATCAAAAATAGTGGCATGAATTGTCATGCATTCAATATAACAGTATCAGTAAGCATGATTAATGATGCTTTCAATAATATCGATAACAATAACCACATTTTTAAAATGTGATTAAAATATCAGTAACATGTACATGGTTTATCATGTAATCATAACAACAGAGACAATAGGCTTGCTTACATCACAAAATGTGCAAATTAGTACAACATATATAATATCATATCACATTAGTGGCCAATATAATCTTTTAAGATCACGGTACTTACATTCTGCCATCCCTGAAATAAGGGATAGATTTCATTTAAATATCCTTCCAAAGGCATTCTTGCCATCGATTAGTCATAGTTTAAAAAATATAGTTTTCCATGAATTTCATCAGTTAGACAAAGTTACTTACCTGTAACACACACCTTTTTGTGCACGTCTAAATTGCGCTTGATCTAAACCCAAGTACTCATTTACTATGGATCCAATTAGATCTAGTCTAGATTTTATCACTGAATGACAAAACACACATCAATACCTGTGTTAGTTTTGGCTAAATCGGTGTATCTAGATCCTTATGAAATTGAAGAAAACCTACTTACACTATTTTTCATTTATAGCCTTACTATGATAGAACTTCCAACAACTCATATCTGGTTAAAGCGTCTAAATCTGCACCTTGATCAATAAATACACATAGTAAAATCATAAGTTAGAAATGGTTAAACTAGATCCAAAATGATATCTATAATTCTGATTGAAAACTTAGAAAGATAGATATTGAATTATGAAGGATTTTCTTGCACTTTTCTTGTCACAATGTTTGATGGAAAAGAAATGAGAAAGAGAATAAGGTCTCGATCAAAGAAGTAAAATGAAAAGAAATAAGAGTAAACTAGATTTGGTTACAACCAAAATAAAGAAGAGAGGAGAAGAAAGGGAGGAAAATAGGTGGCGACAGTGGCGCGGCAACAGCAGTGGAGGTTAGGCGGCACAAGAGGGGAAAATAGGGAAGGGCAATGGTGCAAAGGTGGCTATTTGGTGGTGTAATGGTAACAATTAGTGGTTAGGGTGGCGGTAAAAATAAGATATGGTGGCACACGATGGTGGAGAAGAGAAAATAGGAGAGAGAAGAGAAGAGATGGGAATGTAAAATAATGGTGTCTAAGGTGATAGAGGCAGTACAACCAAGTCAAAAGTGGAGGAAAAAGGAATGTGAGGGAAACAAGGGGAAAAAAGGAAAGAAATGGGAGCAAATATGGAAAGGATGAGGAAGAAAAGGAAAGAAAGATTCTTAGCTCATGACAACTAAGAATGGGTGAAAAGGATGAGGTTGACTAAGATTGCTGAATTTATTTTAAAAATGTACCCAATAGGGATTCAAACTTAGGTCACAAGGGAAGTTACAATTGTTCTTAACCACTAAGCTAGCAATTGACCTTGTTCATAGACTAACAATAACTAATTAAAAACAATGCATGACAGAAGAAACTTCATCACTCCTTTATGTCATTTATCGGAAAAGCAACTACTTCTATCCACTTCAACACATAATCCACAACTACAAGAATGTACTAGTTCTCAAAAGAGTTTAGAAAGGGTCCCACAAAGTTGATCCTCTAAACATCCAAGACCTCTACTTCCAGAATCCCTATTTGGGGCATCACATCCCTTTTAGAAATGTTTATCGTCTGCTAGTGTTGATCACATCTTCTTGAGAATTCATAGGCATCTCAAATCATGGTTGGCTAATAATACCCATTACTCGATATCGCAATATCACTGTAGTTGGCCTTAATTTTCTTCATTTCAACACTGTTAGGGGTATCACAACTTCCTTGCCTCGATATCGCGATACCCCTTCTAAGTGATATTTTCTTCATGTTTAATCCATTATCGGCTTTTTACACCACTCAGTCTCATTATTAGGTTCCCTATGACATGATTGACCAATTTGTGTCCAAAAAATGGCATCCAATTAACAAAAACAAATTATTAACAAAAAAAACTAAAAATCAACAAAAGTAAAGAAAATACACCTAATTTGCTTGAGAATAAGCTCTTCGAGTGTCATGGAGATCCTAATTTAACATATCAAATCACGACAAGTCAATTATATATCATTTGAGCCCTAATCACATATGTCCTATAACAACCCATTTTCAGTGAAATTTAAATAGTGGTTTCGGGACCACAAATCTGAGTTAGAAAGAAAATTTAATTTAATTATATAGCATAGTCTGCATTATGATAGGAAAGACGTATGAAAATTTCGATAAGAAAATTTTACGAATTACATGTTTAATTATGGAAAGGACCAAATTGCATAAAATGCAAAAGTTGAGTTCTAGTAGTTATAAGTATAAAATAGCTATGGAATTCAAAATTTGAGGTCCTTTTATGGTACTTAGACCATTAAGAAAAGTTAGTAGATATTTATGATGATTTATCCATGGAAATTAAAGAAAAGAAAAGGACCAAATTGGAATTTAAAATAAATAAAGTTGATAATAGCCTAATATCATCTTATTTCACCATCATTTTCCCCAAATTCTATGGAAACCCTAGGAAAGAGAAAGAAAATCAAGCAAGCCTAATTGGGTAAGTAATCTTGTCCCATTTTTAGTAATTTTTATATTTTTGAGATCGGAATAACTTAATCTAGCTATATTGGGGATCAATTTGTAAAGTTATCAAAGTATTAAAATTTTTTCATGGATGAATATGCTAAAATTTTGAAATTTATGGTATAAAATGAAAGGTTGTTGATAGATAAACAACTTTTGTAAAGTGAATTTTGATGAAATTGTGATTTAGGGACTAAATTGTAAAGATGTAAAATTCATGGAAAATTTCTAATTTTTTGTGAAATACATGAGCTGTAAATGTTATATGAAAAATTTAACTAGGCTTGGATTAAGGATTAAATTGTATGAATTTCATTTTCCGAGCCTAGGGACGAAATTAGAATTAATAAAAAGTATAGGGGCAAAATGGTACTTTTGCCTAAAATGTGAAATTGATTGAATTGAATCTGAATTTTATTAAATTGAGTTAAATGTACTCGTATAGATCCAGATAGACCTAGTTTGAAATTGGATTGAGGAAAACAAAAAGTATCGGATTAGTAGATCCTCAAAACGAACGAGTATCGATATTTCAATGATTCAATGAACAAAACTCCTGATATGAGAAAATAAGAGAATTAAATGAATTATATCTTGAATATCCCTGAAATACCTAGAAATGGATGCATGAAGAGCTCATATATGTTTTCTTGATAATCATGTAAATTTCATGACTAACTTGTTTGGTGAGAGCATGTGTCTAGGCAATTGGCCACAACGTTTTGGATGCATGTTTGTATGCTTACTTTAAATAAATATGATTGGCAAGTTAATTTCCTGTTATACAAACTTACTAAGCATTTGAAATGTTTACTCGGTTTTTTTTTCTCTGTTTTATAGTGCTCGGAAGCTCGTAAAGGTTGGAATCGATCGGAGCACCATCGCACTATCATTCAGTTTGTTTTGGTATAAATAGAAAACTTATTTTGGTATAATGGAATGTATAGGCTAACTTGACCAATGTTGGCATATAAATGGCTATTTGTAATCTAGCCATAGGAATGGCTAATGATGGTATGTTTAGTGAATATATATATGAGGTTATAATATGGTTAATATATGTGTGCTTGGTATGGTTAGATTGAATTATGGAAAGCATATATGTCTAACAAAAGGTAAGTTTGAATACATGTGATGATATATCTTATATAATGTTAATATTGGCTTGGTTTTAATGTCTTGAATTGGTTGGTATATGTTTGTAAGTATTGATGTAGGTTGAAGACAATTTTGATGAGAAAAGTGGCCATGAAAATCATTTATTTTCATCCATACGGGTAGACACATGGGTGTGTATCTTAGCCATGTATGACACACGGCCATGCGCATGGGCATGTGGTTTGACTATATGTCCCTTGCATATTGAAAATTGAGAAACAGAATGCTCAAAATTGGTCACACGGGCATGTGTCTTGGCCATGTAAATCCTGCACCTAGTTTTTGAAAATTAAATTGTCCACACGGCCTAGCACATGGGCGTGTGGCTAGCCGTGTGACCCAAGTTAGTAACTACCCTAATTTGAACACAGGCTGGGACACAGCCGTGTGCCTCACATCAAATGCCCACACGGCCTAAGACCTGAGCATGTCACCTGCCCGTGTGAGCCACACAACCTAACCACACGGGCATGTGTCCCCTGCACCTAAGAAAATTTTTTTAGAATTTTGCGAAAAATTTTCTAAGTTTCCGGTTTAGTCCCGATTTGATTCTAACATGTATTTTAGGCCTCAAGGACCCCTTTACGGGATGATATGATTGATTTTAGATATGAATAGTAAATTATATGAAATTTTCTGTATTTGATCTGTAAACTCCGGTAATGCTCCATGACTCTGTTCTGGCGACGGATAGGGGTTAGGGGTATTACATGTCCAATCCATCCCTCCGTAGCTCGTTGAAATCATAAATTAATTGTATGTTGAATCAAATAAACAGAAATAGATAGAAATGATAAAGTTAGAAAAATGAAAAACATTTGGAAATGAAGGTGAGTTTCACACTAAGTATGAAAATGACATTAGAATTAATTTATGTTTTTTCAAATTAATAATTAATTAATTGAAGTTCGAAAATGAAATGAAATTAATTGGTCATTGAATCCGTTGAATGTATAAACTTTAAATATATTTTCTTATAGATTCTTCTACAGTATAGTTGCCATGATTTTCATGGAATTAGAATCAGGTTGAGAAAATTATTTAATTGGAAAATTAATTAATTAATTAATTAAAATTAATTTATGATGTTTATTTTGGAAAATAGAAAAACATTTATTGGGTTGGATTGAATTATAAAGTGCCGAGTTAAATATTTCAAGAAGCACTTATAATTGTACCCAGTACAAGGGAGGCTCGAATCCCCATCATAATACATATGAGGGGAAACACACCCTATTAACCCCTTTTAGTCCTAGTTCAACTAGGAAGTTGTTTTTCTATTAAATAGACTTCTACTAATTCAAAAAGGGTTTCACTTCTCCCTATAAATAAATGACACCGGTAGGGCTAAATACACAATAAGTTTTAAACAACTTTGAGATATTATTGTTCTGCCTGAAAATAGTAAGAATTTACTATTAAGTATGAATTATATTTTTTGGAATAACAATTCTATCAGTTTCTATTAAAGAGAGATTTTTGTTTTTCCACTAAAAGTAAAGTAAATAATTTATTTTTTTGTGTTTGATTCAAATTCGTTCGAGCCCACATTCAAAGCAGTTCTTGGTACGAGAATAGTGGAGAAGGTCGTTCAGTTGAAAGTGGAGAAGGTCATTCAGTTGAAAGTTGGGAATGACAAGGATCCGTCTAGCCGAAAACACAAGTGTGATTTCAGGAAAAGTTTATTGCTATAAATATCAATAATTGACTCGATTTTCAAATTTTTAATTTTCCTTTGTGCAAGAAAATCATTTTCGAAATAGATTTTTTCCAACAATTTATCCCTTAAGGTTTACAATAATTACACTGGTAACTCTAATTTTACTGGAGTGTTTCACTAGGCCAGTAAGGCTTCAAGTAAATGGGCTTCTCCATAGATTCCACGAATTGGGCTAGTTCAAGTGGATTAAATGATCTCCATTTGATCAGTTGACCTTCATGCGACGTTCCGTGTGCATTCATCATGGGCTTTGATCTATGACTCGTGACACTTATATGTGGAACACCGAAACTATGCTTTTTTTTGTATTTTACCAAAACGGTTAAATTTCAATTTTAACAATATAAATTGGTCCCTATATTTTTATAACATTATTAATTAGTCCAAATAGTTAATATCATTAACTTTTTGGTTAAAACATTACGTGGTTATATATAATTTGAATACCCTAAGGGTCTTAGAGATTGACAAGTGTTTTCCTATTTCTTTTAAGTTTGTGTCGGTCTTACCCCCTATTTAGTAGCTTTATAAAATGATAAATTTTCAATTTTGGTCCCTCTATTATGCCTGAATTTGAGATTTAACTACTACTCTTTATTTTCTAATGTAATTTGGTCCTTGTAATTTTATAATGTTATTAATTAGTCCAAATAGTTAATATCGTTTATTTTTCGATTAAAATATTCCTAGGTTATGTATAATTTGAATGCTCTATGGGTCTTAGAGATGAATACGTAGTTTTCTATTTCATTTATAGTGTCATTAGTTAGTCTAAATTTTAATATTGTTAACTATTTCAATCAAAATGTTTACATTAAATATTCTTAAGAACAATATTCCAACAAAAATATTATTTTATTATGACAAGTTCGAATGAATGTTAACAAAAAATCCATATAAATATTTTTAATGTTATTTTTATTATTACGTGATTATCAAGTGATTTTTTAAAATTTTAAAATGCCACATCAATGAATTTAATAGAAGAATTTTAACCGTGGGGACAATTGGACCTACATCTTTAAAGTCAAAAACTAGCGGGTGTAAATTTCTAAAGCTATGTGGGATTAGAGAATCATACTAATTATATTTAAAAATTTCAATTTTTTACTCCATAATTTGACACAAACAAATAACCAACCAAACGCAAAATAAGAGAATCATACTAATTATATTTAAAAAAAATTATATTTAAAAAGTACTTATAAAATGAAAAAACTTTTTTGAAAAATTTTTATTTCAATCAATTATTTGTTAATGTGTTTATTGCATGGTCAGAAAATATATAGTGAATATACTAATTAATTTTAATATCTTCATAATTTTATATGATTACGAAATCGTAATAATCCATCTTAATTTTATGTATCCAATTTCATATTCTAACTTTTTCATCTTCCTATAAATAGCAGACATTCAAATAGTATCTTTACGGAAAAATAAGAACTCTACTCGGGAAAAAAACATTACGTGGTTATATATAATTTGAATATCCTAAGATCAAAAGTAAGCATTTGTAGAGAAGATATTGCAACCTAAACCCTCAAGCTCATTTATATAAATTTTAATGGTGTTTCGCAAGTTATATTTTTATAATAAGTACTTTCAATTTGTTTATATTCAACAATTTAGAAATTCAACTTACAATTTCACAAAATAAGTTAAAGTCAATTTTAAAACCATTTAAAAAAATATTTTTAAGTTTATCACTATTGTTAAAAAATAATTATACTATTAAAATTGAAATAAATATTTAAAAATAAATAATGTTGATCACAATATTTTAATGATACATATAATATTTACATGTGTGAAATTCACCCTTAATTGAATATTTACAAATTGGCATTTGTAACGCTAGGGTAGAGTTAAGGGGCAGGAAGGGGTCTCGGACCTCTCTAAAAAAAAATTTCCATTTAGGTCTTTTATAATTGATAAAATTTTAAATTAGTAATAGTAAAATTATACTTTAGCCCTCCAAAATGATAAAAATTTGATTCAAACTTTTAAAAATTATAAAAATATAGACTATTAAAATAATAAAATTATATTTTTATTATCATAAAAATATATATAATTTAATTTCGACTCCCTACTGAAAACTTTTGTCACTTCTCCCGTGATGAAACATAAACTTTTGTCACTTCTTCGGTGGTGAAACATGGTTTGGGCTAATTAATTAAGCACTTGCACTCATCTCCCAAGTTGAATTTGCTCTTCTTTCTTTCTCCTTTTTTTTTTTTTTGACCCATTGTCTCTACTTTCTTCCCTTATACAATAAAGGTTTCTTCCCTTATACAATAATAAAATATATGGTGAATGATAAAATTTCAAAATTCAGAATATAATTTAATTGAAATAAAATTTGATTTTAAACTTTTCATAGTTGTTCAGCCATTAATGTTGCTCAAATTTAATGATTTTATTACTAGTGAACGGAATAATTTGTGTAGGCCATATATAATATTAATTTGGTGAAAGTGGTGGTGGACATTGGGATTTTGAAAAGGCCTGAAAGGTTTGGCCCATAATATGGGAGAATAAGCTTCTTTGTTTTTTAATATTACAATGTAATCTCAAGCCTTCAAAATGATTTTATTACTAAAACAATTTTCCCTATCATTCTAAAACAAAATTCACATTATTAAAATTAAAATTTTAGTTTCATAAACAGTTTAATATTTTACTATGTGCACTTAAATTGCATTTAAAAAAATTAAAATAAATAAAATATATAACAAAATTTTAACCCCATTTATTATAATTAAAATTTTACATCACTTATATACCAAATAATTACCCCTAAATACATATTCGCCTACTCGAATTTAGTACCTAGTTATTCATAGTGGCATAGGGATAGGATTGATTTCTACTAGAATATGTTTGCTTGATACGTTTTGCAAAATTAGATTAAATTTTAAAATATGATATATATCATCAAAATCGCATTCCACATGAATACATCATGTGCAAAATATCTTATGAATGGAATTACGACATGAAAAATAAAAAAAATTCTTTAATTGAATTAGATGGTTAAATTATTAAAAATATAAAATTAATAAAAACAAAAAATAACATAGTGAAATAATTTAAACGCAAAGTTAAAGATAACATGAAAATGACACAGATTATATGCCTGAAACTAATTATTAGTATATAAAAATTATATCAATTTACAATACCTTAAATACATTTAAAAAAAAATTAAATACATCAATATATATACATAAAAATAATTATATCGGTGACATATTCTTTTTAATGTGTATTGTATTTGCTAATAATTCATTTTATGTATCCTTCTATGAATGTGTTATAATCTACTATATATAAAAATAAATTATTAATACATACAAATTATATAATGTTTAATATAAATTAAATTTAAAAAAATATGAAAACTAATATAAAAATTTCTCATTTTCTTTTCCTCATTCTTTATCATTTGCAAATAATGGAATTACCCTCCACAACATCAAACTTTCATTGCTTACTTTTCCTTTAAGGAGTGAGAGTCCAAAACTTGGGAATAACTATAATATTACTAGGTGGCTGCCCGTACTTTGTTGCAAGAATGTTGGGAACATTAAAGGATTTGTAAGTTTCTCTTTTAAGCTTTGTGCTTTCTTACAAGTCTTGCTAACATTTTTTGTGATCATTCAATATTTAGCTTACTTTTTTTTCATAATAACTTATCGCTAATTGGAATTGGATTTTTTATGTAAAAAAGAACCAATAAAATTAGCTTTCATTTCTATTTTCTTCCCATTATCGTCTAATTTAAGCTGGTGTGGGGTTTACAATTTTTTGTTGGAGTAAAATTCCAAGCAATTGATATTTTAATTTATCATCCAAATCCATTATAATTAATAGCGAAAAGATTGTATAAAACATAGACATCATTCATTCAGTATACCTTGTTAATTATTTAATATCATTTCAGCATCTTTTTCCATATTATTGACATATCATTTTCGTATTTTTTTTTCTTTAACTTGAACATTGGACTCTAGACCCTGAACCTTAGACCTTAAACCCTAGACGTCTCTATTCCATACAAACTTGTTCCATTTTATATATGTGTGAATTGTATGTGGACCAAGGGTTATATGTTCGAAATTAATATGAAAATGAAATGAATTAATGAGTTTTTTTTTAGATAAATAGGGCAACAGATAAGTGATTTACTCTAAGTGTGATATGATTGTATAATTCAATAAGATCCTGGTGATAAACTATTACTCAAATAATGAGAAAAGAGAATTTAACAAATTAATGTAATAAGTTTTTGGTTATGAAGGAAACGATGTTGTTAAGTTGGAGAAATATTTGTATAATTCGATAACGAAATTAAAAGATTGGATTAATTATGTGAATGTTCATCAAATGAACTAAGGCTAATAAGTTATAATCACATTGAAGTGTAAGGTGAACGAATGAGATGAATTATTATTAAGTCTATTGGTCTTTTCAAGAAAACTAATATTATTGGAATGAGGTTAATTTTTTATACCTCTGAAAGTAGAATAACCCGTAGTTAAAATTAATAGTGATGAAAGTCTAATTAACACGTTCATTAACACGTTCATTAACTTAAATGCATAGGTTGAGTTCCAAGAGGAAGAACGTGCTGGTTTGCTACATTTGCAGATCACGTCACATCCTATGGGAGTACAAACATATTTCTGATTGTTTTGCATTATAGTGGCTTAATATGACATGTATATAGGTTAACATTTGTTCATACGAAGTTTGTAAAAATTTTGGTGTTTCAGTTTGTTTAAATTACTTTAGATGTTTATAAGTTAAGTTTCAATTTTGAATAGATTTGTATGTTTATGAGATGAACTTGAGTCTAAGTGAGCCTTGACAATGATTTTAAAACTATTGAGAACTTATTGGTATTATTTGATAATGTCTGAGAGATTAGAAAAAGTATTTTGATCCAATTTTGAGGTCCATTGCATCAAGTCTCAAGACGAGACTATTTCGTTATTGAGACTTGCAAGTTAGTAACCAAAAAGCTATAATATGAGGGTCAAGTGTCAAGGCTTGCTGTCCAAATCTCGAGACTTACTCCATTGCACCTCTGAAGCTTGTATTTTTAAATCGTTTAAGTTAAGTTTACCCTAAAATTTTATGTTCCAACTTATACGAGTAGCTCGGTCCAATTCAAATGCCATAATAGAGATGAGCCTTTCCAAGTACTCAAGCAGATTAATGATAATGCCTATCAAATAGATCTGCCCAGTGAATACAATATAAGTTCTACTTTTAATATTGATGATTTATCTCCCTTTGATGTTTTAGATTCGAGGACGAATCTTTTTGAGGAAAAGTGGAATGATGCGAGTCTCAAGGCCCAAAATAAGGCTCATGAACTTGATGGGCTCAAATTTCCTTATGGCCCAATAACGAGGTCGAAGGCCAAGCAAATCCTAGCAAGATTGAACGGGACCATCCAAGACTTCGTTACCAAGTCCTTAGATGCACACACGACCGGAAAAGAAAATCAAGATTCATTTATTTTCAAGAAAATCAAAAAACTGAATCTTGGTCCAATTTTGTTATTATAGAAAATTTCAAGAATAAAAAAATCAAGATTTCAAATCTTGGAAATCTTGGTCCAAAAATTTAAATCTTGCAGGCAATGTGCATTGAATTTCATGTATGAGCTTGAACGAGCCAATTTTGAAAGCAAACAAATCACAAAACCAAGTTCTTGAAAAAATGGACCATTAAGATGTCTACAAGCTCATCCTGAAGTTTGGAAAGTAATTTAATTGAATATCAGGTCAAATTATCAAAGTGACCCAAATTGTAAAATATTTAAACTATAGGTCCAATTTTATTTTAATAGGTGGATCATCATGTAAGAATTCAACCCAAATAGCCCATTTAATTCCTTTGGCTGAATTCCCATTAAAAGTCCACACTTAGAATTATTTTATTTTATTTATTTGATGAGTTGTCATGTTAGGTACTTTATTAGGGTTAGGAAAACTTATTTTGGGGGCCTGTAAGTAGCATGGACATTCATCGTTATACACATACAATTGATTTATGTTTTTTTGAGTTAATAATAATTCTCTTTGAGTTTTTCTTCAAGAATTGCTCTTGAGTTTCTTTTAGAAGCTGTTTTAACAATCTTTCAGGTTGTGGGTGATCATTTTCAAGTTTTTTCTTGCCAAGATCTCTTTCTTGGAGAGAGAATTAGAGCGATTGAAAGGACTTGTGGATTCTTAATGTTTCCAAGGCTTCTTAGGACGTCATCTTCTCTTTTCTATCATTAATTTATCGTTTCTTGCTTATTTAAGTTAGTTCTTGATGTTTTGGCTTGTAGATTTTATTGATTTTCGTTCTAGGTTAAAGTTGCTTCAAGAAAGACGTTCTCTTACCTTGTTCCATCAAGAAACACATCAAAAATCTGGTTAGGGCATTTTCTTGAGGTCCAAAGACTGTTTCTTTCCATTCAAGAAACCTTAATTAGTTCTCTTTTGGACTCCTTACCAGTTGGTTCATATTTCTTTTGTTTTATTTTCTTTTGACTCTCTTTGGTGATAACTAATTTGTTTTCGTTGTTTCTTATTTCAGTTTACATTCGTTTAGAGATCTAAGATAAATCTGCAACTTTGATAAATTTTACGATCCACTTCCATATTCATCCATCTCATTCTTTATCACCAACTATATAGAGAAGTTACTTCCCACCATTATTTAAAGGAATCACAATACCATGATATATAAAAATTAATTATAGAAAAAAAGTTATATTTCTAAAAAAAATTGATAATTTTTAATATACCAAACATTAAAATCATTCTTGCACCAGTTAAATTCTGAAAAAAGCAATCACTTTTTATTTGATCTCAAGGTATTGCTCTATAAACAAATTATTTTGTATCACTAACGACAATAGTTGTAACACCCCTAACCCGTATCCGTCCCCGGAACAGAGTTATGAAGCATTATCAGAATATACAGATCAAGTAAACAAATATTTCATTTTATACAATATTCATGTTAGAAATCAAACATAAAGTCATTATATGAACACTCGAGATCCAAAACATGCATTAGAAACGAGTATGGACTAAACTGGGTACTTAGAGAATTTTTCGCAAAATCTCAAAATTTTTCCTAGGTGTAGGGGTCACAAGCCCGTGTGGTCAGGCTGACACGCCCATGTCTCAGGCCCTGTAACTCTCTAACTTGAGTCACATAGCCAAGCCACACGCCCGTGTGCTAAGCCATGTATAGGTGGAGGGGTCATATAGCCAAGTCACACGCTCATGTGATCAATTCTGGGCATTCTATTTTGACATTTTAAAGATGCAGGGGACATACGGCCATGCCATACGCCCATGTGCTAGACACACGGCTGAGACACACGCCCGTGTCTATGCCCGTGTGGACGAAAATAGACTATTTTCCAAGCCACATTTCTCACCCATCTTGTCTTTAACCTACACCAACACTTAAACACATTCAAAAACCATATCAAAGCATTCAAAACAAGTCCAAATCTTGTTTTAAACATGACATAATATCACATACAATCAACGTACCCTTAGGTACCTCAGATGACAATTTATTATCATGTTAATCTCTCATTCATACTTATCTAGTTAGCAAATGCATATATGCATAATTACATTCATTCTTCAAACACGATAGATCCACTTATAAACATATCAAAATATGTTAAACACAAGCCATTCCAATGGCTAGTTTCATTCAAAACATTTACATGCCATTATTGGTTAAATAACCTATACATGCCATTATAACCATACTTAATTTACTATATATATACCGAGATGGGTTGATGAATAGTATGAGTGATCTCCGCCCAGTTTCCAATTCAACGAGCCTTCGAATTACTATAGAATAGGGGAAAATAAAACAGAGTAAGCATGAAATGCTTAGTGAGTTCGTATAACATGATAATTAACTTACCACTCAATTAATTCAATATAAACATACAAGGCACATTCAATCAACTTGATCACGAGCCCTAACACATATCCTCATCACCTTTGTTAGTCATATATTTAATATAAATATCAAGAAACATGTATGGGCTAAAAAATAATTAGATTTCCATTTACATATACTTTCCACATCATGTAATCATATATCATATACAGATCATATCATTGTATTTTAAATACATTTTCATAATAATTCGTCTCGAGTTCAGATTATTTCATGTCGGAACTTTGCCGATTAAATCATTTGAAATGTTAGTGTCACACAGGTAATAAACTCAAGGTGTACAAATCTATAATCATGGATGAACATATTCATAAAAAAAATTCCATGTTCATAAATTATCATATCGTATTTCCATATATCATGTATCGTCATTTTCATGTATTTTAGGCAGATACGCATATTTATTCATTTCATGTTCATATTTTCTCATGTCAGGATTTTGCTTGTTAAATCATTGAAAACATTGATGGATACAGAGGTAGTACACTCGAAGTGTACAAATCAGAAATCCGTCAATTCATATTCAAGAGTGCTCTTTAAAGCACATAATTGGGAAATCCTCTCTCAAGCCATATAACAGGAAGCTTAGAAAGAGCCATTAATCGGGAAGCTCACAAAGAGCCTATCAGCAAGCTTATTCGGGCTAAATAACAGGAAGCTTATCCGGGCTAAATAACAGGAAGCTCATAAGAGCCATAACCATGAAGTTCCCAAAGAAATTTTAATCAAGAAGCTCACAAAGAGCCTTTAATCAAGAGCTCTGGATAGTCATATATCAGGAAGTTCAAACGAGCCATATCAGGACACTCACAAAGAGCTGTGTTTGTGTCCGCAATATAAGCAGGATCACAACGGATCATATAACAAGGCACTCACAAAGCGCTGCTGTAGTTTACGACACATGCAAGATGACTACCAATCAGGATGCTCGCAAGAACCATATAACGGAAAGCTCGAGAGGGCTTATAACAGGATGCTCATAGGAGCTGTGGTGTGTCTGCAACATATGCAGGACTACAACCAATTCGGGAAATCCTGTATCCATCAAATTTTATTATTCAACGGGATTTAATATTTATCGGGCTTTGTCAGATATGTAATCTATTTCATGTATATGGCATTTATACAATTCAAATACACAACATTCAATTCAAGCATATAAATATACACAATTTAGTTACACGAACTTACCTCGACAAATGTTTGTGTACGTAAAACCTACTAATCTGATATTTTCTCATTTTCGTGTTCTAACTCCGAATTTGGTTTATCCGAATCTATATGAACGAATTTAACATTAATTCATGTTCATTTCAATTAAATTCACACCTTAAACAAAATTATCATTTTGCCCCTAAACTTTTAATTAATGACAATTTCGTCCCTAGGCTCGAAAAATGAAATTAGTGCAATTTAATCCTTATTCCAAGCATAGTTGATTTTCACATGTAAATTTTACAGCCCATGTCTTATAAAATTTAGAATTTTCTATGAATTTTGCATCTTTTCAATTTAGTCTCTAAATCAAAATTCCATTTACAAAAGTTGTTTATCTATCAACAACCTTTCATTTTCTACCATAAAACTTCATAATTCATCTATGTTCATCCATGGCAAAACCCTAGTACCTTGATAACTTTGCAAATTAATCCTCGAGATAGCTAGATTAAGCTATTACGATCTTGGAAATATAAAAATAATTAAAAACGAGCAAGAATACTTACCTTGTAACACCCCTAACCCGAATCCGTTGTCGAAATGGGGTTACAAGGCATTACCGATCATAAGACAATTCAGAACAAACTTTTATTTCAAAGTAAACCATCTAATAAAATTTTTTAAATCAATTTAACATGTTTCAATCTTACCATTTATCTAATTATTCAAATTACAGCTAATACAACACAAATAAATAATCGTAGAAATTAATTGCTTAACTTATAACCCAATATAATTCATTTCATACTCAAATCATATATGCAAACTTAACATATAAAAAAATATACTAATAATTTACATACAAATTAATCTATCAACTTACAATTTACTCGCTCCAACTTTAATTAATAAAATCATACGTCATTTTGCTTCATAAAAATAACATATATCACAACGTCCATTTTATTTATCAAATATTACCAATCCTTATAATACATATTACTTAACAAATATTAAAACACAAGTATACAAGTGGCATATTGTGACCTATTTCAATCACATTGGCCGAACCACAAAGTAGTATATAAATAAGTCTAAATAGCATAACCAACTTGTTTCTACTTGGTCAATTCATTATATTAATAACCATGACTTATGCATATATATATTCTTATACATTACTATGGCAATTGAATTTGAACAACTATT
Source organism: Gossypium longicalyx (assembly GCA_025698465.1). Lineage (NCBI taxonomy): Eukaryota > Viridiplantae > Streptophyta > Magnoliopsida > Malvales > Malvaceae > Gossypium > Gossypium longicalyx. Next base: position 47,666,658 of record CM047005.1, on the reverse strand, counting down.
ATCCACTCAAATATATATACATATCATGATCGCTTAATTTCATTACTACGCTAAATTTTAAATAACCATTCGCAAATATAAATATATTATATATTATCTAAACCAAAATAAATTCTAATCACATTTAAAAAAAAAGCCAAATACTCTTAGGTACCAATTCACATTCATGTCTATTTATGCATGTATTATAACCGAATCATTCAACCATAATTAATACGTCAAGCTTAAAACATACCTGTAGATATACCATGGCCAATTCAATCTAATTATATCCAAAGTCATCATCCACATTCAATTTATGAAACACATATTACAATTACCTTCCATCCTTGACACATAACATTATAACCAAGCAAACTTAAATCATAATATCCAATCATGAATTATACATATCACTAATTTTGATAGTGAAAGAACACTATATATATCTCATGTACATATCTTGATTTTTTCCTGACTATTATATGATATACCTTAATTAAGCATATCAACAGAATTCACATACATGTTTATCTTTTCATATATCATAAACGAATCAATCAAATGCACACATTCAAAATCAGCAGCCAACTTCAACGCACAAATTAGATATCACAATCACATATATTATTCATCCATAACACATAGCATAATAACCAAAATGAACCTAAACCATAGACAAACAAAACAGAATTCAAATAATGAAATTAGGCCACTTTCGCATGGCTTAAATTATACAGAACCAATATTCTTTATTTCAAACTATAATCTAGCCTATACATGCCATAGATTCAAAAATTCAGCTTATAAAATACCGACAATAGTCGATAGTGTGATAAGCTTCTCTGATGATTTCCCGAGCTCTTAGCTTGAATCCAAAATCTATAAAACAGAGATAACAAGAACACACACACAGAGTAAGCTTTCATTGCTTAGTAAGTCATAAACAAATAAATGACTAATTGACAAAATCAAATCATTTATGCTAAACCAAATTATATTATCGTAGTTACTTTAAATCTTAAGCTTACAATTTCATGTATTTTATATGTACTTTCACTTATAGATTATTTATGGCCGAATGAGCATTTATACATCTTAACAAACTATCATTAAATTTTCAAGCCAAAATCTCTTTATCGTAACTTGTATGCATATACAACTATATACATAAATTCATAAGTTAAAGGATAATAATCACATACATATTTATATTATATGTCGAATACACATACATATATATAAGAAAAATATCTTTTCCATACATAAAGGTTAACTTGGCCAAATGCTCATATAGTTAAATGAACAAATTATCATTCAATTTTTAAAGCCAAAATGTCATTATATAACCAGGTATGCCTCCACTCATATATACGAGCTCATAAACCAAGATACAATTTCATTTACATACTCTTATTATATGGCCAAATATACAAGATCATATATACACATATTCAAGAATCATTTTAACAATAATCATATTTCTTGTTCATAAGGCCAAATACACTTCCTTTGTTCGCATACATTTTTCATTTACATCACACACAATTTGTAACAAATATCAAATAACTTACTTACCTTATCAAGTAGATAATAAGCTAATTCATACCTAGTCAATCAGCTCGTTTTACATATTCGTTCACAACATGTCGTTGCCCGATGAACCATTCGAAATTGGATAGGACACTTGGATAATCACACGTTTCGTACAATGCCAATGTCCCTGACGTGGTCTTACATATAATCACATATCGATGCCACTGTCCCAGACAGGGTCTTACTCACACACAAATATCGGAAACACATATCGATGCCATGGTCTCACTCGCAAATCACATAACGAAATCCTATGTCATGACATATGTATCCTAGCTATTCCTAAGGTTCATACGGGACTTTCGGTCATCGTAACTCAGTCGAAACAAATTCAGAAACATAGTAGCCAAGCTTGTATACATTCGACTAGTATAAATATAAATTCACATATTTCATTTCAGCATGTATAATTTGCACTTAATTAAAATTAATTACATCTATTTGCTTATAAACTTACCTCGGAAGATGTAAAACGGAACGGGACAGCTAGTTGACAACTTCATTTTCCCCCGATCCAAATCCGATCTCTTTGGTTTTTGATCTAATCATATTCAAATTAAGCTCATTTAAAAATATTTTCATTCAATTTAGTTTAAAAACACATAAATGGGAAAATTACCATTTTACCCCTGACATTTACACTTTTTCAATTTAGTCCCTATTGCACAAAACACAAAATATGCAAAATTTCCCTATGCCCATATTTGGCCGAATCTTACCCATTTCCATACAAGTCCATATATTTCATTTATTTCACATTTTAGTCCCTTAAATTATTATTTTTGTAATTTAGTCCTAATTACTCAAAATCATCAAAAACTCCAATACAAAACATGTTAATCTAAAACATATCTTTCATATTTCATCATCAAACAACTAAAATCACAAGCTTTCAACATTGGTATAACTCAAAATACTCATCAAAATAAAAAAAATCCAAACATGGGTTTTATAGTATTCGAAGCAACGATCGCAAAAACGTAAAAATTATAAAAAATCGAATAAAAACAAACCTTGAATCATGCTTGGGAGGTGGCCAAACCTTTGAAACCTTGTTCTTTTCTTTTCTATTTTACTATTCGGTCATGGAAGAAAAATATAAGCTATGGCTTTTTAATTTATGTTTTATTATATACATATTATTATATATTTTACCATTATAACCTTAATAAATTTAATTAGAAAACATATATAACATGCCCATTACGGTCCACCTTGCATTATAAATACCCCACATTAAAAGAACAAAGCAATTAGGCACTTTATGTAACAGCCCGATATAGACCCTGATCGGAACTGTTGTTTCAGGACCACAAATCTGAGTTAGAAAAATACTTTAAAATTATTTTTTGTGTTTATTTTGTGTGAATTTATATCTGTGAATTTTTCGTGATTTAATTTTGTCGTTTAGGTGTCTGATTAAATAAAAGGACTTAATCACGTAAATAGAAAATTTGATAGTTTTAAGTATAAGGGTCAAAAAGTTAGTGGCTTTCTAAGTTGGGGCATTTATGTTGCAAGTAGTGGCTTTCTAAGTTGGGGCATTTATGTTGCAAGTAGCCCAAAACTTATTAGGTTTACGGTAATGGGTTTTTATTATAAGGTTTTAACATAAATTAATTAAGGTTATTTTTGTAAACTAACATTATAAACAATTATAATATAACATATATTATAAAACATGAAATAAAGTTTACATTTTGTTATAATGGTTCTTCATTGTCGAAACTAAAGAAAAAGAAAAGAAAAGAAAGCAAGCTAGGGTTCAACCAATATTCAAGCTCAATCAAGATCAAGAACCAAAGGAATCGGATTTGGACCGGGGGAAAACGAAAGTTGTCGACTAGAAGCCCCGCCCCATTTTATGACATTCGAGGTAAGTTTATAAGCAAATAGACATGCCTAAATGTAGTTAAATGTTAAATATATATGTTGGTACGTATTGTATGAATTTATATATGTAAATGTCGAATGTGTATAAGCTTGATAACTATGTTCGAGCATTCATTTCGACTGAGATACGACATCCGAAAGCCCCGTATGAACCTTAGGAATAGCTAGGATACAAATGTCATGACATAGGATTCTGATATGTGTGTGCAAGTAAGACCATGGCATCGATTTGTGATTTCAATATGTGTTTTCGATTAAGACCCTATCTAGGACAGTGGCATCGATATGTGGCTACATGTAAGACCACATTTGGGACGTTGGCATTGTACGATTTATGTGATTATTCGAGTGTCCTATCCAATTCCAAATGGTTCATTGGGCAAAAGGTAAATTGTGCACGGATATGTATTATGAGTTAAATGATCAGGTATTAATTAACTTGATTTTTACTTGGGATAAGGAAAGTAAGTACTATGGACTTTTGTTGTAAACCATACACATTGCAAATGAAGAATATATGAGTATTTGATGTGTATATTCAGCTTGTGAATAAATAAACTTGTGTATCATTGAAATGTTTCTTATATATGTGCATATATAATTTGGTATATTCGGCCATATAAGTAATACTTATATATGTGTTGATAATTATTGATTCTTAAGTTTGTGGATGAGAGTAAATGGATGTAAGGTTTATTATTACTATTTGGTTCGGAAATTATTTATTAACATGGTAAGTATGCTTGATTATTTGGTAAGCTAAAATGTCGAAAAGCCGAAAGTTTGGCTACGGTAGTCTTGCGAGTGCGCGAAAACTCATAAAGGGGAAATCAATAGGTTGCCTGAGGCCAACGGGCGATTCCATGGACTTGGGTTGTGATTTGGCCATATGGGCCAGATGGGCTAAATGGGCCCGATGGGCTATTGGGCCCATAATAGGCAAAAATTGATAATTGATGCTATGTGATAGAAAGTTTGTATGTGAGCATGAATATGAATATGACTGGGCCTAACGGTCCATATAAATGTGATTTGGGCCTAATGGGTCATATACAGGTGATTTGGGCCTAATGGGCCATATGAATATGATTGGGCTTAATGGGCCAGATCCAGGTATATGAATTTGATTGGGCTCTGTAAGTGGTTTTCGGCCTAGTATATGATATCCACATAAGAATTAATTAATTATTTACGACCGTGGACAAGTCATAGGGTTAAGGTGTGGCAACGGGTATATGCATGTCTAGGATTGGATCTAGAGAGAGCTTGATACTTAAGCGGTCTTAATGACTCACCTCCTCTTCTCTGGAATCCTACCTGGTGCATAGTATTCTTTCATCTTAGCTCACGGGATTTGTTAACGGGCCAAGATAAGTGAAAACCGTAATTAAGAAAAAATTACTAAAATGCCCCTAAGGGCGAAAATGACCAAAATACCCCTAGGTGTTGAATATAAGTTTTGTGGATGCGACATGCATACATATGATATTCTGCTTAGGTTGCATATGGGTTGGGAATTATGGAACGGAGGAAGTATATGAGGATCGCATGGCTGCTTGACAGTCGTGGATCCACCGACGGCTTTTAAAGCCCAATATGTAAATGAAGGTAGTTCCGCAACCGAGCTACCATGGTGTGTGGGTTGGGTGGGTCGATATTTATATCCCCACATGGTGTGACAGGGGACGGAGCCGATGTGTAGCGGATGGATAATTTGGATGGGATTGCATTGCATGATTGATGAATGATGTTTTTTTTAATGCTTATTTTTGTCGAGGGTTGTACACACTGTGTTTGCGAAAACTCACCCCCTCTTTTATTTTATTTTCAGGTGATGCTCGGTAGAAGGTTCGATGTTTGGAAGGACTCTGGGTGGCCAGCTAGCAAGATGATTTGGACTTGGGTTTTTTTTTTTCAAGCATTTAAGTCTTTACTTCTTTTTAAGTATGTTCCAGACCAGATTGTAATAAGGTTTTCATTGTGTTATTATTACATGAATTATTATTATTTTCAATGTAATTACAAGAAGTTGAACATGGGTTTTCTAAATTATAGTATGTTTTCCACGTTTCCGCAATTAAATTTTTAAATGATAAGTTTTCTTAAATCAAATGTTTCAACAAGGTTTTTGTAACTAAAAGGGTGTGTTTTTTTTTAAAGTTAATTAAGGTTTCTTTTATTTTAAGAAGGGTTTTCAATGAAAACACGGTTTTCGCTAAACACTTCAATGTGACACACCAGATTTGGCCATAACGTCTGGGTCGGGTTTGGGGTGTTACACATGATGTAGTGAAAATACCTTATATGACCGAATAGGTAATTGAATTATTGGTTGTGTATATGTAATTCAATTCACGGTAATTTGGCATGTGAAATGGGTGAACTTTTAGTTGTAATATGTGCTCAAGGTGATGAGGTAAAATAACTAAGTATATGGTTTAGTTTGGTCACTGAGGATATGGGTAGATACTTTGAAATGTCCTTGATGTTCGAAATGATTAAACAAAAAAATTATGGTGGATTACTTATGAATTCTTAAAGTACATGAATATATTAGTCCAATTGGTAATGTTTTAATATGTTTTATGCATGTATGATTTATAAGCTATACAATAAGTATTATTTAATCTTATATATCGAATGCCCATAAGTATTTCTTTTAATTTGAGCAATGGTCAATTAATTAATGAAATATATACGTGATATTGAAGGCTGTAAAATAGATGCTTGGTATCATATATGAAATGAATTATGTTTTGTTTTAATTTTTTATGTACTTAAAATTTTATTATATATGACTTTGAGGTCTTATTGAGGTCTCGGACTCAACTCAACGAGCTCAGGCGTTCACATCCATAAGTGAACTCGGACTCAACTCAACGAGTTCGAAACTCAAATATCCTAGTGACATGTCACTTGTATTCTAATCTATTCCCAAGGTTCAAATGGGATTTTCCTCGATCACACATCTTTGCCATCTTCCACGGAATGTCGGAACTGATACTTGGTAGCATTTCATATTTATCAAGTAGCTCACATAATTTTCATATTACTCAATAATAACCACAAAGCATAATATTTCATGATAATAATCATCATATCATATAAATATCATTAAATTACTTAAAATGATAATTATGTTACCACATTTACACATGAACTTACCCCGGTACAAAATGTTAGAAATCGAGCCTATTATTCGTAAACTTTATTTTTCTCTCGATCACGACTCGAATCTCGTTTCTCTTGATCTAAAATACCAAATTAATTTATTCAATATACACATTCATAAAAACAGTCCCTAATACGGGCTTGGATAAAATTACCATTTTACCCTTAGTTTTTCAATTATTTACAATTGAGCCCTTAAGTCTGTACAATGAGTTACATGCATTACCCATGACATCTAGGCATAGCCGAATTTCCTAGTGTCCATAACAGCCCATATTTTACACCAAAAATCAGATTTTTACCATCAATTTTACCCTTTTAACAATTAAGTCCCTTTTTAGGTGTTTTCACATAAAACAACTAAGTAAAAGTTGTTAAACACACATCAAACCATCATATTCCTTCATTATTCATCAAAATACAATTACGTCACACATGGGTAAATTTTCATACATGCATCTTAGCTCAAAATATTGCTAGAAAATGATAGAACATGCTTTCAAGATTTTAAAATTGAAAACAGCATTAAAAACGGGTATGAAATCACTTACAATCAAGGCTTAAAAATGTTGGAAACCCTAGCTATGGTGACAAGCAAAATTCAGCAACACTTATGGAGAAGATGAGTCCATTTTGTGTTATTTTTCCCTTTTTAATGACTATATTTACCAAATGACAAAAATGCCCTTAATGCCTTTCTTTGTAATTTTTCATGTTCAAGCCCATTTTTGTCCAAAATTTTAAAAATTGGTTAAATTGCTATTTAAGACCTCCTAATTAATATTCCAAAGAAATTTCATACTAAAAGCTTCTAGAATGCAAGTTTTGCAACTTATTCAATTTAGTCCCTAATTTCAAATTAAACACTTTATGCATAAAATTTCTTCACGAAATTTTCACACAATCATGTAATCATATCATAGATCAAAAAATAATTATAAAATAATTATTTCTATCTCAAATTTGTGGTCCCGAAACCACTATTCCAATTAGGCCCTAATTCGGGATATCACAACTCTCCCCTCTTTAGGGATTTTCGTCCCCAAAAATCTTACCGGTAAACAGGTGTTGGTATTTATTCCTCATAGTTTCCTCGGGTTCCCATGTAGCTTCTTCTACTCCGTGCTTTTGCCAAAATACTTTCACGAGAGCGATACTTTTATTTCTTAGTTGCTTGACATCCCGAGCTAAAATATTAATCGATTCTTCATTGTAAGTCATATCCGGTTGTAGCTCAATTTCCATCACTGAAATTACATGTGAAGGATCCGAACGATACCGACATAACATAGATACATGGAACACATCATGAATCTTCTCTAATTAAGGTGGTAATGCTAACCGATATGCTACCAATCCAACTCCTTCAACTATCTCATACGGTCCGATAAAACATGGACTCAACTTGACTTTTCGACCAAATTTAAGAACTTTTTTCCATGGAGACACTTTTAAAAATACCTTATCGCTGACTTGAAACTCGATTTCTTTTCGTTTCAAATTTGCGTAGGATTTCTGTCTCTCTGAAGCAGCTTTCAAACAATCTCGAATCACTTTCACTTTTTCTTCAGTTTCTTTAATTAGATCAACTCCGTAAATTTGATTTTCTTTGAGTTTAGTCCAATACAATGGTGTTCGACACTTACGACCGCACAATGCTTCATAAGGTGCCATCTTCAAACTCGTATGATAACTATTATTGTAGGCAAATTCTACCAATGGTAAGTATCTTTCCCAACTACCTTGGAATTCCAATACACAACATCTGAGCATGTCTTCAAGAATTTGAATTACTCTCTGATTGTCTATCAGTCTGTAGATGGAAGGCAGTACTGAAATTTAACTTTGTACCTAATGCTTCTTGCAACTTTTGCCAAAACAGTAATGTTAATCTCGAATCTCTATCCGAAATGATCGACAAAGGTACTCCATGAAGTCTAACAATCTCACTGATATACAATTCAGCCAACTTATTAAGAGAATAATCAGTACATACTAGAATAAAATAAGCCGATTTAGTCAATTTGTCGACTATTACCCAGATGCCATCTTTCTTCCTCGAAGTTAACGGCAACCCTGATATAAAATCCCTAGTAATTCGATCCCACTTCCACTCAGGAACCATGATAGGCTGAAGTAGTCCCGAAGGCACTTGGTGCTCAGCTTTCACTTGTTGACAAATTAAGCATTTCGATACAAACTCAGAGATATCTCTTTTCATTTCGTTCCACCAATACATTTTCTTCAAGTCATTATACATTTTTGTACTGCCCGGGTGAATTGACAAACAACCACTATGTGCTTCGTGCAAGATCTTTTGAATCAATTCATCATTTTTCAGTACACAACTTCGATTTTTAAACATCAAGCAACCATCAAAAACGATTCTGAAATCTGATCCTGTATCAACCTCACATTGCTTCCTCTTAGCTTGCAAATCTTTGTCACTTTTCTGAGCTTTACAAATCTCTTGTAAAAACATCGGCCTTGCTCTCAACTCTGTTGGAATCGAGCCATTATCAGACACTGTCAACTGAGTATTCATAGCTCTCAAAGAAAACAACAACTTTCTACTCAAGGCATCAGCAACTACATTCGTTTTCCCCAGATGATAGTCAATCACAATCTCGTAATCTTTCAATAATTCTAACCATCTCCGCTATCTCAAATTCAAGTCTTTTTGTGACATCAAGTACTTGAGACTTTTGTGGTCGGTATATACTCGGCACTTTTCACCATACAGATAAAGTCGCCAAATCTTCAAAGCAAACACTATAGCAGCCAGTTCCAAATCATGAGTCGAATAATTCCTTTCATGAGGTTTCAACTGCCTCAAAGCATAAGCCACAACTTTTCCTTCTTACATAAGTACACATCCCAAGCAATTTAGAGAAACATCACTATACACCACAAATTCTTTACCTGACTCGGGTTGTCCCAACACTGGTGCTTCAGTTAGTAACTTTTTCAATTTCTCAAAGCTCTGTTGACATTCTTCTGTCCACTCAAATTTAACATCCATTTGGAGTAATCTTGTCATAGGAGTAGCAATTATAGAAAATCCGTTTACAAATCGTCGATAATAACCAGCTAGACCCAAGAAACTTCTAATCTCAGCTACATTCTTCGGCAGTTTCCAATCAACAATAGCTGAAATTTTACTGGGATCAACCCGTATACCATCACCTGAAACAATATGACCCAAAAATCCTACTTCTCGAAGCCAAAACGCACTCTTACTAAACTTGGCATACAACTGCTTATCTCTCAAAGTTTGCAAAACTGTCCTCAAGTGCTCAACATGCTCTGTCTCAACTTTTGAATATATTAAGATATCATCAATAAATACCACAACAAACTTGTCCAAGTATGGCCAAAATATGGAATTCATTAAATCCATAAACATAACTGGAGCATTTGTCAAACCGAGTGGCATAACTAAAAATTCATAATGGCCGTACCTTGTTCTAAAAGCAGTTTTAGGCACATCTGACTCTTTTACTCGCAGCTGGTAGTATCCAGACCTCAAATCAATCTTTGAAAACCATGTCGCTCCTTTCAGCTGATCAAAAAAATCGTCAATTCTCGGCAACGGATACTTGTTCTTGATTGTCACCTTATTTAACAATCTCATAGAACCATCCTTCTTTTTCACAAATAATACGGGAGCACCCCAAGGTGAAAAACTCGATCCCACAAAACCTTTGTCAGTCAACTCTTGCAATTGCAACTTTAATTCTTTCAACTCTATAAGTGTCATTCTATATGGAGCAATCGATATCAAAGTTGTTCACAGTATCAACTCAATACCAAATTCTACTTCTCAAATAGGAGGTAAACCCGACAACTCTTCTGGAAACACATCCGCAAATTCACATACAATCGGTACTGATTCAATTTTCTTCTCAAATTCCTTTTTATTCAACATATATGCCAAATAAGCTTCATAACCCTTTCTCAAAAATTTCTGAGCCGACATCGAAGAAATCACACTAGGCACTGCCTCTGATTCGTCTGATTCAACCCACAGAATTTTACTATTTTTACATTTTAATTCAATAACCTTTTGTTTACAATTTACTATAGCATCATGCAATGTCAACCAATCCATACCCAAAATAACATCAAATTCGTCAAATGGTAACAACATCAAGTTGGCCAGAAAATAATGACCTCTAATCATCAAAGGACATTTCTTGCATACTTTATCAACTATAACACATTTTCCTAACGAGTTTGACACTTTAATCATAAATTCCGTAGACTCAATAGGTATACTCATATTAGACACCAATTTCATGCACACATATGAATGAGTAGAACCGGGATGAATCAATGCAATAACATTAACACCATAAAGAGAGAAAATACCAGTAATCACATCGGGAGATGAAGCATCTTCACGCGCCTTTATGGCATAAGTTCTAGTTGGAGCTCTAGATTCAGATTTCAATGCAGAATCTCTGGCTACATTCTTGCTGCTTGCCTCATTCCCAGCATTTCTCAAAGATCTTCCTCTCGAAACTGGACCACTAGGTTTTGCACTCTAAAATTTTTCTTTCTCAATTCTCTCAGGACAGTCTCTAATAAAATGATCTGGAGAACCACACTGGTAACATTCATTAGTTCTACATGGACCAAGGTGACTTCTACCACATCGTTGGCACCTAGGTCTAACAAATCTTAAATTTCCCAAACTAGCCATAGAAGTAGTCTAAGATTTAAAACCCACATTTGCTTCTTATGATTCCCATACGAATGTCCAAACGAAACATGAGAACGAGAATACATATCTCTGGATTTTCTAGATTGTAGTGGGAATGCACTGCTCATCGGTCTTTTCTTCAAAGTTCTAGTCTCAGCCTCTGCCTTTCTCTTTTCTTTAATCAGTTTTTCAGACTTGCAAGCCTGATCAACAAGTACTACGAATTCTTTCAACTCAAGAATTCCCACAAATACATTGATATCTTCATTGAGTCCATCTTCAAATTGTTTGCACATTTTAGCCTCTGAAGGAATACATTCTCTAGCATACTTACTCAACCGAATGAACCCCCTTTCATACTCAGTAACTGTCATGTGTCCTTGTTTCAACTCGAGAAACTCTTTACGCTTCTGTTCAACAAATCTTTTACTGATGTATTTCTTCCAAAATTCTTCTTGAAAGAACTCCCAAGTCACTTTCTCTTTCGGTACCACTGAAATCAATGTCTTCCACCAATAATAGGCTGAATCTCTCAACAAGGATATAGCACATTTCAAGTACTCTTCAGGTGTACAAGACAATTCATCAAATACCCAAATAGAATTTTCAAGCCAAAATTCTGCTTTCTCAGCATCATCATCAACATTTGCCCTGAATTCTTCAGCCTCTTGTTTGTGAAATTTGTCAACTAGGGTTCTATGAAATTTCATCAAATCCATACCTTGAGGCATTGGGGGTACAGGTTGAGGAATCGGGGGAAGTGGGGGAGGTTGTTGAGCATTCGGGCTCGTACGAATGAACTCGGTGTACCATACATTTATCATCTGGAGAAAGGCTTCCTAAGCCCCTTCTCCTCCTCCTTGACCAACAGTAGGAGGTCGATTTTTAGTCGGCACCACCCCTTCAGTAGAAGCTGGTTATTACTCTCTACATCATCAGCCACAGCTGGATCGAGATCCATTTACTATAAAAAAAATCATTTTAAAGGTCAGGAGTCGTCACACTATCACAATATATATATGGCATGTATAGCAAAACCTGTACATGCGCCACATTAATCCGAGAACCGACTAAACTGTAGCTCTGATACCACCAAATGTAACACCCCCTTACCCGAGACCGTCGCCGAAATCGAGCGCGAGGCGTTAACAGACTTAAATTATCACTTTAACAAATTCAAACAATTTATTTCACCTTTCGTAATAAACTATCCATCTGCGTCATAGTCGCTAAAAAATTCATATCTCGAGTTACGAAACTCGAAATTCAAATCCATAAATTTTTTCTGAAACTATACTCATTTATCTATTTACTAGTTTTTTTCCTAGGATTTTTGGTCAAGCCAATTAGTATAGTTTATTAGTTAAAGTTTCCCCTATTTTAGTATTCAACTACTCTGACCTCTGTTCACTACGAATCAGTTTTCCCTCTATACAGAACTCAAATGACTATCCGTTTATTTCTATTAAAATTAGACTAAATAAGGAATCTATAAATATAAAGTATGACTCCTAATTATTTTTGTAAAATTTTAGTGGATTTCTAAAGTCAGAACAGGGGATTCAGAAATCGCTCTGACCCTATTCCACCAAAACTCAAATGTCTCATGAAATACAACTCATTTACCTATTTTATTTCTTCCATATGAAATTAGACTTAATAAGCTTCAACTTAATATTTTACTCATCAACTAATTTTGTCTCTACTATTTTTAGTGATTTTTCAAACTCACATTATTGCTGCTATGTGATATTGTTTTATAGCAAATTTCACCTTTTTATGAAATTCCATGGATTAGATAGCACATTAAGCATACATAACACCAAATATGATTTTTTGATTAGCCATTCCAATAGCTAATCTTTACCAAGCATTTTCTTACCACTCAATAGCCATATCATAAGATTATTTACACAAAATGATTATAGTGCTATACATGCCATACTCAAAGTATACAAGCCACTATACCAAAATGGTCCACGGATAGTGTGAACGAGCCTCCAACCGATCCCGATTTCCAAACTTTCTTGTCAAAACTACAAAGAATGAAAAGAAGGGAGTAAGCATAAATGCTTAGTAAGTTCACATGCAAATAGCAAGTAACATAATCATACAATCCAACATGAAACATCATTTGCATAAATATCACCAAGACATTCATGTTACATTTGCATTTACTATCTTACCACGATTTCATCATACCAAGTTCTCAACCCGAGGGTTTAAACACATACCTGTCAAATTTTCTCATTCACCACACTTACCAACATATCACCTTCATTTTAGGTATTCTCCTTATTCACTTAAGATTCACCTGTTGAACACATCGGAATATAATTCGAATACACAGATTGCATGCACATAAGTGCCATACCCACAACTAGACAAACTCAATAGCCTACGAAATTTATGTAGCCAAGCTAACATGTAACCCGCCCATAAGCGAACTCGGACTCAACTCAACGAGCTCGGGTGTTCGCATCCATAAGTGAACTCGGACTCAACTCAACGAGTTCGGAACTCAAATATCCTAGTGACATGTCACTTGTATTCTAATCTATTCCCAAGGTTCAAATGGGATTTTCCTCGATCACACATCTTTGCCATCTTCCACGGAATGTCAGAACCGATACTTGGTAGCATTTCATATTTATCAAGTAGCTCACATAATTTACATATTACTCAATAATAACCACAAAGCATAATATTTCATGATAGTAATCATCATATCATATAAATATCATTAAATTACTGAAAATGAAAATTATATTACGACATTTACACATGAACTTACCCGGGTACAAAATGTTAGAAATCGAGCCTCTTCCTCGTAAACTTTATTTTTCCCTCGATCATGACTCAAATCTCGTTTCTCTTGATCTAAAATACCAAATTAATTTATTCAATATACACATTCATCAAAATAGTCCCTAATACGGGCTTGGATAAAATTACCATTTTACCCCTAGCTTTTCAATTATTTACAATTGAGCCCTTAAGTTTGTACAATGAGTTACATGCATTACCCATGACATCTAGGCATAGCCGAATTTCCTAGTGTCCATAACAGCCCATATTTTACGCCAAAAATTAGATTTTTACCATCAATTTTACCCTTTTCACAATTAAGTCCCTTTTTAGGTGTTTTCACATAAAACTACTAAGTAAAAGTTGTTAAACACACATCAAACCATCATATTCCTTCATTATTCATCAAAATACAATTATGTCACACATGGGTAAATTTTCATACATGCATCTTAGCTCAAAATATTGCTAGAAAATGATAGAACATGCTTTCAAGATTTTAAAATCGAAAAGAGCATTAAAAATGGGTATGAAAATCACTTACAATCAAGGCTTAAAAATGTTGGAAACCCTAGCTATGGTGACAAGCAAAATTCACCAGCCCTTATGGAGAAGATGAGTCCATTTTGTGTTATTTTTCCCTTTTTAATGACTATATTTACCAAATGAAAAAAATGCCCTTAATGCCTTTCTTTGTAATTTTTCATGTACAAGCCCATTTTTGTCCAAAATTTTAAAAATTGGTTAAATTGCTATTTAAGATCTCCTAATTATTATTCCAAAGCAATTTCATACTAAAAGCTTCTAGAATGCAAGTTTTGTAACTTATTCAATTTAGTCCCTAATTTCAAATTAAACACTTTATGCATAAAATTTCTTCACGAAATTTTCACACAATCATGTAATCATATAATAGATCTAAAAATAATTATAAAATAATTATTTCTATCTCAAATTTGTGGTTCCAAAACTACTATTCCAATTAGGCCCTAATTCGGGATATCACAAGGTATGAATTAACTTGATTTTTACTTGGGATAAGGTAAGTAAGTACTATGGACTTTTGTTGTAAACAATGCACATTGCAAATGAAGAATATATGAGTATTTGATGTGTGTATTTAGCTTGTGAATGAATAAACTTGTGTATCATTGAAATGTTTCTCATATATGTGCATATATGATTTGGTATATTCGGCCATATAAGTAATACTTATATATGTGTTGATAATTATTGATTCTTAAGTTTGTGGATGAGTGTAAATGGATGTAAGTTTATTATTACTATTTGGTTCGAAAATTGTTTATTAACATGGTGAGTATGCTTGATTATTTGGTAACATTTTGGACTCGAAATGTTGAATGATGATAATTTATTTGTCTATGTAAGTGTTCAGTTAAGGTAAAAAGAAATGGAGTTTGGAAATGTATCATTGTATCTTATGTGGGTTTAAGATTAGGCTTTGGTCATGATAATATAATTCGGTTTATAAGATTGATTGGATGCACTATTGAACAGTTTATTTGCTTATTGCTTACTAAGCTAAGATGGCTTACCTTGTGTATGGTTACTCTGTTTTATAGATTTTGGATTCAAGTTACAAGCTCGGGGATAGTCAACAAAGTCAAAAACACTATCTATAGCCTCGGTATTTAGATAATCAAACTCGTATTATGGCATGTATAGGCTGGAACATACTTTTGAGATATCGATTTTGGTTATGTATTTAAGCCATGCGAATATGGCTTGCTATTTATGTTTAGATTTGGTTTTATGTGTGCTTGGTTACAATGTGACAACCCGAATTAGGGCCTAATCGGAATAGTTGTTTCGTGACCACAAATTCGAGATAAAAATAATTGTTTTATAATTATTTTGGGGTTTATGATATGATTGCATGATTGTGTGAAAATTTCGTGATGAAATTCTATGCCTAAAGTGCTTAAATTGAAAATAGGGATTAAATCGAATAAGTTGCAAAATTTACATTTTAGAAGTTTTTAGTATGAAATTGCTTTAAAATATTAATTAGGAGGTCTTAAATAGAAATTTGACCAATTTTAAGTTCATGGACAAAATTAGGACATGGAAGGAATTTTTGAAAGTTTAGTAAGGAGGGGCATTTTGGTCATTTGGATATTAAATGAAATAAAATGGGAAAAATAACACAAAATTGGTCATCATCCTCCTTAGTTGCTGCCGAATTCTCCCTCTCTCCATAGCTAGGGTTTCTTCAACTTTCAAGCTCCATAGTAAGTGATTTCAAGCCCCGTTTTTAATGTTCTTTACGTTTTTGGATTCCCGGTAGGTCGATTAAGCTTATGCTAACAATAATTCAACCTAGGGTTCATATTTGAAAAATACCCATAGTGAAAATTTGTGTATTTTGATGTTTTATGATAGAATATGAGGTTTTAAATTATGTTAGACAACTTGTGCTACTCAGTTTTAAGTGAAAACGAGTAAAATGGCATAATCGGTAAAAATACCTATTGTTCACAACTATGTGTTAGAGTGAGAATTTGATGTGGTCGTAGAAGATAAAAATGTTTAGCATGTCATAAAACATAAGAATAAGGGCTGAAATTAAATTTCCGAGCCTAGGGGCAAAATTGTAATTTTGTAAAAGTTAGGGGGCAAAAATGTAATTTTTCCATAATGTGATCTTTGGATTGAAATAAATAGTATGAGTGCTAAATGAGCTAAATGTGTTGTTATAGATCAAGAAAGGCGTGGAATTGACCTCGAACGAGGGAAGGAAAAAGTTTTGGACTAAATCGCAAAATTTCCACATTTTGCATCGAGGTAAGTTTGTATGTAAACATTACATTATTTTCATTTACATTCTTATATTTCAGCCTATTATATAAATATACTAGCTGATGTTAAAATATAAATCGACTATTGGAAGAATGGAAATAAATAATAGAGAGAGATCCCGGTTGAACATTCAGAGAGATCGAATAAAATAGAGGAGCGTAGCTAGGTCACATGTATGATGCTTTGAGTGCACATCATGTGTAAAAGAAAGCTACTGAAATACCATGTAGCAGCTAGGTCACATGTGTGATACGGGATGTATCCCATGTAGACAAGAGAGCTACGTAAGAGATAAATGTAGCTAGGTCACATGTGTGATACGGGATGTATCCCATGTAGACAAGAGAGCTACGTAATAGATAAATGTAGCTAGGTCGCATGCGTGATTCCAAGTGAAGGACACCATGTAGACAAGAGAGCTACGAGACAAATCGGCTAGGTCGCATGAGTGGTACTAAGTGTTCACCATGTGTACAAGAGAGCCGAACTAAATGAAGTATGATGGTGGGGCTGTGTGCTAAAACCATTAAATATCGAGGATTGATCCGAATTGTTCAACGGGATGGTTTTGTGGTGACGTTGTGGTTATGGACCTATACTTGTGATGAATGAATTGTGGTGAAAATGATTTGTGGTATATCTATATATGTAAGATAAAATGAGGTTAGCATAAAGAATGTGTGAAAGAGTGAAAGTAGCATTAAAACTGTTTTGGACGGTAGCAGTGACGTGATTTTGAAAAATCACCAAAAATAGGAGGAACATAATTAGAGTTTGAATGAGATGTGAAATTAAATTTTAATGAGTCTACTTTCATATAAAAGAATCAGAACAAGCAAAGGAATTTTATATTTTGAGATATTTACAATTGTGTCTGACTTGTTCAGGATGAATTTGTGATCCCCTATTTCAACTTTGAAAAATCATTAAAAATTGTACAAAGCAAATTAAGAAATATAGTTTACATACATAAATTCCTTATTGAGTCTAGTTTTAAATGAAACAAATTTCAGGGTTATTTGAATTGTGTACTGAGAGAAATTCAATTCGTAGTGAACAGAGATCAGACTAGTCGAGCTGTGTGACAGGGGAAACTTTAACTAATAAACTGTACTAATCGGCTGAACCAAAAAATTCTAGAAAAAAATTAGCAAGAATATTTATGAGTCTAGATTTCGGTAAATTTTACGGATTTGAATTTCGATTTTTGTAACTCGAGTTATGATTTATTTAGTGAATATAACGCAGGAAAGACAGCTTAATCAAAGTGGAGTGAATATTGAAATTAAAGTAGATATACTTGAGTTGTTGTGTAAACATATTAAATTCTCTAATTATTATTTACATACTTACTTACTAAGCTATAAGCTTACTTTGTTTTCTCTCTTTTGTCTTGTAGTATCCTCCAACTTGCTCAGGAGTTAAGGATCGTGAAGATCTGCCCGCACTATCAATACTTTAGGGTATTCGAACTAAACATTTTGAATTATGGCATGTATAGTAGGCTTAATTATTTTGTTACGTGTCATAATTGCCTAGGTTTAAAATATTGGTTACAAGATGCTCGACCAACTACTTTGTACAAGCCATAGAAGTTAATTAATATTGTTCAAAACATATGTTATAACGATGCACTATCAAATTGGATGACATATTTCTATCTCGGTTTTGTTTAATGGTATGTATTATGTTCTAGTAATATCTCGTACTGCTTTAGGGGACGGTAACGGTAAGGGTGTTACATTTAGGGGTATCGAGCTATGGTTTAATCGATTCTCGACTAATAAAGTGTGTGTAAAAGTCTAGCTATACATGCCATAAAAATATTGTGATAGTGTGGTGACTCGACTATTCTAAACCGTGTTTTGTTTTAATATAGTAATGGATCCTGAAGGAACCTGCTGCTGATGATGATCTTTTAGTAGTGTCGTCGGCCCCGCACAAGGGGACCGTACTACACAATGGAAAGTAGACCAGAGACATTGAGACAGGGAGATGAGGCTCGGGATGCCTTTCTCCAAAGGATGAACAATTGGTATACTGAATTTATTCGAGCAAATCCAAATACTCAACCTCCTCCACCCCCTCCTATACCTCGGATGATTCTGTAGAATGCTCAAGACATAAATTTGGTAAGGATGAACAAGCCTCCAGCTTGACAAGATTCAAAACAAAGGGTCAAGAGAGTTTAGAGCAAAGATCGATGATGATCCCGAGAAAGCGGAATTGGCTTGAAAATTCTACCCGTGTATTTGATGAGCTCTCATGTACACCCGAGGAATGCTTAAAGTGTGTCTTTGTATCACTTTTGAGAGATTCGACCTACCATTGGTGGAAGACTTTGGTATCGATGGTGCCAAAAGAAAAAGTTACTTGGGATTTCTTCTAGGAAGAATTTAGAAAGAAATACATAAGTCAACGATTTGTGGATCAAAACGGAAGGAGTTCCTTGAATTGAAGCAAGGCAAGATGTCTGTGGCGAGAATATGAACGCGAATTTGTGAGACTTAGCAAGTATGCCCAGAATGTGTGTCAACCGAGGCCATTATGTGCGCGAAGGTTTGAAGATGGGCTGAATGAGGACATTAAAGTGCTTGTAGGAATTTTGGAATTGAAAGAATTTGTTGTATTGGTTGATCGAGTGTTAAAGTGAAGAATTGAACAAAGAAAAAGAAAAGTCTGCTATTGAGGCTCGAGATGCGAGAAAAAGCCGATAAGCAAGCCATTTCAATCTCAATCAAAGAGGTCCAAAGAGGCAAACCCTCGAATGACAGCTTTCAATTAGGGAGTCACACGAGAGATCGTGGTAGAGCGTATTCGGGTCCTAAAGCTCAAGCTACTTCAAATGGCAAGTGTGGGTAATGTGCGACCTAGAAAGCCCGAGTGTCGACAATGTGGCGAGCAACATTATGGTGAGTGTTGGGGAACCGAGAGAGCTTGTTTCAAGTGCGGTTCTCGCGAGAATTTTATTAGAGATTGTCCGGAGAAAGTTAAAGAAGAAAGATTTCAGAGTGCTAGACAGAATACCACCGCTAGTAGAGGTAGACCACCGAGAAATACTGGAGGTGGGACTAGCAGTAAAGCTGCGATGAAAGACTTAGTGGCAAGATCAGAAGCTAGAGCACCTGCTAGAGCTTATGCTACACGTGCCCGAGAAGATGCATCATCTCCCGATGTCATTACTGGTACATTTTCTCTCTATGATACTATTGTTATTGCATTGATTGATCCCGGGTCCACTCATTCCTATATTTGCATGAATTTAGTATCTAATAAAAAGTTGCCTGTTGAGTTTACTGAGTTTACGATTAAAGTGTCGAACCCCTTAGGCCAATATGTGCTAGTTGACAAGGTTTGCAAGAATTGCCCATTAATGATTCAAGGTCACTGTTTTCCGGCCAATTTGATGTTGTTACCATTTGATGAGTTTGACTTTATCTTGGGAATAGACTGGTTGACATTGTATGATGCTAAGGTAGATTGTAAACAAAAGATACTAGAGTTGAAATGTGAAAATGGAGAAATTTTGTGGGTTGAAACAGACGAATCAAATAAATTGCCTATGGTGATTTCGCACATGTCTGCACAGAAATATATGAGGAAAGGGTGTGAAGCTTATCTAGCTTATGTAATGAATACTGAGTTGCCTCAACTGAAGTTTGAATCAGTGCCCATAGTTTGTGAGTTTCCAGATGTATTTCCAGAGGAATTGCCTGGGTTGCCTCCGAACAGAGAGATAGAGTTTGCCACTGATTTGTTGCCGGCATCGCTGATCGATCTCGATTGCTCCATATAGAATGGCTCAGATGAATTAAAAGAATTGAAGGCTCGATTGCAGAGAATTAATGATAAGGGATTTGTGAGACCGAGTTTCTCTCCCTGGGGTGCTCCTGTATTATTCGTAAAGAAGAAGGATGGTTCAATAAGACTTTGCATTGATTATCGTCAGCTCAATAAGGTGACTATAAAGAACAAGTACCCATTGCCGATGATTGATGATTTATTCGATCAGTTAAAAGGGGCTACAGTGTTTTCAAAGATTGATTTAAGGTCCGGTTACTACCATTTGAGAGTTAAGCGATCGGATGTGCGAAAAAAATCGCCTTTAGGACAAGGTATGGACATTATGAGTTTCTTGTAATGCCTTTCGGCTTAACAAATGCTCCAGCTATATTTATGGACTTAATGAATTGGATCTTTCGGCCATATTTGGATAAGTTTGTAGTAGTGTTCATAGATGACATTCTAATTTATTCTCGGGATGAGTTTGAACATGCCGAACACTTGAAAACCATATTGCAGATCTTGAGAGAAAAGAAATTGTTTGCCAAGTTTAGTAAAAGTGAGTTACGCTTCGTGAAGTCGGATTTTTGGGACATATAGTCTCGGTGATGGTATTCGGTGCATCCAAGCAAGATTTCTGCGATCGTTGATTGGAAACCGCCAAAGAATGTATTTGAGGTTAGAAGATTTTTAGGCTTAGCCGGATATTATAGACGTTTTGTTGAGGGATTTTCGATGATTGCCTCTCTTATGACTATGTTGCTGCAAAAGAATGTTAAGTTTGAATGGACTGATAAATGTCGTGAGAGTTTTGAAAAGTTGAAAGCACGATTGATCAAGCACCGGTTTTAGTACACCCGAGCCAGAAAAGAGTTCGTAATTTATAGTGATGCATCGTTGATGTGCCTTGGATGTGTGTTGATGCAAGAGGGTAAAGTGGTAGCTTATGCTTGAGAGACGTTAAAACCGCATGAAAAGAATTATCCTACACATGATTTGGAATTGGCGCTATTGTCTTTGCTTTGAAGATTTGGCGACATTATTTGTACGGTGAAAAATGTCGAATTTTTACGATCACAAAAGTTTGAAGTATTTGATGAATCAAAAGGATCTGAATCATGACAGCGAGATGGCTTGAATTATTAAAGGATTATGATCTAGTGATTGATTATCATCAGGAAAAGTAAATATAGTTGCTGATGCCTTGAGAGAAAATTTCTTTTTACTTTGAGAGCCATGAATATGGGATTAGCATTGTCTGATGATGGGTCAATCGCGAGAGATGAGAGCTAAACCATTATTTCTCCGTTGATTTGTGATGCTCAAAAGAATGATAATGAGTTGCGGACCAAAAGAACTCAATGCGAATCAGTTACGACTCAGATTTTCGAGTTGGACCGCACGATCGCTTAATGTTTCGAGGCGAGAATATGTGTGTCGAAAAATAATAAATTGATTCGTAAAATATTACATGAGGCGCACAATGGTCATTTATCAGTTCACCACGTAGCACAAAAATGTATAAAGATTTAAAGAAGTTGTATTGGTGGCGGTATGAAAAGGGACATTTCTGAATTTGTAACCAAGTGTTTTATCTCACAACAAGTAAAAAGTGAACATCAAGTGCCTTGAGGACTACTTCAGTAGGTAATGGTGCTTGAGTGGAAATGGGACAAGATTACCATGGATTTTGTAACCGGTTTGCCTTTGACTCCTAAAAGAAGGATGCTTTATGCTGGGTAGTGGTTGATAGATTAACAAAATCAGCCCACTTTATACCAAGATGCGTCTGATTACTCACTTGATAAATTAGCCGAATTATATATTGCTGAAATTGTGAGGTTGCACGGGTACCTATGTCTATTATATCGAGATAGAGATCCGAGATTTACCTCGAGATTTTGGAAGAAGTTACAAGAAGCTTTGGGTACAAAATTGAACTTTAGTACTGCGTTTCATCCACAAACAGATCGTCAATCGAAAAGAGTAATCCAGTACTCAAGATATGCTTAGATCTTTGTGTTTTAGAATTTGGAGGTAGTTGGGAGAAATATCTATCTTTAATTGAGTTTGCCTACAATAACGATTATCAGTCAAGTATACAAATGGCACCGTCATTTAAGCCTTGTATGGTCGTAAGTGTCGGACTCCTTTATATTGGACTGAACTTAGTGAGAAACAGATTCACGGAGTTGATCTAGTTAAAGAAATCGAAGAGAAAATAAAAGTAATTCGGGATTGCTTGAAAGCTGCTTCAGATCGACAAAAGTCATATGCAGATTTGAAAAGAAAAGAGATTGAGTTTCAGGTGGGTGATAAAGTGTTCTTGAAGGTGTCACCATGGAAAATGATCCTGAGATTTAGTCGAAAAGGCAAGTTGAGTCCGCGTTTTATTGGGCCGTACGAGATTACTAAGAGAATTGGACCATGTGGCATATCGGTTGGCCTTACCAGCAGAGTTAGAGAGAATTCATAACGTGTTTCACGTATCAATGTTACGACGTTATCGTTCTGATCCTTCACATGTGATCTCCCCAACAGAAATTGAGATTCGATCGGATATGACCTATGAGGAGGAACCAATAAAGATTTTGGCTCGAGAAATTAAACAGTTAAGAAATAAAAATATAGCCTTAGTGAAAGTATTGTGGCACAGACATGGAATAGAAGAGGCTACGTGGGAACCTGAGGAAGCTATGAGGAAACAGTACCCAAACCTCTTTACTGGTAAGATTTTCGGGGACGAAAATCTCTAAAGGGGGGAGAATTGTGACAACCCGAATTAGGGCCTAATCGGAATAGTGGTTTTGTCACCACAAATCTGAGATAAAAATAATTGTTTTATAATTATTTTTGGGTTTATGATATGATTGCATGATTGTGTGAAAATTTCGTGATGAAATTCTATGTCTAAAGTGCTTAAATTGAAAATAGGGATTAAATCGAATAAGTTGCAACATTTACATTTTAGAAGTTTTTAGTATGAAATTGCTTTAAAATATTAATTAGGAGGTCTTAAATAGAAATTTGACCAATTTTAAGTTCGTGGACAAAATTAGGACATGGAAGGAATTTTTGAAAGTTTAGTAAGGAGGGGCATTTTGGTCATTTGGATATTAAATGAAATAAAATGGGAAAAATAACACAAAATTGGTCATCATCCTCCTTAGTTGCTGCCGAATTCTCCCTCTCTCCATAGCTAGGGTTTCTTCAACTTTCAAGCTCCATAGTAAGTGATTTCAAGCCCCGTTTTTAATGTTCTTTACGTTTTTGGATTCCCGGTAGCTCGATTAAGCTTATGCTAACAATAATTCAACCTAGGGTTCATATTTTGAAAAATACCCATAGGTGAAATTTGTGTATTTTGATGTTTTATGATAGAATATGAGGTTTTAAATTATGTTAGACAACTTGTGCTACTCGGTTTTAAGTGAAAACGAGTAAAACGGCATAATCGGTAAAAATACCTATTATTCACAACTATGTGTTAGAGTGAGAATTTGATGTGGTCGTAGAAGATAAAAATGTTCAGCATTTCATAAAACATAAGAATAAGGGCTGAAATTAAATTTCCGAGCCTAGGGGCAAAATTGTAATTTTGTAAAAGTTAGGGGGCAAAAATGTAATTTTTCCATAATGTGATCTTTGGATTGAAATAAATAGTATGAGTGCTAAATGAGCTAAATGTGTTGTTATAGATCAAGAAAGCCGTGGAATTGACCTCGAACGAGGGAAGGAAAAAGTTTTGGACTAAATCGCAAAATTTCCACATTTTGCATCGAGGTAAGTTTGTATGTAAACATTACATTATTTTCATTTACATTCTTATATTTCAGCCTATTATATAAATATACTAGCTGATGTTAAAATATAAATCGACTATTGGAAGAATGGAAATAAATAATAGAGAGAGATCCCGTTGAACATTCGAGAGATCGAATAAAATAGAGGGAGCGTAGCTAGGTCACATGTATGATGCTGAGTGCACGTCATGTGTACAAGAAAGCTACGAAATACCATGTAGTAGCTAGGTCACATGTGTGATACGGGATGTATCCCATGTAGACAAGAGAGCTACGTAAGAGATAAATGTAGCTAGGTCACATGTGTGATACGGGATGTATCCCATGTAGACAAGAGAGCTACGTAATAGATAAATGTAGCTAGGTCGCATGCGTGATTCCAAGTGAAGGACACCATGTAGACAAGAGAGCTACGAGACAAATCGGCTAGGTCGCATGAGTGGTACTAAGTGTTCACCATGTGTACAAGAGAGCCGAACTAAATGAAGTATGATGGTGGGGCTGTGTGCTAAAACCATTAAATATCGAGGATTGATCCGAATTGTTCAACGGGATGGTTTTGTGGTGACGTTGTGGTTATGGACCTATACTTGTGATGAATGAATTGTGGTGAAAATGATTTGTGGTATATCTATATATGTAAGATAAAATGAGGTTAGCATAAAGAATGTGTGAAAGAGTGAAAGTAACATTAAAACTGTTTTGGGACAGTAGCAGTGACGTGAATTTGAAAAATCACCAAAAATAGGAGGAACATAATTAGAGGTTGAATGAGATGTGAAATTAAATTTTAATGAGTCTACTTTCATATAAAAGAATCAGAACAAGCAAAGGAATTTTATATTTTGAGATATTTACAATTGTGTGTGACTTGCTCAGGATGAATATGTGATCCCCTGTTTCAACTTTGAAAAATCATTAAAAATTGTACAAAGCAAATTAAGAAATATAGTTTACATACATAAATTCCTTATTGAGTCTAGTTTTAAATGAAACAAATTTCAGGGTTATTTGAGTTGTTTACTGAGAGAAATTCAATTCGTAGTGAACAGAGGTCAGACTAGTCGAGCTGTGTAATAGGGGAAACTTTAACTAATAAACTGTACTAATCGGATGAACCAAAAAATTCTAAAAAAAATTAGCAAGAATATTTATGAGTCTAGATTCCGAGAAATTTTATGGATTTGAATTTCGAGTTTTGTAACTCGAGTTATGATTTATTTAGTGAATATAACGCAGGAAAGACAGCTTAATCAAAGTGGAGTGAATATTGAAATTAAAGTAGATATACTTGAGTTGTTGTGTAAACATATTAAATTCTCTAATTATTATTTACATACTTACTTACTAAGCTATAAGCTTACTTTGTTTTCTCTCTTTTGTCTTGTAGTATCCTTCAACTTGCTCAGGAGTTAAGGATCGTGAAGATCTGCCCGCTCTATCAATACTTTAGGGTATTCGAACTAAACATTTTGAATTATGGCATGTATAGTAGGCTTAATTATTTTGTTACGTGTCATAATTGCCTAGGTTTAAAATATTGGTTACAGTACTCGACCAACTACTTTGTACAAGCCATAGAAGTTAATTAATATTGTTCAAAACATATGTTATAACGATGCACTATCAAATTGGATGACATATTTCTATCTCGGTTTTGTTTAATGGTATGTATTATGTTCTAGTAATATCTCGTACCCTGTTCCGGCGACGGTAACGGGTAAGGGGTGTTACATTTAGTGGTATCAAAGCTATGGTTTAATCGGTTCTCGGACTAATAAAGTGTGTGTAAAAGTCTAGCTATACATGCCATAAAAATATTGTGATAGTGTGGTGACTCCTGACTATTCTAAACTGTGTTTTGTTTTAATATAGTAATGGATCCTGAAGGAACTGCGGCTGATGATGCTGCTAGTAATGCGTCGGCCCCCGCACAAGGGACCGTACCTGTGGAAAGTAGACCAGAGACATTGAGACAGGGAGATGAGGCTCGGGATGCCTTTCTCCAAAGGATGAACAATTGGTATACTGAATTTATTCGAGCAAATCCAAATACTCAACCTCCTCCACCCCCTCCTATACCTCAGATGATTCCTGTAGCTGCTCAAGACATAAATTTGGTAAGGATGAACAAGCCTCCAGTTGACAAGATTCGAAAACAAGGGGCCGAAGAGTTTAGAGCAAAGATCGATGATGATTCTGAGAAAGCGAAATTCTGGCTTGAAAATTCTACCCGTGTATTTGATGAGCTCTCATGTACACCCGAGGAATGCTTAAAGTGTCTTTGTATCACTTTTGAGACATTCGCCTACCATTGGTGGAAGACTTTGGTATCGGTGGTGCCAAAAGAAAAAGTTACTTGGGATTTCTTCCAGAAAGAATTTAGAAAGAAATACATAAGTCAACGATTTATGGATCAAAAGCGGAAGGAGTTCCTTGAATTGAAGCAAGGCAAGATGTCCGTGGCGAGAATATGAACGCGAATTTGTGAGACTTAGCAAGTATGCCCGGGAATGTGTGTCAACCGAGGCCATTATGTGCGAAGGTTTGAAGATGGGCTGAATGAGGACATTAAAGTGCTTGTAGGAATTTTTGAATTGAAAGAATTTGTTGTATTGGTTGATCGAAATATTAAAGTCAAGAATTGAACAAAGAAAAAGAAAAGCTGCTATTGAGGCTCGAGATGCCGAAAAAGGCCGATAAGCAAGCCATTTCAATCTCAATCAAAGAGGTCCAAAGAGGCAAACCCTCGAATGACAGCTTTCAATTGGGGAGTCACACAGATCGTGGTAGAGCGTATTCGGGTCTAAAGCTCAAGCTACTTCGATGGCAAGTGTGGGTAATGTGCGACCTAGAAAGCCCGAGTGTCGTGAATGTGGCGAGCAACATTATGGTGAGTGTTGGGGAACCGAGCGAGCTTGTTTCAGTGCGGTTCTCGTGAGCATTTTATTAGAGATTGTCCGGAGAAAGTTAAAGAAGAAAGATTTCAGTGCTGAGTGCAGATGAATACCACCGCTAGTAGAGGTAGACCACCGAGAAATACTGGAGGTGGGACTAGCAAATGAAGCTGCGATGAAAGACTTAGTGGCAAGATCGGAAGCTAGAGCACTGCTAGAGCTTATGCTATACGTGCCCGAGAAGATGCATCATCTCCGATGTCATTCTTGGTACATTTTCTCTCTATGATACTATTGTTATTGCATTGATTGATCCCGTGTCCACTCATTCCTATATTTGCATGAATTTAGTATCTAATAAAAATTTGCTGTTGAGTTTATCGAGTTTACGATTAAAGTGTCGAACCCTTAGGCCAATATGTGCTAGTTGACAAGGTTTGCAAGAATTGCCTATTAATGATTCAAGGTCACTGTTTTCCGGCCAATTTGATGCTGTTACCATTTGATGAGTTTGACGTTATCTTGGGAATGGACTGGTTGACATTGTATGATGCTAAGGTAGATTGTAAACAAAAGACACTAGAGTTGAAATGTGAAAATGGAGAAATTTTGTGGGTTGAAACAAACGAATCAAATAAATTGCCTATGGTGATTTCGCACATGTCTGCACAGAAATATATGAGGAAAGGGTGTGAAGCTTACCTAGCTTATGTAATGAATAATGAGTTGCCTCAATCAAGTTTGAATCGAGCATCGATAGTTTGTGAGTTTCGGATGTATTTCCGAGGAATTGCTCAGGTTGCCTCCGAACAGAGAGATAGAGTTTGCCATTGATTTGTTGCCGCATGCATCGATCGATCTCGATTGCTCCATGTAGAATGGCTCAGATGAATTAAAAGAATTGAAGGCTCGATTGCGAGAATTAACAGATAAGGGATTTGTGAGATCGAGTTTCTCTCCCCAGGGTGCTCTGTATTATTCGTAAGAAAGAAGAAGGATGGTTCAATAAGACTTTGCATTGATTATCGCTACTCAATAAGGTGACTATAAAGAACAAGTACCCATTGCCGAGGATTGATGATTTATTCGATCGCTTAAAAGGGGCTACAATGTTTTCAAAGATTGATTTAAGGTCCGTTACTACCGGTTGAGAGTTAAGGAGTCAGATGTGCCGAAAACCCTCTTTAGGACAAGGTATGGACATTATGAGTTTCTTGTAATGCCTTTCGGCTTAACAAATGCTCCAGCTATATTTATGGACTTAATGAATCGGATCTTTCGGCCATATTTGGATAAGTTTGTAGTAGTGTTCATAGATGACATTCTAATTTATTCTCGGGATGAGTTTGAACATGCCGAACACTTGAGAACCATATTGCGAGATCTTGAGAGAAAAGAAATTGTTTGCCAAGTTTAGTAAAAGTGAGTTATGGCTTCGTGAAGTCAGATTTTTGGGACATATAGTCTCAGGTGATGGTATTCGGGTGGATCCAAGCAAGATTTCTGCGATCGTTGATTGGAAACCGCCAAAGAATGTATTTGAGGTTAGAAGGTTTTTAGGCTTAGCCGGATATTATAGACGTTTTGTTGAGGATTTTTCGATGATTGCCTCTCCTATGACTAAGTTGCTGCAAAAAGAATGTTAAGTTTGAATGGACTGATAAATGTCAGCAGAGTTTTGAAAAGTTGAAAGCACGATTGACTGAAGCACCAATTTTAGTACAGCCCGAGCCAGGAAAAGAGTTCGTAATTTATAGTGATGCATCGTTGACAGGCCTTGGATGTGTGTTGATGCAAGAGGGTAAAGTGGTAGCTTATGCTTGAGACAGTTAAAACCGCATGAAAAGAATTATCCTACACATGATTTGGAATTGGCCGCTAGTGTCTTTGCTTTGAAGATTTGGCGACATTATTTGTACGATGAAAAATGCCGAATTTTTACTGATCACAAAAGTTTGAAGTATTTGATGAATCAAAAGGATCTGAATCTGCGACAAATAAGATGGCTTGAATTATTAAAGGATTATGATCTAGTGATTGATTATCATCCGGAAAAGCAAATATAGTTCTTGATGCCTTGAGCGAAAAAATTTCTTTTTACTTTGAGAGCCATGAATATGGGATTAGCATTGTCTGATGATGGGTCAATCGCAGAGATGAGAGCTAAACCATTATTTCTCCAGTTGATTTGTGATGCACAAAAGAATGATAATGAGTTGCGGACCAAAAGAACTCAATGTGAATCAGGTTATGACTCAGATTTTCGAGTTGGACCAGACGATCGCTTTAATGTTTCGAGACGAATATGTGTGCCAAAAAATAATAAATTGATTCGAAAAATATTACATGAGGCGCACAATGGCTGTTTATCGATTCACCACAGTAGCACAAAAATGTATAAAGATTTAAAGAAGTTGTATTGGTGGCCAGGTATGAAAAGGGACATTTCTGAATTTGTAACCAAGTGTTTGATCTGTCAACAAGTAAAAGCTGAACATCAAGTGCCTTCAGGACTACTTCAGCCGGTAATGGTGCCTGAGTGGAAATGGGACAAGATTACCATGGATTTTGTAACCGGTTTGCCTTTGACTCCTAAAAAGAAGGATGCTGTCTGGGTAGTGGTTGATAGATTAACAAAATCAGCCCACTTTATACCAGTACGTACCGATTACTCACTTGATAAATTAGCCGAATTATATATTGCTGAAATTGTGAGATTGCACGGGGTACCTATGTCTTTTATTTCAGATAGAGATCCGAGATTTACCTCGAGATTTTGGAAGAAGTTACAAGAAGCTTTGGGTACAAAATTGAACTTTAGTACCGCGTTTCATCCACAAACAGATCGTCAATCGAAAAGAGTAATCCAGGTACTCGAAGATATGCTTAGATGCTGTGTTTTAGAATTTGGAGGTAGTTGGGAGAAATATCTATCTTTAATTGAGTTTGCCTACAATAACAGTTATCAGTCAAGTATACAAATGGCACCGTCATTTAAGCCTTGTATGGTCGTAAGTGTCGGACTCCTTTATATTGGACTGAACTTAGTGAGAAACAGATTCACGGAGTTGATCTAGTTAAAGAAACCGAAGAGAAAATAAAAGTAATTCGGGATTGCTTGAAAGTCGCTTGGATCGACAAAAGTCATATGCGATTTGAAAAGAAAAGAGATTGAGTTTCGGTGGGTGATAAAGTGTTCTTGAAGGTGTCACCATGGAAAAGATCCTGAGATTTAGTCGAAAAGGCAAGTTGAGTCCGCGTTTTATTGGGCCGTGCGAGAGATTATCGAGAGAATTGGACTGTGGCATATCGGTTGGCCTTACCAGCAGAGTTAGAGAGAATTCATAACGTGTTTCACGTATCAATGTTACTGACGTTATCGTTCGATCCTTCACATGTGATCTCCCCAACAATGGTGAGATTCGATCGGATATGACCTATGAGGAGGAACCAATAAAGATTTTGGCTCGAGAAATTAAACAGTTAAGAAATAAAAATATAGCCTTAGTGAAAGTATTGTGGCACGACATGGAATAGAAGAGGCTACGTGGGAACTGAGGAAGCTATGAGGAAACAAAGACCCAAACCTCTTTACCGGTAAGATTTTCGGGGACGAAAATCTCTAAAGGGGGGAGAATTGTGACAACCCGAATTAGGGCCTAATCGGAATAGTGGTTTCGTGACCACAAATCCGAGATAAAAATAATTGTTTTATAATTATTTTGGGGTTTGTGATATGATTGCATGATTGTGTGAAAATTTCGTGATGAAATTCTATGCCTAAAGTGCTTAAATTGAAAATAGGGATTAAATCGAATAAGTTACAAAATTTACATTTTAGAAGTTTTTAGTATGAAATTGCTTTAAAATATTAATTAGGAGGTCTTAAATAGAAATTTGACCAATTTTAAGTTCATGGACAAAATTAGGACATGGAAGGAATTTTTGAAAGTTTAGTAAGGAGGGGCATTTTGGTCATTTGGATATTAAATGAAATAAAATGGGAAAAATAACACAAAATCGGTCATCATCCTCCTTAGTTGCTCCCGAATTCTCCCTATCTCCGTAGCTAGGGTTTCTTTAACTTTCAAGCTCCATAGTAAGTGATTTCAAGCCCCGTTTTTAATGTTCTTTACGTTTTTGGATTCCCGGTAGCTCGATTAAGCTTATGCTAACAATAATTCAACCTAGGGTTCATATTTGGAAAAATACCCATAGGTGAAATTTGTGTATTTTGATGTTTTATGATAGAATATGAGGTTTTAAATTATGTTAGACAACTTGTGCTACTCGGTTTTAAGTGAAAACGAGTAAAAACTATGATAATGTCGGTAAAAATACCTATTGTTCACAACTATGTGTTGAGTGAGAATTTGATGTGGTCGTAGAAGATAAAAATGTTCAGCATGTCATAAAACATAAGAATAAGGGCTGAAATTAAATTTCCGAGCCTAGGGGCAAAATTGTAATTTTGTAAAGTTAGGGGCAAAAATGTAATTTTTCCATAATGTGATCTTTGGATTGAAATAAATAGTATGAGTGCTAAATGAGCTAAATGTGTTGTTATAGATCAAGAAAGGCGTGGAATTGACCTCGAACGAGGGAAGGAAAAGTTTTGGACTAAATCGCAAAATTTCCACATTTTGGATCGAGGTAAGTTTGTATGTAAACATTACATTATTTTCATTTACATTCTTATATTTCAGCCTATTATATAAATATACTAGCTGATGTTAAAATATAAATCGACTATTGGAAGAATGGAAATAAATAATAGAGAGAGATCCCGTTGAACATTCGGAGAGATCGAATAAAATAGAGGAGCGTAGCTAGGTCACATGTATGATGCTGAGTGCACATCATGTGTACAAGAAAGCTACGAAATACCATGTAGTAGCTAGGTCACATGTGTGATACGGGATGTATCCCATGTAGACAAGAGAGCTACGTAAGAGATAAATGTAGCTAGGTCACATGTGTGATACGGGATGTATCCCATGTAGACAAGAGAGCTACGTAATAGATAAATGTAGCTAGGTCGCATGCGTGATTCCAAGTGAAGGACACCATGTAGACAAGAGAGCTACGAGACAAATCGGCTAGGTCGCATGAGTGGTACTAAGTGTTCACCATGTGTACAAGAGAGCCGAACTAAATGAAGTATGATGGTGGGGCTGTGTGCTAAAACCATTAAATATCGAGGATTGATCCGAATTGTTCAACGGGATGGTTTTGTGGTGACGTTGTGGTTATGGACCTATACTTGTGATGAATGAATTGTGGTGAAAATGATTTGTGGTATATCTATATATGTAAGATAAAATGAGGTTAGCATAAAGAATGTGTGAAAGAGTGAAAGTAACATTAAAACTGTTTTGGACGGTAGCAGTGACGTGAATTTGAAAAATCACCAAAAATAGGAGGAACATAATTAGAGGTTTAATGAGATGTGAAATTAAATTTTAATGAGTCTACTTTCATATAAAAGAATCAGAACAAGCAAAGGAATTTTATATTTTGAGATATTTACAATTGTGTGTGACTTGCTCAGGATGAATATGTGATCCCCTGTTTCAACTTTGAAAAATCATTAAAAATTGTACAAAGCAAATTAAGAAATATAGTTTACATACATAAATTCCTTATTGAGTCTAGTTTTAAATGAAACAAATTTCAGGGTTATTTGAATTGTGTACTGAGAGAAATTCAATTCGTAGTGAACAGAGGTCAGACTAGTCAAGCTGTGTAACAGGGGAAACTTTAACTAATAAACTGTACTAATAGGCTGAACCAAAAAATTCTAGAAAAAAATTAGCAAGAATATTTATGAGTCTAGATTCCGGGAAATTTTACGGATTTGAATTTTGAGTTTTGTAACTCAAGTTATGATTTATTTAGTGAATATAACGCAGGAAAGACAGCTTAATCAAAGTGGAGTGAATATTGAAATTAAAGTAGATATACTTGAGTTGTTGTGTAAACATATTAAATTCTCTAATTATTATTTACATACTTACTTATTAAGCTATAAGCTTACTTTGTTTTCTCTCTTTTGTCTTGTAGTATCCTCCAACTTGCTCAGGAGTTAAGGATCGTGAAGATCTACCCGCATTATCAATACTTTAGGGTATTCGAAATAAACATTTTGAATTATGGCATGTATAGTAGGCTTAATTATTTTGTTACGTGTCATAATTGCCTAGGTTTAAAATATTGGTTACAGTGCTCGACCATGTACTTTGTACAAGCCATAGAAGTTGATTAATATTGTTCAAAACATATGTTATAACGATGCACTATCAAATTGGATGACATATTTTTATCTCGGTTTTGTTTAATGGTATGTATTATGTTCTAGTAATATCTCGTACCCTGTTCCGGCGACGGTAACGGGTAAGGGGTGTTACATACAAAGTTAGTAAGCTTGGTATTGATAATTCGGTTATGCTTTACTGTGCTTGAAATTCATTAATTTAAAGTGTCAAGTATTATGAATGAATGATTTTGTGGTAAGAGTTTTATGCATGGGATATACCTTAACTTCATGTTCAAAATTTTAGTCATTTTGCTTATATGTATATCTTATTTATCAAGCTATATACTAAGATGTATAATAAATGTGGTAGTTAATAAATGCTAGAAGTGAGAAATGATTCGAATTATACTTGAGTATAATTTAGTTAAGTTTATGCACGAGCATAAATATTTATAAGTTCGGTATTTGATCATTATTATCATGTGATATATGCTGGAATTTAATTGATGATTCAGCTATTGCTTATATATATATATTTAGGTATTCGACATATTGGTTATGGTATAAATATACATACATGCTTATAGGTATAATAGTTGATTTGGCTAGGGCATTTATGTATGTGTAAGAGTGTTTTCAGCTTTTAGATATATGGTATGGTGTATGGCAAATTATATAAACATGATGTAGTGAAAATACCTTATATGACCGAATAGGTAATTGAATTATTGGTTATGTATACGTAATTCAATTCACGGTAATTTGGCATGTGAAATGGGTGAACTTTTAGTTGTAATATGTGCTCAAGGTGATGAGGTAAAATAACTAAGTATATGGTTTAGTTTGGTCACTGAGGATATGGGTAAATACTTTGAAATGTCCTTGATGTTCGAAATGATTAAACAAAAAAATTTATGGTGGATTACTTATGAAATCTTAAAGTACATGAATATATTAGTCCAATTAGTAATGTTTTAATATGTTTTATGCATGTATGATTTATAAGGTATACAATAAGTATTATTTAACCTTATATATCGAATGCCCATAAGTATTTCTTTTAATTTAAGCATTGGCCAATTAATTAATGAAATATATACGTGATATTGAAGGCTGTAAATTAGATTCTTGGTATCATATATGAAATGAATTATGTTTTGTTTTAATTTTTTATGTACTTAAAATTTTATTATATATGACTTTGAGGTCCCATTGATTTTGTATTATGATTTAAACTATGTGTTAAATGCTTAAATAGAATTTGTGTTTTAGTTATGTGAATATAACATATGTGTAAATATAAACGTCCTAAATTTTGTGTCCCGTCTAGTAATACCTTGTAACCCCATTCCAGCGATGGATACAGGTTAGGGGTGTTACACTTCAACAATTAGCACACAAATTTTTCATTTTACGCGATTAAGTCCTTTTATTTTATCGGACACTCAAACAATAAAATTAAATCACGAAAATTTCACACATGCTAATTCACACATAATAAACATAGAAAATGTTTTTTTAAATATTTTTCTAACTCGGATTTGTGGTCTTGAAACCACTGTTCCGACTAGGGCCTAAATTGGGCTGTTACATACCTAATCAAGAAATATAAGTTGACTTGAGCTTAAGATTCCATGGCTAGGGTTTCCATGCTTTTAATTTGGGAAAGATGATATAAATGATGATATTTTTATTTTTTTATCATTTATCATCGTTTATTATTTCACTTCCCAATTTCATCTTTTTCTTTATTTTATTTTCCATGGATGAATCATCATCCTTAACCACTAAGCATTTTTAATGGTTTATTTGTCATATAAGGACCTCAAATTTTGAATTTCATAGCTATCTAATCCTTTTAGCTATTAGAACTCAACTTTTGCACTTTGTGCAATTTGGTCCTTTATCAAATTAAATATGTAATTGGTAAAATTTCTTTACGAAATTTTTATACGACATTACTATCATACTATAAACCATAAAGTAATATAAAAATATTTTTTCTTCAAAAATTGGATTTGTGGTCCCGAAACCACTGT
Source organism: Gossypium longicalyx (assembly GCA_025698465.1). Classification (NCBI taxonomy): domain Eukaryota; kingdom Viridiplantae; phylum Streptophyta; class Magnoliopsida; order Malvales; family Malvaceae; genus Gossypium; species Gossypium longicalyx. The sequence continues at coordinate 47,630,908 of CM047005.1, read as the reverse complement.
TTCAATTTTACCAAAAATCGGTTGTTACAACCCTCCCCCTTAAGAATTTTCGTCCTCGAAAATCTTATTAGTAAAAAGATTCAGATATTGATTTCTCATAGTTTCCTCCAGTTCCCAAGTAGCTTCTTTTATATCATGTCATTGCCATAAAACTTTTACTAAAGCTACTTTTTTATTTCTCAGTTTTTTCACTTCAAGTGCCAGAATTTTGATCGGTTCTTTATTATAAGTCATGTCAGACTGAATTTTAATATCTATTGGAGTAATAACATGTGACAAATCTGATTGGTACCATCGTAACATAACATATGAAAAACATTATGCATTCTGTCAAATTCTGGCGGTAATGCTAATCAATACGCAATAGGTCTAATCCTTTCAATAATTTCATACTGCCTAATATATCGAGGACTTAATTTGCCTTTACGACCAAACCAGAAAATTTTCTTCCAAGGAGGAACTTTCAAGAACACCTTATCGTTAATTTGAAACTCTATTTCTTTTCGTTTTAAATCCACATAGAATTTCTGACAATCAGATACTGATTTTAAACTATTTCGGATCACTTTCACCTTTCTTCAGTTTTACGAATCAGATAAACTCCATGTATCTTTTCTCACTGAGTTCAGTCTAATACAATGGAGTTCTACATTTACGACCATATAGAGCCTCGTACGATGCCATTTTATACTTAACTAATAATTGTTATTGTATGCGAATTCGACTAATGATAATTATTTCTTTTCCAATTGCCTTTGAATTCTAAAACACAACACCAAAGTATATATTCAAAAATCTGAATCACACATTCAGATTGACCATCCATTTGTGGATGAAATGTAGCACTAAAATGTAACCGCGTATCCAAAGCTTCTTGTAATTTGTTCCAAAATCGAAATATGAACCGTAGATCTCTATAAAAAAATAATAGAAACTTGCACACCATGTAATCTGACAATCTTAGAAACATAAAATTCAGATAATCTATTTAGTGAGAAATCTATTCATAATAGGAATAAATATGCAGACTTCGTCAAACAATCAACGATTACCCAATAGCATATTTCTTTTTCAAAGACAGGGGTAATCCTGATACAAAATACATTGCAACTTTATCTCATTTCCATTTTGGTATCATCACTGACTGTAACAGTCCCGAAGGTATCGGTACCTGATGTTCAACTTTAACTTACTGACATATCAAACATTTAAATACAAAATCAGAAATATCACATTTCATTCCAAACTATTATTACATCTGTTTTAGATCGTTATGCATTTTATTATTCCCAAGATGAACAGACATAGTACCACTGTGAGCATTTGTGTAAAATTTTTTGTACAAGCTCTGAATTCTTCGGTGCATAGACTCTGCCTCTGAATAACAGGCAATCATCACTTTCAATCTAAAATTCTAAATCAAAAGTTGTCTTACTCTATACCCGTTTAACTTACAACTCATTACCATTTTTCTGAGCTTCATAGATTTGTTGTAAAAACATCTATTTAGCTTTAAGCTCAACTAAAATTGAGCCATTATCAGACAATTACAATCAGGTATCCATGGCTCGTAAGGAAAACATAGACTTTCTACTTAGAGTATCTGCAACCACATTCGCTTTTCCCAAGTGATATTCAATTGTCAAATCATAATCTTTCAACAGTTCAAGTCATCTATGCTGTCTCAAATTCAAATATTTTTACGACATCAGATAATTTAAACTTTTATGATCAATAAATATATTGTATTTTTCATCAAATAGATAATGTCAGCAAATTTTCAATACAAATACAATATTTGTCAAATCTAAATAATGTATCAGATAATTCTTTTCATACGATTTTTAACTGTTTGGAAGTATAGGCTATTAATTTGCCTTACTGCATCAAAACACAGTCTAACCCATTCAATGATGCATCACTGTAAATCACAAATTCCTTACTCGATTCAGGTTGAACCAGAACTCGTGCTTCGGTCAATAGAGCTTTCATCTGGTCAAAACTTTACTGACATTTATCAGACCATTCAAATCTTACATCTTTCTGTAATAACTGTATCATTGACGTGGCTATCATAGAAAACCCTTTCACGAAAATTGAAAAGAAATTATATGATAAAGCTATTTCAATTATTAACACTGAAGCTTTGAATTATTCCAAAGCCAAAATCATCAGATAGATTAAAAACCATAGTGCCATAATAGGATCGACGTTTCAACAGTATAGATGGAACAATACCTCAACATCAATAATGGCATGTATTTCTAAACTTCACATATGCTACGTTCAGTCGGAGAACTGACTAAACCATAGCTTTGATACCAATAAATGTAACACCCCTAACCCGTATCCCTCTCTAAAATAGGGTTACGAAGCATTACCAGAATATACAGATCAAGCAAATAGATATTTCATTTTATATAGTATTCATGTCAGAAATCAAACATAAAGTCCCTTATATGAACCTTCGAGGTCCAAAACATGCATTAGAAATGAGTCGGGACTAAACCAGTTACTTAGAGAATTTTTCGCAAAATCTCAAATTTTTTCCTAGGTGTAGGGGTCACACGCTCATGTGGTTAGGCCGTATGGTTCACACAGCCAAGGGACATGCCCGTGTCTCAGGCCGTGTAACTCTCTGACTTGGGTCACATGGCCAAGTCACATGCCCGTGTACCAGGTCGTGTGATCAATTTTGGGCATTCTGTTTTGATATTTTAAAAATGAAGGGGACACACAGCTAGGCCACATGCCTATGTGCTAGGCCGTGTGTCACACACGGCTGAGACAGACGCCCGTGTCTCTGCCCATGTAGACGAAAATAGACTATTTTCCAAGCCACATTTCTCACCCATCATTTCTTTCACCTACACCAATATTTAAAAACATTCATAAACCATATCAAAGCATTCAAAACAAGTCCAAATCATGTCTTAAACATGACATAGTATCACATACAGTCAATGTACCCTTAGGTACCTCAGATGACAATTTATTATCATGTTAATCTGTCATTCATACTTATCTAATCATGAAATACATATATGCATCATTACATTCATTCTTCAAACATGATAGATCCACTTATAAACATATCAAAATATGTTAAACACAAGCCATTCCAATGGCTAGTTTCATTCAAAATATTTACATGCCATTATTGGTTAAATAACCTATACATGCCATTGTAACCATAAGTAATTTACCATATATATACCGAAATGTGTTGATGAATAGTGTGAGTGATCTCTACCGAGCTTCCAATCCAACGAGCCTTCAAATTACTATAGAACAGGGGAAAATAAAACTAAGTAAGCATGAAATGCTTAGTAAGTTCGTATAACATGGTAATTAACTTACCACTCATTTAAATTCAATATAAACATATAAGGCACATTTAATCAACTTGATCATGAGCCCTAACACATATCCTCATCACCCTTGTTAGTCATATATTTCATATAAATATCAAGAAACATGTTTGCGCTCAACAATAATTAGATTTCCATTTATATATACTTTCCACATCATGTATTCATATAACTTATATAAATCATATCCTTGTATTTTAAGTACATTTTCATAATAATTCATCTCAAGTTTAGATTATTTCATGTTGGAACTTTGCCCATTAAATAATCTAAAATGTCAGTGTCACACGGGTAATACACTCAAGGTGTACAAACCTATAACCATGGATGAACATATTCATCAAACAAATTCCATGTTCATAAATTATCATATCGTATTTCCATATATCATGTATCATCATTTTCATGTATTTCAGGCAATACGCATATTAATTCATTTCATGTTCATATTTTCTCATGTTAGGATTTTGCCCGTTGAATCATTGAAAACATTGATGGATATAGAGGCAATACACTCGAAGTGTACAAATCAGAAATCCATCAATTCATATTCAAGAGTGCTCTTTAAAGCACATAATCTGGAAATCCTCTCTCAAGCCATATAACAGAAATCTCACAAAGAGCCATTAATTGGGAAGCTCATAAAGAACCTCTCAGGAAGCTTATCCGGGCTAAATAACAGGAAGCTCATAAGAGCCATAACCATGAAGTTCATAAGAACTTTTAATCAAGAAGCTCAAGAAGAGCCTTTAATCAGGAGCTCCAGATAGCCATATATCAGGAAGTTTAAGCGAGCCATATCAGGACACTCATAAAGAGCGGTGTTTATGTCCGCAATATAAGCAGGATCACAACCGATCATATAATAGGACGCTCACAAAGAGCTGCTATAGTCTGCAACACATACAAGATCACTATCGATCAAGATGCTCGCAAGAATTGTATAATGAGAAGCTTGAGAGGGCTTATAATAAGATGCTCGTAGGAGCTGTGGTGTGTTTGCAACATATGTAGGACTATAACCAATTCGGGAAATCCTTTATCCATTGAATTCTATTATTCAAATGGGATTTAATATTTATCAGATTTGTCAAATATGTAATCAATTTCATGTATATGGCATTTATACAATTCACGTACACAACATTCAATTCAAGCATATAAGTATACACAGTTTAGTTACACGAACTTGCCTCGACAAATGTTCGTATACATAAAACCTACTAATCCGACATTTTCTCTTTTCCTCGTTCTAACTCTGAATTTGGTCTATCCGAATCTATATGAATGAATTTAACATTAATTCATGTTCATTTTAATTTAATTCACATCTTAAGTAAAATTACCATTTTGCCCCTAAATTTTTAGTTAATGACGATTTTGTCTCTAGGCTCGAAAAATGAAATTCATGCAATTTAATCCTTATTCCAAGCCTAGCCAATTTTTACATGTAAAATTTACAGCCCATGTATTTCATAAAATTTAGAATTTTTTCGTGAATTTTACATCTTTTCAATTTAGTCCCTAAATCATAACTTTATTAAAAGTCCCTTTACAAAAGTTGTTTATCTATCAACAACTTTTCATTTTCTGCCATAAAACTTCATAATTCATCTATGTTCATCCATGGAAAAACCCTAGTACCTTGATAACTTTGCAAATTAATCCCCGAGATAGCTAGATTAAGTTATTACGATATTAGAAATAAAAATAATCTTTAAAAATGGGCAAGAATACTTACCTAATCAAGAAAAATAAGTTGGCTTGAGCTTAGGTTTCCATGGCTAGGGTTTCTATGCTTTTAATTTGGGAAAGATGATATAAATGATGATATTTTTATTTTTTTATCATTTATCATCTTTTATTATTTCACTTTTCAATTTCATCCTTTTCTTTGTTTTATTTTTCATGGATGAATCATCATCCGTAACCACTAAGCATTTTTAATGGTCTATTTGCCATATAAGGATCTCAAATTTTGAATTCCATAGCTATTTAATGCTTTAAGCTATTAGAACTCAACTTTTGCACTTTGTGCAATTTGGTCCTTTATCAAATTAAACATGTAATCAGTAAAATTTCTTTACAAAATATTTATACGACATTACTATCATACTATAGACCATAAAATAATATAAAAATAATTTTTCTTCCAAAATTGGACTTGTGGTCACTATTCTGATTTTATCGAAAACAGACTGGTACATTAGTCAATGAGCAAGTGGTAAAAATAGTGTCTAAAAGAGAAAGAGACAAGGAAAAAAATGACACCTCAAGATTGCCAAGTCAATATTAATGGAAATAATTCAATAAAAGGAAAAACTATAAATTTTAATGTAAAATGATAAAAAAAATATTTATAAATTATCTAAAGGTAAAATATTTATAAAAAAATTATAAACATATAAAATATTTTTTGAATTTTATAATATAAAAATTATATCAATTATCTAGAATTAAAAAACAGTAAAAATATTAATTCCTAAATTGCGTGAAACTTTTCATATTATTTTTATGATATAAAAATTGTATAAAAATGTAAAAAAAATTGAATTTTATCTTATATTAGCTTCTAATATTATATGTGTTGCATGTGAATTTATGTATTTAATATTTAATTAGCATTTTTAATATTGTATTTTTAATTGCTTTGTGAATAGATGACTTAAATGGTTTTTAGAAAAATACAATGTGAAGCACAAGATTGTGACAGCTTACCATCTACAGACAAATGGGCAAGGTGAGCTGGCAAACAGAGAAATAAAGAACATTCTTGAAAAAGTGGTAAGACCTAAAAGAAAAGATTGGTCTAGGAAACTTGACGATGTGCTATTGGCTTATCGAACGACCCTTAAAACTCCGTTAGGGATGTTTCATTATCGTTTAGTATTTGGAAAAGCCTGCCATCTTTCTTTGGAGCTTGAACATAGAGATTTTTGGGCTCTAAAGCAACTCAATTTGGACATGAAGCTTGTGGAGACAAATGGAAACTTTAGTTAGCTAAATTGGCGGAATCAAGAATGTTCTCGTATGAGAATGGCAAGATTTGGAAAGAAAAAAATAAAAACGATGGCATGACAAGCACATTCATTCTTGAGAATTCAAAGCAGGCCAAAAAGTCTTATTGTTTAAGTCCAAGATGAAGTTTTTCCCTAGAAAACTTAAGTCTCGATGGTTTGGGCCCTACCTGATTCACCGAGTCTATCCATACGGAGTTGTAGAGTTGCACAATGGGAAAGGGGACTATTCAAGGTAAATGGCCAACGTCTTAAACACTATAGAAACAATGAAGTTGAGCAGAATAAAATCTCGCTCACTTTAGTGGATCCATAGGTGTTGAATTTTTCTTTAAAGATAAATTACATAGATAATATTTTGAAGAAAATTATAATAAAAAAAGAATTCTATCAATGAGGTTGGATTTTAAGAGGGACCAAATTGTGACCCCTCCAATCTTTTTTGAGAATTAATTTTATTACAATTTCTGAGAAATATATTCTAAGTAACCTATTAATTTGGGAATTTACAAAATAAATGGTCAGTTTTGGACCAAAGAGAAATTTCTTTTTCTTTAAATAATTCAATTTAATTATCAATTAATTAAATATTTTTAATTTTATTTTCTTACTTGAGATAATTATTGAGTTAAATTAATTTTATTTATTTGATAAATATCAATTATTCAAATATTTTTTAATTTTGATTATCTTTGTAACATCTCAAAATAGGGCCTAGTCGGAATGGTAGTTTCGGGACCATAAATCTGATGTTAAAATATTTATTTTATTATCATTCTGAGGTCTAGTACATGAAAATATGCATGTGGTAAAGTTTCATGAAGGAGTTCTAAGTATAAGGTGTTCAATTGGAAAATAAGGATCAAATTGAATAAGTTGCAAAATTGGGTTCTAGAAGAAATTTGTATGAAATTGCTTTATATTTTTAATTAAAAGGTCCTAAAGAGAAATTTTCCCAATTTCTAAGTTTTTGAACAAAAATGGGCATGTATGGATAAAATTTGAAAGGAAAGGCTTAAGGGAATTTTGGTCATTTGGCTAATTAATGAAATAAAATGGGAAAATAAGCCAAGAATTAGCTCACCTTCTCTACCTTGCTACCAAAATTTGAGAGCCACCATAGCTAGGGTTTCTTCATTTTCCAAGCTCAATAGTAAGTTCTCCCAAGCCCCGTTTTTAATTATCTTCGTATTTTTGAAATCCTCGTAACTTGCTCTCTTCATTTCTACCCATATTTCATGCTAGGGTTCATGTTTAGAAATTTACCCATGCATGAGTTACTTGTATTTTAATGGTTTATGGAGGAATATGAAAGTTTAAAGGATGGTAAACAACTTTTACTAAGTGATTTTTCATGGAAATGGCTTTAGGGACCATTTTGTAAAAGTTGTAAAAATGGGTAGAAAGATGAGAAATAATGGAAAATGTGGGCTACCATAAAAGGTAAAAACATTTGAATAGGCTTGGGTAATGTAGAAATTGCATGCATTTCATCATACGAGCTTAGGGACTAAATCGCAAATATTGTGAAAGGTTAGGGGCAAAATGGTCATTTAGCCCGGGGGTGAAATTTAGGCTCGTAATGAATAATATGAGTTACTAATGAATTATTATTACTAATATAAACCCCGAGGAACCAATTTCGGAGGTCGACCGAGGTAAACGGAAGGTTTCGGAATAACCGAAACACGAACCCAAAACAATTACCAAGTAAGTTCGTGTAACTCGAAGTAAACTTTAAATGTACTTGAAAATGCATATTCTTAAAATGTATGTTAATTTGGATATTGATTTCATGACAATCCAAGAAAGATGACAATTGTTCTGGTTGAATGAAAAATGGAGATTCGATGGGCAAATTCTTATTTACAAGACATGAGATCCTGCATGTGTTGCAGAAAGAGATTTAGCCCAGACGGGTAATCTGATGATCTCAGTATGGTAAGTATATAGCCCGGACGAGTGTTCCTTAAGTGATCGAACCTCCCGATGAATATATGTGCATTGTGGATTTAGCCATATGGGTAATACGATTAAGGACTGAAATTAGCCTGGACTGGCATTTCAGATCCGAGCATGTTGGAGTAATTGTCATTGTAAGGGATTTAGCCGGGAATGATAATCCCGACAACACTCCTTGAATTTATGTTATGAAGGATTTAACCTGGACTGGTAATCTCACCGTAAGAGTGAGGTTCACGGGAGTGTGTATTTAAAATGGTCACTAGCATGACTTGACAGTAAACGGAATACCCATCGAGGTTTTCGACAAATTCAACGGGACTATAATGAGAAATGAGAATGAAAATGTTGAATTGATGAGCTCATCTAATATTAATGTTATATTATTTGGGATGAAACTAATTCGATGATTGAGTGTATGTGATAGGGAATTTATACTATGCATGTTTGGCAAGGATGTCTTTTATGGTTGTATGTTAAATAATCGGTAAGTTTACCTTCCTGTTATCCGAACTTACTAAGCATGTTAGTGCTTATCCCTTTTCCTTTCCTTGTTTTATAGAGCTTATGGACTCGTGAAGATTGGAAGACGGTTGGAGGAATCACCGCACTATCATTAGTCTTGCTTTGGTATATAAATACTTTTATTTTGTTATAATGGCATGTATAGGATAATGGTCATATTTTGTTATATGTATCATTTGGTTAGCCAAAGTGTTGGCTTATGGTATTCATAATTCTTTTGTATATGGCTATGGGATGTGGCCAATATTGAGATGGGATGTAATCCCTATCTATTTTGTATGCCTATGTTTTCTTGCCTCATGTATTATGATGGTATGATATGCCATGGATGAATGTGTTAAATGAGGCCAAATAATTTGAATATAGAAAAGGCATAAAATGGTATATGAAATGTGAAATGGAATAATGAACATCCTTAATGCAAAAAGGATAACCTAGCACGTATTAACCAATAATATGAGGTTACCATGCAAATGACCATATCAAAGTGGTTTAAAGATACATATAGGCCATGATATATGCCATAGAAACTTTTGAGTGTGTATGAGTGATTTTGGGTGACCACTGGCTTGGAAAATTACCACCAAATGGTCCACACAGGTAGACACCCAGGCATGTGTCTAAGCCGTGTGTGACACACGGTCAGCCCCACGGGCATGTCGTTCGACTGTGTCTCCCCTACACCTTGAAATTCTAGGCAGTAAGCTTTGTAGTAAACACACAGAAAGAGACATGGCCGTGTGTCTCAGCCGTGTGGAGGACACAGCCTCTGGCCACAGGCGTGTGCCTTGGCCGTGTGCCTCAACTTGCATGATGATTTCATAAACAGAATGCAACCTAAAAATCACACGGGTGACCACACGGGCGTGTGCCTGGCCGTGTTGAGGACACGGGCAAAGGACATTGCGTGTGTTCGGCCGTGTAAAAACCACTGCAGTTTCAAAATGAAAAATAAATCGAAATAATTCTGCACGAGTAAGGGACATGGGTGTGTCTCTAACACACGACCATGTGGAAAACCTCCACACGAGCATGTGAGGCCAGGGTAGGAAAGTTTTCTACGAATTTTTTTAAGTTCTCGATTTGGTCCTGAACCGTTTTAAAGCATGTTTTGGGCCTTGTAGGCCCACAATAAGGACAATATAATATAATTTGATTTAATTTGACTTTGAAATGAAATTTTACAGTCTGTATTTTTCCTAAAATGTCCTTATATGTTCACATTAATACCTCATGCGTTGTCCTGGTCTTGAGTACGGGTAAAGGGTGTTACAATCTCTTAGTAATTGTCCTAGAATCAGTCGGCGCTGCCCCTTGGGCGAGAGCGTGCACATTACATTCCACATCATCAGCTACAGCTCGATCGAGCTCCATTTACTATACAAATACACATTTTAATTCTCAGGAATCATCACACTATCGCAGTTTATATATATGGCATGTTTAGCTAAACTAATACGCACTACGTTAGTCCTAAAACCGACTAAATCGTAGCTCTGATACCAAATAAAATGTAACATCCCTAACCCGTATCTGACATCGAATTAAGGTTTCGAGGCATTACCTGACAAAACAAAGTTTAGCATGTTCATATAATTCATTTCATGATCAAAGATACGTCAACTACTTTACAATAATTTTAAGTCAAATAACAACCATCTATTTGTTCATATAAGTCAAATTCGCACATATGGACCACTTAATCAACTAAAACCAATCATGCTTTATTACTTATAATTCATAAACAACCCATGCTTCAAATTTCAATCACATCAATATCATCAACCTATACAAACATTCAAACGAAACTTGCATAGATCAAAGCCATGTTCACACGCTCCATAAATAAAATTTTTAAACCATATAACCATCACATTAATAGCATTTCAATACTAATATAAATTCTAGCATATATCATTACATTTCATATTCCTAGCATATGTGAAAACATCTATTTCCGTACATTTATTTCATTAGCTAATTATCAAACGTATCATTTCATATGCCTATGTACATTCGCATATCAAATCAAAACAAACCATATTATACAACTTATTAATTATCCATATAAGAGTCATTATCAAACATCACCAAATGGTCAAATATAATTGTCATTATTACCAAGTTATGCGCATTGCACTATAGCAACATTAACATTTTTGAACACAAATAACAAATCAAAGTACACCTAAATCGCATGCTAATTTTTCATACCCAAAATACATATACACAACCAATCAATTAGCCATATATTCAGTCATAAAATTTAACCTCAATAGATCATACTATTATCACAATGAAAGCTCAACTAGGTATACCATTTCGTAGCTAATTAACATCATTAACTAGATACGTTATACTTGCTCAAATGATCTACTTATCATCCATTGAACATAGTCATCTTTTGCTATCACAGACCGTACCAAAAAGACCAATTACATAAGCAATAATATATTCATTACATAGCCTATATAAACTTGCCACAACCGAAACCACATCAATCACTACATTAACAACACACAAACCGATTCATAACCATCCACAAATGCAAACTATGCCATCAAACAAACTTCCTAAAATGAGCTAATTAACAAGGCCAATTATTCACAAACATTAACATCATTATCAAAACATTTTCGCATGGCTATTTATACACAATTCGAAACTAATCGTATCAAAACTAGCCTACACATGCCATATGTCATAAGTATAAGCTTTCAAAGTATCGAAATAGTGATTGTTAGTGTGACGATCATCCTTGACGATCCCCAGCTCGAGCTAGCTTTATATATCTATAAAATAATGAAAGAACAAACAAGGTAAGCTTTGAAAGCTTAGTAAGCCATAAGAAAATAAATCATCACAAGAAAATTAATATTTCAATTCGAATAGGCCACAATTAACTAATCTCATACACATATACAATCACTTTTCTCATATAATCCATATTACCATGTTAAGTAACTTCACTTACCTTATTTTTCAATGAACATATAAAATTCATATGTACCTGAATCGTTTAGCTCAAATTCACATTCGGTCTCGTTTTGACATTGCTCATTGAACCATTCGAAATCGTTTAGGATACTCGGAAACACATATATCACATACAATGCCATATCCCAGATATGGTCTTACATGTTATCACATATTGAAGCCTCTGTCCCAGACAGGGTCTTACAAGTAATCTCATATCGATGCCAATGTCCCAGACATGGTCTTACATGAAATCACACCTCGAAAGTCCTAATGTCATGACATCAGTATCCTATACTATTCCTAAAGTTCATACTGGGCTTTCAACTTCGTAACTGATAAACCTTCATTTATACATATTTTTACCCCATGCTTAGCACATTTTATGGATGATTTTTCCTTAGAATTGGTGAATTCGATGCTCCTAATGCCTTAATTTCATGTTTTATACTTAGGTGAGCTTAGGAGAGCAAAAGGAATGAGAAACGGGCCAAAAAACGGAGAAAATGGGCCAACGTACAAAATCAACACGGCCTAGACTTCCTTACACGGGCAGACCACACGACCGTGTCAATTTGGCAGAATCGAAACACGACTCACACGGGTAAACCATACACCCGTGCTATTTTAATAGGCTTGACCACACCCTGAAGTAATCGTACACGGGCGTGTCCCTGCCGAGCCCAAGTTGAGTCCAATTCAGAAATGGCTAATTTTGAGGGCTTTTAGGCATTCTAAAGCCTATAAATACACCTTAAAGGACGAGAAGAGGAGACACACAGGAGGAAGCAAGGAATTGCTCAAGGAAAGCCGATTGATCCATCTCAGAAGCCGGATTCACCGTCAAGACTGAAGATCTACCTTCAATTCCCCTTCAAGAGTTTTGGGTTTTTCTTTATGTTTTATATTCACTATTCTTCTGAGATGTTTTCCTTTTTAGTTATGAACTAAATCCCCTAAATACCTAAGGGGGATGAAACCTAAGACAGATCTTGTTATTATTATTTTCTGAATTGTACGATAAATATTTGACTTGTTCTTAATTTTGTGTTCGTCATTCTTGTTTCGATATTCCAAGATATTGATTCAAGTTAAGCTCTTATGTAGAGGAGGAATAGACTCTGTCTAAGAGTACATTTTTCATAATTAATCGGAGATGATTGCGCGTCTAGAGATAGGGTGACAAGATTTTGCCGGATTAGGGTGAAACCTAATAAGGGGATCCATAGATCGAGTTAATGCAACCTTAGGAAGTTAATTAGAAAGAGATTTCAATTATTCAACCTAGGGTTAGACGTTGTTAGTCTCGAGAGAGATAATAATATAACTTAGGGATTTTTTCGGATCAAATCAAATGAATAAATCGTCCGATTCAGAGTCAAATAACAAGTGAAGTCTAGGTGGATTTTTACTTAGGTATTGTCTTAATTCAATCGTTTTCCAAAAGTAATCCCCCAATTCTATTTTCTGTGAATTCTTAGTTTAGTTAATTAGTTAGTTAAAACAAACCCCCTTATTCTTAGGCTAGATAATAAAAAGACAGTCATTACTAGTACTTTTAGTTCCTTTGGGTTCGACAATCCGGTCTTGCTAAAACTATACTACTGTTCGATAGGTACACTTTCCTACATAGTGATAATAGTTAGTTTCAAGAACTATTAATTATAAATATTTAACACCTGTCACAAAATAACACGATCAAGTTTTTGGCGCCGTTGCCGGGAAACTAAGATATTAGGAACACTCAATTTTCATTACTTTAGCCATTTATTTTCCTTGCCAGTTAATTTTATTTTATTATTATTTATTAAATTACGTTTTCTTTATTTTGGCAGGTTTTTATAGTTTATGACTAGAAGGAACCCGTCAGGACCACTACTTTTTGACGAAGAAATCGATCGCACAGTTCGTAGAAACCGGAGAGAAATATGGCGAAGCCTAAGATACATAGAGGAAGAGCAAGTGGACAATATACAAGCCACAACCGAGGAGATGCCTGAAAATCAGGAAATCCTGATACCTCTTGTGATTGCTATTAATCCAGTAAATTAGAATCCTACTCCACGCACTATGTATGATTATGTTAAACCTTCTTTAACAGGAACTGAATCGAGTATAATTAGACCTGTTGTAGCTGCAAATACTTTTGAACTAAAACCTAACACAATTCAAATGATACAACAACTTGTTCAGTTTGATGGTTTGCAGGACGAGGATCCCAAAGCTCATTTGGCAAACTTTTTAGAACTATGTGATACATTTAAAATCAATGGCGTTTCTGATGATGCCATACGTCTTTGGTTGTTTCCCTTTTCATTGAGGAACAAAGCTAAATAGTGGTTGAGCTCATTACCGCGAGGGTCAATTACTACTTGGGAACAAATGACCGATAAGTTCTTATTAAAATATTTTCCGCCGGTTAAAACGGCTAAATTACGTAATGATATCTCTTCTTTTGTGCAGATGGATTTAGAAACACTGTACGATGCATGAGAGAGATGCAAGGATCTTTTGCGAAGATGCCCTCACCATGGGTTACCACTCGCTCTGAGTTCAAACCTTTCATAATGGCTCAATCCTTGAGTCAACAAATGGTTGACGAGCATACCGCGAAAACCATCAACAATAAAACACCTGAAGCTGCCTATGAATTTATAGAGGAGATGTCACTAAATAACTATCAGTGGCAAGTCATGAGGACAAAACCAACAAAAATAGCCGGTGTTTATAACGTCGACTCGGTCACCATGCTCTCTAATTAGGTAGAACACTTGAATAAGAAAATTAATGGTTTTCTTAGTTTTTCACAGGTTCACCCAGTAATGCAGTGCGAGGCAAATAGAGGTGGATCAAGCAGTTCAGAATACCCGTCATATGGTCACAACATGGACAATGAGCAATTAAATTACATGGGTAACAATCCTCGATCTCAAAACAATCCTTATAGTAACACTTACAATGCAGGTTGGAGGAACCACCCAAATTTCTCATGGGGAGGCCAAGGCAATCAGATACCCCCTCCAGGCTTCCAACAACCACCCTACCAATAAGAGAAGAAGCCAAACCTTGAAGAGATGCTCACAAAGTTTATATCGGTGTGAAAAACTCATTTTTAGAATACCGAGACAACACTTAAGAATCAACAAGCATCGATCCAATGGCTCGAAACTCAGATTGGACAGCTTGCCAAGTTGATTTCTGAACGACCACAACGTAGCTTGCCAAGCAACATAAAATCGAATCCAAGGGAGCAACTCAAAGCAATTACTAGTCAAGATGAGGAAAGGTTAGTCACACCTGAACTAGAACCAAGGCAAGATACTGAGATAAGCAAAGTTAAAGGTGAGGTATACCACAAAGAACAGAAACTGGTAAGTACAGAATACAAACCTCGTGTGCCATACCATAACGCGACAAGAAAAGACCGTTTAGATGAACAATTTGGTAAATTCCTTAAACTCTTAAAAAATTAGACATTAACTTACCGTTTATTGAAGCTCTATCACAAATGCCAAACGCAATGAAATTTTTAAAGGAGCTTTTAGCAAATAAGTAGAAGTTGGACAAGGTGTCACATGTGGAGCTAAACGCAGTTTGCTCAGCTATTCTACAGAATAAGCTACCCAACAAATTAAAAGATCCAGGAAGTTTTACAATTCCTTGCTTAATTTGTAGTTTAGATGTTAATAATGCATTAGCTGATTTAGGGGCTAGTATTAACGTCATGCCCTACAAAATGTTCAAACAATTAGGTCTTAGGAAACCCAAACAGACTAGGATAAGCATATAATTAGCAGATAAAACTATAAGATTTCCTAGGGGTATTATTAAAGATGTGCTAGTTAAAATCGATAAATTTATATTCCCCATTGACTTCATTGTTCTAGACATAGAGGAGGATAGCAACACTCCTTTGATTTTAGGAAGGCCCTTTTTAGCAACTACTAAAATAATTATTGATGTTGGCACAGGTGAGCTCACACTTCGTGTGGGAGACAAAACAATCACCCTTCAAGCTCGTAATTCTGGCAACACATCAGAAATTGAAGGTGATCGTCTAAACCATTCTACTAAAACTGATAATATGGTGCAACCTACTCTGTAGGAAATGAGTCTAAAGAAAGTACATGAGCCATTCCCAAGAAATAGTAGAGGACCTATTCATGAAGATCGAAGGCTAGAAATCGAGGAACTAGATGAATGGCGGACGCATAAACCAAGAGCACCCAATAAACCAAACCTACGCCTGACCGAGCTCAATACCTTTCCAAATCAACTTAAGGTTGGAGATAAAATTTTATTAGAAGCCACAGATCCTCACATTGTCACTACAAAACCAAATGAAGAAGTCCCTCTTACGGTACTTAGCATTTTCCCATTCGGTACAGTCGAGGTAAGTCATCCCAAGTTCAGCACTTTTAAGGTAAACAACACCCGTCTAAAACCTTATTTTGATAAGATGGGTAGCAGGAATGAGGAGTATAAACTCCTCGAACCACCATGACCATTCAATGGAGAGGTAAGTCAAGCTTAGACT
Organism: Gossypium longicalyx; assembly: GCA_025698465.1. Lineage (NCBI taxonomy): Eukaryota > Viridiplantae > Streptophyta > Magnoliopsida > Malvales > Malvaceae > Gossypium > Gossypium longicalyx. The sequence continues at coordinate 47,614,520 of CM047005.1, read as the reverse complement.
ATAAATAAGAGCTTCTCGGGAGGCAACTCGAGCACTAACAAATATTAATTTCTTTAAATATTAGTATTTAACACCTAACTTACTAACAGAGCTCTTGAACACAGGTTTACCACACAAGACATGGCCAAGAACACGGGCGTGCTGAGGACCATATGGAAATAGGGTAGAGATTTTTCCCAAACACGGGCTACGATAAAACGACACGGTTGTACGATATGGCTATGGGCGAACCTGCCAAAATCCGTGCCTTAGAATCGTGGTTGAACCTGAGAAAATAGCACCGGCGTGCGGCATGCCCGTGTCTAGTACCCGTGGTCGAACCTGTTAAATTAACACGGGGGTGGAGCTGCATACATGGGCGAGGGAGAAGCGAACGAAGACTGACATGGTCGTGCGACACGGCCGTGTGCACCCACACGCCCAAAATACATAGGCGTGGGCCGAATGCTAGACACACCCAAATTCAAGAATGCGAAACACACGGGCTGAAATTGGGGAACACGGGCGTGTTCCCTGGCCATGTACCCCAAAATCTATAAATAGGCTGCACTATTCATTGTCTTCTTCACCCAAAATCCCTAGCCTTAGCCGCTGCAAGACGACATGCCCCCCTGCCACGCCCTTGCGCCACTTCCAACCGCATTTTTTATGCTCATTCCTTTTCTCATTAATTGCACTCATTTTTCATGCTAGTAATCATAGCAATCTGCATTTTATATGTTATTTTTATCTTTCTATCACTCAAAATTCATTATCTACAATATTTATCATCTTTTTCATGTGAAATTCTTACTCATTACATGATTTCCCTGCCTCATTTGACTAGTTTAAAGTAATTATTCATAGTTAGAATAACAGACATACTCATACATTTTGTGTTGACATGTTTCATCCGTCAAGTATGATTGCATTCCATGAAATTCTCTGCCATTCTTATGCCATAAAATTGAATGTTTTGGTTAAGTTGTTAGTCTTAGTAGTTGTGGCTGAAATTATTATTTTTATTTTATTTTAATTTTTGTCTTTATTTTAATTTGACCATTCCTCAAGATGAATTAATGGTTTTGATTGCAGGTACAATGTCATCTTCACGAGGAAAGAAAGCCGTCGTTCCCGCTTCGAAGAGAAGGAAGGGGACGTCATCTTTCTCGGGTCCTACCGTGAAAATTCGCCACCCTTTTCTGCAGTTCCCCATTGGGCCCCAAGAAGAACTTTACCAAATACTCTGGGCCCGACCTTTAACTGCGGGCCGCTGCATCGACTGGGCTGCAGTAGAACAAGTTCAGTTAGCTGATGCGATTCAGGCCCTCCTAACTACCAACCTTTGGGAGCTTTTCTTTGGGATCATCGAGCCGATGTATCTCGAGCTTACGATGGAACTATGCTCAACGTTTCATCTTTAGACCGTAATGATGAATTATGATGATCCTGGCACGGTCCAATTTCGCCTAGGCAGATTAGTCCGCCAGCTAAGTGTCCCAGAATTTGGTACTGCATGGGGCTGATATACAGAGGAGTTCAAGGAGGAAAATGACTTAGTTTCTCTCAACCATCACACTACAGTTCTCCCTCACGGTGCTGGGGCACACTCGTACCACATTCGGCCACCTACAACCCCAGTCCCTCCAAGGCATCAGCTCTCCCTCCATCCTTGAGGTATTTACATCCGATTCTATCTCATACCTTGACAGGGTAGAGAGAGAGCACCGGTGTCGTCACCACCAACGACATCTACTACTTATGGTGTATGTCGCACGGGCACGTTTTTGACCTCGCCTACTTTATCGTCCTTGCCATTTGCCACCAGACAGAGCGACATCGGAAAGGGGTCATCTCCATTGGGCCCTATGTGACGCGACTGGTGCGACACTTCGGGCTCCTCAACACTGCAGCCCAAGAATCATCATTGACCCTCATTGGCCAGATGTCTCCACAAGGCATCTCAAGCATGCTAAGTATGAGGATGATCGAAAAATGCCAAGGAACTTACCCTCCTAAATATCATCTCGCCCAATCTACCGAAGAAGAGGCCCCCAAGGACATTACTGATGATGTCCCTCCACAGCACGAGGACCCACCGTCTCAACCACCACGCCCCTCTTATCCAATTCATGCGGCGACTTCATATGCCGACATCTCTGAGCGCCTTACACGATTTGAGTAGCAATGTTTTCAACGATTTGATCACCTTGATGCGACTCTACATTAGATTTGTCAGCATTTTCACATCTCATTGCCACCCTCACCTCGCGAACCATCTAGCGATGAAGATGTTTAAAAACTTTCATTAATTATTTTATTTTATGTTTTTAATTTTATTTTATCTTCATATTCCTTTTTATTTTTCCTTACGCATATCTTTATTAGATTTTATAATTTTTATTTTACAATAACCAACTTCATCTATTCCATTACGAGTAATTTTGTTTCCTTACATTTCTTAAAAAAAGTTCCTGATTTTGTCATAGCTATAAAAGAGCTCCTAAGCTCATCCTCACATAGGAACCAAAAACTCCACCAGGAAAGGTTCTCCACGACTGCCACGTCCTGCTGGACCACGACTATAACTACCAACAGATATAATATTCTTTTGTCACAGGACTTATGGACTAATGAACCTCTACCAACATCGGAGTATTATCCTCCACTTTCACGACATTTATTCTCCAAAACCTCCAGTTCAAGGAATTCATTCATCATTCAGGAAGTTTTACTTCTCTCCTTATCTTATGATCATAAATTTATCTTTTTCAATATATCTATCTTTGTACATTGAGGACAATGTACATCTTAAGTGTGGGGGGCTCTTTTATAGCACCATTAGAATATGTCTTATTCTCACGTGAATTACTCATATCACTATTAGAATAAATTTTAATTAACTCATGATTTTTATTGATATGTCTTGAATTAAAACATAGGCATTTATGCATTGATTGTTTAAACTTTAAGACATTAGGGAATCAAGCATGATAAGTTGATTTTTGAAGAATTAAAAACTTTTAGGTTGTTTCTCAAAGTCTAGGTATTATCTTGAGTTAGAATTCACAAGTTTAAACATCAAAAAGCTATAATTTTTGTGAGATTTTGAGCCTTCAAGAGCATCTATTATTTCTTCCATGGTCACTTTCATTATGAGTGCGCCAATATTGAACTGTTATTCTAGAACTTGCTTGATTATGCATGCCAAGACCACACCATTTGATTTGATATGTCAAAATGATAAAGGCACTTAGGTTTAACCCACTCACTCAATAAAAGCTTACCTTCACAATTAACCCTTAGTGAACCCCCTTGAGCCTAACAACCCATTCATTGATTTACCCTCAATATTAACCCATAACTCATTATTGTTGAAATCCCCTAAATTAATTTGATCCATATTTTTGTTGAGATTTGAGTTGGAATAGTCGTTTAGCTATGTTTTATTTTGTATTTGACTTGTTCTTAAAAAAGAAAAAAAACAACAAAAACAACAATACTTGCATACTTATTAATAGTAATTCGCCATTTTTGAGCTTGAGTGTTAATTCCATATTCTGAGAAGAAGCTTACTTGTAATCAACTGATGACCAGTCATTTTTCTAGTTAGGCAACTTTTCAATTCAATCTCGATTCTAACCTTTTCTTCTAGCTTGTGACCACACCCTTTAACCAAAGCCACGTTACAACCCTCTAAAGACCTTTTGATTGCTGTTTCATCTCAATTTATAGTGGTGGAGATTTGATTTTCATGCAAGCCTATGGTAATGACTTTTCATTATTGACTATTGAGTGCTTTATTTATTGTCCTTAAACACCTTGAGTGATTTAAGTGAATCTTTAGTGAGGATGTGAAACTCTGTGATATTTTGAATCAAAGGTAGTTACTTAGATGAGGGGAGACACCTATGTTTTCATGATAAAATGCTCAACTTGGAATGTTCAAAACTTTGATGTTATTTTAGTCAAATTTTCAATGTTTGATTACCTACGGATTATTTTGAGGTATTATCGATAGAAATTATAAGTTGAGAAGAATTTATTTTGATTATGAGATGAGGATTTTGCTTGAGGATAAGCAAATGCTTAACTGTGGGGGGTATTTGATAAACCGTCATTTATATATATTTTTACCCTATGCTTAGCACATTTTATGGATGATTTTTCCTTAGAATTGGTGAATTTGATGCTCCTAATGCCTTAATTTCATGTTTTATACTTAGGTGAGCTTAGGAGAGTAAAAGGAACGAGAAATGGACCAAAAGACGAAGAAAATAGGCCAACGTACGAAATCAACACGGCTTGGACTTCCTCACACAGGCAGACCACACGGCCGTGTCAATTTGGCAGAATCGAAGTACGACTCACACGGGTAGACCACACACCCGTGCTATTTTAACAGGCTTGACCACGGCCTGAAGTAATCGTACACGGGTGTGTCACACAGGCGTGTCCTTGCCGAGCCCAAGTTGAGTCAAATTTAGAAAAGGCTAATTTTGAGGGCTTTTAGGCATTCTAAAGCCTATAAATACACCTTAAAGGAGGAAAAGAGGAGACACACAGGAGGAAGCAAGGAATTTCTCAAGGAAAGCCGATTGATCCATCTCAGAAGCTAGATTTACCGTCAAGACTGAAGATCTCCCTTCAATTCCCCTCTAGGAGTTTTGGGTTTTTTTTTTATGTTTTATATTCACTATTCTTCTGATATGTTTTTCATTTTAGTTATGAACTAAATCCCCTAAATACCTAAGGGGGATGAAACCTAAGACAGATCTTGTTATTATTATTTTCTGAATTGTATGATAAATATTTGACTTGTTCTTAATTATGTGTTCGTCATTCTTTTTTCGATATTTTAGGATATTGATTCAAGTTAAGCTCTTATGCGGAGGAGGAATAGACCCTGTCTAAGAGTACATTTATCATAATTAAGCGGAGTTGATTGATCGCTTAGAGGTAAGGTGACAAGATTTTACCGAATTAGGGTGAAACCTAATAAGGGGATCCATAGATCGAGTTAATACAACCCTAGAAAGTTAATTAGAAAGAGATTTCAATTATTCAACCTAGGGTTAGATGTTGTTATTCTCGAGAGAGATAATAATATAACTTAGGGATTTCTACGGATCAAGTCAAATGAATAAATTGTCCGATTCAGAGTCAAATAACAAGTGAAGTCTAGGTGGATTTTTCCTTAGGTATTATCTTAAGTCAATCGTTTTCCAAAAGTAATCCCCCAATTCTATTTCCTGTGAATTTTTAGTTTAGTTAATTAGTTAGTTAAAACAAACCCCCTTATTCTTAGGCTAGATAATAAAAAGACAGCCATTATTAGTACTTTTAGTTCCTTTGGGTTCGACAATCTGGTCTTGCTAAAACTATACTACTGTTCGATAGGTACACTTTCCTACGTCGTGATAATAGTTAGTTTCAAGAACTATTAATTATAAATATTTAAAACCTGTCACAAAATAACACGATCAAGTTTTTGGCACCGTTGCCGGGGAACTAAGATATTAGGAACACTCAATTTTGGCACCGTTGCCGTTGCAGGGATCCAAGGATAGTGATTCAATACCTATTCCTACCCAAAATTGATTAGAAAATGTAAGGGATAATAATCGATACTGAGCAAAGAAAACCGATTGTAAAACACTTACACTAGATTCGATCAAAGAGTATTTGGCCCTTAGGAGATTTGGCATTTCGGCTTTCAATTTAGTATGATGAATAAGGTTTATTTGGCATAGATTAAAGAAGAAGAGTAGAAGAAGAAATCGGCTAAGTGAAACAATGAAAATTGTGTAGAGAAGAATAGAAATCGGTAGAAAGAAAGAAAAATAAAAGGGTTTTCGACTTTTTGGATCTTGAAAAGAGAATGGTTTCTGGCAACAAGGTGAAGAAGAATTTCGACAGTAGCCTGACAACCTTGTATTTGGCCCCTATTTATAGCCCTTATATTCGATTTTTCCATGCCCAATTCCCAATTCGGCTCCGTCACTTCTCCCTTCTCATCTCCTCATTTTTCTCCCTCATAACCCCTTGATCTTTTCCTTAATTTTCTCTCCTGAACACTTCCCTTGGAGTCCATTTTCACGCCACTTCCAACCTTCTAGAAGGCCAAAATTAAACTTCTAAAAATACTAAGCTAGGATTCGAACCTTGGATCTCCTTGCTAGCTACTAATGCCACCTCCCTACTCCCTAAGTGGCGTCACTTAGCCACTCATCCATAAGGCTTTTTGATGTCATTTTCGCCTATTTTTATTTAAAAGCCCAACTACTTGCCAACCTTGATTCTTTTAATAATTAAACTATAATTTCTTTTACCCCTTGATTCAAACTCAAACCTTGACCAAGACCTATCATCACGTAATTAAAACATAATCGGAATTGCTAAGCACAAAAAGAAAAATTCGAGATTTCGGGATTTTTGGGTTTCAGGATTTTTAGGCCGTTACAGATTTTTATCAAACTTTCTCACTAACCAAGCCTAGCCGAATTCTTTTTATACTAGAAGTAGCCCACAATTCCCATCATTTCACACATTTACCACATAATTTATAACTTATGCAAAATGATCCTTGTTAGGGTTTTCATGAAAACTACTTCACAAAAGTTGTTTGTTTAACAATCACGATTCATTTTCTTCCATAAAAATTCAGAAAAAAATGAAAAATATCATGGAAAACCCTAGACTTTAAACCATTTTGCAAAATAGTCCCCTTATTAGCTTGTTTATGCTACAAGGGTCCCAAAAGTATAACAATTATCAATAAAGGCCATAAAAATCACTTACTTGTAAAGGTAAAGAGTGGCTGAAATTTTGAAGCTCCAAAACCCCCAAAATGGCTGAAATTTTCAATGGTGAAAGAAGGGATGAAAAATATGAAGTCTTTTGTTTTATTTAATCTTATTTTCTAGTCAAAATAGGCTACCAACTTCACCAAATTTGATTTTTTTATTCATCTTTGTCCCTATGGCTGACCATCCCTATTGAAATGGGTCTATTTGCTCTTTAAAGACCCCTAATTATGATTCTCTATCTATTTAACACCATTTGCTAGAAAAATAAAACTTTTGCTCTTTATGCGATTTAGTCCTTTTTTGCAATTAAGCATGCAATCGCTGGAATTATTTCACCAAAATTTTCATGTACTCATATAAACATGCTATAACACATAAAATTATATAAAAAAATAATTTCTCTGACCTCGGGTTAGTGGTTTCGAAACCACTGTTCTAACTTGGCCCAAAATCAGGTTGTTACAGTACCATAAACTCTTTGATTTCCAGAATCTCGACTAATAACTTGATGTCTTCATTTAAACCATCCTCGAATCTCTTACACATAATAGCTTCAGTCGAAACATATTCTCGGGCGTATCTACTGAGTCTTATAAATTCTCGCCCATATTCTGTCACGGTTATGCGACCCTGTTTCAACTCGAAGAATTTTTTATGTTTTTAATCTATAGATCTCTGACTGATGTATTTCTTTCTGAATTTAGTCTGATAGAACTCCCAGGTAACCCGTTCTTTTGGAACCATTGATACCATTGTATTCCACCAGTGATACAGGGTGTCTCGAAGCAAAGATATGGCATATTTGATACATTCATCAAGGGTATAGGATAATTCATCGAACACCCAGATCATATTATCAAGACATAGCTCGGCTCGTTCAACATCATCATCTACCGTAGCTCTAAACTCTTTGACCCCATATTTTCTGATTTTATCAATCGGAGGCTTATTCAATCGCATCAGATTAGTAACTTAAGGTATTACAGGTATTTGAGGAGGATTAGGCGGGGGTAGAGGTTGTTGAGCAGTCGGATTTGTCCGAATGTACTGTGTGAACCATTCGTTCATCACCTGGAAGAAGGTTTGTTTAGCCTCTCCCTCATGGCTACTCATAATCGGCCTAGAATCAGCTGGCGCTGCCCCTTGAGCGGGAGTGGGTGCATTACTTTTTACATCATCAGCTACGGCTCGAACGAGATCCATTTACTATACAAAAACACATTTTAATTGTCAGGAATCATCAAACTATCATAGTTTATATATATGGCAGGTTTAGCTAGACTCACACGCGCTACGTTAGACCTAAAACTGACTAAATCGTAGCTCTGATACCAAATAAAATGTAATACTCCTAATCTATATCCGACTCTGAATTAAGGTTATGAGGCATTACCTGACAAAACACAGTTCAGCATGTTCATATAATTTATTTCATGATCAAAGATATATCAACTATTTTACAATAATTTTAAATCGAATAACAACCATCTATTTGTTCATATAAGTCAAATTCGAACATATGGACCACTTAATCAACTAAAACCAATCATGCTTTATTACTTATAATTCATAAACAATCCATGCTTCAAATTTCAATCACATCAATATCATCAACCTATACAAATATTCGAACCAAACTTTCATACATCAAAGCCATATTCACACGCTCCATAAATAAAATTTTTAAACCATATAACCATCACATTAATAGCATTTGCATACTAATATAAATTCAAGCATATATCATTACATTTAATTTTCCTAGCATATGTCAAAACATATATTTGCATGCATTTATTTCATTAGCTAATTATTAAATGTACCATTTCATATGCCTATGTACATTCACATATCAAATCAAAACAAGCCATATTATACAACCTATTAATTATCCATATAAGAGTCATTATCAAACATCACCAAATGGTCAAATGTAATTGTCATTATTACCAAGTTATGCGCATTGCACTATAGCAACATTAACATTTTTGAACACAAATAACAAATCAAATTACACCTAAATTGCAAGCTAATTTTTCAACCTAAAATACATATACACAACCAATCAATTAGCCATATATTCGGTCATCAAATTTAACCTTAATAGATCATACCATTATCACAATGAAATCTCAACTAGGTATACCATTTCATAGCTAATTAACATCATTAACTAGATACATTATACTTGCTCAAATGACCGACTCTTTATCCATAGAACATAGTCATCTTTTGCTATCACAGACCGTACCAAAAAGACCAATTACATAAGCAATAATATATTCATAACATAGCTTATATAAACTTGCCACAACCGAAACCACATCCATCACTACATTAACAACACACAAACCGATTCATAACCATCCACAAATGCAAACTATGCCATCAAACAAACTTCCCAAAATGAGCTAATTAACAAGGCCGATTATTCACAAACATTAACATCATTATCAAAACATTTTCACATGGCTATTTATACATAATTCAAAACTAACCGTATCAAAACTAGCCTACACATGCCATATGTCATAAGTACAAGCTTTCAAAGTACCAAAATAGCGATTGATAGTGTGACGATGATCCTTGACGATCCCCAGCTCGAGCTAGCTTTATATATATATAAAATAATGAAAGAATAGGCAATGTAATCTTTGAAAGCTTAGTAAGCCATAAGAAAATATATCATCGCAAGAACATTAATAATTCAATTCGAATAGGCCACAATTAACTAATCTCATACACATATATAACCACTTTTCTCATATAATCCATATTACCATGTTAAGTAACTTCACTTACCTTATTTTTCAATGAACATATAAAACTCATACGTACCTGAATCATTTAGCTCAAATTCACATTCGGTCTCGTTTTGACATTGCCTGTTGAACCATTCAAAATCATTAAGGATACTCGAAAACACATATATCACATTCAATGCCATATCCCAGATATGGTCTTACATGTTATCACATATCAAAGCCTTTGTCCCAGACAGGGTCTTACACGTAATCTCATATCGATGCCAATGTCTCAGACATGGTCTTACATGAAATCACACCTCGGAAGTCCTAATGTCATGACATCAGTTTCCTATACTATTCCTAAGGTTCATACGGGGCTTTCAACTTCGTAACTCAATCAATTTATGCTCGAAATAAGTCCTTCAATGCTCAGTTCAATTTGGAAACATATATAAATATAATTTAAATTTAAAAACATTTATTTGCGTATGAACTTACCTCGTACAGAAACTAACGGATCGGAACAACTATTCAACGGCTTTCGACTTTCCTCGATCCAAATCCAATTTCTTTCTTTCTTGATCTAAATAAATTTAAATTTAACTTATTTAATCACATATTCATTCAATTTCACCCAAAAACACATAAATGGGCATTTTGCACTTTAGCCCCTAACATTTCACATTTTCCCAATTTAGTCCCTATTTCAAAAACAACACGAAATACACAAAATTTCATCAAACCCAAGCATGGCCAAATCTTCCCTAGGTCCCTAGCAGCCCATTAATTTCATTTATTTCACATTTTAACCCCTCAATTTACAAATTTCACAATTTAATCCTTAATAAGCATTTTTATCAAAAATCACTTAATAAACTATGAAAATCTAACAACAAATATTTATTTTACATCATCAAATAACAAAAAGCTTGAATATTCATTAATGGCATTTCACAAATTCATCATCAAATTCGAAAATTAAAGCATGGGCTAGCTAATATACAAAGCAACGATCTCAAAAACGTAAAAATTATCAAAAGCCGAGCAAATAACTTACCCAAGTCAAGCTTCCTAAGTGCCGAACTTAAAAACTTCAACAATGGTTTCTTTTCTTCTCACATTCGGCCATAAAAGATGAACATGCATGATATTTTTTTTTATTGATTACATATTAATATTCAAATTACCATTTTAACCTTTATAATTAAATAAGAAAATCATATAACATAAGCCCATAACAATCCACTCCATTGTTAAAATGCCAAATAACCACATAAGGACTTCACCTTTAATTAATTAAAGCAATTAAGCACTTTACCATATAACATGCTACTTTTATATTTTAGGCAATTTAGTCCTTTTATCAAATTAAACAACCAACCGATAAAATTATTTCACGAAACTTTCACACATATTAATTCACATGATGTAAACACATAAAATAATATAAAATTAATTTTACAACCTCGAATTTGTGGTTCTGAAACCATTGTTCCGATTTAGCTAAAACAAGCTATTACAATAATGATGCCATATCCCAGATATGGTCTTACACATAGTCTCGGTAACCCTAATACCATGACATTTGTATCCTATCTATTCCTAAGGTTTAATCGAGATTTCATGCTTGTCGTAACTTTGACAAACGCACTCAATGGCCGATCATAATTTATACAATATTAAAGCATTTAAAATATAATTAAAGTAATGCATTATTTACATAAGAACTTACCTCGGTACAAAAATAGTAGGAAATGGACCTAATCGTCAAATACTTTGTTTTTCTCCTGATCTAGGTCCGAACCTCATTTCTCTTGATCTATAATAGCAAATTTAACTTGTTTATAAATCACATTACTCAATTCAGTCCAAAACTTACATTATCAAAAAATTACATTTTTGCCCCTAAATTTTAACATATTTACATTTTAGTCCCCAGGATCGTAAAAAGAAATCTATTCAATTTCATCAAGACCTAAGCGTAGCCGAACTTCTTTCATGCTTATAGTAGCCCACATTTTTTATTTAATCACACTTTTACTCACATTTTGAAATCTTTTTACAAATTGGCCCTTTTGACATTTTCATCAAAAATCACCTAGCAAAAGTTATTTATCTAACATTAAAGTTGCATAATCAACCATTAGACATTAAAATACACAATTACCTAACATGGTTCAAACCCTAGACATCAATCATCTCTCAAATTAATGGTAGAAATAGATAGATCGGGTGATAACGACTTCAAAAATGTAAAGAGCATTAAAAACGCAGCAAGAACGGACTTACAATCGAGCTTGAAAAGTGGAAAAACCCTAGCTATGTCTCCTTTGCAAATTTCAGTCAAACATGAAGAAGATGGACTAAATTTTGGCTTGATTTTTGGTTTTTAATTCATTTAATTACCAAATGACCAAAATGCACTTTTCTCAAAATACTAAAATTCTCTTACCTCATGTCTATTTTTATCAAACTTAAAGTAAAATGGTCTAATTACAATATAATGACTTTTAATTTAAAATTTCATAACAGTTAGTCACCTCTAGCATGCAGAACTCAACTTTTGCACTTTTTACAATTTAGTCCTTTTTGCTAAATTGAGTGCTCAAACGTCAAAATTTTCGAACAAAATTTTCAAAAATTCATTGCATAAAACTGTAGACTATAAAAATGTAATAAAAACAAGTTTTACTATGTCAGATTCATGGTCCCGAAACCACTGTTCCGACTATGCCCAAAATCGGGCTATTACAATCCTCCCCTCTTTAGGGATTTTTGTCCCTAAAAATCTTACCAGAAAATAGGTTTGGGTACTATTTTCTCACGACCTCCTCGGGTTCCCACATAGCCTCTTCAACCCCATGTCGTTGCCATAACACTTTCACTAGGGCTATACTCTTATTTCTCAACTGTTTAACTTCACGAGCTAAGATCTTGATCAGTTTTTCACTATACGTCATATACGGTCGAATCTCAATCTCTGATGGAAAAATCACATGAGAGGGATCTGATCGATAATGGCGCAACATCAAAAAATAAAACACATTATGAATCATTTCCAACTCTGCCGGTAAAGCTAACCGATATGCCCATGGTTCTATTCTTTTTATAACCTCATATAGCCTAGTGAAACGTGGACTCAACTTGCCTTTACGGCCAAATCTCAGAATCTTCTTCCACGGAGATACTTTCAGAAATACTTTATCACCGATATGAAATTCAATCTCTTTTCTTCTCTAATTTGCGTATGACTTTTGTCGATCTGAAGCTGTTTTCAGACAGTCATAATTACTTTTACTTTTTCTTTGGTTTCTATAACCAAGTTAACCTAGTGAATCTGTTTCTCATTAAGTTCGGTCAAATACAAAGGCGTTCGGCACTTACGGCCATACAATGCCTCATAAAGTGCCATCTTTATACTCGATTAAAAACTGTTGTTCTAGGCAAATTCGACCAATGGCAGATATCATTCTCAACTGCCCTCAAATTCTAGAACACAACATTAGAGCATGTCTTCGAGTACTTGAATTGTCCTTCCAAATTGACCGTCGATTTTCGGACGAAATGCGAAACAACAGTTCAACTTTGTACCCAAAGCCTCTTGTAATTTCTTTTAAAATCTCGAAGTGAACCCTGGATCTCTATCTGAAATAATCGATATAGGCACTCCGTGCAATCTCACAATCTCTGAAATGTACTGTAACACCCTAAACCTGGCCTAGACGTTATGGCCGAATCTGTGATGTCACATTGAAGTGAATTTTGAAAAACATAGTTCTGTGAGGTCACATTGAAGTGAATTTTGAAAAACATAGTTCTATACTAAAAACCTCGTTGTGATCTTTACCAAAAATTTAGAATAACTTGCTCATTGTTAAACTCTAGTTGGTTTAGCACAGTGTTAATTATATTAGATTATTATTGCACTTAAAAAACTATAACTGTTGCGGAAGCTTTTTAAAATATGTTGAAATAACGTGGTGTTTTGAAATGCATTTATCTCTTTGAAAAACCGCAGCCTATTTCTAGTAGATAGGATTCATAGTAAATAAATCCCAAAATCAAAATAAAAACTTTAAAAGGCCTTATTACAAAACAAAAACCCAAATTAAATTACTTATAAATTAAAATAATAAAAGGAAGTAAAAACAGATGTGTGGCCTCCATCGAGTCTCTCACAGCACCGATCCGTCTAAGGATTACTTGCACAGAAAAGTAGAAGGGTGAGTTTAAGTAAACCCAGTGTGGAATCCCTTAACAATAGTCAGTCAAATAGTAGGCAAATACAGTCGGGCCTAAGCCCGTTTCAGTGACAGTCCAGAATTAGTAAGGGCCATAGCCTAATACAGTATCAATATCAGTGTGGGCCTTAGCCCATTAAAGTAACAGTAATGCAATCAGAAATCCTACCCATCCATCTTCTACACTCCACTTCGTCCAGCCCTACAATCCATGTGGGGATAAAATCGACCCACCCATCCCTACACTCCAAAATATAGCATCGGTTCTGACTAAAGCAAAGGTTACAGATGAGCCGCCAAGATGCGATCTGATTCCTCTAAATATAATAACCCAACCCCATGAAAAATGTCATGTCATAATATCATACATGAATGCAAATCATGTCATGCTCAATTGTAGCCATACATACCAAAGGGGTATATTAGTCATTTACCTCATGGGGGTATAACGGTTAGTTCATTAAATTGGGGTCTAAGTATACTTATCGACCTAACTGTAGGTCTACAGTCCTCTCGGGTGACCTGTGCAACCTTAACAGTCAAACAGTGATAATGGGCCCATAGCCCATAATGCGGCCCATGTGGGCTTGCACGCTCGTGTGGCCTATAAAGCCCAAAAATACCTTGGCCGTGTGAACTACACAGCTTGGCCCAATAATCCCCACATGTCCGTGTGGTTTACATGTATGGGGTCCACAAGTCCCATTTCGGCCCAATGTGGCCCAAAACGGCCTAAGCCCATGAAATCGCTCATGGTGGCCTCTACGATCAAACGCCCACGTTTTATGCGTTCAGATCTCCACACGAGCGAGCACAGCTCGTGTAGTGTTAATAGACATATTTTTTGGCTTTTGCCGATTAACAGTTATTGCAGTGTGATTACATACCTGATGCGATTGAAGTGAACCGTGCTCCGAATACTCTTGTACCTAAATTAAATCCACATAACACCCAATCAATTACTTGACTCATGATTTGAAAATAATCTAATGGAGTCCCAAATCAATCATACTCTCCTTACCTAAGCAAGCCGCAATTGCACCCTTGGCTTCTCGGAGACGTGCCTATACAACCTCAATCACCACCTACAAAAGCCACAACCTTCTTATTAAACCCATATGTGAAACATAATGCAATCTTTATTGCATTTCACTTACTGCCCAATATCCCTTTTTGTAAAGAAACCTAAGACTCTTTACAATAAACTCCAAACCACTTACCACAACGATAGGGCAGAATGTAGATCAGTAATGTAACGTCCTAAGATTCGAGAATGGGGATTAATCTAAAAGAGTAAATAGAAGGAGAAGGGGTAATCGGTACTAAGAAAAAGAAAGAAAATAATGATATTCAGAAAAGAAAAATCCGAAAGGGGAACAAAAAGAGTCCGATAGAGACTCACCAACCAGTATTCGGCCAACGAAGAACAATAAAGAGAGAAGAAAAGAAGAACTGTACACCCGAACCCAAATTATCAATAAACACTCACCAAACCGGAAGCAAAATAGAAAGGGAGAAATGGGGTGTTCGGTTAAAGTAGCAACATGAAAAGGGGAATGATCTAAGAGAAGGAAAAGAAGAAGAAATAATTCAACAAGAGGGAACCAATTGGAGAGAAAGAGTGACTTGCCTATTCGGCACAAGCAGAGAACAAGAAATGAAATAACCTGAATAGACAAAAGCAAAATTCAACTGCCTCAAACATGGAACGAAAGAACCCGGAAGCAACCTAGAAGCCAAAAATGAGAAGAGAGTATTCAGAAAGTTTACAAACCCGAAAAAGAGTGCTCAACTCACCCTCTAACCGAATTCTTTGAGTGCCACAGTCCAATTTCGACACACTTCTCCCTCTCCACTCACTTCCCTTACTTTTTCCTAAAACCCCTCCTAAAAATTGGCTACACAATCCCCACACCCCTCAAACACTCCGACCGCCCACTCTTCTATCCGAATTCCCCTTTTTCCTCTTACAACTCCTCCATGCCGTCCACTCCCTCTCAACTACTCAATTCAAAGTCCATTCAAACACCTCAATTTCAGTACACCTTAAACACTTCCACGGCACTTGCAAGAAAATAACACCTTAAACACTTCCACGGCACTTGCAAGAAAATAATATACTCCTTTTTCAATACCAAGCCTTGAACCTCAGACCGCAATCAATACTCCACACACCTCTACCCCTAGACTAGTAGGCATTTTATGTCATGTTTTACCCACAATAATTTAAAAGACTATTAACTAAAGGCAAGGGTTTATTCTTACAAAAACAAAGATTTTGCAAATGCCCAAGCTTGAACCTAAGACTACCCAGACAGTTCTCAGAACACTTAACCACTGAAGCAGACATGCATTTGTGTTACCCAACATACAGAAAATAAGTACTTAGATTTTAGGGCGTTACAACTTTACCCCCTAAAAGAAAATTTCGGCCTCAAAATTTACCTGATCAAAATAGATGAGGGTATTATTGCCGCATGCCTCTTCAAGTTCCCACGTGGCTTCTTCTGAACTGTGATTACGCCAAAGTACCTTAACCAGTGGAATAGACTTTTTCCTTAAAACTTTCATATTTCGATCTAAAATCTGAAGCGCCTCATCCTCGAAAGTTTGATCTAGCCTAACTTCAATCTCCTCTATCGAGACAATGTGTGTAGGATCAGAGCGATAACGTCTCAGCAAGGATACTTGGACTATATCGTGAATCCAGTCCAACTCTGGAGGTAACTCAAGTTGATAGGCAACTGATCCCACACGTTTTAGTATACGGTAAGGCCCAATGAACCTAGGGCTTAGCTTGCCCTTCCTTCCAAACCTCAATACCTTCTTCCATGGCAAGACCTTGAGAAAAATGAAGTCCCCCACAGTATACTCAATCTCCTTATGCTTCAAATTCGCATATGATTTTTGTCTGTCAGATGCTACCTTCAGTCGATCCTGAAACAATCTAACTTTGTCCTCGGTATCAGAAACCAACTCAGGACCCAGAACACATCGCTCACCCAACTTAGTCCAACAAGAAGGAGTACGGCACCTATGACCATATAATGCCTCGCAAGGTGCCATCTATATGATAGACTGGTAGATATTGTTATAGGCAAACTCTGTTAGCGGTAAGTAGTCCTCCCAACTACCTCAGAAATCTACTACACAACTCCTTAACATGTCTTCCAGTATCTGAATCACCCTCTCTGACTAACCATCTGTCTGAGGATGGAATGCAGTACTGAAGTCTAACCTTGTACCTAGTGCTTCATGCAGCTTCTTCCTAAACCAATACGTGAAGTAAGGATCTCCATTCGAAATTATGGAAGCCGGTACCCCATGTAATCTCACTATCTCAGCCTTACCAGGGTGGTATTTGATTGAACAGTCATAATCCTTAAGCAGCTAAATCAATCTACGTTGCCTAAGATTTAGCTCCTTCTAAGTGAGGAGATACCTGAGGCTCTTGTGATTCGTTTAAATGATACACTTCTCACAATACAAGTAATGCCTTCAAATTTTCAGTGTGAATACCACTGCAACCAACGCCAAGTCATGTGTAGGATAGTTCACCTTATTCATCTTAAGCTGGCGAGGTGCATATGCCACTACCTTACCGTCTTGCATCAACACACATCCTAGACCAACATGTGATGCATTGCTGTAGGCCGTGAATTCTTTCCCAAACTCTGGCTGTATAAATATAAGGGCCTCAGTCAGAACTTTCTTAAGCTTCTCAAAACTTTCTTGCTATTTGTCAATCGAGTCAAACGGTACCCCTTTACGCAACAACTTAGTCAGAGGCGCAGCAATCAACGAAAACCCCTCAACAAACTGTCTATAATAACCCGCCAGACCTAGAAAATTTCAGACCTCAGATTCCTACTTAGGCTGCTTTAAATCCATAATAGCTTCAATTTTTTGAGGATCAACCCTAATCCCTTTAGCAGAAACCACATGACCCAGAAAAGTTACCTCTCATAGCCAGAATTCACACTTGTTGAATTTAGCATACAGTTGTTTTTCCCTCAGAATTTGCAGAACCACTAGGAGATGTGCATCATGTTCACCTTCAATTCTCGAATACACCAGAATGCCAACTATAAACACCACTACGAACCAATCTAGGTAGGGCTGGAACACTTGGTTCATCAAATCCATAAAAGCCGTTGGTGGATTCGTCAGTCCAAATAGCATCACTAAGAACTCGTAATGACCATAACGAGTCCTAAATGCTGTCTTATAAACATCAGTCTCCTTGACCCTCAGTTGATGGTACCCAGATCGAAGATCTATCTTAGAGAAAACCGAAGCTCTACGAAACTGATCGAATAGGTCATCAATCCTCTGTAAAGGGAACTTATTCTTAACAGTCAATTTATTCAGTTGTCGGCAATCGATGCACATATGCATGGTTCCATCCTTCTTTTACAAAAATAAAATCGGTGCTCCCTACGAAGACACACTAGGTCAGATGAACCCTTGATCCAGTAACTCTTAAATTTGAGCTTTAAGTTCCACAAGTTCCTTCAGTGCCATTCGATAAAGGGCAATGGACATCGAAGTTGTACTCGACAGAAGCTCAATCCCAAACTCAACTTTACGGTTCAAAGGTAACCCAGGTAGTTCGTCAGAAAAAACATTCGAAAAATCCTTAACCATTCTGATATCTTTAACAGAAGAAACCCCAAAATTAGTAACATCAACATAGGCTAAATACGCCTCAAAACCCTTATGAACCAATTTCTCGACCTTAAGTGCAGAAATCACATTTGCTAAATAATTCCAACGCTCCCTAGTTACAACTACCTCATCACTCCCTGCAGTTTTCAATACCATTCGCTTAGTAGCACAATCCAAATTCACTTGATGCTTAACCAAACAGTCCATGCCCAGTATCAAATCAAATTCTCCAATAGGGAGTTCCATCAAATCTGCCAAAAAAATCCTTTCTTGAACCTCCAAACGTACATCCTTAAACAGTTTATTCACTCTCACTGACTACCATAATGAACTCAACACAGTAACCTTGCTCGTAGTGTTTTCAACCATTATACCCAAAGTCCCAGACACAGTGCATGCAATATAAGAATGCGTAGACCCAACATCAATTAATGCAGTATAAGGTACATTCTGGATAAAGAACGTACCCGTAATAACATCTAGGGAGTCTCCATCCTCCTGGCGACGTGCAGCATAAACCAGTGCTGGCTGCCTCACCTCAGAATGACCAACACCTCTGCCCGGTGCTCCACGACCACGACCCATACCATTTCCACCCCTAACCTAACCACGGCCTCTCGGTGGTTGCTGAGCACCTCTCGACTGCTTAACAGTACCAATACCAGTAGCTTGCATCTAATCGGGTCTCCATGGACAATCTCTGATACGGTGCTCCATAGATCCGCACCTTAAACATGCCCCTAACCTTTTCCATCAATCGCTCTGATGACGTCTCCTGCAATCAGCATAAGGCTGCGGCCCAAAAGCAGCAACAGGGTGCTACCTCTGATTGGCCCATCAACTCTAGCCTTTTTCTTAGGCCTTTGAAATGAACTTCAGGGCTTTGAATCCCTCATGTTCTTACCCTTTTCCTTCTCACGGTTTTGGCGCTCAGCGCGCATCACATCCTCGGTGATTTTCGCCTTATCGACCAAAGCAGCAAAATCTCGCTCCCTCTGTGGAGCTATCAGAATCCTTAAACTATCCCTAAGGCTATCCTAAAATCAAACACAGTGCTCATATTCAGTTGCCACCATCCCACGTGCATAGCGGCTAAGTCGCAAAAACTTAGACTCATATTCAGCTACTAATTTATCCCCCTGAGTCAAATTCAGAAACTCCCTCCTTCCGGCATCAACATAACTAACGCCCACATATTTTCCTTAGAATGTAGTCTTGAAGAATTCCCAAGTCAATCGGTTGGGCTGAGTACCCTCTTTCACTGTAAGCCACCGTTAATAGGCTTCATCTCATAGCAACGACACAACACCTTTTAATTTCTGCTCTGGGGTACAGTCAAGGTCATCCATGATCCTCTCTGGGGCCTCAATCCAATATTCAGCCACATTAGGGGCAACTCTAGCGATACCCCTAAAAATATCTGCCCCATTAGACCTGAGTCGTTACGTCACCAACCCATGGCCCACAGTACCAGTATTAGGCCTAGCGACCCTCTACAAAATTCGTAACATAGCATAGGACAGTGCGTCGTCCCTAGTTGCACGATTATGTGACCTTGTCTCAGTCATAGGTGAAGTCGGTACCTCCCTAGATTCAATATTAGGCATATGACCAGATGACGAAGACCCAGCCCGAGTACCTCCATGGCCTCCACCGCGGCCTCTTGTACCCCTTTCATGAGTACCTCTGGTGCTCATTTTTTATTTGCGTATTATCTGAATTAGAAATTTTATGCATCAGTTTACAGTTCCAGTGTTTATTATAGGATATTTTATAGAAAATATTATCAGTAATTCAGAGTTTTGTTTTCACAGATCGCAGTCTTACTTTTAGGTTACCTTAAACAGAGTATTTCAGTATAGTCTATTGCCTACTATAATCTCCGTATTTCAATTTAGTCAAGCAGTAGTTTTAGAGAACTTACAGGATCAGTGCTGGAGACTCAGTGTACCACACTTTCGGTAAAACATTTCCAAGTATTTCAAATTATTTGAAATAGTTAAAAAACCCAAATCCACAATCGGGTTTTATAACCTGGCTCTGATACCACAAAATGTAACACCCTAAACCTGGCCAAGACGTTATGACTGAATCTGCTATGTCACAGTGAAGTGAATTTTGAAAAACATAGTTCTATACTAAAAACCTCATTGTGATCTTTACGAAAAATTTAGAATAACTTGCTCATTGTTAAACTCTAGTTGGTTTAGCACTGTGTTAATTATATTAGATTTTTATTGCACTTAAAAAACTATGATTGTTGCAGAAGCTTTTTAAAATATGTTGAAATAACGTGGTGTTTTGAAATGCATTTATCTCTTTGAAAAATCGCAGCCTACTTCTAGCAGATATGATTCATAGTAAATGAATCCCAAAATAAAAATAAAAACTTTAAAAGGCCTTATTACAAAGCAAAGCCCAAATTAAATTACTTATAAATTAAAAGAATAAAAGGAAGTAAAAACAGTTGTGTGGCCTCCATCGAGTGTCTCGCAGCACTGATCCGCCTAAGGATTACCTGCACAGAAAACCAAAAGGGTTAGTTTAAGTAAACTCAGTGTGTATTCCCTTAACAGTAGTTAGTCAAATAGTAGGCAAATACAGTTCGGACCTAAGCCCGTTTCAGTGATAGTCCAGAATCAGTTAGGGCCATAGCCCAGTACATTATTAGTATTAGTGTGGGCCTTAGCCCCTTACAATAACAGTAATGCAATCAGAAATCCTACCCATCCATCTTCTACACTCCACTTCGTCCAGCCCTACACACCATGTGGGGATAAAATCAACCCACCCATCCCTACACTAAATAGTGGTTGTAGTAGAGCTACCAGTATAGTACACTTCCTCCAAATATAATAACCCAACCTCATGCAAAATGTCATGTCATAATATCATACGTGAATGCCAATCATGCCGTGCTCAATTACAGTCATACAATCAAAGGGGTATATCAGTCATTTACCTCATGAGGGTATAACGGTCATTTTATTAAATTAGGGTCTAGGTATACTTATTGACCCAACAGTAGCTCCACAGTCCTCTCGGGCGACCCATGCAACCTTAACAGTCAAATAGTGATAATTGGCCCAAAGCCCATAATGCGGCCCATGTGGCCCATAAAGCCCAAAAATGACATTGGCCGTGTGAACTACACAGCCTGGCCCAATAATCTCAACACGTCCGTGTGGTTTACCCGTGTGGGGCCAACACGACTCATTTTGACCCAACGTCGCCCAAAACGGGCTAATCCCATGAAATCGCTCATGGTGGCTCTACGATCAAACACCCACGTTTTATGCGTTCGGATCACCACACGAGCGAGCGCACGCTCGTGTAGCGTCAATAGACATATTTTTCAGCTTTTATCGATTAACATTTATTGTAGTATGATTACACACCTGATGTGATTGAAGTGAATTGCGCTCCAAATACTCTTGTACCCGAATTAAATCTACATAACACCCAATCAGTTACTTGACTCCTGTTTTGAAAAGAATCTACTGGAGTCCCAAATCAATCATACTCTCTTTACCAAAGCAAGCTGCAACTACACCCTTGGCTTCTCAGAGACGTGCCAATACAACCTCAATCACCACCTACAAAAGCTACAACCTTCTTATTAAACCCATATGTGAAACATAATACAGTCTTTATTGAATTTCTCTTACCGCCCGATATCCCTTTTTGTAAAGAAACCTAAGACTCTTTACAACAAACTCCAAACCACTTACCACAATGATAGGGCAGAATGTAGATCAATGATATAACATCCTAAGAATCGAGAATGGGGATTGGTCTGAAAGAGTAAATAGAAGGAGAAGGGGTAATCGGTACTAAGAAAAAGAAAGAAAATAATGATATTCAGAAAAGAGAAATCCAAAAGGGGAACAAAAAGAGTACGACAGAGACTCACCTACCAGTATTCGACCAACGAAGAACTATAGATGGAGAGGAGAAGAAGAACTGTGTGCCCAAACCGAAATGATCAATGAACACTCGCCAAACCTGAAGCAAAATAGAAAGGGTGAAATGGGGTGTTCGGTTAAAGTAATAACGTGAAAAGGGAAAGGATCCAAGAGAAGGAAAAGAAAATAAGAGTGTTCGGCAAAGCTAGGAGGGAGGTGAAGAAGAAATAATTCAATAAGAGGGAACCGATTGGAAAGAAAGAGTGATTTGCCTATTCGGCACAAGCAGAGAACAAATGAAAAAACCGGAATAGACAAAAGCAAAATTTGACTGCCTCAAACAAGGGACAAACGAACCCGGAAGCAACCTAAAAGCCAAAAATGAGAAGAGAGTATTCATAAAGTTTACAAACTCATAAAAGAGTGCTCAACTCACCCTCCAACTGAATTCCTTGAGTGCTACAATCCAATTTTGGCACACTTCTCCCTCTCCACTCACTTCCCTTATTTTTTCCTAAAACCCCTCCTAAAAATCGGCTACACAATCCCCACACCCCTCAAACACTCCGACCGCCCACTCTTCTATCCAAATTCCCCTTTTTCCTCTTACAACTCCTCCATGCCGTCCACTTCCTCTCAACTACTCAATTTAAAGTCCATTCAAACACCTCAATTTCAGTCCACCTCAAACACTTCCACGGCACTTGCAAGAAAATAATATACTCCTTTTTCAATACCAAGCCTTGAACCTCAGACCTCAATCAATACTCCACATGCCTCTACCCCTAGACTAGCAGGCATTTTATGTCATATTTTACCCACAATAATTTAAAACAATACTAACTAAAGGCAATGGTTTATTCTTACAAAAACAAAGTTTTTGCAAATGCCCAGGCTTGAACCCAAGACTTCTTAGACACTTCCTAGAACACTTAACCACTGAAGCAGACATGCATTTGTGTTACCCAACATATAAAAAATAAGTACTTAGATTTTGGGGCATTGCATGTACAATTCGGCTAACTTATCAAGTGAGTAGTCAGTATGTACGGAAATAAAATGAGTCGATTTCGTCAATCTATCAACAACGACCCAAATGACATCTTTCTTTTACGGAGTCAAAGGCAACCCAGTTACGACTGGCTGAAGTAAACCCGAAGGCACTTGGTTTTCAGGTTTCACTTGTTGACAAATCAAACATCTCGAACCAAACTCTAAAATAACTCATTTCATACTTGACCACCAATACAATTTCTTCAAATCATTATACATTTTTGTACAACCCCAATGTATAGATAAACAACCATTATGTGCTTCATGAAGAATTTTCTGAATAAGTTCATCATTTTTCGGTACACAAATTCTACCTCGGAACATCAAACAATCATCAAATTTGATATGAAAATCTGAGTCACTACCCGATTCACAATGAACTCTTTTGGCTTGCAAATCACTATCACATTTCTGAGCTTCACAAATTTGTTGAAGAAATAACAGTCTAGCTCTCAACCCAGCTAGAATTGAATCGTTATCGGACAAATTCAGATGTGTATTCATCGCTCTCAAAGTAAACAAAGTCTTTCTACTAACCATATCTGCTACTACGTTTACCTTACCCAAGTGGTAATCAATTACCAGCTCATAATCCTTCAATAACTCGAGCCATCTCTGTTGTCACAAGTTCAAATCTTTTTGAGTCATCAAGTATTTTAAGCTCTTATGATCAGAAAAGACATGTCATTTCTCACCGTACAAATGATGTCTCCAAATTTTTAAAGCAAACACAATGGCGGCTAATTCTAAACCATGCGTCGGATAATTCTTCTCGTGTGGTTTCAACTTTCTCGAGGCATAAGCTATCACTTTTCCCTCTCGCATCAACACACATCCTAATCCATTCAGTGACGTGTCGCTATAAATTATAAACTCCTTTCCCGGCTCAGGTTGTACTAAAATCGGTGCATCAGTCAATAATGCTTTCAACTTCTTGAAACTTTGCTGACATTTTTCAGACCATTCAAATTTAACATCTTTTTTCAACAACCTAGTCATAGGAGTAGCAATCATCGAGAATATTTTGACAGATCATCGGTAATAACCCGCTAAGCCCAAAAAGCTTCTAACTTCAGATGCATTTCTCAACGATTTCTAATCGACAATAGCTGAAATCTTACTTGGATCAACTCGAATACCATCACCTGAAACTACATGTCCTAAAAATCTGACTTCTCGAAGCCAAAACTCACATTTGCTGAATTTAACAAACAGTTGCTTATCTCTCAAAGTCTGTAATACAGTCCTCAAGTGCTTGGCATGCTCGGACTCATCTTGAGAATAAATCAGAATGTCATCAATAAACACAACCACAAACTTGTCCAAATACGGTCGAAAAATTCTATTCATCAAGTCCATAAAGATAGCAGGTGCATTTGTTAATCCAAAAGGCATAACAAGGAATTCATAGTGTCCATACCTTGTTCTGAAATCAGTCTTCAGCACATCCGACTCTTTGAATCTCAAATGATAGTAGCCAGATCTTAAATTAATCTTCGAAAATACTGTTGCTCCTCTCAACTGATCAAACAAGTCATCAATCATCGGTAAATGATACTTTTTCTTTATAGTCACCTTGTTGAGCTGTCGGTAATCGATACAAAGTCTTATAGATTCTTCTTTACAAATAACACTGGAGCACCTCAGGGAGAAAAACTCAACCTCGCAAAACCTTTATCTGCTAACTCTTACAATTGAGCCTTTAATTCTTTCAATTCAGTCGGAGCCATCCTATACGGAGTAATAGATATCGGCGAGGTAACCCAGGTAACTCTTTCGGGAACATATTTGGATATTCACAAATTATCGGCACTGATTCAATTTTCAATTCAGATACTTTTGTATTCAACACATGAGTAAGATACACTTCACAGCCTTTTCTTACATATCATTGGGGAGACATCAAAGAAATCAAAACAGGTAACTCACCCTACTTATTTGAATCAATACGAAGAGTTTCACCATTTTCACATTTCAGTTCAATAATCTTTCTTTTACAGTTCACTATGGCATCATGCATTGTCAACCAATCCATACCCAAAATAACATCGAATTCATCAAATGGCAACAACATTAAATCAGTCGAAAAATAGTGACCTCGAATCATCAAGGGACAATTTTTGCAAACTCTATCAACTAATACATGTTTGCCTAAAGGGTTTGACACTCTAATCACAAACTTAGTAAACTCAACAAGCAAGCTCTTACTAGTTACCAATTTCACACAAACATAAGAATGGGTCGATCCTAGATTAATCAATGCAACTACATTAGTATTATAGAGAGAAAAAGTACCAATGATAACATTGGGAAATGTCGCTTCTTCGTGAGCACGGATGGCATAGGCTCTTACAGGTGCTTGAGCTTCGAATCTCATAGCTATATCCTTTGTCACACCTTTACTACTAGCTCCATTTCTGGTATTCCTTGGTGGCCTACCCCTATTAATAGTATTACTCAGCCTCACACTCTGAAATTTTTCTTTCTCAGCCATTTTAGGTCAGTCTTGAATAAAATGCTCCAGAGAACCACACTGGAAACAAGCCCAGTCATTCATTCTACACTCATCAGGATGAAGTCTTCCACAATGCTGACATTCAAGTCTGTTAGGCCTCACATTACCCACACTTGCCATTAAAGTGGCTTGAGATTGAAAACTCGAGTGTTGTTTCCTGCAGTCTCTTTGAGAATACCCAGCTAATACATTCGAACGGGAGTACATTTCTTTAGATTTATTTGAATGAGATGGAAATGACTTACTCATTGGTCTTTTCCTCGAATCTTTAGCTTCACATTTAGTTTTCCTTTTTCCTTTATTCAACTCTTCAGCCTTACAGGCTTGCTCGACCAATATCACAAATTTCTTCAGTTCTAAGATCCCAACACACGAATATCCTCATTCAATCCATCCTCAAACCTCTTACACATAATAGCCTTGGTGGAAACACACACTTGAGCATATTTACTAAGCTTGACAAATTCTTGCTCATATTCGGTCACTGACATATGACCCTGTTTCAGCTCAAGAAATTCTTTATGTTTCTGATCTATGAATCGCTGACTAATATACTTGTTTCAGAACTCCTCTTGAAAGAATTCCCATGTAACCCTCTCTCTTGGTACCACCGATACCAGTGTATTCCACCAGTGATATGCAGAATCTTTCAGAAGTGAGATGGCACACTTTAAACATTCATCCAGTATGCAAGACAGCTCATCAAATACTCTGATGGAGTTTTCGAGCCAAAACTCGGCTCTTTCGGAATCATCGTCCATATTAGTTCTAAAATCTTCAGCCCTATGCTTTCGGATCTTATTACCGAGGTATTTTTCATTCTTACAAACCCATACCCTGTGGGGCTACGGGGACCAGTCGAAGAATAGGTGAGGTGGAAGAGGTTGGGCATTCGGATTTGTTCTAACAAATTCCTTATACTAATCATTCATCATGTGGAGAAAGGCTTCCCTGCCTCCTTCTCCTTGACTAATCGTTGGGGGTCTACTATCAAACGACGCTGCCCCTTAAGTGGGAGCCGGCGTATTACTTTTAACGTTGTCAACCTCAACTCGATCGGGATCCATTTACCATACGAAAACACAATTTAAACTTGTCAAGAGTCATCACACTATCACAGTTCGTTTATGGCATGTGTAGCTAGACTCTTACACACACTACGTTAGTTTGAGAATCGACTAAACCATAGCTTCGATACCACTAAATGTAACACTCCTTACCAGTATTCGATGCTAAAACAGGGTACGAGGCATTACCAGACTTATACACTTGCAACCATACAAAACCAAGACATAAATTTCCATCCAAATTTAAAAACTTTTGAAATCGAGCATAAAGTCCCTAACACGGACCTACGACGACCAAAACATGCATTGGAAGCGGTTCGAGACTAAACCGAGAACGTTGGAAAATTTCACAACACTTAGAAAATTTTTCATTTTTTAAGAGTGACACACCCATGTGGCTTAGGAAACGCCCATGTCGACACGCCGTGTGGTCAAACACGCCCGTGTCCTTAACCCGTGTAATTGTAATAACCTGATTTAGGGCCTAGTCAGAACAGTGGTCTCGGGACCACAAATTTGAAAATAGAAAAATTATTTTTATTATTTTTATGAGGTTATGGTACTATTATATTAGTGTAAAAAAAATTTGGTGAGTTAATTTTAATGTTTTCAAGCCCGATTGCGATAAAGGACTACATCGTATAAAAGGCAAAAGTTGCATTTTAGTACCCAAATGTGTTAAATAGCTAGAGTGATGTCATTGGGAGCCTTTAAAGTGAAATTAGAGCCCTAAATATGGCTTGGCCGGCCATGGGACAAGAAATTTCAAATGGTCAATGTATTTGGTAAGGTGATGTCATATTAGGTGATAAAATGGTACCCTAAGGAATTAGCTTCAAATTTTTCATTTTCTTCCTTCTTATTTGACCAAAAATACCAGAAAAGAAAATGGTTTTGAAGATTTTAACTTTCAGCAAAGAAACTTCCTTGAAAGTAAGTGATTTTAATGCTTTTTCTTGAAGATTTTTTATATTTTTGAGACCCTTGAAGTATGAGCTTTCAAATGAGGGTGATATCTTACAAAATGGTCAAGAGTTTAGGATTTTTCCATGGATTTATTTTTGATATATGCTGAATTTTTATGGAAGAATATGAGTCCTAGTTGTGTTATAAACAACTTTTGTGAAAGGTGTTAGCATGAAAACACCTAAAAGGACTTTTTTGTATAAGTTGTAAAAGAGGTGGTTAGTGTGTGAAATAGTGATAATTTGGGATTGCCATAGTAGTAAAAAGAGTTTATATAGGCTTGAAATATGAGGAAATTTGATAAAAATTGATTTTCGGGCATAGGGGTAAAATAGTCATTTTGCCAAGGTCTAGGGGCAAGATGGTTATTTTACCAAAGTTGTGAATTTATGAATGCCTAATTGTGTTTAGTGACTAAATGGATGTATATTATTATTATAGATCAAGATTTGCCAAAACCGAGCCTAGACCGGGGAAAAGCCAAGCAATCCAAATAAGCCGACTAACCAAGTGCTTTTTGTAAACCGAGGTAAGTTGTATGTAAATAATACAACTACACTGTTAATAATTGTATTCATATTGTCATTGAATTGATATTGTATCATTGAATTGATATTGTATGAGTTGTTAAGTTATAAATTGAGAATGCCTTGTAATATTGAGATAATAGAAATATTCTGTTGAAACTTCAGGATATGAACTGGATATTTGTGCCAAGACATTGGGTGATTTGTGCGCCAGTGTAAGACATGTCTGGGACATGCTTTGGCCATATTATGAGAGCCAGTGTAAGACCATGTCTGGGACATGGCATCGGCACAGAGATGAGCGCTAGAGTAAGACATGTTTAGGACATGCATCGGCCTTGACAGAGATAGCCAATGTAAGACGTGTCTGGGACACGCATCGGCTAGGAGTTGTGCTAGTGTAAGACATGTCTGGGACATGCATCAGGACGCATATATGAAAGCTAGTGTAAGACCATGTTTGGGACATGGCATCGACAATATATCCCATGTTGAAGGTTCATGGAATATCCAGTAGTATTCCAACGGTTCAATGGTGAAAGTTATAGTTCAATTTTGACAAAGAAAGGATGATCATGTTGTGAGTGCTACAGGTACCTATATGATAAGCATGAGTAACGAGATTAATTTTGAAAATGAGACTCGAGTAGATGATAATGAGTAAGTTAAGTTATGTTCACCTTTGAGCTATAAGCATGATGGTAAATGGTGAGATTGTTGTATAGTTATTTATATGCAACTTACTAAGCTTTATGCTTAATCCCTTTCCTTTCCTTTTTCTTTCAGTGTCATCAAGCTAGCTTAAGGATCCCTTAAAGTCAGAGATATCAATCACACTATTAGCTACAATACTCGGTATAGCTTGATTTATATTTTTGAAGGTTGCATGTATAGGGCTAGACTAGGATGTTGAATTAAGAGAATTATTTATGTATTTTGGCTCAAGTCAAAAGTCTTTCATTTTGTATCAAGCCTGGAATAATGGCTATTATTCACTTTCATGAATGTATACAATGTTCTTTCTATGGATGAAAGTGTGTCCATTGTGATGAAATTTGTATATTGAAATGATCTTGTGTAGGTTGTGCAAAATGGGTGACAAAATGGCTTGGAAGATAGCCTAGTTTCTCCACACGGGTAAGATACACGGGTGTGTGTCTAAGCCGTGTGTGACACACGGCTCACGCCCATGGGTGTGTGTTGTGGCCGTGCGTCCCCTTCACTTAAAAATTTAAAGTCATTTTAGTACACGGTCAAGCCACACGGGCGTGTGCCTAGGCGGTGCCATAAAGTTAGTATGCATGCTAGTAGTACACGGGTAAGAGACACGGCCGTGTGTCTCAGCCGTGTGAAGGACACGGTTATAGGGCATGGGTGTGTGCTTGGGCCGTGTGGTTTTGGCAGAATGCCTAGGTTTTTAGACACGGGTTTGGGATATGGCCGTGTCCCTAGCACACAGCCATGTGTTCTATATCCACACGGGCGTGTAGAGTTTTGATGCATGAAACTTTTCTAAGTTTTTCACGAGTTCTCGATTGGGTTCTGAACCATCCTAGATGTATGATTTGGGCCTTGTAAGCCTATACATGAGATAGATTGCATGTGAAAAGAGAAGTTTTTAAATTGTTTGAAATTTTTTTATCGCCCGGTTTTGTATAGTTGGTTGAGTCAAGAAAGGTGACAACTTGAACCCTTTCCCAGCGTCGGATACGGGTGAGGGGTGTTAAGTAACTCTCTGTTTGTCACCCATGAACAAATTGAAGTCACACGGCCAAGGCACACGCCCGTGTGCTTAGGCTGTATGGTCGATTTAATTTTCATAATTTTACATAAAATAGGTGTAGACTTCAAATTCCTAGGGCACACGTCCATGTCTAAGGCTGTGTCCTCCATACGGCTAAGACACACGCCCGTGTCTCTGCCCGTGTGCTCAATTCTTAGCATTCCATTTTGCAACAATTAAGGTGCAGGGGAAACACGGCCAGAACACATGCCCATGAGGCAAGCCATGTGTCACACACAGCCTAGACACACACCCATGTGTCTACCCATGTGGACAAAAACAAGGCTATTTACCAAGCCATTTTGTCACCCTTCCATGCACACACCTACACAACAAAACATAACACCAATTCAAGCAATTGTATTCAACCAATTCAGCCACATTCAAGACATCCACACATCATTCACATGCTACCATTTACCACATATAAACATCACATACTTATCAACTTTAATCATGCAAACTTCCACATCCATGAAAACCTCATCATATGCATAAATACTTAAACCAATATTAGCCAATTTCATATGGTCATTTACAAAATGAATTATCAACCAATATAGGCCAACACATTAGGCCAAATCAACTATGACACATAACAAAATAACCAAGTCCCTATACATGCCATAACTCAAAATATTGAAATCATTAGTACCCAAAATATTAAGTTAATAGTGTGACTGGATCTCTGACAATCTCCGATCCCCGAGCTGGCTTGATGACACTATAAGACAAGGGAAAAGAAAGGGGGTAAGCTATATAGCTTAGTAAGTTCCCATGCAAATAATAATGGATTATAAACTCTCATTTAACATACAATTAACTTGAAGTAAATTAACATAAATGTCATTATAAATCTGACAATCAAACTTACTCAATCACAACCTTACCGAGGGATTCATCACATACCGATCTCATTAAGCGTGAGTTTTATGTACATACTTGTACCAATTTACAACATACCATAGTTTTTCACAACTTTGACATTCTCGTTGAATTTCCCATCGAGCCACTTGGAATACTAAAGGATACTCGGGAATCTCACATACAAAGTACCATACCAATGCCATATCCCAGATTGGTCTTACATGTAATCTTATATCGATGCCAAAAGCTCAGTTATGGTTTTACATGAAATGTCATATCCATGCCATATCTCAGATATGGCCTTACACGAAATATCATAAGGATGTCATATCCATGATATGGTCTTACACATAGTCTCGGTAACCCTAATGCCATAACATTTGTATCCTATCTATTCTTAAGGTTCAATCGGGATTTCACACTTGTTGTAACTTTGATGAACACACTCAATGGTCAATCATAATTTATACAATAGTAAAGCATTAAACTTGATGAAAATGTGTGTAAAAGTTTGAACACGCTCAATTGGCACTTTTGACATTTTCATCAAAAATCACCTAGCAAAAGTTGTTTATCTAACATTAAACTTGCATAATATACCATTAGACATCAAAATACATAATTACCTAACATGTGTCAAACCCTAGACCTCAATCATCTCTTAAATTAAGGGTAGAAATAGATATATCATGTGATAACGACTTTAAAAATGTAAAGAGCATTAAAAATGGAGCAAGAACAGACTTACAATCGAGCTTGAAAAGTGGAAAAACCATAGCTATTTCTCCCTTGCAAATTTCGACCAAACATGAAGAAGATGGACTAAAATTTGGCTTGATTTTTGGTTTTTAATTCATTTAATTACCAAATGACCAAAATGCCTTTTTCTCAAAACACTAAAATTCTCTTACCTCGTGTCTATTTTTGCCCAACTTAAAGTAAAATGGTATAATTACCATCTAAGGACCTTCAATTTAAAATTTCCTAACAATTAGCACCCCTAACAATGAGAACTCAACTTTTGCACTTTCTACAACTTGGTCCTTTTTACTAAATTGAGTGCTCAAACGTTAAAATTTTCGAATGAAATTTTCACAAAACAATAATAATGTAATAAAAACAAGTTTTACTTGTAACAGCCCGATTTTGGGCCTAGTCGGAACAGTGGTTTTGGGACCACAAATCCGACTAGGAAAAATTTATTTTTATTATATTTTTCTGGTCTAAAATTTCACGGAATGATTTCATAAAAATTTAGTTCAAAAATTTTGACGTTTGGGCACTCAATTTAGTCAAAAGGACTAAATTTTAGAGATTGTAAAAGATGAGTTCTACATGTTAGAGGTGTCCAATTATTATGAAATTTTAAATTGGAGGTCCTTAAATGGTAAATTATACCACTGGTTAATTTGTTGGACAAAAATGGACATGAAATAGGTGAAATAAAATATTTTTAAGTTAGGGGTATTTTTGTCATTTAGTAATTAAAATAAATTAAAAATGAAATAAAAGCCAAAATTTCTTGTCCATCTTCTCCCTTGGCCAAGTTTTACATGAAGAAACCATGGCTATGGTTTTCCAAGCTTCCATGCTCGATTGTGAATCCGTTCTTTCCCCGTTTTTAATGATTTTCACGTTTTTGAAATCATCGTAACATGATCTACCTATTTCTACTATTTATTTGAGTTTTGATGAAGGTATAGGGTTTGAACCATGTTAGGAATTTGTGTTTTTTGGTGTTTAATGATAGATTATGCATATTTATGGTTGGAGAAACGACTTTTACTAAGTAGTTTTCGGTGAAAATGCTAAAAAGGACTAATTTGTAAAAATTATAAAATTTTCCATAAAAGTGTGATTTAGTGAAAATTATGGACTGTTATAGTTATGAAAATGATTCGAGTAGGCTTAAAGTACAAAGAAATCGAATAAATTTCATTTTACGAGCCTAGGGGCAAAATGTAAATATGATAGTTTAACGGCAAAAATGTAATTTTTCCATAATATGAATTTTGGGTCACAATGAATAATGTAACTAATAAATAAGCTAAATGTGATATTTTAGATCAAGGAAAACGAGGTTTGGACCTAGAATCGGGGAAAAACGCGTATTTGACGGTTAGGTCTTTTTCACCATTTTTGGTATTGACGTAAGTTCGTATGTTTAGTAAGCACTTAATTGTACATGTATAAATGTTTAATTGAAATAACTACGATAAATGTCTTATTATTAAAATGAATTGCGAATGCTATGGAGAATGGTATTACGGAAATGACCATCAGATTTTATGATACACTATGCAATGATATGATAAAAAATATGTCTATGATACTTGATGACATTGTGATGAGCTGCAATTTCATGTTTAAATGTGATTATCTTTATTATTATCATTATGAAGATTTATGTTATTAATCATTATCATGAGTTATATGATTGGTCCTCTGGACAAGTTCAACGAAGACGTGTAATTAAGGAAATCCCGTTTGAACCTTAAGAATAGTTTAGGATACAAGTGACATGTCACTAGGAACTATGTGATCTGAGCTCATGAGTTGTGGTCTGAGTTCATGATATATGTGGCACATGTTATGGCGGTCCAGGTGCTAGTCTTGTATGTTATACCGGTGTTGGGTAGTCCAGCATGTGTTGCTGATACCTGACAGCTTGTGTGAGCAGCCTGCGTAGCTACATCCTGACTGATAGCTTGTGTGAGCAGACCCGTGAGTAGCTCAAAAACGAGCAACATGTGATATGTGATATGAGGTAGCATTAGCTACATATGGGGCACTTAGGTGCGAGATTCCAATGTATCTGATGGTATTGTAAGTGTTCAACGGGTAAATTATCGAGTAACTTGACAGAAAACCCGAGGATAAGTCAATGAGAAGAATAAGTATATGGTTATGTTATGAGATAGTACAAATACGTACTCAATACTCATGAGCATTAAGCTTGGTATGTGGTAAGAATGTAAATGAATGAATTATGTCTATGAGAATGATTTTCTATGATGACCTTGAGATTATAGGTTTATATTTATGACGTAAAAATATATGGTGAATTCGATCGAGAATCATGTGTAAGGCTTTTAGTCCGAATTGAATTGAGACGCGATGTGCTTATTCTTTTAATGTTGGGATTTAATGAAAAATAAAAAGAGAGAAAGACCGGAATAAAAGCCTAATAAAAATGGATATGAAAATATGGATAGCTAAGAGTTTTGGACCATTGAAGGATGTTAAGCTATATGAATTGGGAAATATGAATATACATAATTAATATGCACTTTTATTATGAATTCTGAAATGATTTGTCAAGTGTTGAAGTGTTTTATTATGAGAGTTTATGTTTGCTTGGCTAATGTCAAGACAAGACAAATTTATGTTTATAGATTAAAAAATGAGCATTACAATTGATTAATGTGTAACCATGAGAACATATTGATGAAATTGGTAAATGCATGTAAATGATTCGCTTATTATTTCCATACGGACTTACTAAGCTATATAGCTTATGCCCTTTTCTTTCCCACCTCTCATGGGTTTATTCAGCTAGCTTGGGTTGGAGATTGTCGGAGATTCTATCACACTATCAAGCTATCATGTTGGGTAAATGAACGTAAACCTTTGAGTCTATGGCATGTATAGGGACTTAGTCATTTTGTGTATTTGTCATTATGATATGGTCAAATGTATTGACTTGTAATGAATAAGGATTTGATTTTGGTATGTAGCCATATAAATTGCCTTATATTGGCTAATGGGTTGCAAGCATATTAATTACTCATATGCCTATGCCAATGTCATTGTGTGATGTGGTTTATAATGGTATGTTAATGAAAGTTAGTACAAGGGAATCATGAAAGAGTAAAATTAGCATTAAAACAGTTTTGGATAGCATTAGTAGTACAACTTTGAAAAATCACCAAAAATTGTGGAAATCGAATTATAGGTTGAATAAAATATGAAATTAAATATTATTTAGTCTAGTTTTACATAGAAGAAACAGTGTAAACAAAAGAATTTCATTTTGTGATATATATAAATTTCTGTGAGACAAGGTTAGAATGATTTCAGGTTCCCCTGTTCTGACTTTGGAAAATCATTAAAAATTGCATAAAAATACTTGGGGAATTAAATTTATATTTTTACTTTCTTAATGAGTCTATTTTCAATAGAAAAAAATAAGAACATCATCTGAATTCTCGTACTAAGATATAATTAATTTTTAGTGTAGAAAGGTCAAAAATGTCAAATAGCAGAATAGGAATAAATTTGAAGAATTAACTGTACTTATTGGATAAACCAAAAATTCTGAAAATTATAGGGTAGGAAGATATTTGAGTCTAGTTTTAGAAAAATCAAGCAGATCTTAATTTAGAGTTCTGTAGCTCAAGATATAAATAATTTAGTGACTATAACTCAAGTGGATAGTTTTGTTATGAATAGTAAATAATAGTTTTGATATGTTTATGCCTTGATTATGGTTGTGTTGGTAGCTTAATTGTGTCATGTTAAGTGCCATTAAAAGTGTGTAAGTGAGTGTGCAAATGAGGGTGGCAAATGGCTAGTAAATAGACATTTTCTTGGCCACACGAGCAGAGACATGGCCGTGCGTCTCAGCCGTGTAAAGGACACAGGCCCAAGACACGGACGTGTGACTTTGCCATATGACTCCAAATTGTGCATGATGTCATAAATAGAGAGTTACATTGGCTGAGGACACGAGCATGTGTATGACCACACAGCCTACCTACACGAGCGTGTGACTCTCCAAAGTATGAAAATTTTCTAAGTGTAGTAAAAGTTCCAAAAGTTTTCTGTTTAGTCCTGAACCACTCCCAACGTATGTTTTGGGCCTCGTGGGCCCGTGTAAGGGACGATATGCATGTGATTGGAATAATTTAATTTGGTCTAAATTTTATGGCCCTGTTTGTATGAATGTTTATGTTTATATCCAATAATGCCTCGAACCCTGTCCCGGCATCGGATACGGGTAAAGGGTGTTTCATTTAGTGGTATCAGTGCTATGGTTTAGTCGATTCTTGGACTAACATAGCGTATGTGAGTCTATCTATACATGTCATATTACTACTCGTAATAGTGTGATATCTCTCGACTTTTATTTTCCAACCTATGATTTAAATCTCATAGGGTTGGGATTAATTTGATGAAACTTTAATTGTCTTTAATGGTTGCAATATAAATCTGAGTTATTTTACTGTTTTCTTTACAATGTATATCAGCAATCCCTAGACATAGCTGACTGTGTAGCATACCTTTAAATCAATCTAAATTCTAAAAATGATGGATTAGTTGGATCGTGGTTGAATGATATGAGCAAGTACTCGGTTGATACTAGTAGTAGATTCTAGACATAGAACAGTGCTTATACAAAAGGTAACAGTGTAGGGTGCTATCTTAAAGGCCTAAGAAACAGGCAAGGTAACTTGATGTTTCTACTCTTAGAAGAAGCAGGCCACTTTAGAACTCTTCTGGGTAGTAGGATAAGTAAATTCCTATTTATCCCGACCTTTCCACTCAACATTGCATAACCCTTATATTTGTTGTAGTAGCTTTGTCATAGCATTCTTAGTTGTTTATTTATTTGTTGTGTTATATTCGCGTAATTATTCTCATAATTTCCATTATATTTCTACTCTTGTTTTTCCATGGCATTTCAAAGTATTCCTTAATTAAACATATTGTATACATCATTATTCCTATTAATTTCCACTACATACATTGTAACACCCCTTACCCGTATTCAACGCCGAAATAGGATACGAGGCATTACCGTACTTATCACACGAACAAACATACATTTTTGAGCCACAAATTTTCGTCCGAATTAAAACTTTTTGTGTTTAATCATAAAGTCCCTAATACGAGCCTACGAGGCCCAAAACATGCTTTAGAAGTCGTTTGGAACTAAATTGAGAACTTTAGAAAATCTTACAAAACCTAGAAAAATTTTCCCTAAACAGGGCTCACACACTCGTGTGGACATGGGACACACCCGTGTCCTAAACCTGTGTAACTCTCTAATTGACACCCAAGAACAAATTGAATACACACAGCCAAGTTACATGCCTGTGTACTAGGTCGTGTGGTCAATTTATTTCATGACTTTTCATTAAATAGGTGCAGACTTCACACGCCCGGGACACATGCCTGTGTCCAAGGCCGTGGCCTTCACATGACTGAGACACGCAGTCGTGTCTCTACCCGTGTACTCAATATTGGGCATTCTGTTTTTCAAAAATTAAGGTGTAGGGGACACACAGTCTATACACAAGCCCGTGGGGCAATCCATGCATCGCACATGACCTAGACACACGCACGTGTGTCTATCCATGTGGACAAAAATAAGGTTATTTACCATGCTAATTTGCCACCCTTTAATGCACACACTTACACAACATAACATAGCACCAATCCAAGCATATACATACAACCAACATCCACAACCAAGACATCAACACATCATTCATGAAAGGCATCATTATAAAATATACTTATAGCCAATATTAGCCCATTTCCAATGGCCTTATACAAAATGAACTTTTAACAAATATAAGCCAACACATTTGGCCAACACATTTATGACACATAACAAAATAACCAAGTCCCCTATACATGCCATAACTCAAAATGTTGAATTCATTGGTACCAAAATAATTGTTCATAGTGTGATTGGATCTTTGACAATCTCCGAACCTCGAGCTAGCTTGGTGACACTATAAGACAAAGGAAAGGAAGCGGAGTAAGCTATATAGTTTAGTAAGTTCCTATGCAAATAATAAGCATCATAACCGCACAATTAACATACAATTAACATGAAAAAGATTAGCATGAACGTTATCAATATCTCATAGCCATAACTTACTCAATCACAATCCTACCAAGAGTTCATCACATATCGAGCTCATTACTCATGAGTTTTACGTGCATACTTTTACCAACTTGCAACATAACCATATCCTTTCACAACTTTGACATTTGCCTTTAACACCTGGAATATTACCGGTTACTCAAAAATCTTGCACATAAGTGCCATATATGTAGCCAAAGCTACCTCATATCTCATAATACATATGGGATCATTTTTGAGCCATTTATGGGCCTGCTCACACAAGTTGTCAGTCAAGACGTAGCTATACAGTGCTGCTCACACAAGCTGTCAGGTATCTGCAATACATACCGGACTACCCAGCCACTGGTAAGATGTACGAGACTAGCACCCAGATTACATAATCGCATATACGCATGGGTTCCTAGTGACATGTCACTCATATCCTATTCTATTCCTAAGGTTCAACCAGGATTTCTCGCTTGTCAAAATATTTTTAGAATACATCTAAAGAGTTAATCATAATTCATACAATATTAAAGAACTTAAAACATAAATATAACAATGCATTATTTACATACGAACTTACCTCGATACAAAAATAGTAGAATTGGACCTAATCGTCAAACACTTTGTTTTTCCCCTAATCTAGGTCCGAACCTCGTTTTTCTTGATCTATAATAACAAATTTGACTCATTTAATACTCACATTATTCAATTTAGCCCAAAAATCATATTATGGAGAAATTATATTTTTGCCCCTAATGTTTCACATTTTTACGATTTAGTCCTTAGGCTCGTAAAAAGAAATGTATTCAAGTTCTTCAAAACCCAAGCCTCGTCGAACCATTTTGATACTCATACCAACCCATATTTTTCATTTAATCACACTTTTACTACTTATTTTTGTAACTTTTACAAATAGGTCTTTTTCTACATTTCTATCAAAAATCACCTAGCAAAAGTTGTTTATCTTACATGTAACAGACATTTTGCACATTAGGAATCAAAATACACAATTATCTTTCATGGGTAAAAATTTAGAATTTGATTATTTCTTAAATTAGTGGTAGAAATAGATAGATAGGGTTACAATAACTTTAAAAATATAAAAAAAACATAAAAAATAGGGCAATAATGGACTTACAATCGAGCTTGGAAGATGAAAAAACCCTAAATATGTCTTCCTTAGAGCTATTTAGCCATGGGAGAAGAAGGTGGACAAGATTTTGGCTTTATTTTGCTTATTAATTCATTTATTAACCAAATGACCAAAATGCCCCTGACTTAAAACATAAAAATTCTCTTACTTCATGTCCATTTTTCTCCACTAACTTAACAAATGATATAATTACCATCTAAGAACCTTCAATGTAAAATTTCATAGTAATTAGAAAACTCTAGCTTTTAGAACACACATTTTGCATCTATTACAATTTAGACCTTTTAGCTAAATTGAGTGCCCAATCGATAAAATTTTCGAACGAAATTTTCACGAAATCATCCCATAAAACTGTAGACCATAAAGATATAATAAAACTAAATCTTTCTATGTCAAATTCATGGTCCCGAAACCACTAGTACGATTGGACCCAAAATCGGACTGTTACAACTCTCCCCCCTTTAGGGACTTTTGTCCCCAAAAATCTTACTATGAAATAGGTTCGGGTACCGTTTTCTCATAGTTTCCTTGAGTTCCCACGTAGCTTCTTTGGCCCCATGTCTTTGCCACAAAACTTTCACTAGGGCTTATTTTTCAACTGTTTAGCTTCTCGGGCTAAAATCTTGATCGGTTCTTCAACATAAGTCATATCAGGTCGAATCTCAATCTCTGTCAGAGAAATCACATGTGAGGGATGAGAACGATACCGTCGCAACATCGACACATGAAACACATTATGAATCCTTTCAAACTCTATCGGTAAAGCTAACTGATATGCCATTGGCCCTATTCTTTCAGTAACCTCATACGGCGCCAATGAAACGTGGACTTAACTTGCCTTTACGGCCAAATCTCAGAATCTTCTTCCATAGAGATACTTTCAGAAATACCTTGTCTCCAACTTGAAATTCAATTTCTTTCCTTTTCAAATCTGCGTATGCCTTTTGTTGATCTGAAGTGACTTTCAAACAGTCACAAAATACCTTTACTTTTTCTTCGGTCTCTCTAACCAAGTCAACCCTATGAATCTTTTTCTCACTAAGTTCTGTCCAATACAACAGAGTTCAACACTTGCAGTCATACAATGCCTCATACGATGCCATCTTTATACTCAATTGAAAACTGTTGTTATAAGCAAATTCGACTAAAGGTAGATATTTTTCCCAACTACCTTCGAACTCTAAAACACAATAGTGAAGCATATCTTCAAGAACCTGAATCGTCCTTTTAGATTGACCGTCAATTTGCGGATGAAAAGCGATACTAAAATTTAACTTCGTACCCAAAGCTTCTTGTAATTTTTTCCAAAATCTCAAAGTAAATCTCAGATCTCTATTCGAAATAATAGAAATAGGCACTCCGTGCAATCTCACAATTTCAACAATGTACAATTCAGCTAGCTTATCATGTGAGTAGTCAGCACGTACCGGAATAAAATGAGCCGATTTTGTCAATCTATCAAAAATAACCCAAACGTCATCTTTCTTTTTCGGAGTCAAAGGCAAACCCATTACGAAGTCTATCGTAATCCTATCCCATTTCCACACGGGTACCATCACTGGCTAAAGTAAACCCGAAGGTACTTAGTGTTCGGCTTTTACTTGTTGACAAATCAAACATCTCGAAACAAACTCCAAAATATCTCGTTTCATACCTGACCACCAGTACAATTTCTTTAAATCATTATACATCTTCATACTTCTTGGATGAACAGACAGACAACCACTGTGTGCCTCGTGTAAAATTTTCTGATTAAGTTCATCATTTTTTGGAACACATACTCTATCTCGGAACATCAAACAATCATCTGAACCGATCCGAAATTCTGAATCACTGTCCAATTCACACTGAGCTCTTTTAGCTTGCAATTCACTATCATTTTTCTGAGCTTCACAAATTTGCTGAAGAAATATCGATCTTGCTCTTACCTCAGCCAAAATTGAACTATCATTAGAGAAAGTCAATCTCGTACTCATAGTTCTCAAAGCAAATAAGGACTTCCTACTCAAAGCATCTACGACTACATTTGCCTTTCTCGGATGATAGTCAATCACTAGCTCATAATCCTTCAGTAACTCAAGCCATTTCCGTTGTCGCAAGTTCAGATCTTTCTGAGTCATCAAGTATTTTAAACTCTTATGATCAGTAAAGATATGGCATTTCTCACTATACAAATGATG
Source organism: Gossypium longicalyx (assembly GCA_025698465.1). Classification (NCBI taxonomy): domain Eukaryota; kingdom Viridiplantae; phylum Streptophyta; class Magnoliopsida; order Malvales; family Malvaceae; genus Gossypium; species Gossypium longicalyx. Next base: position 47,573,195 of record CM047005.1, on the reverse strand, counting down.
ATGCCAAATTTTCAAAGCAAAAATGATGGCGGCCAATTCCAAGTCGTGCATCGAATAATTCTTCTCATGTGGTTTCAACTGTCTTGAGGCATAAGCTATCACCTTGCCCTCTTGCATCAACACACATCCCAAGCCATTCAACGAAGCGTCACTATAAATTACAAATTCTTTTCCTGATTCAGGTTGTACTAAAACCGATGCCTCAGTCAAAAATGCTTTCAATTTCTCAAAACTTTGTTGACATTTTTTGGACCACTCAAATTTCACATCTTTTTGCAACAACTTGGTCATGGGAGTAGCAATCATCGAAAATCCTTTGACAAAACACCAGCATTAACCAGCTAAACCCAAAAAGCTTCTAACTTCAGATACATTCCTTAGCGGTTTCCACTCAATAAATGCTGAAATCTTACTTGGATTAACCCAAAAACCATCACCTGAAATGATATGTCCCAAAAATCTGACTTCTCGGAGCCAAAAATCACTTTCACTAAATTTAGCAAATAATTTCTTATCTCTCAACGTCTGCAGTACAGTTATCAACTGCTCAGAATGCTCGAACTCGTCTCGAGAATAGATCAAAAGATCATCGATGAACACAACCACAAACTTATCTAAATAAGGTCAAAAAATTTGATTCATCAAATCCATAAATACGGTAGAAGCATTAGTTAATCTAAAAGGCATAACAAGAAATTCGTAATGCCCATACCTTGTCCTAAAAGTAGTTTTCGGCACATCCGACTCTTTAACTCTCAACTGATAGAAGCCCAATCTCAAATCAATTTTCAAAAATATTGTTGCCCCTTTCAACTGATCAAACAAGTCATCAAATCTCAGCAAAGGATACCTATTCTTAATAGTCACCTTGTTAAGATGTCAGTAATCGATACAAAGTCTCATGGACCCGTCTTTCTTCTTTAGAAATAACACTGGAGCACCCCAGGGAGAAAAACTCGGTCTCGCAAAACCTTATCTGTCAACTCTTGCAACTGAACTTTCAATTCTTTTAACTCAGTTGGAGCCATTCTATACAGAGCAATTGATATCGATGAAGTTCCAGGTACTAAATCAATAGCAAACTTAACCTCTCTGATCGGTGGTAACCCAGGCAACTCCTCTGGAAACACATCCGGATATTCACAGACTACCAGCACTAATTCAATTTTCAATTCAGACATTTTTTTTATTCAACAAATAAGCAAGATAAGCTTCAAAACCTTACCTTATATACCTCTTAGCAGACTTAGACGAAATCACAATAGGCAGTTCACTTGATTCATCAATTTCGACCTGAATTACTTCACCATTTTCACATTTCAATTTAATAGTTTTCTATCTACAATTTACTATGGAATCATGTAGTGTCAACCAATTCATACCCAAAATAACATCAAATTCATAAAATGGCAACAACATTAAGTCAACCGAAAAATAGTGACCTCGAATCATCAAAGGACAATTCTTGCAAACCTTATCAACTAGCACATAGTTCCCTAAGGGGTTTGACACTTTAATCACAAACTCAGTAAACTTGATAGGAAAATTCTTACTAGATACCAAATTCACACAAACATAAGAATGAGTCGATCCAGGATCAATCAATGCAATAACATTAGTATCATAAAGAGAAAATGTACTAGTAATCACATCGGGAGATGACGCATCCTCACGAGCATGAATGGCATAAGCTCTAGCAGGTGCTCTGGCCTCAGATCTCACGGCTCTATCTTTCGTCCCACCTTTACCGCTAGTTCCATTCCTGGTATTTCTTGGTGGTCTACCTCTATTAGTAGTATTACTTGGCCTTTCACTCTGAAATTGTTCTTTCTCAGCCATCTCAGGGCAATCTCGGATAAAATGCTCTTCGGAACCACACTTGAAACAAGCTCAGTCATTCATCCTACACTCGTCAGGGTGTCATCTACCACAACACTGACATCCAGGTCTGTTAGTCCTAACATTACCCACGCTTGCCATTGAAGTAGCTTGAGACTTAGGACCCGAATATTGTTTCTCACGGTCTTTGTGTGAATACCTAGCTAAAACATTCGAACGAGAATACATTTATTTAGATTTCTTTGACTGAGATTGAAATGACTTAATCATAGGATTTTTTCTTGCATCTCTAGCCTCACTCTTGGCCTTTCTTTTCTCTTTGCTTAGTTCTTCGGTTTTGCAAGATCGTTCAACCAACACAACAAATTATTTTAGTTCCAAGATTCCAACTAATAGTCTGATGTCCTCATTCAGCCCATCTTCGAACCTTTTACACATAACAGCCTTGGAGGAAACACACTCTCTAGCATACTTACTAAGCCTGACAAATTCTCGCTCATATTTTGTCACTGATATTCGACCCTATTTCAGCTTAAGAAATTCTTTATGTTTTTGATTGATGAACTGCTGACTAATATATTTCTTTCAGAATTCCTCTTGAAAAAAATCCCATGTAACCCTCTCTCTCGATACCATAGATACTAGTGTCTTCCACCAGTGATATTGTAACACCCCTTACCCGTATACGATGCCGGAATAAGGTTTGAGGCATTACTGGACTTAAATGTACACCATTTCGTAAAATCAAGCCATAAAATTTCATTTAAATTAAAAACATTCCATTACATGCATAATGTCCCTTACACGAGCTACCGAGGCTCAAAACATGCATTAAAGGCAGTTTGGGACTAAGCTGAGAACTTTGGAAAGTTTTGGGAAAACTTACGAAAATTTTCATGAAACATGGTCACACACTCGTGTGGACACAGGGACACGCTCGTGTGTCTTCAACACGCCCGTGTCCTCAGGCCGTGTAACTCTCAGTTTATGATGTCAGCAAAACAAATTGAACCACACGGCCAGGCCACATGCCCGTGTGCTAGGCTGTGTCCTCCACACGGTTGAGACACATGGTCGTGTCTCTGCCTGTGTGGCTAACACTTACTCTATTTACCAAGCCCTTTTATGTTACCATTAATCTTTCACATCTATATACACACCAAGGACACATATCATGACATCATTTCAATGATTTAGCATCCCATATTAAGACACATTTAATTCATGGCCATGACCATTTAGATTGGTCATAAAACATTCATCATGCGCATAATTCATAATACCAACCATATAAAGCCAACAAGCATAATCACATCACAAGCATTAGAACATGGCATAGATAGATAGGTTTACAAACCATAATCACTATGAGCCACACCTCATGGCTATATATAAGTAACTCAATGAAAGCCAATACCTTTGGCTAATCATAATAATGGCTAACATAAAAACTAAGTCCCTGTACATGCCACTCACACAAAAACGCTTAACAAATATGGGTCACTACTTCAAAGGCAATGGCTTGATAGTGTGATGCTGCCTCCGACAATCTCCAACACCAAGCTAACCTATCAACACTAAAGAAAAGGAAAGGAAGGGAGTAAGCTTTATAGCTTGTAAGGCCGTATGAAAATAATAAGTAATTTATCAACTTGCTTTACAAGGTAATACAACCATATTTACACTTTTATTTATGTTTAGGTCAAGCTGTTTTCTCGAGTCACAGTTGTTAAATTATTTATATCTAGAGCTACGGAACTCCAAATTAACTTATGATAATTTTACATAAAACTAGACTCACATATCTTCTTACCATAAAATTTTCAAAATTTTTAGTTTGGCCAATTAGTACAGTTTATTCCTTAAATTTACCCTTTTTTGCTGTTCGATAGTCCCGAACCCTCTTCACTAAAAATTAATTATCTCACAATACGGGACTTAGATGATATTTTCGTTTAATTCTAAGCATATAAATTATACCCTATAATTATTTTTTTAAAATTTATAATGATTTTCCAAAATCGGGACAGGGGATTTCAAAATCATTCTGACTCAGTCTCGCAACAATTTAAATAATTCATAATATGAAACTCCTTTGCTTACACTGTTTCTTCTATGTGAAACTAGACTTATTAAGATTTAATTTCATATTTTATTCAGGCTCTATCTCAATTTCCATAATTTTTTGTGGATTTTCAAATCGGACTATGGCTACTGTCTAAAACTATTTTAGTGTAAATTTACGATACTAAGTTTATCACACCATATTAATTTATTTTCACCACAGTGGTAAAGATACATATTCATACATCATAAGTATAGAGCTATAATCACAAGGTCATCACAAAATCATTCTCATAGGTATGAATTACCTATTTACATCTTCACCAAATGTGCAACATAAACTGAAATCATTTCTCTTGAGCTTGGCATACATACCTGTGTTACTCAACATGTTTATATTCATTCCTTACTAATTATACAACATAAATTGAATTCAAATCTCATCAATTTCATGTAAGTACCTGTACCACTCACCACATGGTCATAAGTTCTCTCATTTCGATATAAACCATAAATCTCCCGTTGAACCATTTGGAATAATACAGGACATTCAATAGCCCCAAACATGGGATAAGATGCCGACGCCATGTCCCAAACATGGTCTTAGACTGGCTAACACATCAAAGTCGATGTCATGTCCCAGATAGGTCTTACACTTACTTTCATATATCGAGGCCGATGTCGTGTCCCAGACAGGTCTTACACTGGCTCTCATCTATCGGTGTCGATGCAATGTCTCAGACAGGTCTTACACTGACACACAACAAGCTGACGCCATGTCCTAGACAGGTCTCACACTAGCTTGTATATCTCGAGGCCGATGCATGTCCCAGACATGTCTTACACTAGCTCTCGTCTCAATGTCGATGCATGTCCCAGACATGTCTTACATTAGCACACATATCACCCAATGTCGTGGCATGAATATCCCAATCTATTCCTAAGGTTCAACCGGGAGTTATTACTATGTAAATTCTCATAATTTACATTCACAACACAAGTAAACAATTCAGAACATACTAATTGTACAATACATGGTAACATTATATCTGCATCATTTACATGCAACTTACTCATTTCAATGGAATATCATATTCCATCAAATTTCTAATGTATTCTATCATCATATGAGTGTTATTAACTTTTGACATCACTTTCTCATACATAATTCCATCAAATATAATTCAATACAATTATAGCAAAATAGATTTCAAATATATTAACAATAATATGGATAACATGCTTATTTAGTCACATAGACTTACCTCGAATGCAATTTTGGCTAAGTATTCTCTTTTTGTCCTTAACCATATAATTTCTCGATTTAAGCCCTAATCTCGATTTTTCTTGATCTAACATGATGAAATTCACTCATTTAATCACTAAATAAATTTGGACAATCAAAATTCACATTTTTGGCAAAATAACCATTTTGCCCCTAGGCTTTCACAAAATGACCATTTTACCCTTAGGCCCAGAAATCAATTTTTATCGAATTTCCGTATTAGCCAAGCCTAACCGACCATTTATTACTCTTATGACAACCCTAAATTTCCACTATTTCATACAATTACAACCTATTTTATAACTTTTACAAAATGCCCCTTTTAGGTGTTTTCCATGAAAATCACTTTACAAAAGTTGTTTATTTCAAAACCATAACTCATATTCTTCCATAAAATTTCAGTTAACAACACATATGCTTTTATGGCAAAACCCTAGACTCTCAACCATTTTGCAAAATAGTCCCCTCAATAGTTAGATTAAGCTTTAGGGGTCCCAAAAATGTAAAAATCATCAAGAAAAGTCATCAAAATCACTTACTTGCAAGAGGATAACCTAGATGAAATTTTAAAGCTTCAAAAAGCCCCTCTTTTCTGGTATTTTCGGTGGAGAAAGAGATGAGAAAAAGATGATATCATTCCCTCTTTATTTTATTTTATTTTTAGTCAATTTGGTTACCAAAATTCACCTAACCATTTTGACTATTTTAATTCCTTGTCTCATGGCCAGCCATCGCTCATTTAAAGGCCTATTTTCACTTTAAATACCCCAAAATTTGGTCCTCTAACTATTTGGTATATCTATCTAATAAAATAAGACTTTTTCCCTTTATGCGATTTAGTCATTTTTGGCGATTAAGCATGAAATCGCTAAAATTATTTCACCAAACTTTTCATGCACTTATATAATCATACTATTACACATAAAATAACATTAAAAATAATTTCTCCGGCCTCAGAATAGTGGTTTGAAACCACTGTTCCAACTAGGCCCAAAATCGGGCTGTTATAGATATGTTGTGTCTCTCAATAATGATATAGCAAATTTCAAGCATTCTTCAGGTGTACATGATAACTCATCAAATACCCTGATAGTATTCTCAAGCTAGAACTTGGCTCTCCTGGGGTCATCATCTATATTAGCCCTAAATTCCTCAACCCCTTGCTTTTAAATCTTATCAACGGAGGCTTATTCAGTCTTGCCAAATCCACACCCAAAGGAACCACGGGAATCGGTTGGGGATAAGGAGGGCGTGGAAGATGTTGAGCATTCGGATTTGTACGAACAAACTCCGAATACCACTCGTTCATCATGTGGAGGAAGGCTTCTCTAGCCCCTCCTCCCTAACTGACCGTGGGAGGTCTATTTTCAGATGACACTGCCCCTTGAGCGGGAGCCGATGCATTACTTTCTACATCATCAGCTACAGCTAGGCCGAGATCCATTTACTATATGAAAACACAATTTAAACTTGTCAAGAGTCATCACACTATCAAAGTTCATATATGGCATGTATAGCTAGACTCTTACACATGTTACGTTAGTCCGAGAATCGACTAAACCATAACTCTGATACCACTAAATGTAACACCCCTTACTCGTATTCAACGCCGGAACAGGATACGAGGCATTAGCATACTTATCACACGAACAAACATACATTTCCAAGCCATAAATTTTTGTCCAAATTAAAACTTTTTGTGTTCAATCATAAAGTCCCTAATACAAGCCTACGAGGCCCAAAACATGCTCTGAAAGTGGTTCAGGGCTAAACTGAGAATTTTAGAAAATCTTACAAAACATAGCCGTGTCTCTGCCCATGTACTCAATATTAGGCATTCTATTTTGCCAAAATTAGGGTACAGGGGACACGTGGTCTATTCACATGCCCATGGGGCAAGCTATGTGTCGTACACGGCCTAGACACACGCCCGTGTGTCTACTCGTGTAGACAAAAATAAGTCTATTTACCAAGCCATTTTGCCACCCTTTAATGCACACACCTAGACAACATAACATAGCACCTATCCAAGCATATACATACAACCAACATTCACAAACCTATCCAAGCATATACATACAACCAACATTCACAACCAAGACATCAACACATCATTCATGAAAGGCATCATTATAAAAATAAACTTATAGCTAATATTAGCCCATTTCCAATGGCCTTATAAAAAATGAACTTCTAACCAATATAAGCCAACACATTTGGCCAACACAATTATGACACGTAACAAAATAACCAAGTCCCCCATACATGCCATAACTCAAAATGTTGAATTCATTGGTACCAAAATAATTGTTGATAGTGTGATTGGATCTCCTACGATCTCCAAACCCCGAGCTAGCTTGGTGACACTATAAGACAAAGGAAAGGAATGGGAGTAAGCTATATAGCTTAGTAAGTTCCTATGCAAATAATAAGCATCATAACCACACAATTAACATACAATTAACATGAAAAAGATTAGCATAAACGTTACCAATTTCTCGTAGCCGTAACTTACTCAATCACAATCCTACCAAGAGTTCATCACATATCGAGCTCATTACTCATGAGTTTTAAGTATATACCTGTACCAACTCACAACACAACCTTATCCTTTCACAGCTTTGACATTCCCATTGAACACTAGGAATATTAACGGATACTCGAAAATGTTGCACATAAGTGCCATATATATAGCCGAAGCTACCTCATATCTCATAATACATATGGGATCACTTTCGAGCTATTTACGGGCCTGCTCACACAAGCTGTCAGTCAGGACATAGCTACACAGTGCTGCTCACACAAGCTGTTAGGTATCCACAACACATGCCGAACTACCCAGCAACTGGTAGGACATACAAGACCAACACCCGGATTACATAATCACATATATGCATGGGTTCTTAGTGATGTAACACCCCCTGTTAGCAAAATAAATGCTCTTTGATTGCCATGAGTTTCGAACCATGGACCTCCTTGCCAACTCTATGACGCCACCTTCCTGCCTCTTATGTGGCACTACTTTGCCACTAGACCACAAGGCTTTTTGTGGCACAATTCCTCTAACAATATTCTTAAGGCCTACCTACTACACCCAGGGTTTGATTCACCTTAAACCAAAATTTCTACTAAAGTCCAGGTTTAAACCTAAAACTTCTCCAACACTTCTCAGCACACTTAACCACTAAAACAAGCCTTCATTAACGAAGTTTACATGCACAACAAAATATTATAAGCTGCCTTCAACCGCTCTCATGCTCAAGGCCCAACACTTCTAGGCCCAAATTCAGGGTGTTACAACTCTACCTCCCTTAAAGAAATTTCGTCCCCGAAATTTCCATCTAACCGGGTAGTCATGTAACATCTACCCCACTATGCTACCGCTGCACACTCTGATCCTAGTATCACTATCACACTTCAACTAGAACTTGAAACATCACATACATACAACACTTATTCACTGAATCAGACACATATTTATCACACATATATACAATTTATATATCCAAACATCACATCCACATAAAATAAATACCAAATTTAAATTAAGACCAATGTCTAAGGAAACCACAGTATTTCAATTTCTAAACAGACAAAAGTATTCAGAAGACTTACGGATTCGGCGCTGGAGACTCGATGTGCCACACTTTTTAAGAGAGATACTTCAAACAGACCACGTGGTTGAAAATAATTTTTTGAAATTCAAACTTTGAAAACCCAATCCACAGTCGAGTTGTTGCAACCCAGGCTCTGATACCACTAAATGTAACACCCCTTGTTAGCAAAATAAATGCTCTTTGATTGCCATGAGTTTCGAACCTTGGACCTCCTTGCCAACTCTATGACGCCACCTTCCTGCCTCTTATGTGGCATTACTTTGCCACTAGACCACAAGGCTTTTTGTGGCACAATTCCTCCAACAATATTTTTAAGGCCTACCTACTACACCCAGGGTTTGATTCTCCTTAAACCAAAATTTCTACTAAAGTCCAGGTTTGAACCTAAGACTTCACCAACACTTCTCAGCACACTTAACCACTAAAACAAGCCTTCATTAATGAAATTTACATGCACAAAAAAATATTATAAGCTGCCTTCAACCGCTCTCATGCTCAAGGCCCAAAACTTCTAGGCCCAAATTCAGGGTGTTACAAGTGACATGTCACTCGTATCCTATTCTATTCCTAAGCTTCAATCGGGATTTCTCGCTTGTCAAAAACTTTGTCGAATACTTCCAAAGAGTCAATTACAATTCATACAATATTAAAGCATTTAAAACATAAATATAACAATGCATTATTTACATACGAACTTACCTCGGTACAAAAATAGTAGAATTGGACCTAATCGTCAAACACTTTATTTTTTCCCCGATCTAGGTCCGAACCTCATTTTTCTTAATCTATAATAAAAAATTTGACTCATTTAATACTCACATTATTCAAATTATCCCAAAAATAATATTATGGAAAATTACTTTTTTGCCCCTAATGTTTCACATTTTTACGATTTAGTCCTTAGCCACGTAAAAAGAAATGTATTCAATTTCTTCAAAACCCAAGCCTAGCCAAACCATTTTCATACTCATACCAGCCCACTTTTTTCATTTAATCATACTTTTACTACTCATTTTTGTAACTTTTACAAATAGGTCCTTTTTGACATTTCCATTAAAAATCACCTAGCAAAAGTTTTTTATCTTACATCTAACATACATTTTCTACCATTAGGAATCAAAATACACAATTATCTATCATGGGTAAAAATTTAGACTTTGATTATTTCTTAAATTACTGGTAGAAATAGATAAATCGGGTTACAACGACTTCAAATATGTAAAGAACATAAAAAATGGGGCAAGAACAAACTTACAATCGAGCTTGGAAGATTAACAAACCCTATCTATGTCTTCCTTAGATATATTCAGCCATGGGAGAAAAAGATGGACAAGATTTTGGCTTTATTTTGCTTATTAATTCATTTATTAACCAAATGACCAAAATGCCCCTAACTTAAAACATAAAAATTCTCTTACTTCATGTCCATTTTTGTCTAGTAACTTAACAAATGGTCTATTTACCATTTAAGGACCTTCAATTTAAAATTTCATAGCAATTAGACACCTCTGGCTTCTAGAACACACATTTTACATCTATTGCAAGTTAGTCCTTTTAGCTAAATTGAGTGCCCAATTGATAAAATTTTCGATTGAAATTTTCACGAAATCATCCCATGAGATTGTAGACCATAAAAATATAATAAAAATAATTCTTTCTACGTGAAATTCGTGGTCTCGAAACCACTAGTTCGATTTGACCCAAAATTGGGTTGTTACATACATACCATAACTTTACCATTGTAACAACCCATTTCCAGTGAAATCAGAACAATGGTTTCAATACCATAAATGTAACAGCCTAATTTTGGGTTTAGTTGGAACAATGGTTTCGGGACCACAAATCTAACATATAAAAATTTATTTTTATTATATTTTTATGGTTTACAATTTTATGAAATGATTTTTTGAAAATTTCCTCTGAAAATTTTGACGTTTGGGCACTCAATTTAGTCAAAAGAACTAAATTGTAAAAAGTGAAAAAGTTGGGTTCTACATGCTAGAGGTGTCTAATTGCTATGAAAATTTAAATTGAAGGTATTTAAATGGTAATTAGACCATTGGTTAAGTTGTTGGACAAAAATGGACATGGTTATGTATGTTTCTAAAGTTTTTCATTAAGGGCATTTTAGTAATTTGGTAATTAAATGAATTAAAAAGCTAAATTAAAAGCCAATTTTTGCTCATCTTCTACCCCATGGAAAAATGTACCAAGAAAAAACCATGGCTAGGATTTTTCAAGCTTCCAAGCTCGATTGTAAGTCCGTTCTATCCCCTTTTTAATGATTTTTATGTTTTTGAAATCCTCGTAACATGATCTATCTATTTCTACCACTAATTTAAGAAATAATCAAGGTCTAAAATTTTACCCATGATGGATATTTTTGTGTTTTGATGTCTAATGGTAGGAAATGTATGTATGGTGTATGATAAACGACTTTTGCTAAATGATTTTCGATGAAAATGCCTAAAAGGACCTATTTGTAAAAAGTTGTAAAATGGGTGTTAAAATGTGAATAAAAGAAAAATGTGGGCTGATATAAGCATGTATAAGATTTAGCTAGGCATGCTTATTGAAGAAATTTAGTACATTTCATTTTACGAGTCTAGGGACTAAAATGTAAAAATGTAAAACTTTAAGGGTAAAAATGTAAATTTTGCCATAATGTGATTTTGGGCTGATTTGAATAGTATAATGATGAAATAAGTTAAATGCGATATTATAGATCAAGAAAAACGAGGTTTGAAATTAGAACGGGGAAAAACGAGTATTTGACGGTTAGGTCCTTTTCGCCATTTTTATGCCAAGGTAAGTTCGTATGTTTAATAAGGATTAAATTATATATGTATAAATGCTTAATTTATATAATTGTGGTAAATGTTATATTATTGAAATGAAATGTGAATGCTATTGAGTACGATATTACGGAAATGATCGACAGAGATTCGATACAGCGAAAGTCTCGGTTGAACCTTAGGAATAGATAGGATACTGGTGTCATGACATTAGGGTTACTGAGATTAAGTGTAAGACCATATCTGATATTTGGCATCGATATGATACTTCGTGTAAGACCATATCTGGGCTATTGGCATCGATACGAGATTACATGTAAGACCATATCTAGGATATGGCATTGGTACGATACTATGTGTACGAGATTCCCGAGTATCCTTTAGTATTCCAAGTGGTTCAATGGGTAATTTAATGGGTGTGTCAAAGAAGAGAAAGATCATGTAAGTAATACGAATTTGTACAGGTATGTACATAAAGTTTATAAGCATTTACTTCATGATATTATGAGTTCATGGTTTCCATGAGAATGTTTTTGAGAAAGCCTTGTGATTATTAATCTATACTTGTGATGTACGAATTATATGGTAAATTTGATTGGCGATCGTTTAATTGGCTTCCGAGCCAAATTGAGTTATGATCTAGCATGCTTGATTCACACAAATTGTGATTTATCGGATATGAGAAAAAGGAAAATTGGCATAATTGCCTATTAAAATGATAATGAGAAAATATGGGCTTTAAACAATTGAAAGATGTGAGAATATATGCTTGAAAAGTGAACACTCATAATTAATGTGCATGTTTATTATGAGGTTTGAAATGATTGGTTGATTGTGGTAAATAGTTATAATGGAGAGATTTCGGTTATTAGGCTAATGTCAAGACATGTTAAATTATGCTTGCAAATTGATAGGACAAACAATGTGACTAAATAAGTTATAACTGTAAGTTTTAATGCAATTTATATTATCTTGTGTTTATATTGTTGGACTTGGTAAATGATTGGTAGGACTGTTTATTATGTTCATACGGACTTACTAAGCTATATAGCTTACCCCCCTTCCTTTCTCATGTTTTATAGTGCCCTCAAGCTAGCTCAAGTTGGAGATCGCCAGAGATCCTATCACACTATAAAGCTATCGTTTTGGGTATTGATGAATTTAAGTATTTTGAGTTATGACATGTATAGGGACTTGGTCACTTTGTTATATGCATCATATGATTTTAGTCAATGTAATGGCTGGTAATCGTCAAAGGCTTGTTTTGCTATTTGGCCATGTAAGTTGGCTTATATTGGCTAACATGGTTATAAGCCTAAGTATATTCATATATGTGTCAATGTCTATGGTGATATGATCATGATATGCTTGGTGAATGTGAAATGTTTAGAAATGTGACCTATTAATGAGATGAAGAATTTGTGTATAATTTGGTAACTAGAAAGTATTTGAATGAAGCCTAATGAATGTGAAATTTGTATGTTTGATTTAGGGCTTAAATAATGTAGTGAGTATGTTAGATAAAGACATTGAGTTTATATGTTTCAACCATGAATGTGGATGTTTTGGTTGCCTAAGTAAGTATTGTTTTATGCCTTTTAATTGGGGTAAGTGTATGTGTGAATAAGGGTGACAAATGGCTTGGTAAATAGCCTTATTTTTGTCCACACGGGTATACACAGAGGCATGTGTCTAGGTCGTGTGTGACACACGGTCAGCCCCATAGGCATGTGATCCGGCTGTGTGTCCCTTGCACCTAAATTGTTGCAAAACAGAATGCTTAGTATCGAGCACACGAGTATGAGACATGGCCGTGTGAAGGACACGGCCTCTAGACACAGGCTTGTGCCATGGCTGTGTGACTTCAATTTGCTCTTGGGTGACAAACAGAGAGTTACACGGGTTAGGGACATAGGTGTGTGTGACCACACGACTTGCCCACACGGGCGTGTGACCCCTGTTTTAGCAAAAATTTTCTAAGTGTCGTAAAAATTTCTAAGGTTCTCGGTTTAGTCCTGAACCGCTTCCAATGCATGTTTTGGGCCTTGTAGGCTTGTATTAGGGACCTTATGATTAAATGTAGAAAGTTTGAATTTTATGCCAAATTTTATGGCTTGGAAGTGTATGTTTGCTTGTGCTTAAGTCCGATAATGCCTTGTACCCTATTCCGACGTTGAATACGGGTTAGGGGTGTTACAATAAATCTAACGTAAAAATATTTATTTTAATATTATTTTAATGTCTACGATATGTTAATAGTGCCATATAAAAAATTCGTTAAGAAATTTTGACGTTTGCATGCCTAATTAAGTAAAAAATCGTAAAATGTGCAAAAGTATAGTTCTATTAGCTAAAGGTATTAAATTGCTATCAATTTTTATTATGAGTGGCTTAAATGGTAATTAAACCATTTGATTAATTGGTCGACATTTATTGGCATAAAATGAAGTAATTATAAGGTAAATTAATAATGTTAATTATGTAATTTAATAAATAAAAGAAAATTAAAACAAATTAAGGATGGTACCATCTTCTAACTTCGCTTCTTCCAATGAAAAAAAGAATAAAAACCTTCCATTTTTGCACCTTGAATGTTCAGTCACCTATATCTTGCATGTAAGTATGTTTTTGTCCCTTTTTTTTAATGATTTTTACGTTTTCGGGATCGTTTTAGATTAATCTAGCTAGCCCAAGGACTAATTTGAAATTTTTTTAAAAGATTAAGGTTTTTCCATGAACATGTTTGCATGGTATTTGAAGTTTAATGAAATATTATGAGTCATTGTTGATAAATAGACAAGTTTTATAAAGTGATTTTTGATGAAAATATCAATTAGGGATTTATTTGTAAAAAAAGTAAAAGTACATAGTGAAATTTTGAAATAATGATTTGTATGAGTTCATATGTGTACATAATAAATTCAGATAGCATGGGTTAGGGATGAAATTGCATAAATTTTCATTTACGAGCTTAAGGAGTAAATTGTAAATAAGTTAAAATTTTAGGGGTAAAAATGTAAATTTGTAAAAGTATGAATTTTGGATTAATTTGAATAGTGTGTAAATTAAATAGATTGAATTTCCTTATTTAGATCAAGATAGACCTCATACGGATTTAGATCGGGTAAAGCTAAAGCTTCGGATTAGTCGACTCTGTTTCTATACCTTAATCGTCGAGGTAAGTTCATATGATTAAATACCGCTTTACTGTTATTATAAACGATATGTTAATATGTTAAATGTTATGTAAATTGAATGGTAAAAATCCAACGATGCCATGATGTCTATCGAGCCCTGTTTGAAACTTAGGAATTCGTAGGTTACAAATGACATGTCATTAGGGTTTTCATGTTTCGGGTGCTGGTCTTAAATGTTCTACGGATGGCTAAGGTCTTGCATTTGTTGTGGATACTCCACAACTTGTCTGAGCAGCATCATGTAGCTTACATTCCTAACCACAACTCATGTCAACGGCCCATTTCACAATTCATATGAGCAATGATGTAAAGGAAAGGAAAGGTTACAATATATGTTTAGCATATTTCGTGTAAGCTATCCCGCATATCCGATGATATTCTAAACAGTTCAACAGGTATGAAACAAAAAGAAATGGTAAGTGTTCAAAATCAACCGTGACATGTATGAAGAGTAAAGTAATGGTAAGTTTCATTGGAAGTATATTATGTTAAGAAAATTGATGATTTCAAATGAATTATGTTCATTTATAAAGGCTTATCTATGTTAAGTTCATGTGATTCATATTGAATATGCTAACCTATGTTGTTGGTGGTACTTAGGCTTGTGCCAAGCTTGTGGTTGGATTTTATAATTCTTATTCTTAATGTTTATTAATGAAATGGTAAAATATGTTTTGTGTTTTACAAACTTACTAAGCATTATGTGCTTACATGGTTTTCTTTCCTATGATTTTTAGATAATTGGAAGCTCGTTCAGTTTGGAAGCTATTCGGAGGCCTATCACACTATCCCATGATTATATCAGTAGATTTTGATGTTTTGGTCTAAGTTATAATGGCATGTATAGATGAACTTTTTTTTAATGTCTAGTTGATGTTGTGGCATGTAAATGTTGCTTTGAAATTGTGGTACTTATGGTACTTTAAAGCCTTGATGGTTGGTGTTGACATGGACAAGTTGATGTATGTTTCGAATGACCAATTTGGTTTGTGATGGTGAAGTTTGATGTGTGTCAATTGTGGCATGTTTTGGTATGTAAATAGGTTAGCTGTGAATGGTTGATGAATGGTTAAGTAAGCACATGTTTAGATATGTTTGATGTTTGATGATTGAGGTTCCTTATTGGCATATTAGTTGGATGTATTTTGGATCTTTGAATGGGTCTTTTATATAGGTTTTGGGCATGTTTTAAAGTCTTGATCATGTGTGCAAATGTACATAGGTATATGTTGAGATGGGTGAATGAAATGGCTTGTTTTTGGCCTATTTCTTGTCCACACGACTTAAGGCACGAGCGTGTGTCTCAGTAGCGTGTGACACATAGCCATGCGACATGGCCATGTGTTTCCTGTAGGTTTTTACGGTTGCATTTCGAAAGTTAAACGGCCTAGCACATAGCCTAGCACACGGGCCTGTGGCTTGGCCATGTTACCCAAGTTAGAGAGTTACACGGGCACGAATACGGGCTAAGACATGACCATGTGTCCCTATTTCGATTGTTACATGGCCTGAGATAACGGCATGTGTCTCAGTCGTGTGAGTCACACAGCCTGGTCACACGACCGTGTGACCCCTATAGTATGAAATTTTCTACCTTTTTACTTAATGTTTCAAATGTTTCCATTTTAGTCTTGAATTGTTTCTAAAATGTTTCAAATGCTCCAAGGGCTCGAATAAGGGAAAATATGCTTGTGTTTGAATTAATTATGATATGATTTATGAAATGTTTGGAAATGAATGTATTTAAGTTTTTCTTTTACGGTAATGCTCTGTAACCCTATTCTGGCGACAGATACGGGTTAGGGGTGTTACAATCGTAGCATTAATCACATTTTATTATAATAACTTAACCACTTTAGTGCCTCAATCCGATCTTCATGGTAATGATACTTACTCATCACTTTTTTACTTAATCTGACTTGTATACTTGCATAATTCACATATCATATTCACACGTGACAAGTTTTTGGTGCCTTGTAACAACCTGGAATTCAGTGGTGCCAGAAAGTGTGGTTTTGGAACCTCATTTTCGAAAACCAATCTTGTAAATATTTTTATTAAATATTTACAGAGTTATGTTAGATGTAAGCTGAATTTCAGTTAGGAAATTTTATTGAATTAGAGCTTAATTAGCATACAGGGACAAAATCGTGTAAGTGATAAAAGTGTGAATTGTTATTAAATTGTAAGGTGGTATATGGAAAAGGGACTTTTAAAACAATTAGACCGTTGATTGATAACATCGAATGGTAGCATAGTTTAATTGTTAAAAATGTTGTAAAATTTTAAGTTATAATGATTAATTAAAATGAAACATATAAGTAAAATTAAAACAAGTAAGTGGATGGAAAGAGAAAGCAAAATTCTTTCATCCAATAAGCAATTTGAAGCTAAAGGAGAAGAAGAAGACGAACAACCAAGGGGTTTTGGTTTTTAAGCTCAATTTGGTTGGCTCAATTTAGTCATTTTCTTGTAATTTTATATTTTCGAAATCCTGGGAGCTTAAGCTAGTTGACCCATGTTGTAATTTTTGGTACCGTTAAGGTTTGATGAAGTTGTCATTGTTAGATAGTTGAAGCTTTTCGTAATATCTTGATAGATTTTAAGTTTATTATTGAAAAAGGACTAAATTATAAAGGCAGTTGTTGATTTTGTACAATAGGGACTGAAATGAAGAAAGCACGAAATTTTTGGTGTAAATGAGAAATAGGAAGTTGAATTAGGCCTAGAGTGAAATTAGTATAAAAATTGGAGTTTAAACTTGAAAGTTATGTTAGTCTCAGTTTTAGTAACTAAATTGAATAAAATGCAAAAGTAGCATAAATTAGAAATTGAATATGAAAATGACTTATATAGATAATTTTATGTGTTGTTTCTAATTTGTAGCTAACGTTGACCCGAATTCCTTGAAAAAGGAAGGAAAAGACAAAGTTGTCGACGAATAACTGAGAGTTTACAATCCGAACTAACTTGTAAATTGTTGTATTTTGAATTATTTATGCATGGTAAGAATGTAAGATGATTTGAATTGGTTGATAAGTATGGGGACTACATGGAATATTTATGAAATTTTGAAATTGAGTATATATTGGGATGATTTATTGCTGCCAAATGTTGAATAAATGTATATAAGATGAAAATAAATGTGAATTGAGATATTGATTGATGATGAAATATGAAATAAAAACTCTATTAACTTTTCAGGTAGAGTCGGATATAGTTGGCATACCATAGAATAGAAAGAGTTCAGGGTTACTTCGACCACTAGTCAATGAGGCACTAAGTGCCAATTTGCTTTAGTTTAACCGATGACACACTAGGTGTCAAACTTGTTGATAGTGTTGGGTTCAACTATTTGCTTCGGATTTATCTGATGAGACTCTAGGTGCCAAACTGGTGTGTTGGTTGGATCCGTGTATCTGTCTGAGTCCAAGTCATGTTAATAGGGAGTTAAAAGATAAAAAAATGAAAGGTTTATGATTGAAATGTTGATCTTGAATAAGCCCTCAAAATCCATATGATTGGAAAGAAACTATATGAAATGTAATTGTTGTTACTGAAATGGCAAAAAAGATATGAAATAGAAATGAAATGTGGAATGGATTATTCAATTGTGAAATTAGTTGGAACCTTAATAGAAATGTTCATTGAAATTATGGATATGGAAATTAAGATATCAAATGATATGTGAATTGGATTTTCATTTAAATATATTATCAATATATGTTAGATGAACATAGAATATATGTGAAATTGCTTTAATAGCATGTTAATTGCATATTACCATTTAAAATTATCTATGATTTGTTTAACATTTGGAGTATAGAAATAACACTGAGTTATACTCAGCGTACAGTTTCTTTTCTGTGCGCAGGTTAGGTACTTATTGATTAGATCGTCGACTCAGCATCCAGGGGCAATCCCGAACTCAAGTGTTGGTGAATGGTCCTTTTTGTTCATGGCATGTACTTACAGTGTTTAATGCTTACTGTAACCCCCTAAACCCAGCCTAGACATTATGGCCAAATCTCGAAGATCACATTGGCCAAGTTGTTGATGCAGAAAATCATTTTCATTATTTCGTCTTAATAATCGTCCTTATTTTGAAAATGTCATTTTATTTAAAAATCCAAATATCGTCTATAAATTTTCTTTTGAAAGATTTTTTCGAAATTGTCTATCTTTAGAAAAGCTTAAGTGTTGATAGTTTTCAGAAAACATTATTTTCAAAGTAAATGTTGCAGTGAAAAATAACATAACTAAAACTCATTTTGTTATTTTGAAATCATAGGTTAAATATGTTTATATACATCGTAAAATACTAATTTGTTGAATAGGTAGTGTCAAGTTTTGAAAATAGGGTACTGAGTTTGAAAACACCATTACTGAGTTGAGTTTGACATTATTATGAAAAATTCATCATTAATTACAAAATTCATAAATCCTCTTAGGTAATAGTTTAAAACTTAAAACATGCAAAACAATTAATAAAAAAACAAAATCCAACATCCAAAAGAAAGTCCCGAACCAAAGTCCACAAAAATAAAAATACATCCCAAAATATATCAAGTACCAAATAATATAGTTTTTTTTTTGAAAATGTCCGAGTGCTCCTCCGTAAGTCGAGCCTATCCTAACACCGATTATTATTTGAAAGGTCTGAACAAAAAGGAGTGAGCTTAAAAATCCCAGTGTGGGTTTCAAATCATATTAACAGAAACTATCACATAAAGCATCAATTTAAACAGATCATACACATACAAAATATTAGTCACATAATCACATTTGTCATAATGCATAATGACAATGTCAATGAGACACTTTTTTTAGAAATAGTGTAATTTTTTTATAAAATAGTTTCTACCCATCTCCGCTACACACCATAATAAGTTCCCTAAAACTCGTCCATCTAATAACACACCAATAATGTGGACAAGCCACCAAATATTGCAATCAAGCTGCCAAAAATAGAATATTGTGATTGAGCCACCGAATGATTGCAAATATACTATCAGATACAGAATATTGTGGTCAAGCCACTAGAAATTGCAGATATACTACCAAATGCTTCCTCCGTACACATTATCCCAACCCTATGCATGTGATATGGCATACAAAATAAATTTTACAGTAGGCATGCTTTACATGCGAATCAAATTTATTTTTGGTTTAACACAGTTGCATGCTTAACATGCAAAATAGAATCAGATTTATTGCATGCTTAACATGTGAATCATAAGTAGAACAATAACATGCTTAACATGTGAATTGTAATTAGAATATTCATAATCACTTGTGAATCAGGATATTAATGTAGCAATATCATGTTTACAATACATGCATTATCCAAAATCAGATATCATGAGTGTTAGGAAATCACACATCAACATTTATAACAAAAAAATCACACAATCATATTTTTCATTACAAACCTGAAGTTTTGGAAACACTTACTTGAAATCTTTGCATATTAGATATGCTTCGCACCCCTTGCGTTCCTACTACCACGTTAGATATGTGACCATCTTTATAGAACACTCCAAATTGATTTGGTGTTTTACCAACTAGTCTTTTCCCAAAATGAGATCGAATTAATTCAAGGGTAATTCCATCAAGTCTGCCAGAAATACCTCCCCTAGAATCTCTAATGGGCACCGGTTAAAAACTTTATTAGCACAAATAGATTGTCCTAATGGACTAAGTACGGTCTCATTACTAATAGTATCCTCTACTTCAACTCTCAGTTTCTCCACCATTAAGCATGAAACATAAGAATAGGTTGATCCAATGTCAATCAAAGCAAAATACGGTACAAAATTAACAATAAAGATACTTGCTATGACGTTGACAATGTCACAGTCTTTTCTATGTCTAGCTGTATAGACCAGTGCAGGTTGTCTAGCATCAGCTTGGTGAGCACCGTGACCCTCAGCTCTCTACCTTTGTCCAACATTACCACCCCTATTCAAACCTTTACCTCTATGAGGCTAGTGTCCAACTCTTTGGTTTTGAGCTCAACTCTGATTCGGTGCTTGCATATGTTCATTTCAGAGTGGACAATCCTTGATTTTTTGATCCAAGGATCCATATCTAAGGATGCACCCAAGCTCCTCCAGCACTCACTTGGATGCCTTTTGCCACAAGTAGCACAGTATTAGGCTTTCACACCATCAGTAGTACCAGCAAAATTCTACCTAGGTCAGTCATCTCGGGTTCGCTTAGTAGGTCACGGAGCTTGAATATTAGGATCGATATCTTTTTTTGCAAGAATTCTAGCTATGTCTCTTTTTTTTAGTTCCAAGCGCTTCACTTCCTCCACTATTTTTGTTTTCACCACAAATGTTTGAAAACCCTTTCCTGATGAGGGGCCATTAGCACCATCAGTTCATATCGCAGCTCGTTCTTGAATTTAACTTACCTATCTTACTCAGTCACAACCATCCCCTGGGCGTAGTGACTTAATCACAAAAACCTGGCCTCATACTTGGCCACAGATTTGTCCCCTTATTTGAGCTCAAAGAACTCTAGTCTACAGGCCTTGATGTAATGCTTACCCACATATTTGTTCTGGAAAGCCTCTAGAAAATACTCCCAGGTTAGTTTCTTAGTCTGGGTGCCTCTCTTAATGGCTTTCCAGCAGCGATAAGCCTCATCCCTCAATAGCGATACTATACCCTTCAATTTTTGTTCTAGGTTACACTCCATGTCATCTAGATTTCTTTCCATAGCCTCTAACCAGTATTCTGCTACGATGGGGGTCGTCTTAGAAATGCCCCTAAACAATTCAACTCTGCTTAATTAGAGCCACTCTGCAATAGTCCTACAGTTTCCAAATCCACCTTGGGTTCCAACTACATGCTGCAACACCCTAAGCATGGCCTGTGACACAGCATAATTAGGAGGCTCCTAATGGTCCTATTCAATAGTGTGTGTATCTTCAACCTGGTCAACCACTGGCTTAGGCTCAGCCAAAGGTTCAGGTGCTCGCACTCCTAACACAGATGAATCAATTTGGGTTCCTTAACCTAGCTCTCTACAAACTCTTATACCTCGAGTACGAATACCTCAGTACTTATCTTTTGTTATCGGATTCTTACATTTTATGTTGCTTTATCTGACAATTAGAAATGAGCTTCCATTATCAATTCAAAATGTTTTTAGTTTTAAAAGTTTGTAACTCTAGTACCAGTATCTATAGTTTTCAAAATCTAGAGTTTCATAATCTATAATATTTTATAATTTCACAATAAGAATTCAATAAGGCAGAAGTACTTATCTGGGCCAACTTCGGAGTCTTGGATTTTTAAAATAAAATCAAAACTTTATTTAAAATAAGCTTTAATCAAGGCATGGATTTTTCCCAAAAATACCCTTTTTCACAAACATGCATGCATTTTCGAAAATAAACCACAGTTTGGGTTTTTAAACCGGGCTTTGATACCACTAAATTTAATCCCCTAAACACGGCCTAAACATTATGGCAAAATCTCGAAGATCGCATTAGCCAATTTTTTTTGCGTAGAAGATCATTTTCACTATTCCCTATTAATATCGTCTTTATTTTTAAAACATCATTTTATTTAAAGAAAAGCCAAATATCGTCTATAAATTTCCTTTTGAAAGATTTTGTCGAAAACGTCTATCTTTAGAAAAACTCAAGGATTGATAGTTTTTAGAAAACATTATTTTCATAGTAAATGTTGGAGTAAAAAATAACATAATTAAAACTCATTTTGTCATTTTGAAACCATAGGTTAAATATGTGTCAAGTTTTGAAAATGAGGTATTGAGTTTGAAAACACCATTACTGAGTTGGGTTTGACATTATTATGAAAAATTCGTCATTAATTACCAAATTCATAAATCCTCTTAGATGATAGTTTAAAACTTAAAACATGCAAAACAATTTTTAAAAAAACCTAAAATACAACTTCCAAAAGAAAGTTCCAAACCAAAGTCCACAAAAATAAATATACATCCCAAAATATATCAAGTACCAAATAATATAGTTTTTCTAAAAATGTCCGAGTGCTACTCCGTAAGCCGAACCCATCCTAACCTCAATTATTATTTGAAAGGTCAGAATAGAAAAAGGGTGAGCTTAAAAAGACCTGTGTGGGATTCAAATCATATTAATAGAAATTATCACATAAAGAATCAATTTAAACAGATCATATACATATAAAATATTCAGTCACATAATCACATTTATCAGAATGCATAATGACAATGTTAATGCGACACTTTTTCAAAAACAGTGTAGATTTTTTAGAAAATAATTTCTACCCATCTCCGCTACACACCATAATAAGTTCCCCATAACTTGTCCATCCAATAATACACCAATAATATAGACAAGCCACCAGATATTGCAGTTGAGCTGCCAGAAACAAAATATTGTGTCGAGCCACTAGATAATTACATATTTACTGCCAAATACTGAATATTATGGTCAAGCTGCCAGAAATTATAGATATCCTACCAAATACTTCTTCCATACCCATTATCCCAACCTCATGCATGTGATATGGCATACATAATAGGTTTTACAGTAGGCATGCTTTACAAGTGAATCAGAATTATTTTTGGTTTAACACGTGGCATGCTTAACATGCGAATCAGAATCAAACTTATGGCATGCTTAACATGCGAATCATAGGCAGAACAATAGCATGCTTAACATGAGAATCATAATCAAAATATTCATAATCACTTGTGAATCAGAATATTAATGTAGCAATATCATGTTAACAATGCATGTATTATCCAAAATCGTCATATATCACATATCATGAGTGTTAGGAAATCACACATCAATATTTATTACAGAAAAATCACAGAGTCGCATATTTCATCACAGATCTAAAGTTTTGGAAACACTTAGTTGAAATCCTCCTTTCACAGATTTTACCAATACATACGAATGCTTTTATGTATTCTCCCCAATACACCTTTCAGAGATTTATTTAAACATTAATTTAATATTTCCTATATATAATTTTATCTCGATTAAATATAATATTAATTATTTTTATCAAAATAAAATCCCCACACTTGACTTTGCAAATCCGATCATGAGGATTCTGATTCCAACTTCTAGCAAAAGAGTTTGATTCTCGAGCCTCGTTAAACCATACGTATTAGAACGGGTTACTTAAGTAAATAATCCTTCAATATTATTATATGGTGGAATACTTATGTAATAATGGAGGAAAAATGACTCAACACTTCCCACGGAATGTTGATTAGAGAGGAGGATTAGTCACTAAACAGAGAATAACATGATATAAAAATTAGTTAGAAAATAGGATGTGGAATAATCTTTTATGAACAAAAATCAGAATTAAGAGATTAAAGAAATTAATTACAAAAAGAGGAGGAGAAAAGAAGAAAATCGAGAATTTTTTGTGGTGGTTGACGATAGCAGTGCGGCAACAAAGGTGAGGCAGCAGTTCGGTCGTGGTGAGATGGAGGTTCGGTGGCCTTATGTAGTGGTGGAGTGGACAAATTAGAAGAAAATGGTTGATTTAGGTGGTAAAATGAAAGAAAAAGATAGAAATGGGGAGGAGTAAGGAGGAAGATGAAAAATTGAGTGGAGAAGAGTAAAGTGAAAAAAATAAAAATAAAATGTGTATGTCTAGGTGCATGGCTGTCCAAGGTAAGGTAGAGAAGAGAAAATGGTATGTTGAAGGAACAAAGGCATGAAAAGGGGATCATGGGAGTGAAAATGTAATAGCCCATTTTCAGTGAAATCAGAACATTGGGTTCAGGACCACAAATCCAATGTGAAAATATTTAGTTTATTATTTTAATTTCTATAGCATGTTAGTAGTATCGTATAAAAATTTTGTTAAGAAATTTTATCGTTTGCATGCTTAATTCGATAAAAAGGACTAATTTGCAAATGGTGCAAAACTTGAATTCTATAAGCTAAAGGGACCTAATGGCTATGCTATTAAATGGTTGAGTGTTTTATGTAGTAATTAAACCATTTTAATCATGACTGGACAAAGATAGACATTAAATGGATGAATTTTCAAGTACTAAACAAAGGTTAAAAATGTAATTTAATAAATAATTTAAGTAAAACAAAGAATAACAAAAGCTCTCATCTCTTGTGTCCATTTCGTTCATCGAAATTTTACTAAGAAAACTCTATGAATGAAGCTTGAAGGTTTGGCCAACATTCTTTGTGCATGTAAGTGTGTTTTTGTACCGTTTTTAATGATTTTTATGTTTTTGGGATTGTTGTAGCTTAATCTAGCTAGCCCTGTAACACCCCTAACCTGTATCCGCCGCCGAAATAGGGTTATCATGCATTACCAGAGTTTTCAAATCAAACGGACATAAATTTCAAATCATATCAACAAACATATTAAAAACAATTCAAAACATTCATATTGTCCCTTATATGAGCCCTCGAGGCCTTAAATACGCATTAGAAACAAGTCGGTACTAAATTAGAAACTCGGAGAATTTTTCACAAAACAATGAAAATTTTCAACACTGTTGGGGTCACACGGCCAAGAGACACGCCCGTGCCTTAGGCTGTGTGGGCATTCGAAGTAAGGACAGACGGCTGTGCCCGTTCCCATGTAACACACTGACTTGGATCATACGGCCAAGCTACATGTCCATGTGCCAGGCTGTGTACCCTTCGAAATAACCTCACATGCCCGTGTGCCATGTAACAACCCGTTTTTAGTCAAATCAAAATAGTGGTTTTGGGACCACAAATCTAAGGTTGAAATATTTATTTTATTATTATTTTGAGGTCTACAGCATGATAGTATGATTGTATGAAAATTTCGTTAAGAAATTTTATTGTTTGAATGGTTAATTTGATAAAAAGGACTAAATCACGTAAAGTATAAAAGTTGAGTTCTATTAGCTAAAGGTGTCTAATAGCTATAGAACTTTAAAATAGAAGTCCTTATATGGTAATTAGCCCATTAATGAGTTATTGGATGATAATGTCTTGGTATTTTGTGTAATTATTAATGTTTTTAGGGGTTAATTAAGTAAATTAGTGAATAAAGATAAAATAAATAAAACAATTAAAGTTGTCATCTTTAATTTTGTTTCTTCAATCGATTGTGAAGAAGAAGAAAGCCATTGTTGTCTTTAACATTTGGCCAAGCTTCCATTGTCCATATAGGTATGGTTTTTGTCCCATTTTTGATGATTTCTATATTTTCGGAATCGTTGTAGCTTAATCTAGCTAGCCCAGGGAATAATTTGCAAAACGGTTAAAGGTTTAGAATTTACTATTGATGAATATGTGTGTATTTTGATGTTTGATGATAGAAAATGAATAGTTGTTATTAGATAAACAACATTTGTTAAGTGATTTTTGATAAAATTGTCAATTAGGAATTAAATTGAGAAATGTGGCAAACTGTGTGCTAAATGTATGAAATAATGAAAAATATGGCCTGCTATGAGTATAGGTGAAATTTGGCTAGCATGGGTGTGGACTTAATTGCATGAATTTATATTTTTATGAGGTAGGGACTAAATTGTAATGAAGTTGAAATATTAGGAGTAAAAGTATAAAATTTCCATAATATGAATTTTTGGATTGAATTAAATAGAATGTACTTTGAATAAGTTAAATTTGATTATATATATATCAAGAAAAGAGAAGTTCAGAATTAGATTGGAGGAAAACAAAATAGTTGATTGATAGCTCGATTCTCTCCATATAAATCTGAGGTAAGTTCGTATGTTAATAAGCATTAATGTAATTATGTTTTAAATGCTTTATAATTGTATTGTTGATGAATATGATTTTATGGAAATGTTCGACGAAGATTTGGTGACGTTTGAAAGGCTGGTTGAACCTTAGGAATAGATAGGATACAAATGACATGTCATTAAGGGTTATTGTGTTTGGGTGCTGGTACGTACGTTCTACCAGTGGTTGAGTTTTTCGGCATGTGTTGCAAATTCTCATCAGCTTGTGTGAGCAGCACTGTGTAGCTACATCTTGACCGTCAACTTGTGTAAGCAGACCTAGTGATAGCTCGAGATGAGCATTCGCTTATGATATATAAGATTGAGATGGTTTCGATCATGTATAGGCACTTAGGGTGCGAGATTCCTGAGTATCTAATATTATTCCAAATGGTTTAATGGGTATATGATGACATGAAAGGGTAAGAGATTAATACGTATTAGTACAGGTACGTACGTAAACCATATATGCATTGAATCCATGAAATTTATGACTTTCATGATTTACTATGTGGATGAATATATGTTAGCCTTATGATCAAGTTCAGTTGTAGTATATTATGTTTAAATTACTTAATTTGTGAATGAATGGTAAGTTATACTTATTAGCAATATGAGCTTACTAAGCTTTATAGCTTACTCTATTTACTTTTCTGTGTTTTATAGTGATTTTGAAGCTTGCTCGGATTGGGATTTTTCGGAGATCTCATCACACTATCAAGTTGTCATTTTGGTACTTTTGAACTTGTGTATTTGGTTATATGGCATGTATAGGTGTTGTGGATAATATGGCCTATATGTTTGTGATGTGTATAGCCAAATGAATTGGCTTGTAAATGATATATGTAAAGGTTATATGTTTAGCCATGTGATTTGGTTTATTTTGGTATACTTGGTGATGCATATATGTGTAAATGGCCTTTTGTTATGTGGTTTATAATTGCTGTGTGAATGGTTGCTGTGAATTGGTATTTTAAGTACCAAATGGTTGAATTTTGATATATGGTATGTATATGGATTTAGGTAAAATAATGCATAGTTGAAAGTGACCATTTAGGTGATTTTTAGATGTGAAATTGGTATGAAAGTGAATGGTAAATTGTGATACTTATGATCCTTGTAGTTGTTGGTATTGATATTGCATGAATTGGACTTAGTTATGGATAATTTAATGCCTATTGAAGATAATATTATATGCCATTTGATGTGTTTAGGTTGTTTCATGTTTTGGGTGACAAAATGTGGCTTAAAACATAGCCTATTTTTGTCCGCACGGGCAGAGACACGGGCATGTGTCTCAGCCGTGTGTGACACATGGTTAGGTGACACGGCTGTGTGTCCCCTATTACTTAATTAGAAACCAAGTCAGTAGCTCGACACGGCGCAGCACACGGGTGTGTGACTTGGCCGTGTGGCATAAGTTAGTATACCCTACAGTTTTAGCATGGCCTAGCACATGGCATGGCACATGGGCGTGTGAGGCCATTTCGAATGGTACACGAGCTAGTCACACTGGCATGTGGTTGTCCGTGTGACCCAAGTTAGGGAGTTACATGGGGTAAGACATGAGCTGGGACACGACCTGTGATACGGGCGTGTCTTTGGCCGTGTGAGACACACGGCAGGGCCACACGGGTGTGTGTCCCCTATAACTTGAAAATTTTCTATGTTTTCCATACTTTTTCCTAAGTTCTCGGTTTAGTCCCGAATCATTTCTAATGCTTGAATTAGGCCTTGAAGACTCATATTAGGGACAATATGATTGATTGTGAATAACTGTTATTTGGTTATGAAAAATATATGAGAAATGTATGTTTGTTTAAGTGATAAGTCCAGTAATGCTTCGAAACCCTATTCCAGCGACGAATACGGGTTAGGGGTGTTACATGCCAAGCTGTGTAATGACCTGACTTGCAACCCTTTGAAAGCTACAGGGGACACATGGCCATGTCACTTGGTCGTGTGTCACACATGGTTGAGACACACACCTGTGTCTCTACTCGTGTGGACGAAAATAAGCCATTTTATAAACCATTTTTCTCACCCAACTAAGCATGTACCTACAACAAAAAATGCACATATATACAAGCCATATCAAGGCACCAAAATCATGCATATTCTAGCTATATACATATGGTATAATCACATACAACCCATATTCCATTAGGCACCTCAAATGACAACATTAAAACATATATAAACATGTACTCTATTGGCAAAATAATCAACTAACTACTAAGCATATTTGTATCAATTCATGCCATTTATTTTACTTACCAAAACATACCAAAACTTCTCAATCAGTACCAAATATGCCATTCTAAACTAGCACCAAATCACAATATAAGTCATACATACTAAAGTACCAATTCACTACAATTTCATCATATTACATAACACATTTAACTATCATTTTACCTTTCACTATTCAAACACAAAACAAGCCACATATCAACAATGTTAAGAGTACTTATATACATACCAAAATATGTCAAAACACAAGCCAAATCAAATGGCCATATTCACAACAAACATATAGGCTAACATTAGCCAAAATACCTATACATGCCATTATAACCTAAATCAAAACAACCAAAAGTACCAAAAGAGCCGATGGATAGTGTGATATAGCTCCGACAAGCTTCCAACTCGAACAAGCTTCCAATTCACTATAAAACACGGAAAAAAACATAGAGTAAGCATTTAAGCTTAGTAAGTTTGTAACACCCCTAACCCGTATCCGTCACTGGAACAGGGTCATAAGGCATTACTGAATTAAAACACAATCTCAAACGATCACATGCATATATATAATTATTCACAAACGTAAATCTCAAAGGTTAATTAAAAATTATTTTTTTAAATTATAAATACGGCATTAACATGGAAATTTTTATGAACAACACATATTTTACATATTAATACTATTAATAGCAAGCATTTGACAATCAGTCAACTTACTTCATCCCTTGGTCTGATTGGCTATCATATATATGTTGTACGCATTCATTATTTACACTTATTTAACAAGTTCATATAACCATTAGCATATAAGTATTAGACATACATAATTAGTAATACATCTCTCGTACCAAGCTCATGAAAACTTAATTAACATGTAAGGCCAAATGCATGCATGCATGTACTCACTTATTGTATAAATGAATATTACAATTGTGACATGCATATGCTTTTCTCTTGTAACACCCCTAACCCGTACCCGTCGCCGGAGGGTTAAATAGTATTACCATATAAAAAAGAGTCATATCAAGATAATTAGGTATAGTGATTCATTCTTAAGTTCAATTCACATCAAACATTGAAAACATTAATCAAATCTCAACCACACATTCACATTAACCATTTAGAACACATATAGTAACTTATCAATCCATTGTCGCATGACTATACATATATACATCATCAAAAAGATAATTATTTAACTACAAAAACTCAAGCCTATACATGCCATTATCGAAATTTAACTACTAGAGTACCAAAAGGATTAGATAGTGTGGACGACTTTGACTTTGAGATCCCCGAGACTATAGCTGACGAACAAGATCTATAAAACAGAGAATTAAGGCAACAAAGTAAGCATTACTAAGCTTAGTAAGTTTTAAGCATTTCAAAATGAACATTAAATATCACAAAACTTGTATTCTAATTACAATCACTCAGCCGAGTATACACAAGTATACCACATATAATGCCTATTGGCCGAATATAAATACACAAAGAAATTTTCAGCACATGCTTCACTTTACTCTATGGCTCATACAACTAATTTAATTCACATATTTTCATATAATGGCAGACATCGACCGAATAGGTCATTTCTCTTATTCATAGATATATTAATCATCCACACAATTATATCGTTATTTGATACTAATGACTCACCTTGCAATCAATTCACATATAAGTACATAATACGTACCTGGTCATTACCATGTATCATACATAATCAATAATAGTTTGCTTTGAACATTTGAATTTGTAATCTCATTTGAATCACCGGCGTTAAGCCTGCTAGGTTTCAAAACACGAATCCAGTTACTAGCTCAAAGCCTACGGAACTTTAAGCCCGGATATAGTACCAGCACTAAGCCTGCGAGATTTAACCCGGATATATATTACCAGCACGAAGCCTGTAGGATTTAACCCGGATATATATTACCAACACGAAGCCTGCGGGATTTAACCCGGATATATAATATATCGAGTGCTAAGCTTATTTACCCACATGATAACTCGGCTCACATAACATATCACATTTGTACTTCAATTTCTTCATTCGAGTATAAGCACACAAAGAAAACACACTTTCAATATAACTTTCGGTTCAACACCTTTATGCAAGAACACATAACCATTTCACTATCTCAGCTTAACTCCTAATATCCATTCGGTTACATGCCATATACTCAAGTTATTTATTAAACAACCTTATTCAAGTAGAGACCATAGGTCGCAATTCATTTATCATACTTATCTCATTACATCAATTATCTAATAACTGTAATTACTTAAAACTTACCTCGGATATTTTTGAACAGTGGCGGATAGGCTATTCGATTGCTCTCTCCTTTCCCTTATCTGATCTAGTTCCTCTTTGCTCTTGAGCTTGATTTAAACAATTGAATTTATTTAATTTCTTATCAAATAGGCAATTTAATATAATACATGTATATTATAAGGTTAAGGTACATATGACTTAATAATTAAATATCAAACACCATATGCATATATATATTCCCTAGTCATGCACAACCAAACACCTTACTAGGCATTAACAACTTTATAATTATATGCATGTCTACGTTAAGACCAATTATGTATTTAATAAATTCTACAAGTATGGTTATTTATAGTGACTAAATACCATTTAATCTCAAGTTATACTTATAAGTACATCCACATAGTTATATTCACACTTAAACATCATCTTGACCGAAAAATCAAATACACTCATTGTCTATTTTTCAATCAACTTACCAGCCACTTTGTTTTACCCATGCCGAATGCACATATATATATATATACGTAATTGCATTTTTATTTACTAGACCGAATACTCACCTGACTATTTGAGTATATTAATATTCAACTTCTCAAAAACCATAATTTTATTATAATCATGCTTGCATATACTTTTACACATAAGCTAAGAAATCACTACATAGTATTGCGTATATATATACATACATGAATAGCCAACAAGACCAATTTTACCGAAACAGACATTGCATTTAATTATGAGTTATTTTCTCATACTACACTTATATAACTACAAGCCGAATATACATATACTTACATCACTTAAACATCCAACACCCAATTTCTTTAACAAAGCACATTTTCGGAAATGACAAGGCAATATAACAGCCTTTAATCCAACTTATAATTTATGCATAACACATTCCAAGCATTCACTCTATTCCATCATTTAAAATACAAACATTACTCAAAAATATCCCTAGTTCAAATTCAAAGAATTACACCAATACACAAGATGATTTATTTTTATTTTTTGTTCATTCATCTAAACTACTTACAAGCACCTTAAACTATCTCAAACATCATCCATTTGTAATTATTCATTAAACTTGAAGACAACCATGTATCCCTTTCATTTTCTACCATGGCCGAAAACTCAAATCCTCCCCAAAACCAAAATTTTAACATGGGTTAAATAAAGAACTTGGTAACTAACTTAAAATTAACTACAATTTTAAGAATTAATATGAATTCTTACCTTGATTCAAGCCTAAGGTGACCGAATGGAGTTTTCTCCCCTTTCCTCTCTTTCGTTTCGGCCAAGAACAAAGATAAAGCTTTGTTTTCATCACTCATTTTTCCTTTATTTTTATTCATTAATAATATAAAATATAAAGCCATTTTAAGTGATAATTAATATATATATTTTTATATAAAACATCATCATGGCCAGCCACTAATAACCAAAAAGGATATTTGACATGCAAGTCCCTACTTTTATAACATGCATTAATAGATCATTACACATTAAACTATCACATTTCAAAAATGTCTCATATAAGTCATATTTAATAAATTTCACATACAAATGACAAAAATCAAAGCATAAAACTTTCACACATGCATTTACACATAGAATAAGTATATAATATAACGGTTAATTATTTTTGTGACTCGATTTTGTGGTCCCGAAACCACTTTCCGACTAGGGTCAAATTAGGGCTGTCACATCTCTTTACCTAATATTTTATAATTTGAATTAATCTAATGTCATTCATAATAAACTACATGACCGAATGTACATATAATCAAGACAAGTCTATTATATATTATAGTTACGTCCTGTATATAGATTCAATTTAAAACCTAGCATACATGTATTTATGTAACATAATCATCTTATGCTCATGCAAGGTACACATTTACCCAAAAAGCCAAGGCCACACTTGATATTAAAGTATCCAAAATATATCAAATGGTTGACACTTTTAAATCATGAACCACATGCAAAGATTTGTTGTTATTAACTAAGCTAATCAAATTAGAATATAAACAACTAACATTAAAACAATGTCACATCTTATATTTTCCATCACATGATAATGAACATACCATACATACGTTTTATCTAAAATCATCCAAGGTCGAACCTTGCTGCCTAGAAATCATTTATGCACCCAAACTTCAATCATAAATTATCAATAGATAAACTCATTAAACATTTGACTAAGAATTTGCATAGCCTATTTTAGCATAATATGCAAGCCATTATCCAAACATATAGTGCTCATCACATACATTATGCATTCAAGGCACACCACTTAGTAACCAAGATTAATATAAATCTTACCTATCATAACCGGTTACTAATATAATAATTTAGCCATGCATGGCTAATATACATAACCAACTTTCAACATTTTCGAAATAAAAACCAGCCTATACATGCCATAATATGGGTTTAACTATTTAAATATCAAGGCTATTGATAGTGTGATAGACTTTGCTGACGATCCCCGAGCTTGTAACTTGAATCCAAAATCTATAAAACAAAGAATCATATACACAAAATAAGCTAACATTGCTTAGTAAGTTTAAAGCAAATAAACAATTCCAAAATAATCAATTCATTTCAATTTAAGTCATACTGTATTAATAATGCCAACTTTAGCTTTGAACTTACAAATAAAATGGATAATAGCATTTTCTTGCATAAGACTAACATAGCCGAATGCTATGATATCATAATAACCAAATGTAAAATCAACTTTCTAGATTAGATTACCACTATACGATCCAACACATATATAGATATCTATTCGCATAACCACAATAATCCAACTATTATTATCATGTGCCTTTACTACTAGTATGAAGGAATACATGTATAATTATATATATTTATATCCAAAATTTATTTCATAATATTCATAACATTCGTTCGAATCAAATACACTTGTTCATTTCACATAAATTTGTCTTTTGCATCACCTAAAACTTGTCAAATTTCAAGTCTCACACATACCTTAATATCTATAGCTAACAAGCTAAATCATACCTGGCTTTTAACACATTTACACATTTGATTGCGATTTACCTATGCCCGATGAACCATTCGGAATTGGATAGGACACTTGGATAATCACATAAATCATACAATGCCAACGTCCCAGACGTGGTCTTCCATGTAGCCATAGTTCGATGCCATTGTTCCAGACAGGGTCTTACTCGTAAACACATATCGAAAGCACATATCGGTGCCATGGTCTTACTCGCACACGTATATCAGAATCCTATGTCATGACATATGTATCCTAACTATTCCTATGGTTCATACGAGGCTTTCGGATGTCGTAACTCGGTCGAATCGAACTCAAAAGTGTAGTAGCCAAATTTAATCATGTTCGGCCATAGTACATTTAAATTCTAATATTTCATAACAGCATATAAATATAACATTAAATTTTCAAATAAACACGTCTATTTGCTTATAAACTTACCTCGGACGATACAAAACTAATCTAGGCAAATAGTCGACAACTTTTGTTTTTCCCCGATCCAAATCTGATTTCTTTAGTTCTTGATCTAAAAATATTCAAATTAAGCTCATTCAAACATATTTTCATTCAATTTCGTCTAAAAACACATAAATAGGTAAATTACCATTTTACCCCTAACATTTATAATTTTTACAATTTAGACCTTAATGCACAAAACACAAAATACACAAAATTTGGCTACATTCTAATTAGGCCGAATGCTCCCTATATACATAAAAGTCCATATTTTCCATCAATTTCATGATTTAGTCCCTAAAATTTTTATTTTTGCAATTAAGTCCTAATTACTCAAAATCATCAAAAATTCCAATATAAAATATATTAACCCAACACCTATGTTTCATATTTCACCATCAAACAATAAAAATCACAAGCTCTAATCAATGGCATAACTCAAAATATTCATCAAAATTAAAAATTTAAACATGGGCTTTGTAGTACTCGAAGCAACGATCTCAAAAACATAAAATTCATCAAAAATCGAGTTAAACTCTTACCTTGATCAAGCTTGAAAAGCAACCAAACCTAGGTTTTGTTTTCTTTTTCTCTCTTGTTTTAGTTTCGGCAATGATAGAAATAAAATGGACATGGCCTTCTTTTATTATTATTTTTTATGTTTTATGTTATAATATATTTTATTAACTTAACATTTAATTTACTTATTTATCCATGCTAAAGTTATAACAAAACAATATAATATATGTCCTCTACTGTCCATTTAATAAGTCAATGGCCTATTTACCACTTAAGGGCTTTCTTTTATAAAGCCAATAACAATTCGACCCTTTATACATTAAACTACAAATTTTTAATTTACGCGATTAAGTCCTTTTATTAAATCGGATACCTAAACGACAAAATTAAATCACGAAAATTTCACAGATATAAATTCACACAAAATAAACACGGAAAATAATTTTAAAATATTTTTTTGACTCAGATTCGTGGTCTTGAAACCACCATTTCGATTAGGGTCTAAATCGGGCTATTACAAAGTTCGTAAACCATAGAATAAAACTTACCATTTAGTCACATAATAGGTAAGTAAACATAGCATATCCCAACATATTTTGGCCAAATGCCTAAGCACATATACATCAACCATGTTAGCCAAATGCCTAAGCACATATCAATCAGTATGGTCACTCGAGCTGTAGATCGGTATGCTCACTCGAGCTGTAGATCAGTATGCTCACTCGAGCTGTAGATCGTTATGCTCTCACGAGCTATAAATTGGTATGCTCACACGAGATGTGGGTCGAAACGTAGCTACACGATGCTACTCACACGAGCTGTGGAGTATCCAAAACACATGCAGGACCTCAGCCATTGGTAGAACATTTAGGACCAATACCCAAATCATGTAAACCCTAATGACATATTATTTGTATCTTACGAATTCCTAAATTTCAAACGGGTCTCGATAATTGTCGTACGTCATTGGATATGCAGCCATGTATACATATAGAAAATTTACAATTCATGCATATTTCAAAATAAAACATATAATTACAACTTAATCACACGAACTTACCTTGACGAGTTTACGTAAATACGGAGGTGATTAATCCGAGACTTTCTCTTTGCCCCGATCTAAAGTCGTACGAGGTATGTCTTGATCTATACGAATAAATTTAACTCAATTTAATTTATAATTCATTCATTTTAGCCCAAAATCATATTTTTAGAAAAAATACCATTTTGCCCTTATAATTTTAATTTCTTTGCAATTTAGTCTCTAGCTCATAAAAATGGAAATTCATGAAATTCCACTACAACCCACTATGGCTGAATATCAATTAAGTCCCTAGCAAGCCCTATATTTCATTTATTTCACAATGTCACCATGTAAAATTTCTATTTTTCAATTTAATCTCTATTTGACAATTTCATCAAAAATCTCTTAATAAAAGTTGTTTATCTAATAAAAACCATCCATTTTCTATCATCAAACATCAAAACTCATGTATATTCATCAATGGCAAAACCTTAACAATTTAACAGGTCCACAAATTAGTCTCCGGGCTAGCTAGATTAAGCTATAACAATCCCAAAAATATAAAAATCATTAAAAACGGGACAAAAATGCATACTTAATCAAGGAAACAAGGATGGACGAATGTAGCTTCAATAATGGCTACTCTTTTCTTCTATTTTCGGTTGAAAGATGAAAGTAAAAGATGATGTTTATTTTATTTTATTTATCATTTATTTACCTTTTTTACCAATTTAACCTTTAAAATTAATCAAATCTACACAAATGTCAAGCCATGCTCATCCAGTAACAACTCTAATAGTCTAATTACCGTATAAAGACTTTCACTTTAAAGTTCTATAGCTATTTAATACCTTTAGCTATTAGAACTCAACTTTTGCACTTTACATGATTTAATCCTTTTTTTTATCAAATTAAGCATGTAAACGGTAAAATTTCTTAACAAAATTTTTATGCGATACTACCATCATGCCGTAGACAATAAAATAATAGTAAAATACATTTTTTGACTTCATATTTGTTATCCCAAAACTATTGTTTCGATTTAACTAAAAATAGGTTGTTACAAGCCCAAGGACTAATTTGCAAAATTGTTAAAATATTATGGTTTTTCCATGAATGTATACATGTTTTTGTGATGTTTGATGGAAGAAAATGAACCTTTGTTATTAGATAAACAACTTTTGGCAAGTGATTTTTGATAAATTTATCAATTAGGGATTTAATTGAAAAATATGAAATATTCATTGTGAAATTGTGAAAAAAAATGAAACGTGTGGGCTGGTATGAACCTATATAAAATTCAGCTAGACTTGGGTAGGGATGAAATTGCATGAATTTCATTTAATGAGTTTAAGGACTAAATTGTAAAGAAATTAAAACATTAGGGGGGAAAGCATAATTTTGTAAAATTATGAATTTGGATGATTGAACTAAATAGAATGGCTATTAAATTGATTGAATTTATTCATTTAGATCAAGATAGACCTCGTACAACTTTAGATGGAGGCAAATAGAAAGTGTAATATCCCGAAAATTTTTACAGTAAGATACTATCCTTGATATAGTAAAATAAGGAAATAAAATGACAAAAAGGGAAAATTCTGAGTTATGTCAACATTGGGAAGTATATTATGATATATTAATTCAAGAAATGACTAAATTGTAAAAGTGAGAAAAGTTTTGTTGCACAAGAATAAATACTCAAAATTTGAGGGGTTAAAGTGTAAATATGAAAAAGTTGAAGGACTAATAGTGCAAATATTAAGGGTGGAATGATCTAGAAACTAAGGAAAATGAATGAATTGGGACTAAATTGAATAGGAAAAGAATTATGAGGGACTAAATTGTAATTTTACCAAATTATGTGATGATTCATTGATGGAATTTTAAAAGATCAAAATGGGCAAAATGGTCAATTGGAAGAGAGAGAAATCTAGAAAGTAATGATGATATTGATGATACTTTATAATTATTAATTAGATAAATATTATTTTATTAATATTTTAATAAGATATTTTATTATTTTATTATTTATTAAGTATAAAAGGAAGGAAAGATGAAGAATTTTCATCATCTTTACAATTTGGTCCTTTCACCAAAAATCCACCATTTTCACCTAGAAATCAAAAGAATTTCCATAGCCATCAAGAGAGAAAGATCACAAGGAGACTATGGGGAGCTAGAATATTAAGCTAGATTCAAGAAATAGAAGCTGGAGGAGAAAGAAAATCAAGTTAAAGATTGAAATCAATGAAACAAGGTAAGAACGTCAATATTTCAATATATTTTTAAGAATAATATTATTGAAAAAGTATGGAATTAATGTTAATGTAGAGTTTTCTTATATATGGTCTTATGTTCTTGATATGTTAGTGAAGAGAAAATAAGAGAAAGTAATGAGAAATAGTGTAGAAAAAGAAAATAAGGGTGTTATAAACATCTTGCACTAAAATAGTTATGGACAGTAGCAGTAGGCTAACTTTGAAAAATCACCATAAATTGTGGAAATCAAATTAGAGGATAAAAAAAATATGGAATTAAATATTATTGAGTCTAGTTTCTTATAGAAGAAATGGTGTAAGCAATGAAATTGTGAATTGTGAGATATAATAAATTTAGTGAGACAAGGCTAGAATGATTTCTGGTTTCCTGGATAAAAATAATTAGGTTCTTAAAGTTATATTTTTAAAATCCTGAATGAGTCTATTTTCAATAGAAACAAACGAGAACATCATCTGAATCCTGTACAATGAGATAATTAATTTTTAGTAATGAAGGGTCGGAACTGTTAGACAGCAGAATAAGGATTACTTTAAAGAATAAATTGTACTTATTGGCTAAACCAAAAATTCTGAAAATTTTATGGTAAAAAGATACATAAGTCTAGTTTCAGTGAGAATTAGCAGATCTTAATTTTGAGTTCTGTAGCTCAAGATATAAATAATTTAGTGACTATGACGCAAATGGACAGTTTTGAATATACATATAAGTAAATAGTGAAATTATTGATAATGTTACTTGTAGCATGTTATATAAATTAAGGATGTGGAATGGAGAGGAGAAGGAGGGAAATAAATATATGAATTTTCAGCTAGCAAGGATTTTGTTAGGTTTTTCACATAGGATGAAAAACAGAACCAAGTTATCCGGATGAAATATGAAGCTCTTGTTGAAGCTAGAGCAACAAGGTAATAATTCCGGATGAAGTATGAAGTAAGTTTGAGATTTAAGGACTTAGGAGTTGCAACCAAACGAACAGAAGAAAAAGGAATGAAAAAAATTAAGAGAAGTATTTCATCCGGGTAACATACATACTGCTGTTTGATGCCACCCTTAATAGGTTTACATTTAAAATGGATAATTTGTATGTTTTAGACTCAGGGACTAAATTGAATAAAAGAAGAACTGTAGGGGGAATTTTGTAAAAATGTCAAAAATGACCAAAATGAAGGAAATGAATTGTTTTATTATTTAAATTATAAAATTTAATGAAATTATTAATTTAGATCAAGATAGGGTGAAAACATGTTTTAGGGATTAAATTGAAAAGTGTTGAGATTGTGGAAAATTTTGTTATTTTATAGAATTTATGGGCTATTATAAATATATATAAGAATAATTAGGTTCGAAACAAGGATTAAATTACAAGAACTTTATTTTTCTGAGTCTAAGGATGAAATCGTCATTAATCAAAAGTTCAAGGGTAAAATGGTAATTTTGCCTAGAGCATTAATTGAATGTATTAGAATATGAAATAAATAAAAATGATGATCAAATTTATTTATAAAGACCTGGGCGGCTCAAATATGAGACTTGAACATGAAAAAGAAAAAGTTTTCGGATTAGTAAAACTATAAATACGAATAAGCAACGAAGTAAGTTCGTGCAACTTGAATTGAATTATTGAATGTTTAAATTATACATTTATGAGACATGAACGTGAATTGAATGTTTAAATGTATGTTTTGGGCTTTAAGGGCCCAATAGAGGGACGTTATGATTATTTTCAAAATATGAATAATAAATGATTCAGAATTATCTGAAAATGTTCAGTAAACTCTGGTAATGCCTCGTACCCTATTCCGACAATGGATACGGGTAGAAGGTGTTACAGGAAGTTTCAGATTAATTGACTCTATTTCTATATTTTATCGTCGAGGCAAGTTCGTACATTTAAATAGCGTGTTAAATTATATTTTAAATGCTATCATTTTATGATATCAAATTATGTCTCGGCGGAAAAATCCAACGGCATATCGACTATCAACGACCAAATGAAAAGGGGTAGCTTCAGCTATCGATTGTGAAAAGGGATGGTGATGACCATCAACTATGAAAAGGGATGGTGACGACCATCGAATTATGAAAAGGGAGAGATTCGGTTATCAATTATGAAAAGGGATGGTGACGACCATCAACTATGAAAAGGGATGGTGACGACCATCGAATTATGAAAAGGGATAGTTTTGGCTATTGATTATGAAAAGGGACGGTGATGACCATCGTGATTACACTTCGTGTGAGCTTCGGTAAGAGTTTTTTTTTTATGCAAGTTACTTTGTTACTATGGAAGGTAGTAAGCATGTATATTCATGATTGTTGAAAGTATGAATTCACATGATTTAAACTTATGAAAGTTATTTTATCATGTGTTGATATTGAATTTATGTGATTAATCACTAATTTGGGTTGTTAGTGATGCTTAGGCTTGTGGCAAGCTTGTGTTGGATTTAATCCATATTTATTTTTAAGCTTATGCATTGTAATGGTAGGCATTGTTTATGTATTACGAGCTTACTAAGCATTATATGCTTACTTTGTGTTCTTTTTCTATGTTTTATAGTTAATTGGAAGCTCGTTCGGGTTGGAAGATCGTTGGAGACCTCTCACACTATCAATCTGCATTATCAGTAGATTTTGATGTTTTTAAGTCATGGTTATAATGGCATGTATAGGTGTTTTGTGCTTGATGAAATAGCCATTATGTTTGGCTTGTAGATGTGGTATTTTGGTTAATGAATTAGTTGTCATGTTGGCTTGTATATATGTGGTTTTATGATGGTTAATAATTTGGCAGTTTGGTACTTTTTGTGCTTGGTGCTGGAATAGTCAAGTTGATATATGTTTTAGTGACTATTTTGGTATATTTGAATATGATTTTGGTATGGTCATTTTGGTAGAATTTGGTATGGAAATTGGTTGCAATTATTGGGTTGTTAAATGGCTAAGTTATACTTGTGTTTGAGTATATGTAATGTCATGAAAATTGAAATGCCTTTTGGCATATTGGTTGTATGAATAAGTATCATATTGTGCTAGCTTGATTATGCATATTTTAGGTACATTTTGGATGCTTGAATTGGATGCAAATGAGTTGTATGTGCGTGCACAATTTGGGTGAAGGAAATAGCTTGAAAATGACCTATTTCTTGTTCACGCGGCCTAAGACACAGGCGTGTGTCTCAGCCACGTGTGACACATGACCATGCTACACGACTGTATGTCCACTGTAGTTTTCAAAGGGTTACAAGTCAGGCTATTACATGGCCTAGCACACAGCCTGGCACAAGGGCATGTGAGGCCATTTCGAGAGTTACACAGCCTAGCACACAGGCATGTGGCTTGGCCATGTGACCCAAGTCAGATAGTTACACGGGCATGGACACGGGCTGGGATACAGCCGTGTGTCCCTACTTCAAATGTCCACACGGCCGTGTGACCCCTACAGTATGAAAAATTTTAACTTTTTCCCAAAAATTCTATATGTTTCCAATTTAGTCCCAAGACGTTCCTAAAGTGTTTTTTTTTTTGGCATCAAGGGCTCAAATAAGGAACAATAAGCTTATGTTTGAATGAAATATGATGTGATTTTTGAAATGTTTCGAGATGAATGTTTAAGTGTTAAATTTTTTGGTAATCCTCTGTAATCCTATTCCGGTGATGGATACGGGTTAGGGGTGTTACAGAAAAGGGGAGCAAAACGGGAATGTTGACCTTGTAAATAAGGAAAGAATCTTCCCAAGCATGGGAACATATGGGTTGGATGGCAAGGGTGTTGACTCATGCAAAAATTGTCCAAAAATTCAATTATTAAGGGTGAGAGTGTGGGGGCTTAAACTTAGGACCATTTGGAATTAATTTACTCACTTAACCACTAAACTATTTTACTCTTTGTGTGATAAACTAACGCAAATAAATATATAATGTAATGACTCAAAAGTTAGTGGTATCAAAAATTGTGGTTTTGAAACCTCGTTTTCTGATGGTGGAGTTTATAAATATTATTTAATAATAATTATGAGTTTATTATAATGTTATATTGAATTTTGATTTGAAAGATCTTATTAATTTGTCAGTTAATCAAGGTACAAGTGGTTTGTACTAAATGTTAGTGGTGTCGAAAAGTGTGGTTTTGAGACTCCGTTTCCATAAACTTGACCCGTAAATATTTTTATTAAACATTTACGAAGTTAGTGTAGTAGTGAATTGAATTTGGTTAGGTAATTTTGACGTTTAGATAGTTAATTAAGTAAAAAGGATTAAATTGTAAAAAGTACAAAAGTCAAGTAATATAGTTTAAATGTTAAAAAAAAGGTTAATGCATTAAAATGAAAAAAAATATGAAAAGAAAAAAAAAGAAAGAAACCACTAACTCATTTTTTTTAATCTTCTTCTTCATTCTTGTAATGCCGAAATTCAATGGGAAGATAGCTTGATGGTTCGGTCAATTGTCTCTATTGCATGGAAGGGTTTTCTTGATTTATTTTTCATGAAATTTAAGTTTTGAGCTAGTTGTAATGAAATCTAGCTAGTTTAGGGGCTAATTTGTTAAATTATCAAAGTATAAAAAAATATGTCATTGAGATATTTTGAAGTCTTTTATTTAAAAGAGTTTTGTTTGGGTGCTTGATGTTGAATTTGTGTTATTTTATAGAGTAAATCTTTACTATATTTGAAAATTAGGGATTTAATTGAGTAAATTGCAAATGAGAAGGATTTTAATTATACATTAAAGATATATAGGCTGTATATTAAGGGTTAAGTATTCGGGAATATTGGGTTATGTGTTAATTGTGGAATTAACTTGGTTAATATAATGGATTAAATTGTATAGAATGTAAATATTTTGGGGCAAATGTGTAAAAGTGTAAATGAGTAGTTAAATGTATTGAATTGAATGGTATATAAAGTCGAGATTAATAATTGAAATAAAGTATATTATAGATCAAGAACAAACTGATAACCAAGGAAAAAGGAAGGTAACAGAATAGTCCTTGGACTTTTGTCATCTCTACAATTTAGCCAAGTAGGTTCGTAGTCTTTGAACTCAAACTCTATTTATTTAATTTAAATACTTAATTATTACTTTGATATCTTAATTATATTCATATATATGCAAATGAATCAATGAATGATTAGAATTTGAATTGTTTGAATGAAATATTAAGGAATTATATTGAAAGTTATGAAATTTGATCATGGGATATAGCATAATTGATTAATGTGAAAGATTGGTTATGAATTGATGGAATATGATATCAGCTTAACAAATTTAGAGTTGTGCCTTATTCATGGTTATCCGAAATAGCCTTTATATGTTAAAATTTCAGCACTTACATGAGTGTTATTAGATCTTGATTATACTATCTGAGCAGCCCAAAATGTTAGAATTTTAGCATTTATTTAAGTGATTCCTAAGTTATATTTATACATATTAAATTATAACATTTATGCAAGCGACCTCAATGACTCAATTAAGTTGTTCGAATAATCCAATACATGTAAATTATCAAGATCCATGTGAAGTAATAAATATTTTTTTAATGCTAAGTTCGTAATTCTTTAAATTGAACTATTTAAATATTTACTTGTGAACTTTGATATTTATATATATATGATACTTGTATACATTTATTATTTATTTGGAGATATGATAAAATGTATATTTAATCCAATGAATGGTTGATAAAATGAATAATTAGCCTTAAAGTCATAGTATGGAAATGTTATATATGAAGATGTATTGCCGAATTGATGAGATTAAAGTTGAATAATGTTGATTAATGTATGGAGTTAAATAAAATATTGTGTTTACATGCTAGGTAAGTTCGTAGTCTTGGAACTTGAACGTTATTTACTTAATTTAATTAGTTAATTGCTAATTATGATTTAACTATATTTTTATTTGTGTTTGGTAAAGCTCTATTGAATGGATATTGACAAA
This sequence comes from Gossypium longicalyx, assembly GCA_025698465.1. Taxonomy (NCBI): domain Eukaryota; kingdom Viridiplantae; phylum Streptophyta; class Magnoliopsida; order Malvales; family Malvaceae; genus Gossypium; species Gossypium longicalyx. Next base: position 47,528,880 of record CM047005.1, on the reverse strand, counting down.
ATCATAAATAGATAGAATATGGCATTATGGAATAAATTAATGAATGATTATTAAATAGTTAAAGAAAATGTGATATTGAGTTATGAAATGTGATATTGGGTTATGAAATGTGATTTTATGGACTTGTGAATGAGTAATTGATATTGTTGGTTCATTCGACTAGCGTTGGGTGCAATTTGTCAGTTTATCTAACTAATGCTGGGCACAACTATCGTCGGTTATCTGCCTAGCACTGGACACAACTTCTATTAGTTCATCTGACTAGTGTTGGGCACAACCATCGTCGATTATCTAGCTAACGCTGGGTGCAACTTCTGTCAATTTATCTAATTAGTGTTGGGCACACTCTTTATATCTGTCGATTCATCCGACTAGCGCTAGGCACAAAGTTAGTTATGGTTTAACCATTAAGGCACGGGGTGTCATTCTTTGAATGACTTAAATCGACAAGGTAAAAGTAATTCACCATAGAAGGTTGGTGTATGAAAGCTATTATGGAAGATGTATGAAATACCTAGTTGAATTGAGTGGTAAATTCTATAAATATAACTAAATATGCTATGGATTATGAAAATATGGATCATCAAATTTATTTGAGGCTCTAAGGATGATGAGATTACTTAATATAAGATTTTTTCCTTATATGTAGGTTAGGTATTATTTTTGTGATTGACAACTCAGCATCCAACGATCGAATCTCGGACTCAATTCTGGTGACGCTCTCTTACATTTTGGCATGTACCTAGGATGATATTTTGGGGTCTTAGATTTTTAGTGTATAGTTATGAATAGGTGTAATATGTCCTAGAAGTTGAGTCTTTTAAACATGTGATTATAAATAAGTATACATATATAGATATGGTGGATATGTGTTTGGAACATGTTTTGAAATTATTGAAATTTGCTTGTGCATATGTTGAATGCTATAAGTTTCAATGAAATTTGCTTTTGAGAAATGTATGGCATAACTTATTAAGTTGAGTTTTGGTTCATGAATTGTATGGATTAGATGTATAAAAGAGTAAGATTTGTACTAATTCAATGATTATTAAATTGTGGTGTCAATGATAGCACATTGGTTAGGCACTTAAATTGTAGGTATTTGGTATGTTTGGACTTGTGTGAAAGTATTTTTGGTCATGAGTTTGGTATGGTTTTAGAAATGGTTTGGTTAAAAAGTTAGGTGAAAATTTTACCTTATTTTTTAAGCAATTTGTGGTACACACGGACTGCCACACGGTCGTGTGACACACACAGTCTATCCATACGGCCGTGTGTCTTATTTTCTTAGGGTGCGGGTTTCACATGGTCTGCGACATGGTCGTGTGTCTTAAAACAGTTAGTTACACGGTATGAGACATGGCCAACGACACGGCCGTGTGACCCAACATTGATTCTCACACGGGCAGACACACGGGCTGGGACATAGCTGTGTGTCTGGACTTCGAATGTCCAGACGGCCTGGAGCACGGTCGTGTGTCCCCTGTTTCTAAAACTTTTAAAATTTTCCCAAGTTTCCCATTTTGTTGCAATTTGAACCCGAAATGTTTCCAATCTATTCTTAGGGCCTCAGAGATTCGTTTTAAGGTCTGTATATGTATATTAGCTTATGAATGAAATGTGATTGATTAATTGTAATCATGATTGAATAATTCTGGTATGAATTGTTAAATGTTTGGAATGTTATCGTAATACACCGTGACCCCAATCTGGCGATGGAAATGGGTTAGGAGTGTCACATATAATTTATGGGGCATAACACTTATTATGATCATTTTAAATCTTATTGGTATTCTAAGAATAGGTAATTAAATATAAGTGTGGTGGCAATGGTCATTTTGTGGATGATTGATAGTTTGTTTGGTTTATATGCTTAAAATTTTCATGGATGAGATAGTAACATGCTAAACCTTGTGTTTTGGTTGATGCTTGGATGTGGGTTGGTAAATATATGCTTAGATCATGCTTAGTAAAAAGTTGGTAAGTTCATGTTTATATCTATGCTTTGTTTGAAAAAGATTTGATAGTTCAAGTATTTAGGTTATAAGCCATATATGAAATCAAATGTCGAATGGTTGAATACTTGTATTTTTGGCTTGATATTGAGGTGTCATTAAAGGCATATTGGTTAGACATTTAGGTTGATTGTTTAGGTGATATTGAGATATGCCCTTGGTTGATATAGTTAACTTTTGAATGATATGTGAATCGAGCATGAAAATGACATTTTAAAGATAGATTTTTACCATTTCTAAACTTAAGTATCGATATTTTAACGTTTGGTATCAATACCTTTTCACAAAATATTGATACCACAAAATAAACAACAATACTTTTGTTTTGCATGACAAACAAAATTGTGAACTAGTATCAATATTTAATTATAAGGTATCAATATCGATACCTTGCAATTAAATATCAATAAAAACTTAAAAGCTTTAAAATTTTTGAGATCTACTATTCAATCCTATTTCATGCCTAAATATCACAATTAAGTCCTTATAGTTTTTAAAATTATTATGTTGAATAAAATGTGAATGGAATCTATATAACTTGTTTATAATTGTTGGGAATTGTTTGTAGCATCCTATTACTTGGGTTCGACGATCAGGCTGGGTAAGGGGTGTTACACGCCTAGTGTACAATCGAATGAAATATGGTTTAACCAAGGATCGTAGATACGAGTTCTCCATTAATAACCGCTAGTAGGTGCTTAGAGAAACCATGTAAGCTAAAGATTTAACATAAAGCACGCCGGGTAGTCTACAAGGAAATGAGGTGTTAGTTAGGATCTATTTACAAAGAAGGATACACCAGGTGACAGATATGTCTTTCAAGACTGTTTCTCTTCAAGGGAAAACTATTGAGGAAGTACCAGCCAAATGGCTAGTTCCGAACGGAACCAACATAAGGGAGAAATCATGAACACGGATGATCACTCCGATGATAGTCTACTGGGTGTTGAAGGCCAAAGCTAACCATAACAAATAGACTTGTCACACTTACGAGTATGGTATCTTGAATAAGGCGGATTATAAGGAAGTAATCCAACAATTATTCATCCCAAGTGGGACTTAATCCACCAGAGTGGCGGGGGACTACAATAGTTATCTCAACAGATGGGATGTTAGCAAGCCCTTTAAGACTATGGCAAGATAAGGAGTCTGCCACAAACTAAACAAACTTCGAATGGTCACTAAGGGGGAACATTACCCAAGGACCTTTAGGAGGATAGGCCTAAGTGATGCTTTATAAGTACATGGTGGAAAGAAAAATCCAAGGAACTTTCAATGTTGAGCTAAGGGTGATAGGATGGCCCAAAAGAAAATCTCTTAACGATCTATGTAATATCCCAAATTAAGGCCTAATCAGAATAGTAGTTTCGTGACCACAAATCTGAGATAGAAATAATTATTTTATAATTATTTTGAGGTTTATGATATGATTGCATGATTATGTGAAAATTTCGTGACGAAATTCTATGCATAAAGTGCTTAAGTTGAAATTAGGGACTAAATCGAATAATCTGCAAAACTTGCATTCTAGAAGTTTTTAGTATGAAATTACTTTGGAATATTAATGAGGAGGTCTTAAATAGAAACTTGACCAATTTCTAAAATTTTGGACAAAAATGGGCTTGTACATGAAAATTTTCAAAGAAAGGTATTAAGGGTATTTTGGTCATTTGGTAATTAAAATTAATTAAAAGGGAAATTAAGGCCAAAATGTGTTCATCTTCTTCAAGCCTTGGCTGAACCTTGCCTCTCTCTATAGCTAGGGTTTCTTCAACTTCTAAGCTTCATAGTAAGTGATTTCAAGCCCCGTTTTTAATGATTTTTATATGTTTTTGGAATCCCGGTAGCTCGATTTAGCTTATGCTAGCAATAATTCAACCTAGGGTTCATATTTGGAAAAATACCCATGGGTGAAATTTGTGTATTTTTGTGTTTTATGATATAATATGAGGTTATAAATTATGCTAGACAACTTGTGCTACTCGGTTTTAAGTGAAAACGAGTAAAAGGGCTTAATCGATAAAAATACCTAATATTCATAAGTACATGTTAGAGTGTGAATTTGATGTTGCTATAGAAGGGGAAAATGATCAGCATGTCATAAAACATAAGCAAATAGGATGAGGTTTAATTTACGAGCCTTGGGGCAAAAGTGTAAATATGTGAAAGTTTAGGGGCAAAATGGTAATTTTTCCAAGGTTCGTACTAAGGGCTATTTTGATGAATGTATGTATTAAATAAATTAATTTGGTATTATAGATCAAGAGAAACAAGATTCAAGTCGTGATCGAGGGAAAAACAAAGTTTATGAGGAATAGGTTCGATTGCTAATATTTTGTATCGAGGTAAGTTCATGTGTAAATAAGGTAACATAATTTTTATTTTAAGTGATTTAATGTTATTTATATGATTTGATACTTATTATCATGAAATATTATGCTTTGTGAATTATTATTTGTAATATGCAAATTATGTGAACAACTTGATAAGTATTAGATGCTAGCAAGTATCGGTTTCTACATTTCGAAGAAGGCGATCCAAAAGTGTAATTGAGAAGAATCCCCTTTGAACCTTGGGAATAGATTAGGGTACAAGTGACATGTCACTAGGATGGTTGAGTTCCGAACTCGTTGAGTTGAGTCCGAGTTCGTGAGATGTAACTAGGCATCCAAGCTCGTTGAGTTGAGTCCGAGTTCACTTATGGATGCGAACACCCTAGCTCATTGAGTTGAGTCCGAGTTCGTTTATGGGCGGGTTACATGGTAGCTTGACTACGTAAATTTCAAAAGCTATTGAGCTTGTTTAGCTATGAGTATAGCACTTACGTGCACACTATCCGCGTATCTGAAATTATATTCCGATGTGTTCAACGGGAGAATCCAAAGAGAATAGAGAGAGTACCTAAAATGAAAGTGATTGACGATGAACGTATTGAAGAGGTGAAAATGGACAGGTATGAGTTTAATCCTTGGATTGAGAGTTTGGTAAGACAAAATTATGGTAAGATAGTAAGTATTCTTATGACATGAGTGTCTTAATGATGTTTATGTTGGATTGCATGATCATGTTACTTGTTATTTGCATGTGAACTTACAAAGCATTTATGCTTAATCCCTCCTTTTCATTCATTGTAGTTTTGACAAGCTGGCATTAGGATCGGGATAGGTCGAAGGCTCGCTCACACTATCCGAAGACCTAAATTGGTAAAATGGCTTGTATATTTTGAGTATGGCATGTATAGCACTATACTCACTTTGTGTAAATAACCTTATGATATGGTTATGGTATGGTAAGAAAAGGTTTGGAAATGATTAGCCATTGGAATGGCCAATCTAGATCATATTTGATGTCATGTATGTTTAATGTGTTACTTAGCCCATGGAAAACCATAAAATGGTGAAATTGGTTATAAAATAGAATCACACAGCAGCAGTGATGTGAATTGGAAAAATCACTAAAAATAGTATAAATAGAATTATATGATGAATAAAATATGTAATTGAAGCCTAATGAATCTATTTTCATGTGGGAAAAAACAAAATAGGTAAAAGAGTTGTATTTTATAAGATATTTAAATTTTTGTAAAATAGGGCCAGAGCAATTTCTGAATCCCCTATTCTGAATTTGAAAATTCACCAAACATTCTACAAAAATAATTATAAGTTATGCTTTATATGTACATATTCCTTATTGAGTCTATTTTTAATAGATACAAACAGCATAGTCTTTCGAGTTCTGTACAAAGAGAAAAGTGGTTCGTAGTGAACAGAGATCAAAGTAGTCGAATGCAGAAATAGGGTAAATTTTAACTAATAAACTGTACCAATTGGCTTGATAAAAAATTTTAGAAAACAATTAGTAGATAGATATATGAGTCGAGTTTCAATAAAAATTTACGGATCTTAATTTTGAGTTTCGAAACTCGAGATATGAATTTTTAAGCGACTGTGACGCAGTTAACCAGCTTGTCTAGAAATTCTAAAATAAATTGTTTGAGTTGTTTAATTAATGAATTAAGCCCGTTAACACCTTGTGCTCGACTCCGGCGACGGTCTCGGGTATGAGGGCGTTACATTTGGTGGTATTAAAGTAGGTTTAGTCGGTTCTCGGACTAACGTTTTGTATGTACAGGTTTGCTATACATGCCACGCCATATATATATTGTGATAGTGTGACGACTTCTGACCTTTTAAATGATTTTTTTTTTATAGTAAATGGATCCCGATCCAGCTGTGGCTGATGATGTAGAGAGTAATGGATCAGCTCCGGCTGAAGGGGCGATGCCGACTAAAAATCCACCTTCTACTGTTGGTCAAGGAGGAGGAGAAGGGGCTCTGGAAGCCTTTCTCCAAATGATGAATGCTTGGTATACAGAGTTCGTTCGTAAGAACCCGAATGCACAACCTCCCCCACCTCCTCCGATTCCTCAACCTGTACCTCCGATGCCTCAAGGTATGGATCTGATGAAATTTCATAGAACTCCAATTGACAAAATCCGCAAGCAAGGGGCCGAAGAATTCAGGGGAAATGTTGATGATGATGCCGAGAAAGCAGAGTTTTGGCTTGAGAATTCTATTCGGGTATTTGATGAGTTGTCTTGTACACCTGAGGAATGCTTGAAATGTGCTATATCATTATTGAGGGATTTAGCCTATCATTGGCGGAAGACATTGATTTCAGTGGTGCCGAAAGAGAAAGTGACTTGGGAGTTCTTTCAAGAAGAATTTCAGAAGAAATACATCAGTGAAAGATTTGTTGATCAGAAGCATAAAGAGTTTCTTGAGTTGAAGCAGGGCAACATGACAGTTACTGAATACGAAAGGGAGTTCGTCAGGTTGAGTAAGTATGCTAGAGAATACGTTCCTACAGAGGCTAAAATGTGCAGACGATTTGAAGACGGACTCAATGAAGACATCAAAGTATTTGTTGGGATTCTTGAATTAAAAGAAATGGTAGTACTTATTGATCGGGCTTGCAAGGCTAAAGAACTATTTAAGGAGAAGAAAAAAGTAGAGGTTGAGACTAGAAGTTGGAAGAAAAGATCGACGAGCAGTTCATTCTCACTGTAATCTAGAAAATCTAGAAATATGAATCCTCGTTTTCATGTTTCGGCCGGACAATCATATGGAAATTCTAAGAACAAAATATGGGTCTTAAATCTCAGAATACTTCTGTGGCTAGTGTGGGGAATTCGAGATTTGTTAAGCCCGAGTGCCAGCAGTGTGGTAGAAATCATTTTGGCCCATGTAGAGCGAATGAATCTTTTCGGTGTGGTTCTCTGGATTATTTTATTAGAGACTGCCCAGAGAGAGTTGAGAAAGAAAAATTTCAGAGTGTAAAAGCTAGTGGTGCAGACTCGAGGGGAAGATATTCGAGAAAAGCTAGAAATGAAGCAAGCAGTAAGAATGTAGTCAGAGATTTAATAGCTAAACCTGAAACAAGGACTCCAGCTAGAACTTATGCCATAAAGGCACGTGAAGATGCTTCATCACCCGACGTGATTACTGGTATATTTTCTCTTTATGATGTTAATGTTACTGCTTTGATTGATCCCGGTTCTACCCTTTCATATGTGTGCATGAAATTGGTGTCTAGTATGAATATACCTGTTGAGTACACAGAATTTATGATTAGAGTGTCGAATCCATTTGGAAAATTTGTGATAGTTGATAAAGTATGCAAGAAATGTCCTTTAATGATTCGGGGTCATTACTTTCCGGCCGACTTGATGTTGTTGCCGTTTGATGAATTTGATGTTATTTTGGGTATGGATTGGTTGACATTGCATGATGCTATAGTAAATTGCAAAGAAAAGGTTATAGAATTAAAGTGTGAAAGTGGTAAAATTCTGCGGGTTGAATCAGACAAATCAGAGGCATTATCTAGTGTAATTTCTTCGATGTTGGCTCAAAAATATTTGAGGAAGAGTTATGAAGCTTATTTGGCGTATGTACTTAATACAAAAAAAATTGAAAAGAAAATTGAATCAGTGCCAATTGTGTATGAGTTCGCGGATGTATTTCCAGAAGAGTTGCTGGGTTTGCCTCCAGTTAGGGAAGTAGAATTTGGTATTGAGTTGATACCGGGAACAGCTTCGATCTCGATTGCTCCGTATAGAATGGCACCAGTAGAGTTGAAAGAATTAAAGTCGTAGTTGCAAGAGTTGATTGACAAAGGCTTTGTGAGACCGAGTTTTTCACCTTGGGGTGCTCCCGTATTATTTGTGAAAAAGAAGGTTGGTTCTATGAGATTGTGTGTTGACTATCGACAATTAAACAAGGTGACAATCAAGAACAAGTACCCGTTGCCGAGAATTGATGATTTGTTTGATCAGCTGAAAGGAGAGACATGGTTTTCAAAGATTGACTTAAGATCAGGGTACTACCAGCTGTGAGTAAAAGAGTCGGATGTGCCTAAAACTGCTTTTAGAACAAGGTACGGTCATTATGAATTTTTAGTTATGCCATTCGGGTTAACAAATGCTCCTGCTGTATTTATAGATTTGATGAATCGCATATTTCGGTCATACTTGGACAAATTTGTTGTGGTATTTATAGATGACATCTTAATTTATTCGAAAGATGAGACAGCGCATGCCGAGTACTTGAAGATAGTTTTGCAAACTTTGAGAAATAAGTAGTTATATGCCAAGTTTAGTAAAAGTGAATTTTGGCTTCGGGAAGTTGGATTTTTGGGTCATATTGTTTCAGGTGATGGTATACGGGTTGATCCTAGTAAAATTTTGGCTATTGTTGATTGGAAACCACCAAAAAATGTAACTGAGGTTAGAAGTTTCTTGGGGCTAGCTGGGTATTATCGGCGATTTGTAAATGGATTTTCTATAATTGCCTCTCTTATGACTAGACTACTTCGAAAGGATGTTAAATTTGAGTGGACGGAAGAATGTCAACAGAGTTTTAAAGAATTGAAAAAGTTATTAACTAAAGCACCAGTGTTAGTACAACCCGAATTAGGTAAATAATTTGTGGTGTATAGTGATGCTTCTCGAAATGGCTTAGGATGTGTACTTATGCAAGAAGGAAAAGTGGTGGCTTATGCTTCGAGGCAGTTAAAATCTCACGAAAGAAATTATCTGACTCATGATTTGGAATTGGCTGCTATAGTATTTGCTTTGAAGATTTGGCGACATTATCTGTATGGTGAAAAGTGTCGAGTATATACCGACCACAAAAGTCTTAAGTACTTGATGTCACAAAAAGACTTGAATTTGAGACAGCGAAGATGGTTGGAATTATTGAAAGATTACGAGCTTGTTATTGACTACCATCTGGGAAAAGCGAATGTGGTTGTCGATGCTTTGAGCAGAAAGTTGCTATTTTCTTTGAGAGCTATGAACACTCAGTTAAAGGTATCAGATGATGGTTCAATTTTAGTAGAGTTAAGAGCAAGATTGATGTTTTCACAAGAGATTTGTGAAGCTTAGAAAAGCGACGAAGATTTGCAAGCCAAAAGAAAACAATGTAAGGTTGATACAAGGTCAGATTTCAGAATCGGTTATGATGGTTTCTTAATGTTTAAAAACTGAATTTGTGTACCGAAAAATGATGAGTTGATTCAAAAGATTTTTCATGAAGCACATAATGGTTGTTTGGCGGTTCACCCGCGCAGTATGAAAATGTATAATGACTTGAAGAAAATGTATTTGTGGAATGGAATGAAAAGAGATATCTCCGAGTTTGTATCAAAGTGCTTAATTTGTCAACAAGTGAAAGCTGAACACCAAGTACCTTCAGGACTACTCCAGCCTATCATGGTTCCTGAATGGAAATGGGATCGGATTACTATGGATTTTGTATCAGGGTTGCCGTTAACTCCGGGGAAGAAAGATGCCATCTGGGTAATAGTTGACAGACTGACTAAATCGGCTCATTTTATTCCAGTACGTACGGATTATTCTCTTAATAAGTTGGCCGAATTGTATATCAGTGAGATTGTTAGACTTCAATGAATACCTTTGTCAATCATTTCGGATAGAGATCCAAGATTTACTTCGCAGTTTTGGCAAAAGTTGCAAGAGGCAATAGGTACGAAGTTAAATTTTAGCACTGCCTTTCATCCACAAACAGATGGACAATCAGAGAGAGTGATTCAAATTCTTGAAGACATGCTCAGATGTTGTGTATTGGAATTTCAAGGTAGTTGGGAAAGATACTTACCGTTGGTAGAATTTGATTATAATAATAGTTATCAGACGAGTTTGAAGATGGCACCTTATGAAGCATTGTATGGTCGTAAATGTTGGACGCCATTGTATTGGACTGAACTCAAGGAAAATCAGATTTATGGAGTTGATCTAATAAAAGAAACCGAAGAAAAAGTGAAAGTGATTCAAGATTGTTTGAAAGCTGCTTCGGATAGATAGAAATCTTATGTGGATTTGAAACGAAAGGAAATCGAGTTTCAAGTTGGTGATAAGTGATTTTTAAAAGTGTCTCCATGGAAGAAAGTTCTTAGATTTGGACGGAAGGGTAAGTTAAGTCCGCGTTTTATTGGACCGTATGAAATAATTGAAAAAGTTGAACTAGTAGCTTATCGGTTAGCATTGCCATCTGAATTACAGAAGATGCATGATGTATTCCATGTATCTATGCTACGTCGGTATTGTTCGGATCCTTCACATATAATTTCACCGACAGAAATCGAGCTACGACCGGATATGACTTATGAAGAAGAACCGATTAATATTTTAGCTCGAGAGGTCAAGCAACTAAGAAATAAAAGTGTCGCTCTCCTGAAAGTATTGTGGCAAAAGCACGGGATAGAAGAGACTACATGGGAACCTGAGGAAACTATGAGAAATCAATACCCACACTTGTTTACCGGTAAGATTTTCGAGAACAAAAATCCTTAAAGGGGGGAGAGTTGTAATATCCCGAATTAGGGCCTAATTGAAATAGTGGTTTCGTGACCACAAATACGAGATAGAAATAATTATTTTATAATTATTTTGAGGTTTATGATATGATTGAATGATTGTGTGAGAATTTCGTGACGAAATTCTATGCATAAAGTGCTTAAGTTGAAATTAGGGACTAAATCGAATAAATTGCAAAACTTGCATTCTAGAAGTTTTTAGTATGAAATTACTTTGGAATATTAATGAGGAGGTCTTAAATAGAAATTTGACCAATTTCTAAAATTTTGGACAAAAATGGGCTTGTACATGAAAATTTTCAAAGAAAGGTATTAAGGGTATTTTGGTCATTTGGTAATTAAAATTAATTAAAAGGGAAATTAAGGCCAAAATGTGTTCATCTTCTTCAAGCCTTGGCCGAACCTTACCTCTCCCCATAGCTAGGGTTTCTTCAACTTTCAAGCTTCATAGTAAGTGATTTCAAGCCCCGTTTTTAATGATTTTTATGTTTTTGGAATCCCGGTAGCTCGATTTAGCTTATGCTAGCAATAATTCAACCTAGGGTTCATATTTGGAAAAATAAACATTGGTAAAATTTGTGTATTTTGGTGTTTTATGATAGAATAGGAGGTTTTAAATTATGCTAGGCAACTTGTGCTACTCGGTTTTAAGTGAAAACGAGTAAAAGGGCTTAATCTGTAAAAATACCTAATATTCATAAGTACATGTTAGAGTGTGAATTTGATGTTGCTATAGAAGGGAAAAATGATCAGCATGTCATAAAATATAAGAAAATAGGATGAGGTTTAATTTACGAGCCTTGGCGAAAAAGTGTAAATATGTGAAAGTTTAGGGGTAAAATGGTAATTTTGCCAAAGTTCGTACTAAGGGCTGTTTTGATGAATGTATGTATTAAATAAATTAATTTGGTATTATAGATCAAGAGATACAAGATTCAAGTCGTGATCGAGGGAAAAACAAAGTTTATGAGGAATAGGCTTGATTGCTAATATTTTGTATCGAGGTAAGTTCATGTGTAAATAAGGTAACATAAATTTTATTTTAAGTGATTTAACGTTATTTATATGAGATGATACTTATTATCATGAAATATTATGCTTTGTGAATTATTATTTGTAATATGCAAATTATGTGAACAACTTGATAAGTATGAGATGCCAGCAAGTATCGGTTTCTACATTTCGAAGAAGGCGATCAAAATGTGTAATTGAGAAGAATCCCCTTTGAACCTTGGGAATAGATTAGGGTACAAGTGACATGTCACTAGGATGGTTGAGTTCTAAACTCGTTGAGTTGAGTCCGAGTTCGTGAGATGTAACTAGGCATCCGAGCTCGTTGAGTTTAGTCCGAGTTCACTTATGGATGCGAACGCCCTAGCTTGTTGAGTTGAGTCTGAGTTTGTTTACGGGCGGGTTACATGGTAGCTTGACTACATAAATTTCAAAAGCTATTGAGCTTGTTTAGCTATAAGTATAGCACTTACGTGCACACTATCCGCGTATTCGAAATTATATTCCGATGTGTTCAACAGGAGAATCCAAAGAGAATAGGGAGAGTACTTAAAACGAAAGTGATTGACGATGAACGTGTTGAAGAGGTGAAAATGGACAGGAATAAGTTTAATCCTTGGATTGAGAATTTGGTAAGACAAAATTGTGGTAAGATAGTAAGTATTCTTATGACATGAGTGTCTTAATGATGTTTATGTTGGATTGCATGATCATGTTACTTGTTATTTGCATGTGAACTTACTAAGAATTTATGCTTACTCCCTCCTTTTCATTCATTGTAGTTTTGACAAGCCGGCTTGAGAATCGGGATAGGTCGAAGGCTCGCTCACACTATCCGAAGACCTAAATTGGTAAAATGGCTTATATATTTTGAGTATGGCATGTATAGCACTATACTCACTTTGTGTAAATAATCTTATGATATGGTTATGGTTTGGTAAGAAATGGTTTGAAAATGATTAGCCATTGGAATGGCCAATCTAGTTCATATTTGATGTCATGTATGTTTAATGTGTTACTTAGTCCATGGAAAACCATAAAATGGTGAAATTAGTTATAAAATAGAATCACACAGCAGCAGTAACGTGAATTGGAAAATCATTAAAAATAGTAGAAATAGAATTAGATGATAAATAAAATATTTATTTGAAGCCAAATGAATCTGTTTTCATGTGGAAAAAAACAAAATAGGTAAAAGAGTTGTATTTTATAAGATATTTAAATTTTTGTGAAACAGGGTCAGAGCAATTTCTGAATCCCCTTTTTTGACTTTGGAAATTCACAAAAAATTGTAAAAAAATAATTAGAAGTTATGCTTTATATTTACATATTCCTTATTGAGTATATTTTTAAGAGATACAAACGGCATAGTCTTTAGAGTTCTGTACAAAGAGAAAAGTGGTTCGTAGTGAAAAGAGGTCAAAGCAGTCTGATGCGGAAACAGGGTAAACTTTAACTAATAAAATGTACTAATTGGCTGGACCAAAAATTTTATAAAAAAATTAGTAGATAGATATATAAGTCTATCTTCAAGAAAAATTTTCGGATCTTAATTTCGAGTTTCAGAACTCCAGATATGAATTTTTAAGTGACTATGACGCAGTTAACCAGCTTGTCTGGAAATTCTAAAATAAATTGTTTGAGTTGTTTAATTAATGAATTAAGCCCGTTAACACCTCGTGCTCGACTCTGACGACGGTCTCGGGTACGGGGGCGTTACAATCTATCCACCAATGGATAGGATCAGGAATAAGATAGAGTTCACTACATTGGGCTTAAGGGAAATTTACTTGCACAAGCAGGGAGTTAATTGTATTTAGCTTCTTCTTTTTTATTAACCTTATGGGACGGATCTAAGTATTTGTAAGCCAGTTAGGAGACTCATTATGTTATTTTCGAATTTACAGAGGTTTGATTTGTGATTGCAGGATTTGCGGATAAAGAACTCGATAAGGGACTAAGCCAAACCGTGTCAGACCAAAGAGCTTCGTTAGTAAAATATCATGCACATATGAAAGGGGTACCTTCAAGGGCTTCGCCTCATGGTCTAATATATTGTAGCTGAATAGTTCTCTTAGTGTTGAGATTGGAGATATCAAAATTTTATTTTAATTAAGGCTTCTATTGTAAGAGACATTTAATTTTTAATAAAATTTGTCTTTAAATTTTTAAGTTTGAAATTGGTGGTTAGGATCAATCGGTTTAAGTTGTGGCATTTCAAATTCGGATCCAACGATCAGGTTGGATAAGGTTGTTACAACAAACATTAATGTGATTTTATGCATTTAATATTTAATCAATTTTTTAAATATGACACTTTTAATTGCAATAATTAACATAACATATTCAACACCCCATCTAGTTTTACTTTATGTAATTAATGCAAAGTAACATTATTCAAAATAATAACTAATTAATATCATCAGCTCTAATATTAATTAAGTTACAATTAAGTTGCATAAAAATCTATTAAAATAGTAACTAGATTATACAATAAAAAATTTAGCAAAAAAAAAAAAATTGTTGTGTCTAAATTTTTTAACTAATAATTGTAGTTGTAATTGGAATTGGAATTATCACATTTTTTTACAATTTATGCTTAGAGTTCTACTCAAGTAATAACTCTATTTTCAAATTAACACAATTTTTTAACTAACTATTTTAAATTAAATTATAATTATTTATAAATGTGTAATTTTTATAATTTCTATTTTACTTAATTTTTTTTATTTTCAAATGTAAATTTCATAATATGATGGAAAGTAAAGAGTATTCATGTCAGTTCAAAAAAAATTTTAACCTCGTACTTTTATATATATTATAAATTATAGATAAAATTTATTTAAAATAAAAATAAAAATTGTAGAAAAAAATAAAACTATATTAATTTTAATATTATTTATATTATATAAATTATATAAATTTAGAAAATAAAAATATTAAAATTCTAAAAAAAGAACAATATTGTTTTTGGAATCTTCTTAAAACTTTATATTTTCCATAGTTTTTAGTAAAAGTTATTTAAATATTTACTAAGATGTACTATAATTGTTTATGAAGATGATGTCATCTAAGTCGGGTTTCTAAAATCTATAAAGGAAATTATATAGATAGTCACTCAACTATAAAAACTTTTTATTTTAGGCACCCAAAATATAAAGCTTACTATTTAGGCACTCACGTTATATAGTTTGTTCATTTTAGTCACTCTCGATTAAAAACTTTAATGGAAATATGACATGCCATTTTTTCTTATAAGTTGATCAATCATTAGACGCCATGTAACGACCTGATTTTTAGTGGTGTCAAAAAATGCGGTATCAAAACCCCATTTTTGTAAACTAAATGCGTAAATATAAATTAAAAATATTTACAGAGTTATTATGAAAATATATTGAAGTTCGGTTAAGTAATTTAACCAATAAATTAATTAATTAAATATCAAGGACTAAATTATAAAAATTCAATTGCTATTGATTTTTAAATTAGAAAATGCTTGGGGACCTAGATGGCAATTATCTAAAGGGCTTAAATGGTTATTAAGCCATTGATTTTCATGTGGTTAGTTGGAAATGATGATAAGCTTCATTAACATTAATAAGAAAGATTAAATAAAGTAAATGTCATAGTAATTAATTTAATTAAGCTTAATTAAAGGTTAATTAAAGTTTAATCATGGTATATAAACAATAGATAGTGGAAAGAAAGAAGAGAATTCATCTTCTTCTTCCAACAAACCATAGCCATTAAAGAAAGAAAGTTAAAGCATTCATCAAGCAATTCACCATCTATTTAGGAAAGTCTATAAGCTATTTTTCTTTGATTTTAATGAAAATTGAATTATAGAAGCTTGATTTAGCTAGCCCATGTATCAACTTGATCAATTTTTTTAGCAAGTTTCCATTAATGAGAAATTGATGAATAGGCTTGAATTTGATAGATATTAAGCTTAGATCATGATAATGACTAAATTGTAAAGTCAAATAAGCTTGTTAGTAAAATTGTAACATTAGGGACCAAATTAAATAAATATAAAAACATGTCATGTGATTGTGCTATGAATAGGAAGTATAGGGACCCTAATGAAATAATGATAAATCAAATTTTGATCCTATGCTAAATATAGAAAGATATGCTTATCTCGAGTTTAGGGACTAAATTGAATAAAATGAAAAATATGTGTGGCTTTGTATTTGGATATGAATTGAATGAAATCTGATATTGTTTTATTTATTAAATTATCAGTTGTAGTGAAAGACGACATCGAGCCATTGAGAGGGAAAAGAAAGCGAGAGTCGTCGACGAGTGACGCGAGATTTCGATTTGTGCTTTTATGATTTGTGATCAATTTATTTCTTAACATATTCATGTCATATTGCATAATTGAGTATTGAGGTGAGTTAATAATGATCATATGAATTTATTTTTTATGATTGATATTGATTATCGAGATAGTGGACTAAAATGAATAAAATGGAAAGTAGTATTGTTTAGTCGGACATGATAAGTAATATAAGAATGGATTGAAACATGCTATATAATACGAGATATGTGTGTTGATAATGAATTGAAATGTGATTTTGAAATTGAATGTGAAATTATATATGAATTGGATTGGATTGGCTTGAATTGAATTGATTTGAAACCAAAAGGGATTGGTGGTTGCTATGTGATAATACATTGTATAGGGTATGAAAATGTAAATGTGATCGATTATAGGGTATAATATGTACGCGTGAATGATTACACGGTATGAATATGTAAATATGAATGATGACATGGTATGAATATGTTGATATTTATGATTGATGCCCATGTGAACTTAGTAAAATGTTAAGATACGATTGGCATGCCAATAGGGTTATATACGTACTTGTATGGGATATGTGATGATACAGAGATTATGACAGGTTATATCAAGATTCAGTATCTGTTGCGAATCCTCAAGCATTATTTGTCTCTTCGGGGACTTTGGTGTAGTGGAGGGATGTAACTAAAAATGTTTATACATTTGATGCCTATAGGGTTTGCAATTTAGTGCCTTGGTGTGGTGTTGTTCACCCGTGTATCTAAGTCCATTTTACTAGAGTTCCATTGGGTGAAACATTGAATTCAAATCTTGAAATTTGAAAATGAAATAAACCAAATTTTAGTAAGCTATTATAATGTACGATTTGAATTGAAATGGTATGAATTTGTGAATTGATAATAGTATATAAAATAATTTGATGATATGGAACTATATGTATACATATTTGTAATTCACAAAAGAGAAAGTATATGAAAGATTACGTGAGCTGGTTAGAATTCAGCCCTAGGGGCCAAACTGAATACAAATAAGTCAATAAATTCTAGAAAGAGAATCGAATTGTGAGTTGAAGGGTTAAATGTTATTGATTGAATATGAAAATTGGATAACCTATTGTTAAAGATTCATATGTTTGAAACTTAAATAGCATGGTATGTTTTGAAATGGCTCATAGATTGGCACTTGATGAATGGTATGATTTGGTGAATTCAATTATAAATGTTAGATGATTTGATATACAATTTATCGTAGGTATGTACGTATATATGATAATAGGATTACTTGACATGATAAGATGTAAATTACTTAGACATTAAGCATGAATTCATTATAATCATTTTCTAATGCTAATATTATATTATCTTGAATCATGAAAGTACCACTAAGCTTCATTGCTCAACGTACGGTTTTTTTTTATTTTGTGCATAGGTATAGGTGGATCTAAAAGTTCTGAGAGGTGATTTCAGCATCCAATTCGGGGTCCTCGACTCGGCAATGTTTGTATAGTCCCTTTTTTTTCAATATATGGAATATACCTAGGTTGAGTCACTTTTTGCATAATGTGGTCATGTTAATATTTGAAGTTAGAAATGGTAAATTGGAAGTGGTCAAATGGTTGGTTTGTATAATTGAGTTTGGCACATGGTTAAAGTGCATGAGATGTTGCAATACTTGTGACTTATATGTATAGGTATATAGTATCTTGAAATTGACTTATATGTTGAATGGAAATGATGAAATTGATCTAATGCAAATGTCTATAAAGTATTATGATTTAGGATTAAACCTATTGGAAATGTATCTTTGGTTGAAAAAGTGAATGGAAAAGTGAATTGGTTTTTTTATGTATTGCAAATTGGTATCTTAGGACCATTTGAAACAAGCAATTACGTCATGAAATCAAGTTATTATCATTGTGATGAGAAATTGTTAGTGAGTTACGTCGCGATGAGAAACCCCCAAAGTCGCGGCATAAACCCGATATTTTTGCAAATTTTACAATTTGGTCCTAAGTTGACCTCGAGTTAGCAAAAAAGCTTTTCCAAGCTCGTATAAGACTCAAAAATGATGAAAATCATATTGAGATTGAATAATATTATTAATAGCATATATAAAAGGGTAAATTGAATCATAATTTGTAACATCTCGATTTTGGGCCTAGTCAGAACAGTAGTTTTGGGACCACAAATCCATGGTCATAAAATTTATTTTAGTATTATTTTGAGGTCTACAGCATGATAATATGATTGTGTAAAAATTTTGTTAAGAAATTTTACCGTTTGAATGCGTAATTTGTGAAAAAGAACTAAATCGCGTAAAATACTAAAGTTGTGTTCTATTAGCTAAATGTGTTAAATAGCTATAGAACTTAAACTTTGAGGTCCTTAATGAGTAAATAGGCCATTAAATGTGTGAATAGATGTACATGGAGAAGAAAAGTCAAAAAGTCAAAGTTGGTAGGGTTGGTATTTTGATGACAAAAGCTAAATGAATAAAATAAAAACAAATGGCCATCTTTTTTCTCCATCTTTTTTTCCACCAAAAATCTAAGGATAAAAACCTCCATGGAAGCTTGAAATTTTTAGCACAATAAACCCTCTACATGTAAGTCATTTTAGTGTTAGTTTTTGTGGATTTTTATGTTTTTGGAACCCTTGAAGCTTAAGCTAGCTAAATAGGGGACTAATTTGCAATATGATTAAAAAGCTAGGGATTTTCCATGATAGCATGATAGTTATTTGTGAATTTTAATGAAAGAAAAATGAAACCTTGTTCAGTAGTAAACAACTTTTGTTAAGGGACTTTTGATGAAATTATCAAATAGGGGCTAGATGGAGAAATGTGAAATTTATAAGTTAAATGTATGAAATTGTGGAATGTATGAGTTACTATAGGTTCATATAAGGTTCAACTAGGCTTGTAAAAGGAGGAAATTGCATAAATTTAATTTTACGAGCCTAGGGACTAAATTGTAATTATGTAAAAGTTTAGGGGTAAAGTTGTAATTTTTCCAAAATATGATTTACGGGCTATTTTTAATAACTTGGTAATTAAATAATTGAAATTTGATATTTTAGATCAAGAAAAATTGAGTTCAGGCCAGACTGGGGAAAGAGCAAGATCTTGGACTAAATCGAATTAATTGACCATATTTTTTTGTACTGAGATAAGATTGTGTGTAATTGATACAACATTTAATTATGTATTTAACATTTAATGTTGCATGAGTTGTATAATTGTCTTTGAGAATATTATTGATGTTGTTCGACAAAGAATTGAGGTGATGAAAGCCAGTTGAACCTTAGGAATACATAAGGTACAAATATCATGACATTTGGGTTGACGAGATCCCGTATAAGACCATATCTGGGATATGGCATTGACATCGGTATGTGTTACCATGTTAGACCATATTTGGGATATGGCGTTGATATGACATTTCGTGTAAGACCACGTCTAGGACATGGCATCGAAATGAGACTTTATATAAGACTATATCTGGGATATGGCATCGATGTGAGATCCCATGTAAGACCACATCTGGGACATGGCATTGGCATCTTATTGTGTGTATGATAATCCCGAGTATCCTTAGTTTTCCAAGTGGTTCAACGGGTAGTCTAAGGATTTTGAAAGAAATGACGAGGTATGATTATGTTGAAAGGGTACAAGTATGTACGCCAAGCTCGTAGTTATTGAGATTACGAAATGATAAGACTTCAGTAAGATGAGAATGAAGAAATTATGATCTTAAGTCCTATTGTACATTATGTAAATCAAATGAGATAGGATATGGCTACGATAATTATTGAGGATGAGATAATTTAAGTTATGTTGTGTATGAGTATGAAAGTGCATACTCTTATTGCTTATTAATTACATGCAAGCTTACTAAGATTTATGCTTACTCCCTCTCTTTTCCATTTTCTTATAGTATTGCTAAACTAGCTCGGGGATCAAAGGACGTAGGAGGCACGTTCACACTATCAATTGGATCTTTTGGTTATAGTTAGTTTCAACATTTTCAGTATGGCATGTATAGGGACGTGGTCGTTTTGTTATATGTCATATTAGTTTTGTAACAACCCAAACTTTAAGGTTATAGGAAAAGTGTATTTATTAACAATAATTACGAAGTTAAGTGAGTGATTAACAAAATTTTAATTAAGTAAATTTAGCTTAATTAAGGATAGTTGGATAAAAGATTAAATTGAATATAGTGTGAAAGTTTAGTTCTAAAGTAATAGAAAATAAAAAGGATCAAAATGACAATTAAGCCATACCCATGCGGTAAATGGAAGAAAAATCAAGATTTTTCTTGAATTATGTATATTAAATGTTATAATTGTAATTGTTATTATAATCTTAAGTATTTGTTATATTATTAAATATTCGGATTATAGAAATACCACTGAGTATACCTATACTCAGCGTATGGTTTGTTTCCGTGCGTAGGTTGAGTAAAGATAGAACGTTGAATCAGCATCCCAGGCCGATCCCGAATTCAATAAGGTAAAGTGTGTTAATTATTGGTAATGGCATGTACCTAGGGTGTCTTATGTGTATGTCATTTTGAAATTGTAAATGTAAGGATGAAATAAATAGATTTAGGTTTGGGGTTAGGGGGTGTTACAGTTGTTGGTATCAGAGCTATCAGGTTTAGCCGATTCTCAGACTAAATCGAGCTTGGAATTGAGTCTAGAGGTACATGCCAAAGTTAAGTTGAAATTGAATCAGGACCGGATGCTGATATATTTGTTTGATTTTGTTTTATAGTGAAAATGTTAGAAGAATATATTGATAGAATTGATTATAAGATGTATGCTAAAAATGAAGAGTTTTGTGAAAAAAAATTGAATCGACAACACTGTGTATTAACCTAATGGATAATTAACCACTGAATGTTGAATGATAAAATAATAGAGAAAAAGATAATACGTAACTGTTTAGAATTATAACCGGTGCTCTTTAGTGAATAGAAGAAACTGTATCTGTTATGATAACTGCCTCTCCTGTTTCTCAATCGGTTCCCGAAGTGCTTCAAGATACAGAGTTCATCTGAACAGGTAAGTATCTGTTGTTAAATATTCTGTAAATATAGTGTGAAAGAATTGGGAAACAGCTGAAAATGATCTTGAAAGAATTGAAATTTGGTAAGAGAATATTATCAGGGCTGTAAATGAATTGCTTTGTTCGCCGAATAAATGATAGAAAGGTATGATATTCTGCTAAAAGATTTAATTTGTCAGTAATGGAAATATTGATTTATGTTGTGACTATGAAATGGCTATTTGGAATTTTTTGAAAGAAGTATATGTTAGTTAGAGATTTCCTACCAGAGATGTGAAGAATTCTTGAAGCTTAAACAGAGTTATATGATTGAAACTGTGCATGAAAGTAATTTGTTTGATTGAATAAATATACTAGAGAGTGTATTCCAACAGAAACTGCAAGGTACAAATGGTTTGAAGATGGTTTAAATAAAGACATAAAGCTAAAAGATGCAGAATAAAGAGTGGAATATGTACTGGATATAATTCTTTTGATCATTATTTTTGTGATTGCTCGAAGCAAGTTGAAAAAGATATTGTTCAAATTTCAAGACTGAGTAACACAGCTACCAGAGATAGATCATCCTGTAACCCCAGAAATATGAGTGATAGTCAAAGTGTGACAAAGGACTTTACTGCAAAATCTGAAGAATGAACATCAGCCAGGGCATATGTTAATTGTATTAAGAAGATGTTTCTCTACCGGATGTCATTACAAGTATTTTCTTCTTTTATCGGCACTGATATAGTTATTTTAAATTGATATTGATTTTAATTATTAGTATAATTGCATGAATTTAGCATTTATTAAAGATTTGTCTGTTCATTTCGCTGAATTATTGGTTGAAATATCAAATTTTTCGGATCAGTATTTATTGATTGATAAAATTTACAAGAATTGTTTGAAAATGATATTAGGGTACTATTTTCTGATTGATTTGATGTTATTACTGTTTGAAGTGATTTTGAGAATGGAATGGTTAATTCTGCACAATGATATGGTAAATTGCAAACAAAAGTATATTATATTGCAAAGTTAGGATAATGAAATGATTTGTTTTGAACCAGAGAAGACTGAATGATCTGTCTATTATGATATTGAACATGTCAACACAGAAATGTGCTAGAAAAGGGTTGTGGTATTTACTTTGCTTATGAATTGGATATTAAAGTATCTGAGTCAAATTTTAAATCAATGGCAATTTTAATGTGTTTCTGAAAGAGTTACAAGATTTACTGTTGGTTGAAGAAGCTGAATTTATTATAGATCTTGTGCCTGAAATAATATTGAAAAATGTATCTGGAATCAGAGAATTTCTGAGACTAGTCGGTTATTATCAGAAAGTTAGAAAAGGATTTTTGAAATATATGGTTACTATAGAAAGATATGGCATTGGAATAATTTGATAAATGTCAGCAAGGTTTTGATCAGTTGAGAGCTCAGTTAATTGAAGCACTAGTTCTGGTTTAGCCTAAAATCCAGTAAAGAAACTTGTGATTTACAGGGATGTAGTGTTTGATGTAAGAAAATGAATTAATGGTTTATGTTTTCAGAAAGTTAGAATTATATGGAAAGAATTATTTGATACACGACTTGAAAGTGGAAGCTATTGTCTTCGCATTAAGAGATCATGATTTGATAATTGATTATTGTTCAGGGAAGGCATATAAAGTTATGTATACTCAGAATTAAAAGTTTTGCTTTGTGTTATGAGCTATGAACATTCAATTGTCATTATCTGATGATGGCTCAATTCTAGTTGAAATAAAGGTTAAACTTACTTCTCTACAGCAGGTCCGCAAGGTTCAGAAATGTGATAGTGAATTACTGGTTAAATGGGTATATTGAACAAATGATTTTGATTGAAAATTTTAGATTGAATTTGATGATTGTTTGCTATTTAGAAATAGAAGTTGTACTGAAGAATTCAGAGCTTAGGTAGAAGAATTTGCATGAAATTTATAGCAGTACTATGTCTATGCATTCTGGAAGAAATAAGATATACAGTTATTTGAAGCAGATATGTTGAAGACTGGGAAAGAAAAGCAATATTTTGAAATTGTATATAAATGTTTATATCAGATACAAATAGCTTTAGAACTGTTACAGCTAGAAAGGATATCAGAATGGAAATGGGATATAATTTCTATGGTTTTGAATTGGAATTATCTCGATCTTCGAAAAAGAAAGACGGTATTTGAATAATCGTCGAAGGTATGGTAAAGTCTGCATATTCTATTTAGGTATGAATAAATTTCTTACTTAAGAATTATCTGAAACATAGGTTTCTGAGATTATCAGATTACATGGTATGGTGGTTTCTATTATTTCTGATTGAGATACGTGGTTTATACTCTGATTATAGAACAAATACAAGAAGTTCTAGGTACGTGATAACAGTTTTTAGTAGTGTATGAAGTTCTGAATGATTATGAATATAAAACTGCATAGGATCTAATTAAATACTATGAGAAAAAGAATATGCGGAGCTGGTTGATTCGTGAAACTAAAGAAAAATGGAAATTGAATGAGAGTGATTCGAGATAAACTGAAACAGTTTGACAGACGGAAATCATATGTGAATTTCAAACGTCGGGATATTGAATTCTCGTTCTGTTGGGCTACGTGAATCTGTGGAAAGATCGGACTGATAATATATTGGATGGTTTGGCCTCTGAAGTTATGGAAATTTATGGGATTTTTCAGGATTTGGTGTTCAAATGATATAGAACAGATCTCTTACATGTTATCTCGAACAAAGGATAATGAGATTTGATATGATTTATCGTATGGAGAAAAAGCCTGTTAAGATACTCGCTTGAGTAAGTGAAGCTATAATATTGAGGAAACATCCCATTCCTATTAAAATAGGAATGGGAAGTGGAACAAAAGGTATGATCCATGAATATTGATATCCATGCTCCATAAAAACTTTTTTGTTGTTCTTTCTTAATTAATCGTTTCTAATTCACCGACTCTTATCTCTTTTGATTAAAAAGGAGCAATAAAAAAAATCGAGAGATTACAAAGTTAACTGGAATTTTCTATTCTTAATTTTTTAATCTTTCGCAACTATTTCAAAAATATTCAAATTTCAAAGTTAGAAGTAATCAAATGATCTCGTCGAGTTACTATAATGAAAAACAAAAGAATTCTTTTTTTCATTATAGTCGGGAACCGAGAGAAACAGTGAAATTTCTGTACCCCTACATCTTTCAGATAAATTTCAAGGACGAAATTTATTAAAGGGGGGAGAAATGTAACAACCCAAACTTTAAGGTTATAGGAAAAGTGTATTTTCGGGTCTCTATTTCTGAAAAATGGATTAGAAAATATTTATTAACAATAATTACGAAGTTAAGTGAGTGATTAATTAAAGTTTAATTAAGCAAATTTAGCTTAATTAAGGATAATTGGATAAAAGATTAAATTGAATATAGTGTGAAAGTTTAGTTCTAAAGTAATAGAAAATAAAAAGGATCAAAATGACAATTAAGCCATACCCATGAAATGAGGTGGTAAATGGAAGAAAAATCAAGATTTTTCTTGAATTATGTATATTAAATGTTATAATTGTTATTATTATTATGGTTTTATATTAAACTATTATTATTATTATTAAATAAATTGAAATAAAGACAAATATATGATGATAAAATTGTACAAGTGTAATATATGTATTTCAACACTTGGAATATAATTGTATATTTACTTAATTTTAGAACAAAAGATATTTATTAATTAAATAATTAAATAATGAGATTTTTGTTTGATAAATAAATTAAATAATGACAATTGTAATAAATTTATTGGTACAAATGTGAAAATATAAGTGTGTACAATTGTAATATTAGTATTTGATATTAAATAAGATATTTATTAATTAAATAATTATATTATGAGATTTTTATGTAATAAATATATTAAATTATGACAAATGTATGGTAAAATTTGTGACATGTGTAATAATAAAAATGTATACAAATGTAAAATAAATATTTATTATTAAATAAATATTTATTAACTTATTACATTATATATATAAAAGAAAGAAAAGAAGGAAAAGAAGGAAAGAAATAGAATAGCAGGGGACGAAACAGAGAAGGGAGAAAGGAAGAAAAGAAAAAGGGAAAAATAAGGTTTTAAAGGTTCCAAGTTAATTTGGTAAGTCAATTTAGCCTTTTTTTACTTAATTTTGATGTTTTGGAAGATTTGAAATAAGGTTTTGATGAAATTAAATTAATATTTTGAAAGTTATTAGATTTTTAAGTATTGTTCATGTTGAATAAAAAGATGAATTAGGGGTTAGATTGATAGGAGTTCAAGATAAAAGTGAAATAAGGATTGAATTGTAAAGTAATTCATAAGTTTTATGTTGTAGGGACTAAATTGATGAAATTTCGAAATTAGAAAAATATGCTGGAAATTTAATAGTTAAGTATGAGTTTGGACAAAATTTGAATAGAAATGAAGTATGAATTGAGATAGAAAAAGTAAGTGAATTTAGTTGATATTAAATTGAAATTAAAGTAGAAATTGAATAGAAATTGTATTAATTAGATATAAATTAGTAGTGAATTAACAAATATGAATAGTTTTAATTCCCGTAGCTAATGTTATCTTGCGAAATCTCAGCTAAGTAAGGAAAATGGCAAAGACAACGGGAGTTAGCTCGAGAAAATACGGTTTGTATTTCTATAATCCGAACTTAGTCATTATTTGTTATATTTATATACATATGGCAATTGTTAGTGATTGAATTATGATGTTTTACAATTGAAATGAATTGATTTAGTATGCGATGAATTTATTGAATTTATATTGATTGAAATTATTTTGGTTGAATTATATAATATATATGATTTACGTAAAAATTTGAATATTGAATGAATGTTATATTGAAAAATATATTGATTGGAAATATAAGGAAATTGATATGGATATATGAGATTGTGATATTTGAATATTTGATATTGAAAAGTGAATTGAATTGTATTGAATTATGAATTAATGTGAATAATTGAAATATATTTGTTGAATTGAATGAAATTGTATGAATGGTGAAAATGGGTGAATATATGTGATTATCAGAATGGTATATTGATGAAAGAATTACTAAATTGAGAAAGTGAATGAAATACCCTATTAACTAGTCGGGATGAGTCGGATATAATTAGCATGCCATAGGATCTGGAAGTGTATAGGATTTACCGGCTTTATTGATCAGACATTTTATGTGTCGTATTTCAGGCACCTCGTGT
Source organism: Gossypium longicalyx (assembly GCA_025698465.1). NCBI lineage: Eukaryota > Viridiplantae > Streptophyta > Magnoliopsida > Malvales > Malvaceae > Gossypium > Gossypium longicalyx. The sequence continues at coordinate 47,502,337 of CM047005.1, read as the reverse complement.
GTCGTATTAGGCATCTTGTGTGTCTTTTTAGGCATTTTATGTGTCGTATACTGATCAGGTACTATGTACCGTTTTAGGCACAATGTGCCGTACTGGTGTGTTTGGGTTGGAATTCGTGTATCCGTCAAAGTCCGGGTTTGTTAATAGGGGTAAATAAGTGAAAGATAAATCAAATAAATTTGATTGATCAAGCTATTGAAATGGAACGAGAAATTAAATTGAGAATTGAAAATTTAGATATGAGATTGAAAATATGAACCGAAGGTTCATGAAATGATTGGAGTTCGAATTGATGATATATGATGCCACTTGATGAATTGAAATGTGATTTGAGATATATGAATCATATGTATATAGTGAAAGTTATCAGAGATAGTAAGTTGATATTGTAACACCCCAAACCCGGCCCAGACGTTATGGCCGGATCCGACGTGTCACATTGAAGTTTTTAAGAAAACCCATGATTCATTTTAGTGTTTAAAAATGAACCCCTTTTTTGTTATTTATTATTATATATATTTTGTTTTTGTTAAGTTAACAAAGTGAATGGAAGCTGTGCACCAGGTAGGTATCCGAAACAGAGGAGGTGAGCCATAAAGGCTGCTTAAGTACCAAGCTCTTTAGTGGATCCAATCCTAGACATGCCCACAACCATTGCCACACTTTGATAATCGAGTGGAAATTCATTTGAGTAGTTATTTTTGATAAACTGATTAGTTATATCGTTGTGTTATTTTGAAAACGAGTATCATTTTGAAAATGCGCCCTAAGACTAGCCCATTTTGAATTATTATCAGAAAATTTTAGAGTTATTAAAAAATAAAACAAAATAATCCTAGAAAAATAGTTAAAATGGCCTTATTACAATCTAAAAACAAATAATATTAACAGCTAAGGTAAAACTTAAAAAGAAACTGGTTACTCATTGCAAAGTTCAAAAGCGATCACCATGGCCACTCTGAATTCCCTTCGGCTCCAAGTCTCCACATCAAGGCTCACCTGCAAGGTTAAGGAAGGGGGTGAGTTTGGAAACTCAGTGCGCAACAAGCCCCTTTCAGAGCCCAAACCAATATAACCTACTGGGCCTAAGCCGAAATTCAGTCTCAACATATACTGGGCCGAAGCCTTTCGTGTAACGGTTACTGGGCCGAAGCCTTTTCATAATTCAAATCACTGGGTCGAAGCCTTTACTGTATACGGTATGGCCCATAGGCCTATTTTAATAACACATGCAATATCAATGAACATATGCAAGCCCATTTGGGGAGACTATTTAACCCACCAACCACTACTCTCCACCCGTACCAACCAAGCTCTCCATGTGGGGAATATCTCAACCCACCCAACCAAACTCTCCACTGGCAGCATAGCTGCTTTATCATATAACTGAAGGCCTAACCTCTTTTAATAACTGGGGCAAAGCCCTTTTTTGGATAAACTGGGGCAAAGCCCTTTTTGGTAAACTGAGGCGAAGCCCTTTTTGCACTTCCTCCATTTATATCAAACCCAAACCATGCATATAATGAGTATATCATGTGCATCTCATAACATATCATGTGTATATCATGTCATATCATGTATATCAAAATCTCATGCATCATATTCATAATTAAACCCTAGGGGTATAATGGTCATGTTTACCTAGGGCACAATAGTCATTTTCCATATTTTAGGAGTAATTTCGTAAATTTACCAAATATTATGGGTTTTCCACGATCGTTAACAATTATCAACATTCTCAAGTGTTTAAGCAGTGATTTAACGCACTTTATCAAATTAGGGCTTTTGGGCCCAAAACCCCTAATGGGCCCTACGAATGTCGATTTAGCCCTTTTAGCCCACTTAACCCAAATTTTTACAACAGATCTAACCGTGTTAACATGCAATCTTTCCAAATTCCATTTTCTATCAATTTTACCCAAATGGGCCCGAAAGCCTATTGGGCCCAATTTTAGCCCATTGAGGCCCATCCTACCGCGTGCACAGTATTGTGCTCTTACCTATTCCATCAATCCAAACATCGATCGTATCATTTTTATTGCATCCAGAACTGCATGCAAAATCTCAAGTTCCCAAAATGTCAGAATTTTGGCATTTCGGCTTTTCTGCGAATATTAGCCTAAGCTATTACGAGGGTTGTTACACACCTGTTTTGCAACGTTCACCAATGAAGTCTCCCACGGCAACCTACAATTATTCACCACCATTCTTAGTCTACAATTCATGCCAATCATCCCACATCTTGCTTTACCAAAATCGGCCAGAGAACCCCTAATGGCCATAGTTGACTTACCTTCACAGGTCTGATGATATGGATCAAGCTTATCCAACACTGACACTCCAAGCCTTGCTGCACCTCCAACGTTATCTATTCCACTATACAAAACATAAAAATCAAATGAAGAAGCCCAATAAGGCCTATATCTCAAATCGACAGCCCCCCTAAGCTATAGGAAGTTTCGGCTTTTGTCAACAATTATACTACTGAATCGATTGGAGTATGAATACTTACCACAGTCTTCCTTCTTGAACCGCTTAAAGCTTAGCAGATGAAGGAATTGGCCACCAAAAAGTGAAGGGAAAAGAAGGTTACTGGTCAATAAGAAGTCGACACCACCAAGTTTCACAGGTTTCGGCTTTTGTGGCTTTTCGGCAAAAGTGGAGATAAGAAAGGGAGTAGTAGATGGGAAGAAAGGAATAGTAGACTGGTTTTGGAGAAGAAAAGAAAGAAAGATGAATGGGAAGGGTGGAAGTTTCGGTTAGAGAAGAAAATAAAAAGAAAAGAATGGTTCTATGGTGCTCAAACAGAGGAAAATCGGCACAACTATAGCCTAATGCCGAAATATTACCCTCAAGATCCCCCTAGCCGATTTCTCCTCCCTAATCCCCTCTATTTGGCCAACTCTAATCTCTCTTTCAAATCCCTAAAATCTTTCCCCTTATCACTCCTTAATTCAAGCATTCAACTATTCAAACTCTCTCCGACAGAGTTCCATTCGGTTTCAAACTTCTGCATGCACAAGGCATAAAAAATATAACATCACATTTGCCATCACAGAGAATCGAACCCAGGCTTCCCCCCAACCACTTACACGCCACCCTTTTAGCTCCTTAGTGGCGTCACTTAGCCACTTTGCCAGGGGCTCCTTTTTGTGATACATTTTACCCACAACTTTTAATAAAGCCATCTACCCAAAGCCCCTAACTCCTTAAGTCCAATGTTCAAAAGTTCTTCCAGGTTTTGGTCATCACATGGGCCATCCATAAGCCCATTTACATATTCCAACTATGAATTTTCACTACCCAATACCAAATTTTAAAAACTTTACCAAATTCTCAAAAATTACGAGAAACCCAAAAATCAGGATGTTACAGATATGATATAAATGAAATTGACTGTTATTGAAATGAATTAAAATGGAATATAATCGATTAATGCATAGTTGAATATAGTTTATTGATATTGAATTGTGAATAAATTAAGGAAAGTTGTACCGAATAGTAAGAGAAGAATGGAGCAAATAATAATGGATTTATTTAAGAATTGAACAATTATGTTATTGTGTTTATCATATGATTTGTATAAAATTTATATGGTAAATAGTTGAAACTTATCTATGAAATAAATAATTGAATAATTGTAATTGTTATTATGATCTTAAGTATTTGTTATATTATTAAATGTTCAGATTATAGAAATACCACTGAGTATACCTATACTCAGCGTACGGTTTGTTTTCGTGCGCAGGTTGAGTAAAGATAGAACGTTGAATCAGCATCCCAAGCCGATCTCGAATTCAATAAGGTAAAGTGTGTTAATTATTGGTAATGGCATGTACCTAGGGTGTCTTATGTGTGTGTCATTTTGAAATTGTAAATGTAAGGATGAAATAAATAGATTTAGGTTTGGGGTTAGGGGGTGTTACAAGTTTAGCCAAGTGTGTTAGGTTTTAATGATTTGATGATTCATTTTGTATAGGCCATGAGATATGGCTCATATTGATTATAGGGATGTAAATCCTATTCATATATGCATGCATGTGCTAAGGTTACTCACAATGTGGTTAAATGTATTTGGCATATCTAGATTGTGGATATGATCATGGATGTTTGATTGTGATATTATGAGTGAATGGCATAATAACAACTAAGGCATGAATGAGTAAAATAGAAGTATAAATTGATAAGGAATTTTGATGCATGAATCATGTTATGAATGTGTAAGTGCTCATTTCTTCGATGCTAGATGCCATGGCGATGTGTATATGTGCACGTGTTATTGAGTGTGGCAAAAGGCTTGGAAAATAGCCTCAAAGTTGTCCACATGGGTAGACACACAGGCGTGTGTTTAGGCCATGTGTGACACACGGTTTGCACCATGGGCATGTGGTCTGGTCTTGTGTCCCCTGCAGCCTAATTAATGCAAAACAGAATGCCCAGTAGTAAACACAATGACAGAGACACAACCGTGTGTCTCAGCTGTGTGAAGGACACGGCATTAGAACATGGGCTTGTGCCAGGCCGTGTGAAGTCTACACCTGATTTTTGAAATTTAATTTGCCACACGACTTAGCGTACGGGCGTGTGTGACCACACGGCCTACCCACGCGGGCGTGTGACTCTCCAAAACAAGAAAACTTTCTAAGTCTTCCAAATATTCTCAAAGTTCTCGATTTAGTCCCGAACTGCTTCCAAAGTATGTTTGGGACCTCATAGGCCCATATAAGGGATGATATGCATGCTATTGAATTGTTTTAATTTGGACAAAAACTTATGTCTCAGTTTTGTATGATTACATGAGTTTAAGTTCGGTAATGCCTCGTATCCTGTTCTGGCGTCGGATATGGGTAAGGGGTGTTACATAGTTGCTCTGATAATGGATGTGACATCTCATAGCTTAGATTTGATAATCGAGTCAAGTATGGGGTATTACATGCCACATGGCACAATTTTCCATTTCATACCACTTTAAACTTAAAGGACTAAAATATAATTTACCTGGTACTAATTATTAACCAAAATAAAACTTTTTATTATTTTTTGGGTTTGGATTCTGACCCACTAAGTGGGTTGATGACCACCAACCACCCCAACGATTGGTTTTTTTTAACCTTTCTTGTTTCAATAATCATCTCCATTATCCTCATCTGATTTGATTAGGCTAATAGATCATGTATGTGTCTGCTTTTCATGAGTGCTCAAGATAATGCAAAAGATCTCATCAAAGCAGCATCACTTTACACTCATATAGGTTAATCCATCAAGTGTATTTTGTAGATAAATATACCACCTATAAAGGATAAAGATTTGATTAAGGGTTTGTTACTCATCTTCACCATCAATATTGTTTATTTGTTTAAGCATTGTTTAAACCATAAAAGGGACATAATCATTTAGTGTTTAATAGGTCAACTAATAGCTTCGTTCTTACCCATGCGAACCTAATTTATAGGATCTCCAATCACAATATGTTAGGTTTCCATCATATTCGACCTTACATTTTGGCAATAGTCCTATTCCGCTAAATGTCCCATAGATAATTTATTCTCATTGGGTTTAGTTAAAGGATCTGCCAAATTTATCTCTGACATCACATAATCAAATGATATTATTCATCATTTTCTAGCTACTTAATCACATAATGTCTTAATGAATATGTCTATTTTTTTCATTGAAAGTTTTATTATTTACAATGGCTATTGCCGATTGGCAATCACAATGCATCAACACGAAAGTTATTGGCTTCATGCCCAAAGGAATATTTGCTAAGAATTTTCTCAACCGCTCAACCTTATTAACAGCCAACTCCAGAGCAATAAAATCTGACTCCATAATAGATTATTCTATAAAAGTTTATCTAGCTAATCTCCACGATATAACACCACCATTAAGGGTGAATATGTAACCACTAGTCACTTTCTCTCATTTGAATATGAGATTCAATTAGCATCATTGTATCCTTCTAATACAGTAGGAAATACACTAAATAAAATACTATAATCAATGGTCCCCTTTAAACATTTCATAAGCTTGTCTATAGTAGCCCAATGTTCATCACTTGGGTTATGTGTGTATCTGCTTAGATGACATATAAGATACGCTATATCTAGTCGAGTGAAATTCATCAAAGGCATCAGTCTTCCAATAATTTGTGCATATTTTAACTGAGCAATGGGCTTACCCTTATTTTTCTTAAATTAGGTGCTAACATTATAAGGAGTACCTACTGGTTTTACATCAAAATGCCCAAACTTCTTTTGCTTAGTATCATAACACCCAATATAACATTTCTTTATTATCGTAACACCCAATATAAAATTCACTTCCCCCATATCTTTCATGTCAAATTTGAAAGAAGAATATCCCTTTGTCTCGAGTACTAACTCATAATTAGTACTGAAAATTAATATATCATCAACATATACACATATAATCATACAATCACTATTTAAACACTTTGTATATATACATTTACCCACTTTATAAAGAAAAAAACATCATTTATTAGAGTTTGATCAAATTTCTCATGCCACCATTTAGGAGCTTATTTTAATCCATACAAGGATTTGAGAAGTCTACAAACCTTAGATTTTTGTCCTTGAACAATACATCCTTCAAGTTGATTCATGTAAATTTCTTCTTCCAATTTTCCATTTAAAAAGGTTGTTTTGACATTCATATGATGTATATGTTGGTAAAAATCCTGATTTGAAAACGATTTTCTTACATAGTAAAAAATTAAAAGTTTGAAAATTGACCCGCTTTGTGATATTTATAACAATAAACATTAGGCCAAAATTGTACATGTGTTTTTGGATAAGTAGATCATTTATGTTTTCTAGCTTTCAACCAAACGATTTTCTCTGCTACTATCGTACCACAAACTACTTAGGGTTTGGGCTCGAACCAATTGAATGAAAACACAAAACTAGAAAAAGTTTTCCTTTTGGGGTGAAAAAGTTAATTCTCTCTTCTTTAATAGAAAATGAAAAATTGTTATTCTGAAAATTATGTTTATAATTTGATAATAAATTCTCTCTATTTTTAGGCAGAATAACAATCTCTCAAAAATTGTGTTAATAACTCTACTGATGCCATCAATTTATAGGAAAATAAGGTAAAACACTTGTAGAGTTGTAGAGGTTTATTTTAAATAGAAAAACGACATCCTACTTAAAGTAAGATAGGGGTGAATGACTCACCATTGCATTTCTAATAGGGTTTCCACCCCTTTCATGTTATATGAGGGGTTTTGGGCTTCTCTTACATTAGGTCCAATTACGAGTACTTCCTAGGCCTTTTTGACCCAGTACTTTGTAATATGATCCAACCTGATTCAGTTTTTCTATTTCTCAAGATATACTTTAATATTTACATATTAAATAATTTTCTCGTCCCAAATTTACCCTAGTAAAATTTTGACGATTTTACCCCAGTAAATTTTTGAGAAAATTCGTTCAATATGTCACAACTCAACATGTTTGCTATGACTGAATGCTCTATTTTCATTTTTAGACTTCAAAACTATCCAAAACCATAAACTCATTCTTCCATTTCCATGTCCATTTCCATTTCCATTTTTAGAAACCTACATTCATTTCCAAATGATTTCATTTCTCCATTTCGGAGAAAACCATAATCATTCCTGAATGTTTCTCATTTCTCTTTTTCTATTCATTCTGTTCATTTTTATTCAAATATGAAATTTATTTCTAGTTTCAACTAGCAAACAAAGGGACCGATTGGGCATATGAAGTTGAGGCTCAAATGATTTATAATTAAGTTTCGGCTTTTTGCCTATTAATTAAAAACTCATTTAGTCACGAAGTCATTTGTAACAACCCATTTTCAATGAAATTGGAACAGTGGTTTCGAGACCACAAATATGACTTTGAAATATTTATTTTATTATTTTATTGTTTACAGCATGATAGTAGTATCATATAAAAACTTCGTTAAGAAATTTTACCGTTTACATGTTTAATTTGATAAAAAAGACTAAATCGCGTCAAGTGAAAAAGTGGAGTTCTAGTAGCTAAAGGTATTAAATAGCTATATAACCTTAAAGTATGAGTCCTTATATGGTAATTAGGCCATTTATGTTGATAGTGGAATATGATTGCTTGGCATTATTGAAATTTGTAATGTTTTTAAAGGTTATAAAAGTAAATTAGTAAATAAATGACAAATTAAGTAAAATAAAGTAAATGTATCATCTTTTTCCATCATCTTCAACCGAAATTTCAAAGGAAAGAAAGTGTAAATGTATCATCTTTTTCCATCATCTTCAACCGAAATTTCAAAGGAAAGAAAGCCATTGAAGAAGCCATTGAAGAAGCTAAGTTTCAGCCAACATAATTCCTATTGCATGTAAGTGATTTTTGTTTCGTTTTTAATGATTTCTATGTTCTCAGGATCATTGTAGCTTAATCTAGCTAGCCCGGGGACTAATTTGTGAAATTGTTAAACTATTAGGGTTTTGCCGTTAATGAATGGGTATGAGTTTTTATGATTTCTGGAAGAAAATGATTAGTTGGTGATAGATAAACAACTTTAGTTAAGTGATTTTTGATGAAATTGTCAAATAGGGATTAAATTAAAAAATAGAAAATTTTACATCGTGAAATTATGAAATAAATGAAATATAGGGCTTGCTAGGGACGTATATAAAATTCAGCTATAGTGGGTTGAGGATGAATTGCATGAATTTTCATTTTTATGAGCTAGGGACTAAAGTAAAAAGAAATCAAAAGTTTAAGGGCAAAATTGTAATTTTTTCTAAAATATGAATTTGGGTGAAATTGAATACATGCATATTGAAATTGAGCTAAGTTTATCTGTTTAGATCAAGACAAACCTCGTACGGCTTTAGATCAAAGCAAAGATAAAGTTTCGAATTAGTCGCCTTCGTATCTATGTTTACTTGTTGAGGTAAGTTCGTGTAATTAAATCATGTATATATGTTTTAATTGAATTATACTCGTATTGTAAATTGCTAAACGTACATACCGATTTCATATCCAATGACGTACGACTATTACATAGCCCCATTTGAACCTTAGAAATTCGTAGGATACAAATGACATGTCATTAGGGTTTACATGATTCTAGTGCTAGTCATAAACGTCCTACTAATGGCTAAGGTCTGGCATGTGTTGCGGATACTCCACAGCTCGTGTGAGCAGCATCATGTAGCTACATTCCGACCTACAACTCGTATGAGCAGGCCCATTTCACAGCTCGTGTGAGCATATTGATTCACAACTCGTGTGAGCATACATGTATAGGATTTGACGGATTATAGTTATATGAGTTAGCACACTATTTGTCAGCTATCCCGGGTATCCAACGGTATTCTATATGGTTAAACGGGTATTATTCGAATATGAAGTGGTAAGAGTTCGATATGAACTAAAATGTGGATACATGTGAATTTCATTAAAACGATATTACATGGTATATTGAAAGTAGAAATGGGTGATATATGTATATGCTACATTAATAAATGTTGTGCTCATCCATGTTCTTAATGCCCATGTTATATGTTTAATATAGCTAACATGTTTGGTGTACATGTTTAAGCTTTGGCCAAGTATAGTTGAATTGTGCTATGTGTATCTTACCTATTATGTAATGATTGGTAAGTTGTGTTTTATAAAATACGAACTTACTAAGCTTATATGCTTATTTATTGTTATTTTTTGTGTCTTATAGTGAATCAGAAGCTCATTCGAGTTGGAAGCTTATTGGAGTTATATCACACTATCCATCGACTCTATCGGTACTTTAGGGATGTTTTGATTTTGTTTTGATTTTGGATGTTGGTAAAGGCCTGGTTTTTGGCATGTATATAAATGGCCTTAAATTGGTTGACATCATGGCTTGTTATGCTTAAATGATGGAAGATGGAATGATTGATCAAATATACATATTGTAAATTCCTTCTGATTTGTATGAATGTGGTGATTTGATACATTTGTTTAAAATGACTTATATGGTTGTTTGGTGCTAGTTGTAGAATGGCACATTTGGGCATCAATTGGTATGTGAGTGTTAGGTAAATCAAATGGCATGTGTTGATATAAACTTAGTTTGAAGTTAGTGAACATATTTGTCAAAATTTAAGTATAATTATATATGTATTGATGTTGTGATTGATGTGCCCTTTGGGCATATTGGTTGTATGCTTATGTACCATATTGTATAGCTTGATTATGCATGACTCTGGTGCTTTTTGATGGCTTGTATATTGTGCAAAAGTACTTGAAGGTACATGCTAGGATGGGTGAGAAATAGGGTGTGAAATGACCTATTTTTTGAAGGGTACACAGCTTGGCACACGGGCGTATGGCTTGGCCGTGTGACCCAAGTCAGTGAGTTACACAAGCTTAGACACGGGTTGGGACATGATCGTGTGTCCCTACTTCAAATATCCACACAACTGGGCCACACGATCGTGTGACCCTGTAGTTTTGAAAAATTTCAATGTTTTCTGAAAATTTCTAAGTTTTCGATTTAGTCCTGACTTGTCTCAAATGTGTTTTTAGGGCCTCGAGGGCTCGTATAAGGGATAATATGTATGTTTTGAATTGGGTTTTATATGATTATTGATATGAATTGAAATGTTTGAAATTTGTGTATGGTTGAATTGAAAACTACGATAATACTCCATAACCCTAGTCCGACGACTGATACGGGTTAGGGGTGTTATATCATTCCACTATAGTATCGTGATTGAGCTCTCCTCAATGATATACCATTACGAAAGAAACTACTCAGTGCTCATGTAATGACCTTGTCATAAGTGTGTTACCCTCATAGAATATCATTGATCTCTTTGGGATAATATCTGTTCTTCTAATATTATCCTATTTTATCTCATGGTAACCATTACATCTTCCTTCATGAAAAGTCAATCATCCATCACAAAGATAGATGACCCGTGACCACGTTTAATTTTCATCAACCATGTAATGCCAATGAGAGGATATCATTTACCCATGTTTTGAGTTATGAATTCCACTGTTGCGAATGACGCTACATACTACAAAAGTCGTGCACCCAATGCACCAGCTTTCGATTCCTTATCTATTTGAACTCAGAATTTTACTTATATCAAAGTGTATGAGTCACGCATTCATAGTCCACCATCTCACTTAGGATCTAAGTATGCTACACTATGAATGTCACAAGTGAATCCACAAACAGATTCAGGATCTATTCTGCTTGGGTCCTGATTGATGTACTATTAGTTCAGTCAGTCACATTTATGTCTCTATCTTTAAGGAGTCATCCGCTCTGATGCCCAAGATAAGGCATCTTCCCAATTGGACTTGATAGACGATATATTAGTCTTTCAATTGGTTTTCTCATTTTCGATTAGACTAAATACATATTTAGGTTTGTCTACTAATAGAAACCATCTTTTTGTACTACGATCCGACCATGTAATAGCGCTTAGTGTTAGATTAAACAATAGAAAACCGATAAACAACATTTGCTTCCATTTTGCTTTGCTTGCAAAAACCATGTGAAGACAATTATACAAAGTATATTAATGTAATCAATGAATTTTTTTTATTAACTAATATGTTCGAAAAAGTTACAAGTGTATATTGAGAAAAACACTACACTTAGGGCACCAGATCCAACAATATACAAAGTGTATGAATCTAAGTTAAGACAATCAAAATATGTATTGAAGAAGTCCTTGTTACTGAAGCACCAATATAAAAAAAAAATCAATGTTTTGTTTTTGTAGAAAACCTTGAGCTACTAGTCTAGCTTTATATTTTTCAATAGAACCTTCAGATTTGCATTTATTTTTAAAAATCCGTTTACAACCAATAGATTGTTCTCTACGTGGTAATTCAACTAATTTCTAAGTTTTATTTTGAAAATTTGAATCAAGATCGAATTTGATTACCTTTTTTTTAAAAAAAAAAGCATCAAAAGAAGATGTTGCTCTAAAAAAAATTTAGTAGATCATTTTCCACCATGTAGGTGTAAAAATCATTTCCAAAAGCTTTTTTCAATTCTAGATTTTTTGGACCTTTTCAGATCCTTATATCCAAAATTATTTTGTAACATCCCAAACCTGAATTGTTTTTCAAATCCAGGTACAGAGCATCATAATGGATAAGGTTCTCTTAACCTTAATTTCTTATCATCTAAACTGGTATAAAATAGACTATATTAAATTAATAATACTTTTTACAGCAAAAGCCTCAAACTTATCTAAAAGTTGGGTCTCACAAGGTTTCTGTTTCTATACAGACTATTTGTTTACAAAATAACTCTTTAAACTTTAGTTAAGGACTAATTGTCCTAAAAATCCAGATTTTATGGATATTAACTGGCTACCACATAACTGATCTTGATGTAAAGCCTCCAATGGTTCCCCATTCTTATGTGCATGACTTTGATCGCACAACGATCCCTGATCTCCATTTCGATTGTTAATCTACTCCATCTGGCTTGGTCCCTCCTCTAAGTCCTCGATTAACCTCGCAAATTCTATAAACATAAGCCAAACACTTAAGTTTAAATGAACTTAGTGATTTCCTTCACTAGGCCAATCACGAATAAACTATATGGCATGAGGGTAACAAATGTAAAATAAAATAAACTTAAACTAACTCTTTGCTTGCTCATTGTGGGTGTTCTTTATCAAGGTGGCAAACTCCACCCGATCCTCTGAGCTACTAGGTTTGCGATAAGACCTTCCTTTGGTCGAAATCTCAACTTAATAGTAATCCATACACCTTATCATATCAGTGATTCCTATCTTTACTTCTCGTCTTTCCTTCCTTCATTCACCCTGCATACAAAGTGTTTTTTGGCCTCTAACTTACTTGGTTGTACGTCTGCTTTCCCATACTGTACCTCTACATTAGCCTTCTCTTCTTTTCACCCAAGGGTTCATAGGACCTACCTTCCTTAGCAGACTCTATCTTCACATACACTAGTCTTGAAGGACTTCTTGACATTTCCATATTATTCTGAACTTTAGCAGGCCTCGCCACTCTAGCGAACCCATTTTCATTCCACCTTATTATTCACTATGGTGGGTTCAATTTCAGAAACACACCCATATCCTAGACCTTTCTAAAGGACTCACCCATCCCATACATTACGGTCAATCTAACTCGCCTAACAAATAGGTTATCATCCATGTGACTAAACAAGCCTACCACCTTAATTGCTCATTTTCTTCCACGAGGTTTGCTTCTTGTGTATAACTTCATTGAGCACTTTCTGATGTGTAACACCCCAAACCCTGCCTAGACATTATGGCCAAATTTGGCAATGTCACATTAAAGTGTTTTTCGCAAAAAAGGGTGATATCGTCGAAAAACCTTTTCCTTATTTATACCTTTGTCGTGGGTTCTTAATGATAATTTTAAAACAAGTTATTTAGTTTTCAAAAACAAGTCGTTTGTCAAAATGTTAATCATTTAAAACATTATTTCTTGGGGTAGCTTTGAAAACATGTTGCGTAAACATGGTGTTTTGAAAAACATTTATCTTTTTGAAAACCCGTGTCCTACTACTAGCAAATATAAATCAAAATAAGTAAAACCCCAAATTAAAGATTAAAAATTTAAAGAGGTCTTATTACATTAAAATACCCAAATTAAATTACTTATAAGTTAAAAGTCAAATATAGGAGCATGTGCAGTTGGGTGGCCACCTTCGAGTCCCTCGTAGCACTGATCCACCTAAGGCTGGGGATTTCCTGCATAGATAAGCAGAAAGGTGAGTTTATGAAAACTCATTGTGTAATCCCTTAGTAAGCAATTAGTTAATCGCACAGTAAGCAAAACAGTCTGGGCCTAAGCCCGTTTTAGTAACAGTTCAGTTTCAGTTATGGCCATAGCCTATTACAATAACAGTATTAGTGTAGGCATGAGCCCATCTTAGTGATAGTATAGTACAGATATGCAATCAATAGATCCTACCCAGCCAACCCTTACAGTCCATCTCTGCCTAACACTACACTCCATGTGGGGATAAAATCAACCCACCCATCCCTACACTCTAAAATAGCATCGGTTGCAGCACTAAATAGTAATTACAGCAGAGCTGTCAGTATAATACACTTCCTCCAATCATAATAAAACCCATCCCCATGCAATGTCATGTCGTGATATAATATCATATGTGTATTATATATGTTCAAAATGGCATGCTCAAATAAAATCATATTTCTCATAAGGGCACAAAAGTTATTTTATCAAATAGGGGCATAACAGACATTTCATCAATTTGGGGGTCTAGGTATACTTACTGACCCAACAGTAGGTCTACAGTCATCTTGGGTGACCCATGCAACTTTAATAGTCAATCAATGGAAATTGGCCCACGGCACATATTACGGGCCCATGTAGGCCCACATGCCCGTGTGGCCTACTTAGCCCAGAAATGACCTTGGCTATGTGGACTACATAGCCTGGCCCAATATTCTCCACACGTCCGTGTGGTTTTACCTGTATGGGGTCTACATGCCTGTGGGGCCAACACGGCCTAGTTCGGCTCACCATGGCCCAATTCAACCTTAGCCCATGAAATCGCTCATGGCAGCCTCTATGATCAAACGTCCATGTTTAGATACAGGAATTACCATACGAGTGAGCATACGCTCGTATAACGTCAATGGTCCCTTATTTTGACTTTTGTCGATCTACGATTAGGGGCAGTGTTGTTACACACCTGATAGGACTCTAGGTACGCAACCCCTCTTGAGATGAACTGCACCTAAAACAATGACAAATCCATATCCAACGTTAGTCACACTTAGAACCTAACTGATAAAACAACAACAATTGACCTATATTCGTGTTCATTGCTCCAAAAGGTATCACTTACGATACCACTGGTAAACCGAGTTCGTTACGACTTGTTGCTGCCAACTATAGTGCGACATGACCACATGTTAGGGACTTAACAGATTAATAAACAACAGCATTACTCACAACGTTTGAGACATAACTTTTACCCTTACAAAAATACTTACCAACCAAAGCAACTCGTGCTAGATAGAACAACTGCTTAGGAGAAGAAAAGTCGCCAGAAGAGAGAGGATAGGAAATACCAAGTATTCAGCCAAGGGAATAGAGAAACACCAAAGACAATCCCCCCTTTTTGAGAGAAATTAAAAGTAGGAGAGGGGAAGAGAAGAAGATATTCGGGTTTAAAAATGTAAGAGGGGAACTCGATAAAAACTAAAGGAATAAAGAGAGAAGAGAAAGAGGTATTCGGTCAATGACAAAAGGAGAAGGTGAATGTTAAGAACTGTCTGGCAGAGGGGAAGAACACGAGTTCGGCAAGGATTAATGAAGGGGAAAAGAGAAATAGAGATGAGCAGATTAGTAAAGGGGACGAAACAGCAGGGACAGGAACCCAAACCAGTGGTGCAAACGGTAAAAAAATATAGGCTTGAGGAAAGAAAAGAGGAGAAGAAGGGAAGAATTTCGAGAAAGTAGCAAAAAGATTCGGTAAAATGACAACAAGGGATTCAGCAAGATGGGGAAAAGCATGATCGAATGGCTAGGGACACCAAAGGCAAGCCGAATGGTTGAGGAGAATCCCATTTCGGCACCACCACCACTCCCCAATCCCTTGATCCACTCCTCAAATCTCTCCTCCAATCTCTCAACCAACCTATTTGAACCCTTTCAAACTTCTTAGAGTTTCGGCCAACCTAGAACACTCCCACGTACTCACAGCAAAATAAAATCCATTGTGAAACCCAAGACTCGAACTTCAACCTCAAACATTAGCAGGCTCCTTTCTATCATGTTCTACCCACATTTATTTAAAAGTCTACTGACTAGAGACAAGATTTATTCCATTAAAAACAAAACTTTTTACACATGCCCAGGCTTGAACCCAAGACTTTTTAGACACTCCCAGAACACTTAACCACTGAAGCAGATACACACTTGTGTCACTTTCTTGCACAACTAAACATTTATGTGTAGCCTCCTAACTGTTTCCATGCTCAAGACCTAATACTTCTAGGCACAAAATTCAGGTCGTTACAATTCACCCCTCCTTAAAGAAATTTCGTCTCTGAAATTTCCAACTATTAGATTAGTCGCATGACATAGACTACACCACTACACTCTCGCTGCCCACTCTAGTTCCAAAACACTACCACATTTAACTTGAGTGTTTTCAGTTTAGTCCATAGCTAGACTGGGACAGTGCGTCAATCCAATACTCGCCCATATTAGGGTCGACACCAGTGACACTCCTGAAGAGTTCAACTTCATTGGACTGGAGTCGTTCCGTAACCGACCCTCGTCCCTCAGATCCAGTATTGGGCCGAGTGACCCTCTCCAAAATCCTTAGCATAGCCTGGGACAATGTATCGTCCCCAACCATAGTAGTGGGTGACACTGGCGTCTCACTCGCATTTAGATTAGGCATATTGCTAGATGACGAGGACCCAGCTCGAGCACATCCACGGCCTTCGCCGCGGCCTCTTGTACTCCTTTCACGAGTACCTCTGGTACTTATATTGAATAACATTTTATTTGTATTAACAATTTTATGCATCAGCTTACAGTTCCGGTGTTTATTAAAAGATATTTTATGAAAAATAGTATCAATATTTCAGAGTTCGTTTTCGTAGATTGGCAGTCTTACTACAATTTTTAGTTTACCCTAAATAGAGTATTTCAGTACAGTCTACTAGTAGTCTCAGTATTTCAATTTAAACAAACAATAGTTTCAGAGGACTTACAGAATCTACGCGGAGACTAGGTGTACCACCCATTTAGTAAAATTTTTCCAATCAATAAAAATTAGTTCTTCAAGTTTTAATCCCAAATCCACAACTGAGTTTTTAACTTGGCTCTGATACCACTAAATGTAACACTACAAACCCGGGGTAGACGTTATGGCCGAATATGGCAATGTTACATTGAAGTGTTTTTCACAAAAATGGTGGTATCGCCGAAAAACCTTTTCCTTATTTACCTTTGTCATGGGTTCTTAATGATAACTTTAAAACATATTATTTAGTATCCAAAAAAAAGTCATTTATCAAAATGTTAATCATATTAAGTTGTTATTAATTTCAAAACATTATTTCTTGCAGTAGCTTTGAAAACATGTTGCGTAGACGTGGTGTTTTGAAAAAATATTTATCTTTCTGAAAACGCGCGTCCTACTGCTAGCAGATATAAATTAGAATAAGTAAAACCCCAAATTAAAGATTAAAAATTTAAAGAGGCCTTATTACATTACAATACCCAAATTAAATTACTTATAAGTTAAAAGTCAAATATAGGAGCATATGCGGTTGGGTAGCCACCGTCGAGTCCCTCGCAGCACCGATCAACCTAAGACTGGGGATTTCCTGCATAGATAAGCAGAAGGGTGAGTTTACGAAAACTCAGTGTGTAATCCCTTAGTAAGCAATCAGTTAATCACACAGTAAGTAAAATAGTCTGGGCCTAAGCCGTTTCAGTAACAGTTCAGTTTCAGTTAGGCCAATAGCCCATTACAATATCAGTATTAGTGTTGGCCTGAGCCCATCTCAATGACAGTAGACTACAGATATGTAATCAATAGATCCTACCCAGCCAGCCTCTACACTCTATCTCCGTCCAACCATGTGGGGATAAAATCAACCCACCCATCCCTACACTCCAAAATAACACCGATTATGCAGGCGATGCGATAATTCCAGCAGAGCCGCGATGCATGCTGATTCCTCCAATCATAATAAAACCTATCCCCATGCAATATATCATGTCGTGTCATAATATCATACGTGTATTATATATGTTCAAATGTCATGCTCAAATAAAATAATATATCACATAAGGGCATAAAAGTTATTTTATCACATAGGGGCATAACAGTCATTTCATCAATTTAGGGGTCTAGGTATACTTACCGACCCAATAGTAGGTCCACAGTCATCTTGGGCAACCCGTGCAACCTTAGCAGTTAATCAATGAAAATGGGCCCACGGCCCATATTGATGGCCCATGTGGGCCCACACGCCTATGTGGCCCACTTAGCCTAGAAATGACCTTGGCCTTGTGGACTACACAGCCTGGCCCAATATTCTCCACACGTCCGTGTGGTTTTACCCATGTAGGGTTCACACGCTTGTGGGGCCCACACAGCCCAGTTCGGCCCACTATGTCCCAAATCGGTCTTACCCCATGAAATCGCTCATGGCTGCCTCTGCAATCAAACGCCCATGTTTAGACACATGGATTACCACACGAGCGAGCGTACGCTCGTGTAACGTCAATTGTCCCTTATTTTGGCTTTTGTCGATTTACGATTAAGGGCAGTGTTATTACACACCTGATAGGATTCTAGGTACGCAACCCCTCTTGAGATGAACTGCACCTAAAACAATGACAAATCCATATCCAACGTGAGTCACACTTGGAACCTAACCAATAAAACAACAACAATTGACCTATATTCGTGTTGCTTACCCTCACTGCTCCAAAAGGTATGGCTTATGATACCACTGGTAAGTCGAGTTCGTTACGACTTGTTGCTGCCAACTATAGTGTGACATTACCACATGTTAGGGACTTGACAGATTAATAAACAATAGCATTACTCATAAAATTTGAGACAAAACTTTTGCCCTTACCAAAATACTTACCAACCGAAAGTAACTCGCGCTGGATAAAACAACTGCTTAGGAGAAGAAAAGTCGACAGAAAAGGGAGGATGGGAAAGACCAAGTATTAGGCCAAGGGAACAGAGAAACACCAAAGCCAATCCCCCCTTTTTGAGAGAAATTGAAAGCAAGAGAGGGGAAGAGAAGAAGATATTTTGCTTTAACAATGTAAGAGGGGAACTCGATAAAAGCCGAAGGAATAGAGAGAGAAGAGAAAGAGGTATTCGGCCAATGATAAAATGAGAAGTTGAATGTTAAGAACTGACTGGGAGAGGGGAAGAACACGAGTTCGACAAAGGTTAATAAAGGGGAAAAGAGATATAAAGATGAGTAGATTAGCAAAGGGGACGAAACAACAGGGACAGAAACCCAAACCAATGGTGCAAACAGTAGAAAAATAAAGGCTTGAGGAAAGAAAGGAGGAGAAGAAGGGAAAAATTTCGAGAAAGTAGCAAAAAGATTCGACAAAATGAGCACAAGGGATTCGGCAAGATGGGGAAAAGCATGACCGAATGGCTAGGGACACCAAAGGCAAGCCAAATGGTTGAGGAGAATCCTATTTCGGCACCACCACTCCCTAATCCCTTGATCCACTCCTCAAATCTCTCAACCAACCTATTTGAACCTCTTTCAAACTCCTTAGAGTTTCGGCCAGTGTAGAACACTTCCACGTACTCACAGCAAAATAAAATCCATTGTGAAACCCAAGACTCGAACTTCAGACCTCAGACATTAGTCATACGCCATTTATCCCCTAGGCCAGCAGGCTTTTTTCTGTCATGTTCTACCCACATTTATTTAAAAGCTTACTGACTAGAGACAAGTTTTATTCCTTTAAAAACAAAACTTTTTGCACATGCCCAGGCTTGAACACAAGACTTTTCAGACACTCCCAGAACACTTAACCATTGAAGCATATACACACTTGTGTCACTTTCTTACACAACTAAACATTTATGTGCAGCCTCCTGATTATTCCCATGCTCAAGACCTAATACTTCTAGGCCCAAAATTCAGGGTGTTACATGGTTGCTCTTGATTGCAAATCGTTTCTTATGATCTTTTGAGACTTTTAATCCACATTACCCACGTATAGTCCATTTACATGTCCTCGGTTCTTTATCAAATTCTTATTGGGTCCTTGCCCACCTACCTTATCGACATTCATGTCTATCCTTCTAACAGATCTTTCCTTTTCTTACTTTGCTTGCCCTTTTTTGGTAGACTCCTCGAGTTTTGCTTGCCACTCGGGGTATTGTACCTTACACTCACCATCTTGGAGATTTCCATCATTGGAACATCTTTGTGGAGTACTTGGCAAACCCCTATCAGTTGCCACAGCTAGGCTATGGTCTTACACCCCTTTTTACCTCATTTTCAGCATCATATTGAACTTATTCTGTGTTTATTGTTCCAGTGAACTCTATCTATGATTATTGTCTCAATGGACTATCTTTATTATGTGTTTACTATCCCAACGGATTATTTATTTTGTGGATGCCATGGAGTCTTTCATCCATGCTCTTACACCAATCTGCCATCCTAGCATACATTATATAATGCCATGGAGTCTTTCATCCATGGTCTTACGCATCATACTTGGTTACCTTAACATCTTTTATCTATGGTCTTACACCATATACCTTATACCTTGTACCATGTTGCCATTGCATCTTTCATCCGTGGTCTTACGCTACGTACCTCATACTAGACTATCATAACGTCTTTCATCTATGGTCTTATGCTATATACCGTCATTATGATATCGCCTCGAAAGACCAGTTGAATTGTTATCGTGGTAAATACCTTTCTGTAATATAGATTTACTGAATCTTCCTTCCATTACCTCCTTTACACCACCTAACCTCGATGCTTGAACATCATAGTGTTCCCTCCGCAAGGCCTGGAGTATCACCCCTAGCGATAACTAAAATGATCACTCCCCTTTTCCCTTCCTAACTTCATTTATCCCATAGAGGTTTTCCCCACATTTTTTATACAATACATGCACATATCATCCTATTTCATGTTTATGCAAAAAGGGCATACTCAAATAACATAGATTAGAATAGCAGGTTTGGAGTTGGAACTCATTTGAAGCTTTATCATTTCCACAACTTAGCTTTCTTGAACGCTAGAGCTTCTATTCTCCTGGTAGCTAAGCATTACAACAAAAAACCTAATGGTTAAACTTCCACTTTATCTTCAAAGCTTAAACTTTCATAAGCATGCAAAACCCCTAAAATGGTTCTAAAGGTCCGTACCCATATTTACCTATTCTTACACACATAGAAGGGCTAAGAACCTTACCAACTTGTTGGTTTCCTACTTTTCCATCTCCATCCTCATGAAGTTTGCTTTATACAGGACCTTCCGTGGAAATTCCTTCTTCAAGCTACCGGAGAAGGTGAAAAAAAGAAAATGAAATAGAAATGGAAAGAAAATTATCCCTAGGAAACCATGTCCCAACTATTTATAGTAATTCTCGCTCTATTACCAACGTCATGAGAATTGTGCATTCACAATCATTGTGTCTTCCACTAAGGAATCGATTGGTTTCATTCTAACTGAACCAAGTTTAGTTCTCAACCATGTCCAATTTAGTTTTCATTTTCCAATTTATTTCAATAGAGGTTATCTGCTTGTGGTCTTTTTCAATTTAGTCCTCTTGTTATTTCAATTTTCTGGGTTAATTGGACACCGGGTGTTACACATGTTGTAAAATAGGTGTATGGGAATAGTAATTAATCTTTAATGGAAAAATATGCTCAGAGAACTTAACATTTTTTGTTTCAAGAATGGTATTATGCTAAAGCAAATCACTTTTTACAGCTAGAAATTTGTATGTAGCACTATGTTTAGCATAACCAATGAACATGCAATCAGAAGTTTTAAAACCTATTTTCCTTTTCTTAAGCTCAAGCAACATGACTTTAGCAAGACACCCCACACTTTCAAGTATTTAAAGTTAGAAGGATAACCTTTCCATAGTTCAGAAGGTGTTTTGCTAGTTATCTTTTGAGATATCCAATTTTGAATATAATAAGCAGAAAAATTAGCTTCACCCTACATATTTTCAAGAGCATTATAACTTACAAGCATGTAATTCATCATTTCTTTTACTGCCCTATTTTTCCTTTCTACTATGTTGTTTGATTCTAGTGAATAAAGAGTCACTTCATGTATTATTCCTTCTTTTTCACTAAAGTCATTGAACAAAACATATTCTCCTGTACCTAATCTAACTCTTTTAATCTTTTTATTTAACTAATTTTCTACTTCAGCTTTACATTTAAAAATTTTATCAAATGCTTCGTCTTTACTCCTAAGCAAGTATATTTTAGTATATCTAGAAAAATAATCTAAGAAAGTCACATAATATTTTTTACCTCCTCTTGTCATAGTTTCTTTCAAGTCTTTTGAGCCTATGTGAATAAGATTAATAAATATGTTTCCCTAGCAGTAGATGAACATTTTTTTCTTAATCAGTTTTGACTTAGTACATACCTTACAATTTTTTTCGAGCAATCATTATCAATACACGATATTAATCCAAGATGTTTCATTCTTTTGAGATAGGGAGCATTCACATGTCCAAACCTAGCATGTCATAAATCATGAGAGTCAATCAAGTTAGCAGAACTTGCACTAACATTTATTATTTCATGAATATTAAGTATAAACAAGTCATTTTGAGATATCCCTTACCCACAACCATATTACTTTTTTATCATTATAACCTTATTGGATTCAAAAGAAACTTTTACACTAAAATTTCCCAATAATCAACTAACACTAGGTTAGTCCTAATCTTTGGAACATGTAACACATCATTCAAGGCAAGGGTTTTTGGAAAAGTAAGTTTTGAGATAACCTTGCCTTAGTAAGTTTTGAGATAACCTTGCCTTTCCCAAGTACTTTAGTAGTATGTGTAGTTTTGAGATAACCTTGCCTTTCCCAAGTACTTTAGTAGTATGTGAGTGCCCAAGATAGACTATTTCTTCCTTTTTCTCCACATGGGAGTAGGAGGCAAACACACTTCAATTGCGACAAATATGCCTTATGGCACTAGAGTCTATCACCCACTCTTTTACATTAGTCATATCATTAGCTTAGGAGATAATCGACGCCACAATATCATTTACTTCGACCAAATTAACATTTGTCTTAACAAGATTCTCAATTCTCCCTTTACAAAGTCTACATTGATGTGCATGATGACCAGGTTTCCCACATACAAAACAATTTCCTTTGATCTTGAGGGTAGGGTGACAAATTTTAGGTTTAAAATTATGTTTTTTAGGCATACCCTTTTCCAACTTTCCATTAACCAAATTGGTGAGTGTATTCGTTTCTCGTCTCTTGGCATCTTTAGCTTTTTTATGATTGGTATGTTCAATAACTATGTGCATAATTACGCCTGCTAGAGAAAGTTTCTTATGTTTGTGTTTGAGTTGTTGTTTGTAGTCATACCATTAGGGAAACAACTTTTTTATCACCATACCGACCATGATCCCTTCTAATAGAGTGATGTTTTCAGTCTTCACATCTTCCAAAAGCTTGTGGTACTCATTGATTTGCATCTTGATATCTTTTTCATCAAACATCTCCCACAATAATATTTACCTATTAAAAAACTTTTGTTTACCAACATCCTCAGCTGTGTACTTGGTAATCATGTTATCCCTAATATATTTTGCTGCATTATACGAATAGTAAACATTAAAAAGTTCATTTGAAAGCATACAAATAATCATACGTCTACATACCTTATTAGCATATACCTACATTTCAACCTACTTATTCGAGGCGTCAAATAATGGTTTCTTAGTCAACGCAAAAAGCTATATTATGCATGTCAATGATAGAGAAAATATGATAAATTAAGCTTTATTTGATAAAATTTAATTAAAAGTGTTTTTGAATATAAGCTGAATTTGACAAAATAATTTTAAATTTGAATTCTAAGAAATAAAATTGTTAATACTTACAATAAACTCTTAGAAAATTTTGAAACAATTTTAAAATCAAGTGAAATTATTTTTAACCAAGTCAAAATGATCCCAATTAAGTTAAAATCATTTTAACACATCAAAATTATTTTCAAACAAGTCAGAATTGCTCTACGCTAAAAAGTATCAATACCATTTGACCCGGTATCGATAATTTTTGAAAATAATCGATACCCTTAGTAAAATTGAGACCAAAAAGGTATTCTATCAAAAATATAAAAGTTATCGATACCATGATTTTGGTATTGATATTTTTCAAAAATAATCAATACCTCACTTAAAAACGATACCAAACTTGTATTCTAGTTCTCAAAAACCCTACAAGGTATTGATACCTCTTTCAGGAAGTATCGATAAAATATTTTTGAAGTATCGATTTTTCATTCCAACAGCCACTGAATTAGCATTTATGATAAAAAATATTGATGCCCTTTTTAAAGGTATCGATAATCAAAGTTGCAAGTGAAATAAATGCTCTAGTTTTACATACCCAACGGCCGTATTTACTTCTCCAACATCCTCAATGGCTGGAAGTCTATTAGGGGGTATAAATACCATCTTTCAAAGTCCTACAACATCCAAGAAAAATACTTCAATCAAAAATATCAATCAAACAATTTTGAGAGCTTAAATTTTCATATTTTTCTTACATACACTTGTGAGTCTTATCTCCTTTATTTTCCTAAGTGTATTTCATTGTATTTGTGCTTTAATTTGCAAACAAATTTATCTTTTAATTATTGTTTCTTTGTTTGCTCATTTGTATCTCTTTGAGAGGTTTTAAAACTTAAGATTTGGGGTAGAAATCTTAAGGATTTTTAAGGTTAAACCTTATCCTCAAAGGTTAAACAGATTAGTGAATTTGGGTAAATCCTTAGTAGTGGAAAGCTAAGGTAGTGGAGTAGGCAATAGGGCCCGAACCACTCTAAATTCTGTGTTATTTCTTTCTTTCTTGTCCTTGCTTTCACCAAAATTTTTAAAGGCCAATTCACCCCCTCTTGGCATTTTTGGTTTACTTCATCGAGCTTTCAATTGGTATCAGAGCTAGATCTTTAGAGACGATTTTAGCACCAAGAGAGAAGATCCTCAAGGTTTTCTAGATAGAAGCTCAAGTCAATAA
The DNA here is from genome assembly GCA_025698465.1 of Gossypium longicalyx. NCBI lineage: Eukaryota > Viridiplantae > Streptophyta > Magnoliopsida > Malvales > Malvaceae > Gossypium > Gossypium longicalyx. The sequence continues at coordinate 47,477,541 of CM047005.1, read as the reverse complement.
TTCTCCTTCATGGCATTGGAGCAAAATTCCACTAGATTAGGAGAAGGGCATTCCACCATGAGGTCTCCTTTATTCAATGGCACTAACTACTCATATTGGAGAACAACAATGAAACTATTCATCAAAGCCAATGACTATGAAGTTTGGAGGATAGTTACAAATGGGTCATCCATCCCAAGAAAGAGGGTCGAATGTGATGTTGTTCCAAAGGAAGAAGATGAATGGGATGAAAATGACATAAAGAAGGTGCAATTAAATGCAAAGGCTATGCACACTCTATTTTTTACTTTTGGACCCAATGAGTACAATAGAGTCTCATTGTGTGACAATGTAAAAAAATATAGGACAAACTTGAAGTCAACCATGAAGGGACAAGTAGAGTCAATGAGTCCAAGATACATCTTCTCACCCTTGATTATGAGTTGTTTAAAGCTAAATTGTAACACCCCTTACTTGTATTCAATGCCAGAACAGGGTCCGAGGCGTTATTGGACTTACCACTCAAACAAACATATAGTTTTGAGCCATAAATTTTTGTTCAAATTAAAACCATTTGTAATTAATCATAAAGTTCCTTATACGAACCTACGAGGCCCTAAACATGCTTTGGCAGTGGTCTGTGACTAAACCAAGAACTTTAGAAATTTTTATAAAACTTAGAAAATTTTTGCACTAAACAGGGGTCACATGCCCGTGTGGATGTGGGACATGCCGTGTGACCAGGCCGTGTGGTCACACACGCCCGTGTCCTGACCCCGTGTAACTCTCTGACTTGTAGCTCATGAACAAATTGATGTCACATGGCCAAGTCACACGCCCGTGTGCTAGGCCGTGTGGGTAATTAAATTTTTATTAAATAAGCGTAGGCTTCACGCGCCAAGGACACACGTTTGTTTCTGAGGTCCTGTCGTCCACACGGCTAAGACACACGCCCGTGTCTCTGCCGTATGCTCAATTCTGAGCATTCAGTTTCTCAAAATTAAGGTGCAGGGGACACACGGCTAGAACATATGCCCATGGGGCAGACCGTGTGTCACACACGGCCTAGACATACGCCCTTGTGTCTACCCGTGTGGATAAATAAAGGCTATTTACCAAGCCATCTGCCACCCTTATTCACACATACACATACACCAATTCAATGACACAAAAACATAATATACTTAAGCAACCAGAAAACACACAACTGTAAACAATACATGCCAATACAATAGCAACATCTATCATACTTACTACATTTGTTATGCCTTAAATCAATCATGCAAATTTCACATTCATTAAGCCTCAATTTACTGCTTTCAAGACACCTAATTGTGCACAAATTTATCATCTCCTCAATATATGACATTACCAAACATTTCACGTTCATGATATTAATCACATTCCATCATTCACCAAGCATACCATGACCATATCACCAAATACATTGGGACATAAATGAATATACTTAGGCTTACAACCATGTTAGCCAAAATAGGCCAATTTACACGGCCAAATATCAAATCAAGCCTTTGACCATTACAAGCTAATACATCGGCTAAAATCATAATGACACTTATAATAAAATGACCAAGTCCTTATACATGTCATACTTTCAAAATACTAAGATCATCAATACCCAAAAATGAGAGTTTGATAGTGTGATTTGAATCTCCAATGATCTCCGATCCAAGTTAGCTTGGCGACACTATAAAACATGAAAAAATTAGCGGAGTAAGCTATATAGCTTAGTAAACTCGTATGCAAGAAATAAGCAACCTTACCATGCATATAACATTTAAATATTATAACATAATTAAATGTAAATTTACCATAGTCTCATGATCATAACTCATTCTACCATAAACTTACCTCATATTCATTGTTTCAAGCATTTAATAAACATGAGCTTTATGTACATACCTGAACCATCTCGAAATGAATTTACACATATTCTCATCTTTGACATACCCGTGAACCACTAGGAATAATAATGTCAGATACTCAGGATTTTTGCACACTAAGTGCTACATACGTAGCCAATGCTACCTCAATCTCATATCACATAATCGCTCACTCTCGAGTTATCGACGGGCCTGCTAACATAAGCTGTCATTCAAGACATAGCTACGCGGTGCTGCTCACACAAACTGTCAAGTATTCATAACATATGTTGGTATACTCAGCCACCGGTAGGACGTAAAAGACCAGCACCCAGATCATATAATCACATAACACATAATGACCCTAGTGACATGTCACTTGTATCCTAACCTATTCCTAGGGTTCAACGGGACTTCTCACTTGCTGAATCGTCATTAAACTCGTTCGTAGAATTATACTCATTCGCATAATCAAACATACAATTCATGCAATATTAAAGCATTTAACTACAATTTTTCTAAAGCTTATTTGTAACATACGAACTTACCTTGGTACAAAATGGCTAATAGTTTGATTTAGTCTACAACCTTGTTCTTTCTTGGGTGTAGGTCAGACCCTCTTCTTTCTTGATCTATAATATCAAATTTAATTCATTCAATCATCACATTATTCAATTTAATCCCAAAAACACCTTATGGAAAAAATTACATTTTTGCCCGTAACTTTTCATCTTTTTACATTTTAGTCCTTAAGCTCGTAAAATGATTTTCATTCAATTTTATCACACCCAAGCCTAGTCGAACCTATTCCTTGCTCATACCACACCACATTTTTCATTTATTTACATTTTTACACATATTTTACAATTTTTACAAATAGGTCCCTATTTGACATTTTCATCAAAAATCACTTGGTAAATGTTGTTTATCTAACACCAAAATGTAGTTTCTACCATTAAACATCAAAATGCACAAATATTTAACATGGGAAAAATTTTAGACTTTGATTTTCTTTCAAATTAGTCCTTGAAATAGCTAGATTAGATCACAACATTAAAAAAAATGTAAAAATAATTAAAAACAGGACAAAGACAAACTTACAATCGAGCTTGGAAGTTTGGCCAAAACCCTAGCTATAGTGACTCTTCAGTTTTCGGCTAAGTGGACTAAATTGGGGACTAATTGGCCAAAACTTACAATCTTTTATTTGTTTTTATTTTGTCTTTATTAACCAAATGACCAAAATGCCCTTAATGCCAAACTTTGAATTTTCACCTAACCATGTCCATTTTTGTCGAATTTAGATTATAATGGTCTAATTACCATTTAAGGACTCCAATTTAAAATTTCATAGCAATTAGACACCTCTAGCTTCTAGAACACATATTTTGCACCTATTACAATTTAGTCCTATTAGTAAAATTGGACACTCTATCGATAAAATTTCTTAACGAAATTTCATACAATCATTCAATCATACTGTAGACCTTAAAGTAATAATAAAATTAACATTTCTACTTAAGATTTGTGGTCCCGAAATCACTGTTCCTATTTGACCCAAAAACGGGCTGTTACATAAATCGGAAGAAGGAATCAAGGAGATGCCCGATCGTTTCATTTATTTCATCAATGGTCTCAAAGCTCTTGGGAAGACATATCCTAACAAGGAGATGGTAAAAAAGATGTTGAATAGTCTTCCAACATCTTGGAAACCTCAAGTGACGATAATAGAAGAGTCAAAAGATCTCAACTCACTCTCCCTTGACGAGCTCATTGACTCTTTATTAACGTATGAAATGAAGATCAAGTACAATGCAAAGGAACTCAAAGAAGTTCCAAAAAAGGTGGGAGTTATTTTAAAATCAACAACTGGTGAGAAGAATAAAGATTCTAGCTATGATGATGATGATGAAATGACAATGCTTGCAAAAAGATTCATGGGGTTCATGAGGTCCAACAAAGGAAGACAATTCCAAAAGAATGAAGGACTCAAGAATGAATCTACTAAAGAGGACCCTATCATATGCTATGAGTGCAAAAAGCCAAGACACATCAAATTTGATTGTCCTCAATAGAAGAAAAGAGGGTCAAGCAAACAAAAGCTTAAGGCTCATATTGCTACTTAGAGTGATGAGGATTCATTGAATAATGGAGATCAAGAAGTAGCTAATATTTTCCTTATGGCCATCAATGATATTGAGGTAACTTCTAACTCATCTAATTTAAATGATTATTCTTTTGAAGAGTTGCAAGATGCCTATGATGAATTAGGTTTAGAATTTGAAGTCATGATGTCAAAACATAAGAAAAATGTTTCAAAATTGAAAAATGAAAATGGCCCACTTTCTAAAACCAATCATGAACTTGAAGAAAAATTAAATAAAATGCAAGAAATTATTAATGACTTTGAAAAGAAAAACTTAGACTTGCATAATTTACTTTTAAAAACTCATAAGGATCATCAAAAGCAACTTGAGTTGCTTAAGAGTGAAAAAGCTCACTCTAACAAAGTTTTAGAAAAAGGAGAAAATTCAAAATAAAACTTTGTTAAAAATAAATTTAATTTTTATAAACATAGAGGTCCTCAAAATTTTTACAAAAAAATCATTAAAAATCTTATTCCTTCCAGGATGCATAGCATAAGGACTACTGTGCACCTCCTGCAGTATCAACTGCCTCAGATCAGTATCCTTTGGTACACAGACTCTCTCACAAAAACAAAGCACCCCTTCACTATTCAGTCTAAAATCTGAAGTTTCCCCCTCATTATCTGTCGAAAACGAGGACCCAAAGACTCATCCTTTAACTATTTTCCTTTAATCTGCTCAACCCATCTCGGTTTAACTTGAAGTTCTGCCAACAAGCTACCATCGTCAAACAAACTGAGGCGAGCAAACATCAGTGCGTCGGCCACCACATTGGCCTTACCAGGATGGTATTCAATCGAACAGTCATAATTCTTAAGCAGCTCAATCCATCTATGCTGCCTAAGATTTAGCTCCTTCTGAGTGAGGAGATACTTGAGGCTCTTGTGATCCGTGTAAATAATACACTTCTCACCGTACAAGTAATGCCTCTAAATTTTCAATGCGAATACCACCGCAACCAAATCCAAGTAATGTGTTGGATAGTTCGCCTCATGCGTCTTAAGTTGGCGAGATGTATAAGCCACCACCTTACCTTCTTGCATCAATACACAACCCAAACCAACGTGTGATGCACCACTGTAGATAGTAAACTCTTTCCCAGACTCCAGCTGAGTCAAAACAGGAGCCTCAGTTAGAACCTTCTTATGCCTTTCAAAACTTTCTTGCTACTTATCAGTCTAGTCAAATGGTACTCCCTTACGTAACAACTTAGTTAGGGGCGCAGCAATCAATGCAAACCCCTCAACAAACTATCTATAATACCCTGCTAGACCAAGAAAACTTCGAATCTCAGATACCAACTTAGGCTGCTTTCATTCCAGAACAGCTTCAATTTTCTGAAGATCAACCCTAATCCCGTCAGCAGATACCACATGACCTAGAAAAGTTACCTCTTGTAGCCAAAATTCACATTTGCTGAATTTAGCGTATAGTTGTTTTTCCCTCAGAATTTGTAGAACCACTCGGAGATGTGCATCATGATCATCTTCAGTTCTCGAATACACCAAGATGTCATCTATAAAAACCATTATGAACCGATCCAGATAGGGCTGGAACACTCAGTTCATTAGATCCATAAAAGCTGCTGGTGCATTCGTCAGTCCAAACGGCATCAGTAGGAACTCGTAATGACCATAATGTGTCCTAAACATTGTCTTGTAAACATCAGTCTCCTTGACCCTTTGTTGATGGTACCTAGGTCGAAGATCTATCTTAGAGAAAATTGAAGCTCCACGAAACTGATCGAATAGATCATTAATCCTCGGTAGAGGGTACTTATTCTTAACATTCAATTTATTCAGTTGTCGGTAGTCGATGCACATACGCATGGATCCGTCCTTCTTTTTTACAAATAACATCGGTGCTCCCCACGGAGACACACTAGGGTGGATGAACCCTCGATCTAGTAACTCTAGAATCTGAGTTTTAAGCTCTTCAAGCTCCTTCGGTGCCATTCTATAAGGGGCGATGGACACCGGAGCGGTACCAGGCAGAGCTCAATCTTAAACTCAACTTCACGGCTTGGAGGTAACCCAGGTAGTTCATCAAAAAAAATATCCAAAAAATCTTTAACCGTTTTGATATCTTTAACAGACGAAACCTCAGAATCAGAAGCACCAATATAGGCTAGATACGCCTCACAACCCTTACAAACCAATTTCTCAGCCCTAAGTACCGAAATCACATTTGACAGATAATCCCGATACTCTCCAATCACAACTACCTTATCACCCTTTGTAGTTTTCAGTACCACCTGTTTTGTAGCACAGTCCAAATTCACCTTATGCTTAACCAGTCAGTCCATGCCCAATATTAAGTCAAATTCTCCAAAAGGAAGTTCCATTAAATCTACCAAAAAGATCATTTCTTGAACCTCCTAAGGTACATCCTTAAACAGTTTATTCACTTTCACCGACTGGCCTAATGGACTCAATACAGTAACCTCACTCATAGTGTTTTCAACCATAATACCCAAAATCTCAGACACAGTGCATGCTATATAAGAATGCGTAGACCCAACATTAATCAACACAGTATAAGGTACATTATGGATAAAAAACGTACCCGTAATAACATCTGGGGCATTTCTGTCCTCTCGACAACGTGCAACATAAACAAGTGCTGGTTGCCTCGCCTCAGTATGACCAACACCTCTGTCTGGTGCTCTACAATCGTAGCCCATACCGTTTCCACCGCTGCCTTGACCACGGCCTCTTAGTGGCTGCTGAACACCTTTCAGCGGTTGAACAATACCCATACAAGTAGTTTGCATCTGATCAGGCTTCCATGGACAATTTCTGATACGGTGCTCTATAGATCCGCACCTCAAACACGCCTCTAACCTTTTCCAGCACTCGCCCTGATGGCGTTTCTCGTAATCAGCACAAGGTTGCGGCCCAAAAGCAACAACAAGGGGCCTAAATCTGATTGGCCCATCAACTCTGGCCTTTTTCTTAGTCCTCTGAAATGAACTTGAGTGCTCCGAATCCCTCTTGTTCCTACCCTTTTCCTTCTCACGGTTGTGGCGCTCAGCGTGCTTCACATCCTCAGTGATTTTTGCCTTTTCGACTAACTGAGTAAAATTTTGCTCCCTTTGTGGAGCTATCAAAACACACAAATTATCTCTGAGGCCGTCCTTAAACGAACACAGCGCTCATATTCAGTTGCCACCATCCCACGCGCATAGCGGCTAAGTCGCAAAAATTTCGCCTCATATTCAGCCACAGATTTATCCCCCTGAGTTAGATTCAGAAACTCCCTTCTCTGGGCATCCACATAACTAGCGCCCACATATATTCCTTAGAATGTAGTCTTGAAGAGTTCCCAAGTCAATCAGTCGGGCTAAGTTCCCTCTTTAACAGTAAGCCACCATTGATAGGCTTCATCTCGCAGCAGTGACACTACACCTTTCAGTTTTTGCTCAGGGGTGCAGTTGAGGTCGTCCATGATCCTCTTTGTGGCCTCAATCTAATAATCAGCTACATTAGGGGAAACTCTAGCAATACCCCTAAAAATCTCAGACTCATTAAACCTGAGTAGTTCCGTTACAGACCCACGGCCCACTATACCAGTAATAGGCCCAGCGACCATTTCCAAAATTCTTGACATAGCTTGGAACAGTGCGTCGTCCCTAGCTGGATAATCGTGTGACCTAGTCTCAGTCATAGGTGAAGCCGGAGCCTCTCTAGCTTCAACGTTAGGCATATGGCCCAATACCGAATACCTAGCCCGAGCACCTCCACGGCCTCTGTCGCGGCCTCTTGTACCTCTGGTGCTCATTATCGAATTACACTTCAACTGTATTAATAGTTTTATACATCAATTTTACGGTTTCAGTGTTCATTAACAGATATTTTATGAAAAACGGTATCAATAATTCAGAGTTTTTGTTTTTGCAGATCCTAATCTTACTACAATTTTAGATTACCCTAAACAAAGTGTTTCAGTATAGTCTATTGCCGACAATAATCTCAATATTTCAATTTAAACAAGTAATAGTTTCAAAGGACTTATAGAATTAGCGCCGGAAACTCAGTGTACCACATACTTAGTAAAACATTTCCAAGCATTTCAAATCATTTGAAACAGTTCTTTTTCAAAATTTCAGTTTAAAAGAAACCCAAATCCACAGCCGAGTTTTGTAACTTGACTCTGATACCATGAAATGTAACACCTCAAACCCGACCTAGACGTTATGGCCAAATTCGCAATGTCACATTGAAGTGAATTTCGAAAAACATAGTTCTATACTAAAAACCTCGTTGTGCTCTTTACGAAAAATATAGAATAACTTGCTTATTGTTAAACTCTAGTTGGTTTAGCACAGTGTTAATTATATGAGATTATTATTGCATTTTTTTAAAAAACAATGATTGTTGCGAAAGCTTCTTAAAATATGTTGTAATAAAGTGGTGTTTTGAACGCATTTATCTCTTTGGAAAAACCCGCAGCCTACTTCTAGCAGATATGATTCAAAGTAAATAAATCTCAAAACCAAAATAAGAACTTTAAAAGGCCTTATTACAAAACAAAAACCCAAATTAAATTACTTATAAATTAAAAGATTAAAAGAAAGCGAAAATAGTTGTGTGGCCACCATTGAGTCTCTCGCAGCACCGATTCGTCTAAGGATTACCTGCAAAGAAAAGTAGAAGGGTGAGTTTAAGTAAACTCAGTGTGTAATCCCTTAACAATAGTTAGTCAAATAGTAGGCAAATACAGTTCGAGCCTAAGCCCATTTCGATGGATGATCCAAGATCGATTAGGGCCATAGCCCATTCTGATGTCGATATCGGTGTGGGCCTTAGCCCATTATAGTACAGTAACAGAAATGCAATCAGAAGTCCTACCCGTCTATCCTCTACACTCCACTCCATCCAGCCCTACACTTTTTGCGGGAATAAAATTGGCCCACTCATCCCTACACTTCAAAATGTAGCCCCGGTTGCGGCACTAGTCAGTATTAGCAGCAGAGCTGCCAGTACAGTACACTTCCTCCAAATATATCAAACCCACCCCCATGCAACATGTCATTTCATAATATCATACGTGTATGCAAACATGTCATGTTCGAATACAGTCATACATATCATAGGGGTATATCACTTATTTTACCTCATAAGGGTATAATAGTCATTTCATCAGTATGGGGTCTAAGTGTATTTATCGACCTTACAGTATGTCCACAGTCGTCTCGGATGACCTGTGCAACCTTAATGGTCAAACAATAAAAATGGGCCCAAAGCCCATAACATGGCCCATGTGGGCTCACACGCCCATGTCGCGCACAAAGCCAAAAAATGGCCTTAACCATGTAAACTACACAACCTAGCCCTCTAATCTCCACACGTTCGTGTGGTTTACTCGTGTGAGGTTCACAAGCCTGCAGGGCCCACAAGGCCCATTTCGGGTTAACGCGGCCCAAAACAGCCTAAACCTATGAAATCGCTCATGGTGGCCGCTACGATCAAACGCCCACTTTGACGTTTTCAGATTACCACACGAGCGAACGCACGCTCCTGTAGCGTTTACATTTTTCAGATCTATGTTTATAGCAGTGTGGTCACACACCTGTTTGTGAAACGTACGTCTCGGTCAAGAGTTCCCCAAACCTATATCAACACGATACATTATCAGTCCATTAATTTATGGGGTTAACAATCCCTTAAATGACTCTAAACCAATCTATAATTTATCACTTACCTTGAATAAACAAAAAGACTACTCACACTTCAATCAATACCGAAGGTTGATTATAGGCTCTTACAGTTTATCTGCACTCAAACCGAAATCTATTAACCTTTAATAGTAACGTTCGCATAAAAAGTTGAACCAACATATAGCACTTACAAAACTCGTAACACCGATTCTAGGGAAGGAAAACAATCGGTCTTCTATCTCAAAAGTACCCACATCACAGAGGCAAGGCTAGCCCTAACACGTCTCTAGCCATAAATGGCAGAAAAGGAAGAAGTTAGAAATAATATTACTACAAAAAAAAAAAGAGCGAAAGAACAAAGAAGAACTAGGCACCAACTGATTGTTCAAAGAAGAAATGCAAAAATCAAAATAGTTAGAGAGGAAGCTAAGCAGAAGTCGGCCCAAGTATACAAGTAGAATGAGAGGGAAGAAGGTGTAATCAGTTTAAAGGGAAAGTCAATTGAGAGAAAGGGAGAAGAGAGGAAAAACCAATCAAAACTAAAACTAAAACTCGAACAAGTTTGAGAAAAGGTGTTCAGCCAAATAAAATGAACAAGGGGAAGAATGACTGTTAAAGGGTGTAGGGAAAACAGAAGAGGTCGGTCTACAAAGCACTGTTGAAGAACAAAACCCAAACAACAAGTTCCCAAATGGTCACACTTAGAATTCGGCTACCAAACAAAATGACAAAACCAAAGAAAGACAAGAAGCAAAAGGAGCAAAAACTACCAAAAATAGGAAGCAAAACCATACAATTTTCGGCACCAAAAGTCTAAGACCGAATTGGCATAGTGGAGTTTCCACAATCGGCTAACTACTCCCACACACCTCAACCACCTATAACTCTCTCCTAAAATCTCCCCACAACATCCTCAAACCGATCACCATCTAAATCTCTCTTTCTTTTCCTCAATTTCGGCTACACACTCCCCTACACTTTACAAACACTTCAACTGTCCAAGCAATAGAGTTCCACTGACACACAACCTCTTACACTGCAACATGCAAAATAAAACACCCCTTGCGTGTAGCACGACTCGAACTCAAGCCTCCTAGTAGTAGTTACACGCCACTATCCCTTGGACCAACAGCCTTTTATGACTTGATTTTTCCCATAATTATTTAAGAACCCACTATCTAGAAGTAAGGGTTTTATTCAATTAAAACAAATTTTTTGCTAAAGCCAAGGTTTGAACCCAGGACTTCCCACACTTCTGAGGACACTTAAGCATTAAAGCAAGCAAGCAATTATGCAACATAACATACAAATTTAATCATTTAAGATTTGAGGTGTTACAATATTACCCCTCTAAAAGAAAATTTCAGCCTCAAAATTTATCTGATCAAAACAAATAAGGGTATTATTGTTGCATCGCCTCCTCAGGTCACCACGTGGCCTCCTCTGAGCTGTGATTACGCAAAATTACCTTAACCATTGGGATAGATTTCTTCCTTAACACTTTTACATCAGGCTCTAGAATCTGAACTGGTTCCTCCATGAAAGTTAGATCTGGCCTAACCTCAATCTCCTCAGTCGAGATAATATGCGTTGGATCAGAGCGATAATGCCTTAGCATACAAACGTGGAACACATCATGGATCCTGTCTAACTCTGGAGGTAACTCAAGTTGATAGGCAACTGGTCCTACACGCTTTAGTATGCGGTAAAGCCTAATGAACCTAAGGCTTAGCTTGCCTTTTTGTTTGAACTTGTACCTTCTTCTATGGCGAGACCTTGAGTAAAATAAAGTCCTTCACAGTATACTCAATCTCCTTACGCTTCAAATCTGCATACAACTTTTGCCTATCAGATGCCTCCTTCAGTCGATCCCTAATCAGTCTAACTTTGTCCTTGGTATCAGAAGCCATCTCAGGTCCCAAAACACGCTGCTCACCCAACTCAGTCCAACAAGAAGGAGTACGACACCTACGACCATATAACGCCTGGTATGGTGCCATATGTATGCTAGACTGGTAGCTATTGTTATACGTAAACTTTGCTAGTGGAAAGTAGTCCTCCCAACTGCCTCAGAAATCTATAACACAACTCCTTAACATGTGCTCCAGTATCTGAATCACCTTCTTTGACTGACCATCTCTCTGAGGATGGAACGCAGTATTGAAGTCTAACCTTGTACCCAGTGCTTCATGCAACTTCTTCCAAAATTGAGACGTGAAGCGAGGATACCTATCCAAAAGTATAGAAATCTGTACCCCATGTAATCTAATTATCTTAGCCACATACAGTTTAGCTAGCTTCTGCAACGAATAATTAGTACGAATAGGTATGAAATGGACAAATTTGGTCAATCGATCCACGATGACCCATAATGAATCTTCCTTAGAAGGCGTTAGGGGTAGCCCACTAACAAAATCCATAGTCACCCTCTCCCACTTCCACAGCAGAATCTTAACTGGCTGAAGCAACCCTGAAGGTAACTGGTGTTTAGCCTTAACTTGCTGACAAGTATGGCATTTACCCACGAAGTCGGTAACTTCACATTTAAGACCTAGCCACCAATAAGACTCACGGAGGTCCTGGTACATCTTATTCCCGCCAGAATGCATAACATAAGGACTACTATGCGCCTCCTGCAGTATCGACTGCCTCAGATTAGTATCCTTCAGTACACAGACTCTCCCACAGAAACGAAGTACCCCTTCACTATTCATTCCAAAATACGAAGTTTCCCCTCTTTATTTGTCGAAAATGAGGACCCAAAGACTCATCCTCCAACTATTTTCCCTTAATCTGCTCAATCTACCTCGGTTTAACTTGAAGTTCTGCCAACAAGCTGCCATCGTTAAACAAACTGAGACAAGCAAACATCACCTTCAGATCCGTTATAGCCCTACGGCTCAGTGTGTCGGCCACCACGTTGGCCTTACCAGGATGGTATTCAATCGAACAGTCATAATTCTTAAGCAGCTCAATCCATCTACGCTACCTAAGATTTAGCTTCTTCTGAGTGAGGAGATACTTAAGGCTCTTGTGATCCATGTAAATAATACACTTCTCACCATACAGGTAATGCCTCTAAATTTTTAGAGCGAATACCACCGCAGCCAACTCTAAGTCATGTGTTGGATAGTTCCACTCATGCGTCCTAAGCTCACGAGATGCATAAGCCACCACCTTACCTTCTTGCATCAACACACAACCCAAACCAATGTGTGATGCATCACTGTAGATAGTAAACTCTTTCCCAGACTCCGGCTGAGTCAAAATAGGAGCCTCAGTAAGAACCTTCTTAAGCCTCTCAAAACTTTCTTGCTACTTATTGGTCCAGTCAAACGGTACCCCCTTATGCAAAAACTTAGTCAGGGGTGCAGCAATCAACGAAAACCCCTCGACAAACCATCTATAATACCCTGCTAGACCTAGAAAACTTCAAATCTCAGATACCGACTTAGGCTGCTTCCAATCTAGAACAGCTTCAATTTTCTAAGGATCAACCCTAATCCCCTCAGCAGATACCACATGACCCAAAAAGTTACCTATTGTAGCCAGAATTCACATTTGCTGAATTTAGTGTACAGTTGTTTTTCCCTCAAAATTTGCAGAACCACTCGAAGATGTGCATCCTGATCATTTTTAATTCTTGAATACACTAAGATGTCATCTATAAAAACCACTATGAAATGATCTAGATAGGGCCGGAACACTCAGTTCATCAGATCCATAAAAGCCACTGGTGCATTCGTCAGTCCAAATGGCATCACTAGGAACTCATAACCATGATACCTAGGTTGTAGATCTATCTTAGAGAAAACAGAAGCTCTGTGAAGCTTATTCTTAACAGTTAATTTATTCAGTTACTGGTATTCGATGCACATATGCATGGATCCATCCTTCTTTTTCATAAATAACATCCGTGCTTTCCACGAAGACATACTAAGGCGGATGAACCCTCGATCCAGTAACTCTTGATTCTAAGCTTTAAGCTTCTCAAGCTCCTTTGGTGCCATTTTATAAGGGGCGATGGACATCGGAGCTGTACCAGGCAGGAGCTCAATCCTAAACTCGACTTTATGTTTTGGAGGTAACCTAGGTAGTTCATCGAAAAAAACATCTGAAGAATCTTTAACCGTTCTGATATCTTTAACAGATGAAACCTCAGAATCAAAAGCACCGATATAGGCTAGATACGCCTCACAACCCTTACGAGCTAATTTCTCGGCCCTAAGTGCATAAATCACATTTGACAGATAATTCTGATACTCCCCAATCACAACTACCTCATCACCCTTTGCAGTTTTCAGTACCACCTGTTTTGCAGCACGGTCCAAATTCACCTGATGCTTAACCAGCCAATCCATGCCCAATATTAAGTCGAATTCTCCAAAAGTAAGTTCTATTAAATCCGCCAGAAAGATAATTCCTTCAACCTCTAAAGGTATGTCCTTAAATAGTTTATTCACTTTCACCGACTGCCCTAATGGAATCAATACAGTAACCTCACTCATAGTGTTTTCATCTATAATACCCAAAGTCTCAGACACAGTGCATGCTATATAAGAATGCGTAGACCCAACATCAATCGACGCAGTATAATGTACATTATAGATAAAGAACGTACCCGTAATAACATTTGGGGTATCTCCATCCTCTCGACAACATGCAATATAAACCGGTGTCGACTACCTCCCCTCAGTATGACCAGCACCTCTGCCCGGTGCTCTATGACTGCGGCCAATATCGTTTCCACCCCTGGCCTGACTACAGCCTCTCAGTGGCTGCTAAACACCTTTCGGGGCCTGAACAGTACCCATACCAGTAGCTTGCATCTGATTGGGCCTTCATGTACAATCTCTGATATGGTGCTCTATAGATCCGTACCTCAAACCTTCCCCTAACCTTTTCCAGCACTTGCTCTGATGGCGTCTCCCGCAAGCAGCATAAGGTTGCGACCCAAAAGTAGCAATAGAGGGCCCAACTCTGATTGGCCTATCAACTTTGGCCTTTTTCTTAGGCCTCTGAAATGAACTTGAGTGCTTTGAATCCCTCTTGTTCCTACCCTTTTCCTTCTCACGGTTTTGGCGCTCAACGCATTTCACATCCTCAGTGATTTTTGCCTTTTTGACTAACACAACAAAATATCACTCCCTCTGGGGAGCTATCAAAACCCACAGATTATCTCTGAGGCCGTCCTCAAAATGAACACAGCACTCATATTCAGTTGCCACCATCCCACGCGCATAACGGCTAAGTTGCAAAAATTTCACCTCGTATTTAGCCACAGATTTATCCCCCTGAGTCAGATTCAGAAACTCCCTTCTTCGAGCATCCATATAACTAGCGCCCACATATTTTCCATGGAATGCAGTCTTGAAGAGTTCCCAAGTCAATCGGTCGGGCTGAGTTCCCTCTTTAACAGTAAGCCACCATTGATAGGCTTCATCTCGCAGCAGTGATATTGCACATTTCAGTTTTTGCTTAGGGGTGCAGTCAAGGTCTTCCATGATCCTCTCTGTGGCCTCAATCCAATATTCAGCCACATTAGGGGCAACTCCAGCGATACCCCTAAAAATCTCAGCCCCATTAAACCTGAGTCGTTTCGTCATCGACCAACGACCCACAGTACCAATATTAGGCCTAGCGACCCTTTCCAAAATTCACGACATAGCTTGGGATAGTGCGTCGTCCCCAGCTGCATGATCGTGTGACCTAGTCTCAGTCACAGGTGAAGCCGAAGCCTCGCTAGCTTCACTGTTAGGTATATGGCCCGATGCTGAAGACCTAGCCCGAGCACGTCTACGGCCTTTGCCGTGGTCTCTTGCAACTCTTTCACGAGTACCTCTGGTGCTTATTATCGAATTATACTTTATCTGTATTAACAATTTTATGCATCAGTTTTAATGTTCCAGTGTTTATTAAAAGATAATTTATGAAAAATGGTATCAATAATTCAGAGTTTTTGTTTTTGCAAACCCTAATCATACTTAAAGTTTAGGTTACCCTAAACAAAGTGTTTCAGTACAGTCTATTATTGACAGTAATCTAAATATTTCAATTTAAACAAGTAATAGTTTCAAATGACTTACAGAATCAGTGCTGAAAACTCGGTGTACCACACACTCAGTAAAACATTTCCAAGCATTTCAAATTATTTGAAACAATTCTTCTTTGAAATTTAAGATTAAAAGAAACCAAAATCCATAGCTGAGTTTTGTAATCTGGCTCTGATACCACGAAATGTAACACCCCAAACCCGGCCTAGATGTTATGGTCGAATCCGTGATGTCACATTAAAGTGAATTTCAAAAAACATAGTTCTATACTAAAAACATCGTTCTGCTCTTTACGAAAAATTTAGAATAACTTGCTTATTGTTAAACTCTAGTTGGTTTAGCACAGTGTTAATTATATTAGATTGTTATTGTACTTTTAAAAAAAATAATGATTGTTGCGGAAGCTTCTTAAAATGTGTTGTAATAACGTGGTGTTTTGAATACATTTATCTCATTGGAAAAACCTGCAGCCTACTTCTAGTAGATATGATTCAAAGTAAATAAATCCCAAAACCAAAATAAAAACTTTAAAAGGCCTTATTACAAAACAAAAACCCAAATTAAATTACTTATAAATTAAAAGATTAAAAGAAAACGAAAACAGTTGTGTGGCCACCATCGAGTCTCTCACAACACCGATCCGTCTAAGGATTACCTGCAAAGAAAAGCAGAAGGGTGAGGTTAAGTAAACTCAGTGTGTAATCCCTTAACAATAGTCGATCAAGCAATGAGGCAAATCTGATTCGGGCCTAAGCCCATTTGATGGCAGGTCGATGATCGATTAAGGCCATAGCCCATTCTGATGATCGATGTCGGTATGGGCCTTAGCCTATTATAGTCTGATAAGAATGTAATGTAATTAGAAGTCCTACTCGTTTATCCTCTACACTCCACTCCGTCCAGCCCTACATTCCATGTGGGGATAAAATTGATCCACCCATCCCTACACTCCAAAATGTAGCACCAGTTGCGGCACTAGACAGTTTTGCAGCAGAGCTGACAATATAGTACACTTCCTCCAAATATATCAAACCCACCCCCATGCAACATGTCATGTCAT
Source organism: Gossypium longicalyx (assembly GCA_025698465.1). NCBI lineage: Eukaryota > Viridiplantae > Streptophyta > Magnoliopsida > Malvales > Malvaceae > Gossypium > Gossypium longicalyx. The sequence continues at coordinate 47,460,760 of CM047005.1, read as the reverse complement.
AATATCATACATGTATGCAAAAATGTCATGCTCGAATACAGTCATACATATCATAGGGGTATATCAGTTATTTTACCTTATAGGGGTATAACAGTCATTTCATTAGTATGGGGTCTAAGTGTACTTACCGACCAAACAGTAGGTCCACAGTCGTCTCGAACGACCCGTGAAAACTTAATGGTCAAACAATAAAAATGGGCCCGAAGCCTATAACACGGCCCATGTGGGCCCACACGCCCATGTGGCTGATACAGCCCAAAAATGGCCTTGATCGTGTAAACTACACAGCCTGGCCCTCTAATCTCCACATGATTGTATGGTTTACCTGTGTGGGGTTCACGAGCTCGTGGGGTCCACGCAGCCCATTTCGGCCCAATGTGGCCCAAAACAACCTAAGCCCATGAAATCGCTCATGGTGGCCTCTACGATCAAACGCCCATGTTTTACACGTTCAGATTACCACACGAGCGAGCTGATGCTCGTGTAGCATCTACAATCATACTTTTTTAGCTTTTGTCGATTTACGTTTATAGCAGTGTGGTTACACACCTGTTTACGAAACTTGCGTCTAGGTTAAGAGTTCCCCAAACCTATATCAACATGATACACTATCAATCCTTTAATTTATGGGGTTAACAATCCCTTAAATGACTCTTAACCAATCTATAATTTATCACTTTCCTTGAATGAACAAAAGACTCTTCATACTTCAATCGATACCAAAGGTTGATTATAGGCTCTTACAAATATTTGCACTCAAATCAAAATCTATTAACCTTTAATAGTAACGTTTGCATAAACAGTTGAACCAACATATAGCACTTACCAAAATAGCAACACCAATTCTAGGGGAGGAAAATAATCGATCCTCTATCTCAAAAGAACCCACACCACAGAGGCAAGGCTAGCACCAACACGTCTCTAGCCATAAATGGCAGAAAAGGAAGAAGTCAGAAATAATATTACTACAAAAAGAAAAAAGAGCAAGAGAACAAAAAAGAACTAGGCGCCAACTGATTGTTCAAAGAAGAACTGCAAAAACTGAAACAGTTAGAGAGGGAGCTAAGCAGAAGTCGGCCCAAGTATCCAAATAGAATGAGAGGGAAGAAGGTGTAATCAGTTTAAAGGCAAAGTCGATTGAGAGAAAGGGAGAAGAGAGGAAAAACCAATCAAAACCAAAACTAAAACTCAAACAAGTTTGAGAAAGGGTGTTCGGCCAAACAAAATGAACAAGGGGAAGAATGACTATTAAATGGTGTAGAGAAGACACAGGAGGTCAGTCTACAAAGCACTGTTCAAGAACAAAACCCAAACGACAAGTTCCCAAATGGTCACACTTAGAATTCGGCTACCAAACCAAACGACAAAACCAAAGAAAGACAAGAAGCAAAAGGAGCAAAGACTACCGAAAATGGGGAGCAAAATCATATAATTTTTGCCACCAAGAGTCTAAGACCGAATTGGCATAGTGGAGTTCTCACAATTGGCAAACTACTCCCACACACCTCAACCACTCATAATTCTCTCCTAAAAGCTCTCCACAACATCCTCAAACTGATCACCATCCAAATCCCCCTTTCTTTTCCTCAATTTTGGCTACACACTCCCCTACACATTTCTAACACTTCAACCATCCAAGCAACAAAGTTCTACTGACACACAACCTCTTACACGGCAACATGCAAAATAAAACACCCCTTGCGCGCAGCACGACTCGAACTCAACTTCCTAGTAGCAATTACACGCCACTATCCCTTGGACCAACAGCCTTTTATGACTTGATTTTTCCCACAATTATTTAAGAACCCACTATCTAGAAGCAAGGGTTTTATTCTATTATTTTTTTTTTTTGCTAAAGCCAAGGTTTGAACCCAGGACTTCCCACACTTCTCAGGACACTTAACCATTAAAGGAAGCAAACAATTATGCAACATAACATACAAATTTAATCACTTAAGACTTGGGGCATTACAGAAAATATATATATGGTGCATTTAAATGATATGCATAACTCTAGCTTATGTCTTATTACTAAAAATAAAAATAGCTCTTTGTTATGGCATAGAAAACTAGGACATTCTAGTATGAGCTTATTGCATAAATTACCTAAAAATGACTTAGTAAGAGGATTACCCAAAATTGACTTTGATGTGAATAATGCTTGTGATGCTTGCATTAAGGGTAAACATAAAAGAGTTTCTTTTGAACCTATTAATGATGTATCAACTAATAGAGTTCTTCAACTAATTCACATAGACTTGTTTGGTCCAATTAGGACATCTAGTTTGGGTGGAAAACAATATGCTTTTGGGCTTGTTGATGACTATTCTAGATTTACTTGGGTTCTTTTCTTAAGTACTAAAGATAAATCTTTAAAAAAATTTATCATATTTTCAAAAATAAACCAAAATGAAAAGGGTTACTCTATCACTAGTATTAGAAGTGATCATGGAACAAAATTCCAAAATCTTGGTTTTGAAAAAATTTTCAACTCAAATAGAATTAGTCATAATTTTTCTGCACCTATAACCCTTCAACAAAATGGAGTTGTTGAGAGGAAAAATATAACTTTAGAAGAAATGGCTAGATACATGCTTTGTGAAAATAATTTACTAAAATATTTTTGGGCGAAAGCAACAAACACGGCTTGCTATGTGACTAATAGAGTAATGATTAGGCCTATTTTAAAGAAAACTCCATATGAACTTTTCAAAAATAAAAATCCTAACATTAGCTATTTTCATCCTTTTCGATGCAAGTGTTCTGTCTTAAACAATGGGAAAGATAATCTTGGTAAATTTGATGCAAAAAGTGATGAAGGAATTTTTCTTGGCTATTCTTTAAATTTTAAAGCTTATCGAGTTTTTAACAAAAGAACTTTAGTAGTAGAAGAGTCTTTACATGTTATTTTTTATGACTATAATCCTCCTTCTAGAAAGGATTTTGGTGTTGATGATGATGATGCAGAACTTTTTAATAAAGAGGATCAATCATCAAATGAAAAAAATTCAAGAAAAAATACAAGATACTCTAGAAGAACTTTCAATTGAGGAAAGAGAAACCACTCATCCAAGAGAGTTCAACTATGTGAAAGATGGTATGATTTTGGGAGATCCTTCCCAATGAGTAACTACTAGATCTTCTCTTAGGAATACTTGTAAGTATGCTGCATTTATCTCATGCATTGAGCCTAAAAATATCAAAGAAGTATTAAATGATGAATATTGGATATTGGCTATGTAAGAAGAGTTAAATCAATTTAAAAGATGTGAAGTTTGGACCCTAGTTTATAGATCTAGTAATAAATCTACTATAGGTACTAAATGGGTTTTTAGGAACAAACTAGATGAGAATGGTAACATAGTGAGGAATAATGCTAGACTTGTTGCTTAAGGTTACACTCAAGAGAAAGGAATAGATTATGATGAAACATATGCTTCCGTAGCTAGGATGGAAACCATTAGAATGCTTTTAGCTTTTGCATGCTTTAATAATTTTAAATTATATCAAATGGATGTAAAAAGTTCTTTTCTAAATGGTTTTATAAATGAAGAAGTGTATGTTGAACAACCACCCGATTTTGAAGATCCAAAATTTTCAAACCAAGTTTTCAAACTTTCAAAAGCATTGTATATTTTGAAACAAGCTCCTAGAGCTTGGTATGAAAGATTATCAAATTTTCTTATTGAAAAAGATTTTTGTAAAGGGAAGGTTGATACAACACTTTTTATTAAAAGAAAAGACAAAGATTTATTAGTAGTTCAAATCTATGTTGATGATATTATCTTTAGTTCTACTAATTAAATTCTTTGTCAAGAATTTTCTAAGATAATGCAAGGTGAGTTTGAGATTAGCATGATGGGAGAACTAAATTTCTTCTTGGGTCTCCAAATCAAGCAAAGAAAGGATGGTATCTTCATCAACGAAGCTAAATACACAAGGGACATGCTAAAAAAGTTTGGGATGGACACTCTCAAACCACAATCTACTCCAATGAGCTCGTCTAGAAAGCTTGATAAAGATGAGGAAGGTAAATGTGTTGATTTAAAATTATATAGGTCAATTATTGGTTATTTGCTTTATCTTACAACAAGTAGACCCGACATTATGTTTTGTGTATGCTTGTGTACTAGATATCAATCTTGCCCTAAGGAATCACATTTACAAGTCATTAAGAGAATCTATAGATACCTTAGAGATAATCAAAATCTAGGTCTTTTGTACTCTAGACACTCATCCTTTAGCTTGCATACTTACTCGGATGCGGATTTTGGAGGTTGCAAATTAGATAGGAAAAGCACCTCTGATACTTGTTAATTTCTAGGCAACATGCTAATTTCATAGTTTTCAAAGAAAGAAAATAGTGTTGCATTGTCCACCACCGAAGCTGAATATATTTCTATCGATAGTTGTTGTGCTCAAATTTTATGGATGAAACAAAAACTTAAGGACTATGGAATTGATATAGATACTGCTCCTATCAAGTGTGACAATACTAGTGCTATTTGTCTCACTAAAAATCTCATCCAACATTCTAGAACTAAACACATTGAAATTAGACATCATTTTATTAGAGATCATGTCTAAGAGGGTGAAATAGTTCTAGAGTATATAAACACCTTAAACCAATTAGCTGACATTTTCACAAAACCATTAAAAAAAGAAAGATTTTGGACACTTAAGGGAGAACTAGGTTTAACAACCTTGCCTTAACTTTATGTTATAATCTTCTTGTATCATATTTGATTACTTTATTGCTACAAGCTTTTTGAGTATGGATTTAATGGCCCTTATATGGAAAAAGGTAGGGGGAGTTTTCTGTAAAAAAAAAAATTGTTCCACTTTTATTCACATTTTAAAGATTTGGTATTAACTTAGTCATTTATTTATTTATTTATTTTCTTCTTGCTTCATGCATTTCACTCACATTACATATTTTTATGCATATGAAATGTTTAGGAACTGTTTTGGAGTCATTTTAGGACACTTGGATAACAATACAACTTAAAAATCTAGTTTTTGTTGTTTTACTGCACCTAGAAAATAGAATGCAAACTTGGTATTGATACCAACTGAAAAATATTGATACTTTTATAAAAATATCGATACTCATGTAAATATATCGATACCATGGGGCTTTTAAAGATGCTGAAGCTTTTTTAAACTCAAAGCACCTTAAATTTTTTCCCTCCATCGAAAATCCTCTCATTTCTTCTCAATTTTTTTTCAAATTTCTTCAGTTTTTCGACAAATATTGGTTCTTTCCATCTTCAAACTTCTTCTTCACAAGATTTGATCCTTCTTGCTTGAAGATTTCTCATTTTTCAACACTTTTGAGGTAAATTTCTAAAATTTTCAACTTATTGATTTTGACAAATGTAGGTTGAAATCTTGTTTGTTGATGGTTATTGAGATGTTTTTAAACATATATATAATTTCTCTTTACAGGAGGTCACCTATTTCTAAAGATATTTGTTAAACTCTTTTTCAAACCCTAACCCACCAAGTGTTTGACAAAATTCCTTAAAGAATTTTTTTTTTTGTTTTTGTGTTTCTTTAAGTTGTTTCTAGTTATTATGGCCTCAAAGAAGCATTCTAGGACTAGTGCATCGTCTTCTAATCCGTCTAGTGAGTTGGAGTCATCGTTTAGCACTTGTTTTCAGGACTCATACTCTCGATATATTTTTAACTCATATTTTGCCTCAAAACGTGTATGGGAGGCTAGGAAAATTGAATAGCCATGTTAGAAGCCATTAGCTTTACTTATCTCCTTATTTTGCAAAATTGAGGGTGGATGGATTTTTTAAATATTTCTTCGCCAAATTTTTTAAATCTTATTCAAGCTTTCTTTTCAAATGCCAAACTCGAACACAATGGGCCCAGCGACTCCGTTCTACCATCACCTCGTTTTTAATGGGAACTTCCATTCACCTCACTCTCGAAGAGTTTGGCAATTATCTTCACTTGCCTTCCGGAGGTTCCCCCGATGAAAAATGGCATTTTGATCCCTCCCTTTTTATCTAGTCTGGATCTGCATCCGAACTAAATCCCCATGATCGTGTCCTCTATTTAATTCTTACTTGGAATCTAAAACCTATCAAAAAGCATGCCAAGCTTCGAAACACCGATTATTGTTGGCTCAATTCTTTTAAATTAGATAGGCACATTGATCTTGCACTTATCTTGTTCAATGACATTACGAAAGCTATTGGAAAAGGGATGAACATGAATATCACTCTTCCTCATGGTACGTATTTGTCATATTTTTTTAGGCGATTAGGTATTAGCACTAATTGAGATACCCCTATTTCTTCTAATAAACCTATTAGTTATGAGGCTCTACATCATGCGGGATACCATTTCGATGCTGCCTCCAACACTTGGATGAAACATGATCAACTGGGGGAAAATGAAGATAATGATGTCGACGCTAACTTTGATGATATTTCAGCTCCGGACCCTGTTCCTCCACAGCCTTCTTCGTCACATGCTGCTCAACCCTCCTTCGAGGTTAATAGTGCTATCTTCGATGCTATACATTCTTTGAGTAACGACATTCGAGGTCTTCAGGAAGATGTTAACTCTTGTCTCTTGACCTTGGAGACGCAAATGGCATCTCTATTAGCTCGTTTCCCTTCGACGCCTCCTTTCTCTCTTCATCATGATGATTAGATTAGCTTTATACTATACATTTCATTTTCATAACATTTGCACATTTATTTTTTTTATTTCTATGTCTATAACTTGTTTTTGCACATTATTGCTTTATTTTTATCCTAAGCTATTTTGTTTTTATGCTCATTTCACTTCTTCTATATTTTGATAAGCTAACTTCTCTCTTTAAGCTTTATTTTTCTTTTGATATAACAAAAGGGGGAGAAGAAAAAGGTAAATTTATGATTGAGATTACTCTTTGTTGATAACTAAATGCAAATTTTTGTGACCAGATTTTTTTTAAAGTACAAATGAAAGCCAACTTGTTTCACAAATCTTATTTTGGCCTCAGATTTAAAATGTCTTTTATTAAGGGGGAGCAATTATTCAAAAATAAATTTACCAAATGTTTTGTTATATCAAAAAGGGGGAGATTGTTAAATTAAGTATTCTTTGATAAAAGATTTTGATATAACAAATTAAAAGTGTTTTTGAATATAAGCTGAATTTGACAAAATAATTTTAAATTTGAATTCTAAGAAATAAAATTGTTAATACTTACAACAAACTCTTAAAAAATTTTGAAACAATTTTAAGATCAAGTGAAATTATTTTTAACCAAGTCAAAATGATCCCAATTAAGTTAAAATCATTTTAATACATTAAAATGATATTCAAACAAGTTAGAATTGCTCCAGGCTAAAAATTATTGATACCATTCGGCCCAGTATCGATAATTTTTGAAAATAATCAATACCTTAGTAAAATCGAGACCAAAAAGGCATTCTGTCAAAAACCTAAAAATTATCGATACCATGATTTTGGTAATGATGTTTTTAGAAAATAAATGATACCTCACTTAAAAACGATACCAAACTTATTATGTTTCTCAAAAACCCTACCAGGTATCGATCCAGTATCGATACCTCTTTCAGGAAGTATCGATAAAATATTTTTGAAGCATTGATTTTTCATTCCAACGGTCACTGAATTAGCATTTATGAAAAAAATATTGATACCCTTTTAAAAGGTATCAATACTCGAAGTTGCAGGTGAAATAAATGCTCTGGTTTTACATCTCCAACAGCCATATTTACTTCTCCAACATCCTCAACGGCTAGAAGACTATTAGGGGGTATAAATACCATCTTTTAAAATCCTCCAACATCTAAGAAAAATACTTCAAGCAAAAATCATCAATCAAATAATTATTAGAGCTTAAATTTTCATATTTTTCTTACATACACTTGTAAGTCTTATCTCCTTTATTTTGCTCAAGTGTATTTCATTGTATTTGTGCTTCAATTTGCAAACAAATTTATCTTGTAAGGATTGTTTCTTTGTTTGCTCATTTGTATCTTTTTGAGAGGTTTTAAAACTTAAGATTTGAGGTAGAAATCTTAAGGAGTTGCAAGGTTAAACCTTGACCTCAAAGGTTGAACAAATTAGTGAATTTGGAAAAATCCTTAATGTTGGAAAAGCAAGATAGTAGAGTAGCAATTGGGGCCGAACCACTTTAAATTCTTTGTGCTCTTTATTTCTTTCTTCTCCTTGCTTTCACCAAAATTTTTAAAGGCCAATTCACCCCCTCTTGGCATTTTCGGTTTGTTTCATCGAGCTTTCAAAACATGTTTTTGTCAATGTATGAAATTGTTCTAGTAAAAAATCTTAATTTTAGAGATGTTGAGAAACGATTTAGGGTAGGAGACAATGGGAAACATCAAGGTGGAGGTCAAGCTGAGGATATACACAACATTGGTTAAAGGAGTTAGGGGGCATGCGTGTCATTGTCCACAGAGGGAATACCAGCAACAATGTTGGTAGGAAAGGTGGCAGTAGCTTTAAAGGCAGGGATATTGACAACAACATTGCAATCCATATATACTTAAAATTGATAAAAAATAAAGGTTTAGAAAATTAAAATTGTTGTTTGAGGCATGAATTTCATTGTCCTTAAGGATATTTTACGGATTTGTGTATCCCCTAAGATTTAACAAGCACTTCTAGTTTTCCAATAGGAAAATAGGGAACAAGGAAGAATGAATCAATTAAATACTCAGCTAATGGGAGTTTCGGGAGAATAGAGAAAGCCTGGAAGGAAAAGTAAACTGAAAACTGATTGAGTGACTTTAAGTGCTGTCATGCATGGTATTTATAGGTACTATGCATGCCAAAAATAGAAAACAAATATTTGATGTGTTTGAGAAATATTTGACTTTAACGTTAAAATAATATTATTTGATTCTAACGCTAAGAAAATCTAAGAAAATAAGAAACCTAGTTTGATTAAAACTGTAAAAAATAAAATAAATAAAAAATTATAAAAAGAAAAACCCAACTGAGCTTAGTATCATGCATAGAAGGGGGAGAATTGACTTATTTCAATTAAACAAAGCTTTCAAACTTAAGCCTTATGCATGTGGGATTTTTGTAATATTTTTAAAATACATTAAAAGTCCAACACCATCAACCACATGTCCTTCGGTGCCTCCCTCGCTTTCCTCCTCATCAATGTCATCAAATTCGTTGAACCTATTTTCATGTCTTCCCATCTTTACCTTTCTTTCATTGTTCCCATCAGTGCCCTTTCCTCTTTCAGCCTCTGGTTCTACAATTTCACTTACATTTACTTATTTGTTTTCTTTATTCAAATGCTTAAAGCTGTCATGCATGTCTCTATTTATTCCTTTGGTGTTCTTTTAAAAACAAAACTCTTTAAGCCTAATACTATGCTCAACTTGTTGTCCCTGCAATCTGTAATGTTTGCAACACAATTGGACTTTCATATGCATATTTCTCCATGGTGGTAATGTGATATCATATTTCAAGCTTGATTTTTTATGTACAATAAGTGTTCATCTATAGTAGAGGTGCTCATGGGTCGGGTCAGGTTTAAGCATAATATTAACATACTTTATGTTTTTTCAAGCCTGGCTCGACCTGAAATACAAGCTTAAAATTTTGCCCTTTTGCAAAAAACTAACCCAAGCCATTTTAGGCCTGCCCATATTATATTTTAAAAAGTATATTTATTTTATTTTATTTTATTTTAATATTTAATAATTTTATACATTTTTTATTTATTGAAATTTTTTATCTGGTCATCTTAATATTATTTTAATGTTTACATTGGAGTAGTATTATATATTTAGTACATGTTTTTTTAATGAGTTCTAAATTACATAATATATAAAAAATAACATAATATAAAGTATTATAAACTTAAAAATAGGTCGAGTAGAGCTAGGCTTGGGCATTGAAAGTTCAGGTCCGAGCTCGACCCATATTTTAAACGGGCCTAATATTTTTGCCTAGACCCAATTTTTGGGACTAATTTTTTGCCCAAACCCTTTCAAATTTCGAGCAAGCTTTCGGGACTAAGCGGGTAGTCTGACCCATGAACAAAACTAGTCTATAGGAATTAGTTTTTTAATGGTTAGAAAATAATAAAATATTTTATTTCAGTTAATAATTAGTATTGAATAATTATATTTTAGTCCTTTAAAGTTTAAAGTGCTATGCAATGGTAAATCGTGCCATGTGGAATTCAATGATTTGTCCACATGTAAAACAATTGCCATTTTAGATTTCTGTTAGAGTTTTTAACGGGAGTGACCAAACTGAACAAACTATATAACATGGATGCCTAAACTGTAAACTTTTTTTTTATTTTAGGTGCTTAAAATGAAATTTTTTAATTGTTGTGTGATTATCTATATAGTTTACTCAAACTTATATAATTTAAATTAATAAATTTCAAATCGGTATAATAATGATAGCATTTATTTTAACTAAATAAAAGGTAAAGTGAATTATAAAAAAAGAAAATGTGTTTGGATAAAATAAAATTTAATTTAATATTGTTATGAATATCTTATTAAGTGGATGTCCATCATGATCAAGATAAAGCTTTGGTATACTTTAAATTCTAATAGTTATTAGAATTAGATCTCTACTTTTTTATACTTATTATGCCTATAAATAGACACTCTGATGAAGCACTAACTATCCCTTTGATTAATAAAGTACATTCTCTATTCCTTTCATATTTTCTTTGCTCTTTATTCTCTCCATCTCTCTTTATTTTATAACACATTATCAGCACGATCTTGCTCAAAGTGATAGTTCCTTTTATCAACAATCAAATTTATCCTTCATGATTTTCAATATCTTTGACGACAAGATACAAAGTTTTTACAAGAAGTTTCTTTTATTTAATATTTCATATCTAATTATTATTTTTCATTCTTCTTTCATTATATGTTATCATTATTTTGATCAACTTATTTTACTTTTTGTTCTTAAAGATGCTGAAAGATTTGATACTGTTATCTATATGAAATTGAGAAGATGTTTATAATCACTACTTCTCATCCATGGTAACGATGTTGAAAGATTCAATCTCATAATGAATCATGGTGATGACGATGATGTTAAAGATCTTTAGGATGGTGAAATATTTGATATCGTTATCCATATGAAATCAAGAATATTTTCGAACGATCTCATACCTTCTAGTGATGATGATGATGTTAAAGATCTTAAGGTATATTTTACTATGTTTTATTTATTGTTTATTATAACTGGAGACTAATCATGACAACATGTGTAACATCCCGAATTAGGGCCCAGTCGGAATAGTGGTTTTGAGACCACAAATTCGAAATGGTAATAATTATTTTATGATTATTATAAGGTCTATGATATGTCTCTATGCTTGTGTGAAAATTTTATGAGGAAACTTTATATGAAAAGTGCTTAATTAAGCTTTAAGGACTAAATCGAATAATTTGTAAAACATGTGTTCTTGAAGCAATTTGCATGAAATTGAAATAGATTATTAATTAGGGGTCCTTAAAGAGTAATTTGACCAAGTTCTAAAAATTTGGACAAAAATGACCTTGGATGGGAAAATTTTGAAAAAATAGTAAAAAGGGCATTTTGGTCATTTAGGGGTAAAATGAACTAAAAGACAAAATAAAAGCCAAATTAGTGTCCATCTTCCTCTCATGGCCGTGTGAATCAAGAGGGGAGCCATGGCTAGAGTTTCCAAGCTTCCAAGCTTCCAAGCTCAATAGTAAGTGATCCCGAGCCCCGTTTCTAACGTTCTATGCATTTTTAAAGTCCCGGTAACATGATCTATTCATTTCTACCATTATTTTGAGCTAAGGTTTATGTTTAAAAATTTACCCATTCTTGATATGCTAGTATTTTGATGTTTAATGGTAGAATATGAAAGATTGGAGTGTGTTTAACACATTTTACTGAGTGATTTTTCATGAAAAAGACTAAAAAGGACTAAATTGAAAAAGGTGTAAAATAGGTAATTAAAAATCTATTTTAATGAGAAATGTGGGCTTCCATAAGCTTTAATATGGTTTGGCTAAGCTTGGGTAATTAAGAAATTGAACACATTTCATTTTGCGAGCCTAGGACTAAATTACAAATATGTGAAAGTTTAGGGGAAAAATTGTAAATTTGCCAAAATATGATTTTTGGATCACATTAAATAATGTGACTCATAATTAGACTAAATGTGATATTATAGATCAAGGAAAATAAGGATTGGACTTGGATCGGGTGAAAAATGGAAAATCGATGGTTAGGTTCCTTTTTGTTATTTTGGGTGTCGAGGTAAGTTCGTATGATAATAATAATGCAATATCATGCTTTAATTGTAATTCTCTATTATTATGGCATAAAGTGTATGATTTAATATATTGGAAGTTTGATGGAATATGATGTTTCATTGAAACGAGTAAGTTTGTATGTAAATAACATATCGTTTTTACTTATGTTATAATATTTTGTTATTATATGAGATGTGGTTGTATATTGAATGATCACTTGATGTAAATTTTAAATTGAAGTTGATTATGGATGAATTGGTAAAATGTTGAAAAGTGAGGAATTTTTCGGTTCAACCTTCGGAATAGAAAAGATATGAATGATCCTTTGTGAGAACACATGTGTAGTATTATGTGTAGGCTACTATGTGTCTAAGATGGTTTTAGGTCACGTGTGTAGTACTAAGTGCAGGCTACTACGTGTACCAGATGGTTAGGTCGTATGTGTAGTACTAAATGCAGGCTACTATGCGTACCCGATAGCTTCGATCACATGTTTGGTACTAAGTGCAGGCCACTATGTGTAAGAGATGGTTTTGGTCACAGATGTAGTACTAAGTGCAGGCTACTATTTGCACCAAATAGCTTCGGTTACAAGGGCGGTAATATGTGCAGGCCACTGAGTATCTGTTATTATTCCGATGAGTTCAACGAGAAATTGACTAAGTGAAAATACATGTGATCATGTAATGAATAGTGTAATCGAATATGACTATGTGATGAATAAGTTCAGGTATATGTGTGTGAAAATTTATGAGCAATGTGTTCGATAGTTGAGCGAACTTTTGGAAAGATGGAATGGAGTAAGTGAAATTATGTAAGAGTGAAATTTGTAACAAAATAGTTTTGGACAGCAGCAGTTGTGTGACTTTGAAAAATCACCAAAAATGGTGGAAATCGAATTAGAAGTTGAAAAAGATATGAAATAAAATCTTATTGAGTCTATTTTCACATAAAAGAAACAGCGAAAGCAAAAGAATTTTGTATTCTGTGATATTAGAATTTTTATGAGACAGCGTCAGAATGATTTCAAAATCCCCTATTCTAATTTTAGAAAATCATTAAAAATTGTACAAAAATAATTATGGGTTATAAATTATATAATTAAAATCCTTAATGAGTCTTTTTCAAAATAAACAAACTGGAACATTATCAAAATCTTGTACGACGAGATAATTAATTTTTAGTGCAGAGGGGTCAAAACTGTCGGACAGCGAAACAGGGGTAAATTTAAAGCATAAACTGTACTTATTGGCTGGACCAAAAATTCTGAAAATTTTATGGTAATAAGATATGTGAGTTTAGTTTCAGGAAAAATTAGCGGTTCTTAATTTGGAGTCTTGTAGCTCTGGATATAAATAATTTAGTGACTTTGACTCAAGAAAATAGCTTAACTAGACTTTAAATAAATAGAGAGAAATTAAAACATAGCATGTTAATACATTGCTTATTATTTTTCGTGCAAGCTTACTAAGCGTAAAGCTTACTCCCTCTTTTCTATTTATTTTAGTGTTGTCAGGTCGGCATGGGGTTGGAGATCGTCGGAGGCAGCATCACACTATCAAGCCAATACCTTTGGAATATTGTTACGTATGTTAGAATTATCAAGTTAGTGGCATGTCTAGGGACCTAGTTTTATAACATGTGTTATTATAATTTGGCCAAATGTATTGGCCTATATTAAGCTATTGATTATGGTTTGTAAATCTAGCTATTCATTTATGTCTGATAATTGTGATGTGAATATGGTTGTTTGCCATGCATGGTCGGTAATATGTCATGTGTGTTGAATGCATGTTTTATGACCAATCGAGGTGATCATGACCATGAATTAAATGTGTAATATGGAAATACAATGATAATGCTTTGAACATGGACTTTTGATGGATAGTTTGGTAACCATGGTACAATGGTATAATGTGAGAGATAGTAATAATGTTAAATTGAATATGGAATTGGTGTAGAATGTCTTAGTCAAGCATATTGTTTTATGCATGTGAAATGTGGATACGCTATAAAGACATAACTTGGCTAGAATATATATGCTTAATGATAAGTTAGAATTAAAATGGCACAAAGATATCTATGGCATGACTAGTCTTGGTTTAATGTGAGAATGTGTAACACATGCATGGTGATAGGTAAATGATATGTTTGTGTCATAATTGAGGATGTTGAATGCCATTGGATTCTTGTATATGTGTGTGCATGTAAGGGTCACAAAAAGGCTTGGAAAATAGCTTAAAAGTTAACTACACGGGATGAGACACGTCCGTGTGTCTCAACCGTGTGAGGGACACGGCCTGGTGGCATGAGTGTGTGACTCTCCAAACATGAAAATTTTCTAAGTGTTGTAAAAATGTTCGTGAGTTCTCGATTTAGTCCCAAATTGCTTTTAATGCATGTTTAGAGTCTCGAAGGCTCATGTATTGAAAATTTTGCATGTGATCGAATGATTCTGATATGATTAAAATTTTATGGCTCGGTTTTACACATATATGCATGCTTAAGTCTGGTAATGCCTTGTATCTTATCCCGATGTCGGACACGGATAAGGGGTGTTACATTTAGTGGTATCAGAGCTATGGTTTAGTCGGTTCTCAAACTAACCTAGCATATGTATGGGAGTTTAGCTATACATGTCACCGATCTATGATAGTGTGATGTCTCCCGACGCATAAGAGAGCCATTTTGTTTAGACAAAGGTACCCTCCAACCAAGCTATATCCGACCATATTGATTGTGGTAATGAGGTATTTGAGGAAAGTACAATCATGATGAGTTAAAACTTGGAAAGGTACGAATGAGATTCCTAATATCCTGTTACGGATAAAATATCATTGTCCCGTTTGGATATTAAAATTTGATGGATTGAAATAAATTATTAAAATGAGATAAAGGATTATATGGCATAATGAACTTACTTGTGATTGATTGATAATTCCATGATGTATGTCACTGAATTGCTTAAGTAAATGCATGTGTAGATAACTTATCAAAAATATTAATGGGTTGAATATTCATGTATATCTGTTTGGATAATTATGATTGGCAAGCTCGTATAGCTGGAGTAAATGTGTTAAATTGCTTGGACTGATTTATACTATTGAAATGATATGTCTAAATAATGGTGTACGAGGTGAAAGTATAGATTGTGATAAACTTACTCATGTTTGTTGGCCCTTGTATGATATCATGTACATGACTTGTATGATTAAATGAATAGATAAGTAAAGTTATCCAGAAAACATGGAATGCACGCATAAGTATACTTGACTAAATGAGATAACTGGAAAGTAGGCGTAAAATCAATATGAATGTTAGTTTACCCAAAATGAATGACATGATTGTGATATGATTGCTATGATGATGAAAATTGTGCTACATGTATACATATATGAAAGTTGAGTCAGAGGCCCTACGACCCTTCCCCCTTACCAAAGTGGTGTTTTATAATGGAATTTCCCGAGATTTATGATGAACAAGTTTCCAGATTAGAGACCAAAGAATTCAGTGATAGAATGGTTATAAGCATGATTAGTGATTGAGAATGGGTTGATAAGTACAGATAGAGCTAGAAAGATATTGGATTGACGGAAAGATTATTTAATTTTCACAATATCACAGTTAATAAAAAGGTTAACTTCATAAATCGATCTATTCTGAAATGATGTCAGGAAGTAGTATTTGAAATATGAGATGTTCGCTTATGGTAATTACAGTAAGTAGATTATGACTACTTCTCTTAAAATATAGTATGAGATCATTTGTTTGCGGAAGGGTTATTGAGCCTATCTATTTTCTGATGAATTTTGATATTATGAGAATGTTTTCTGATCTTAATGTTAGAAAAAGACATTGTCAATTTGATTTGGTTATGATCTACAATTCTATCTTCTTTTTGGTATTATGTTACATTTCGTCTGTTGGAAATTGATGTGAAATTGTAAATGGTGCCATGATTCTGTCTCTACAGATTATTGCTCTGCATGATTATATATATACAGGAAAAGTATATCGTTTTGGTCGTATTCATTTTCGGTGAGTTAGAATGATGTCTTTCTGGATTTTTTTTCTCTGAGGAACCATTAAGGTCTTTCATACTTTCTTATGAACTTTGTTCTCAGCCTTTCGATACGATATCCTAATTTGGATTTCTATATTCTGGATTTCTTCGTATTGGGTTTCTTCATCTTGAGTTTTTGGTTATCTTTATCTCGTAGTTTGTCGAGCATGTCTTATATCTAAAATATGATCTTCAGTTTGTGATATATATATCAAGCATAACTCTGTATCTGATTTGATCATGGTAATTTTGGTGGTCTTAGTACTTGGATTTCTCCAACTTCCTTGTAAGGGCATAACATCGGCAAAGGTATAAGTGGTGAAAATGAAAGTTTCAATTTTTATGGTGGATTTCTTTTCCTCAATTAAGTTAAACAGCATTAATATATTTGATTGAGATTTAGGTTCTACATCTTGATATCTTGGGAAAGCTAAAGGAGGTTTTGAAATTTAAAGACAACTGAAAGTGGAGTTGGAAAACAAACGAATTGTAAAAAGGTTTTAGAGAGTATAAGGCCAAGATTAACTGACTAGTTCATTATTTGAAATCAAAAAGATTCAAGCATGTGAGTAATTGAGTTATAATGGCATAGATCTGACCTTTGTGTATTTGAACACTCTCGGATAGAGGTTGAAATTTAACCGATGTGTGGCATAGCAATGAACCGCCTATGATACTAGTATGAGAAAATAAAGAGAGATGTATTTAAGGCACGACCTGAGTGAAATTTCTTTGGCATCAATTATGAGATTCAGGGATCTAATTGAAAACCAAACCCACTTTCCTGGTAAGATTTTTGGGGACGAAAATCCTTAAAGAGGGGAGAAATGTAACATCTTGAATTAGGGCCTAGTCAGAATAGTAGTTTTGAGACCACAAATCTGACATGTTAAAATTTATTTTATGATTATTATAAGGTCTATGATATGTCTGTATGCTTGTGTGAAAATTTCACGAGGAAATTTTATGTGAAAAAGTGTTTAATTAGACTTTAAGGACTAAATCAAATAATTTGTAAAACTTGTGTTCTGGAAGCAATTTGCATGAAATTGAATTAGATTATTAATTAGGGGTCCTTAAAGAGTAATTTGACCAAGTTCTAAAGATTTGGACAAAAATGGCCTTGGATGGGAAAATTTTGAAAGAATAGTAAAAAGGGTATTTTGGTCATTTAGGGGTAAAATGAACTAAAAGACAAAATAAAAGCCAAATTAGTGTCCATCTTTCTCCCATGGCCGTCTGAATCAAAAGGGGAGCCATGGCTAGGGTTTCCAAGCTTCCAAGATTCCAAGCTCAATAGTAAGTGATCCCGAGCCTCGTTTCTAACGTTCAAAGACCCGGTAACATGATCTATTCATTTCTAATATTATTTTGAGCTAAGGTTTATGTTTAAAAATTTACCCATGCTTGACATGCTAGTATTTTGATGTTTAATGGTAGAATATGAAAGTTTGGACTGTGTTTAACACCTTTTATTAAGTGATTTTTCATGAAAAGGCCTAAAAACGACTAAATTGAAAAAGGTGTAAAATAGGTAACTAAAAATATATTTTAATAAGAAATGTGGGCTGCCATAACCTTGAATATGGTTTAGCTAGGCTTGGGTAATCAAGAAATTGAACACATTTCATTTTACGAGTATAGGGACTAAATTGCAAATATGTGAAAGTTTAGGGGCAAAATTGTAAATTTTCCAAAATATTATTTTTGGATCACATTAAATAATGTGACTAATAATTACACTAAATGTGATATTGTAGATCAAGGAAAATGAGGATTGGACCTAGATTAGGAGAAAAATGGAAAATCGACAGTCAGGTTCCTTTTTGCTATTTTGGGTGTCGAGGTAAGTTCGTATGATAATAATAATGCAATATCATGCTTGAATTGTAATTCTCTATTATTATGGCATAAAGTGTGTGATTTAATATATTGGAAGTTTGATGGAATATGATGTTTCATTGAAACGAGTAAGTTTGTATGTAAACAACATATCGTTTTTACATATGTTATAATATTTTGTTATTATATAAGATGTGGTTGTATATTGAATGACCACCTGATGTAAATTATGAATTGGAGTTGGTTATGGATGAATTGGTAAAATGTTGACAAGTAAGGAATTTCTCGGTTAGACCTTCGGAATACAAAAGATTCGAATGATCTGTTGTGAGAACACATGTGTAGTACTATGTGCAGGCTACTATGTGTCTAAGATGGTTTTAGGTCACGTGTATAGTACTAAGTGTAGGCTACTACGTGTACCAGATGGTTAGGTCGCATGTGTAGTACTAAGTGCAGGCTACTATGCGTACCCGATAGTTTCGATCACATGTGTGGTACTAAGTGCAGCCACTATGTGTAAGAGACGATTTTGGTCATAGATGTAGTACTAAGTGCAGGCTACTATGTGCAACAAATAGCTTCTATTACAAGGGTGGTAATATGTGCAGGCCACCGAGTATCTATTATTATTCTGATGAGTTCAACGGGAAATTGACTAAATGAAAATACATATGATCATGTAATGAATAGTGTAATTGAATATGACTATGTGATGAATAAGTGCAAGTATATATGTGTAAAAATTTATGAGTAATGTGCTCAATAATTGATCGAACTTTCGGAAAGATGGAATGGAGTAAGTAAGATTATGTAAGAGTGAAATTTGTAACAAAACAGTGTTGGACAGCAGCAGTTGTGTGACTTTGAAAAATCACCAAAAATGGTGGAAATAGAATTAGAAGTTGAAAAAGATATGAAATAAAATCTTATTGAGTCTTTTTTCACATAAAAGAAACAGTGAAAGCCAAAGAATTTAGTATTCTATGATATTTGAATTTTTGTGAGACAGAGTCAGAATGATTTCAGGATCCCCTATTCCGATTTGAGAAAATCATTAAAAATTGTATAAAAATAATTATGGGTTATAAATTATATGTTTAAAATCCTAAATGAGTCTATTTTTGAAATAAATAAATGGGAATATTATTCAAATCTTGTATGAAGAGATAATTAATTTTTAGTGCAGAGGGGTTGGAACTATTAGACAATGAAACAGGGGTGAATTTAAAGAATAAGCTGTACTTATTGGCTGGACCAAAAATTCTGAAAATTTTATGGTAAGAAGACATGTGAGTATAAATTCAGGTAAAATTATCCATTCTCAATTTGGAGTCCCATAGCTCTGGATATAAATAATTTAGTGACTGTGACTCGAGAAAATAGTTTAACTGGACTTTGAATAAATAGAGAGAAATTAAAACATAGCATGTTAATACATTGCTTATTATTTTTCATGCAAGCTTGCTAAGCGTAAAGCTTACTCCCTCCTTTCCATTTATTTAAGTGTTGTTAGGTCGGCTCGGGGTTGAAGATCGTCGGAGGCAGCATCACCCTATCAAGCCAATACCTGTGGAATATTGTTACATATGTTAGACTTATCAAGTGAGTGGCATGTATAAGGACCTAGTTTTATAACATGTGTTATTATAATTTGGCCACATGTATTGGCCAAAATTAAGCTATTGATTATGGTTTGTAAATCTAGCTATTCATTTATGTCTGATAATTGTGATGTGAATATGGTTGTTTGCCATGCATGGTCGGTAATATGTCATGTGTGTTGAATGCATGTTTTATGACCAATCGAGGTGGTCATGACCATGAATTAAATATGTAATATGGAAATAAAATGATAATGCCTTGAACATGGATGTTTGATGGATAGTTTGGTAACCATGATACAATGGTATAATGTGAGAAATAGTAACAATGTTAAATTGAATATGGAATTGGTGTAGAATGTCTTAGTCAAGCATATTGTTTTATACATGTGAAATGTGGATACGCTATAAAGACAAAACTTGGCTAGAATATGTATGCTTAATGATAAGTTAGAATTAAAATGGCACAATGATAACTATGGCATGACTAGTCTTGGTTTAATGTGAGAATGTGTAACACATGCATGTTGATAGGTAAATAATATGTTTGTGTCATAATTAAGGATGTTGAATGTCATTGGATCCATGTATATGTGTGTGCATGTAAGGGTGACAAAAAGGCTTAGAAAATAGCCTAAGAGTTAACTACACAGGATGTGACACGGCCATGTGTCTCAACTGTGTGAGGGACACGGCCTGGTGGCACGAGTGTGTGACTCTCCAAACATGAAAGTTTTCTACGTGTTGTAAAAATTTTCGTGAGTTCTTGGTTTAGTCCCAAACCGCTTTTAATGCATGTTTAGAGTCTCGAAGGCTCGTATATGGTACATTTTGCATGTGATCGAATGATTCTGATATGATTGAAATTTTATGGCCCAGTTTTACACGTATGTGCATGTTTAAGTCTGGTAATACCTCGTATCTTGTCCCGATGTCGGACACAGGTAAGGGGTGTTACAACATGTATAGATAGATTTTGATTTGAAATCTCACGTATGTTTGCGATGGTAATTATGAAATAAAGAATCTATTGGGATGTTTATAAGTCTGTCCTACTAGATTTGTTGCATTCCCCGAAGTGAATGTAAACATAAAGAAAATAA
Organism: Gossypium longicalyx; assembly: GCA_025698465.1. Taxonomy (NCBI): domain Eukaryota; kingdom Viridiplantae; phylum Streptophyta; class Magnoliopsida; order Malvales; family Malvaceae; genus Gossypium; species Gossypium longicalyx. The sequence continues at coordinate 47,439,864 of CM047005.1, read as the reverse complement.
AAGATATACTCATGGACCATTAAAAGTGGGAACATAGTAATGAATAAGAGAACAATGAGAGTTCTCAAGATAACTCTTCAAAGAATAAAGATAATTTATATTATCAATGTGATATGAAAGATTATTGGCCACATATGTGGCATATGCCTAAATATTTTGTTTTTGTTAATATTCTTTAAGGAAGGATATGAAAATGTAGTAATGAATTCTATCATTACAGATAGAAAATTTTTATCTTATTTGGTACTGAAACAAACCAATATTATCCAATATTTGGTAGTACAAAATTAGTCAAAAGCTTCAGAAGAGCTAATATATTAATATCTTGTGATGGCTAATCTATTGGTTTTAAAAGATATTTTTAAAGGATCTTATATTGAGATTTTGATTAAGGAAAATATTATATTTCCTATGAATCACTATTACTATAAATATCTATTTTGAAAGGATAAAAAAGGAAGGATTGAGTTATTGATTACTCTTGTTATTAAATTGAATTGATTGTGATTATCTTTGTGATCTTCTTTTGTTACCATCCCCATTAAGGGGTTGAAAGCAAAATATTTGACTGTGAAAGATCTTTTTATAAGCAATGAAATATGATAATTCTATCTAAAGCTCATTATAGTTGGATGCACATGAAGTTGCAATTTTTTTAGATATTTGAAGATTTTGACATATTCCCTGAAGCGAATACTGCATATAATTATTTGAAAATTATATTTATTGATTTGGTGGCATTATAGACTTCACATTAATTTAGACATTTCCAGTAGTAAATGTCACAATAGTACTTATATGTGGATACAAATTAAAAGGAATGATAATAAAATTATCAAATTGTTACAATTTAGTATAATTGAAACCCAGAAGTTTACTAATACAAATGTGTTTGCTACTTGGTGTGACCAGTTAGACCATCCTGGATCGTATATTATGCAAAAACTGATTGAGACTTCATGTAATATCCTGATTTTGGGCCTAGTCGGAATAGTGGTTTCGTGACCACAAAATCTGAGATAGAAATAGTTATTCTATGATTATTTTAAGGTCTATGACATGATTGCATGATTGTGTGAAAATTTCATGAAGAAATTTTATGCATAAAGTGCTTAAATTGAAATTAGGGACTAAATCGAATAATTTGCAAAACTTGCATTATAGAAGTTTCTAGTATGAAATTGTTTTGAAATATTAATTAGGAGGTATTAAATAGCAATTTTACCAATTTCTAAGTTTATGGACAAAAATTGGACATGGATGGAATTTTTGGAAAGTTTAGTAGTAAGGGCATTTTGGTCATTTAGGGGTAAAATGAATTAAAATACAAAATTAAAAGCCAATTTTGCTCATCTTCAACCCCATGGCTGAATATAGCAAGGAGAAACCATGGCTAGGGTTTTTCAAGCTTTCAAGCTCGATTGTAAGTCCATTCTAGCCCCGTTTTTCAAGTTCTTTACGTTTTTGGAGTCCTAGTAGCTCGATTTAGCTTATGCTAGCAATAATTTAACCTAGGGTTTATATTTGGAAAAATAACCATAGGTGAAATTTGTGTATTTTGGTGTTTTATGATAGAATATGAGGTTTTAAATTATGTTAGACAGCTTGTGCTACTCGGTTTTAAGTGAAAACGAGCAAAAGGGCTTAATCGGTAAAAATACCTAATAGTCATAAGTACATGTTAGAGTGAGAATTTGATGTTGTCATAGAAGTAAAAAATGATCATCATGTCATAAAACATAAGAAAATAGGCTGAAGTTTAATTTACGAGCTTTGGGGCAAAAGTGTAAATATGCAAAAGTTTAGGGGCAAAATTGTAATTTTTCCAAAATATGATTTTGGGTCAATTTGAACAATTTGAGTCCTAATTAGACTATATTTTAAATGATAGAGCAAGGAAAACTGAAATTCGGGCTAAAATGGGGAAAATACCAAGTTGTGGACGAAATGGTAAAAGTAGTCATTTTCGCATACTAGGTAAGTTCATATGTAAATGTTGGTAATATAGTTATTATTTTAAATGTTTTTATGTTATTTAAATGATATGATAATTATTATGAAATATTATACTCGTGATAATTGTTTGATAATATGTCAAATTATGTACTATACTTGGAAAATGTGAAATACTACCGAGTATCGGTATCGGTATTCCGTAGAAGATGGTTGAGACACATGATTGGGAAAAAGGTCCCGTCGAACCTTAGGAATGGATTAGGATACAAGTGACATGCCACTGGGATATTTGGGAATCCGAACTCGTTGAGTTAAGTCCAAATTCACTTATGGATGCAAATGTCCGAACTCGTTGAGTTGAGTCTGAGTTCACTTATGGATGCGAACGCCCAAGCTCGTTGAGTTGAGTCCGAGTTTGCTTATGGGCGGGTTACATAGTAGCTTGGTTACATATGTGGCACTTATGTGCAAACTTTCCATGTATCCGAATTATATTCTGATGTGTTCAACGGGTAAAGTTCTACTCAAATGGAGGAATACTCAAGACGAAAGGGACGTATTGGTAAGTGTTGTGAAATGGATACTTTGAACAGGTATGTACTTAACCCTCGGGTTGAAAAATCGATATAACAACAATATGGTAAGATGATAAATGAAAATATGATATGAATGTCTTGGTGAGGATTATGCAAATGATGTTTTATGTTTGCTTATATGGTTATGTTACTTGCTATCTGCATGTGAACTTACTAAGCATTTATGCTTACTCTCTCCTTTTCATTCCTTGTACTGTTGACAAGCCAGCTCAGAAATCGGGAACGGTCGAAGGCATGCTCACACTATCCGTATACCATCTTGGCATAATGGCTTGTATATTTTGAGTATGGCATGTATAGCATTATAATTATTTTGTATATATGGTCTTATGATATGGTTATTGAGTAGTATAAAAATGCTTGGTAATGATTAGCCATTGGAATTGTGAAAAAAAAATAGAATAAAATAAATAAAATAAAGAACACACAAATTTTACGTGGAAACCCTTTCGGGAAAAAAACCACGGGCAGAGGAGAAGAAAATTCACTATGTCGAAAAATTTGTATCCATTACAAGAGGAATAGACTATGTCTATTTATAGGCTTGTAAAGCCATATTCTAGTAGGATTGAAACACCCTATCCTAATCAATATAAAATAGATGAAGTTTAATAAGGTTTAAAAAACCTTATTCTAAAATAAAATAAAAGAAATCTAGTTCTATATGGATTTTACTTTTATTTTATTTTCCATCATATTCTATAAGAATTTGGGTCACTTAATTCTAACAATCTCCACCTTGACACAAATTCTCAATGAACAAGTTCTTCATTGCGAACTTTCAATAAACAAGTTCTCCACCTCTTCCATAAAACCCTTAAGGGTTTAACTCAACAATGAACACCAACCAAGTCTAAGCAATGCTCAAACTTGGTTTTAGGAAGTGACTTAGTCATCATATCTGCAGGATTTTCATGAGTACTAATTTTGCTCACAACAATATCACCACGAGCAATAATATCACGAACAAAATGATACCGAACATCAATGTGTTTTGTTCTCTCATGAAACATTTGATCTTTTGTAAGAAATATAGCACTCTGACTGTCACAAAATACTGTGCTGATTTGAAGGCCTTCATTGAGTTCACTAAATAGTCCCTTCAACCAAATAGCTTCTTTGCAAGCCTCAGTAATCGCCATGTACTCGACTTTCAATGGTAGTACAAAACGATCAGTAGTTTGCAAAATGGCTTTCCAACTAATTGCACAACCTCCGATTGTAAAGACGTAACTTTGTGAGAGATCTTCTTCTATCAAGGTCTCCAGCAAAATCAGCATCAACATACCCTATGACTCCATCTTTAGTTCTTCCAAACTGTAAGCAAACATCAAGTAGTGCCTCGTAAGTATCTTAAAATCCACTGAACTGCTTTCCAATGTTCTTTACCGGATTTGCCATGTATCTGCTAACTACACTGACTGCATATGATAAATCTGGACGTGAACAAACCATAGCATACATGAGAGATCCCACTGCACTAGAGTATGGAACATGTGACATGTACTCAATCTCATCATCTGATTGTGGAGACAAAATCGATGAAAGTCTGAAATGGTCACTAAAGGAGTACTAACAGCTTAGCACTCTGCATATTGAACTCAAGAAAGAACTTTCTCAATGTACCCTTCTGACTTAGGTACAATTTACTTGATTTTCTATCTCTGAGAATCTCCATACCAAGTATCTTCTTTGCTGGTCCTAAATCTTTCATCTCAAATTCTTTACTTAGTTGGGCTTTGACCTTTCTTATCTCTTCTTTATCTTTTGTTTGCTATCAACATGTCATCAACATAAAGAAGTAGATACACAAAAGAACCATCACTATTTTTCTTAAAGTAAACACAATCAAAACTACTTCTTTTGAAATCATGAGAAGTCATAAAGGAATCAAACCTCTTGTACCATCGTCTTGGTGGATCAAGCTTTCAAACCGTAAAGGGACTTTTTCAAAGAAGCAAACATAGTTCTCTTTTTCTCAAATCAGAAACCTTCTCGTTGTTGCATGTAAATATCCTCATCAAGCTCTCCATGCAAAAATGCGCTTTTACATCTAACTCGCTCAAGCTCCAAATCATGCATGGCCACAATACCAAGCAAAGCTCGAATCGAACTATGCTTAACAACTGGGAGAACACATCTCATGAAGTCCACTCCTGGAATTTGATCAGTGACCCTTTGCAACAAGCCTTGCTTTATATCTCGGTTCTTCAACTCCTGAGTCCCTTCTTTCTTTTTAAATACCCATTTACAACGAAACAGCCTTTTTACCTTTAGGAAGTTTCACAAGGTCCCATGTTCTGCTTTTGTGGAGTGATTCCATCTCTTCTTGCATAGCAAACATCCACTTTTCTCGAGCCTTCACAGTAATCGCCTCAAAATAATTAGATGGCTCTTGATTCGCATCTATATCTTCAGCCACATTCAAAGCATAAGCAACTAGATCACTTCTCAAAGATATTTCTTTGGAGGTTTAATTTCTCTTCTAGTTCTGTTTTTGGCGATAGAGTATTGTGGTGAAGAAGCAACTCTATTCTCAATTTTTGTACTTGGCTTGAGGAGTTGACTCAGTATTAACTCGATGCTCTACTTGTTTTTGATTTTCTTTATTGGAAGAGTCTTTAAGAGATAAGTTAGGTAGCATAGCGGTTTCATCAAAAACAACATCTCTACTAATCACAACTTTTCTATTTTCAGACACCATAACTTATACCCTTTTACACCAGCTTTATAACCAAGAAAAACACATTTAATGGATCTCGGTTCCAATTTTCCATTATCAACATGAGCATATGCAGGACACCCAAAGATCTTTAAATCGTAATAATTAGTAGGATTACTGACCATACCTCTTGTGGAGTCTTTTTCTCAATGGCAACGGATGGAGATCGGTTGATCAAAAAACATGCGATGACGCCTATCGCCCAAAATGACTTCGTAAGTTGGCATTTGACAACATACATCGAACCTTCTCCATGATCGTTCTGTTCATTCGTTCGCAACGCCGCTTTTGTTGTGGAGTATGACGAATCGCCGTGTGTCTTATGATTCCTTCGACTTGCACAATCTATTAAACTCATCGAAACGTAACTCTAAGCCATTGTCTGCATGCGGAGGTATTTTATCTGCTTTTTCACGCTCTGCTTTTTCAATCATAATTTTCCAAGACTTAAATGCGGAAAACACATCACTTTTCTCGCTTGGAAAGAACGCCCAAACTTTTCTGGAAAAATCATCAATAAAGGTTAGCATATAATTAGCTCCACCTCTGGAAGGCACTCTAGATGGCCCCCACAGGTCAGAATGAATATACTCCAATGTTCCCTTCGTGTTATGGATTCCTCTAGTGAATCGAACTCTCTTTTTTTCCAAAACACACAGTGCTCACAGAAATTCAGTTTGCAAATTCCTTGCCCATTAAGAAGTCCTCTTTTGCTCAATTCTGCCATGCCATTCTCACTCATATGCCCTAGGCGCATATGCCAAAGTTTAGTAATATCATCATCTGACAAGGACGAGGAAGCGATAGCTGCATCACCAGTAACAGTAGAACCCTGCAAAACATATAACTTGGCAATCTTTCTCTGTCCTTTCATCACAACAAGGGACCCTTTGGAAATCTTTAAAACCCCACTTTCAGCTGTATATCTGTACCCTTTTGAATCAAGAGTACTCAACGAAATTAAATTTCTTTTCAATTCTGGAACATGCCGTACGTCACTAAGTGTTCTGACAACTCCATCAAACATCTTAACTTTAATTGTTCCAACACCTGCGATTTTACACGAAGTATTATTTCCCATCAAAACAACACCTTCAGACACTGTTTCGTAAGTTGTAAACCAATCCCGATTGGGACTCATATGGAATGTGCAGCCTGAATCAAGTATCCACTCCTCGCTTACTTTAGAATCATTGTGAAGCGACTAGAAGTTCACCATCGCTGTAGTCTTCTACAACATCGACTTCACCGGATTTTTCTCGGTTGTTTTCCTTTTGATTCGCAGCCTCCCTTTAATCTTATTTTGTAGCTTATAGCACTCGGATTTAATGTGCCCTTTCTTCTTCTTGCGAAGTTACAAGTTTTACCTCTATTTGAAGACTTCGATCTACCCTTAGATTTACCACGAGGATTCCGTTCCTGTGTCCTACCACGATCATCATCAGCATTCCGATCTTGTCTCCCACGAACAATGAGACCCTCTCCCTGAGAGTCGGGTTTAACCACAAGATGCTTCATCTTATCATATGAGGTTAAAGAATCATAAACCTCATCAATCATTAGAGACTCACGGCTATATAAAATCGTGTCTCTAAAGATTGAATAAGACGGGGCAACGAACAAAGTAGAATCAACCCTAGATCTTCCTTATCATACCAACCTCCATGGCTTCCAAGTTTGAGAGAATTTCTTTAAACACTGTTAAGTGTTAGGTATCTGACGCACCTTCCTCCAAACGATGAGCATAAAGACGCCGCTTCATATGCAACTTGCTTGTTAGAGTTTTCGACATACATATTTGTTCTAGCCTCTTCCATAATGCAATGCGGTTTTTCTCTTTCATCACATCTTGCAAAATTTCGTTGGACAAATGCGGATGTAATTGTGTTAATGCCTTTCGATCCTTACGCTTTTTCTTCATCTGTTAATGTCGAAGGCATCTTATCTATCCCTAGCGGGGCATCCTCCGAGATCCATCTGCAAAGAATCGATTGCATCTTAATTTGCCACAACGCAAATCTAGTGTTGCGATCCAACAAATGAATTTCATATTTCAAAGACGCCATTACCGTGATCGAGATGAATAACCCGGAAGCTCCGATACCAATTTGTGAAAAAAATAGAATAAAATAAATAAAATAAAGAACACACAAATTTTACGTGAAACCCTTTCGGAAAAAAAACCACTGCAGAGGAGAAGAAAATTCACTATGTCGAAAAATTTGTATCCATTACAAGAGGAATAGACTATGTCTATTTATAGGCTTGTAAAGCCATATTCTAGTAGGATTGAAACACCCTATCTAATCAATATAAAATAGATGAAGTTTAATAAGGTTTAAAAACCTTATTCTAAAATAAAATAAAAGAAATCTAGTTCTATATGGATTTTACTTTTATTTTATTTTCCATCATATTCTATAAGAATTTGGGTCACTTAATTCTAACAATCTCCACCTTGACACAAATTCTCAATGAACAAGTTCTTCATTGCGAACTTTCAATAAACAAGTTCTCCACCTCTTCCATAAAACCCCTTAAGGGTTTAACTCAACAATGAACACCAACCAAGTCTAAGCAATGCTCAAACTTGGTTTTAGGAAGTGACTTAGTCATCATATCTGCAGGATTTTCATGAGTACTAATTTTGCTCACAACAATATCACCACGAGCAATAATATCACGAACAAAATGATACCGAACATCAATGTGTTTTGTTCTCTCATGAAACATTTGATCTTTTGTAAGAAATATAGCACTCTGACTGTCACAAAATACTGTGCTGATTTGAAGGCCTTCATTGAGTTCACTAAATAGTCCCTTCAACCAAATAGCTTCTTTGCAAGCCTCAGTAATCGCCATGTACTCAGCTTCAGTGGTAGACAAAGCGACTGTAGTTTGCAAAATGGCTTTCCAACTAATTGCACAACCTCCGATTGTAAAGACGTAACCTGTGAGAGATCTTCTTCTATCAAGGTCTCCAACAAAATCAGCATCAACATACCCTATGACTCCATCTTTAGTTCTTCCAAACTGTAAGCAAACATCGAGTAGTGCCTCGTAAGTATCTTAAAATCCACCGAATCGCTTTCCAATGTTCTTTACCGGATTTGCCATGTATCTCGCTAACTACACTCGATCGCATATGATAAATCTGACGTGAACAAACCATAGCATACATGAGAGATCCCACTTGCACTAGAGTATGGAACATGTGACATGTACTCAATCTCATCATCCGATTGTGGAGACAAAATCGATGAAAGTCCAAATGGGCTGCTAAAGGAGTACTAACAGCTTAGCACTCTGCATATTGAACTCAAAAAGAACTTTCTCAATGTACCCTTCCGACTTAGGTACAATTTACTTGATTTTCTATCTCTGAGAATCTCCATACCAAGTATCTTCTTTGCTTTGGTCCTAAATCTTTCATCTCAAATTCTTTACTTAGTTGGGCTTTGACCTTTCTTATCTCTTCTTTATCTTTTTTGCTATCAACATGTCATCAACATAAAGAAGTAGATACACAAAAGAACCATCACTATTTTTCTTAAAGTAAACACAACTCATCAAAACTACTTCTTTTGAAATCATGAGAAGTCATAAAGGAATCAAACCTCTTGTACCACTTTGTCTTGGTGATCAAGCTTCAAACCGTAAAGGGACTTTTTCAGCAAGCAAACATAGTTCTCTTTTTCAAATCAAAACCTTCCGTTGTTGCATGTAAATATCCTCATCAAGCTCTCCATGCAAAAATGCGCTTTTACATCTAATCGCTCAAGCTCCAAATCATGCATGGCCACAATACCAAGCAAAGCTCGAATCGAACTATGCTTAACAACTGGGAGAACACATCTCGTGAAGTCCACTCCTGGAATTTGATGTGACCCTTTGCAACAAGCCTTGCTTTATATCTGGGTTCTTCAACTCCTGAGTCCCTTCTTTCTTTTTAAATACCCATTTACAACGAGCACCTTTTTACCTTTAGGAAGTTTCACAAGGTCCCATGTTCTGCTTTTTGTGGAGTGATTCCATCTCTTCTTGCATAGCAAACATCCACTTTTCTCGAGCCTTCACAGGTAACTGCCTCAGAATAATTAGATGGCTCTTGATTCGCATCTATATCTTCAGCCACATTCAAAGCATAAGCAACTAGATCAACCTCAACATATTTCTTTGGAGGTCTAATTTCTCTTCTAGTTCTGTTTTTGGCGATAGAGTATTGTGGTGAAGAAGCAACTCTATTCTCAATTTTTGTACTGGCTTGAGGAGTTGACTCAGTATTAACTCGATGCTCTACTTGTTTTTGATTTTCTTTATTGGAAGAGTCTTTAAGAGATAAGTTAGGTAGCATAGCAGTTTCATCAAAAACAACATCTCTACTAATCACAACTTTTCTATTTTCAGGACACCATAACTTATACCCTTTTACACCAGCTTTATAACCAAGAAAAACACATTTAATGGATCTCGGTTCCAATTTTCCATTATCAACATGAGCATATGCAGGACACCCAAAGATCTTTAAATCGGAATAATTAGTAGGATTACGGACCATACCTCTTGTGGAGTCTTTTTCTCAATGGCAGCGGATGGAGATCGGTTGATCAAAAAACATGCATGATGACGCCGCTCGCCCCCAAAATGACTTCGTAAGTTGGCATTTGACAACATACATCGAACCTTCTCCATGATCGTTCGTTCATTCGTTCTGCAACGCCGTTTTGTTGTGGAGTATGACGAATCGTCGGTGTCTTATGATTCCTTCCGACTTGCACAATCTATTAAACTCATCGAAACGAACTCTAAGCCATTGTGCATGCGGAGGTATTTTATCTGCTTTTTTGTCTGCTTTTTCAATCATAATTTTCCAAGACTTAAATGCGGAAAACACATCACTTTTCTGCTTCAGGAAGAACGCCCAAACTTTTCTGGAAAAATCATCAATAAAGGTTAGCATATAATTAGCTCCACCTCTGGAAGGCACTCTAGATGGCCCCCACAGGTCAGAATGAATATACTCCAATGTTCCCTTCGTGTTATGGATTCCTCTAGTGAATCGAACTCTCTTTTGTTTTCCAAAAACACAGTGCTCACAGAAATTCAGTTTGCAAATTCCTTGCCCATTAAGAAGTCCTCTTTTGCTCAATTCTGCCATGCCATTCTCACTCATATGCCCTAGGCGCATATGCCAAAGTTTAGTAATATCATCATCTGACAAGGACGAGGAAGCGATAGCTGCATCACTAGTAACAGTAGAACCCTGCAAAACATATAACTTGGCAATCTTTCTCTGTCCTTTCATCACAACAAGAGACCCTTTGGAAATCTTTAAAACCCCACTTTCAGCTGTATATCTGTACCCTTTTGAATCAAGAGTACTCAACGAAATTAAATTTCTTTTCAATTCTGGAACATGCCGTACGTCACTAAGTGTTCTGACAACTCCATCAAACATCTTAACTTTAATTGTTCCAACACCTGCGATTTTACACGAAGTATTATTTCCCATCAAAACAACACCTTCAGACACTGTTTCGTAAGTTGTAAACCAATCCCGATTGGGACTCATATGGAATGTGCAGCTGGATCAAGTATCCACTCCTCGCTTACTTTAGAATCATTGTGAGAGCGACTAGAAGTTCACCATCGCCGTAGTCTTCTACAACATCGCCACTTCACCGAATTTTCTCGTTTGTTTTCCCTTTGATTCGCAGACCTCCTTTTAATCTTATTTTGTAGCTTATAGCACTCAGTTTAATGTGCCCTTTCTTCTTGCGTGAAGTTACAAGTTTTACCTCTGTTTGAAGACTTGATCTACCCTTAGATTTACCACGAGGATTCCGTTCTGTGTCCTACCACGATCATCATCAGCATTCCGATCTTGTCTCCCACGAACAATGAGACCCTCTCCCGAGAGTCGGGTTTAACCACAAGATGCTTCATCTTATCATACGAGGTTAAAGAATCATAAACCTTATCAACTCATTAGAGACTCACGGCTATATAAAATCGTGTCTCTAAAGGTTGAATAAGACAGGGACAACGAACAAAGTAGAATCAACCCTAGATCTTCCTTATCATCTTTGAACCTCCATGGCTTCCAAGTTTGAGAGAATTTCTTTAAACACTGTTAAGTGTTCGTGTACAGACGCACCTTCCTCCAAACGATGAGCATAAAGACGCTGCTTCATATGCAACTTGCTTGTTAGAGTTTTCGACATACATATTTGTTCTAGCCTCTTCCATAATGCAGCGGCAGTTTTCTCTTTCATCACATCTTGCAAAATTTCGTTGGACAAATGCAGATGTAATTGTGTTAATGCCTTTCGATCCTTACGCTTTTTCTCTTCATCCATTTAATGTCGAAGGCATCTTATCTATCCCTAGCAGGGCATCCTCCGATCCATCCATCAAGAAGAAGCGATTGCATCTTAATTTGCCACAACGCAAATCTAGTGTTGCGATCCAACAGCGGAATTTCATATTTCAAAGACGCCATTACCGTGATCGAGATGAATAACCCGGAAGCTCCGATACCAATTTGTGAAAAAAAAATAGAATAAAATAAATAAAATAAAGAACACACAAATTTTACGTGGAAACCCTTTCGGGAAAAAAACCACGGGCAGAGGAGAAGAAAATTCACTATGTCGAAAAATTTGTATCCATTACAAGAGGAATAGACTATGTCTATTTATAGGCTTGTAAAGCCATATTCTAGTAGGATTGAAACACCCTATCCTAATCAATATAAAATAGATGAAGTTTAATAAGGTTTAAAAAACCTTATTCTAAAATAAAATAAAAGAAATCTAGTTCTATATGGATTTTACTTTTATTTTATTTTCCATCATATTCTATAAGAATTTGGGTCACTTAATTCTAACAGGAATGGCTAATTATGATCATATTTGGTGTTGTGTATGTCAAATTGCTAGTTAATCCATGGAAACCATGAAATAGGTAAAATTTACCATAAAATAGATTCAGACAGCAGTAGTGACGTGAATTTTAAAAATCATTAAAAATATTAGAGATATAATTAGATGATGAATAAAACATGGAATTGAATAATTATGAGTCTATTTTCATATGGAAGAAACGAAACAGGTATATGAGTTATATTTTATGAGATATTTAAATTTTTGTGAAACAGGGCCAGAGCAATTTCTGGATCCCCTGTTCTGATTTTGGAAATTCACCATAAATTGTATAAAAATAATTAGAAGTCATAATTTATATGTATAGATTTATTATTGAGTCTAGTTTTAAGAGAAACAAACTTCATAGTCATTGAAATTCTTTATAGAGAGATATCTGATTCGTAATACACAGAGGTCAGAGCAGTCAAACCCTGAAACAGGGGAGATTTTAACTAATAAATTGTACTAATTGGCCTAGCAAAAAATTCTAGAAAAAAATTAGTAAATATATATATGAGTCTAGTTTCAGGAAAAATTTACGGAATTGGATTTTGTATTTTAGAACTCGAGATATGAAATTTTAAGCGACTGTGACGCAGTTAGCCAGCTTGTCCGGAATTTCTAAAATTAAATTGTTTGAGCTATTTAAGCAATGAATTAAGTCTGTTAACACCTCGTGTTCGACTCCGGCAACGGTCTCGGGTACGGGGCGTTACACTTCATATGGACATTCAATTAAAGAACCAGAAGATTTCTTAATTTAAAGAATTTGTTGTTTGTTCTCAATGAAAATTGATTATTAGAAACTCACTAGCTAAAGTTGAGATTTAATGTTTCACATTTCTGAAATGAATATGGGCTCATTCATCCACCATGTGGATGGTTTTGATATTATATCATTTTGGTAGATGCATCTACAAAATAATCACATGTGTTATTAACTCGCAACTGGTCGTTTGCAAGATTAATTATTTAAATGATTAATTTCAGATTATGCAATTAAAACAATTCATCTTGCTAATGTTGATGAATTTACATCCCAAGTTTTCAATGATTATTGCATGCCAATTGGAATAAAAGTCGAACATCCTGTAACTCATGTTCACACACAAAATGATTTAGCTGAATTGTTTATCAAATGCCTCCAACTAATAGCTAAACCATTACTTATGAGAACAAAACTTTCTATTTCAACATGAAATTGTATTGATTTACACGTTGTACATATCAAGCCAATAAATTATAAATACTCACCATTACAATTTATTTTTGGTCAAAAGTCAAATATTTCCCATCTTAAAATTTTTAGATGTGCGGTATATGTTCCAACTGCTCCACCACAACACACAAAGATGGTTCATAATAAGAGATTGAGAATGTATATTTATATGAGTCTCCTTATAATATTTTTGAGCTATTAATTCGAGATTTAGTTATGACATGAGTTGTCAGTTTTCCCAACATTAGGGGGAGAGAAATAATTACTTATAATGAGTTAGGGGGAGAGTAATTCGAACCAAAAGTTCAATAAGGATAACACATTCCAAGTTAACTATTAGATGTATTTACAAACTTAATAAAAATAACCAAGTGTTATATAGATTGATCAGTTTCAAAGATGAAAATTATTCTAGATGGTCATATAATGGAGGCGGGTGCTTCAGAAGAGACCCAAGACATAACTAATAAGTAAAATTTTAAAAGAGATTCAGGTACCTGGAACTGAATTTTAAAAAAATGAAAATAAAATATCTTGATAAGTTATGTCAATTCGAGAAAATATGGAATCGAATAATAAAAGTGGTCGACAATGATTTTGCATGCAATATTATTATTGAAATAACGAAATAAAAGGAGGATCTTGAATAAATCTATTGAGAAATATAGATATAGAATAAATTGATCAAAATAGAAAGATGCAACTCAAGTACAATTAAATTCATCGAGTTTTTGGACCAGTAGTCCAAATATCTAAAGGTATAAAGCCAGTGAGGGTGAAAATGAAGTAGTTTTGCAAAAGCAGAATAAAAATATGAAGTATTTCGCTAAGTCTTGGCATTGATTATGAAAAGATATAATATTCTTTTGTGGTGGATGCAATAACCTTTAGATATATTATTAAATTGACAATTCAAAAAATATTTAACTTGCGTCTAATGGTTATTGTTATAACATTTTATGAATCACTATATGGTAAAGTTTATATTAAAATCCTTGAAGGATTTAGGATGCTAGAAGCATATTGAAATTCTCAGGAAATTTTTCATTTATATGAATTGAAATAATTAAACATATGTGGTAAATTTGACTTAGTGAATAGTAGTTGAATGAGGATTATAAAATGATCCAAAATACCTATTTGTGTTTTTATAAAAGAGTCATGATTAAAGTTTGTTATGATTATTGTTAAATCTCCTGAAGAGATCAAAATATATTTCCCTAAATTTCCCTCACGCATGACTTTTTAAAGAATGGTAATATAAGTGCTTAGCAAATACATTCAAATAGTCATTTGAAAAACTAGTATTCAAGATTGAATACGTAGAATATGAGAAAGTATGTGATGTTTTCATGAGAGGGAGTAAATACGCGTTGTACTCTTTTTCTCTTAATCGAGGTTTTGTCCCATTGAGTTTTCCTGGTAAGGTTTTTAACGAGGCAACATTTTATGCGTATTATAGGTTGTGTACTCTTTTTCCCTCGTTAGGTTTTTATCCCACAGGATTTTTCCTAATAAGGTTTTAATAAGGCACATTATCTACTAATGGACATCCAAGGGGAGTGTTATGAATATCTTATTAAGAGGATGTCCATCATGATCAAGATAAAGTTTTGGTATACTTTAAATTCTAATAGTTATTATAATTAGATCTATACTTCTTTTATACTTCTTATGCCTATAAATAGAGACTCTGATGAAGTATTGTAACTATCCATTTGATTAATAAAGTACATTCTATATTGCATTCATATTTTCTTTATTCTTTATTCTTCCCATCTCTCTTTATTTTATAACAAATATTATATTATTAGTTTTTTAGATAAATTTTTTTTTTTGCCAGGAGTTCTACAAATCATTAAGCAAATGTAATTTAGAAAAAAAAGAAAAAAAAATCTTACTCCCTTAACATTAAAGGTATAGATTAATTTTAACTGTTGTCTTCGAAACTATAATTTATTCTTTTTTGGATTATGTTGTTAGTTTTTGTTACATAAGTTATCAAGTTGTTGCAAAGGAGTAGTTTTATGTAATCTATCATTTTAATTAATATTCTATTTATAATACTAGTTTTATAACTTACTGAAAATTTTACTTTTATAGTAACTTTAAATTATGACTAATTTTTTTTTCGCTCACATAACATTTATTTTGAACAAATAACAATTGAAAAATCAAATTGAAGATTTTGATATATGTCAAATACTTTATATTTGATAATTTGATGCAAGGTTTATAATTTTATATAGGATAAACTGTTTACGTTTTCATCCACTTTTTTTTTATCACTTAAAAAAATATTAATCTTTGTAAAAAATATTAAGAATTAAAGTAAAAAAGTGATATAAACTAAAATAATGTATTAGAAAATTGTCAATTTGTACTTGGTTTATCTCATTATAAAAAAAAATTAAATTTCTAAACGTCAAAATCAATTAAATAAATTGTTGAATTTTTTTTATTTATTGAACCGATTTGTTACTATAATATTGAAATTAATTAATTTAATCTTGTTCTAAAATTTAAAACTTTATTTTATGTTTCTAAATTATCTAAAATTAACACAATTAACACATATTAATAATTGTCTATGAAACTTAAATTTCTTTTGATTATATAATATTCAATCTTCCATTCCAAGCTAAAAGTAAAGAAAAATAATTACAAATAATTAAATTAATTGTTTGTTCTTCATTTGGATAAAGATGTAATGAAAAACATTCTAGGTTTTGTTTGGAATGGAAGACCAAAATAATTAATTTAATTAATTATAAGGATTTTTCTTTACATTTAGCTTAATATGGGAGATTCAAGATCATATAATTAAAAAAATTGAATTTCATGAACAATTATTAAAGATGAGTTATTTGAGATGTTTCTAATTTAGAAATATAAAATAAAATTTTAAATTACATAAGGAGATTTAATTAATTAATTTCAATATTACATTAAAAAATCAGCTTACACTACCAATAGATAATTTTTTAAACAAGTATAATTTGACAATTTTTTAATGTATTATTTTAACTTTTATTGCATTTTTAGTTTAATTCTTAATTTTTAGTTTATTGCTTATTTTGTTTTGAAATTTATTTTAATAGTAATAATAAATAAATCTGATTGGTTGTTAATGACTAATTAAATTATAATTATAATTTGTTTATTTGATTTATTTTGTTTGAGAAAAATAACGGAATGTCCCAAAATTTTTGGCTCAAGTTTTGTTTTCCCCATTCCCACCCTCACGTCTGTTTCACTCTCTTGCTCCCAAAAGTTCTGATTTTTGTTCCTTTGGATTTTATACTTTTTCATTTTCTACGTTTTTTTTTTTTTTTTTCTTTTGTTCTTCAAATTATTCCTTTTGTTCCAATACCATGATTATTTCTGTCTCGTTAGGGGGTTTTTGTGTGTGTGTTTTTTTTTGCCTTCGTTCAACTCAGTTACGAGTGCGAGAAGTGTAAGTACTGTTCTTTTTAATTTTACATTTGGGTTCTTAGATTTGTTTATACTAAGGTTTTAATTGAAATACATATATGTATATTTGTAAAATTGAGTTTCAAGTTAGTGAGATTAGGGTGGATCTATTGTTTGTCGGCACTTGGAATCGCGTAATCAGGTGTGTTTCTAAAATTAATATAGTTTTATATTAAATCGTTAATGAATTACACGAATTTTAGTTGATTTTGTAGTGGTTTTGGGGCCACACGGGCGTGTGCCACTATAAAAACTAGGTTATTTACGGGTCACACGGTCTGGGGTGAGCCACACGGCCGTGTGACCCCTGTTCGGGGATTTTGTCGATCGTGCACGAGCGTGTTTTAGCCACACAACCGTGCATATTAGCCACAGGGCGTGTGTTTTAGTCACACGGTCGTGTCTTCCTTGCTTCCTAAATGTGTTAATTATGTCACACGACACAATGAGTTACACGGTATGACCACACGGCCATGTAACTCAGTCACACGATGTGTATCCTTGTCACATGGTCTAAACCCTTCCACATGGCCTGGTCACACGGCTGTGTGGCCCTATTTTTTTAGTTTTTATTCTTTGTTCGTAAATAACATGTAACAACTCGTTTTTAGTCAAATTGAAACAATAGTTTTGGAACCACAAATCCGATGTCAAAATAATTATTTTATTATTAAATTGAGGTCTAAAGCATGTTAGTATGATTGTGTGAAATTTTCGTTAAGAAATTTTATCGTTTGAATGTTCAATTTAATAAAAAGGATTAAATTACAAAAGGTGTAAAATTAGAGTTCTATAAGTTAAAAGTACTAAATGGTTGTAAAATGCAAATGTATGAGTACTTGAATGGTAATTAGACCATTTGAAATATGAGTGGACATTTATGTACATGGTTTAAGTGATTTTTAATAGTTTAATTAAAGGATATTTATGTAATTTAATAATTAAATCAGTAAAAAAATGATAAAACAAAGACTATCATCTTTGTTTTCTCCCTTAGCCAAAATTTTCAACCTAAAACACCATGGGAATAGCTTGACCTTTCTTGCATGTAAGTTCATTTTTGTCTCGTTTTTAATGATTTCTATGTTTTTGGAGTCGTTGTAACTCAATTTAGCTAGCTCAGGGACTAATTTGCAAAACTGTTAAAGGTTTTGAGTTTTATCATTGATGAATATGTATGTATTTTGATGTTTGATGATAGAAAATAAATGGTTGTTGTTAGATAAACAACATTAGTTAAAAGATTATTGATAAAATTGTCAATTAGGGATTAAATTGAGAAGTGTAAAAATTTTGTGGTAGAAATGTGAAATAAATGAAAAATATGGGTTGTTATGTTAATAAAGGAAATTTGGCTAGCATGGGTAGGGACCTAATTGCATGAATTTTTATTTTTATGAGCTAAGGAATAAATTGTAAAAATGTTAAACTATTAGGGGTAAAAGTGTAATTTTTCCATAATGTGATTTTTGTGCTAAATTGAATAGAATGTTAATTGAATAAGTTAAATTTGATATTATATAGATCAAGAAAAATAAGGTTCGGATCTAGATCGGGGGAAAAACAAAGTATTGGACTAGTCGATCCATGTCATCATTTTTGTGAATCGAGGTAAGTTTGTAAGTTAATAAGCATTAATATAACTGTGTTTTAAATGCCTAATATTTGTATTATTAATGAGTACGACCTTACGGATATATTCGACAAAAATTCGGCAATGTGAAATCCCAGTTGAACCTTAGGAATAGATTAGGATACAATGACATATTATTAGGAGTTATGTGTTTTGGGTGTTGGTTCGTACGTCCTACCGGTGGCTGAGTTATCTGGCATGTGTTACGAGTTCTTGTTAGCTTGTGTGAGCAGCACCGTGTAGCTACGTCATGACCGTCAACTTGTGTGAGCAGACCCGTTGATAGCTCGAGAGTGAGCATTATATGAAATATGAGATTGAGATAGCTTCGGCTATGTATTTGGCACTTATGGTGTGAGATTCCTGAGTATCTGATATTATTCCAAATGGTTCAACGGGATATCAAGGATATGGATGAGTATGAGATTGATGCGAGTTGGTATAAGTATGTACATGAACCATACAAGCATTTAATCGAAGAGACTTGTGAAATTCATATCTAACTTTCTGAATGAATATGTGATAGGTTTGTGTATCAATATGAGTTATATTATGTGTAACACCACTCACCCGTACCCGATGCTAGGACAGGGTTCGAGGCGTTACCGGTAACTCACCTTTACAAACTTACTAAATCGGGTAACCGAAATTCGCCCAAATTTAAAACCTTTCAAACATGTACACTTTGTCCCTTCCACAGGCCTTCGAGGCCTAAAACACACCTAGGGGCAGTACGGGACACAACCGAAAACATTCGATAAACTTTAGGCAATTTAGAAACTTTTCCCTTACTTTGAAATGTGACACGCCCGTGTGATGGGGCCATGTGGTCACACACGCCCGTGTGGTTTGGGACACGCCCGTGTCCTCCACCCGTGTGCAACACTGACTTCAACCTCAACATTCTGTTAAAAGCACACGGCCAAGACACACGCCCGTGTGCTTAGCCCGTGTTCTATACTGATTTAAAATTTCAAGTGCAGGGGACACACGGCCATACCACACACCAATAGGGATAAACCGTATGTCACACACGGTCTAGACACACGCCCGTGTGTCTACCCATGTGGACCTCATTAGGCTATTTTCCAAGCCTTTGATCACCCTCCATACTCATACGTTACTTTTACACATAAAAGGCCGAATTATACACTTATATATATAAGACTTTAATTAACTTCATTGCATGTAAACCTCATGTGATTGGTTTCATACATGCTAAGTTAATTCACATCTTGCATTTAAGGAATTCCATGTCTACTTGACATATTTAAGATTGGATCGTTTTTATAACTCATTGCCAATTCTAACCAAGCTATCATATGTTAACATAAACATGCATAGAATTGTAGGTCAGTGCCTACTTCGAAATAAGCCATGTTACTAAGGCCATATACAAAAAGATAAGTATAACTTTACATGCCTTCATTTTGGAAATTCAAATGAAACATATAACAAAATATACAAAAGCTCTATACATGTCATTGAACAAAACATAAGAGTCTATATACCAAAGCTGGACTAGTTGCTAGTGTGTAGACTCGCCAACCGTCTTCCAATCTTTACAAGTCCTCGAGCTCTGAAATGGGGAAAAAAGAGGGGTAAGCATATATATGCTTAGTAAGATAGAATAACTAGAAAGTAAACTTACTGATTATTTAGCATACATCCTTATTAGATAATGAAACCAACAATATGAAAATGGTTTCCCTATCACATGCACTCAATCAATGAGTTAGCCACATAACAAAACGTCATGTAACTTATCTTAGATGAGCTCATCATTCAACATGTCATTTATCCATATACTTCGTTTAGTCTCGTTGAGTTTCTAGAAATCTCGATGGATTATCCAATCACCGTCAATTCATACGGATGATCATTTCAGTATGCACTCTCGCGAACCTCACATCTTACGGCAGGATTACCAATCCAGGCTAAATTCCCCGTAATATAAACTCATGAGGTGATGTCGGGATTACCAGTCCAAGCTAAATCCCTTATAATGACAAACACCCTTAATGAGCTCGGTTCTGAATTACCAGTCCAGGCTAAATTCAGACCCTAATCGGATTACTCATCCAGGCTAAATCCATAATGCACACATATTCTTCGGGAGGCTTGGTCACTCAAGGAACACCCGTCCGGGCTAGATCTTTTCTATAGTTGAGATCAATGGATTACCTGTCCAGGCTAAATCCATTCTGCAACACATGCAGGATCTCAATTCACATGTCAATCATGGTTTATCTTTTGAATTCCCTTTTTAACCTCAATCGAGACATTATCCATCAAATCATTATCAAAGATGCATTCCATGCATTTTTATGCCATCAACAATGTAATTATCATGCATTCATACATCATACAATTATGCATAGTATGAGTTTACTTTAAGTTATCCGAACTTACTTGGTACTTATTTCGGTATTGTGTTTCAGTTATTCTGAAACCTTTCGTTTTCCTCAATCGACCTCCGGAATTTGTTCCTCGGGGTCTATAACAATAAAATTAAATCATTAACATATCACATTGTACTTTGTGACCCTAAATTTCACCCCCAGTCCACATGACCATTTTCCCCTAACCTTTCACATTTTTACGATTTAGTCCCTAGGCTCATATAATGAAACACATGCAATTTCTATCTTACCCAAGCCTAGCCGAACACTTTTTCTCTCTTATGGCAGCCCACATTTTCCATTATTTTCACATTTCTACCACATCTATCAATTTTTGCAAAAAGGTCCCTTTAAGGGTTTTTTTTCATGAAAATCACTTAGGAAAAGATGTTTAACACACCTTCAACTTTCATATTCCTCCATAAATCATCAAAATACATGTAAATCATGCATGGGTAAATTTTTATACATGAACCCTAGCATGAAATATGGGTAGAAATGGAGAGAGTAAGCTACCGGGATTTCAAAAATGCAAAGAACATTAAAAACGGGGCTTAGGAGCACTTACTATTGAGCTTGAAAAGCTTGAAAACCCTAGATGTGGAGAACCTTAGAGTTTCAGCTGAATGAGGGAGATGAATGGCTGATTTTGGCTTATTTTTCTCATTTTATTTCATTAAAAAGCCAAATGACCAAAATGCCCTTAAGCCCTTTCTTTGAAATTTCATCCATGTAAGCCCATTTTTGTCCAAAACCTTAAAAATTTGGAAAATTTCTCTCTAAGACCTTCAAATTTAATATCTAAAGCAATTTCATACAAATTGCTTCTAGAATCCAAGTTTTGCAATTTATTCAATTTAGTCCCTAATTTCCAATTTGACACCTTACTCAAAGGATTTCTTCATGAAATCTTAACACACGCATATTCTCATATTCTAGACCTCATAATAATAATAAAATAAATATTTTGATGTCATATTTGTGGACCCAAAATCACTATTCTGACTAGGCCTTATTTCGGGATGTTACATTATGATATGTTTAATTGCTTAAATTTTGAATGCATGGTAAGTTGAGTTTATTACTGTACGAACTTACTAAGCTTTATAGCTTACTTTGTTTACTTTTTCATGTTTTATAGTGAATATAGAAGCTTGTTCAGATTTGGGAGTCGTCAGAAATCTCATCACATTATCAAGCTATCATTTTGATACTTTTGAACTTATGTATTTGGTTATATGACATGTATAAGAGTTGTGGTCAATATGATCTTTATGTTGGTAATGAATTTAGCCATTTGACTTGGCTTGTAAATGATGAATGCTTGGTTATGTGTATAGCCATGTAACTTGGCTTATTTTGTCATGCTTGGTGATGTATATATATAGGTGCAAATGACCTTTTGTTATGTGGTTGGTAATGGCTATGTGATGTTTATTATGAATTTGTAATTTGAGTACCATATGGTTGCAATTTGGAGATTTGGTTTGCATGTGATTTTAGGTAAGAAATTGCATATATGAAGTTAATTAGTTAAGTGATTTGTGAATGTGAATTTGGCATGATTTGAATTTGTAAAATATGATGTGATGAGTCATATAGTTCTTGGTATGGAAATAGCATGAATTAGACTTGATTGAGATTGGTTGGAATACCCATTTATGCCATGTTATATGCCATTTTGTTTGTGTCGGTGAATGAAAGTTTAGGTGAGAAAGATGGCTTGGTAAATAGCCTATTTTTGTCCACACGAGCAGAGACACAGCATGTGTCTTAGCCGTGTGTGACACACGATCAGGTGACACGGCCGTGTGTGACACACGTGTCCCTAGTGTTTAATTAGATATCAAGTCAGTATGCTCCACACGGCCCAACACACGGGCGTGTGACTTGGCCATGTGGCATAAGTCAGTATACCCTACATTTTTGGCACGGCCTGGCACACAGGCATGTGAGGCCATTTCGAAGGGCACACAGGCTGGTCACACGGGCGTGTGGTTGGTCGTGTGACCCAAGTCAGAGAGTTACATGGGGTCGTACACAGGCTGGGACACGGCCATATGATCCCATTTCGAATGTCCATACAGCCTATGACACGGGCGTGTCTTTGGTCGTGTGAGACACATGGCTAGACCACATGGGCGTGTGTCCCCTGTATTTTGAAAAATTTTCTAAGTTTTCTAAAAATTTCTTGAGTTATCGTTTTAGTCCCGAACCACTTCTACTGCATGATTTGGGACTCTTAGGCTCGTATTAGGGACGATATGAATAAATGTGAATGACTTTTATTTAGAATTGGGAAATGTATGTGAATTGTATGATTATTTAAGTAATAAGTCCGGTAATGCTCCGTAACCCTGTTCCGGCGACAGATACGGGTTAAGGGTGTTACATAACACGTTTGGGTTTTTGTGTAATCCAACCCTCATTTAAGCCTCTATAAATGTGTTTGGGACACCGTTACTGTTCGAGGGAGGTCTAGTAAGAGAGTATTACTTTATGATTTTAGTTTTGTATGTGAGTTCATTTGATTTAATTCTGATAATTACATAAATGCTTATGTAGCATCCCATTTTCGATAAAATCAGAACAGCAGTTTCGGGACCACAAATTTGAGTCCGGAAAGAAAAATTATTTTAACACTATTTTATGATCTACAGTATGATAATGATATTGTATGAAAATTTCGTAAAGAAATTTTATCGATTACATGTTTAATTTGATAAAGGACCAAATTGCGTAAAGTGTAAAAGTTGAGTTCTAATAGCTAAAGTGACTAAAAAGCTATAAAACTTTAAATTGGAGGTATTTATATGGTAATTAGACCATTAAAAACACTTAGTTGTTAAGGATGATGATTCATCCATGGAAAATAAAATTAAAGAAAAGGACAAAATTGGAAAGATGGAAAAATAAAAATGATAAATAATAAAAAAATGAAAATATCATCATTTATCATCATCTTCCCCAAATATTTTGCATGGAAACCTTAGGAAAGAGAAAGCAAGCTTTCTTGGCCAAATTAGGTAAGTATTCAAGTCCTGTTTTTAGTAATTTTTATATTTTTGAGATAGGGACAACTTAATCTAACTATTTTGGGGATTAATTTATAAAGTTATCGAAGTATGAAAATTTTTCCATGGATGAATATGCTGAAATTTTAAAATTTATGGTAGAATATGAAAGGTTGTTGATAGATAAATAACTTTTACAAAGTGAATTTTGATGAAAACATGGTTTAGAGACTAAATTAAAAGTTGTAAAAATCATGAAAAAATTCTGAATTTTATGAAATACATGGGTTGTAAATGTTACATGTAAAAATCGGCTAGGCTTGGAACAACGATTAAATTGCATGAATTTCATTTTCCAAGCCTAGGGATGAAATCGTCATTAATTAAAAGTTTAGGGGCAAAATAATAATTTTGCCTAAGATGTGACTTGGACTAAATTGAGTTTAAATTGTATTAAATTGATGTTAAATTTACTCGTATAGATCCGGATAGACCAAATTCGAAGCAAGAACGAGGAAAATGTCGGATTAGTCTTGAATTAGATGTTGTGTATGTGAATTGTATAAATATCATATATGTATGACATTGAAAATATATTTGACAAAACCTGATAAAAGATAATGCTCGATAAATGATATATGTATGACATTGAAATCTGATTATTGTTGAGCCCATATATGTTTCTTGATGTTATAGTGGAATGTATAACTAACACGGGTAATAAGGATATGTGTTAGCATTCGTGATTCAGTTGACTGAATATGCCTTGTATGTTTATATTGAATTTAAATGAATGGTAAGTTTATTACCATGTTATACGAACTTACTAAGTATGATATGCTTACTCTGTTTTATTTTTCCCTATTCTATAGTAATTTGGAAGCTCATTGGATTGGAAACATTGGTGGAGATCACTCACACTATCCATTGGCCCATCTTGGTATATATGGTAAATTAATTATGGTTATAATGGCATGTATAGGTTAATTAGCCAATGTTGGCATGTAAATATTTGGGTTATAACTAGCCATTAGAATGGCCAGTGATGGACATGTATGGTATATGCTTGAAATGGTTGATTGATAAAAATTATATTGGCATATTGATGATTGAATTAAGTTAGTATATTGGATAAAATATGTATATAAGTGAACATGGTAATTTAAGTAAATTTGTATACTTGGTTATATGAGGTATAATATCATGTTTATGACTTGGATTTTATGTAACACCCCTTACCCGTATTCGATGCTGGAACAGGATACGAGGCATTACCAGACTTAAACACAAGCAAACATACACTTCCGAGCCATAAAATTTGGCATCAAATTTAAACTTTTTTCATTTAATCATAAGGTCCCTAATACAAGCCTACGTGACCTAAAACATCTTTGGAAGTGGTTCGGGACTAAACTAAGAACCTTAAAAAATTTTACTACACTTAGAAAATTTTTGCTAAAACAAGGGTCACAAGCCCGTGTGACTTGGGACACGTCCGTGTGGGCAAGCCGTGTGGTCACACACACCCGTGTCCCTAACCCATGTAACTCTCTGTTTGTCACCCAAGAGAAAATTAAAGTCACACGGCCATGGCACATGCCCGTTTCTCGAGGCCATGTCCTTCACATGGCTGAGACACATGACCGTGTCTCATACCCGTGTGCTCGATATTGAGCATTCTATTTTGCAACAATTTAGGTGTAGGGAACACACGGCCGGATCACACGCCCGTGGGGCTGGCCGTGTGTGACACACGGTCTAGACACATGCCCATGTGTCTACCTGTGTGGACAAAAACAAGGCTATTTACCAAGCCATTTTGCCACCCTCATTCACACATACACTTACCCTAATTCAAAGGCACAAAACAATACATACTTGGGCAACCAAAACATCCACATTCATGGTTAAAACATATCAACTCAATGTCTTTATCTAACATATTCATTACATTTATTAAGCCCTAAATCAAACATACAAATTTCACATTCATTAAACTTCATTCAATTACTTTCTAGTTACCAAATTATACTCAAATTCCTCATCTCATCAATAGGTCACATTTCCAAATATTACACAATCATGTCATTAATCACATTTCCAAACATTTCACATTCACCAAGCATACCATGATCATATCACCATAGACATTGACATATATATGAATATACTCATAGACATTGACATATATATGAATATACTTAGGCTTGCAACCATGTTAGCCAATATAAACCAACTTACATGGCCAAATAGCAAAACAAGCCTTTGACAATTACATGTCATTACATTGACTAAAATCATATTACGCATATAACAAAATGACCAAGTCCCTATGCATGCCATAACTCAAAATACTTGAATTCATCAATACCCAAAACGATAGCTTGATAGTGTGATAGGATCTCCGGCGATCTCCAACCCGAGCTAGCTTGACAGCACTATAAAATATGAGAAAGGAATGAGGGTAAGCTATATAGCTTAGTAAGTCCGTATGAATATAATAAGCAACTCTTACCGATCATTTACCAAATCCATTGATATAAACTCAAGATAATATAAATTGAATTAAAACTCACAGTTATAACTTATTCAGTCACATTGTTTGTTCTATCAATTTGCAAGCATAATTTAACATGTCTTAACATTACCCTAATAACCGAAATCTCTCCATTACCAGAATTAACTAATCATTTCAAACCTTATAATAAACATGTACATTAATTATGAGTGTTCCCTTTTTAAGCATATATTCTAACATCTTTCAATTGTTTAAAGCCCATATCTTCTCATAATCATTTTAATAGGCAATTATGTCAATCTTTCCTTTTTCTCATATTCGATAAATCACAATTTGTGTGAATCAAACATGCTAAATCATAACTCAATTTGGCCCGAAATCCAATTACACGATCGCCAACCGAATTTACCATATATTTCGTACATCACAAGTATATATCAATAATCACAAGGCTTTCGCAAAACCATTCTCATGGAAACCATGAACTCACAATATCATGAAGTCAATGCTTATAAACTTTATGTAAATACCTGTACAAATTCGTAATACTTACATGTTCTTTATCTTCTTTGACATACCCGTTAAATTACCCATTGAACAACTTGGAATACTAAAGGATACTCAGGAATCTTGTACACACAGTACTGTACCAATGTCATATCCCAGATATGGTCTTACATGTAATCTCGAATCGATGCCAATAGCCCAACTATGGTCTTACACGAAGTCTCATATTGATGCCATATCCCAAATATGGTCTTACACGTAAATCTCAGTAACCCTAATGTCATGACATTTGATCCTATCTATTCTTAAGGTTCAATTGAGACTTTCGCTGTATCGAATCTTTGTCGATCATTTTCGTAGTATCATACTCAATAGCATTCACATTTCATTTCAATAATATAGAATTTACCACAATTATACCAATTAAGCATTTATACATATATAATTTAATGCTTATTAAACATACGAACTTACCTCGACATAAAAATGGCAAAAAGGACTTAACCGTTAAATACTTGTTTTTCCCTCGTTCTAATTCTGAACCTCATTTTTCTTGATCTATAATATCACATTTGAATTATTTAATCATTATACTATTCAAATCAGCCCAAAATCACATTATGGAAAAAATTACATTTTTACCCCTAAAATTTAACAATTTTACAATTTACTCCCTAGGCTCATAAAATGAAATGTACTCAATTTCTTCAACACCCATGCCTAGCCAAACCTTATACATGCTTATAGAATCCCACATTTTTCTTTTATTCACATTTTAACACCCATTTCACAACTTTTTACAAATAGGTCCTTTTAGACATTTTCATCAAAAATCACTTAGCAAAAGTCGTTTATCATACACCAAACATACATTTCCTACCATTAGACATCAAAATACACAAATTTTCATCATGGGTAAAATTTTAGACCTTGATTATTTCTTAAATTAGTGGTAGAAATAGATTAGATCATGTTAGGAGGATTTCAAAAACATAAAAATCATTAAAAACGGGGCTA
Organism: Gossypium longicalyx; assembly: GCA_025698465.1. Classification (NCBI taxonomy): domain Eukaryota; kingdom Viridiplantae; phylum Streptophyta; class Magnoliopsida; order Malvales; family Malvaceae; genus Gossypium; species Gossypium longicalyx. The sequence continues at coordinate 47,411,880 of CM047005.1, read as the reverse complement.
GAACAGACTTACAATTGAGCTTGAAAGCTTGAAAAACCCTAGCCATGGTTCTTCTTGGTACATTTGGCTATAGGGTAGAAGATAAGCAAAAATTGGATTTTAATTTGGCTTTTTAATTCATTTAATTACCAAATTACTAAAATACCCTTAATGAAAAACTTTAGAAACATACCTAACCTTGTCCATTTTTGTCCAACAACTTAACCAATGGTATAATTACCATTTAAAGACCTCAAATTTAAAGTTTCATATCAATTAGACACCTCTAACATGTATAACTCAACTTTTGCATTTTTTTACAATTTAGTCCTTTTGACTAAATTGAGTCCCCAAATGTCAAAAATTTTTAACGAAATTTTCATGAAATCATTCCATAGAATTATAGACCATAAAAATATAATAAAAAATAATTTTTTCTATGTCAAATTTGTGGTCCCAAAACCACTGTTCCGACTAAACCTAAAATCGGGATGTTACATTTTAAGTTAGTTTAAATGACCTATATTGATTTGTCAATATGTTAAAGTGTTGGTATAGTGGATGAAAATTTTGGGTGATAAATGTGGCTTGGAAAATAGCCTATTTTTGTCCACACGGGCAGAGACACGAGCATGTGTCTCAGCCGTGTGTGACACACGGCCTAGCATGTGGGCATGTGATCTGGCCATGTGTCCCCTGCATCTTCAAAATGTCAAAAGAAATGCTCAGAATTAATCACACGGCCTGGCACACGGGCGTGTGACCCTTGCATCTACACACGGCTTAACACATAGGCGTGTGACTTGGCCGTGTGACCCAAGTCAGAGAGTTACACAGCCTAAGAGACGGGCGTGTCCCTTGCCATGTGAGCCACACGGCCTATCCACATAGGCGTGTGACCACTGCACTTAGGAATTTTTTTTGAAATTTCACAAAAAAATTTCTAAGTACCCGGTTTAGTCCTGACCTGATTCTAATGCACAATTTGGGCCTCAAAGGCTCATGTAGGGGACTATATGATGAAATTTGATTGGAATCTGATACGAATACTAAAAAATTATGAAATGTTTGTTATTTGTTCTGTAAATTTTGGTAATGCTCTGTAACCCTATTCCGGTGATGGATTCGGGTTAGGGGTGTTACAGCTTAAATTTGGTGTTTGTTAGTTGGATATGTAGAATGTGGTTCATGATGTTGTAACTGTTTAGGAACATGTATGATTTGATTCAGTTAGTCTGAACTATTTGTCATTAAGGATGATGGTTAAGGAAATTAGAAAATAAGTTTATATGTTTCTGTAAATTGTTTACGTCTGCATTTGGTTTGGAATATGTTTGAAGAGAAGGAAGCTTGATTCGGTAATTTAACTGCAATATTTATTTATAGTGTTGTTATTGAAATATATTTATATATGTCAACTCAGCTGCATATTCCTATTATTTGAGTGGCTTAGATTCACTATTATGGTGTATAGGGTGGATGGGCCTTGTAACAGCCCGTTTTAGGGTTAAATTAGAATAGTGGTTTTGGGACACAAATTTGAAGTAATAATGTTAATTTTATTATTACTTTAAGGTCTATGAATGATTGTGTGAAAGTTTTGTTATGAAATTTTATCGATAAAGTGTCCAATTTGACTAATAGGACTAAATTGTAATAGGTGCAAAATATGTGTTCTAGAAGCTAGAGGTGTCAAATTACCATGAAATTTTAAATTAGAGGTCTTTAAATGGTAATTAGACCATTATTTAGGTGAAATTTCAAAGTTTGGAATTAAGGGCGTTTTGGTTATTTGGTTAATAAAGACAAAAATTAAAAAATAAAAAGATGTCATCTTTCTAATTTGATCCCCCATAGCTGAAACTCATAAGGAGAAACTGTAGTTAGGGTTTTCCAAGCTCTCAAGCTCAATTGTAAGTCCGTTCCTGTCCTATTTTTAATGATTTTTATATTTTTGAGATCGGTGTAACCTAATCTAGCTATTTCAAAGACTAATTTAAAAGAAAATCAAAGTCTAAAATTTTACCCATGTTGAATATTTGTGTATTTTGATGTCTAATGGTAGAAAATGTATGTTTGGTCTTAGATAAACAACATTTACCAAGTGATTTTTTATGAAAATGTCAAATAGGGACCTTTGTAAAAGTTGTAAAATGTGTGTAAAAATGTGAATAAATGAAAAATGTGGACTGATATGAGTACTAATAATATTCAGCTAAGCTTGGGTAATGAAAAATCGAATGAAAATCATTTTACGAGCCTAGGGACTAAAATGTAAAAAGTTGAAAAGTTAAGGGCAAAAATGTAATTTTTCCATAAGTTGTTTTTGGGATTAAATTGAATAATGTGATGATTGGATAAGTTAAATGTCGTATTCTAGATTAAGAAAGACGAAGTTTTGACCTAGACTGGGGAAAGAACAAAGTTGTGGACAAAATCGAACAATTATCCATTTTGTACCGAGGTAAGTTCATATGTTAAAAATAAGCTTTAATATGGTTGTATTATATTGCTTTAATATTGCATGAATTGCAAGTTTGATAAATGTGGATGAGCTTAATGAAACATCCCGAAATAGGGCCTAGTCAGAATAGTGGTTTCGGGACCACAAATCTGACATTGAAAAATTTATTTTATGACTACTATGAGATCTAAAATATGATAATATGCATGTGTTAAAGTTTCATGAAGAAATTCTTTGAGTAATGTGCCCAATTGGAAAATAAGAACCAAATTGAATAAATTTTAAAACTTGGATTCTAGAAGCAATTTTTATGAAATTGCTTTAGATTATAAATTAGAAGGTCTTGGAGAGAAATTTTCCTAATTTCTAAGTTTTTGGACAAATATGGGCATGTATGGGTAAAAATTTGAAGAAAGGGCTTAAGGGCATTTTGGTCATTTGACAATTTAATGAAATAAAAAAAGGAAAAATCAAGCCAAAATCAACCCATTTTCTTCTCTATGCTGCCGAAACTTCAAAGGTCTCCATAGCTAGGGTTTTCCAACATTTCAAGCTCAATAGTAAGTGCTCCCAAGCCCCGTTTTTAATGTTCTTCGTATTTTTGAAATCTCGGTAGCTTACTCTCTCTATTTCTACCCATATTTTATGCTAGGGTTCATGTTTAGAAATTTATCCATGCATGAGTTACTTGTATTTAGATGGTTTATGGAGGGATATGAAAGTTAGATGTGTGTTAAACATCTTTTCCTAGGTGATTTTTATGAAAAACCCCTAAAAGGACCTTTTTACAAAAGGTGTAAAATGTGTGGTAGAAATGATAAATAATGGAAAATTGTGGGCTACCATAAGAGGGAAAAACATTCGGCTAGGCTTGGGTAAGGTAGAAATTACATGCATTTCATTATACGAGCCTAGGGACTAAATCAGAAAAATGTGAAAGGTTAGGGGTAAAATGGTCATTTGGACTGGGGGTGAAATTTAGACTCAAAAATTATAATGTGAGTTGTTAATAATTTATTTTTATTGTTATAGACCCCAAGGAACAAATTTCGGAGGTTGATCGAGGAAAACAAAAGGTTTTGGAATAACTGAAACACGAAACCGAGACGAATACCAGGTAAGTTTGGATAACTTAAAGTAAACTCATAATATGCCTAATTGCATAATTGATGTATGTATGAAAATTTCATTTGATGATGGCATGAAATTATATGAAATGCATATTTAAAAATGACATGTTGAAAGATGTCCCAGTTGAGGTCTGAAAGGAAGTTCGATGGATAAACCACGATTTATATGTGACTTGAGATCCTACATGTGTTGCAGAAAGGATTTAGCCCGGACGGGTAATCCGTTGATCTCAAATATGAAAAGGATCTAGCCCGGACGGGTGTTCCTTAAATGATCGAGCCTCCCGAAGAATATATGTGCATTAAAGATTTATCCTGGATGGGTAATCCGATTAGAGTCTGAATTTATCCTGGACTGGCAATTCAGATCTGATCTCATCATGGGTGTATGTCACTATAAGAGATTTAGCCTAGACTGGTAATCCGGACATCACCTTATGGGTTTACGATACAGGGGGATTTAGCCTAGACTGGTAATCTTGCCGAAAGATGTGAGGTTCACGAAAGTGCATACCTGAAATGATCATTCTTATGAATTGACGGTAATGGATAGTCCATCGAGATTTCCTAGAAACTCAACAGGATTGATATGAGATATATGTACAAAAGGAAATATTGAATGATGAGCTCATCTAAGACAAATTACATGGTACATTATTATTGTGACTAACTTGTTGATTGAGTGCATGTGTTAGGGAAACCATTTCATGTTTGTTGCTTTTATTGCCTAATATGGTTGTATGCTAATTAAACAATAAGTTTACTTTCCAGTTATTCGAGCTTACTAAGCATGTAACTGCTTACCCCTCTCTTTTCCCTGTCTTACAGAGCTCAAGGACTCGTAAAGATTGGAAGACGGTTAGAGAGTCAACACACTATCAACTAATTCGGCTTTGGTATATAGACACTCTTATTTTGTTCAATGGAATGTATAGGACTTTTGGTGTATTGTGTTATATGTGTCATTTGATTTTCCAAGATGAAGGCATGTAAAGATATACATATCTTTTTTTGTATATGGCCATGAGAATTGGCTCATTTTGAATTAGGCTATGACCTACAAATCTATGCATGTTTATGTTCATATGTGATGGCTTGGTTTTAATTGGCAATGAGCTATAAGAATGAGCCATTCCTGAACGTGTCAAGGAGATATGGAAACCCTTAATACAAAAAGGGAATTAACCTAGCATGTATAAAATCGATGATATGAGGTTTTCATGCAATGAGGTTTATCAAGGTTTTATATAAGTGTATAATTTGGCCTTATCATATATTAAAGTAACCTATAAGTGTGATTGGTTAATAGAGGGTGACCAAAGGCTTGGAAAATGGCCTCACAAGGTTCACACAGGTAGACACACGAGCGTGTGTCTAGGCCGTGTGTGACACACGGCTCGCCCCCATGTGTGTATGGTATGGCCCTGCGTCTCTTGCACTTAAAATTTTAAGTCAGTATAGTGCACAGGCTAGACACACAGGCATGTGTCTTGGTCATATGCCCCTAAATGCATGCTGACGACATAAACAAAGAGTTACACGGGTTGAGGGCACGGGCGTGTCCCAAGCCACATGGGCGTGTGTAACCACACAGCCCTACCCACACGGGCGTGTGACTCTCCAAAGCAAGAAAAATTATTAAGTTATTCAAAATCTATCGAATGTTTTTGGTTTTGTCCCGAACCACCCCGATGTATGTTTTAGGCCTCGAAAGCCCGTATAAGGGATAGTATGCATGTGTTTGAAAAGTTTTAAATTTTGGGAAAATTTGGTGAGCTGGTTTTGTATGTTGTGAAAGTTTAAGTCTAGTAACGCCTTGAACCCTGTCTCGGTGCTGGATATGAGTAAGAGGTGTTACAGTTAATCTTATGAATAAGTCCAAAGATAAATTGACAAGCAAGAAATCTCGTTTGAACCTTAGGAATAGGGTAGGATACAAGTGGCATGTCACTAGGGTTAGTATGTGTTATGTGATTATGTGATCCGGGTGCTGGTCCTGTACGTCCTATCGGTGACTGAGTATACTGGCATATGCTGCGGATACTTGACAGCTTGTGTGAGCAGCACCGTGTAGTCACGTCTTAACAGATAGCTTGAGTGAGCAGGCCAGTTGATAGCTCAAGAGCGAGCAACTATGTGATTTGAGATTGAGGTAGCATTGGCTACATATGTGGCACTTATTGTGCAAATTTCTTGAGTAACAACATTTTTATTCCGAGTTATTCATGGGTATGTTAAAGATGAGAATATGTGTAAGTTCATTTCGAGATGGTTTAGGTATGTACGTAAAGCTAATGTGCATTAATTGCTTGAAATGATGATAATGAGGTAAGTTTGGTGTTGGAATGAATTATGATCATGAGACTATGATAAATTCACATTTAATTATGTTATATTATTTGAATGTTATATGCATGGTAAGGTTGTTTATTTCTTCCATACGAGCTTACTAAGCTATATATCTTACTCTGTTTATTTTCCATGTTTTTATAGTGTTGCCAAGCTAACTCGAAATTGGAGATCGTCAGAGATTCGCCTCACACTATCAAAATTGTTATTTTGAGTATTTGATGATCTTAGTATTTTGAAAGTATGGCATGTATAGGGACTTGGTCTTTTTTTATACGTGTCATTGTGTTTTGGGCAAAAATATTGCCTTGTAATTGTCAAAGGTTAATATGGTATTTGGCCATGTAACTTGGCTCATTTTGATTGGAATGGTTGTAAGCATATCTATATATATATATATATACTTATGTATGCATGCATGTGCAATCATCCTTGTGTGATGTGGTCTATGAATGCTTGGTGAATGATAGAATTGTGATTTAAGACATGAATGTGGAATGTTTGGTGATATGATCTATTGATAAAATGATAAATTTTATGTACAATTAGGTATCTTGAAAGTAGTCAATTGTGGTTTGATAAATGTTGCGTGTATGATAGATGTTGATATTGTATTGGCATGTGTTGGTAATCAATGTAGATGTTTTGGTTGCCTAAGTATATCATGTTTTGTGCCTTTGAATTGGTGTAAGTGCATGTGTGAATAAGGGTGGCAAATGGCTTGGTAAATAGCCTTTATTTTGTCCACATGGGTAGACACTCGGGCATGTGTCTAGGCCGTGTGTGATACACAGTCTGCCCCATGGGCATGTGATCCGGTTGTGTGGCCTCTACAGCTTAATTTTGAGAAACAGAATGCATAGAATTGAGCACACGAGCAGAGACACAGGCGTATGTCTCAGCCGTGTGGTTGACACGGCCTTAGGCACAGGCGTGTAAAGTCTGCACCTATTTTATGAAAATTAATTTTCCACATGGTCGAGCACACGGGCGTGTGACTTGGCCGTTTGACCTCAATTTGTTCATGGGTTATAAGTCAGGGAGTTACACGGGGTCAGGACAAGTGCATGTGTAGCCACACGGCCTACCCACACGGGCTTGTCCCTAACTAGATGGGTGTGTGACCCCTGTTTAGGGCAAAAATTTTCTAAGTTTTGTAAAAATTTCCTAAATGCTCGGTTTAGTCCTAGACCACTTCCATAGAATTTTTCGGGCCTCGTAGGCTCGTGCTAGAGACTTTATGATTGAATGTGAATGGTTTTAATTTGGACGCAAATTTATGACTCAAAATTGTATGATTGTTTATGTGATAAGTTCGGTAATGCCTCGTAACCTGTTCCGGCGTCGAATACGGGTAAGGGGTGTTACGTTTAGTGATATTAAAGCTATGGTTTAGTCGATTCTCGGCTAACGTAGCGTGTGTAAGAGTCTAGCTATACATGTCATATATAAATCTTGATAGTGTGACGACTCCTGACAATTTAAATTGTGTTTTCATATAGTAAATGGATCCCGACCGAGAAATAGCTGATGATGTAGAAAGTAAAGCACCGACTCCCGCTCAAGGGATCACGCCATCTAAAAGTAGACAAGTGATGATTAGTCAAGGAGGAGAGGCTAAAGAAGCCTTCTTCCAAAAGATGAATGAGTGGTTTGCCGAGTTTGTTCGAACAAATTCGGCTGCCCAACATCCTCCACCCCCACCTAACCCCCAACCGGTTCCTGTAGCTCCCTCAGGTGTGGAATGGGTAAGACTGAACAAGCCTCCAGTAGATAAGATTAGAAAGCAAAGGGCTGAAGAATTTAGAGAAAATATCGATGATGACCCCGAAAGAGTAGAATTCTAGCTCGAGAACTCTATCTAGGTATTTGACGAACTTTCTTACACACCAGATAAGTGCTTGAAATGTGTTGTGTCACTTCTGAGGGATATGGCGTATCAGTGGTGGAACACTCTAATATCAGTAGTAACAAGGGAAAGGGTAACTTGAGATTTCTTCCAAGAGGAATTCAGAAAGAAGTACATCAGTCAACGATTCATTAATCAGAAACGTAAAAAGTTTTTAGAGCTGAAACAGGGCTGTAGGACTGTGACTGAATACGAGCGAGAGTTTGTTAGGCTTAGTAAGTATGCTCGGGAATGTGTCTCGACAGAGGCTATTATGTGTAAAAGATTCGAAGATGGACTGAATGAGGACATCAGATTGTTAGTTGGGATTTTAGAGCTGAAGGAATTTGTTGTGCTAGTCGAACAAGCTTGTAAAGCTGAAGAGTTAAGCAAAGAAAAGAGGAAAGTTGAGTTTGAGACTAGAGATTCGAAGAAGAGGCCGATGAATAAGCTGTATCAATCCTCGTCAAAGAAATCGAGAGATTTGTATGCTTGCCCCAATACTTCAGTCTGGTATCCCAACTGAGATCGTAGGAAGCAATATTCGGGTTCTAAGGTCCAAACTACATCCATAGTGAGCGTTGGTAATGCTAGGTCTAATAAGCCTGGATACCAACACTATGGTAGACGACATCCCCGTGAATGTAGGATGAATAATCGAGCTTGCTTTAGATGTGGCTCCCAAGATTACTTCATTCGTGATTGTCCTGAAATGGTTGAAAAAGATAATTTTCAGGATGTAAGATCGAGTAATACTGTTGCTAAAGGGAGGCCAGTGAGAAACACGGGAAATTGGACCAGTAGCGGAGGTGTATCCAAAGATTCAGCTATGAGATCGGAAGCTAGGGCACTTGCGAAAGCTTATGCCATTCGTACTCGCGGGGATGCGTCCTCCCCTAATGTGATCACTAGTACATTTTCTCTTTATGATACTAATGTAATTGCATTAATTGATCCTGAATCAACTCATTCCTATATTTGCATGAATTTGGTATCTAGTAAGAATTTACCTGTTGAGTCTACTAAATTTGTGATTAAGGTGTTAAACCCCTTAGGCAAACATGTTCTAGTTGATAGAGTTTGCAAGAGTTGTCCTTTAATGATTTGGGGTCACTGTTTTCCGGCTGACTTAATGCTTTTGCCATTTGATGAGTTTGATGTGATTCTTGGAATGGATTGATTGACTCTACATGCTGTAGCAGTGAATTGTAGACAAAAGGTTATTGAATTGAAATGTCAAAATAGTGAAACTCTTCAGGTTGAATCGGATGAATCGAGTGAGTTTTCTATTGTGATTTCATTGATATCAGCTCAGAGGTATGTAAGAAAGGGATGTGAAGCATTTCTCGCTTATATACTAAATACGAAGATGTCTGAATTGGAGATCGAATCTGTGCCGGTAGTTTCTGAATATCCAGATGTGTTTCCAGAAGAGTTGTCTGGTTTACCACCGGTCAAAGAGGAGGAGTTTGCTATTGATTTAGTACCGGGGACTGCACCAATATCAATAGCTCCATATATAATGGCTCCAACTAAGTTGAAAGAATTGAAATCTCAGTTGTAAGAGTTGATAGATAACGGTTTTGCGAGACCGAGTTTTTCTCCCTAGGGTGCACCGGTATTATTTGTCAAGAAGAAAGATGGATCCATGAGACTTTGTATTGATTATCGTTAACTCAACAAGGTTACGATAAAGAACAAGTATCCTTTACTGATGATTGATGATTTGTTTGACCAATTGAAAGGGGCAACAGTGTTTCGAAGATAGATTTGAGATCTGGCTACTATTAGTTGAGATTTAAACACTCGGATATGCTAAAAACCGCGTTCAAAACGAGGTATGGGCATTATGAATTTCTTGTTATGCCTTTTCGATCAACTAATGTTCCTGCTGTTTTTATGGATTTGATGAATCAGATCTTCCGACCGTATCTGGATAAGTTTACGGTTGTGTTTATTGATAACATTTTGATTTATTCTCGAGATGAGGCAGAGCATGCCGAACATTTAAGAATCGTATTACGGACTTTGAGAGATAAGAAATTGTTTGCTAAATTCAACAAAAGTGAGTTTTGGCTCCGAGAAGTCAGATTTTTGGGACATATTGTCTCTGCGGAAGGTATAAGGGTTGACCCAAGTAAGATTTCAACAATTGTTAATTGGAAACCGCCGAGGAATGTATCTGAGGTTAGAAGTTTTTTAGGCTTAGCCGGGTATTATCGATGATTTTTCAAAGGATTTTCAATGATCACAACACTTATGACAAGATTGTTACAAAAAGATGTTAAGTTTGAATGGTCAGAGAAATGTCAAAAGAGTTTTGAGCAGTTAAAAGCGTTATTGACTGAGGTACCGGTATTAGTGCAACCTGAATTGGTAAAAGAGTTTGTAATTTTCAACGATGCGTCATTGAACGGTCTTGGATGTATGTTGATGCAAGAGGGCAATGTGATAGCATACGCCTCGAGACAGTTGAAAATGCATGAAAGAATCATTCGACACACGACTTGGAATTGGCTACAATTGTGTTTGCTTTAAAGATTTGGTGACACCATTTATTCGGTGAGAAGCGCCACATCTTTACCGACCACAAGAGTTTGAAGTATTTAATGAATCAGAAGGATTTGAATTTACGACAGCGGAGATGGCTTGAGTTTTTGAAAGACTATTAGTTGGTAATCGATTATCATCTGAGAAAGGCGAATGTAGTCGCCGATACTTTGAGTAGGAAATCTTTGTTTGCTTTGAGAACAATGAGTACGCGACTGACTTTATCTGGTGATGGTTCGATTCTAGCTGAGTTAAAGGCTAGACCGGTATTTCTTCAGCGAATTTATGAAGCTCATAAAAGTGAAAAAAATTCAAGCTAAAAGAGCTCAGTGTGAATTGACTAGTGATTCAGATTTTCAAATTGAGGCCGATGATTGTTTGACATTTCGAGGTAGGATTTGTGTACCGAGAGACACCGAGCTTATTCAAAAAATTCTTCACGAGGCACACAATGGTTTTTTGTTTGTTCACCCAGGAAGTAAGAAGATGTACAACGATTTAAAGAAATTGTATTGTGGTTAGGTATTAAAAGAGATATTTTTAAATTTGAAGCGAGATGTTTAATACGTCAACAAGTATAGGTCGAACACCAGGTACCCTTCAAGTTTACTTCAGCCTGTTATGATCTAGAGTGGAAATGGGACAGAATTACGATGAATTTTGTAACTGGATTACCTCTAACTCTGAAGAAGAAAGATGTCGTTTGGGTTGTTGTTGATAGATTGACGAAATTGGCTCATTTTTTTCGATACTTATCGACTATTCCCTTGATAAGCTAGCTGAGTTGTACATTGCTGAAATTGTTAGATTGCACAGAATGCCTATTTCTATTATTTCAGATAGAGATCCAAGGTTTACGTCTCGATTTTGGAAGAAGTTGCAAGAGGCTTTGGGAACAAAGTTGAATTTTAGTATCGTATTTCATCTGCAAACTGATGGTTAGTCTGAAAGAACGATTCAGATACTCGAAGATATGCTTCGTTGTAGTGTTTTAGAGTTAAAAGATAGTTGGAAGAAATATCTACCGTTAGTCGAATTTGCTTATAAGGATAGTTTTCAGTCGAGTATAAAGATGGCATTGTAACAGCCTGATTTTGGGGCTAGTCAGAATGGTGGTCTCGGGACCACAAATTCGAAGTTAGAAAAAAATTATTTTATTATTATTTTGGGAGTCATAGCATGTTTATACTAGTCCATGAAAAATTTGGTGAGTTAATTTTGACGTTTGTGAGCTCAATTGCCAAAAGGGACTAAATTGCATAAAGTGCAACAGTCTTCAATTGATAGCTAAGGGTGTTAAATTGTCAAGTATCATAAATTGGGGGTCTTTAAAGGGAAAATAGACCCTAGTGTAAGGCTTGCCCGACCATAAGACAAGAAGGTCAATATTAGGTGAAGTTTTGGTGACCTATTTTGACTAGAAATAATATTAAAATAAAACAAAAGGTTTCATCTTTTTACTTCTTCTTCTTCAACTAATTTTCATCTTCCAAAAGGGGGTTTTGGAAATTCAAAATATCAGCCATTAATATCTTTTGCAAGTAAGAGATTTACATACTTTTTATGAATGATTTTTGTATTTTTGGACCCCTAGTAACATAAGCTTTCTATTAAAGGGACTATTTTGCAAAATAGTTGAGAGTTTAGGGTTTTTCCATGAAAGTATATGTGTAGTTTTCTGAAATTGTATGGAAGAATATGAGTATTAGATGTGTAATAAACAACTTTTGTGAAGGAATTTCTCATGAAAGCCCTAGTAGGGACTATTTTGCATAAGTTGAAAGTTTGATGATAAATGTGTGAGATAGTGGAAATTTTGGATTGCTATAGGAGTAAAAGTGATTCGGATAGGCTTTTGATATGAAGAATTTTGATAAAAATTAATTTTCGGACCTAGGGGTAAAATGGTCATTTTGTAAAAGTCTATGGGAAAAATCGTTATTTTGCCCAAGTATAGATTGAGTGCATAGATCGATAAAGTGATTAAATTTGTGAATTTTTGTTATTATAGATCAAGAAATACCAAATCCGAACCTAGACCGGGGGAAGGCCAAGCAAATTGATTAAACCGACTAGTCGCCTACTTTTTGTAATTCGAGGTAAGTTGTATGTAAATAATACAACTATGTTGTTATTATATGTATTGAATTAATATAGCATGATTTGCTTGATTGTGGAAATGAGAATGCATGATGATAATTGAGATAGTAGAATTCTCGTCTGAACCATAGGGAATAAATCGGATATTCATGCCATGACGTATGAGTTATTGTGAGCTAGTGTAAGACATGTCTGGGACATGCATCAGCCACATTATGAGAGCCAGTGTAAGACCATGTCTGTGACATGGCATCAGCATTGAGGCGAGAGCTAATGTAAGACATGTTTGGGATATGCATCGGCTATGAGTTGAGCTAGTGTAAGACCATGTCCAGGACATGGCATCGGCATCCTATCCCATGTTTGAGGCTTATTGAGTATCCGATAATGTTCTGAATGGTTCAACGATGAGAATTATGGTTTAAATTAAGAGAGAAGTATAATTGTGCTGTGAGTGATACAGGTACCTATTCGATATGTATGAGACATGAGTTCAAATAAAAATATTATGCGATATATAGTGGGTTGTAATGAGTAAGTTGTGCTTTTAGCTATTTTATATTAAGAGCGTGTTGATGAATGGTATAGTTGTTGCTATGTATTTGCATGCTTCTTACTAAGCTCTATGCTTACCCCCTCTCTTTTCTATTTTCTTATAGTGTCACCTCAATAGCTTGAGGACCATCAGACGTCGGAGGCTACGATCACACTATCATCTGAAGCATTCGATATAGTCAGATTATTTGTTTTTTAGTATGGCATGTATAAGGCTAGACTTTAATGTTTTGTGTCATTGAGAAATTAGCTAAATGTGTTGGCTTGGGATAAGTCCCTTTATTTTGTATAAGGCCATGGATAATGGTCAATACTCATTTTGATTTAAAAATAGAAGATGATATTTTCATGGATGAGTAAATTGCACAATTAAAATGTTGTCCATTGTGGCTATTTTGGCTATGTGATGTGCCTATGTCTTGGTATAGAGTGATTTTATGCAGGTTATGTAAGTAAGGGTCGCAAAGAGGCTTGGTAAATAGCCTTATTTTGTCCACATGGGTAGGTACACGGGAATGTGTCTAAGCCGTGTGTCACACACGGCCAACCCCATGGGCGTGTTGTCCTGCTGTGTGTCCCCTGCATGTGAAATTTGCAAGTCAGTATGCATGGTAGTAAACACACGGGCAAAGACACGGCCGTGTGTCTCAGCCGTGTGAAGGGCACGGCTTAGTACACGAGTGTGTGCCCTGATCGTGTGACCCTTAAGAATTGCTGACGTCAGAAACAGAATGTCCAGGTTTTTGCATACGGGCTGGGACACGGGCGTGTCATGGTAGTGTGAAGGACACGAGCCAGGGACACAGGTGTGTGCCAGGCCGTGTAAAAACCCCTGTAGGTGTGAATTTGGAATTAATTCCACACGGGTGACGAACACGGGCGTGTCCTTGTATTGCTTAGGTCGTGTGAGCCACACGGGCCAACAACACGACCATGTTGAATTGGTTACACGAGCGTGTTGCCCCTCTCACACGGGCGTGTGCCCCTGTGCCTAGTAATATTTTTCAGAGTTCATGAAAATAACCAAATCATTCGTGAATGGTTTTGTAACACCCCTATCCCGTAACCGTCGCCGGAATAGGATGAGGCGTTACCAAAAACAATTTGGAAGTAGATCAAAACAGTAAAATTTTGAACATTTTTTTTCTTTTTCGTGAATAAGGATTATTCATTTAATTAAATTTCTAAACACAAACAAAGATCAAACTTATAACTTATAAAAGTAGACTTCCAAAGGATGCCATATTTGCATGGCTTATAAATAATAGTTATGATATCATTCTACTATAATTTATCCTATACATGCCATAAGCTAAATCCAAATCACAAGGTTTCCATAATAGTAGATAGTGTGATGAAGTCTTGTGATCCCCGAAATGGTAATCGAGTCCACAATCTATAAAACAAAAACAAAAGACAAGCGGAGTAAGCTTACATAAGCTTAGTAAGTCTTAAGTAAAACGATAATTTTGCAGAATCAAATTCAATTATCATTTATCACTCGATTCTTCTAATCAATGAAGTCAATCTAGAGCTCCATTACGAACTATAATTTCAATAACCACATCATTTAGTTACCACAAATTATTTCATGATAATGACCAAAATGGTCAAATATTCGTATGCTCACAAGGCACACTTAGCTCATAATTACACTCCAATCTAAATGCCTCTATTATAGTTTAATCGAATACATTCTTATGGCATAACACATTGGCCAAATGTATCATAGTCACATGGACTGTGGTCACATTTGCATTCATACACTTATTCACATATGCATCGATTTGTATACTTTTGATCTAATCCGAATTGAAAATCACATACAAGTACCTGATACGTACCTGGCCAACTTAATGTACTGAACATCTTTAACTGTCGTTTCATTACTAAGCCTCATCGTCTTAGACCTTGCAGAAACCCCATTTAACAATATCAAGAGATCTCACCATTCCGTCAAATAGTTCAAACCTCATGCACGCATATATAGTTTATCTATTTCTTCCAAATTTGATTCACATAGTCTTTCACATCTAGAAACCTCATATCTACTTCTAATTCAATCAATCAAACTAAAACATAATACTTTTACCACGTTTAGTTTCCATATTTAGAAGCACATAGTAATATCATAATCTATCATGAATAGATTCATAGAGTCACTACTCATTTAGCATAACATATACTCTTTCAATAATCATAATCACTTGCTCAAACGTACTCGTTTCATGCACATACATGAATATATATATATATAAACTTAATTCCTTATTTCATAATCGCATCAAAACTTTCGAGCATTTCAACGTGGCATGTATTGAATTACGATGTATGGGTGCATGAAAGAACCAAACATAAACCTTATCACATATACGTAGGTTGACAAAATACAATCCTTCCCTTGCGTTTGTACATCTAGCCGAATACAATTTATTCTCAATTTATAAGGCCTTTTTGGCCGAATATGCACAATTACATATATAAATCTCAGCACATACTTTTCTTTACTTAAAGCTCATACGATAAATTTAAATCAAATACTTTGTCATACTAACAACCATTGACCGAATAGATTATTCCCTTATTCAAAGATATAATAATCATTCCCACATATGTATCGTTCTTTAATACTAATAATTCACCGAATCGTTGGCCGAATGTACACGAGTACATACATGAAAGCTTAGTATATACTACATTATACAAGCATACCAAGACTGATTAGGTCATCCTCATTTTCGCAATATAATAATCAATCACATATGCGTTTTTCTTGAATGCTAGTGATTCACTTTGAGGTAAACTTACAAATGAGGAGGTAATATGTATCTGAACATCTCAAATGTATAGTACTTACTTGATGGTAGTTCACTGCGAACATTCAAGATCATAATCTTACTTAATTCACCAGCATTAAGCCTGCGGGACTTTAAACCCGGATACAATCCCAGCACAATTCATTTAATATATATTTATATTTTTACTAACTTTGGCCTCATTAAATATCTAATATTGCACACTTTTCACAATTGGTCATTCGGCCTTATCACATATTCACTTACACATATATCACATTAACCATTCGGCCTTATCACATGTATGCACTTTCACATTCATCACATTGGCCATTCGGCCTTATCACATATACACACTTTCACATTCATCACATTGGCCATTTGGCCTTATCACATATACACACTTTCACATTCATCACATTGGCCATTCGATCTTAAGCTAGATATTACGCCTTGTCATTTTATTTCGTCTTAGGTACAAAATCACATTAGTAAATTGATTCAAATACATAAAATTTTCCATTCGGCCTTAGAACATATCATGGCCACATCATATTTTTCAATTTAGCCATTTCTATAATAGTATCCATTAATCAAAACTCAAAATAGGTTTAATTACTTAGAAACTTACCTCGAATGTCGTCGAACGACTACGGATCGGCTATTTGGTTAGTTTAGCTTTTCCCCTATCCGAATTAGGCTCCTTAAGCTCTTGTGCTTAATCTAAAACAAATTTAACTTATTAAAATCCCATTGTGCTTGCTTATGGCCGAATACCACAAGAAATTTAATAGGCCATATAACTACTTTTAGCTCAATATAAAATAATCGTACACATCTTTAATCACCTTAAACAAATTACTAAGTATTATAAAAAATCAAAGCATACTCATCGTTAGCCTTATTCGGCCATCTCAATACGTTCTAAGTGACCATATGTATATACGTCTATACTAAAGTGCTTTACATTAATAACACCATATCAACAATGTATAATGCCGACCCCTTTAAACCAATTATCCATACAAATATTATTTGTACACATTTCCTTACCTAAATTTCACATTCGGCAACCACTTAATCAACTTAACAAATTTTCTATACTTCAAAACCACAAGTAAATATCATAATTTGTATCATTACATTGATTAAACTAAATCATGCATTAGATTTTAGCACATTCGGCCATTAAAGAGACAACCCAATTAACATTCAAACCTTTTTAAGCTTAGATTTCCCAAGGCCGAATATCACATAAAAACCTTTAATACACATGCAAAGTTTACACTTTAACTAATTATACATATACTAATAAACCGAATATTATTTAAACAACCATTTGAATAATTCTTTATCACATGTTCACAATCGGCATAACCATGTTACAAATTCAATACATAAAAATCTTCTTATCCAAGGCTATATTTGACCTATATGTATTTTCTTTACAACCAATCATCAACAATTAAGCACATGTTTAATGGCCGAATGCACATACCTCTTACTCATCCTTAACAGAATTTTTTTATTTTTTTATTTTATTTTTTTTATTTTTTAACAAGCTTCCATTTCCACTTAACTACGAACCATTTAAAACAATTAATATTTTACACATTGCCGCATGCATATATATATATATATATATATTCATCCAAACTCATAATTTTACAAGCTTAGCCTCATTTAATGACTACTTGTTCATCAAGACATTAAACACATCATGCATAACATACAAAGCATCCTTAGCCAAAAAAAAATACTATCACAAAACTTCCTTGGCCGAATGTCATCTTTTTCCATTAACTAGATTTTGCCATGGGCTTGCTTCAATACTTGAGACCACTCAAATAAATATTCAACTTAATCCTTCATTTCATTTCTCATTTTAGCACATATTCGGCTAATATATAAATATATGCTATCAATTTAATTACAATTATAAATTTTCAACTCAAACTCATTCTTTACCTCGTCTTTCACCTTAATTCAAATTCGGCAAGTATATAAACATATATTAGCAATTTAATTATAGCATTCCACAATTAAGCACAAGTTTCATACTTCACTTTAATAACCGAATGAAATTTTACTCAAACTTGCCCCTCATAGCAAATTTAATTAGTCTATCCTCATCTATAAACACTTATCATCAAAACATCCACAATCTAATCCTTGAAGCCATGACTGAATGCTTTATGAAATAAATTCACAAAAATTAACATATGAGTCATGTTGTGAGCTTCAAAACTAACAACATTTCGCAAAAATTAAAAATAAAACACATGAAATCTCACCTTAATTCCCAACACCAAGTGACCGAGTGCCTTTGGTGTTCTTTCCTTTCTTTCTAGCTTAGTTACGGCAATAAGAGAAAACAAAGAGAAAAGTTTCTTTGTTTTTATCACCATTCTTTTTTTATTTAATTCATGTTTTCAAATTATAAACTATTAAATATTATTTACTAAATATAATATACACATAATGCCAAAATCATAACATCATTACCATCCACTAATGTTAAAAGTGGGCCATTTGACATGCAAGTCCACAACTTTAGTAATTTAACATTTTAATCACTTGGACATTTGCCTATCATATTTTTAAAGTTTCTCAAATATGTCCTTTTTAGCTAATTTCACATCCAAATGACAAAATTAAAACATGAAATTTTTACACATACTTATTCACAAATAATAAGCATAGAATATAACAATTAATTATTTTTTTGTGACTCGATTTTGTGGTTCCGAAACCACTTTCCGACTAAGGTCAAATTAGGGGTGTCACAGGTTTTAAATGAATGTTTGGAGCCTCGTAGGCCCTCATTGTGAAGTTCTTGATAAAGATCGGAAAAGTTTTAAATTTGATCAAATTTTGATGACTAAGATACGTGTGAATGTGTGTGACTGAGTTAGGTAATACCTCATATTCTGTCCTGGTGTAGGGTACGGGTGTGGGGTGTTACAGGCATCGTATGATGCATTGTATGGTCGCAAGTGTCAAACTCCGTTGTACTGGACCGAGCTCAGTGAGAGACAAATCCATGGGATTGATTTGGTTATAGAAACCAAAGAAAAAGTGAAAGTAATCCATGATTGTTTGAAAGCAGCTTCAAATAGACAAAAATCATACACGGATTTGAAACGAGAGGAGATTGAATTTTAAGTCGCTGATAAGGTATTTTTGAAAGTGTCCCCGTTGAATAAAATTTTTAGATTCGGTCTCAAGGGTAAACGGAGTCTATATTTTATTGGTTCGTATGAGGTTATTGGAAGAATAGGGCCAGTGGCATATCGATTAGCTTTACCGTCGAAATTGGAAAGGATCCACAATGTGTTTCATATGTCTATGTTGCGCCAGTATTGATTAGATCCATCGCATGTGATTTCACCAACAGAGGTTGAGATTCGACTTGATATGACTTATGGTGAGGAACCGATTAAGATTTTGGCTCCGGAAGTTAAATAGTTGAGAAATAAAAGCATAGCCCTAGTGAAAGTGTTATGTTAAAGACATGGAGTCGAAGAGGCTACGTGGGAACCCAAGGAAGCTATGAGAAAATAGTACCCAAACCTCTTTTTCGGTAATATTTTCGGGGAAGAAAATCCTTAAAGGGGGAGAGTTGTAATAGCTAGTTTTAGGGTCAAATCAGAACACTAGTTTCGCTACCACAAATCCAAAGTAGAAATTTTAATTTTATTATTACTTTAAGGTGTACAGTATGATTGAATGATTGTGTAAAATTTTCGTTAAGAAATTTTATCGATAGAGTGTCCAATTTGACTAATAGGACTAAATTGCAATAGGTGCAAAATATGTGTTCTAGAACTAGAGGTGTCTAATTGCTATGAAATTTTAAATTGGAGGTCTTTAAATTGTAATTAGACCATTATACTCTAAGTTGCACAAAAATGGACATGGTTAGGTAAAATTTCAAAGTTTGGCATTTAGGGCATTTTCGTCATTTGGTTAATAAAGACAAAAATTAACAAATAAAAAGATGTCATCTTTTCTAATTTGATCCCCCATGGCCGAAATTCACAAGGAAAAACAATAGCTAGGGTTTTCCAAGCTCTCAAGCTCAATTGTAAGTCTATTCTTGTCCCGTTTTTAATGATTTTTATATTTTTGAGATCGGTGTAACCTAATATAGCTATTTCAAGGACTAATTTGAAAGAAAATCAAAGTCTAAAATTTTACCCATGTTGAATATTTGTTTATTTTGATGTCTAATGGTAGAAAATGTGTGTTTGGTGTTATATAAACAACATTTACCAAGTGATTTTTTATGAAAATGTCAAATAGGGACCTATTTGTAGAAATTGTAAAATATGTGTAAAAATGTGAATAAATGAAAAATATGGACTGATATGAGTACTAATAATATTCAGCTAGGCTTGGGTAATGAAGAAATCGAATGAAAATCATTTTATGAGCCTAAGGACTAAAATGTAAAAAGTTGAAAAGTTAGGGGCAAAAATGTAATTTTTGCCATAAGTTGTTTTTGGGATTAAATTGAATAGTGTGATGATTGAATACGTTAAATGATGTATTCTAGATTAAGAAAGATGAGGTTCTAACCTAGACTGGGGAAAGAACAAAGTTGTGGACAAAATCGAACAATTATCCATTTTGTACCGAGGTAAGTTCGTATGTTAAAAATAAGCTTTAATATGATTGTATTTTATTGCTTTAATATTGCATGAATTGCATGTTTGATAAATGTGGATGACCTTAATCTTATGAACGAGTCCGAAGATGAATCGACAAGCAACAAATCTCGTTTAAACCTTAGGAATAGGGTAGGATACAAGTGACATGTCACTAGGGTTAGTATGTGTTATGTGATTATGTGACTCAGGTGCTGGTCTTGTACGTCCTACCAGTGGCTGAGTATACTGGCACATGCTGCGGATACTTGATAACTTGTGTGAGTAGCACCGTGTAGTTACGTCTTGACTGATAGCTTGTGTGAGTAGGCCCATTGATAGCTCGAGAGTGAGCAACTATGTGATTTGAGATTGAGGTAGCATCGGCTACATATGTGGTACTTAGTAGTCAAATTTCTTGAGTATCTGACATTTTTATTCTGAGTGGTTCACGGGTATGTTAAATATGAGAATATGTGTAAGTTCATTTCAAGATGGTTCAGGTATGTACGTAAAGCTTATGTGCATTAATTATTTGAAATGATGATAATGAGGTAAGTCTGGTGTTGGAATGAATTATGATCATGAGACTATGATAAATTCACATTTAATTATGCTATATTATTTGAATGTTATATGCATGGTAAGGTTGCTTATTTCTTTCATACGAGCTTACTAAGCTATATAGCTTACTCTGCAATCATCCATGTGTGATATGGTCTATGAATGCTTGGTGAATGATAGAATTGTGATTTAAGGCATGAATGTGAAACGTTTGGTGATTTGATCTATGGATAAAATGATAAAATTTGTGTACAATTAGGTATCTAGAAAGTAGTCAATTGTGGTTTGATAAATGTTGCGTGTATGATAGATGTTGATATTGTATTGGCATGTGTTGGTCATAAATGTGGATGTTTTGGTTGCCTAAGTATATCATGTTTTGTGCCTTTAAATTGGTGTAAGTGCATGTGTGAATAAGGGTGGCAAATGACTTGGTAAATAGCCTTTATTTTGTCCACACAGGTAGACACACGGGCGTGTCTCTAGGTAGTGTGTGACACACGGTCTGCCCCATGGGCTTTTGATCCAGTCGTGTGGCCCCTGCACCTTAATTTTGAGAAACAAAATGCTTGGAATTGAGCACACGGGCAGAGACACGGGCGTGTGTCTTAGTCGTGTGGATGACACGGCCTCAGGTACAGGTGTGTGTCCTAGGCGTGTGAAGTCTGCACCTATTTTATGAAAATTAAATTTCCACACGGCCTAGCACACGGGCATGTGACTTGGCCATGTGACCTCAATTTGTTCATGGATTACAAGTCAGAGAGTTACACGAGGTTTGGACATGGACGTGTGTAACCACACGGCCTGCCCACATGAACAGGGCAAAAATTTTCTAAGTTTTGTAAAAATTTCCTAAATGCTCGGTTTAGTCCCGGACCACTTCCAAAGCATGTTTCGGACCTTGTAGGCCCGTGCTAGGGACTTTATGATTGAATGTGAATGGTTTTAATTTGGACGCAAATTTATGACTTGGAATTGTATGATTGTTTGTGTGATAAGTCCGGTAATGCCTCGTATCCTGTTCTGGCGTCGAATACGGGTAAGGGGTGTTACAGGCCTATCATAGCCTTTGTGGTGTGTAGGGTGGATAGGCCTACCATAGCCCAATTGTAGTGTGCAGGATGGTACGGAGTGATGTTATGGTTGGTTGGGTGGGAATATTTTTACTTATTGCATTCATTTTGCATCTGAGTATATATTTGTTTGCGCAAACGTTGGAACGTATGTGAAATAATTTGAATAATCTGATGTGTTAAGTAACATGTATGTTTGGTTTATTGTGTTTGTGTTTTGTATGTTAATGGAAATTATTCGTATATCTGACTGTCAGTTCAAGATTATTTTGTGTTGTCTGTAAATACATTTTTGCATTTTCTTTTGTTTAGTTCTTCTTCATTTTACCATTTGCTTTTGTTTCGAACTCACACTATGCTCATGTAGCTCACCTCTTTAGTTTATCTTTTCAGGTACAGTAAAAACCTCGATAAATGAATATTCAATAAATTAATAATCTCAGTTAAATAATAATTTTTTCAGTCCTGACTTGGGCAAGGGGATAAAATAACAACCTCGCTAAATGCATGAGATAATAATTTTTAGAAAAATCCTTAAGGGCCCAATGAAAATATAAAATAGTAATTCATTAAATATACTAAAAATTTTATATACAATACATAAAACTAAAGTGCTTTCTAGACAACTCTAATTTTTTTCAATTTTATTATTTGCTAAAATATGCATTTATTGTTAACTGTTTCTTCTTTACATGTGAATCAAATACAATTTCATCTTTAACTTTTAGAAGGACATAAAACCAAATCTGGTATATTCTTCTCATGTTGTATTAAATAATTTTTCAAGGTATCCATAGTTAGAAAAGCCTCTTTTGGAGAAACATGTGGTAAAACACTACTATCATCTGGATCTTGCTCGTCATTAGCTGGCACATCCATTACTCCTTGGATAATTTCTTCATCCATATGTGACTCCATCAAAGATTCATTTTTGCTTGGATAATTCAAAATCTGCTCAACATCCATGAGATTTCTATAGTGTAAATAAGAAATCACTTCTTTTAATTTATGAATGCCTTCAACATCACCAATTTCTTATTCAAGAGGCATATCCTCCTTGGATCAAATTTTGCAATGTCGGAAACAATTTGCAAAAGTTGTAGGCTTCACATCAATATTCCAAGAAGAATTAATAAAATAGATTGCATCCAATACATTAATCTTTTTAGGATTTATTTCTCCTTTCTCGTAACCTTCCAAGATGCTAGAATAAAAGCGATGATGATAGTAAATCTTAACTGCTCTAATAATTTCAGCATCACATGGTTGAATTTTTTATGTTGAATTTGGAGGCAAAAAGAATAATTCAAAGTTTCTCAAGCCTTCAATAATCTTGGGATGGACTGGGCAATTGTCTACTATAAGCAACACCTTTCTACTAGTCATTCTAGCATCAAACCAACGAACAAAATCTTGAAAAAGTAATCCAGCCATCCATGTTTTTTTGTTGGCTCGATAATGACAGTTAAGATTGTTAATATTCACATGTTTAAAGCATCTAGGATTAGCAAAATTACCAATAACCCAAAGAGGCACTTTATCCGAACCATCCTCATTGCAACAAACCACAATAGTAAGTCTTTCTTTGTCCTTTTTTCATCCTTCTAATTGCTTTGTAGCCAATGAATAATCTTCTTGCAAATGATAAAATAAGCCTGATTCATCCGTATTATAGATATCCTTCCAATCAAAATTTTCCAATTTAGCTATTATTTAAGGTAAAGCATCTTCAATATTCTCCTTAATAACTGAACCACTTTCACCAAATCTTCTATAAGACTTAATCCCATGTCTTGTCTTGAACCGATCTAGCCAACAAATTGAGAAGTTAAATTCAAAATTTGCATCACTATACATTTTTTGCAGAAACTCTTTTGCTGTAGCTTGAATCATTTTTCCAGTCATTTTTACTTTCTCTTGATATTGGAGAAATCACTTATACAATACCTTCTCTAATTCGGGATATTTGGCTAATTTGTGCCTTTTAACATTGCTATTCTTTATCTCTTTTGACAAATATTCAGATGACCTTTTAAGAGTTTGATATTGTTGATTGGCTAACAAAGAGATCAGTTGTTTGTTGAACCCAATATTGCAAATCTTTTTTACTTGAACAGGGATGCTCGTTTTTGTACTCACATAATGCTTTTCTCATCTCATTTGTCAATGTAGACTTTTTTACACCTTTCAAATGGGAAGCCATGGAGGAAAAGATTATATGAATTATAATATTTTGATATGTATATGTGTTTATTTATGATAAAATTTTTAATCTATTTAATGAATATATGCGTATTGGATTTTGAAACCATTAACTCTTTTTCTTTTTGGTTACATGAACCGATTAATTAACTCTTTGTTTTTGTGTGTTACATGAACCAATTAACTTTGATTCATTGCAACTACATGCATATTGGATTTTGATAATAACAAAAAACTCATACATAAAGTATGAAATATTCTCTAAATTAATAAATATTAATTTATCGATAAATTAATAAAATATTCATTTATCATAAACTAATAACCTCGATAAAATAATAATTCTTTGGGGTCCCAAGGGTATTATTTTATAGAGGTTTTACTGTAGTTCATATAGCTTGGTTTCGGACACGGCACATCAGAGGTCTCAGAATGTTTTGTGTTGGCTTGGTATAAATAAGTTTTCCATAAGTTTAGTATGATGATTTTAATCAATTTGTAAGTCGATTATATAAACTGTGGTATGGGTTATGGTTATTTGGTTTTGGTTTAAAATTTTTGGATGCCATGCATGGGTTTAATTTCACCAAGTTATTATTATTCATTTTATAAACATATGATTTTTAAGGTAATAATCTATGGGATTTCTAACTAAAAGAAGACATTAAATTTTTCGTTGCAATTTTAATTTAGGGTTTCAATTTTTCTCAAGTTACAACTCTAATTTGATTACAAAATTAATATATAATTAGTAACTTGATTTTAAATTGGTTTGAAGTGATAAAAAGGGTTTAATGTTTGTAAATTGATAAGGAAAAATATTTTTGAAAAGAGTTTTCATAAGTTGATCGTCGTTCTGCTTTGGGCCATTTCAGCGGCCAATAAGATCTCCAGAATCCAGTCGAAACTTTCGAGCCGAGTTTTGAGGTGTTATATAATCAATGCTTAAAAAAAAGATATTTTTTATGTGACTAAAATGAAAATATAAATATAATGAAGTGTGTACAATAAAACGCTATTAGAGATTTAATATTTGAGTATTAAAATGAAAACACATTAAAATGAAATTATAAAAAAATATTTTGAATAACAAAAATAAAAATGTGTTAAAAATTAAGTGATTGTGGAGTAATTCACATTTTTATATATTATTACTTAAACAGACTTATCATTTAAATTTTTTAAAAATGGATTTATTTAAGTATATTTTAAATAGACATATCATAAGGGCAAACAAAATTATTGGTATGCATTTAATATAATTGATTGTATTAGATCCATCCTTTCTGACAAATATAATTAAATTAAATAAGAGCATGCCGTCCAAAACTTGCATTTATTTATACACAAGAAGTATAATTATCATTCCAAGGAACATCAAAAAGTTTTAAACACAATGGCGATCCCAGCGCAGTTGATACTCTCTTTCTTCCTCCTATTCTCTTTCTCGACCACCGCACTTGCCGTAAGTACCCTTTACAACCCCTATAATTCCCTCCACATCCCCATCTCTAACCTCTTTATCTTTCTTCCCTTGCATGCAGGACGATGAAGATTGTGTATATTCGGTGTACATAAGAACGGGATCTATAATCAAAGGCGGAACCGACTCCATCATCAGCCTAAAACTCGAAGATGCCTACGGCGAGTCAGTCGAGATCAGCAACCTGAAATCATGGGGTGGGTTAATGGAGCCAGGACACGACTATTTCGAGAGGGGTAACTTGGACATTTTCTCCGGTAGGGGTCGTTGCTTGGGTGCCCCTGTATGTTCCATGAACTTGACCTCGGATGGGTCGGGCACGGGCCATGGATGGTACTGTAACTACGTGGAGGTCACCATGACAGGAGTCCATACACCTTGTAGCCAGCAGCAGTTCACGGTGGAGCAATGGTTGGCGCTGGACACCTCACCCTACACCCTCACTGCCATCAGGAACTACTGTCCATCGGAGATTCCTGACGATCAGCATGATCGCAAGTCTAGCTTTACCATGTGATAACCGATTAGGCTTGTGTACCGTATTAATTAATGTAATAATTAGAACAAATAATAATGATGAGGAGTTTTAGGGGGCGGCGTAAGGTTTGATTTTGTTGATCTGCCACAGTTTGGTCATTTGATGTTTGTCGTGTAATGGGAAATCTTGGATCCCAGATGCTGTATTTCCTTTCCCACGTTATGTTGTCGCATATTTTCAGAAAAAAGAAAAAAGAAAAGTTGTCGGGTATGAAAATCACTATGTGGTTTCATTTTTAGGCCGAAAAAGGTTTCTTTCTTCCATCAACTTTTGGGTTTTATGTTTTGAAACGTAAATTATCAAAATATTATTATTGATGTATTAATTATTTAAATTATATATAAAAATTTGAATTTTATGCATTATATTAAATTATTTAAATACTATTTATTATTTTTAAAATATTAAAATATTTCATGTATAATTAAATTTAGAAATAATTTATTAATTATTAAATATATTTAAAATTAAAATATATTTTATATTAAATTATATTAAATTATTTAAATATTATTTGATTTCATTATTTTTAAAATTTTAACATCATATCTAAATTTTTCATTATAATTAGATAAGTAAAAATTTTAATTTATACCAGTCACATCAATTAATTTCATTGATTGCAATTACATCGATCTAAATATTATGAATGGACTGAAGAGTAACAATTTTCAAATCTATATAATTACTAATTTTTATTATTTAAATTAATAACTAATATGTTAAATTTTCTAATGTAGTATCTAGGTTAAATATCAACAATTTAATTAAAAATAATATATTAAAATTAAATGAATATTTTACTAAAAAAACAAAATCATTTATCTATTTGAATAACTATCATGTTAACTTCTTATCTATTATTGCTTTATTTTTTAAAATTTCACTAAAAGAATAGGTGTCGTGTCTGGTATTATATAAATAAGTAGTCTAAGGGTCTATTCTTCTATGCTTTAAAAAAAACACTTTTGACTCCAAAATCACTTTTAAAAGAAAATTTTTGTAGAACAAACTACTTTTAGTTGGAATTTTTAGCTTTTCAGAAGTGTTTTTCAAAAATACTTCTGAAAAGGAGAAACACTTCTGAAAAAGAGAAGCTAAAATTTTTAGTTTTTCCTCTCCCAAAAGCATTTTTAATACTTAATTACTTTTTCACCTCTCCAATAACATAGTACTTTTCTTTTTTTTTTCTTGGTGCTTAATTACAAATGTGTTAAAATTATTAATTAAAAATAAAAAATATTTTTTAAAATACTAATTACAAATATTTAATGCTTATATTTAAATATTTAAAATGTAATTTATATATTCTAATTAAATTTTATAAGTAATTAATATTTATTACTTAAAATATATTTAAAATTTATATTTCATATATTAAAATATTAACAATAAGTTATAATAAATTTTTTTATATTCTTACTAAAATATAATAATATTAACTAATTTAAATTTTATTTAAATGCTTATTTATTACTTAATAATAACATGTCTAAAATGAATATTTTATTTCTCAAAAGTACTTTTTGACAGCAATGCTAAACACTCAAATTTTAAACTAAAATTTTCAAAAGCACTTCTCAAAAGCACTTTTTCGTAGCACTTTTTAAAAGTATTTTTCAAAAGCATTGCCAAACTAGCCCTAAAGTAGATACTAACATCATCATGACTTATTCCATAAAAAAAAAGTCTATCATGATTCAGTTAAATAAAAAAAAATTGTTTAATTTTGCAATTCAAATATACAAGTTGAATAATACAAAAAAAATCGAACATTTAAATCTTTGATTTTTTTTAATATATTATAATATTAAATTTCACCTCTCTATTTGGAGGTATTTCAGGCAATGCCTCAGAAAAAACATTTGGGAATTCGCTCACGGTGCAGATACCTCCCACAGAAAGTTTTGTGGGAACAGAATCGGATACGTAGGCAAGGTATGTTTTATTCCCACCAGGATGCATAGCATAGGGACTACTATGTGCCTTTTGTCAGATCGACTATCTCAACTCATTATCATTAGGTACACAAATCTGACCTTTGAAACACAGCAAATCATCACTGTTCATGCTGAAATCAGAAGTCTCATTCGAACCAACATGTTGCAATCGCTGAACTAAAAACTCATCGCTCAATTGTTTACTCTCTTGCTCAGCTCCTCAATCTTGATGATTATCTGCACGAATTGTGAAGGTGTGAGCTTTAAAAAGTTCAGTAAATGTTAATAGAAACGACTAGTAAATTAACATCCAATTAATGCTTAATTCACAACCAATCATTCACCAATTGTCAGCCAAAATAATTAAACATGTCAATTTAATTTCTATAAGCATTTTCAATACCAAAAATCAATTACTCATGGCTTTCAATCATCAATTGATATAGCAACAATCACACATAGATTTATTGGCATTCATTTCTCATGGCTTAATCAAATGATCATACATCAGATAAACAGATCTCCGAACTCCTACAAATATCAAACACAATCCACCGAGTTGAGCGGGCCGAAGCACACACTCCCTTATAGCGCCTCAAATAACCCATTGAGTGGAGACTCATGCTCAACGCTCCCTTATCTACTTCAAACAAAGTAGTCCACCAAGAGACATATGCTCACAATGTCACAAATAAATGTGAGTACCTACAAATCCTATGGCATGCCAACTATATCTAATGGATCCACCATGCATGTTGCCAATATATTTAGTCAAACATAGCATATAAATTAGTCATTATTGTGCTCAATTTAATGTGACAATATGCTTATGTGTAACCTGTAACATAGCCATTAAACATCCAATTAAATCAAGCAATTCATTTACCAATTTCTCATATTCAACTACCAATTGAACACCAACATATCATGATAAAAAATTTCAGTATACATGTTTTAAATCATCCCTAAAATTAATTTAATTAAATAGCACAAACACCACCCAAAGCTTACTTACCATTTTTCAATGCAAATTCAACTTTTTGCACATTTAATACCAATCTTGCAAAATCAGCCATTCAAATCAGCCATTCAATCATAATTAATTAATTGAAATAATTAATTAAGCTACTAATTTAACATAATTGAGGGTCAATTTACCAAATCGCCCTTAGAAACATTCACCACAAAATTTTATTCTATCACAAAAAGTGATCAACTAAAAAATTCAAAGCTTCAATTCTGATTATCTCGACCCTGTTCAAGATTTAGAGCTTCAACAGATGTAAAGTAGACATTATCATCTTTCCAATGCTATAATAAACACAAATTTTAAATGACCATACTAATTGGAATTCTCTCACAAAGATACCTTATCAGATGTGTAACATCAAGTTAAAAAACTCGATTCCTCACAAAATCGATCTCTTCAGCCCTCCTAATCACTTCCAAACACCAATACTAGACCAAATACATATATACTACGCATCAATTTCACAAAAATCTCGAAAATCTGTGCATGAAGATGATGAAATTCGGATTTCTTCAAATTACCTCACAAATCATGTTTAATCTTGATAAATAAGACCCAAAACCTTTTAATAGATTCATTCTTAGTTGGAGCATCCATTGATTTGTGAATTTCCTCTCAAAATTCAAAATCCACCATTAAAGCACCTTAAGCTTTTGAAGGTGATGACATTGATAAAAAAAATCATGTAATTATCACTCAAATCATGTAAATATGCTTCTAATCATCATAAAAATAAGTTTAGAAATAATAATTACCTTTGATTCATTCTAAATCCTTTTATTGAAAATTTTGATTCAATAATCTTGAGAAATTTCAGGATATTGTTGGCTACTTTTGAGAATAATTTCAGGTGAATTAAGAGAGTATTTTGGGAAGAAAATTGGTTGGATCTATTCTCTGATGATAGATCTTTAAAACCATACAAAGAAAATGAATTTTATAGCTCATTAATCTGATGTAAATGGTGTGAAAAGTAGGCTAGATGCATTGTATTTAAAACTGAAACAAGCCACCAGAAATTTAAAAATTGCGAAATTTGCCTAATATCCACTCTTACATTTCCCTTACTTTACCAATTAATCATTTCCCTCCAAAATTCTGAATTTTAAGGTTTATTTGTCGAATAAGTACTCCAAAATTTCCTTTATTTTACAATTAAATCTAATTTAATTAACATTTAAATTTAACTCAAATTAACCCCAATTAAAAATTATTTTAAAATTCTTTTTCGACCCAAATTAATTATTTAACTATTTTAAAATTAATTTCCAAAAAATATTTTTATTTCTCTGAATTATTGTTTAATTGATTTTAGATGAAATTAAACTCCTAAATTAAATTAAAAATTACTAGAAACCCAATAAATTTCTAGTTTCACATTCAAAACCCAAAAAATATACCCGAAACTTCTAGACTTGGTTTAGAGATATTACACCCGTAACCTTTATTTTCTTCTGAAACCCAAAACCACCATGCAAGGTGTTTCTTCTTCATTTTTCTTTTCACGACTACATAAACAGACGTACTCTTACAAAAATGCTACATGTGAGTCCAAAATAATTATCTAGGATGAGACAACAGTCCCTATGCAAAAACAATACTAACTTAATTGGTATAATAAGTTAATCGGACACATATAAGGAAATTACGAGAATGTCTTTATGTAATAAAAATAAGTTATATTGTTTGAGGGTATTTTAATAAAAATTAAAAATATGTATATTATAGAATTTAAACTCACACCAATTAGATTGATAAGATCTTAAATTTACCACTCAACCAGAATTTTATTATTTATTGTCTGTTATTTTTAAATATATATCTATATTTTAAATTTATAATTTTTACACATATATACATATAATAGAATTTTAAATATTTTTATTATTTTAATAATTTGACTATTGAGTTTAATAAACTAAATGGATTTTCTCAAGAACCGAAAATCATTTCCAGTTTGATTTTCTTTTTTCTTTTTAACTATGACCATTATTTAAAATACCTATAGAAATTAGGTATAGGGAATTTTTTTCTATCAATTTTTTTTTATTTTAATTTTAATTTTATTATTTAAAAAACCTTTGTTGCTTGTCTCTATGAATTTGTTGAACGAAGGATGGTTGCATCTTTTTATTATGAAATATTTTAGCATTTTGGGGTCAAATTAATATTGACTTATGAAGGTGGTATACGACGAGTCATTTCAATGAAAATTAAAAGATAAGGTTAAATCAAACACGCAGAATCACCTAACGGATCCAGCTGGGTTGAAAAAGAGTGCTAGAGAAAAGGATATTAGTTAGCGTTTGCTTGGATCGCTTCAAACTAGAGCATTTCGTCGAGTTTTTGTTACGAATTGAAGCGTTTTTGCCTGGTATGCGCGAGAGTGTGAGGGGAAAATGACGGAAATTTTCAGGTTTTTGATGTTTTGACTGTTTGGATGTCCGCGAGGCAATATTTTTCTTGCATTGCTTTTGTATAGCAATAAAAGCATACCGACATTTTATTAAAAAAGAGAGGTTAAATTATCATTATACCATTAGATTTTATTAAGTATTTTATTTCCTTGTATAATTATAAGTTTATCATTTTTTAAACACAAACGAAATTAATAAAAATTTTGAAAGAGTCATGTGGTAAAAGCCACTAACGACGTTTCATATATAGATAAAAGATAACGTACATTATAGTAGTCTTGGAAATTACTTGGAAATTGCATGCTCTCTTGCAAATTTCATAATTGACTATTGTAAATTTCTCATTAAGATTTTTAATTATTATTTCATCTCCGTGGAACAAAAAAGAAAAGAAAAGAATATTGCTGCAATTTTAAGTAAAAGAATATTGCTGCAGGTTAAATGAGCCCAACCTGCAAGCTCCATTAGCAGTTCCAGCTAAGACGGGTAATTGGATTTAGTTAAATTCCGACAGAGCTGTAAAAGAGAGTTCTGGGATTGCTATGATTGAAAGAGTACTTCGTGATAAATACAGTAATTGGATTATTGGGTATAACCAATTGATAGGTACTTGTTCAGTTTTTGATGCTGAATTGTAGGGTATTTTTGAAGGAGTGGCAATTGCTACTGATAAGGGATTTGATAGAGTTTTTATTATATCATACAGTCAAGAGACGATTCAAGCTATTCAAGAAACTGTTACCAAAATGTCGAATTTTACTTTGGTTAGAAGAATCATCTTACTTTTGGCTAAAATGAATTTTTGGTCAATTCAAAATGTGTCTAGAGATCATAATAACGAGGCTGATAACCTAGCCAAAATGTTAATTAATAATAACGTATCTAATTTTTTTGTAATGCCTCCTTGGGCCCCGGATGTATCACTAAGTAAATTTTTGTAATGTTTTTCATTCAAAAAAAAAAAAAAGTAAAAGATAACACTGCTGCAATATGAAATAAAATAGTAATAGGAACAAATTGGAGAAAGAATGATTTTTATTACTTCTAAACTAAAAAAAAAAAAAAAAAATCAAAGCATAGCAAATTTATAGGTTAAAATTACTAACTAACATCCCAAAAAAAATTGCAACTATTCAAAACAAATTCTTCCTTATTTTATTGTCAAGTCTCTAAGGACTGGCCAAATCTCTTATAAAATACAAAACAAAATTATTTGATTGAGTAAAAACTAAAATCAAAAGAGAAAAATAAATTTATGCAAGATGCACTAATTTTTTTACTCTTCCCCTTAAAAGCATGCTTACAATCAACAACTCCAAGTGCAGTTCTAAACTCTTCAAACTTACACTATGTTTAGTTGGGGGGAATGAAATAACCATTCTTTCCTTATTTTTGGATGAACAATAATGTTGTTGTTTGGTTTACCGATTCTTCATTCGGCTTAATTACTTAAAGCGTTTCTATTCCCTTAAATGTGTAATAGGGATTTAGTAGAGAGCATTTTGAATAGCCATTCCGACCATCGTCGAATAGAAACAAATAAAATTCTTCCCAAAATCTCCTTCACACTTTAAATTTGCAAACACATTCAAAGTTGCTTATTTTATCACAACAATACACTTTCAAGTTAGAAATTTTTTTTTCAAGTTTAATTTTGTTTGGTTTCTGTTCTTGCAATAATCAGATTTTGTTTTAGAAGGGGTTTCTGGTAATGGGTTTTCTTTAATTTTTCTAAAAAATAAGCTACAACTCAACTCTCAAATCTCTGTCTTTTGGGGGAGATGATATTTTGTTTTCTCTTATGGGAAACCCACGGACTAGAATTAAATTGTAGAGAGTCAATCATAACCACCATATTGATCTCTTCCCTCTTAATCCTTGTTTTATTATTCCAATTTTGCTGCTGGAGACAACAAAAATAAACTTAATTAATAGGGGAGACAACTCAAATTTTGATGAGCATGTGATTTCTTTCAAGTTGGGATTTGTTGCGATTGTATCTATAAAGACTACAATTTTCTTCTATTCTCTAATTGTTCTATCAGTGCATCAGTGATTTCCCTTTGAATTCTTCTCTTGATTTGAACTTTCCCTTTTTTTTGGTAAGTTTAATTTTTTATTTTGTTTATTTTGTTTGTTTTGGGCTTGAAGTTAAATTTTATTTTCTAGCGAAGCTCATTACTCTATTGTCTAAATTTGGTTGTTTGCATATTTGTTACAACGCCATTTTCAAAATTTGCCCCAATGAAAATTGAACATTGTTTGCATATTTGGGTTTTCATGTTCGATGTCGTTGTTTCTTCCTTGGATGTTGTTGGTCTAGTAAAACCTTCCATGATATGGCAAAATATTATTGAAAAAGTATTTACTCTACTTACAGAGCTTATTGAGATGCTTACATGTAATTCTTGCTTTCTTTTTACTTCGTCATTCAAATTGCATGGTGAAGATAAACTATTGGAGACAAAGTTAGAAGTTAGGTTTCATTTAATGTTATATTGACTTAAGAATTTAGGCTGAAGCCCTTGTGTTGTATGACATGACAGTTATTTTAATTGCTATATACATTTGCAACAAATCCTTAAGAATTCAGATACATCTCCTCTGCATCAACTCAATTGAAACATCGTTTCTTATAGAGGAATGCAGAATACATGCTATCTTTACAGAAAGTAAAATGACTGTAATGGTAAGAATAAATTGCTCAAAAGGTTTGCTTGTCACTGCTTCAACTGACCAATTTGTTATTTTGAATTATTTTTGGCTTAGGAAGTATCAGATTTTGAGAACTGAATTTGGCAGAGCTTCTAGGAAAAGTAGGTGTCAGGTTCCTTGGCATAAGTGACAAACCCTTATCTGATTTCACTAGTTGACATTTCAATATCTTAAATGGTTACTGATAGTTTAGTGCCTGAAAAAGTAAATTTCAATTATATCCCAAAATAGGCAAGCTAGCTCAATTATAGAACATGATCATATTTAGGTGATACATGTTTTATGTTTTGTGAGCTTCAAATTGTTAGTAATTATAATTCATTTTATACATGGTAGGTGTTTTCCTTCATTTATCTATGCCATCTACTGTATTGAAGAATTTTGCATCCTTTACCATATGTGTTGTAGTTTGGATGCTCCTTCAATTGCTACCATTTGAAATGGTAATAAATTAAGTTTTCCAATCCTCATTATGTTCATAAGCATGAGTCTTGCCTATGCTAATCTTGACTTTTAATAAGTCTTAGCCATTTTGGCCGTGCATATTTTCTATAAATAAAGTGTAGAGTTTTCCTACTAAAAAGTCATATTGGAGATGTAACACCTCTAACCCGCATCTATCGTCGGAATAGGGTTACAGAGAATCACCGAAGTTAATATTTCAAAACTATCAAAAATTTAAATCATTTACTTCACAACATCAATCATATAAAATTCCATCAATGACATACATATTGTCCCTTATACGAGCCTTCAAGGCCCTAAAAAAATCACATTAGCAACAAATAGGAACTAAATCGAAAACATATAAAATTTTTAGGAAAAATATGAAAATTTTCAAACTGCAAGGGTCACACGGCCGTGTGACTTACATGGCTGAGACACACGTTCATGTCTCAGGCCGTGCAGGCATTCGAAGTAGGGACACATTACCGTGTCCCAGTTCATTTCTGTGCCCATATAACTCTTTAACTTGGGTCACACGGCCAAGCCACACGCCTGTGTGCCAGGCTATGTAACTTTCAAAATGCAACCTTTAAAAACCTACAGGGGACACACAGTTGTATCACACACACGGCTGAGACACACACACGTGTCTCTAGCCATGTGGACAAAAAATAGGTTATTTCCAAGCCAATTTGCTCACATATAAGCAAGCATCCCAAAGTGCATCTAACCATGCAACAACAAGCTATCCAAATAAAGTATATGTTCATACAACCAATATGCCTAAAAGGCACCTCAATCACAACAATTAAACATGTATAAGCATATGTATACTTTAGCCAAAACTTACCATTTTGTTCACATATCAAATCCACACTCATACCACCAAATTAACCATTTAACATTTAGCACCATTAGCCATATATGTAAACTATAACATCCCTAACCCGTATCTATTGTCAGAACAGGGTTACGAAGCATTACCAGAGTTTATAGAACATTTATAGATAATTCATATACTTTAACTTTTATATCAGAAATTATTTAGAAAGTCTCTTATAAGAGCCCTCGAGGCCCAAAATACATATTAGAATCAAGTCGGGACTAAACCGAGTACTTAGAAAATTTTTCGTGAAATTTTAATTTTTTTCCTAGATACAGGGTACACACGCCCGTGTAGTCAAGGAACAGACCCATGTGACCATAGGGCACATGGAAAACATGATGAATTCTATCAAGTTCTGGTGGTAATGCCAACCGATAAGCAACAGGTCCGATTCTTTCCATGATTTCATATGGCCCGATGAACCGTGGACTTAGTTTTCCTTTACAGCCAAATTAGAAAATTTTCTTCCAAGGTGATACTTTTAAAAATACCTTGTCACCGACTTGAAATTCTATTTCTTTTTGTTTAAGATCGTCATAAGACTTTTAATGATCAGAGGCTGCTTTCAAACTGTCCTGAATCATCTTCACCTTTTCTTCAGTTTCACGGACTAAGTCAACTCTGTGTATCTTTTTCTCATTGAGCTCTATCCAATATAATGGAGTTTTACATTTCCTTCCATACAAAGCCTCGTAGGTGTCATTTTAATGTTGGACTGATAGCTATTATTATAAGTAAATTCAACTAAAGGCAAATACTTTCCCAGTTGCCTTCAAATTCAAGCACGCAACACCGAAGCATATTTTTATAAAATCTATATAACACATTCAGATTGCCCATCAGTTTGAGGATGGAATGCAGTACTAAAATGTAATTGAGTACCCAGAGCTTCTTGCAGCTTATTCCAAAATTAGGACGTAAATCGGGGATCTTTGTCTGAAATAATTAAGACTGGTACTTCATGTAGTCTAACAATCTCAGAAACATATAATTCTGCCAATCTATCCAGAGAAAAATCCATACGTATCGGAATAAACTATGCAGACTTTGTTAACCGGTCAACAATTACCCAAATGGCATCTTTCTTCTTCAGAGACAAGGGTAATCTTGATACAAATTCCATCGTAACTCTTTTCTATTTCCATTCTGGTATTGTAACTAGTTGTAATAATCCCGAAGGCAACTGATGTTCAGCTTTTACTTACTGACATATTAAACATTTAGTTACATATTCAGAAATATCCTGTTTCATTCTCGGCCACCAGTACATCTTTTTCATATCATTGTACATTTTATTACTACTACTAGGATGAATAGTCATATTAACATTATGAGCTTCATGTAGAATCTTCTATATTAGTTATGAATCCTTCGGTACATATATTCTATCTCTGAATAGCAAACAACCATCAGACCCAACTTGAAATTCTAAATCAGGATTCAACTCATATTGTTCTTGTTTATCTTGCAATTATTATCACTCTTCTGAGCTTTACAGATCTTTTGCAGAAATGTTGATCTACCTTTTAACTCGGTTATGATTGAACTATCATTTGATAATGACAATCGAGTATTCATTGCTTGCAAGGCAATTAAAGACTTTCTACTTAGAGATCAGCAACCACATTAGCTTTTTCTAGATGGTAATCAATAACCAGATCGTAATCTTTCAATAATTCAAGCCACTTGCACTGTCTCAAGTTTAAATCTTTCTGTAACATCAAATACTTCAAACTTTTATGATCAGTAAAGATGTGACATTTTTCACCAAATAGATAATGCCGCCAAATTTTTAGTGCAAAAACAATGGATGCCAATTCAAGATCATGTATCGGGTAGTTCTTTTCATATGGTTTTAGCTATCTTGAAGTATAGGCTATCACTTTACCTTCTTGTATCAATACATAGCCTAAACCATTTAACGGTACATCACTATAAATTACAAATTCTTTACCTGATTCAGGCTGAACTAACATAGGTGCTTCTGTCAATAAGGCTTTCAATATGTCAAAACTCTACTCACATTTATCAGACCACTCGAATTTCACGTCTTTTTGCAACAAACGAGTCCTCGGAGAAGCTATCATTGAAAATCCTTTAACAAATCTCCGATAATATCCAGCTAGTCCTAGAAAACTTCTAACTTCAGACACGTGTTTCGGTGGCTTCCAATTAACAATGGCTAAAATTTTATTCAGATCCACCTTGATACCTTCAGCATATATAATATGTCTAAGAAATCCAACTTCCCCTAGCTAAAACTCACATTTACTGAATTTGGCATACAAATTTTTCTTACGCAGAGTTTGCAACACTATTATTAAATGTTTAGCATGCTCATTTTTATCTCGGGAACATACCAAAATATCATCAATAAATACCACCACAAACCTGTCACCACAAACTTGTCTAAATACGGTCTGAAGATTCTGTTCATCAGATCCATAAATATCATAGGTGCATTTGTCAAACCAAACGACATTACAAAAAACTTATAATACCCATACCTAGTTCTGAAAGCTGTCTTTGAAACATCTGGTTCGTTCACCCATAGTTGATAATAGCTAGAATAGGGATCAATCTTTGAAAATACAATAACACCTTTCAACTAGTCAAACAGGTCATCATTTTGAGGCAATCAATACTTGTTCTTAATTGTAAATTTGTTCAATTGTCTGTAATCAATACAAGTCTTAATGATCCATCTTTCTTCTTTACAAACAGAACCGGTGCACCCTAAGGTGAAAAACTGGGTCGATCAAAGCCTCAGTCAATCAATTTTTGCAACTGTGTTTTCAACTCTTTTAATTCAGTAGGAGCCATTCTATAAGGTGCTATAGATATCAGTGTTGTCTCCGGTACAAGATCTATGGAGAACTCCACCTCTCTAACTAGTGGTAAACCAGGTAATTCCTCCGGAAATACATCAGGAAATTCACAAACAACCGGCACTGACTGAATTTTTGACTTAGATATTTTAGTGTCTAACACATATACAAAATAGGCATCATATCCTTTTCTGATATATTTCTGTGCTGATATAACTGAAATCACATTATATAACCTATCCAATTTATCAGATTCAACATGGAGTAATTCACCATTCTAACATTTCAACATTTCTATTTACAATTCAACACTGTATTATGTTGAGTTAGCTAATCCATTCCCAAAATTACATCAAATTCATCAAAAGGTAGTAGCATCAAATCAACCGAAAAATGATAACCCTTTACCATCAACAGACAGTTTTACAAACTTTACTAACCATAACATACTGGCCTAGAGGGTTAGAAACTTTAACCACAAATTCAATCAATTCAATAGGTAAATTTTTAATAGACACTAAATTTGTGCATATGTATAACTGTGTTGAACCAGGATCAATCAAAGTAGTAATATCAGTGTCAAGTAGAGAAAATGTACCAGTAATAACATCAGGTGCAGAAGCATCTTCTCTAGTACGAATAGCATATGTCCTTACCGGTGCTCTGGCTTCAGATTTGTCTATTGAATCTTTTGTCACACTTCAACTACCGCTAACATTACCGGGGTGTCGAGGTGGTCTAACTTTCGAAACAG
The DNA here is from genome assembly GCA_025698465.1 of Gossypium longicalyx. Taxonomy (NCBI): domain Eukaryota; kingdom Viridiplantae; phylum Streptophyta; class Magnoliopsida; order Malvales; family Malvaceae; genus Gossypium; species Gossypium longicalyx. Next base: position 47,372,541 of record CM047005.1, on the reverse strand, counting down.
GATTGCTCGACTTAGAGGTCTGAACAGTATCTTTTATAGGCTTTTTTGGCCAGTCTTTAAGATAGTGGTCAAAAGAACCACATCTAAAACAAGATCCATTTCTTATGTTGCATTCACCGAAATGTAATTTATTGCAATGTTTGCATCTTGGTTTAGGACTTCCAACACTCCCTATATTTGTAATGGATGGAGATGGAGACCTCGGATTAGAGCATTGAGAGCCTCGCTCTTTTCCAGAATACCCCACTGATGCAGTATAACGATCATGGTACTTCTTTGATTTCTTTGAAGTAGATGATTGTGACTTGCCCATAAATCTCTTACCAAAAATTTGAGCTTCTTTTTCTTCTTGTCTCTTCTCTTTACTTAATTCCTCGGCTTTGTGAGCTCAATCAGCCAATACAACAAATTCCCTTAATTCTAGAATTCAAATCAATAACTTAATATCTTCATTTAAGCCCTCTTCGAAACGTTTACACATATCAGCCTCAGTCGGAACCCATTTTCTAGCATATTTGCACAATCTAACGGATTCTCATTCATATTCAGATACTATCATACTTATCTGTTTAAGCACTAGAAATTCTTTCTTTTTCTGATCTAGAAATCTCTGACTAATGTACTTCTTTTAGAATTCTGTCTGAAAGAATTCTCAAGTAACATTTTCATTCTGTACAACAGAAGTTATGGTATTCTACCAATGGTAGGCTGTGTCTTTTAGTAAAGATACTACACATTTTAAACATTTAGCCAGTGTACACGATAATTCATCTAAAACCCTGATGGTATGTAACGCCCCAATTTTTGAGACTTCTGTGGATTTTGTTGAATTTTTGAATTTCTGTGTTTTGACTGCTGGGCGTAGGTCTAAGTATGTTAGTGGGCCTCTAGAAGCCCAAGTTTGAGATGAAATCCGAAAGTTTTAACTAATTTTAATTCTTAGGGAAAAAGGGGTTCTGGTAAGTTGGGCTTTTAAGATTTAATAGGTAAAATAAGCCATAAGAAGGCAGGTGGCAAAGTGGCATGTGACGCCACTAGGGTGCTAAAAAGGTAGCGTGTGGATGGCTAGGGAAAGCTAAGGTTCAAGTCACAAGGTGAGCAAATATTAGTATTAATTTTTATGTTCAGAAAGGGGATGTGATGGAACTCAAGTGGAACTCTATAGGAAGAGTTTGAGCTGCTCAAGAGATCGAGTAAGGAGGGGATAAGGGAGAAGATTTAGGAGCTGATTAGGGAGTGTAGTATTGGCCGAATGGTGGACTCTTGAGGAGCAAGATTTGGCCAGCCAAGGGTTTCTGTAGAGGGCAAAATTTGGCTTGTAAGTGGGGGAAAAATTCGGCATTTGAGTTCTGACCATTCTCTTCTCTTTTTCTTTTCTCCTCTCATCTCCTATTCTCTTTTCTTCTTCTTTGCTTCTTCTTCTATAGCCGAACCCTTCCAACCATTCTACTCAACTCCACTTCCTTACCATTTGTTCCTAAGCCTTATAGCCGATTGCCATAAAAGCTGAAATCCCGAAAGTCTGTTTTTCTTCTGTGACCGATTTCTCCTAGCCAAACCCTCTGATTCTTCTCCATATTTTTGGCCGATTCTCTCATCCTCTGAACCCCAAAGTATTTTCGACAATACCACCGCAAAACCCTCATATTTCATCTTTCTCTTCACTATTTCAAAAAGCCGAAAACCCCATAGTCTTAGGGGCATAGCCGAATCTTTAGACCTTTAAAGATTTGATTTCTGCTAACATTTAACGGTTTAGATCTGCATCAGAATCGTATAGGAAATAAAGTGGAATCGTTGACTAAAGGAACCGGTGGTAAGTTTTTGAATCTATTCTTTATTTTGGGTTTTAGAAAAGCCAAAACCCCTAAAGGCTTAGGGAGGCTGTCGATTGGGCCCTATGGCTCTAAGGGTTGTGACAATTGTTTTATTATGATGTTAGTGTGATCTAGAGGCTGCTGATCGAAGGCTTGGACAAGTGGAACGACTGGATCTAAACCTAGTCTCTAGTTTCGGAAAAAGGTAAGAACTCTAAGGCTTGAGGCTTGGTTGGCCGAATATGGTAGGGGGATAGGTCCGTAGTTTGTTTTCGATATTTAGATTTACGTGGTAATTCAATTGTAGGCAACTCATGTGTGGAACTCATCGTCGAACCACTATAAATCAGGTGTGTAATTGACACCCTTTCATAGACTAGATCTTCAGAAGCTGAAAAGCTGAAATGCTGAAAAACCGGTATTTTGTGGACTTGCGAGTGTGCGAATGCTTGTGAGGTAGATTGATTAACGTATTTGGTAAACTACAGTGTTTAGACTGCAGAGTGCATGATTTTTGTGCCTTTCAATATTTTTGGGCTTAATTGGCCAACGGGCTCAATTCGGTAAGAACACTCGGTAAGTGTTTCTGTTAGTACGTAAATGGTGAAAATATGCATGAAAACCCTAAAATAGATAAATTACTAGAATACCCTTAAGTATGAAAATTACCGTTATACCCCTAGGTGTAAAATGACCATTATACCCCTAGGGTTAATTTGACTGAAAAGCATGATGATATGATTCTGTATGATGTATGCCATGATTTGTATACCTGTTGTATGGGGACATAGGTTATATTTATGGAGGAAGCGTCTTGGTGGCTATGCCACAAATATCTGTTCTAGTGGCTCTGCCACAAATATATGTTCTGGTGGCTCTGCCACAAATATCTGTATCTGGTGACTCTGTCACACTATCTGTTCTGGCAGCCATGCTACAAATTCTGTGGCATGTAGCGGTTGGGTGGGTCGAGTAGTCTCCCCACATGGTGTAAGGATGGTACGGGGGTGTATACGGTTTGATATGGTTGGGTTTCTGCATAAACATGTAATTTACATTACTCGCTACGTTATGGGCCTATGGGCTTCATTCTGAAATCTGTTCTGGGCTAAGGCTAATTTGATCTGTTTCTGTGGGTTGAACTGGTTTAGATTATGGTTGGGTTATTTTACACACTGAGTTTCCCAAACTCACCCCTTATTTTAATCCACGCAGGTAATCCCCAACCATAGTGGGCTTGGAGCTGTGAGGGATTAGGATTGTCCACGCGTTCCGCAAATTTGGTTTTCTTCTGGTGAATTGGACATCTTTTTATTTACTTTTATGATTTGGGTTTTAAGTTGTAATAAGGCCGCTTTAATGATTTTTAATTGTTTTCAATATGATTTACTAGAATAGGTATAATATTATCTTAATAACTGAAACTGATTAGTCTTAGGGCACATTTTCAAAAACAGTAATTGATTTTAAAATATCACGACAACAAAGCAAAACTTCCGCAACGAAAACGCTTTTCAAAGTTAATCACCTTTTCTTAAACTGGACTTAAATGAATTGGTTTCCTAAGAACATACACTAAGGTAAGGTGTGGCAATGGTGGTGTGCATGTCTAGGATTGGATCTGAAGGGAGCTTGGTACTTAAGCAGTCCAATGGACTCACCTCCTCTTTTCCGGTTTCCTACCTGGTTCACAGCTTCCATTCACTTTAACCTATAATGAAATCATCTTTTGAACACTAAGTACGATTTTCTGGACTAAGAATAGAAAAATGTTTTTAACGTTCCGATGTGGCACGTCGGATTCGGTCATAACGTCTAGGCCGGGTTTAGGGTGTTACATGGTATTTTCCAACCAAACCTCAGCTCTTTCTAGATCATCATTAGCAGAAGCCCTAAATTCTTCTACCCTATATTTACGAATTTTATCTACTGGAAGCTTACCAGTTCTAACAGGTTCAGCACCTTGTGGTATCTCATGAATCGATTGAGAAACACGAGGGAGAGGTTGTTGTACAATAGGATTTGTTCTTATGAATTCTGTAAACCACTCATTCATCATTTGGAAGAAGGCTTCTTTTGCCTCCTCACCTCAGCCCTTAGATTTGGGCATTCTATTACTAGATGCAGCTCTTTGACTGAAGTTGGAGCATTGCTCTCAGCTTCCTCAGATTTAGCTCTAGCTTCATTGGATGTCATTACTATATGAAAAACACATTTAAAAATGGTCAGGAGATATCATACTATCAAAAATGATATAATGGCAAGTATAACTAATTTTAAAATTTTACAAAAAATTTTCTAAGTACTTGGTTTAGTCCCGACTTGATTCTAATATGTATTTTGGGCCTCAAGGGCTCTTATAAGGGACTTTATAAATAATTTTTGATATAAAAGTTATAGTATACGAAATATCTGTAAATGTTTTGTAAACTCCGATAATGCTTCGTAACCTTGTTCCAGCGACGGATACGGGTTAAGGGTGTTACATCAACTAAATGACCACATTTAACCATATCAAAGAACATACCATTACATACATTTTAAATACTATTTCAACTTCCATCATTTAAGCATCATAAAGACAACAATATCAATCATCATAAGGCTACATGCATATATCAACCTAACAACCATTTCAATCACTCAAAATACTATAATTAGAAGTCAGAACATAATGGCTATTATATCAACCAAAACACCTATACATGTGCATATTTAAACAATTATCACTTGTTTTCATGCCAAAATATAACATAATTGATACATAATAACAATACCATTTTGGCCATTTAAAGATACAAATCTAATCATATCCAGATGGTTCCAACATTAAACATGTATATAAATCATATTTCAATCATATACATCTATTCAAAACCTTTCCAAATCATACCATATCTTGACCATGTTGAGGTCAATTCATCATATATCACTTTGGCTATTCAAACATGCTTTAACATATTATCAAATTAACACATATCAACAAGGCACCAAATGTACCAAGGCTACATCACCCTAAATGACATATACATGCCAAACTCATCAACTAACATTCAACCAATCATCAACCATAAGTCCACCTATACATGCCATTATAAACTTAACGAAGACATCAAAATTTATCAATATATCGCTGGATAGTGTGATAGATATCCGACAAGCTTCCAACCCGATCTAGCTTTCGATAATCTGAAAGAGAAAAAACAACTACGTAAGCAATGAATGCTTAGTAAGCTCGTATAAACTTTAGTCAAATTAATCTATTTCAAATATAAAATTATACATATAAAAAATAATCTTATACCAATACCGCAAGATTCATGAAACCATATTCAACAACACATAATGTGAATAAATCCATAGTATCATATATACAAATCATCCCTAGCATAGTAGGATTTTATAAAACTTTAAACCCTTTCTGTAACACCCTAACCCGTACCCATCACCAGAATAGGGTTTCAGAGCATTACCAGAACATTTTCCCATTTATCTACATAAATTACTATTCTTTTACCAAGATCATCCATAACATCCCTTGATCGGGCCCTCGAGGCCCAATACGAGCATTAGAATCAAATCGAGACTTAATAGGGACCTCTAAGAATTTTTCGCAAAATTACAAAAGTTTTCCAAGGTGCAGGGCTCACACGCCCATGTGGTCCAAGAGACACACCCGTGTGACCCTGGGACACACCTGTGTTGGAGGCCAAGTTCGACCCCGTGTAACTTTTTAACTTCCACACTCAGCCATGCCATATGCCCGTGTGCTAGGCCGTGTGGTCAATTAATTCAATTCGAAATTAGGTGCAGGTTATACACGGCCAAGACACACACCCGTGTTCTAGGCTGTGTGGCACACACAGCTGAGACACACGCCTGTGTCTCTGCCCGTGTGCCTAATTCTGAGCATTCTGTTTCTCAAAATTAAGGTGCAGGGGATACACGGCCTAACCACATACCCATGTTATCAGGTCGTGTGTCACATACAGTCTAGACCCACGCCTCTGTGTCTGCCCGTTTGGAAAAAATGAAGCCATTTCTAGCTTCATTTCTCACCCAAAATTTCACCCAAGGCCTGCACTTGAGACATACATCCAATGCCAACCAATCCAAGTATTCAAAATAGACAATTTCTCTCATTCAAAAGGTATATCATTACATGCATAGATGGTTATAAACTTACCTTAGTTTAACTTAGGCATTCACAATATTGATCACACATTCTTAACATAACACATATGCATATATATATCATAATAATCTACTTAGTCATACCAAAATAGGCCATTACTAGCCATTCTAATGGCTAGGTTACAAAATAACATTTCAAGCCACTATTAGCCAAATGGTCCTATACATGCCATTATACCAAAATGATTTTAATAAGTATACCCAAAATGACTAGTTGATAATGTGACGATGCTTTAGTGATCTCCAAACCTCACGAGCTTTCAAGCACCATAAAACAGAGGGAAAATAAAACGGAGTGAGCATTACATGCTTAGTAAGTTCGTATAACGGAAACTAAACTTACCAATCTCATTTATTAAATCTAAGCCTACTATGTTATGTTTCCATCCATTTGGCTAAATTGCGCAATCATATACATTTAATCAAACATGTTAGTCACCAAAATCTTCATATCAATCAAGTAACATAGATGACCTCATCAAGCAATATTCTTTCAAGTCATTATCATTTCATCTGAAGATTTTCATGCCATGTCAAGAGTTATATGTCAATTGAATTATTGAATTCTGATGGATGCTAAAGTAGTATACTCGAAGTGTACGATTTAAAAATCTATCAATTCCTTATTCAAGGGTACCCCTTAGGGCACTTAACCAAGAAACACTCTTTAAAGCCACATATCATATAACAGAATTACGAGTCCAGGCTAAATCCTTTATATAACGTATGCTTAGAGGGGCTCGATTAGGATTACTAGTTCAGGCTAAATCCTAATCATAATATATGCTCGAGAGGTATTATATCGGAATTACCCGTCCAAGCTAAATCCTTTCTATAACAAGGTCAATGAGATTACTCGTCCGAGCTAAATCCTGTCCACAACAAATGCAAGACCTTATTAGTTTCGAGAAAGTGCATGTAATTATCGAAATTCATATTCAATCGAGACTTAACCCTTTATCACCAATTCACGCATTGTATCAATTTTCCATCACAGCATACAAGTAAAGCACATCAACATAAATCACATTACATACAAACACAACATTCAATTAACATGATTGCATACCCGATTAAGTTACACGAACTTACCTCTATACTTGTTCACGTAAAAAGTCTACTAATCTGAAACATTTTCTTTTCCTTGACCTAACCTCGAATTAGTATTGTCTGGATCTATATAAATGAATTTAACCATTTTTCACATTTCATAGTTATATGGACTCAATTTATGTCTTAGAAAAAATTACCATTTTGCCCCTAACTTTTCCATAAATTCTGATTTTGTCCCTAGGCTCGGAAAATGAAACTTGTGAAATTTACTCCCTATTCTAAGCCTAACCAAAATCCCATTACAAATTTTACAGCACATGTATTCATAAAATATTAGAATTTTTCATCAAATTTCCCAACTTTATATTTTATCCCCTAAATCATGTTTTCATCAAAAGTTACTTTGTAAAAGCTGTTTATCTATCAACAACCTTTCATTTTCTACCATAAATTTCTAATTTTCAGCATATTCATCCATGACCCAAATTTCATACCTTGATAACTTTTCAAATTAATCCCCCAAATAGATAGATTAGACTATCCCAGTTTTAAAAATAACAAAATTACCAAAAACGGGACATGGAAACTTACCCAATTAAGCCTTGAAAGTTTCTTCTCTCTCTCCTATGGTTTCCATATAATTTTGGGGTTGAAGATGACAAAATAAGATGATATTTTCTTTTTATCATCTTTTAATTAATTAATTATTTCAAATTCCAATTTAGTCTTTAACCTTTTCTAATTTTTCCATGGATGAGTTACCAAGAATCTACATACTTTACTTTAATGGTCTAATTACCATATATGGACCTCTAGATTTGAATTCCATAGCTATTTGATCCTTATAGCTACTAAAATTCAACTTTCACATTTTATGCGGTTTAGTCCTTCTCGTAATTAAACACTTAATCGATAAAATTTTGATATCAAAATTTTCACACCACATATCTACCATATTATAGACCATATAATAAAATAAAAATAAACCCTATTTTCGGATCAAATCTGTGGTCCCGAAACCACTGTTCCAATTTCACTGAAAAATGGGTTGTTACAACTCTTCCCCTTTTTGGGATTTTCTTCCTCGAAAATCTTACCAATAACAAGATTCAAGTATTGCTTCCTTATAGTATTCTCCAGCTCCCAGATAGCCTCTTCGATATTGTGTTGCTGCCAAAGAACTTTTACTAAAGCTACTTTTTTACTTTTTAACTCTTTTGTTTCCCGAGCTAAGATTTTGATTAGTTCTTCTCCATATGTCATATCAGGCTAAATCTCTACCTCTATCAGAGAAATAACTTGTGAGGGATCGGATCGGTACCTTCATAGCATAGACACATGAAAAAATTATGAATCCGATCAAGCTCTGGCGGTAAAGCTAATCGATATGCAAGTGATCCAATTCTTTATGTAATCTCATATGGTCCAATGAACCGTGGACTCAGTTTTCCCTTACGTCCAAATCAAAAAACTTTCTTCCAAGGTGACACTTTCAAGAATACTTTGTCATCGACTTGAAATTCTATTTCTTTTTATTTCAAATCAGTGTAGGACTTTTGACGATCAGACGCTGCTTTCAAACTGTCCCATATTACTTTTACCTTTTTCCTCAGTCGCTCGAACCAAATCAACTCCGTGTAACTTTTTCTCACTGAGTTCTATCTAATACAATGGTGTTCTACATTTACGGCCATACAAAACTTCATACGGTGCAATTTTAATACTAGACTGATAACTGTTATTGTAAGCAAATTCAACCAAAGGCAAATACTTTTCCCAGTTACCTTCAAACTCAAGTATACAACACCGAAGCATATCTTCCAAGATCTGTATTACCCATTCGGATTGACCATCTGTCTGGGGATGAAATGCAGTGCTAAAGTGTAACTAAGTACACAAAGCTTCTTACAATTTGCTCCGGAATTTAGAAGTAAACCGAGGATCTCTATCTGAAATAATAGAGACAGGCACTCCATACAATCTGACAATCTCAGAAACATATAATTTAGCCAATCTATCCAAGGAATAATCCATACGTACTGGAATAAAGTGTGCAGACTTTGTCAATCGATCAACAATTACCCAAATTACATATTTCTTCTTTGGAGACAGGGGTAATCCCGTTACAAAGTCCATAGTAATTCTTTCCCATTTCCATTCCGGTATTGTAACTGGCTGTAATACTCCAGAAGGTAACTAATTTTTAGCTTTTACTTGCTGACATATCAAACATTTAGATACGAATGTTTCATTCTCGACCACTAGTACATCTTTTTCAGATCATTATACATTTTATTACTACCAGGATGAATAGACATGTTACCACTGTGAGCTTCATTCAAAGCTTTTTGTACTAGTTCTAAACTTTCTAATACACATACTCTGCCTCTGAATAGCAAACAACCATTAGCCCCGATCTAAAATTCTGAGTCAGTAGTCGATTCACTTTGTACCCGTCTTGCTTGCAACTTACTATCATCTTTCTGAGCTTCAGAGATCTATTGCAAAAATGTTGGCCTAGCTTTTAAATCAGCTATGATTGAACCATCATTAGACAATGATAATTGGGTATTTATTGCTTGTAGAGTATACAAAGATTTTCTGCTCAAAGCATCTACCATTTCATTGGCTTTTCCCGGATAGTAGTTAATAATAAGATCATAATCTTTCAATAACTAAAGCCATTTGCGCATCTTTTTGTGACATCAAATATTTCAAACTTTTATGATCAGTGAATATGTAGCATTTTTCACCAAACAAGTAATGCCGCCAAATTTTCAATGCAAACATTATGGCTGCCAATTCAAGGTCGTGTGTCGGGTAATTCTTTTCATGTGGCTTTAGCTGTCGTGAAGCGTAGGCTACTACTTTACCATCTTGCATCAAAATACAGCCTAAACCATTCAATGACACACCAATATAAACTATAAATTCCTTACCCGATTCTAGCTGAACTAACACTGGTGCTTCTGTCAATAAAGCTTTTAATCTGTCAAAACTCTGCTGGCATTTATCAGTCCACTCGAACTTTACAGTTTTCTGTAGTAAACGAGTCATCGGAGAAGCTATCATTGAAAAACTTTTTACAAACCTCCGATAATAATTAGCTAGTCCCAGAAAACTTCAGACTTCTGACACATTCCTTGGTGGCTTCTAAATAATAATGGCTGAAATTTTATTTGGCTTTACCTTGACACCTTCAGTAGATACAATATGCCCAAGAAAACTAAACTAACTTCTCGTAGCCAAAATTCACATTTACTAAATTTGGCATACAATTGTTTCTCTCGCAAAGTTTGTAACACTATTCTAAAATGTTCAGCATGTTCATTCTCATCTCGGGAGTTAACCAAAACATTATCTATAAATACCACCACAAACCTGTCTAAATATAGGCTAAAAATTTTGTTCATCAGATCCATAAACATTGCAGGTGCATTTGTCAAGCCAAATGGCATCACAAGAAACTCATAGTGTCCATACCTGGTTCTAAAAGCTGTCTTTGGCACATCTAAATCTTTTACCCATAGTTGATAGAAGCCAGAACAGAGGTCAATCTTTAAAAATACAGTGGCACATTTTAACTGGTCAAACAGATCATCAATATGAGGCAATGGATACTTGTTCTTTATTGTAACTTTGTTGAGCTGTCTGTAATCAATGCACAACCTCAACGATCCATCCTTCTTCTTTACAAATAGAACCGACGCACCCCAAGGTGAGAAACTAGGTTGAGTAAAACCTCTGTCAATTAATTATTGCAACTATATTGTCAGCTCTTAAAATTCAGTAGGAGCAATTCTGTAAAGTGCTATGGATATCGGTGTCGTTCTCGAAATAAGATCTATAGAGAATTCCACTTCTCTATTCGGTGGTAAACCAGGTAATTCTTCTGGGAATACATTAGGAAATTCACATACAACTGGCACTGATTGAATCTTTGACTCAAATATCTTAGTATCCAGTACATATGCAAGGTAAGCATCATAACCCTTTCAGACATATTTTTGTGCTGATATTGCTGAAATCACATTAGGTAATCCATCTAGTTTATTAGATTTAACATGAATTAATTCACCACTCTTACATTTCAATACAATATATTTCTGCTTACAATTCACCACTGCGTCATTTTGGGTTAACTAATCCATTCCCAAAATCACATCAAATGGCAATAACATCAAATCAGCTAAAAAGCAATAACTTTTTACCATCAACGGATAGTTTTTACAAACTTTATCTATCATAACATACTGGCCTAGGGGATTGAAACTTTAACCACAAATTCAGTGAATTCAATAGGTAAATTTTTAACGGTCACTAAGTTCATGCATATGTATGAATGTGTGGAATCAGGATTAATCAAGCAGTAATATCAGTATCAAGTAGAGAAAATGTACCAGTAATGACGTCTGGTGCATAGACATCCTCTCTGGCACGAATAGCATATGTCCTTGCAGGTGCTCGTGCCTCAGATCTAACTGTTGTGTCCTGGTAGTACCTCGACTTCCACTAACATTACCGGGGTGACGGGGTGGTCTGCCCCTCGAAATAGGATTACTAGGCTTTGGAGCTGGTTCTATCTCTTTTTCAACTTTTTCTAGACAATCTCTGAGAAAATGGTCAAGTGAACCACATCTAAATCAAGCTCCATTTCTAGACTGACATTTCCCATGATGAAATTTGTTACATTGTTTGCATTTTGATTTGGGATTACCGACACTACCCACACTGGTCACAGATGGAGATGAAGACCTCGGGTTAAAACTTTGAGAACCCAACTCTTTTCTAGGATATCCCTTAAAGGTGGTAACCCGATCATAATACCTATTTAATCTCTTAGAAGCAAATGGTTGTGACTTACTCACAGTTCTTTTTCCAGAAACCTGAGTCTCTCTTTCAGCTTGTTTCTTCTCTTTGCTTCATTCTTTAGCTTTGTGTGCTCGACCGGCTAACACCGCAAATTCCCTTATTTCAAGAATTTCAATCAATAACTTGATACCTTTATTTAAACCCTCTTCAAAGTGTTTACATATCTCAGCCTCAGTTAGAACCCATTCTCTAGCATATTTGCTCAACCAAACAAATTGTCGTTCATATTAAGATATAGTCATGCTTTCCTTCTTAAGTTCTAAAAATTCTTTCTTTTTCTGATCCATGAATCTCTGGCTAACGTATTTTTTTCTGAATTTAGCCTGAAAGAATTCTTATGTAACATTCTCTCTTGGTACCACTGAAGTTATGGTATTCCACCAATGATAAGTTGTATCCTTCAGTAGAGATACTACACATTTCAAACATTCGACAGGTGTATAGGATAATTTGTCAAAAACCTGGATAGTATTTTTTAGCCAAAATCTGCCCTTTCCGGATCATCATCTACGATAGCTCTAAATTCATTTGCCCCATGCTTATGGATTTTATCTATCGGAGGCTTACCTATTCTAGCGGGTTCAGCACCTTGTGGTACCTTAGAAATTGATTGGGGAGTAGGTGGGAAAAGTTATTGTACAGTAGGGTTTGTTCTTAGATACTGGGTAAACCATTCATTCATCATTTGAAAGAAAGCTTGTTTTGCCTCCTCACTTTGGCCCTCAGACACGAGCCTTTCACTACCAGATGCAAACGCAACTCTTTGAATTGAAGTTAAAGCATTGCACTCAGCTTCCTCGAATTCAGCTCTAGCTCAGTTAGATGACATTACTATATGAAAAACACATTTAAAATGATCAGGAGTCATCACACTATCACAATTTATATAATGACATGTATAGCTAAACTCGTGCTTGCTACGTCAAATCTGAGAATTGGCTAAATCGTAGCTCTGATACCACTAAATGTAACACACCCCTCACTTGTACCCATCATTAAAACAGGGTTTCAGAGTATTACTAGAATATTTTTCCATTTATCTACATAAATTACTATTCATTTATCGAGATCATCCATAACGTCTCTTGATTGGGCCCTCAAGGCCCAACACGAGCATTAGAATCGAATCGGGACTTAATCAAGACTTGTAAGAATTTTTTGTGAAATTAAAATTTTTTTCCAAGGTGCAGGGCTCACATGCCCGTGTGGTCCAAGGGACATGCCTGTGTGACCCTAGGACACGCCCGTGTTGGAGGCCATGTTTAACCTCGTGTAACTCTCTGACTTGCACACACAGCCATGCCACACGTTCGTGTGCTAGACCGTGTAGTCAATTAATTCAATTCAAAATTAGGTGCAGGTTTCACACGGCCAAGACACACACCCATGTTCTAGGCCGTGTGGCACACACGGCTAAGACACATGCCCGTGTCTCTGCCCGTGTGCCCAATTCTGACCATTTTGTTTCTCAAAATTAAGGCGCAGGAAACATACGGCTTAACCACATGCCCATGTTAACAGACCGTGTGTCATATACGGTCTAGACACATGTCCGTGTGTCTGCCTGTGTAGACAGAATGAAGCCATTTCTAGCTTCATTTCTCACCCAAAATTTCACCCAAGACCTGTACTTGAGACACACATCCAATACCAACCAATCCAAGCATTCAAAATAGACAATTTTTATCATTCAAAAGGAATATCATTACATGCATTAATGGTTATAAACTTACCTTAGTTTAACTTAGACATTCACAACATTGTTCACACATTCTTAACATAACACATGTGTATATATATATCATAATAATCTACTTAGTCATACCAAAATAGGTCATTAGTATCCATTCCAATGGCTAGGTTACAAAATAACATTTCAAGGAACTATTGGCCAAATGGTCCTATACATGCCATTGTACCAAAATGATTTTACTAAGTATACCCAAAATGACTAGTTGATAGTGTGACGATGCTTTAGTGATCTCCAACCCTCGCGAGCTTCCGATCATTATAAAACAGGAGAAGAATAAAACGGAGTAAGCATTACATGCTTAGTAAGTTCGTATAACGGAAACTAAACTTACCAATCTCGTTTATTAAATCTAAGCCTACTATGATATGTTTCCATCCATTTGGCTAAATTGCCTAATCACATACTTTCAATCAAACATGTTAGTCACCAAAATCTTCATATTTATCAAGTAACATAGATGAGCTCATCAAGCAGTATTCTTTCAAGTCATTATCATTTCATCTCAAGATTTTCAGGCCATGTCAAGAGCTATATGTCCATTGAATCATTGAATTCCGATGGATGCTCAAGTAGTACACTCGAAGTGTACGATTCAATAATTTGTCAATCCCTTATTCAAGGGTACCCCTTAGGAAACTTAACCAAGAAACACTCTCTCGAGCCACATATCGTATAACAGAATTACCAGTCTAGGCTAAATCTTTTATATAACGTATGCTCAGAGGAGTTTGATTAGGATGACCAGTCCAGGCTAAATCCTAATCATAATGTATGCTCGAGAGGTATTATATCGGATTACCCATCCAAGCTAAATCCTTTCTATAACAGGGTCAATGGGATTACTCGTCCGAGCTAAATCTCGTTCGCAACAAATGCAGGACCTTATTAGTTTCGGGAAAGCGCATATAATCATCGGAATTCACATACAATCGGGACTTAACCCTTTATCACCAATTCACACATTGTACCAATTTTCCATCATAGCATACAAGTAAAGCACATCAACATAAATCACATTACATACAAACACAACATTCAATTAACATGATCACATACCCGATTAAGTTACACGAACTTACCTCGACACTTGTTCGCGTAAAAAGTCTACTAATCTGAAACCTTTTCTTTTCCTCGATCTAACCTCGAATTAGTGTTGTGTGAATCTATATAAATGAATTTAACAATCAATTTCACACATTTCATATTTAAATGGACTCAATTTACATCTTAGGCAAAATTACCATTTTGCCCTTAACTTTTCCATAAATTTTGATTGTCCCTAGGCCTGGAAAATGAAACTTATGAAATGTACTCCCTATTCTAAGCCTAACCAAAATCCCATTACAAATTTTACAGTACATGTATTCATAAAATTTTAGAATTTTTCATCAAATTTCACAACTTTACATTTTAGTCCCTAAATCATGTTTTCATCAAAAATCACTTTGTAAAAGTTGTTTATCTATCAACAAACTTTCATTTTCTACCATAAATTTCTAATTTTTAGCATAGTTATCGATGACCCAAATTTCATACCTTGATAACTTTTCAAATTAGTCCCCCAAATAGATAGGTTAGACTATCTCAGTTTCAAAAATATCAAAATTACTAAAAACGGGACAAGAAAACTTACCCAATTAAGCCTTGAAAGTTTCTTCTCTCTCTCCTAGGGTTTCCATAAAATTTTGGGGTTAAAGATGACAAAATAAGATGATATTTTCTTTTTATCATCTTTTAATTAATTAATTATTTCAAATTCCAATTTAGCCCTTGACCTTTTCTAGTTTTTGCATTGATGAGTCACCAAGAATCTACATACTTTCCTTTAATGGTCTAATTACCATAAAAGGACATCTAGATTTGAATTCCATAACTATTTGATCCTTATAGCTATTAGAATTCAACTTTTGTATTTTATGTGATTTAGTCCTTCTCGTAATTACACACTTAGTCGATAAAATTTTCATATCAAAATTTTCACAGGTATCTACCATATTACAAACCATATAATAAAATAAAAATAAACCTTATTTTTGGATCGGATCTGTGGTCTCGAAACCACTGTTTTGATTTCACTGAAAAATAGGTTGTTACAGTTTCAAATTTTGTTACTTTTATTTGCATTTCATTACTTTCCATTTTATTTTCTTTATTTAGCTTATATAACAATAACAATTCAACTCATCATTCCCTTTTTCATCATTTTACACTTCAAGTATGAACTTACTATTTCATTACCATTCCACACTTATTTCATATGCTTAACACACAAGACATAAGCATATCATCAACCATAGCCACAAAGTAGTGCATTTAAATATACTTCTTATGAAATTAACCATATGATAAACCATTTCATAAGAAATTACATATTTTAAACCTTACCACTCTCTCATGCACACAAACATATTTCCATTTGGCCACTTAACATTTCAATGCATAACTTATAAGTAAGCTAATACAATCCATCCAATAGCTTGGCCAAAGCCTAAGCATTCACACCAAACATATTAGCAATATAAGCATAAGACATAGGCAATTTACTAATGGATGATCACAACATTTAAACATGTAACATATGAATATATTATCCATCTCAACTTACATTTATCCATGTATCACCAATTCAATACAATTCATAAGTGAACATGTCTTAGTTTGTACCAAACTCTTACCATTTCCTTTCAAATCATGCCCATTGAATCGTTTAGAAAATCGTTGGATACCTAGGATAGCTCACACAAAGTATGCGAACTCATATAACTATAATCCGTCAATTTTTGTACATGTATTGTAACGACCCTATAGTTAGAGGTGTCGAAAAATGCATTCTCGGGACTCTGATCCCGTAAATCAGACTCGTAAAATATTTACGAAGTAAGTTGGGTAGTTAATTCGGTTCCAGTTAAGCGAAGTTGCTTGAATTAAGAATTATTATAGTATAAGGATTAAATCGCTTATAGACTAAAAGTTATATTATAGATTAATAATAATAGTAATTAACTAATAGAGGGACTAAAGTGGTAATTACCCATTTATTTAAGGTTAGTGGACAGCATTAATGTATATGTAATATATATATATATGTTTTATTATTATTATTATGAAATGCATATACACATATGTTATATTTTAATTAAAACAAAATAAAAGAAATAATAAAAGTAAGTGGAACATGCAAATTAAAGTAAAAATAAAAAAGAAAAGAAAGAAAAAGAAAGAAAGAAAAGAGAGAAGAAGTTACAGTAAACCTAAGGGCTTTTAGTTTCAAATTCAAAATTGGTTAGTCAATTTAGTCCATTTTCTTGTAATTTTTATAGTTTTGGAATCCCGGTACCTAGGGCTACCCGACCCATGTTGTAATTTTAGCATTGATTAAGATTTTAAATTTTGTTTATTGTTAAATAATTTTAGTATTAGAGATTAAATTGATATGTTTTTAAGCTAGAAATGAAAAAATTGTAGAATAAATTGAAAATTTTGAGTAATAGGGACTAAATCATGAAAAATTTGAAACTTAGGGGTTTAATTGAAAATAGGGAGTTAAATTTAGTTTAAAGTGAAATTCATATGAAAATATAGAATTAAATGTGAAGAATAAAAATTAGTCTCAATTTAGGGACTAAATTAGAATTTAAGCAAATATTGAGTAAAAATTTAAAATATTCAATATGAAAATAAATTATGTTGTATTGATGTACTTTAATTGTTTTAATTTCATAGCTAACGTAGTACTGGAATCCTCGACTAAAAAGGGGAAGGATAAAATCAACGTGGAAAAGCTTGAAATCCACAGTTTGTATTTCTATAATCCGAACCTAGTTACTAATTGTTATATATTGATTTAATGCATATGGTAAGTGGTTAAGGTGAGTATTTTGGCACTTTGATATTGAGTTGAAATTATAGTTGATTGAAATGGATTGAATTGGTATATATATTATGAATGTATTGATTATTTCAATTGAAATAAATATATGTGTAAATGTGATAATGTGCAATTATGATAATTGGATATTGGTTGTATTTGGAAAGTGAATTGGAACCCTATTAACTGTATTGGGCTGAGTCGAATATAGATGGCATGCCATACGATAGGAAGAGTTCAGGGATTTCTTCGACTTCGAGTCGATGAGGCACTGGGTGCCAATTTACTTCAGTTTAACTGATGAGACACTGGGTGTCAATTTATATAGCGTTGGGCGTAGTTATTACTTTGGATTTATCTGATGAGGCACTGGGTGCCAAATTGGTGTGTTGGATGGATTTGTGTATCTGTTCGAGTCTGAGCCGTGTTAATAAGGGTAATTAAATAACAAGTTTTATGATTAATATTGAAATGAAAAAATATGTGAATTGGAAATGGAAAAAGGAATTGATATATTGAAGAAGAAAAAGTTTTAATTATAAATGAGATATATGAGTAATGTACTTATTGATTGAATATAGTTAAAGTATGCCATTTTTAAAATGACATGTTGATGGATCTATGAAAAGCTACTTTATAGAAAATAGTGTTAATTGAGTTATATGTTAAATCAACTAATGGAAGAATACTACTGAAGTTGAGAAAATCATGATATAATGTGGTATTAAGCATGAAATTGAGATGATAATAAATTTACAATTGCTTGTTAGATAGTAATGTGATTATGCATTTCAAATTGAGCATTCATGTATCTTTATATCTTTAAATGCTCGGATTATAGAAATATTACTGAGTTTTACTCAGCATATGATTTTTTTCATGCACAAGTTAGGTGCTTCTCTTTTAATCACCGATTTAGCATCCAGCAAAGGTCCTGATCTCAAATGCAGTGATGTTTATCTTTTTGTGTTGGCATGTACCTAGGATGTCTAGTTGATAGTTATTTTATGGATGATTTGTAAATGAAGTTATAACTATAATGTTGGTTTGAGTATATAAATGTATGTTTGTGTTTGAAGCCATAATTTGAAATATTGTTTTGAACTAATGCTTGTTATGTGTATGTGAATATAAGTTGATGTTTTAGGTAGATATGAGCTAGGCCAAATTAATGGATTTTGGCATGTTTAAGATTTTGATTTGAACAATGTTTTGATGATATAATTGTAGCACCAATGAGGGTAAATTGGTTAGGCATCTAGGAAGATTGTTTTGGTTTGTTTTGAGTGTGCTTGATCGTGTTTTGAATAGGTTAAATGAACGATTTTGAGTTGCTTAATGCCCAAGCAAGTAGGAAATGGTAAACTTGTGGTTTAAGGCACATTTTAGGTCCACGCGGCCAGACACATGGGCGTATGACTTGGCCGTGTGACACACACAACTAGCACACGGACATGCGAGGCCATTTCGAGGGTTACACGACCTGACACACGGGCGTGTGGCTTGACCGTGTGACCAAAGTCAGTGAGTTACATGGGCACAAACATGGGCTAGGACACGGCCATGTGTCCCTACTGCGAATGCCCACACATTCGTGTGACCCCTACGGTTAAATTTTTTTAAAATTTTTCCTAAATTTTTCAAATGTTTTTTATTTAGACCCAAATTGTTTCTAAAGTGATTTTTAGGCTTCGAAGGCTTGAATAAGGGATGTTATGCATGTTAATGTTGAATTATATTATGATTTTTAAAATGTTTTGAAATGAAGGATTTAGATTATGGTTATTCGTTAATGCTTTGAAACTCTATTTTGGCGACGGATATGATTTAGGGGTGTTATTTTTAGTGGTATTAGAGCTTTTAGGTTTAGCCAATTCTCGGGCTAAATCGAGCTCAAAATTGAGTTTAGAGGTACATGCCATAGTTGAATCGAATTGAGTCAGGAATTGGATGCTGATACATTTGTTTTTTTTTTTTTATAGTTGAAAATGTCGGATGATTATAATAACAATGTTGATCAAGAGATGTATATCGGAGATGATGTCTCCAATGAGTTAGATGGAACCGAATCAGTAACACCGAGTTTTAATCTAGTTAGTACTCAACAACCTAACATTGAGCGAGGTAATATTGAGGGAGGAGGTGATTCACAGTTACTTCGAGCTATCGTTGATGCTCTTTAGCGTGTTACGAGAACTACATCCTTTACGACATTTGCACCTCTCATTCATCTAACTCCGATAAAAGAGTTATGTAGATAAGGTGCGATTGAATTCTTAGGATTGAAAGGAGTTGACCTTTCTGCAGGTGAAGTTTGGATTGAATACACTAAGCGCATCTTACAACAACTTGAATGCAACTCGCGTGAAAGCGTCACATGTGTTGTTTCTCTATTGCAAGGTAAAACATATACTTGGTGCCAGTCAGTGACACACCATGTATCCACAAATCAGGCTAATTAGGAATTCTTTCAAAAGGAATTCCAAAATGCAAACTATATATCAAAGATAGAAGACAAGTGTTCTGAAACAAGGTGAAATGTCTATGGTTGATTATGAACAAGAGTTTTCACGACTTAGAAGGTACACCATTGTGTTTGTACCGATTGAAATTGATAGTTACAAGCGATTTCTGCGTGGTTTACGCGATGAGTTACCTGTACAGTTAGTATTACACAAAATTACTGAGTTTAATGATTTAGTTGAATGGGAGAGAATGGTAGAACAAGTTTTGGGTTTTCATAAAAAGAATGAGACTACTCATACTATTGGAAAGCATCCTAGAGCTGCGAGTTCAAATCCATAACCAAAGAGATCAAAAGGATTTTGTGGTAGCTAAAGGTCGAATTTTAAATCAGATAGAGCTGATAGAAATCGTGATCGACAACCGACTATGTCTACGGGTAGTGTGTAAGGTCCAATCAGAGATATCGATATTCCAGTTTGTGTGCATTGTGAGAAAAACCACCGTGGTGAATGCTGGAAGTTAAATCGAAGTTGTTTTCACTTTGGTTCCATGAAACATTTTACTAGAGAGTCTCTAAAGAATAAGAATGTTACACCTGTTACTTCTCAGAATCTGTGCCTGCTCCTAGGGGTCGCGGGTCGAGTCAAGGTGGTTCATTTTTTAGAGCTGGTGCTAGAAAGGGGAATGCTACAACTCATCAGTCGGAGGCTAGAGCGTAGGCCCCGAGCTTATATTGTGCGGACACGTGAGGATGGCGATTCTAATGACGTTGTGACAAGTATATTTTTTATTACATTTAGAACCTATTTCTGCTTTGATTGATTCGAGATCTTCGCATTCATATGTTAATACTGAATTGGTTAAGTTGGGAAGTTTAAAATCTGAGACGTCTAAAGTATCGATAGCGGTGTCTAGTCTGTGGAGACAATCTATGTTAGTAGATCAGAAGTGTAAGAGATGTCCGTTAGTGATACAAAATAAAACCTTCCCTGTTGAATTGTTGATAATGCCATTTGGCGATTTTGATATGATTTTAGGCATGGATTGGCTTGCGGAACATGGGGTGATTCTAAATTGCTGTAAAAAGAAGTTTGTCATTTAGAGTGGGGATACTATTATGATTGAATTAAATGGTGTTCGAACGAGTGGTTTAACTCGTATCATTTTAGTAATTCGAGCTGGTAAACTTCCCAGTCAAGGCTGTGAAGCTTTTTTAGCCCATGTTATCAATTCGAATTCTGGTAATAGTCAGAGCAATAAAATCCAAACTTGTTGCGAATTCTCTAATGTGTTTCCCGAGAAATTACCAGGATTACCACCAGATCAAGAGGTTGAGTTCACAATTAAAGTATTTCCTGGTACGGCTCCAATGTCAATGTCCTCTTATCGTATACACCCACAGAGTTGAAAGAATTAAAAGTGCAATTGCAAAACTTACTGGATCACAACTTTATACGCCCTAGTATATCGCCTTGAGGAGCTCTAATTCTTTTCGTAAAAAAGAAAGATGGCTTGATACGATTTTTTACTGACTATCGGTAATTGAATAAGTTGATGATTAAGAATCGATACCCTCTACCTCGTATTGATGACTTATTCGATCAACTAAAAAGAGCATTTGTCTTTTCAAAGATTGATTTGAGATCGGGTTATTATCAGTTGAAAGTGAAAGATAGTGACGTACCAAAGATGACATTTTGTAAGTGTTATGGCCATTATGAATTCTTAGTGATGCCTTTTGGGTTGTCGAATGCTCCGACAGCATTCATGGATCTCATGAACCATATTTTCCAACCGTATTTGATCAATTTGTGGTAGTCTTTATTGACGACATTTTGATCTATTCAAAATTCGAATCTAAGCATGAGCAACATCTCAAAATTGTTTTACAAGTGTTATGAGAGAAATGGTTATATAAAAAGCTTAGTAAGTGTGAATTCTGGTTATTAGAAGTTGTATTTTTGGGTCATGTTATCTCGGCAGATGGAATTAGAGTTGATTGGAAAAAGATCGAGGCAATTGTTTAGTGGAAAGCATCGAGGAATGTATCAGAGATTTGTAGTTTTCTTGGACTAGTTAGTGATTACCGAAGATTTGTAAATGGATTTTCGAAGATAGCTTTGCTGATGACAAAGTTGTTGCATAAGACGTTCAATTTGTCTGGGATGATCAGTGTCAAGAAAGTCTTGATAGATTGAAGCA
The DNA here is from genome assembly GCA_025698465.1 of Gossypium longicalyx. Taxonomy (NCBI): domain Eukaryota; kingdom Viridiplantae; phylum Streptophyta; class Magnoliopsida; order Malvales; family Malvaceae; genus Gossypium; species Gossypium longicalyx. The sequence goes on along the minus strand of CM047005.1, from coordinate 47,350,316 downwards.
AATGTTGATTGAAGCACCAGTTTTGACTTTACCAGAATCGGGAAAGGATTTTGTAGTCTATAGTGATGCTTTTTTGAGCGGTCTCGGTTGTGTTTTGATGCAAGACAGGAAAGTGATCGCTCGTCAGCTAAAAACGCATGAATGCAATTATCCAACACACGATTTAGAGCTAGCTGCTATGGTTTTTGCTCTAAAGATCTGGAGACACTACTTGTACGGTGAAAACTGTCATATCTATACCGATTATAAGAGTCTCAAATACCTCTTATCTCAAAAGGAGTTGAATTTGAGACAACATCATTGGCTCGAGCTTTTGAATGATTTTGATTGCGTTATTGATTACCACCCTGGTAAAGCTAATGTTGTAGTTGATACGTTGAGTAGAAAAGTAGCAGTTGAATTGCGAGTAATGTTTGCTCAGCTTAGTATCAATAACAATGGAAGCTTGTTGGCTGAATTAAAGATCAAATCGATGATGTTTGATCGAATCAAACCAAGGATGAAAAAGGATTAAATTGTAGAACAAATTGTAAATTTTGAGTAATAGGGACTAAATTGTAAAAAATTTAAAATTTAGGGGTTTAATTGAAAATAAGGAGTTAAATTTAGTTTAAAGTGAAATTTGTATGAAAATATAGAATAAAATGTAAAGAATAAAAACTAGTCTCAGTTTAGGGGACTAAATTGGAATTTAAGCAAATATTGAGTAAAAATTTAAAATATTCTATATGAAATTAAATTGTGTTGTATTGATGTATTTTAATTATTTTAATTCCGTTTCTAACGTCGTACTGGAATCCTTGACTAAAAAGGGGAAGGATAAAATTTATGTCGAATAGCTCGGAATCCATGGTTTGTATTTCTATAATTCGAACCTAGTTACTAATTATTATATATTGATTTAGTGCGTAAGATAAGTGGTTGAGGTGAGTATTTTCGCACTTTGATATTGAATTGAAATTATAGTTGATTGACATGGATTGAATTGGTATATATATTATGAATGTATTGATTATTTGAATTAAAATAAATATATGTGTAAATGTGATAATGTGCAATTATGATAATTGGATATTGGTTGTATTTGGAAAGTGAAATGGAACCCTATTAACCATATCGGGCTGAGCCGGATATAAATGGCATGCCATAAAATAGGAAGAGTACAGAGATTTCTTTGACTTCGAGTTGATGAGGCACTAGGTGCCAATTTACTTTAGCTTAATCGAGGAGACACTGAAAGTCAATTTATGTAGCACTGAGAGCAGTTATTACTTCAGATTTATCCGATAAGGCACTGGGTGCCAAACTAGTGTGTTGTTTCAATCCGTGTATCCATCCGAGTTCGAGTCATGTTAATAGGTGTAATTAAATCACAAATTCTATGATCAATATTAAAATGACAAAATATGTGAATTGAAAATGGAAAAATGAATTGAGATATGAAAGGTGAAAAAGTTGTGATTATAAATGAGATATATGAGTAATGTACTTATTAATTGAACATAATTGAATTTTGTTGTTGTTAAAATGAAATGTTGATCGATCTATGAATAGCTATTTTATAGCAAATGATGTTAATTGAGTTATATGTTAAATCAACTAATGGAAGAATATTAGTGAATTTGAGCAACTCATGATATAATGTGGTATTATGCATGAAATTGAGATGGTAATAAATTTACAATTGCTTGTTAAAAATATTACTGAGTTTTACTCAATGTACGTTTTTGTTTTCCGCATGCAGGTTAGGTACTTCTCTTTTGATCGCCGATTCAGCATCTAGCAACGATCCCGATCTCAAATGTGGTGATGTTTATCTTTTTGTGTTGGCTTGTACCTAAGATGTTTAGTTGATAGTTATTTTGTGGATGGGTTGTAAATGAAGTTATAAGTGTAATGTTGGTTTGAGTAAATAAATGTATGTTTGTGTTTGAAGCCATAACATGGCATGTTGTTTTGAACCAATGCTTGCTATGTGTATGTGAATATAAGTTGATGTTTTAGGTAGATATGAGCTAGGCCAAATTGATGGACTTTGGCATGTTTAAAGTTTTGATTTGAATGATGTTTTGATGATATAAATATGGTACCAATGATGGTACATTGGTTAGGCACCTAGGATGATTGTTTTGGCATGTTTTGAGAGTGTTTGATCGTGTTTTGAATAGGTTAAACGAACGATTTTTGAGCTGCTTAATGCCCAAGCAAGTAGCAACTAATAAACTTGTGGTTTAAGGCACATTTTAGAGTCTACAGCATGTTAATAGTGTCGTATAAAAATTTCGTGAAGAAATTTCATCTTTTGCATGCTTAATTTGATAAAAAAAAAGATTAAATTGTGTAAAGTACAAAACTTGTGTTCTATTATAAAATGGTGTTAAATTGCTATGAAATTTAATTATGAGTGGCCTTAATTGGTAATTAGACCATTAAAATATTCAGTGGACAATTATGGACTTTGGTTATAAATTTATAAAGGTTAATAGTAAGGTTAATTTTGTAATTAATAAAATAAAACAAAATTAAAGTATAAAAAAGAAAGATACCATCTTTCTTTCTTCTTCCTCTAACCAAAATTAGAAACAAGGAAGACATTAAAGACTTTCTAAGGTTCAGCCAATACTCCATAGTGCATGTAAGTGTATTTTGCTCGATTTTTAGTGATTTCTATGTTTTTGGAGTCGTTGTAGCTTAATCTAGCTAGCCCAGAGACTAATTTGCAAAACTGTTAAAAGTCTGGGGTTTTACTATTGATGAATATGTATGTTTTTTATGATAGAAAATAAAGTTTTGTTGTTAGATAAACAACATTTGTTAAGTGATTTTGGTTGAAATTATCAATTATTGATTAATTTGAGAAATGTGAAAATTATGTGGTACATGTATGAAATAATGAAAAATATGGGCTGCTATGAGTATAGGTGAAATTCGTCTAGCATAGGTGTGGACTTAATTGCATGAATTTGCATTTTTATGAGCTAGGACTAAATTGTAAAGAATTTAAAATTTAAGGGGAAAAGTGTAATTTTGCTAAAACATGATTTTCGGGTTGAATTGAATAGAATATTTTTTGAATGATTTAAACTTGATTATATATAGTGTAACGCCCCAAAATCTAAGTATTTATTTTTGTATGTTTGTGACGCAAATGCATGTCTGCTTCAGTGGTTAACTGTTCTTGGAAGTGTCTGAGAAGTCTTGGGTTCAAACCTTGGCTTGTCTAAAAAAATTTTGTTTTTAAAGGAATAAACCCTGTCTTTAGTCAGTAGGCTTTTTAGATAAATATGGACAAAACATGACAAAAAGAGGCTGTTGCTTTAGGGGTAAGTAGAGTGTGGAGTGTTCCTTGGGGTCTAAGGTTCGAGGCTTGGTGATAAAAAATAAGCATTTTATTTTACTGCTGGCCATAAAAGAGTTTTAGTTGACTGGAATTCTGAGTGGGTGATAAGTGTGGGGTGTGTGTGGCCGAATATTTGAAAGGATTTTAAGGGGATTTTCGGTTGAGGAAAATTTGAAGAGAAGAGGTTGAGGGGAGTTCAAACTAGTTGGTGGAGAGATGTAAGGAGATTTTCGAGGAGTGGATCAAGGGAAGGAAATAGTGATGCCGAAATTAAACTCTTTCTCAAGAGAATTCAGCTACCAACATTCATTTCGGCATTTTCCTGCTAGTTTTGATGTTTTGGGGTTTTGTCAACTTTCTGGTTGCTCTCTCTTCAATTTCGGCTTCTGACTTTGCTTTCGGGTTCTTTTCATTCTTTGTTTTGGGGCAATCGAATTTGGCTATTGACCATTCAGGTATTTTCTTATGTTTGTCCTTTACTTTTTCCGAATAGACATCTCTCCCTTTTTCCCCAATCGGCTTTCCTCTTGATTGATCACTTCTTCTTCTCCTCTCTCTAAAGCTTTGCCTAATACTCTCCCCCTCTTTTCTTTTTCTCTATTCTTTTCCCTTTTTCACTTTGTTACCTTGGTCGAACACCCCATCTCACCTTTCTATTTTGCTTTCGGTTCTGGCAAGTGTTCATTGATCATTTGGGTTAAGGTGCAGTTCTTCTCTTCCTCTCCCTCAATTCTTCTTCGTTGGCCGAATACTGATAGGTGAGCCTCTGTCTTACTCATTTTGTTCCCCTTTCGATTTTCCCTTCTCTGAACACCATCTCTTTCTTTCCTTCTCTTCGTACTGATTACCCCTTCTTTTTGTTTTCTCTTTCAGATTAATCTCCATTCTCAATTCTTTGTACGCTACATCACTGACCTACAATATGCTTTGTCTTTGTTGGTAAGTAGTTTACAGTTTGTCATAAAGAATCATAAGTTACTTTTTGAGAAACGGTATTGGGTGGTAAGTGGGGTGCAGTTGAGATGGTATTATACTTCAAGTATGAGTCTAATAAAAAGGTGGTGATTTTTGTGTAGGTGGTGGTCGAAGTTGATTGGCACATCTCCTGAGAACCAATGGTGCGAATACTATTGATTTTTTTGGTAAAAAGATTGTGATCGATTTGGAACTCCGTTAGATCCCATTTCTAACATGAGTTAAGTAACTAATCAGAGGTCATATTGATTTTTCTTCAGGAATAAGAGTGTTCTGAGCGCGGATTAACTTCAAATCGCATTAGGTGTGTAAAACACTACCCCTATTCGTAGATCGGCAAAAGTCGAAATAAGTGACCGTCGACGCTATACGAGCGTGTGCTAGCTCGTGTGGTAATCCGAATGCATAAACGTGGGCGTTTGATCGTAAAGGCCACCATGAGTGTTTTCATGGGCTTAGGCTAATTTGGGCCATGTTGGGCCGAAATAGGCCGTGTGGGCCCACAGGCTTGTGGGCTCTACACGGGTAAACCACACGGATGTGTGGAGAATTTTGGGCCAGGCTGTGTAATCTACACAACTAAAGCCATTTCGGGGTTAAGTGGGTCATACGGGCGTGTGGGCCCACATGGGCTCGCATTTTGTGCCTTGGGCCCATTTTCACTGTTTGACTGTTAAGGTTGCACAGGTCACCCGAGACGACTATGGACCTACTGTTAGGTCAGTAAGTATACCTAGACCCCAATTTAATAAAATGACTGTTATGCCCTTATGAGGTAAAATGACCGATATGCCCCTATGACATGTATGACTGTATTCGAGCATGCCGTTTTTATATTGCATACATGTATAATATTATGCCATGACGCATGGCATATTGCTTGGGGATGGGTTTATTATGATCGGAGGAAGTGTACTGTACTGGCAACTCTACTGCAAATACTGATTAGTGCCGTAACCGGTGCTACTTTGGAGTGTAGGGATGGGTGGGTTGATTTTATCCCCACATGGAGTGTAGGCCTGGATGGAGTGGAGTGTATAGGCTAGTTGGGTAGGATTTCTGATTGCATAACTGTACTGCTACTGTCTCTAAAATGAGCTAAGGCCCACACCGAAATCATTCTCGAATGGCTAAAGGCCCAAACCGAAATTGAATCATTCGATACGAGCTTAGGCCCGCATCAGTATTTGCCTACTACATGATTGACTGTATGTTTTGTGACATCCTGAAATAGGACATAGTCAGAATAGTAGTTTCGGGACCACAAGTCCGACGTTAAAATAATTATTTCATGATCATTATGAGGTCTAGGATATGAAAATAAGCATATGTTAAAGTTTCATGAAGAAATTCTATGCATAAAATGTCTAATTGCATTTTAGGGACTGAATTGAATAAAGTGCAAAACTTGCATTCTAGAAGGTTGAAGCATGAAATTGCATTAGATTATGAATTAGAGGGTCCTAATTAGCAATTTGACCAATTTCTAAAATTTTGGACAAAAATGGAGATGCATAGGAAAAATTGGTAAGAGAAACCTTAAGGGCATTTTGGTCATTAGGTAATTAAAAGAATAAAAAGGGAAAATCAAACCAAAAATGTTTCCATCTTCTTCTTTGGCTGCCGAAAATCACACAACACCATAGCTAGGGTTTTGTTCAACATTTCCAAGCTCAATAGTAAGTGTTCCCTAGCCCCGTTTTTAATATTCTTTGTATTTTTGAAGTCCCGGTAACATGGTCTACCCATTTCTAGCTATATTTTGAGCTAGGGTTCAAGTATAAAAATTGACCCATGCATGACATGCTTGTTTTTGATGATTAATGGAGGAATATGAATGTTTGATGCATGATGAACATCTTTTATTAGGTGATTTTTAGTGAAAGCACCTAAACAAGGGACTTGTTTGTAAAAGTGTAAAAGTGAGTAGCAATAATGTGAAATAAAAGAAAATATGGACTGATATGAGCATAGTAAAGGTTCGGCTAAGCTTGGGTAATCAAGAAAATGCATACATTTCATTTTACGAGCCTAGGGGCTAATCATAAATATGTGAAAGATTAGGGGTCAAAATGTAAATTTACAAAAGTATGATTTATGGACCCATTTGAATAATTTGAATAATAAATAAGTTAAATTTGGCATTATAGATAAAGAAAAACGTGAATCGGGACTTGATCGAGGAAAGAATAAAGTATACGACGATTAGGCTCGATTATCATCGTTTTGTACTGAGGTAAGTACATATGCAAATAATGTGGTGTTGTGGTATGTTTTAATGCTTTAATAAATTATGATAATTGTTTTACTGTAATTATGAGTTTTATGCTTATTGATTGCTATGAAAGCTTGAATGTTATTATGGTCGTTATCCTCAACGTTATGAGCGAGTATGACAAATATGCTATATGAAAGTGAGGAAAATATTGTTTGAACCTTAGGAATAGTTTAGGATATAAGTGACATGTCACTAGGAACTAAGAAGTCCGAGCTCGTTGAGTGGTCCAGGTTTGTGAGATATGTGGCATCCGAGCTCGTTGAGAGGTCTGAGTTCATTATGGATGTGAGCATTCGAGCTCGTTGAGTGGTCCGAGTTCATAATGGATGCATTTCATGTTACATCCGAGCTTGTTGAGAGGTCCAAGTTCATTATGAATGTGTTACATGTTATGTGGTAGTTTCGACTACGTTTGTATATGTGGCACTTATGTGCAAGGTTTTTGCGTATCCAATAATATTCCGAGTGTTTAACGGTTAATATAATGATTGTAATGAAGTCCCAAGGAGGGCATATGAAAGAGGTATGGTTATCGATACTCTACTTTGAGTACAGGTATGTATGCTAAACCTATGAGTAATGCTTTGATAAAGATCGATTTAAGATGAGCAAGTATGTATGTGCTTATGATGAGTAAGCAAAGAGGTTTGAATGAAGAGTAATCTTTATGTATATGTTATCATGTTTTTGCATGTTAATTGTTTACTACTATCGCATATTATTTGCATGTGGACTTACTAAGCTTTAATGCTTACTCCTCTCTCTTTTCCATCCTTTGTAGTTCTGCCAAGCTAACTCAGAGATTGGAAGTTGTCGGAGTATTCGATCACACTATCAAAAGGCTTTTGGGTATAGTGAAATTATTATTTTGAATATGGCATGTATAAGAACTTGGTCATTTTGTGATATGTGTCATACTATTTGGCCAAATTGTGAAGGCCTACAATGATGATGATTCTTTTTGTAATGGCCATGTGATATGGCGCATATTTGATCATTTGGGTTGTAATCTAATTACCCATGCATGCATGTGTTAGTTTTTTGATGGTAGGATATGTTATTGCTTGGTGTGTGCATGGTAATGATGTGATATGTTGTTGATTGATGAATGTATGGTAAAGTGTAGATTAAGTGCTAGAGGTTAAAGGATGACCTAATGACTTAAAATGACTATGTGTATGAATACACAATTTGAAGTTATGGTAATAAGTTTAATAATTCATGAAATTGGTGTGGAATGCCTCTAAATGGTGTAATAAATGAGTGTACAATAAGATGACATTGTGAAGATGTGAGAGTGCTAAGGTGTGGAGTATTTGAGTGCATAAATATGTCATGTTGCATGTTATCAAGTGTGTTTGAATGTATGAGTGATTGAGGGTAGCCATTGGCTTGGAAAATAGCATCCAAAAAGGTCCACATGGGTAGACACACGGGCATGTATCTAGGTCGTGTGTGACACACAGTCTGCCCCATGGGCGTGTTGAATAGCCGTGTGTCCCCTATACCGAAAATTTCCAAGTCAGTATGCATGGTAGTAAACACACGGGTAGAGACACGACTGTGTGTCTCAACCGTGTGAAGGACACAGCCTAGCACATGGGCGTGTGCCTTGGCCGTGTACCCCTAAATGAATGATGATGTCATAAACAGAATGTCCAGGTTTTTGGACACGGGCGTGTCTAGGCCGTGTGAGGGACACGGGCTAGGGACACGGGCGTGTGCTTGGCCGTGTGAAAACCCCTGTAGGTTTGGAATGAAAAATAAATTCTAGAAATTCCACATGAGTATGGGACACGGGTGTGTCCCAAAGCACACGGGCGTGTGCATTGCCTTCACACGGGCGCGTGAGGCTTAAACCTAGAAATTTTCTTAGAATTTTCTTAAGCTCTCGGTTTAGTCCTGGATTACTTTTAATGTATGTTTTGGGCCTCGTAGGTCCATGATAAGGACAATATGAATTTGTTTGATTGGTTTTAATTTGGAGTGAAATTTTATGACCCGTATTTTCCGGAGATGCCCTGTTTATGTACGGTAATGCCTCATACCTTGTCCCAGTTTCGGATACGGGTAAGGGGTGTTACATGTTTACTTAAGGATTATACACTGAGTTTCCGTAAACTCACCCTTCTGTTTATCTGCGCAGGTAATCCCCAATCTTAGGCGGATCAGTGCTATGAGGGACTCGGAGGTAGCCACACAACCGCACATGCTTTCATTTTTTCCTTTTTATTTACAAGTAATTTTATTTGGGAATTTTTTTCTGTAATCAGGCCTCTTTAAGTTTTAACTTTTAATTTGGGGATTTTATTTATTTTAATTTACATCTATTAGTAGTAGGACACGGGTTTTCAAAAAGATAAATGCTTTTCAAAACATCACGTTTACGCAACACATTTTAAAAGCTTCCGCAATAAACACCGTTTTAAAAAGTAATAACAATTTAATATGATTAACATTTTGCTAAACGACTAGAGTTTTAACAATGAACAAGACATCCTAAATCTTCGTTAAGAACACAAAGAGGCTTAATATAGATCGAGTTTTTCAACGAAATTATATTTTGCGAAAAACACTCTAATGTGACATCGCTAGATTTGGCCATAACGTCTAGGCCGGGTTTGGGGTGTTACATTTAGATCAAGAAAAACGAAGTCTGAAATTAGATCATGAAAAAGAAAAATAATGGATTGATAGCTCGATTCTCTTCGTATAAATTCGAGGTAAGTTCGTATTTTAATAAGCATTAATGTAATTGTGTTTTAAATGCTTTATAATTGTATTGTTGATGAATACGACCTTATGGAAATGTTCAACAAAGATTTGGCTACATGTGAAATCCCGGTTGAACCTTAGGAATAGATAGGATACAAATTACATGTCATTAAGGGTTATTATGTTTTGGGTGCTGGTCTGTATGTTCTACCGGTGGCTGAGTTTTCCGGCATGTGTTGCGGATTCTCGTCAGCTTGTGTGAGCAGCACTGTGTAGCTATGTCTTGACCGTCAGCTTGTGTGAGTAGACTCGGTGATAGCTCGAGATGAGCATTTGCATATGAGATATGAGATTGAGATGGTTTCAAACATGTATTGGGACTTAGGGTGCGAGATTTCCAGGTATTCGATGTTATTCGAAATGGTTTAATGGGTATGAAAGGGTAATAGATTGATACGTATTCGTACAAGTATGTATGTAAATCATATGAGCATTGAATTCATGAAATTTGTGAGTTTCATGATTAACTATGTGAATGAATATATGTTAGCCTTATGATTAAATTGAGTTGTAGCTTATTATGTTACTAAAATTGTGAATGAATAACAAGTTATACTTATTAGCCATACGAGCTTATTAAGCTTTATAGCTTCCTCTATTTACTTTTTCGTGTTTTATAGTGATTTCAAAGCTTGCTCGAATTGGGAGTTGTCAGAGATCTCATCACACTATCCAGTTGTTGTTTTGGTATTTTTGAACTTTGGATATTTAGGTTATATGGCATGTATAGGTATTATGGATAATATGGTTTATATGTGTTTGTGATGTGTATAGCCAATTGAATTGGCTTGTAATTGATATATGTAAAGGTTTTGTATTTAGCAATTTGATTTAGCTTATCTTGGTATACTTGGTGATGTATATATATGTGTAAATGACCTTTTGTTATGTGGTTTATAATTGCTATGTGGATGCTTGTTGTGAATTAGTATTTTGAGTACCAAGTGGTTGAATTTTAAGATATGGTATGCATGTGGTTTTAGGCAAAATAATGCATAGTTGAAAATGACCATTTAGGTGATTTTTAGATGTGAAATTCTTCGTATTGAAACTGATGATTCGAGTGGGTTGCCTGTTGTGATATTGATGATGTTAGCCAAGAAATGTGTGAGGAAAGATTGTGACGCTTACCTTGCTTATGTACTGGATACAAAAGTGTCTGAATCAAAGATTGAATTAGTGCCAGTGGTTAGTGAATATCCAGATGTGTTTCCAGAAGAGTTTTTTGAGTTGCCACTGATCAGAGAGATCGAGTTTGCTATTGAATTAGTACCGAGAACATCACCAATATCGATAGCTCCGTATAGAATGGCTCCTACAGAATTGCAAGAATTGAAAGCTCAGCTGCAAGAGTTAACAGATAGAGGTTTTGTACTACCTAGTTTTTCGCCCTGGGGTGCACTGGTTCTATTCATAAAGAAGAAAGATGGATCGATGAGATTGTGTATTGATTATCATCATCTTAACAAGGTTACAATTAAGAATAAGTATCCTTTGCCAAGAATTGATGATTTGTTTGATCAATTGAAAGGATCAACATTATTCTCAAAGATTGATTTGCGATCTGGCTATTATCAGTTGCGGGTCAAAGATTCAGATGTGCCAAAAACTGCGTTCAGAACCAGGTACGGGCATTATGAATTTCTTGTTATGCCATTTGGATCAACTAACGCTCTTACAATATTTATGGATTTGATGAATTAAATCTTTAGACTGTATTTGGACAAATTCGTAGTTGTATTCATTGATGACATTCTGATTTACTCTTGAGACGAATCTGAGCATGCCAAACATTTGAAGATTGTGTTACAAACATTGAGAGATAACCAACTATTTGCTAAATTCGGCAAATACGAGTTTTGGCTTCGGAAAGTTGGATTTTTGGGACATATTGTTTCAGCGAAAAGCATACGAGTTGATCTGAGTAAGATTTCAGCAGTTGTTGACTGGAAACCACCAAGAAACGTATTCGAGGTCAGAAGTTTTCTGGGATTAGCTAGCTACTATCAGCGTTTTGTAAAATGATTCTCAATGATTGCTATACCAATAACTCGATTGTTACAGAAAGATGTGAAGTTTGAGTGGTCTGAGAAATGCCAATACAATTTTGAATAGTTGAAAGCACTGTTAACTGAAGCACCAGTTTTAATTCAACTTGAGTCGGGTAAAGAGTTTGTGATTTTCAGTGATGCGTTATTAAATGGTTTGGGATGTGTTTTGATGTAAGAAGGCAAAGTGATAGCTTATGCTCCCAAACAGTTAAAATTGCATGAAAAGAATTATTTGACACACGACTTAGAGTTAGCCGCTATTGTTTTCGCATTGAAAATTTGGCGACATCATTTATTCGGTGAAAAGTGCCATATTTTTACCGACCACAAGAGCTTGAAGTATCTAATCTCTCAAAAAGATTTGAATTTGCGACAAAAAAGATGGCTAGAATTGTTGAAAGACTATGAGTTAGTAATTATTTGCTTTGCGGCGATGAACATACAGTTAACTTTGTCTAATGATGGTTTGATTTTAGCTAAGTTAAAAGTTAAACCGGTTTTTCCTCAGTAAATTTGTGAAGCTCTGAAATGTGACAATGAATTTCAAGCTAAAAGAATATAGTGCGAGGCAACTATTGATTCAGAGTATCAAATCAGATCCGATGATTGTTTACTATTCCGAGGTAAAATTTGTTTACCGAGAAATCCTGAGCTCAATCAAAAAATTCTACATGAAGCACACTGTGGTTACTTATCTGTTCATCTAGGGAGTTCTAAGATGTACAATGATTTGAAACAATTGTAATGGTGGTCGGGCATGAAACGAGACATTTCGAAATTTGTGTCGAGATGCTTGGTTTGTCAACAAGTCAAAGCCGAACATCAAGTGCCTTCGGAACTACTACAGCCAGTGATGATACTAGAGTGGAAATGGGATAGAGTTATTATGGATTTCGTATTGGGGTTACCCTTATCTCCAAAAAATAAAGATGTTATTTAGGTTGTTGTTGATCGTTTGACGAAATCTGAACATTTCATTCCAGTACATACAGATTTTTCACTCAATAAATTACCTAAATTGTACATTTCTGAGATTGTCAGATTGCACGGGGTACCAGTTTCTATTATTTCTTATAGAGATCCAATGTTTACGTAGCGATTTTGGAAGATATTGCAAGAAGCTTTGGAGACACAGTTGCATTTTAGTACTGCCTTTCATCTCAAACAGATGGTCAGTTCGAGAAAGTTATTCAGATTCTCGAAGATATGCTTCGTTGTTGTGTTTTAGAGTTTGAAGGCAATTGGAAAAATATTTATTGTTGGTTGAATTCGTCTATAACAATAGTTTTCAATTGAGTATAAAGATGGCACCATATGAAGCTTTTTATGGTCGTAAATGCTGAACTCCGTTGTATTGACCGAGCTTAGTGAGAAAAATATTCACGGGGTTGATTTGATCAGAGAGACCAAAGAGAAAGTGAAGTAATTCGCGACAGTTTGAAAGTAGCTTCAGATCAACATAAATCATATGCGAATTTGAAACGTAAAGACATTGAATTTTAAATCAACGACAGAGTGTTTTTGAAAGTATCACTGTGGAAAATGATTCTTCGATTTTGTCGTAAAGGAAAATTGAGTCCGCGATTTATCAAACTTTCCGAGATTATTGAGAATAGGGCCAGTAGCTTATTAACTAGCTTTACCGTCAGAATTAGAAAAGATCCATAATTTATTTCATGTATCTATGTTACGATGATACCGATCAGATCCATCGCACATCATTTCTCCGATAGAGATTGAAATTCAACCTGACATGTCATATAGCAAAGAATCGATTAGAATTTTGGCCTGAGAGATTAAAGAGTTAAGAAATAAGAGCATAACTTTAGTGAAGGTTATATGGAAATTTCACAGTGTTGAAGAGGCTACGTGGGAACCCGAGGAAGCTATGAGAAAACAGTACCCTAACCTATTTTCTGGTAAGATTTTCGGGGACTAAAATTCCTTATGGAGGAGAGTTGTAATAACCCATTTTTAGTCAAATCAGAACAGTGGTTTTGGGACCACAAATCCGAGGACAAAATAATTTTTTATTATTATTTCAGAGTCTACAACATGTTAATAGTGTTGTTTAAAAATTTCGTGAAGAAATTTTATCTTTTACATGCTTAATTTGATAAAAAGGACTAAATTGCGTAAAGCACAAAACTTGTGTTCTACTAGAAAATGGTGTTAAATGGCTATGAAATTTAATTATGAGTGGCCTTAATTGGTAATTAGACCATTAACATATTTAGTGGACAATTATGGACTTTGGTTATAAATTTATAAAGGCTAATAGTAAGGTTAATTTTGTAATTAATAAAATAAAACAAAATTAAAGTATGAAAAAGAAAGATATCATCTTTCTTTCTAATTCCTCTATTCGAAAATTAGAAACAAGGAAGCCATTAAAGACTTTCTAAGGTTCGACCAACACTCCATAGCGCATGTAAATGTATTTTGCTCAGTTTTTAGTGATTTCTATGTTTTTGGAGTCGTTATAGCTTAATCTAGCTAGCCAAGGGACTAGTTTGCAAAACTGTTAAAAGTTTAGGGTTAAACTATTAATGAATATGTATGTGCTTTGATGTTTGACGATAGAAAATGGATGGTTGTTGTTAGATAAACAACATTTGTTAAGTGATTTGGGTTGAAATTATCAATTACGGATTAAATTGAGAAATGTGAAAATTATGTGGTAAATGCACGAAATAATGAAAAATATGGATTGTTATGAGTATAGGTGAAAGTCGACTAGCATGGGTGTGGACTTAATTGCATGAATTTGCATTTTTATGAGCTAGGGACTAAATTGTAAAGAATTTAAAATTTAAGAGGCAAAAGTGTAATTTTGCTAAAAAATGGTTTTTGGATTTAATTAAATAGAATGCATTTTGAATGAGTTAAACTTGACTATATATAGATCAAGAAAAATAAAGTTCGGAATTAGATCGGGGGAAAAACTAAATAGTGGATTGATAGCTCGATTCTTTCCGTACAAATCCGAGGTAAGTTCGTATGTTAATAAGCATTAATGTAATTGTGTTTTAAATGCTCAATAAATGTATTATTGATGAATACGACCTTACGGAAATGTTCGATGAAGATTTGGCTACATGTGAAATCCCGGTTGAACCTTAGGAATAGATAGGATACAAATGACATGTCATTAGGGGTTATTGTATTTTGGGTGCTGGTCTGTACGTTTTATCGGTGGCTAAGTTTTTCGACATGTGTTGTGGATTCTCGTAAGCTTGTGTGAGCAGCACTATGTAGCTATGTCTTGATCGTCAGCTTGTGTCAGTAGACTCGGTGATAACTAGAGATGAGCATTTGCATATGAGATATGAGATTGAGATGGTTTCGACCATGTATTGGGACTCAGGGTGTGAGATTCTTGGGTATATGATGTTATTCCTAATGGTTCGACAGGAATATTGAGGATATGAAAGGGTAAGAGATTGATACGTATTCGTACAAGTATGTATGTAAATCATATGAGCATCGAATTCATGAAATTTGTGAGTTTCATGATTAACTATGTGAATAAATATATGTTAGCCTTCTGATTAAATTGAGTTGTAGCTTATTATATTTATATTACTAAAATTGTGAATGAATAATAAGTTATACTTATTAGCCATACGAGCTTACTAAGCTTTATAGCTTACTCTGTTTACTTTTTCATGTTTTATAGTGATTTCAAAACTTGCTCGAATTGGGAGTTGTCGGAGATCTCATCACACTATCCAGCTATTGTTTTGGTACTTTTGAACTTTGGATATTTAGGCTATATAACATGTATAGGTATTGTGGATAATATGGTCTATATGTGTTTGTGATGTGTACAGCCAACTGAATTGGCTTGTAATTGATATATGTAAAGGTTATGTGTTTAACCATGTGATTTGGCTTATTTTGGTATACTTAGTGATGTATATATATATGTGCAAATGGCCTTTTGTTATGTGGGTTATAATTTCTATGTGGATGCTTATTGTGAATTAGTATTTTGAGTACCAAGTTGTTGAATTTTAAGACATGGTATGCATGTAGTTTTAGGCAAAATAATGCATAGTTGAAAATGACCATTTAGGTGATTTTTAGATGTAAAATTGGAATGAAAGTGAATGGTTAATTGTGATACTTATGAGCATTATAGTTGTTAGTATTGGAATGGCATGATTTAGGCTTGGTTGATATTGGTTTGAATGCCTATTGATGATATGTTATATGTTATTTGGTATGTGTAGGTGAATGTAAATTTGGGTGAGAAAGATGGCTTGGAAAATAACCTATTTTTGTCCACACGGGCAGAGACACGAGCGTGTGTCTCAGCCGTGTGTGACACACAGATAGGTGACACGGCCGTGTGTCCCCTAGTACTTAATTAGAAACCAAGTCAGTAGCTCCACATGGCCCAGCACACGGGCGTGTGACTTGGCCGTGTGGCATAAGTTAGTATACCCTCCATTTTTCACACGACCTAGCACACAGCCTGGCACACGGGCATATGAGGCCATTTCGAAGGGTACACGGGCTAGTCACATGGGCGTGTGGTTAGCCGTGTGACCCAAGTCAGGGAGTTACACAGGGTCAGACACTGTCTGAAACACGACCATGTGATCCAATTTCAAATGTCCACACGGCCTATGACACGAGGGTGTCTCTGGTCGTGTGATACACACGGTCGGGCCACACTGGCGTGTGTCCCTCATGGTTCCAATCTTTATACCTATTTTGATGTAGATTGGGTAAGAGATCACATTGATAGGGTGTCTACCACTAGCTATTTACTTTATTTTGGTATTAATCATATGATTTGGATCTCTACGAAAGAATCAACAGTGGCTCAACCAAAAATTGAAGTGAAATATCGTGCTATTGATATGAGCACGGGAAATTTAACAGATGCTTTAGAAGTGCCCATGGGGCCAATTACAAGATCAAGGGCTAAGAGGCTTAGAGAGGCTATTAGTGGTTTGATAAAAGAAATTTGGGCCAAGTGTGAATATTCTGTCTCACAATTGGGTCGAATATTGAACTAAATCCTTGCAACATGTTGATTGTTGCCCCATGAACTTTTGGGCCATGGAATAATTGTTCAGTCTTTCATATTGTTTTTTATTTTATTTTTAGTTTTCGTTTTATTTAATTACAACTTTTTTTGTGTGTGTTATCTTTTAAATAAATAGAGTTTTGGTGATTTCTATTTATGGCTTTACAGGTACAAATGGTTACAATGAATGAGTCTTTACGCAACAAGCATGGATGGATGGTTTCAAGTATGGAGCATGGATAGTTTCATTACATAGAGACATTTTTCACATTCAAATACATGATCATGGATGGCTTCAATGCATAAAGATGTTTATCTCATCTACATACATTGCTTGGACGATTCCAAATGCATGAAGACATTTTTCCTCAATCAAATACATCAACATGGATGATTTCAACGAAATAAGACATTTTCTCATCCAAATACAGTTGCATGGTTGCTACAAAGCTTTGACGATTTACTTATTCAAATTGGACATTTTTCATACATTCAATTGCATGTTTTATGATCATTTGAGTCATCTTTTTTATCCTTACACACCTATAATAGGCATTACTTGTAAGCTTGAAAAAAAGAATTTATATACAAATTGTGAGTTTATTCTCTTTTGTCTCTTTGAGAGTTTGTTCTAAACTTATCAAGATTTCAATATTGTGGCACTCATCCTTATTCTGATCTTATCACTCCCCTTTCCCATCCCTGTCTATGAGTGTGATGATCATTATACTATTGGTTCCTATCTCTTTATAGATCGTGGGTCACAGCCATCTTCTTTCAACTTCCATTTCTATTCAAACTTTGTAGAAAATGGGTCACGTTCTTCCATAACATTGATTCTTTTCTGGGTTTGTTTCGAGTTGAAGTTTTATCATTTCATTCATTATCTTGTTTAACTTATTTTTACTTTTTTATTTTGTTTTCAAGTTACCTATTAGAATAATCGAATAACAAATCATACTTGTGATCGTCAAACGATTACGAGCACGCATCAACTATTGCAGGTGTTGTAGTCAAGACTTTGTGGGTTATGAATCTTTTCAAAGACTTGCAAATTTCTCTTGGTTAACCTCTCAAAATTTTCTTAAATAATCTTGGTGCTACTTTTTGGTGCCATTATCCATTTCTCTACATCAAGATGAAGTATTTGGAAGGTGATTTTTATTTTTATCATAATCATATTAAGCATTAGAATCTTGAAGTTGTCCATATTCTAGTTGCAAATCAGCTTGACGATGCTCTTACCAAAGCCCGTCTGCAAAAGACATTTCATTATTTTATTCCCTAGTTAGGTGTTGTTGCTCACCCTCTATCTTGAGGAGGCGTACTGAAGATATACAAAAGACCAAGTCTTTAGTTTGTTCAAAACTTTAAATTACCTTTATCCTTTAGTTTATATTTATTTTATCCTTGTATTTAAATTTTGATTTTTTTGTTACTTATAATTCTTTTATCTTATGATTATCTTTGTTATTTATTTTCACATCGCGTATAAATAGGTGACTCAATGCATTAATGAAATCAATTAGTTTTTACCTTTTAAAGCCTATATACTCCTAACAATATTGGTTTTTGAATAGTCAAAAAGGCATGTGTCAGATTTAACTATTGCTTTTTGCTTTTAGCAGTCACTCTTTCCCTCTTTTTCTCTATTCTTTGTCGAGTAATTAAATTCAATGCTTTCTTAATTGGAAATGGAATGAACCCAAAATTGATCTCTAATTGAATCACCCAATTTATAGGAAAAATGTTTTAGTTAGTGCCTAGTAGAAATCAAGTACCTTTATACTTGGTTGATGGATGCACTCCCGACCCCAATAGATGCAGGGGCTACCATTGATGCCGTTAAACATGCCAAATCCAATCCAAAACCCTAAAAGTTTTAGTTAGGGGTCCATAATAATGATTTTTCCAATAGTGCAACAAGTAACAATTCTAATAGCCAATGTTGTTTGAATCAAACTAGACTGGTTGGTCACATCGGGAATTGGTCGGGATACTGGTCCAGAGGAGGCTTTGAAATGGTTGACTCGAGAACCAGTCGAACCGGTTCGACCACTGTCTGGATTAAAAGACATTGTCAATAGATTTTATGAAGAACTAGATCATCCTCTTGCTATGCTTCGAGTAATTAGAGCATGTTTTGAACATGATATTTATATTAATATATAGATACTTTATGAAAAATATATAGTGTGTAATGATTTGAACCTCAAATAAATAAACTTAGAATTAAGATTGAATAACAAAAATACAAACTATGAAATAAACTAACATTTGATACAAAAATAATATGAAAAATAAATAAAATATTAAATGAAAAAAGTTACACGAACATGCCATAAATACACAAATATATCAAAATCTAAATAGAATTAATTTTTCATTAACACATAAAATTTAAATCAGTTCATAATAATTTATACACATAAAAAATGTAACACCCTTTACCCGGTCTAGTCGTCGAACTTGAGTAATAGGATGCTACAACAATTACATGCAATTTATTAATAAAAAATCTCAACCAAATATCATTTCATCATATATGAACAAGTATAACATGTAATTCAATCAATTTTGGGTTTATATCAAGCATTACGAAAGCTTAAAATCAACTCGATATCAAACAAGGATCAATTTGAAATAAAAATGAAAATTTAGGAAAAAATTGCAAACAGGGGTCACACGGTCATGTCCCCTGACCGTGTGAAAGGCTAAGGCCATGTGGAATGGGACACACGACCGTGTAGGCAAGCCGTGTAACAGTCTGATGTCATGTAGGCTGGAGTCACATGGTCGTGCAAACAAATCGTGTGACTCACTGTTGTCGTGTAGGTCAAAAGTGTAAATATTCAAAAATATGTCACACGGCCATGTCGTTGGGCCGTGTAACAAACTGTGGCTGTGTGCACCAAAAATCACCCAAAACCTATAGACCACATAATCGTGCCATATGCCTATGTATGGCACACAGTCGTGTGCCAAGTCGTGTCTCAAGTCGTGTATGCCTGGAAATTCTTTTCAATGCAAGCTTTTTAACCCTAATTCACTTATACCACAAGCAACCAAATATATCATATCTCAATCAATTCCAAAAGCATGAAAATCATGCCAAAACATCACTTACAACAACCATCCTAAGTGCCTAACAAATATGTCACACTTGTCACCTCAATTAATAATCCAAAATCAACTAAAACATCATTCCAATATGCCTTCAATAGCACCTCATACTATTAACTAAACATGCATCAATTTAGCCATTCAAGCAACATAAAATTTAACCTCTTAAACACGCATCAATATTACCAAATTACTTCCATCAACCTAGGCATACCAATCACCTTTCCATACCTATCTCATAGCACATTACCAAATCAACTTGTAAGCATAACCATCAAACCATTCAACAAAATGACATTGCCAACATATATACATATAAACCTATACATAATTCTTAAAAGGGCCAACATAAATCAACATGAATATTACATAACCATACAACACCTCAAGTACATGACATGACCAGAATAAAACCATCACCAACACTTGAGTCTAGGATTGCCGCTGGATGCTGAGTCAACGATCGAATCAAAAAGTACCTAATTTGCGCACGGAAAACAAAATCATATGCTGAGTATAACTCAGTGCCATTTCTATAATCCGAACATTAAAACATAACGTAATAAATTTAAAATGACCAAGATAGAATTAAATGATATTATACAATTAATATGTCATTTGTACCAATTCATACATTCATTGATTAAATCTAATGCATTTTACTAATGTTAAAACATGGGAAATCTACTTCACATCTTTTTTGATATTTCAATTCATATGATGGTACATTCCACCTAAATTTTCAAACCCATAATTTCAATGAACCTTTCTATCAATGTTCTAATTCATTTCACCATTAAATATTCCATTACACATTTCATTTCCATTTCATATCCAGTTGCCATTTCAATAGCAACAATTACATCTTATATAGTTTATTTCCAATCATATGGATTTTGAGGACGTATTCAATATCATCATTTCAATCACGAACATTGTATTTTTATCTTTTAACTCTCTCTTAATACAACTCGGACTCGGACAGATACACGGATCCAACCAACACACCAGTTTAATACCCAGTGCCTCACCGAAGAAATTTGAAACAAATAGTTGCACCCAACGCTATCAATAAGTTTGAAACTCAGTGTCTTGTCGGTTTAACCAAAGAAAGTTGTCACCTAATGCCTCATCGACTCGTAGTCGAAGTAACCCTGAACTCTTCCTAACTGTATTCGACTCTATCTAAACAATTAATAGGGTATTCATTACTCAATTTATTATCAATCAACATCTCATTTCACATATATATATATATATATATATTCATAATTAAATCATTCATCCACACTCATGACAATATCAATCATCTTTATATGCATTCAATTACACATTCATATAAAATATACATTTTTCATATAATTTTAGTTTAGTCCTCCCTAACCTTATTCAATCCAAATCAGTCCCAAAACAACTCATCATATCAAAATGCCTCACCTTAAGTTCTTACCATGCAACAACAGTTCAATATGCAACAATTTATAAGAAGTTCAAATTATAGAAACACAAACAGTAAACGCCGAGCTATTCGTCAACGACTTTGCCTTTTCCTTTCTTTTTCAAAGAATTTGGGTCGACGTTAGCAAATTGAAGCTTGAACTTGGAACCCTAAAGCCGATTGTCTTCTTCCCTTGTTTCTTTGCTTCAAAATTTTAGAATGAAAAGAGAAATATGTTTTCTCTTTCATTCCACCAAGATAACATCCATTTCTTTTATTATTTCTTTTACATTTTCATTTTATAATTTTATTTATTAATGCTTTATAATCTAATTTCTTTATACACTAAGCAACTGTCCACCATCCATTAAGCAATGGTTTAATTGCCTCTTAAGTCCTTTAGCTAAGTTCTACATAATAATTCACTAATAATTAAATTTTTGACACTTTTACAATTTAATCTTTACACCTTAATTAAGCATTATTTCGAAAAAATTACTCGACCAATATTCAATTTAGTTCTAATATAACTCTGTAAATATTTAATAAAAGTATTTACAGTTTCAATTTACGTAATAAGGGTTCCAAAACTACACTTTTCAACAACATTAACTTTTGAGTCATTACAAAAATATAATGTAAATACAATACAAACATATTTTGTCCTTAAATTAAATCACTAGGATAAATTATACAAAATATAAAATGAAGTAAGACAAAATTTAAACATGACAATAAAGAACAAATTAATCTTTAAATTGAATCATTATGATAAACTACATTAAATATGATAAACACAAGAATAACTTGAAAACGACACACATACACAAACATGTTAAAACATACATGATATATAAAATATAAATTCATCATACTTTAAATACAAAAAAAACACACCAACATCTGTAAAAAATAATATGAGCACACAAATGTGAAGAAATCAATATAAATAAATTATAGCATAATAACTTATTTGATATTCCAATTTTATAAAAAAAATTATTTTAGCTATTTATTTAATTTTTTGTCTCTTTTAATTATTAAATTTGTGTTTTTTGTCAAGTTACCTTAAAATAAATAGAAAAATTAACTTTTTTTTTAACTTTGGTGATGTAGCATACATGTGGATTGTCACATGGATGATACATCAGCATTTAATTAATTCTTTAAATTTGAAAATTCAAAAAAATATAACAAATATTTTTTAAAATAAAAATCATTAAAATTACTAAAAAATATATAAAAATTCTATTTTTTCATATTTTACAAATTTAAAAAAGTACAAACATTTACTTTTTCTATCTATTTTGAAGTAATTTGACAAAAATGCAAGTTGAAAAATTAAAAAAGACATAGAAAGTTAAAATAACTTCTTTTGTAAAGTTGTTGGAAAAAATCATTATGCCATATATTATTAAAATGTAAATCTTAAATAACTTTAAAATATATTAAAATTTAAAAAATAAGACATTAAATATTTCACTTTCGTCCTAAAAATGATGGCTCTTTAAATGTATAATTTTACCTTACCAAAATTATCCTCTTGAAATCATTAAACAATTTGGTGATTTGGCTAAAAATTAGCCATGGTGAATTTTCAATTAAGCCATCGCATGCGTTGGGATAGTGCTGCTGGGAAGGGCATAATGCTTGTCTGCTGGGAATCGGTGGTTTACAATGTTTAGATGTGCTCAGAGTATTGGGTTTAGGCTAGTAGCTCAAACTGTTTTAGCCCAAAGCTCTTACTCTTGGGTTGGCCCATCCTCATGAATCAAAGTATTTGATTTAGAATTTCCAAAATCCAGTGAAGCATATCGGCAACCAGTATCCTTTCCGCTTGGTTTTGGGCGATTAGCGTCAGCGTAGTGTAAGAATGGAGTCAGGGGCGAAGGAGGAAGAGAAGGTGATGGGATACAACAGCAGAAACGGGAAGAAAGCGGCGTTACATTCAACATTGACCGCACTCCTTGACGATCCAATTCTCGCCGATGTCCCTAAGAAACCCAGTTTGTCCGATGTCGATACCCTAATCAACCTTGAATTGGGGAGTGCCATGTGTATCTCTATCCTCAAATTAGATGGAACCTCCTTCGGTACACTTCAAATGCTCTCTCTCTCTCTCTCTCTCTCTCTCTCTCTCTCTCTCTGTGTCTCTCGCAGCCAGGCAGGCCTTTAGCCAGATATAATTTGTGTTTGAAATTAAAGTGGGAACTTATTTGGATTGGTTTTCCTTGGAATTTGAAGATGTTGCGGTGATGAATTCAGCCACGGTGAAAGACTTGAAGCTCGCTATCAAAAAGAAAGTGATCGAGTTAGAGCAATCCAAGATGGGTCATCGACACATTTCATGGTTTATCATCTTGTTTATGCTTTTAAACCACCCTCACATTAATCGGTGGCATTTTGATGTATTAGAGAGAAAAAAATAACTTCAGAGTAATTACGTTTAATATAAAGTTCTGTTTTTGAAGGTTAATTTTTTTTTTTTTTTTTGTGTGTGTGGTTATAGGAGGCACGTTTGGGCTAATTTCTGCCTAGCACACCACAATGAGAAGCTCCTTGATGATGGCGCTGCACTTCAGGATTTTGGTGTTTGAAATAATTCTCAGGTTTTGTATTTGGTCCCTTCACATTTTTTGGAAATGGTTTTTTTTTTTTTTTTAATGAACATTCTTTGCTCGTTTCCTGTTTATGATCTCACCCTGGAGCCTTAACATCCATTGACCTTGCAAATATCAACTTAAACAGGATTCATATGCTAATGAATTATGGGAATCCATCATCCTGAGTAGGTTTTTATAAATAACATTGAGAGGAATCTTAACTTAAAATTGATCTCGAAATTTGGCTCTCATTTACAATTACTGGGGCTATAATGTCTAGCAGCAAGCGGCATGTAAAATTATGAACATGAAGAATTTCTCCTAGGATGTTATGATGTGTATTGCAAGTACATTTTTTACCCTATGTTTAGGGGTGAGTGTTCGATCGAGTCGAGTTGAATCGAGTCAAAAATTTTCGAGTTAGTCGAGTTGACAAATCTTATTTTAGCAACCGAACTCAATTTGAATTTTTTTCGAATCGAATCGAATCGAGTCAAAAAATTTCGAGTCAAATCGAGTCGAGTTAACGAATCCTATTATTTATACTTAATGTTATGTTTAGATGGACCGATTATTTAACTAGTAGATGAAGTACAAGATTATTTAACTACATGAATAATATAATGATTTACTCTTTTAACTTAATGAGTAAACATTTATCAAAACGATGTAGTTTTACCTTTTAACTTAATTATTTTGAATTTTAACTTTTAATAAAGTAAACATTTATCAAAACTACGTAGTTTTGTCTTTTCTTATTCGGATTTTCGGATAATTCGAGTTGTGTAATTCATATTCGAGTTAAACCGAAAAACTTAATTTTTTATTCGAGTTGATCCAAATAACTTGATTAACTTAAATAACTCCAACTATTTAATTCAAAATTTAAATTTTTTATCGAGTTTTTCGAATCGAATCGGATTTTGCTCACCCCTATCTATGTTGTCTCAAAAGGTTCCGGGAGACATTCTAAGAGGAGAAAACACCACTTCTTCCATGACCTGAACAAGCAATCATGAAGCAATCATGATGACATTCAATCACTTGGGCATCCCTGTTTTCTGATCCAACTCATTCCACAAATTCACAATGTTCCATAGCAGAGTAAATGTGGTACAAGTACATTAGTTTCTAGTTGACATTTTAAATAAATTTTAAAGCTCTTCTAATACTAAATTATTAGTAAAATTAGCTTTATCATATCTCGGATTCTCAAAACCAAATACATTAATCATGTCATCATCTCCAAAAGTAAACAACAAAGGCAATAACAAGAAGGAATTACAGCAAATCCCTCATAGAGTTCAACAATAAGAGTAGCATGTAGGAAAAGGCGAGCAAACAGAGCAAGACTGTATCAACTGCTGTGCTTCTGCATATCAACTACCTTTTTCCAGGAATCACGGCTGGAAATCTCAGCCCACCACCTCTCTACATTTTTCTTGGAAGTGAAGAGCTCACCCCTATCAGTAGCATTCACCAAATAATGTGTGTTAGGCAAGTGGGAAAGATCTGCCAATGAAAACTCATCCCCGGCCAAGAACTGACTTTCTCCTAGCCTTTTCTCGTACACCTCCAGCACTTTAGCCAGCTTATCGTGGTTTTGGTTGATCAAGGATTGGTCTTGCTTAATCTTCATTCGGGGTGCAAATGCAAGTTGGAATACCAGAACTGAGCTTGGGGGGTTAAAGCTCTGCCCTTCTGCCTCCAACCATTGATCTATTGAAGCTTTCGCCAACGGGTTGCTCCCACACAATCCCTTGTTCCCCTTCTCTGCATACTTTTCACATACATACCTACAAATCGCCCGTGACTCTACAAAATTCAATTTCCCAAATCAAAATCTTAGCCACAATACTCAAACAAAAAGTACCAACCACAAAATGCAAGTTTGGGAATGATTGATTACCAAACAGGGAGGTGCTTTCGTCTTGAAATGCCGGTACTTGACCAAAGGGCTGTCGAAGCCAAGAATTAAAATAGTTTAGTTCAATTTCAGGAAGCATATAATTCATTCATGTATGTATGTACCTGGATCTTGAGGAAATCAGGACTTTTGTGCTCTCCCTTGGACATGTTAACGGGAATAAGCTGGAATTGAACATCTTTCTCAATGAGACAAGCCAAGACCCTAGACACAGCAGTAGACAATGGGGGGCCATGCACTTTCACCGGAGTTGCCATTTGGAAGTGCCGTCTACTTTGTCCTGCGTTAACACTCTCCACCCATATAAAAGGAACTTGCACCTAATCCACTACCCACTTTATCCTTTGCTTAACGAGTGGAGTTAAGTGGGTCCACCTAGGACATAATCTCATAAAGATTGTGTTTTGTATCTACAGTAATATAGGCTCCACTGGGCTAAGTTTGGGTCTTGAAAATACTTCAAGACATGGACTACAAAGAGAAATATTGGCTGCTACTCTGGAAACCCTTTGCTCTGTGATTTTTGTTTTCTTTCTTCTTTTTTTATTTATTATGCTTTTGGTTCTATTGCTTTATCAAAAATACCCGCAGGCTTATGTCGGTTTAAATCTTACAACTATCATTTGATAAGTGTTTGCATGCATCTTCTCATAGACAGTTACCATAGATGCTCACAACGGTACATTATAACTAACTAGGTTATGATGTTGGTAAAAAAATAATTTATGTAAAAGTAAAAATAAGCAAAGTTTTAGTTGAAAAGATAAAAATACGCATTAAAGCCGCTGATCCACTACATATATTATGTTGCTCCACTTCTACCTATTATTATTACAGCGTACAATGGCATTGGTACCTTTGTCTTTAAACGTTAGGAAGCTAAATCTAATGAGAAGAAGTTTACCTTGTGTATCTCGGATGTTGCTTGTAAATGATAGTTACATTATCAAATGCAATAATATATAGCAAGCCCCCAAACATATACATTTGATGGAAAATTTGATTCAGCTCCTCCAAGTAATGTCTCTCGTTTTCATTCAAAGGCTGACAAAATGCTGTTGAATTTCCACCATGCTGGAGGGTTTTGTAAGAACGGTAGTAGCTGTATCTCCATGAACGAACTTATAGCTACTGCCGTTCTTACACCCTTCAGCAAAGTACAAATAAGGCTTCAGGTCTTCACCCCGAGAAAATCTGCCGATGGAACCCACTGCGGCGGCCAAGTCGTTTGGGTTTTGCTGTAGGTGTGGGGTTGGGATGAAAGGGTGTTTAAAACGGGAGGAAGAGCCATTGCAATTGAATGGCTAGCAGGCGTGTTAACTGAAAATGGAAAAACAAATCAAAAGGAACCTTAACTGAAAAAGGAAAACAAATCAAATGGAGAAATGAGATACAGACGCTGGAAGTGGAATAAGAGTTGTTGGCAATCAACGTCTATCTTTTTAATACTCTCATTTGACCCCTCAACTTTCATCTCATGTACAATGCGGTACCTATAAGCCCAATTTGATACCTGTACTATTCTGCTGTGTATGAATGTACCCAAAGGCTATCACATTGTTTAATTTACAAATTGCATTCACAACAATGAATGAAATATGTCTTGGTTTTGAATTTTGAATATATTTTTTACATGCTAATTAAATTTGATAAATTTCTTTTTATTTCTATTTTTAAGAAATAAACAAAACTTCAAAAAAAAAACTTTAAACAAAAAACTAAAACTTATCTATTGAAAATTAAACGGTAAAAATTATATTCAAAATTTAAAACCTATCATATAATGACACGTGTAAATTAAATAATGTTGAAGCTTTGGTTACATCAATATATGGCAGAATAGAACATTCGACATTTTCTTTATACATGTATTATATCAGAAGAAAATTTAGGGGCAAACTATTATATTAACCTAAATACAAACTTTTAATCTCCTGTTCGCTTGAAATTAGAAATAATCCTAATATTAGCCCAATTTTGAAGCTTAATATAACAAAAATTCATCTAAAATAATTTAATAATCAATTTCAAATGTGCCCTTAATTGAATGTAAAAAAATCAATTAATCTCTTGAATTATCAAGTTTTGTGTAAGCCCTTTGTAATAGGCCCATTTTGCTCGGGCTCATAAATTATCTAAATAGTATAAATAAAAAATCAATAAATAAAGTCCAAATTTATAACAGTACAGTAAGTCCATCAATTACAAAACCCAAATAAATACAAAGCCCGATTGGCCTAATTTTTTTTCTTACAAACCCAAAAACAAAGGTCCCAAAACAATGGCCCAAATACAAAAAAAATAATAACTCAAATCTAAAATGAACCATTGGCCCAATAGCCTAAATCGAAATTGATCCAAAAGGCCTAATGACTAAATTTCTTTCAGAAACCCTAAGGGTTTCTGAAGCTCTCTCGCGCCACAGCAATGGCCCCTAGTCTCCAATAGCTCGATTTCAAGGTAGGCTCACAGGGCCCAAACAGGGTGAAGCTTCTGGAAACCTTTGCGTTGCTGCCCAAGAACGATTTCTCGACGCACATCTGTCTAACTGTACCTACAACAAACTAACAAGCCACAGCAAATACAGAGCAACAAATACAGCAGAGAAATAACGGAAAGAAGAAAAATAGTTTTTTTAATTTTAATTTTATTTTATTCAGCTATATAAAGCCATACAATATGGTTGTATTTTTTTTACAAAGGCATACGCACACATAGTAATCAAAAAACAGAAACAGAAATCATAAAGGTGATTTACGTTTCATATTCTATTTTTTTTATTTTGCTTTTAAGACATATTTCATGGATGAATAAATAAGGAGGAGGAAGAGTCCAAAGGAACCTACCTGCGGTTTTGACCGTCGTAGGCCCTTTCTCCAGCGTGGATATCGGACCAAGGGAGGGGAAGGTATACTCCTCTGGTTTTCGTGTGACTCGAGCCATGAGTCACGGAGGAGGTAGAGGCGCATTAGGTGCCGGTGAAGCCCACAAGCCGACCAAGGGGTAGAGGTTAAGAGAGTTTGAAAAAGGTTTTAAGGCTTTTTGAGAAAATAATCTACTAAATGAATTTTTAGGGCAAATTTTAGTTTATATATACGTTTAAAATAGCGTCGTTTCATGGCACAATCCGATGACTCGACCCAGGCACAGCCAGGATTGCGTGTTTTGGTCTTTGAGGGGATATTTGCGAGATTAGTCCCCCATTTCACGTTGTTATTTGATTGAGCCCTATTTCTATTTCTTTGTATTTTCTTATTGCTCCCTGGAATTTGCACGCCATTTCAACTTAGTCCGCGCCTAAACGCTACATTTTGGGATTTGGGACATTTGCCTTTTTTAATCCTAGTTCGTTTGTGCGCATTTTATTTTGGTCATTGACTCTGTTTTAATAAGTTGATTTGTTTATAAATTATCCTCTTGATTTTGGCTTTATTTCAATTGAGTTTGTTTTATTTTAGTTTATGTAATTCTTTTATTCTTTTTAATTTATTTATTACTCATTTTTAAAAAAAATTATTTTAACATATTATTTTGAACTATTTCATTGATTTTTACATTAGTTTGGTTCGTTATTTTTATACTTTCATTTGTATATATTTTAATTGCTTTATCATATATTTTATTTATTTTAAAATTCTCTTTATATTTCTTTGTTTTAAAGATTTATATGATGTTTATTTTTTTAAATACTCTTATACATTATCATTTTTATATATATTATTTATATTAAACTATTATTTACTTATGTATATTATTTATTTAGATATATATATTGTTTTGTATATTACTACTTTAATTCTTTGCTTGCATAATGCTTATTTTAAAAATTAATTTATATATTATTATTTTACATATGATTTCTTGTTATTCTTATTTTTATGATTTATTTCAATTTTTTATATGTAATAATTACTTTAAAATTTTTATACATATAATTTATCTTTAAATGTTTTTTTTATATTGTCAATTTCAAATTCCTTTTCTCCTACATTTTTCAACATTATTCATATTCGTTTGAAAACTTGATATATTTTTTTATATTATTTGCTTTATGTTTAGGTCATTTTTCATTAATCTTAAATTATAAATGTTGGTATTTAAATAGAGCATGTTGTGAGATTATTGACATTGGGTGTATTTTGATTTATAGATTTGTATCTTTATTATTATTGCCATTTGTATATATTATTTCATCCATGTATATTGTCCATGTTTGTAATTTTGCTTTTAATTTCCGGATATTGCGTTGTAATTGAGATTTTCAACTTATTTGTCCAAAATTGGTCGTGTAACACCCCTCGTCCGTATCCAACGCCGAAACAGGGTTTGAGGTGCTATCGAACTTAAACTCAACCAATCATAAGAAATCGGGCCCTAAAATTTCGATCAATGTTAAAACTTTTCACTTCATATTCAATATGTCCCTTAATAGGGCTTACGGAGCCCAAAACATACATTCAAGGTGGTTCGGGACCAAACCGATGGCTCAGAAAAACTCGAAGAATTTCATACTTTAAGGCTCCACACGCCCATCTGGGTATAGGGCACACGCCCGTGTGCTAGGGACACGCCTGTGTCCCGTACCCGTATGGCCAATTTAATTCTATAATTTTTTTCATAAAATAGGTACAGACTTTACATGGCTTGGACACACGCCCGTGTCCTTTCACACAGCGACGACATGCCCGTGTGCAAAAACCTGGGTATTTTGTTTCTGACGTCAGCATCACACGACCATGGTACACGCCCGTATACTAGGCCGTGCCCTTCCTCACGGCTTAGACACATGGCCGTGTCTCATTACCGACTTACTCATTACCGACTTAGTTCAAAGGTAAGCATAAACTTGACTTACTCATTACCGACTACTCAAGTCACATTTCTAATTTAAGCTCATTACTCATGCATACCAACTAGGTACCTGTACCACTCACAACATTATTATACTTTCCTTATTAAATCACTTTTATAATCTTTAAATTTGAACCTTTTAGAATACTATCGGATATTCTATAAGCCTTAAACATGGGATAAATTGCCGATGCCATGTCCCAGACATGGTCTTACACTGGCTATCATCATCGAGGCCGAAGCCATGTCCCAGACATGGTCTTATACTAGCTCTCATATATATGTGCTGATGCATGTCCCAGACATGTCTTACACTAGCACAACTCTTAGCTAATGCATGTCCCAGACATGTCTTACACTGGCTATCATCATCGAGGCCGATGCATGTCCCAGACATGTCTTACACTAGCACTCGTCTCAATGTCGATGCCATGTCCTAGACATGGTCTTAAATTGGTTCTCATTATGTGGTCGATGTATGTCCCAGGCATGTCTTACACTGGCACACAAATAACCCGAATGTCATGGCTTGAATATCCGATTTGTTTCTTAGGGTTCCAACGGGATCTTTCTATTATCTCAATCATTAATATGTATTCTCAGTTCAAAATCTAGCAATTCATACTATATCAAATCAATAACAATTTGAATGCATGCATTAACAATGTAGTTGTATTACTTACATACAACTTACCTCGGTTTACAAAATGTACTCGACTAGTCAGTTTAGTCGACTTGCTTGGCTTTCCCCCGGTCTAGGTTTGGATTTGGAAAAAATTGATCTATAATAACAAAATACAATCATTTAATCACTAATTATAATTAGGAATTCATAAATTCACTTCTTTGGTAAAATGACCATTTTGCCCCTAGACCTTGACAAAATGACCATTTTGTCCCTATACTCGAAATTCAATTTTTATTGAATTTCTTCGTATCTTAGGACTAGCTGACCCCTTTTTACTCTTATAGCATCACCAAAATCCCACTATTTCACACACTTATCACCTATTTTTCAACTTATGCAAAATAGTCCCTTTAGGTGTTTTCATGCTAACACCCTTCACAAAAGTTGTTTAGAACTCTTCTAAGACTCATATTCTTCCATAAAATTTTAGAAAATGACATGAACATTCACATGGTGAAACCCTAGACTCATCTCCATTTTGCAAGGTAGTCTTCTCATTAAAAAGCCTATGCTTCAAGGAGTCCAAAAATGTAAAAATTAATAAGAGAAACTTTCAAAATTACTTACTTGAGAGGCTTTATGTTGCTGAAATTTTTGAAGCTTTAAAAACCCTATTCTTTGCTGAAAATTTTGGTGGAGGAAAAAGATGGAAATGGATGATATCATCCTTCTTTCATCTATTTCTATTTTAGTCAAAATAAGTCACCTAACCCACCAAATTCTAAAATTTGTCTCCTCTTGACCCTATGGCTGGCTATGCTCTTATAAAAGGGTCTAATTACCCTTTTAAAGCCCTCAATTTTAGTTCTCTAGCTATTTAACACATTTGGGTACTAAAATGCAACTTTTGCCTTTTATGCGATTTAGTCCTTTTTCGCAATCGGGCTCACAAACATTAAAATTAACTCCCTAAATTTTTCATGCACTAATATAATCATACTATAACCTCATAATAATAAAAATAATTTTCCCAACTTTAAATTTGTGGTCCCGAGACCACTGTTCTGACTAGGCCCTAATTTGGGCTGTTACAGGTCATTTTTTTACTTCAAACAAACCAAATAAATATATTTTAATTCGGTTTTTATAATAGCTCTTGTTTGAAATTTTTTCAAAACAATGCAATATTATGTGTTTGGAAATTCGAGGAAACGTGTCCTAACGTGCTGGGTTTCTATTTTTCGTTTGACCAAATAGCCAAATATCCTTTTAAAATTTTAATGCATGGGTTTTAGAAATTATGAGATGATCTTGGTTTCGAGAGTTTAAAATATTGTATCCTAACATATTGGATGTAATATTTTATTCCTTCAGAACAAGAGAATCTTAAATTTCAACTCAAGTTATTCAAATATATTTAAAATGAATTGTATTTCAAAATCTTTTCAAATTTTCGACATTAGGACATTAATTAATCAATTAGGTACCAATTTTGGGCGTTACAAGGGTGCTAACCCCTTCCTCGTACGTAACTGACTCTCGAACCTATTTTCTTGAATTTCGTAGGCCAAAATCAATATTTTAATAAAATAAATTTTTTTATAGGTGATCCGACCACACCTAAATAAAAGGATTGGTGGCGACTCCATATTTCTTTTTAAAGTCGATCCCCGTTTTTCAAAAAAAAATGGTTTCGACACCCTTAATGGTGGTTACTTCACCATGTGGCAAGTCAAGAATGTGCCACATGGCAAAATATATATATCCTCTTTAAATTTCTTAAAAATCATAAAAATTATAGAAAATTGTAGAAAATATAAAAATAAATATTAATAGAAAATTATAAAAACTATATGATTACGAAAAATATAGCATATTATAAAATTATAAGAAAAACTATTAAACACATTAAAACTAAAAATATTATAAAAATATAAAAGAAACGATAAACATATGAAAAAAATTAATAAAGCCCAAAATTTTCTAGATTTCAAATCTTATTCTTTTAATGCTGGTTATCATCAGCCATTGGCTCGAAAGAGTTGGAAGATATCAAACAATCTATTTTTAAAAAAAAAATCACCACGCTAAACTGGGACAACGTGTCTTCATCTAATTTTTTGGCTTCAACTCTTAATGGTTGTTAAATTAGAAAACATTTTTAATCTTCCATTTTGATTTTTACTTTATGCTTGAAAGAAGATAAATAAATTAGAGATTTGTTATATCTATCTAGACTTAGACACGTGTCATAATGACATGCTATTTTCAGAAGGGCCCATAATCATCTTTTCGACTTCATTTGAGTGTATTGATAACTAGTCATCCCGAATCCCGTAGCCTTGGTATGGGACTTACACTATCCACTCCCTCTCCGAGGACATATACTATTCGTCTCTTACGTTAATGGAAATCATCAGTTAAATAGTTTAACTGTTAAATAGAAGCCAGCAAAAATTATCACGTGACAGTATATTGACGTGTTTGATAAGCAAAATTAAAATTTTTTTTAAAATAATTAAAATGTGCCTATGTAAAATGATTTTAAATAACCTTATGTCTAATTCATTTTGGGTGAGTGTGAAACTAAAAAAAAAAATCAAAAGTTATTAAAAATATATAATAAAATTCTAATATATATTCCAAATGTATAAAAACTCAAAAAATATTATTTATTAAAAGTATATAAAAATTCATATTGGATATACATATGCTGAACTGATTGAATTATTTCCTTCAAATTAGTTGCATGTAATGATTATTGGAGTTGAGAATCAAAACTAAGCAATTACAGCAAAGTCTTAAGCTTTAAGCTACAGTGGCTTGCTGAACAAACAAGAAAATCAATCTAGAAGAACAAGAATATATTACTTAGCTTAAACTAGAAAAATAAAGAGAAAAATTGTTGAATGATTCATCACCATATATGAAAAAGAACAAAACATTACATATAACAAGTAATTAACTTGTCAAAAGGAAGAAAGTGTCACCTAAACACATCTAACTCCACTAACAATGTCTTGAAACTTATAAAATATTGCTTGCACACTTGGTTAAGCTGATTTATCAAATATATCAGCACCAAATTACAACAAATTCATTACAAACTTAGTTCAATTGTAACTAAGCAACAAAACATCATCAAAACAACAAAATGACATCTGCATAGGCTTTAGCTGCTAACTGCATGGCTCGATCCGAAGGGCTACATGTAAGCCAATTTCTAACACTCCTCCTTGACTTCCATGCTGCAAACACACAATCTAGCTCTCAAATTCTTGAACCTTGTCACACCAAGAGCCTTTGTCAATATATCAGCCAATTGGACTTCTGAACTGTAATGAGCCAGTTTGATTTCTTGAGATTGTTCCATTTCTCTAACAAAATGAAATTTGATCTTAAAATGTTTTGTTTTCCCATGAAACATTAGGTTCTTTGCAATTGCAACAACAGATTGATTATCACTTCTAATATCTGTTGCTTCTCTTTGGTGTAAATTCAAATCTGCCATGATCTTCCTTAACCAAATTGCTTAGTTAACAGCTCTTCCAGCTGTTACATATTCTGCTTCAACTATTGATTGAGCTACAATAGACTGTTTCTTTGAGCTCCAATAAAAAATAGCAGAACCAAGGGTAAATAGATACCCTAAGGTGCTTTTCATGTCATCTATCGATCCTGCCCAGTCACTATCAGCAAAACCAAGAAACTTCATGCTGTAAACTTTTGTGAACATAACTCCAAAGCATAGAGTTCCCTTAATGTACCTTAGTACTGTCTTTGTAGCTTGAAAATTGTTCATGTTGCACAATGCACGAACCTAGATAGGAGACTGACTGCAAACATTATGTCTGGCCTTGTGGCTATTAAATAGAGTAAATATCCCACTAGGCTCCTATAGGTTGATTCATTCACTTTCTCGAAATCATCTTGGCTTGACAGTTTTTCTCCAACAGCAATTGGAGTACTAGTTGCCTTACAATTTTGCATGGAAAATTTTTTCAGAATTTTCAAGGCAAAACCCTTTTGGCTTAAAAAAATTCCTTGCTGAGTTTGAGACACTTTTATTCCAAAGAAATAGGACATTTCACCCAAATCTGACATTTTAAACATGCTCTCCATCTTGTCTTTAAAATCAGTCAGCATAGCATTATTTCCTCCTATCACTAGCAAGTCATCCACATACAAGGAGACTATGAGCAATGTTTCATCACCTTTCTTCTTCACATACAGTGTTGGCTCACTAATACTTCTCTCGAACCCCAAGCTTGCTAGGTAGGTGATGTATGCACGCCCGGGGCTCCCTCAAGTGCATATCAAGATTCAATTGAGCTTCCAAAAGCACCCATAACTTGAGCTTGTGTGAAGCATTTTCTAGAAGCTGTTTTAGCTTCTAATGCAAAACCTTGGTTTGAAACAAGGGACAATGCTCTCAAAATCAGCTCGAAGCAGCTATCCAAAAAACTCCTGCATTGTTAAAGCTGATCCTAGCTCATTTCCAGCTCCTCGAGCTCCGTCCAGCTCAACTTAGCTCATTTGAGCTCGTTTCAGCTCGTTTGAGCTCAACCGAGCTTACTTTTATCTTATTCTTTATTTCAATAAATTAAACTAAGTTTTAGTTTTATACTAATTAGCTTGTTACAGCTCAATAACGAAAATCCTAGCTCAAATAAGTTCATTAAATGCTTTCACTTAGTTTGAGCTAGCCGAACTTAATGCTACTAGCTAGTCTTTAATTAATGTGTTTAGTTTAGTTTAATATGATATTTATGATGTCTAGTTCATGCTCTTAACATGTTCAGCCGAATATACATTGGGATTTAATGAGTTCATGTTTCTTGTAGGTTCAGCCGAATGCATTGCGTACATTAAATGAGATTCATGCATGGCCAGGTACATGAATTATGAGAGTTCATGCATGAACGAATTTATGCATGGTGGGCTGGCTATTGATGATCCCTAAGAAACCTTTTGGCCAAGAGTTAAGTTCCACAAAGTGACCAAATACATGAAGGAGCCATTAATGCAAGTACATGCATGGCTTAATACATCGTATGGAAGGATGCATGCACAACTAGTGTTCAATGGATGGCATTTGAAGGAATTCATGTATTGGGGACGTTCATGCAAGTGAGGGCTATTTTATGTACATGTATTTGAGGATTCATGGATCGTAATTAAGGAAGAACATGCATTGGGACGTTTCATGCATGTATCATGCATATCCAAGATGTCCATTCAAGTTCTCAAGGTACATTCAAGCCTCATTCAGCCAAGGGAGATGTAGGAGTATTAAAGGGCTGCACATTCATGAACTATGGCTTTTCTTCAAGGCTAAGTATGCATGAATGCATCAAGTGAAGCAACATGATGGTTCAGCCAATTCATTTACCATCTCCAAGCATGAACCGAATTTTAATGCTTTTGTGTGAACATGTTAAATACAAATGTGAACAGAATTTAAGTCAGTGAGAACATCATAGATGCCGAATATCAATAGGCATCTTAGGCTTATAAATAGTTTGCTCATTTCATGTAAAAAAGACTTTTTCCAAATTATTGAATGAACATTGTTCTTGTGAGGTTGCTTCCTCTCATATCTCGTACAAGTTTCGAAAGACTTATATAGTTTGTGCTAGTGGCGTCAATCGACCTTGTTTGAACTTATCACCATTCTTGGTGTGGCGTTCACCTATCTTTTATTCCATCTTTCTACCTTAACAATATAGGAACCTGGGTGACACTTTTTAGTGTTGAATCATTCTTGACGTTAAGTTCGTTTTCCATCTCCATCCTTTGAGTTTCTTTCTTGTTATCACCAAACTGAGCCAATTATCCAACATCCACCTTTGCTACCCATAGCCGAACCTATTACTAAACTTACCCTTCTTTGAAACCTTCCGCTTTTCCTATTCTATTCATTACTTCTATTACTAAAATTTGAGGCACGAACGACTCTCTCAACTACGATCGGGCAACTACGTGAATTCAACTCAACCACCTGAGCTGAATCACATCAGTAGGTGTAAATTCTGTCATACCAGGCCCTTAGTGCCTGTTTTAAGCCATCCAAGGCTTTTCTTAGCTTGTAAACTTTGTCTTATTCACCAATTTTAAAACCCTCTTACTATTCAACATATATCTCCTCATCAAGAAAGCCATTAAGGAAGGCAAATTTTACATCAAGTTGATGTATTTTCCACTGCCTTTGAGCAGCCAATGCAACCAGTAGTCTGATTGTATCAAGCCTTGCCACTAGTGCAAATGTTTCAAGGTAGTCAATCCCATATTTCTAACTAAACCCCTTCACTACTAATCTTGCCTTCAGCTTGTTCAAAGTTCTATCAATATTGTACTTGGCTCAAAACACCCATTTTACTCTTATGACCTTCTTGTGAACTAGTCTTGCAACTAACTCCCAGGTCTGGTTTTTGTGAATCATGTTCATTTCATCAAGCATGGCTTGCCTCCAACCTTCTTGAGCTTGAGCTTCTTCAAAACAGGTTGGTTCAACAGTAGCCACACTTGCCCTCTCATATATTTCACTTAGTTGTCTGGTTCCCCTAACAAGCTCATGATCAATGTCCATCTCAGGATCATTTTGATCAACTTCAGTTGCTCTGTTACCAAGTCTTCAGTAGTACACTCTAGTTCACTTTATCCCAATTCCAGCTTGGCCTCTCATCAAACACAACATCTCTACTCATAAAGACTTTGTAAGTTATAGGATCCAAAATCCTGTAGCCTTTCTTGACACTACTATAGCATACTAGAATGCCAGGCTAAGCCTTCTTTGCTAATTTGTCCCTCTTGACTGCAGGAATGTGTGCATAACATATGCAACCAAAGACCTTTAGGTGAGTAATTGATGGCTTGAACCCAAACCAGGCTTCAAATGGTGTTTTTTCAAGTAGTGTTTTAGTTGGTAGCCTATTTTGAAGGTATATTGCAGTATTAACTACCTCAACCCAAAAACTTTTAGGCAAATTCCTTTCAAACATCATGCATCTGGCCATATCCATCAGAGTTTGATTCTTTCTCTCACTGACACCATTCTGCTGAGGTGTATAGGTGTTGGTGAGCTGGTGTTCAATGCCTGATTCCTCACAAAAAGTCTGAAACATTACTAAGGTGTACTCTATCCCATCATCTGACCTTAGTGTCTTAAGCTTACAACTTGATTGAGTTTCTGCTATAACCTTAAACTTCAAAAACACTGAAGCCACTTTTGATTTACACTTGAGAAAACAGACCCAACAGAATCTTGAGTAGTCATCAATGAAAAGGATGAAGTACCTACTGCCATTCAAAGATTCAGTCTTCATAGGGCCACACACATCAGTATGAACTAGTTGTAATTTTTTAGAGGCCCTCGAGGCCTTATTAGCAGGAAATGGTGTCTAGCTTGCTTTCCTAGCTACACACTTTACAAACACCCTGTTTTTCAGTTGTTTTTGTGAAATTTTCAACCAAGTCTTCTTTAGACAACTGAAGTAGAGATTTATAGTTGACATGGCCTAACCTTTTGTGCCACAGTTTGAATTTATCTAATGCAGTCGTGTAGGCACTAACTGAATTCTTGTTCCAATCAACAACAAAGCTTCTGTCGGTCATGGTTACTAACATGAGCTTGGATCCACTTGGATCACTAATCAGGCACTCTTTGCCTTTGAATACAATAGAGTATCCCTTTTCATGCAACTGAGCAATACTTAGCAGATTTTTATCAATTTCAGGTACTAATAAAACATTAGAAACAAGTTTGGTACCTGAAGGGGTGTCAATCAGCACATCTCCCATGTCTTCTACTTTAATGTAATGTCCATTGTCCACTTTTACTCTTGTGTTGAAGCTTCTATCAATGCTCTTGAAAATAGCAACATCAAGTGTCATGTGGTTTGTGCAACCACTGTCAATCAACCACCCTTTTGTGGTTTTTCTTTTGGTAGCTGAGTAGTAGACAACAAATACTTGTTCTTCCTGACCACAACTCTCTTCTGCCACTTGAGCTTCTATTTTAGGCTGTTGAGATTGATGTTTCTTCTGTTGGCTTTTGTTCTTGCACACCTTCTCAACATGGCCTATATGTTTGCAAACCTTGCATTGCACATTAGGTCTGTACCAGCAAGTTACTTCTAGATGGCTGACACTTTTTACAATATGAGCAAGGTGGATGTCTTCTTCTTGCTCCATCTCTTCTAAGCTTGTCTGACCATGTTTTCTTCCCTTTATAACTAAGGGAGCTCGAGGTTGGTCTGGTCTTGGCTTGAAATGCACCTTCTTGATGCTCCTCATGTCTGCTAGCTCTTCTTTGCTCCTGAGCATAAAGTGCATTGATTAGCTTAGTCAAAGAGATGCTTAACAGATCTCTTGAATCTTCTAGGGAAGAGATTTTGGCTTTACATCTCTCATGTAAGGTTGAAATAACCTTCTCCACTATTCTAGCTTCACTGAATTGGTCCCCAAGCAGTCTGATGCTGTTCACAACAATTATGATCCTGTTTGAATATTACTTAACTATCTCTGACTTTTTCATCTTTAGGTTTTCAAAATCCCTTCTTAAGTTTAAAAGTTGTTGCTGTCTTGTTTTTTCAGTTCCTTGAAACTCTTCTTTAAGCTTGTTCCAAGCCTGTTTTGGAGTATCACAAGACATGATCCTTGTGAAAATCAAGTTTGACACACTGTTTTAGATGCAAGACATTGCCTTGTACCTCTTAGCTCTGTCATTAAAGTGCTGCCTAATCTGAGCTACTGTGGGGTTAGCTCTCAAGGGTGGTGGTTCAACAACAGCATTGACAACTTCCCACAAGTCAAATGCTTATAGGTAGGTTTTCATTTTCACTACCCAAATAGTAGCCTTCACCATTGAATACTGGTGGTGGTGCTGGAGAGAAACCTGATGAAGACATTATTTTTTAAAGTAGAAAAGAGAAAGGTCATCTAAGAAATCAGCTCTCGATACTAATTGTTGGAGTTGAGAATCAAAACTAAGCAATTGCAGCAATGTCTTAAGCTTTAAGCTATAGTGACTTGTTGAACAAACAAGAAAATTGAGCTAGAAGAACAAGAACAGTTTGCTTAGCTTAAACTAGAAAAACAATGAGAAAGTTTGTTGAATGATTCATCATCATATATGAAAAAGAACAAAAAATTACATATAACAAGTAATTAACTTGTCAAAAGGAAGAAAGTGTCACCTAAACACACCTAACTCCACTAACAATGTCTTGAAACTTATAAAACATTGCTTGCACACTTAGTTAAGTTGATTTATCAAATCTATCAGCACCAAATTACAACAAATTCATTACAAACTTAGTTCAACTGTAACTAAGCAACAAAACATCATCAAAACAGCAAAATGATAGCTACATGTGCTTCAGCTGCTAACTGTATGGCTCGATCCCAAGGGCTGCATGTAAGCCAACTTCTAACAATGACGAACCAAGAAACAGTGGATGCTATTCGGAATGATACTCCGTCCATAAAAAAAGCTTCTTTTAAGAGGAATAGTAGGGATGACATTTCCTACATTGTTGTAATTTTAGTGTGGCATTGGCCATTTGACCTGCTTTCATTTAATAAAATGACACTTTTCAAATAAAGTGCAAGCACTCTTTGTTATGCATATTTTGTCATATCAAAATCTTTCTCATACATAAGCAAAAATGTACTAAAGCTGTTTAAATGAACTAAATGAATATTAAAATTGTAACCTACAGATTGTTGTGCTTTGCTCAATGTTACATTATATGTACATCATTGATTCAATAGAAAACTCCATAGATAAAAGGGTTATCGATATAGAAAGCACAGATTCCACTACAAGCCATTGTTAATAAATCGTCCATTATAGTATTGTAAATACTACATAGTGCAAGGCTTGAGCCATCGGATGACAGCAGAGAGGGAGCATGCTGATGGTAACAAACTTTGGTGTTTAAGCTCCTTATCTGATATGGGAACGTTTAAAATGGTTTAGGTGCTCAATATCAATTTGAGGAAAATGATATAGCTTTGTTCCAATTTGGGTTAAGTTATTTGTTTTACTTAATATATTTAATATTTGGGTTAATATACCATTTGATACTCAAGTTTAACTTCAATATTCAACTTGGTACTTAGACCAAATGACATCATATGACCCAATGAATGTTTGACATGAGTGTTCTAGTAAAAAGAAAATGACAGTTAATTGAAATAACTAAAAACTTAAATACCAAATTAGACAAAAAAAAAATAACCCTCATGTATCAAATTGAAAAAAACTTAAGTATCAATATAAACATTGAAACCAAACTTAAATACCAAATTAAAAAAAATACTTAAATACTAAATTAAATGTTGAAAACAAACTCAGATACAAAATAACAAATTAACCCTTAATATTTTTTACTTTACCATATGCCTTGAGATGGCAAAAAAAATTATTTGTGGGGGCACGGATAGGCACAACTGGGAGCAGACGATTTTTACAGATGAAGAATGTTATATAATCTCTCTTAAAAAAGTGTTATGAATTAATATACATTTAACGATGTTGTTTGAATCTACATGGCTTGCCCTACTCAAATATTCTGACATTTATTGGCCGACATAATGCCGCTCAATGCTCAACTCCATTTCCATTATATCTTGGAAAATATAAAGATTGAGCGACTAACTAGGGAAGTCTGAGACTAGAATGCTAAATTAGCTTCACAAAATATACAAACACTATTAAATTTTCCCTCCCCAAAATTCCTCCAATAACAAAGCAACCCTTCTCTTATCCTACATAATCCTTTTCAAGCTCTTAACTTCACATTTGCTGCCAGCACCCTATATAAAACGAGACCCTTTCTCTTCTTAATTTGTTTCTTTGCTGCTCTGTCTTTTAATCAATTTGTCGCTGCCTGTGAGCTTTCTTATTATTTGTCCTCGTCTAGGATTCATCTTTCGTCTTGGTCAAAGCTCCCTCGTACATACTCTTTCTTGTCTTCCACAACTTCACACATGTTGTTTCTTGAGTTGCATTCGGGCCTCGGACAAGCGCCGTTGAACCTCCTCGTTGTCAGGCGTTTCTTTTTGCAAGAACTCGTAGTCTTGTATTGAACCTTCCCATTTCCCCAACTATTACATTATATCCAATGCAATGTTATTGGATAGAGTTGAAGCTGTCAAGCTATTCTAGAATTGAACATGTAAAATAAGTGGCTGGCAAATTGTTAATAGTCTAACCTTGGAATTGCAGTCGGCTCTTCTTAGTCTAGCTTTGCTGTAACCAGGACGCACATTAAGGGCACGGGTGCAGTCCTCTACTGCGTTATCGTAGTGGCCAAGCTTGGAGAGGCAAGCTGCTCGGTTGCACAACAAGACAGAATTGTGCGGGTCATGATCAAGCCCCTCGCCATATGCAACACATGCCTCTGAGAACCTAGAGGCCTTGAAATGCTCATTGCCATTTGATTGAGCATCTGCCAGTGCTTTAGCTTTCCTCATTACAGTGTTTGCTTCTCTGTTATTAGAGTCAAGCCTAGCAGCTCGCTGAAGCGTCGCCAAGGAATCCTCAAATCTTCATACAATAATCACAGTTTCATTATAATGACTGAAAGAATATTTTTCTAGTATGACTTAAAAGTTACGGATGACAGATTACTAACCTGCCGGCAACGATGTCCACCTGAGCTCGAACAACAAGCAAATTCGCGTTAGCAATAGGGCCAAAGTATTTAGTGCTGTCATCAACATTAAAATTTGGACTTTTCAATAAAACTTCATCGGCCTCTTGGTGTCTGTGAAGCTTTAACAGGGCCTCGGCTTTCAATGCATATATCTTGGCATAAAAAAAGAAAGAAAAAGTTATTTATTGTAAACTGGCAGGCCAGAATACTAAATTTTGATGGAATTTGAGGGTTTTCTTTTAGGATTATGTTGATCGTGTATGCACCTGGGGAGCTGAATCAGCACCACCATTAATGGTTGAATCTGTTTCTTTTATCAGGTTTTTCCAATCTCGTTGTATTTTAGCTTCGGTACATTGGTTTAAATGTGACTGAAGTGTTTTAGCTTTAGTAATGTCATTAGGGTCAGCCTCAGGGCCTACTTGCTTGTAATGATATATTGCCTTCTCCACCTCTCCTAACCTAAGATTTAAGTTTGCTAAACGATGGTGAGCTCTGTGATAATGAGGTTCGATTCGAATGGCTTCTCTGCACTCAAAAACTGCCTCAAGAATCCTGCCTAAAGCTGTTAAGGCTGCACTTTTATTGCTTCGGTAGGAAGCTTTGTTTGGATCAATGGCGATGGCTGCTTCATACAAAGCCAATGCTTCCGCAAAATTCCCATTCTTATAATCTTCGTTGCCCATGATCTTCAATGTTTCAGGGTCCATTCTCGTAGAAAGAGCTCTGCATAGAGAAGCTGGCTGTCGTTCTGCACGCTTCTCCTCATCATGTTTCTTCACCACATTTCCTTTCACACCGTTGGGATATTTCCCGTTCGGCGTCGAGTCCTCTGTTTCAGTCTTGGGAACATTATACGAAGTCATGTTTCCTCCTCCTCCTCCTCCTCCTCCTCCTCCTCCTCCTCCACCAGGTTGTCTCAAGTTGCCTAAACTACCGTGAAGCATCATGTTGCTGGACGAGGCTCGTATTAGGTTGTTGTTTCCTTTTGTTTTTTGATGATCCACAATCATGCTTTCAAGCTCACCGGATATACTAATACTTTCTTTAGGCAGCTTTCTACCTGGGTTCATAGACGCTTGGTTATGTTTTATTTTGGTTTCTTCTTCAAGAGGTTTAGGGACCTGGTTTTGTTGGCATACCGCAGCGGGCTTAATATGATTTGGAGGCTGTTTTGTGCATGGTTTTGGAATTGCTTCTGGTCCATTCACCGAAGAGTCAAGAAATGAAGGCTCATCGGAACCACTTGGCCCCTTCTTTGTATTCGAGCTTGTGCTTATAACTTCGTTGTTTTGGACTGTCAATGAATCGACCGTAGCAGACCTTTTATTACGCTTCCGAAAAACAGCATTCAATATCCCACAACCCAATTTCTTTTCCTGTGAATGCTCCCCCATATTTTGCTACTCAGCTCGATGTTTAGGATGCATGGGAAGGTTGAATACGGACCAAATTAGTTCCACGACATGAAATTCATGCCAAGAGACAAATTTCTCTTTGTTTAACCCTCTCCTTTTAGGAAAAAGTTTGCTGTAATGATATGCAGATGTGGTGATTTATTAAAATAGCAAGTTGGCTTTGATTGTTGAAACCAAATTTGTTCCCTTTCTCCTTGGTTTTTCTTTGGTTTAAGTTATCTTGTGTGATGTAAATAGGCAAAGCCGGAGACCAGGTCTGTGTAAATGAGGATCTCAAAAATTTTAGAAAGAAGATAATTAGGGGTTTGTTATCTTTGTTTTCACTGAACAAAAATTCGCTATGTCCCACTTTGTGGCCCACCAATATAAAATTGACATGTGGATAAAAATTATTAATAAAATTTCCATTGACGCTGTTTTTTTTTTTTTCTTGACATCCCATTGACATTGTTTAGTACAAGTAACCCAGGTGCTTCTTCATCAATAGAAAAAGAAAATTCTTTTGTAGTTAAAGATCCCCCCTCAATCGTCAAAAAGCACAAGTCTAATCATCTCAAGCATCCATTAG
Source organism: Gossypium longicalyx (assembly GCA_025698465.1). Classification (NCBI taxonomy): domain Eukaryota; kingdom Viridiplantae; phylum Streptophyta; class Magnoliopsida; order Malvales; family Malvaceae; genus Gossypium; species Gossypium longicalyx. The sequence goes on along the minus strand of CM047005.1, from coordinate 47,305,637 downwards.
AGTGATTTGGAGAAGCAAAATTGTTATTAGAACTAAGTTCCAGTATCTAGTTTTAAACAGTGGTTAACACACAATGAGATATGTGATTCAAAGGAAAGTGATCAATATGGCTAACAAATAATAAAATTAACATTGCCATTAGCAAACAAGACAATTTACATTCTGTTATAAGAAACTGTAAAAAAAAATCTTATGAAGCTAAAAATTTCTTATCACCCAAAACCCAAAAGAGAATGATGAATTTTTATCTTGTTTTCCTAAAAGTCCATATGGGAGAAATAAGATTTTAGGCTTTAAAATACTTAGAAGAAAAAGGTATAACTGCATTTAATGGAAAGAGAATATAGCGATTTAAAATAGAAACAAAATATCTTTAACTAAGGTATTAAAAACTCCCCGAAAATAATTCAAAAATTAATTGGGTTGCTAGTTGGAAATATTCATATATAATGAGACAAAATCTGCATTTAAAAGGATAAGTAAGTCAATTTGATTAAAATCAAATCAAATCAAATTAATTAGAATCAAATAAAATCAAGATAATCCTTTTAAATCAATTTTTGTATATATCCACAGGCCCATATCAGTCCGGACATTTCACGTCGCCCACGTCGTGCTAGTGCGCCCCAACCCCGACGGGTTTGAGCCTGCACCCCCTACACACGAGTCATGATTCCAAGCTTAGCCATTCAATCACCTTTCAAGTGGGTTCTTATATATATACACATATCACACTTGGTCTTTAACCAATGTAGGATCTAAGTTTTTCTTTTCCTCAACAAATATTCACAAGTAGCTTACTTTGAACATCAATTTCTCATTCATCACTTAACCATTTTGAGCATATGATATACCGTTATAAAGGTCTCATGGAGTAGAATATGAAACCATAATTTTATGATTCAACTCTCCACCTTTACCAATTGAGAATATGCCTCCAGGTTTCCATAAATTACAATTTTTCCAACAATCCCCCACATTAATGAAAATTGATAGTTTTATCGAAAAAAATATTAACTCGATGTGGTGATAGAATCTACGATCAATAGTTGCATAGGATAGGTAGGTATCCACCCTTGAACCTTCCCTTGTGAAAGTATATTTACTTTACTAGTTGACTAGTAGACGTGATGTCCTTGAACTATTCTATCGTTTGTGTAAACGATGATATACCTCACACAACTACCTTTCTAGCTAGCTGTCAACATCTCCTAGTTCTGCAAGAGTTTGAGAGAATTATGCCTCAATAGTTTCCTCGAAGCGGCCTCATTTTACTCTCACATATGTGACTTATGTTGTTCGACTCACTGAAACACACAATGGTCATTAAAAGCATTGCTTCACCTATCCCATTTTTAGTTACTGATTACATCATAGGAACGGATTTGGGATAAGTACCCCCACAGTGACCTCACAAGGTCTATGCAATTAGGTTGTCCCTTTGAACCTAGATATTGGGATCTCCAATCAACTAGGAAGGGTTATCCTTCACATAGCACCTTTTATTTTCATGGGCTTTAGTCTCATTCCTTTCGATGCTTTATCAGCATGATCTCGATCTAAGCCTTTATTTAGCGGGTCTGCAATGTTATCTTTTGATTTTACAAAATCAATAGAGATAACTCTATTTGAGATCAGTTGTTTAATGGTATTGTGTCGACGACACATATGTCTCGACTTACCATTATACGTTACGCTAGCAAGACACCCCCACAATGAAGGTAATAAATTATTTATTCCCTCTTCTCGTTTGAACAAACTTTAGGTCACAAACATTGCTATGTATTAGATCAAGTGGTTTTTGACCTTGTTAATTTTGCCTCAACACATATTTCACATTTATAATTATAATTATTGTGAAACGAAGGAATGTGCTCTAAGTTAATTAATGTACATAAAGTATCATAATTAACATGTTCGAGCCTACTATGCCATAAATTAAATAACTTAAGCATAAAAACCTAAAAAGAAGCAATAGTCTTATTCATAGTTTTGCCTTTACAGAGATTGCATTTAGTTTAATACATATCCCCTTCCCACAAACATTCCCCCTTTGGCAAGAAACATTCTCATTCATAGTTCTTGCGTATGTTAGGCACATAAGTCCATATTAGACACTTCCTTAGAAATTTCTTCCATAGCATTGGCCTTGTTAGCTCTAACTTTCTTTAGGATCCTATAGTCAGATGACTTGTGCCCCATCTTATTGCAATTGAAGCATTTTTCTTGAAATTTTTGCTTCTTGGAAACGCCATCTTTTGGTCCTAGTTTAGACTCATTCTGATGTTGTTTTCCCTTTTTGAATTCTTTCTTGACTTCTATGATGTTTGCCCTAGCACCATTGTCATTTGTTGCTTTGTTGAGCCTTTTTCTGTACCTCTATTGCCTTTTTTAATCTAAAGTTTGACAATTAAATCTTCCATTGACATTTCCTTTCTATTGTGCTTTAGGTAACTCTTAAAGTCATTCCAAGTAGGAGGCAGCTTCTCAATAATGGCAACCACTTGGAAGGATTCATTTATCATCATCCTTTCAGCAAGAATTCTGTGAATGATCAGTTGAAGTTCCTACACTTGATTCACAACTAATTTAGAATCAATCATTACAAAATTCAAGAATTTAGCAACTAAAAACTTTTTTAGCTCCAGCATCTTCGGCTTTGTATTTATGGTCCAATGATGTCCATAATTCCTTAGCTATTTTCTTAACACTATACACTTCGTACAGTGCATCTGACAATTCATTTAGGATGTAGTTTTGACACAGGAAATCAAAATGTTTCAAAGCTTCAACAACAGTGAAAGCGGTAACTTTATCTACCTCGTCCTCTTTAATAGTAGGTGTAACGCCTAAAATTTTAAGTTTTGTATGTGTTGGGTTTTGTCATTAAATGTGGTTAGTTTGGGTGGATAAGAGCTTGGTAGATTTGCTTAAGGTCCGAGGTTCTAGTCTTCTTAAGTGTAAGGGGTATTTTGTTTTGTTTTATTAAGGTTGTGTAGGAGTTTAAATTTAATTTGAACTCTTCAGTAGGTATCTGGTTAGTTGTGGGGTAAGGTTGGTGCCTCTTTTCAAGGGGAAAGAGTGTGGGTGGTTATTTTTTTTTAAATCAGCAAGTCTTCTTCACGTTTTTTTTTCGTTCTTTCTCTCTATTTTTTATTTTTCTTCTCTGTTTCCTGGCCGCCGCCTTTTTGTTCATTTCTTGTTAAAATATTACCATCCATTTACAACTTCGTTGCTTCAATTCTTTGCTGATTTACTTTGGGTTGGGTGTTGAGAGTAATCGTCATCTTTCGTCAGATATTTTTTTTTTGTTTTAGGAATTGTAGTAAATTGGGGGTTTTAGTTTTCTTTAGAATAGAATGATTTATTAACTATGTTATTCATTTTAATGCTCGATTAGGGGAGAATCGTAAGTCGGGTGGTGTTCCTTCAGTGGGTTAAGCATTGCGTAGTTGCTGGTCGTTGACGATAAGTGTGCGAATGCGTTGGATGCTATTGTGAGACTATGTTCTTGGATAATTCTTATTTGAGTTTCATAAATTTTTACTGAAATTGGTCGTTGGAATGTTGATTTTAGGTGTTGGGAATCTCGTGGTTGCATTTCTAGTAAAAATCGAACCAGGTGTGTAACGAGAAACTCGAAAAAAAGTGATTGGTGTGTTGGGATGGTCGAAGTTAGTGTGTAGAGGATTGGGGTAGGACTATGCATATCTATATCTATACGTTTCTGTTATAAATCTGATTCTGTAAAAGAGTTGCCTGTATCTGTTCTGTCATATAATTGAATCCAGATTTTTTTTTTGTTGAGTTACACATTGAGTTTTAAAACTCACATTCTGTTTGTTTGATAATTTCAGGTGACCCTCAGACTTAGGGGGTCAGTGCGATGGAAGCTCGGGTGTTTTTTCAGTGGTGTCGAAAATAGTAGTTTCGGGGCCACCAAATCTGACGAATAAGTTTGTAAATATTATTATTTAATATTTATGAGTCAAATGTGACTTTGAAAAGGTTTTTGGTGATAATTTATGTTATTTAAACTATTTATTAAGTTCGAGTTGTAAGACCTTAAGGTCAGGTGGTTTTAGAAAATGAGGTATGGGACCTCGTTTCTATAAATCGAACTGTAAATATTTTTATAAATATTTAAGGAGTGTCATTAAGGCGGTATTCAAGTTTCGTTGAAAAATTTTAACGTTTGGATAATTAATAAATTTAAAAGGACTAAATTTTAAATGGTGCAAAATATAGTAAATATAACATTTTAGTGATTTAATGGCTTGATTATTAAATTAGAAAGGACCAATGTAATAAATAGTCCTTAGTATTGACATTGGATGGCACTATGTATTAAAATTATTAAATATTATATGATTTAATGGAAAAAGTGTAGATCTTATGAAATTAAAACAAAATTAAAAGAAAAAAAAAAGCCATTTCTTCTTCATCTTTTCGTTTCACCATGCCAGAACACCAGGAGAATTCAACTTGGGAGGTTTGGCCATTTTTTATTCTTGCATGTAAGCCCATTTTGATTCTGTTTCTTATACTTTTTATGTTTTTGAGATTGTTGCAACTAGGTTCAGCTAGCTCCTACCTTCTTTTTTGAAACTGTTAAAGATTGTGAATTTTGCCATTGATGACTCAATGTGATTTTAGAAGTTAAATGATGAATTTGAAATGTTGGTTGATATTTAAAAGTATTTTGTTAAGTGATTTTGATTAATTTTTCGATCAGGGACTAAATTGTTGAAATAGTAAAAGTACAAGGTTTTGATATGAAATTGTTGCAATTCTGTAAAAATGTAAAAAATGACTAAATTGCATAAAAAAACATTTTTTACTATCTAAATTAATAGATTGAATGAAATTATTAATTTAGATTAAGATTGGGTGGAAAATCGAGGAGAATGGAAAATTACCAAAATATCTCTATACTTTGAAATTTCTACAATTTTTTCAAGTAAGTTCGTTATATGATTATTATTAATTTAGCTATGTTTTAAGAAATAGAAACGTAATGTTATTCGGGCTCTGTGCCTAGTAGGCTTCGTGCCAGTGTATTATATCAGGCTTTTTGCCTAGTAGGCTTTGTGCTGGTGTGTTATATCAAGCTTCGAGGCTAGAAGTCTTCGTGCCAATGTATTGTATTAGGTAAATTGTACTGAAACTATTATTTCCCTTATTTGATGTTATTTCATTTAATTCAACGGGCATGAATTTTACAAGGATATGGTAAGTGTTCTATATGAACCAAGACTTGTATGTATGAACGACTTTGAATTGGTGAGTTACATGAAAAATATGTTATGTTGATATGGATGATAAATCCAATTGAATTATGCTCAAGTATAGTGGTTATTCATGTTAAATTCATACGATTTATGATTAAATGAACTAACATGTCTTATTGATGTGCCAAGCTATTGGTTGGATTGTATGATGTTTTATTTTGAAGTTATGAATTGAAAAGGTAAGCTTTCACTTGACCTTATGCATATGTTTATGGAAAGGTTAAATGATTTAAATGAAATTTGCATATGGAAATGGATCATCATATGTTTAATTCAAATGATATATGTATGTGTGCACTAACTTGTGCATTGATGATATTTCGACTTGTACTAAGCTTGTATTCATGGTTGATTTTTATGCCTATGCTTGGTAATAAAAATGGAACAATTAAGAAAATGATGTGAAACGGAAAGTTCAATACTGGGATATAGTATGATGATAATAAAGAATTGATGAGTTAAATGATGTATTTGTATGTGAGCAAACTATTTATGCTATGGATAAATCTACCTATTTCATGGATAAATACACTGAATCAGAAATTGACAATGTTGTTTAGGCTTATGATAAGCATTGAGAACGAAATGGAAAGGAAGTAAATTGAAAGGTATATAATCGTATAAAAAGGTTGATGATTATATAGACTTATGAACCTTATGATATTGGTATAGGTTTATGTTTATTAAATAAATTTTATTATTTAGATAAAATATTATGCTTAAAGTTTATATGAGCTTACAAAGCATTCATTGCTTATGTGGTTATTTTTCTCTTACTTTACAAATTATCGGAAGCTCGACCAAGTTGGAAGCTAGTTGAAGATCCATCACACTATCCATTGATTTTATCGGTACGTTTTGGTGCTTTGGTCGTGGTTATAATGGCATGTATAGGTGGACTTATGTCTAATGTTTAGTTAATAATATTGACATGTAATGTTGCTTTGAATTTGTGAAACTTATGATATTTGATGCTTTGATGGTTGGTGTGCTTTTGGCACTTTGATTTTTAAAGGTTGATATTTTGGCATGTTGGTACTTAAAGGTTGAGAGTTGGAATGGTATATAAACTGCATTCTATGAAATGTTGTTTTGAGATGCTTGAATGTGATCATTGAGGTATGGAGATTGATAGTGAACATTGAGTTAATAAATGGCTAGTTTGGTGTGTTTGGATGTGTTGACATAAAGTAAAGTTTGCTAAGATAGTGATGATAGGTGTTGAATGGTCAAATTGGTGTTTTTGAGTATGACATTAGTATGTGAACATTATGGTAAATGTTGGCATAAAATTAGTTATAAAGGTTAGTTGATTTGTGGTTAAACTTAACAATTGTATAATCATGTTTGATTGTTGTGATTGAGGTGTCTTTTGGACATATTGGTTGAATGATTAAATACTATGATGATCTAGCTTGTATGCATGTGTCAGGTACATTATGAATGTTTGAATATCGGTGCAAATGACTTGTACGGGTGTGCTTGAATTGTGTGAAAAGGAATAACTTGAATTTGGCCTATTTCTTGTCCACACGGCCTAAGACACGGGCGTTTGTCTCAGCCGTATGTGACACATGGCCACGCGAGACGGCCATGTGTCCCCTGTTGGGTTTTTAAAGGTTTCATTTCGAGAGTTACACAGCCTAGCACACGGGCATGTAACCCAAGTCAGAGAGTTAAAAGGGCACGGACACGGGTTGGGACACGGCTGTGCGTACCTACTTTGAATGCCCACATGGCCTTAGACACAGGCATGTGTCTCAACCGTGTAAGTCACACAGGAGTGTGACCCCTGTGGTATGAATTTTTCCATCTTCTTCTATAAAGTTTTAAATGTTTTTTATTTAGTCCCGAATCATTTCTAAAGTGCTTCTAAGGCTTTGAGGGCTCGGAAAATAGACGTTATGCATGTGTTGGAATGAAATATAATGTGTTTTATAAATAGTTGTAATTGAATATTTTAAGTTAAAAGTTTTCGGTAATTCTTAGTTACCTTATTTTGACGACAGATACGGGTTAGGGGTGTTACATTTAGTTGTATTAGATCTACGATTTAGTCGATTCTCGGACTGAAAGTAGCATGTTTGAAGTCTAGAATTACATGTCATTATATAACCTATGATAGTGTGATATCTCCAAACTCTAGTGAGATTTGTTTCATTTTTAGAGAGAAATATTTTCCAACCGAGCTAATTCTGATAATGTTGGAAGCGATATTCATGTGTATAAGTAAAAAAGGTTCTTATGATGAGTCAGAACTCATAAAGGTATGAAGAAATGTTTATAATGATTATGTTAATGATGAATGTTATGTTATGAGTATATATATGATAGTCAAATTTAGAGGCTTTATGATCTCCACCTACTCACCCTCAAAATCTTATGTAACGGAAGTTACAAGGTTTATGATGATTAAGTCGGCAAAAGTGACGCTATATAATTCAATGATTGAATTAGTAATGATATGGTCAAAGCCTAAAATTGGTTAGCAAGTAAATATGGTTTTAGAAGAGGTATTAGATTTTTTTTTAAAAGATCATTCGAGATACACAACGTCGCTGTTAAAGACGAAGTTAATCATAGGAAATCGACTTATTTAGGTATGGTAAAGAATGGGTTAATCAGGATTTCTTATGAATTGATTTCCTTAATGTAATGGGATAATGTGAGATCATCGATGACTTTAGTAGTTAGTGGGATAGTGTTTGACTTGCAAATATATCTGAATGTAGCTGTTATGGTCGAGTATTTTATGACAATCTCTTCTGTGTATTCTATATGTTCATTTTTCTCTGAGGTATATATAATTGTTCATCTTCAAAGGTGATTTTTATCTTAAAAGAATGCTAGCTAACCATAATGTTAGACGGAAGTATTGCTAGTCTTGTTGATTTATGATCGGTATTACTTTATCTTTCTTTTTCATTCTATTCTATTATGTCAGTAGAAGATTCAACGATAAGACTCATATGATGTTATTTTATTTCTTCTACTAGTTGATGCTCTGAATTATATATAAGTAATTTACATTGTCTCCGTCACAATTGATTCTAGTGCATAAGAGCGATAATCTTCTTCTGGATTTTCTCTGGGGTATCACCATCTTTTTATCATTTAATATGGGTTGTGTTCTTGGAAATTCAGTAGAGCTTTATATCTGAGATTTCATTATTTTGGCTTTCTTATCGTTCTTATGGTTTATTCTATCAAATGTGGTTCATCTGTAAAGGATATATACATATTGACTTAAGATAATTATATCTATTACGATTATGATTTCTGGTTCGATCATGGGAACATAGTTATACAGATCTCAGGTTTTTAGAGGTTGTGCTCTTGTACTAGTTGTTATTGGAACGACCTTCGATTTTCCTCTTTTAATTCATCTGATGGTTGTGGCTCTGGTATGGTTCAAAGCTTCAATGTTAATAATTGAAATAGCTTTATTGTATATCCCATTTCTAGCTTTAGTGAAGAGGTAGGCATCGAAAAAAGTATAGATGTGGAAGATCGAACTTAACCTTGCATCTTGGTTCTCATTATTCAAGTAATCTTAGATTATGTCAAAGAGTCAAAATGGGATGTTATATTTCGTTTGAGTTAATGTAGTTTGTGGTGATCTTTGATTAGTAGTCCGAGGCAATTACGATAGATTGTATGTCTGAGTTGTATTGACAACAAGAAGAAGAGATTATTCTGAAATATTATTATCTGATAGTTAAGATCAACTCAGTTATTTTAATCAGAATGGGTTATTCATTTGAAAAGTAAATTGAGTCGTATGCTTTTGAGTTTATCCACAGGCTCGGAAATAAATTTTGTGCAGTTAAGGGTAAATTGACGAATAGTCAGAATGAGGGATTCATAGTCTAAAAGACATGATACAGAAATATATCTATCAGATCAGTTATAATCAAGAAATGTCATTATGGGTTAAAGTCGTCTCGATAGTTGAAGCTGTCGCGCCTGTGTTAAATGATATTGCTTGACGTTTTCAATGTAAAGGGAACAAATATCAGTTGAAAGTTACAGATGCAAACATGTCAGAATCATCAGTCAAAGTTTGATAATACGGGTTTATCAGTTACGTTTCGTCAGACGATCACTAGGAATTTCTCGGTAGTTATACTACTAATGATAAGTTATGACAGGAGAACACCATAGCTGTTCAGTGAAGTTTTCATATAGTATCAAGTTTTAATATGAATTCTGATGCGAGTACTGAATCGAGCTAAGTTATAAATGATTTATTTGTGGATTACCATTAAGAAGATGATAGAAAGAATTGACTTGATGGCTTGTATCAAGTGAGAAATTTCGAGGACAAGATTTTCGTAAGGGGGAAGAGTTGTAAAAACCCCCTTTTTAGTGGTGTCAGGAAAAGTGGTTTTGAGGCCACCAAATCAAACGAATAAGTTCATAAATATTATTATTTAATATTTATGAATCAAATGTGACTTTGAAAAGGTTTTTTATTAGATAATTTATGTTATTTAAACTATTTATTAAGTTTGAGTGGTAAGACCTTAAGGTCAAGTGGTTTTAGAAAATGAGGGGTTGGAACCTTATTTTTATAAACTGAGCTGTAAATATTTACAGAATGTCATTAAGGTGGTATTACATTTTTGTTGAAAAATTTTAACGTTTTGATAATTAATAAATTAAAAAGGACTAAATTGTAAATGATGCAAAATATAGTAAATATAACATTTTAGTAATTTAATGGCTTGATTATTAAATTAGAAAGGACCAATGTAATAAATAGTCCTTAGTATTGACATTGGACGGCATTATGTATTAAAATTATAAAATATTATATGATTTAATGGCAAAATGGTAGATTTTATGAAATTAAAACAAAATTAAAAGAGGAAAAAGCCATTTCTTCTTCATCTTTTCATTTCACCATCCCGAAACACCATGAGAACTCAAATTTGGAGGTCTGGTCATTTTTAATTCTTGCATGTTAGCCCATTTTGATTTCATTTCTTGTAATTTTTTATATTTTAGATATTATTACAACTAGGTCCAACTAGCTCGTACCTTCGTTTTTGAAACTGTTAAAGATTTTGAAATTTCCCATTGATGAATCTATGTAATTTAGATGTTAAATGATGAATTTGAAATGTTGGTTGATATTTAAAAGTATTTTGTTAAGTGATTTTGATGAATTTTTCGATTAGGGACTAAATTATTGTAATAGTAAAAGTACAAGGTTTTCATCTGAAATTGTTGCAAAAATGGGCTGAAATGGAGACTATGAATATTTGGCTAGTGTGAAATTTCAATAAAAATGGTTAATTTGCATGTTTTAGGCTCATGAACTAATTTGAGTAAAAGTAAAACTTTAGGTGTAATTTTGTAAAAATATCAAAATGACTAAATTGTATAAAATACATTTTTTTACTGTCTAAATTAATAGATTGAATGAAATTATTAATTTAGATCAAAATTGGGTAAAAAATCGAGGAGAATTGAAAATTACCAAAATGCCCTTGTACTTTGACATTTCTGCAATTTTGCCAAGTAAGTTCGTTATATGATTATTATTAATTGTATTGAATATTTCATACTATTTCATTATTGGTTAAATCTTAAATGTCCTTTAGCTATGCTTTAAGAATTAGAAACGTGTTATTCGGGCTCTGTGCCTAGCAGGTTTCGTGTCGATGTATTATATTAGGCTTTGTGCCTTGTAGGCTTTGTGCTGGTGTATTATATTAGGCTTCGAGCCTAGTAGTCTTCATGCCAATGTATTGTGTCAGGTAAGTTGTACTAAAAATATTATTTCCCTTAGTCGATGTTATTTCATTTGATTCAACGGGCATGAATTTTACAAGGATATGGTAAGTGTCCTATATGAACCAAGACTTGTATGTATGAAAGACTTTGAATTGATGATAAATTCAATTGAATTATGCTTAAAAATAGTGGTTATTCAAGTTATATTCATATGAATTATGCTTAAATGAACTAACATGTCTTATTGATGTGCCAAGTTGTTGGTTGGATTGTATGATGTTTTATTTTGAAGTTATGCATTGAAAAGGTAAGTTTTCACTTGATCTTATGCATATGTTTACGTAAAGGTTAAATAATTCAAACGAAATTTGCACATGAAAATGGATCATCATATGTTTAATTCGAGTGATATATGTATGTGTGCACTAACTCGTGCATTGATGATATTTAGGCTTGTACTAAGCTTATATTCATGGTTGATTTTTATGCCTATGCTTGGTAATATGCAAATGGAATGGTTAAGAAAAAGAAGTAAAATGGGAAATTCAATACTGGGATATAGTATGATGATAATAAAAAATTGATGAGTTAAATGATGTATTTGTATGTGAGCAAACTATTTATGCTATGGATGAATCTACCTATTTCATGGATAAATACATTGAATCAGAAATTGACAATGTTGTTTAGGCTTATGATAAGCACTGAGAACGAAATGGAAAGTAAGTAAAGTGAAAGGCATATAATCATATAAAAAGGTTGATGATTATATAGACTTATGAACCTTATGACATTGGTATAGGTTTATGTTTATTCAATAAAGTTAATTATTGAGATGAAATATTATGCTTAAATTTTATATGAGCTTACTAAGCATTCATTGCTTTTGTGGTTATTTTTCTCTTACTTTACAGATTATCGGAAGCTCGATCAGGTTGGAAGCTAGTTGGAGATCCATCACATTATCCATTGATTTTATTGGTAGATTTTGATGCTTTGGTCGTGGTTCTAATGTTTAGGTAATGATATCAGCATGTAATGTTGCTTTGAATTTGTGAGACTTATGATATTTGATGCCTTGATAGTTGGTGTGCTTTTGGCACTCTGATGTTTAAAAGTTGATATTTTTGCATGTCGGTACTTAAAGGTTGGGAGTTGGAATGGTATATAAATTGCATGCTATGAAATGTTATTTTGAGATGCTTGAATGTGATCATTAAGGTATGGAAATTGATAGTGAACATTGAGTTAATAAATGACTAGTTTGGTGTGTTTGGATGTGTTGACATATGGTCAAGTTTGCTAAGGTAGTGATGATAGGTGTTGAACAGTCAAATTGGTGTTTTTGAGTATGATATTGGCATGTGAACATTGTGGTAAATGTTGGCATAAAATTAGTTATAAGGGTTAGTTGATTTTTGGTTAAACTTAGCAATTGCATAATCATGTTTGATTGTTATGATTAAGGTGTCTTTTGGGCATATTGGTTGTATGATTAAATACTATGATGATCTAGCTTGAATATGCATGTGTGAGGTACATTTTGAATATTTGAATATAGATGCAAAGGACTTGTAAGGGTGTGCTTGAATTGGGTGAAAGGAATTGCTTTAATTTTGCCTACATCTTGTCCACACGGCCTAAGACATGGGCATATGTCTCGGCCTTGTGTGACACATGGCCACGCGACATGGCAATATGTCCCCTATTGGTTTTTTAGAGGTTTCATTTTGAGAGTTACATGGCTTGGCACACAGGCGTGTGACTTGGCTATGTGACCCCAGTCAGAGAGTTAGACGGGCACGGACACGGGCTGAGACACGACCATGTATCCCTACTTTGAATGCCGACACAGCCTAAGACACGAACACATGTCTCAGCCGTGTGACCTCTGTAGTATGAATTTTTCAATATTTTTCGATCAATATTTAAATGTTTTCAAATTAGTCCCGAATCGTTTCTAAAGTGTTTCTAAGGTATCGAGGGCTCGAAAATGGGACGTTATGCATGTGCTTGAATGGAATATAATGTGTTTTATAAATGGTTGTAATCGAATGTTTTAAGTTAAAAGTTTTCAGTAATGCTTAGTAACCCTTGTCCAGCGACGGATACTGGTTAGGAGTGTCACATAACCACTTTTTCGTAAAACTCTATTTACTTTTAATTTGTTTAATTTAAATTCTAGTTCTGAGAGTTTTCTAATTTTAAGACTCTCTGGACATTTGAGTTTAATTTTGGATTTAGATTTTTAATTTGGAATATCTTGCATGACATTTGATAAAGCGATTTGCAAAATTAACCGTTTTCGAGAAAACAAATTCAATTTTTCAAAACATAACGACTTAAGAACTTCTGCTGCAATTTATTTGTTTTATTTGTAAATGTAAACGGTTGATGGTTTGACTAATAAGTATAACAACATGTCTTTAAATAAAATGGACACTTTCAATAACAAAGATATGCAATGCTTTTAAAAAGAAAAAGTTGGATTTACAACTTTCCCCGTAACATATCTAGATTCGGCCATAACGTCTAGACCGAGTTTGGGGTGTTACATTTAGTTGTATTAGAGCCAGATTGTAAAACTCGGGCTGTGAAATTTTGGGTTCAAAATTTTACTTGTAAAAAAAAACTGTTTTTGAGTAAAGTTTATTTTTGAAATCTGAAAAGTAAGTATGTGGTACACTGAGTCTCCGACGCCGTTCCTGTAAGTACTTTTAACTCAGAAATACTTTAGTTAGAAAACGCTGAAATGATTAAAACTACACTGAGTTAGTTTTAGACTGAAATTTCTAAATTTTCTTAAACTACTTCTTATAATTATTTGAAGAATAAGATATTTCTAATAAATGCTAAAAACTAATTCATAAAACTTCATAATATAGATAAAACTTTGAATAAGATGAGTGCTCATGGAACGCGTGGTCGTGGTACTCGGGATGCAGCGGGCTCCGTAGAAGGACTCGAGCTAAGTCATCATCGATGGGTAGTATGCCTAATTTGGATACGAGCAAAACACCGACTACATCTACTGCTGAGACTGGGTCTCATAGTCGCTCGACTGGGGACAACGCATTATCCCAAGCCATGCTCAGAGTGTTGAAGAGGGCCATTGGGCCCTATTCTGGTTCTAGGAGCCATGAGTCAGTAACTAAATGACTCTGGTTCAATGGTGCTAAACTATTCAAGGGTGTCACTAGAGTCGCCCTAACTGTGGCTGAATACAGGTTAGAGGCCACTGAAAGGATAATGAATGACACTGACCGCACCTCTGAGTAAAAATTGAAGGGTGCAGTATCTTTGCTTCACGATAAGGCGTATCTGTGGTGGTTAATGGTTGAGGAGGGTACTCAACTGGATCAGATTAATTGGGAATATTTTAATACAGTCTTTTAGAGAAAATATGTGGGGGCAAGTTATGTGGGTACTTGTAGATGCGAGTTCATGAGCCTCACTCAAGGGGATAAGACTGTGGCTGAGTATGAGGCTGAATTTCTAAGACTAAGTTGTTACGCTCGTGGGATGGTGGCGACCGAGTATGAGAAATGTGTCCATTTTGAGGATGGTCTAATGGATAATCTGAGAGTCCTGATAGCTCCATAGAGGGAGCGAGAGTTCACTATTTTGGTGGAAAAGGCGAAGATCATTGAAGAGGTTAAGCCCATTGAGTGCCAGAATAGAGACCGTGTGAAAGATAAGAATAAGAGGGACTCAGAGCCCTCTAGTTCTATTCAGAGGCCTAAGAAGTAGACCAGATCTGATGGGCCTCCTAGGGTTAGAGTTCCAGTTGCTCCTATTATGGCTCAGTCATGTAGTGATTATGGTAGACGCCATTCAGGTGAGTGTTGGAGGAGGTTGGGAGCATGTCTGCGATGTGGGTCGATAGAGCACTGTATCAGATATTATCCATAGCATTCTGATCAAATGCAAGCTCCAACTTCGAGTTTTGTTCAGCCTCAAAGGGCAGTTCAGCAGCCGCCTAAAGGCCGTGGTCCGGCCAAGGGTGGTAATGGTATGGGTAGATGACAGAGAGCACTGGGTAGAGGTGCTAATCAGACAGAGGCGAGGCAGCCTGCATTGGTTAATGCTACTCGACATCATAAGGACAGAGACGTCACTGATGTGATTATGGGTATGTTCTTTATATTTGATGCCCTTTATTTTGCACTGATAGACATAGGGTCAACACACTCCTATATAGCTAGTTCTGTGTCTATAAACTTGGGGTTCCTGTTAAAAGTACTTCTAGTGAGATTTCTATACTAAGTCCATTAGGTCAATTTGTTCGGGTGAATAGACTGTATAGGACTGTACTGTTGGAGGTACAAAGGGTTGTGTTTTCGACTGATTTGATGGATTACTGTTTGAAGAATTTAATCTGATTTAGAGAATAGTTGGCTTGTGAAGCATCGAGTTAGCTCAGATTGTGCTAGTAAGGGGGTAGTTCTGAGATCTGAGAGAGGTGTGAAAGTGATTATAATCGGTGACTGTTGGGATTACTTATCCAATGTAATCTCCACTCTTGTGGCCGAAAAATTGGTTTGGAAAGGATGTGAAGCATATATAGCTTTTGTACATGATTCAACTTTTGTGGACTCTTCTGCTGGAAACATCCGAGTAGTTAAGGAATTTTTGGATGTTTTCCCCAAGGAATTATCGGGTTTACCTCCTAATTAAGAAGTTGAGTTCAGTATCGAGCTTCTACCGAGTATAGCTTCAGTGTCCATTACTCTTTATCATATGGCACCAAATGAGCTGATGGAGTTAAAGGCTCAACTTCAGGAACCCCTCGATCGTGGGTTCATCCGTCCTAGTGTGTCTCCGTGGGGGGTACTAGTTTTGTTTATAAAGAAAAAAGATGGTACCATGAGAATGTGTATTGACTACCGACATTTGAAATGTGTATTGACTACCGACATTTGAATAAGCTAACTATGAAAAACAAGTACCCATTTCTGAGGATCGATGACTTGTTTGATTAGTTTTATGGGGGCTTCGGTATTTTCTAAGATAGATCTTTATTCTGGGTATCATCAGCTTAAGATTAAAGAAGTTGATGTTCATAAGATCATCTTTAGAACTCGTTATGGGCACTATGAGTTCCTAGTCATACCCTTTGGTTTGATGAATGCTCCGACTGCATTCATGGATTTAATGAACTAGGTTTTCCAATCGTATTTGGATCAGTTCATCATGGTTTTCATTGATGACATTCTAGTATACCCTAATATCGAAGATGATCATGATGAGCATCTTAGAGTAGTCATTCAGATACTTCGAGAGAAACAGCTCTAGCTAAGTTAAGCAAGTCTGAATTTTAGTTAAAGAAAGTAACATTTCTAGGGCATGTAGTTTCTGCGGAGGGGATCCAGGTTGATCTTAGAAAGATTGTGGTTGTTCCTGATTAGAAACAGTCTAGGAATGTTTTTGAGATCTGTAGTTTTCTGGGTCTTGCGCGCTATTATTAAAGGTTTGTCGAAGGGTTCTTATTGATTGTAGCTCCTCTAACTAAGCTATTGGGTAAGAATGCCCCTTTTGTCTGGACTAATGAGTAGCAGTCGAGTTTTGAGAAGCTCAAAACTGTTTTGGCTCAGGCTCCTTGGAATGACAGAAATGTGCAAGTGTACACAATCACAACAAGTAATAAAGTGACAAGTAAATGTCGAGTTATCGTACCACAGGGACTGTGAAAAGAATTATTTATGAATGCAATTTTAAAAACACTTTGGTGAAGAAAAATATTTTGATTTGAGGAGGTGATTAAAAACTAGGATTTTAACTAAGTAAAATAAATAAAAATTCCAATGCATGATTTCAAAAGATGATTTTAATCTAGATGACATAATTGTGTTAGATTAATTACATTTCTTAACTTATAATTATTAAACTCATGTTTATGTTGTTACGAATAAATTCATGGCAACTTAGTAATTTGCTAACTTATGAACATGCTTACTTACCAAAAATTCATTTATCTCTTGATTATATCTCTATGTCTATTCAATCAATTAAACAAATTTTAATAAGCAAATGTGTTAAT
This sequence comes from Gossypium longicalyx, assembly GCA_025698465.1. Lineage (NCBI taxonomy): Eukaryota > Viridiplantae > Streptophyta > Magnoliopsida > Malvales > Malvaceae > Gossypium > Gossypium longicalyx. The sequence continues at coordinate 47,288,564 of CM047005.1, read as the reverse complement.
GCACATACATACTTATGAAATTAAAATAATCTCTTGTACATATCTCTATGCCAATTCAAACAATTAATTCAATCTCATAAGCACATAAAAGATTACGTGAGGTAACAATGTATTTCTACCTTGAAACAGTTTAATCACAATAATTTTGCAAGTTATGCAAGGCTAATGTATCGTTAGATACCGTTGCTAATTTAACCCTCAGCTATCTTAGATGATCAAACGTGCACTGATTAAGTATCATGTCAATTAATTACAAGTTCAATCTGTTTAAATAATTAATTCATTAGTTATCTTCCAATTGTAATGCAAGAATAACTTAGTCATGGTTTTACTCAATCAAACATCTTACTAAGGCCTGTAACAACACAAACACAATTTTAATAAATTAAGTAGACGAAATGCAATCAACCTAACATGAATTAAATTTAAATCATATTAATTAAATTGAACATATCAACATCACAAATATTCTTAAACATGTTCATTATAGCAACAACAAAATTAAAAGGATAGGGAACAAGAATCAAATCCGGTATTTTCTTTGTGGCTTGACTACTTTGCTCCACTCCTCATTCCCCGCTTGTTCTTGTCAAACTGAGGCTTCTACGAACACTTGAATACTACTCCAAATGATGGTTGATTGACTCTTTTCCTAGAGGTAAAATCAGTAAGGGAATAGGGGAAGAAAATGAAGAACAATGGAAGGGAATAAAGATAGAAAAATGAGAGAGAAGTGAAGAGATGAGAAAGGTTGAGATGTGTTTGAAGTGAGAATAAAAGGGGGGTATTTATAGGTTAAGATGACTGCTAAAATTTAAAAAAATCAGTAGCCATAGAGTCCCCCCATGGCTGGCCACACATGTGGCAAGTTTGAAGAATTCAAACTTACTATTTTAAGGAAGGGGAAAATCTAGAAAGGCACAAATAGTGGATGGGTTTGAATGCAATTGGAAGGAGTTTTCAAGGGCCATTTTGAAAGTTAAATAATCAGTCAAGAAAGCTGATTGGGTTAGCATGTGAGATGGTTTTAGGCTGCCTAGTGCTCGGTTGGATCGGTTTTCTCGGTTCAGCTCAACTGGGCCACTTTTCATAATTAATTAATAATAATTTATTTAACCCAAATTAAATTGGATTAAAATTAAAATTAATTATATTATGAATTAATACACATAATTTGGATCATCTGAGGCTGAAAAATTAATTCGCCTTGATGCTTCAAAATTGCTTGTCGGTTTTGTGCTTTTAGTAGTGTCTGCCGAGCTGTTTTTCGCCCTTTGTGCGAATCTGTCGAAAATGATCAAAATTAATCAAAATTAATCAAAATTTATTATAAAATTAAGTAAAATTAAACATGTTAATAATTTAATTAAAATTTAATTATTTTATAATAATTAAATATTTTTCGACAAGAATTTTACCGAAACTACATAAATTTGAGTTAAAAAGGGCATGAAAAAGTGTGTATATTTTTGTGTTTCCACTCCTGTTCTGATATAGCTTAAATCTGGTAAGGAGTTCGTAGTTTATAGTGATGCGTCACATGTCGGCTTGGGATGTATTCTGATACAAGATTGTAATGCTGTGACTTATGCGTCCCTACAACTTAAGTCACACGAGGGAAATTATCCGACGCATGATCTCAAGTTAGCCGCCGTGGTCTTTGCCTTAAAGATTTGGAGGCATTATCTATATAGTGAGAGGTGTATCATTTACACTGATTACAATAGCCTTAAGTATCTCCTTACCTAAAAGGAGTTGAACCTTAGGCAATGTAGATGGATTGAATTACTTAAGGATTATGACTATACCATCGAGTATCATCCTAGTAATGCTAATGTGGTGGTTGACGCTCTTAGTCGTAGAGCAATTTCGGATTTGAGGGCGATGTTTGCTCGCCTAAGTTTGTTTGATGATGGGAGTCTGCTAGCCGAGTTGCGTGTTAAGCCGACTTGGATTGATCAGATTCTAGATAAATAGTTAGGGGATGATTCTCTAGTTCTGCGTTTCCGTTAGGTAGAGGATGGTAGTATGTCTGATTTTGGGCTGAATAGTGATGGGTTCTGTGTTTTTGAGAATAGGTTTGTATACTGAATGACTCTGATTTGAGATAGTCTATTCTGAGGGAAGTGCATTGTAGCTCATATACTATGCATCCAAGTGGAAATAAAATGTATTGGGATCTTTGTGAACTATATTGGTGGCCTGGTTTGAAACGAGAGGTGACAGATTTTGTTTCTTATTTTCTGACGTGCCACCAAGTTAAGATTAAGCACCAGTTGCCTTCGGGTTTGCTTCAACCTGTTAAGATGCCCATTTGGAAATGGGAATGTGTAATTATAGACTTTGTTAGTGGGTTGCCCTTAACACCTACTAAGAAGGATTCTGTATGGGTCATCGTGGATCAGTTGACGAAGTCTGCTCAATTCATTCCAATTTGGATAGATTATTCTCTTCAGAAATTGACCAAGTTATATGTTTTAGATATAGTGAAACTTCATGGGGTACCAGTCTCGATTATTTCTAACAAAGATCCTCACTTCACGTCTCAATTTTGGAGGAAGCTTCATGAAGCTCTAGGTTCGAGATTGGACTTCAGTACTGCGTTCTATCCTCAAATAGATGGCCAATCTGAAAGGGTGATTCAGATACTGAAGGATATGTTTAGGAGTTGTGTGATCAATTTTTGAGGTAGTTGGGAGGATTTTCTATCTTTAGCCGAGTTCGCCTACAATAACAATTTTTAGTTCAGTATTCAGATGTCACCTTACGAGGCTCTGTATGGTCGTAAGTGTTGTACTCCTTTATATTGGACTAAGTTGGGTGAGCAACTGGTTTTGGGTCTTGAATTGGTTTCTAAGACTGAAGATAAAGTTAGATTGATTCGAGCTCGTCTTAAAGCAGCTTCTGATAGACAGAAATCCTATAAAAATTTGAAAAAGAGAGATATTGAGTACTTTGTATATGATTACGTATTCCTTAAGGTATCTCAGTGGAAAAAGGTTTTACGGTTTGGACGTAAAGGCAAGTTGAGCCCTAGGTTCATTAGGCAATACCAGATTCTAAAGCGTATGGGAATGGTTTCTTATCAGTTAGAGCTATCTCCAAAGTTAGACCGTATTCATGATGTCTTTCACGTCTCTATATTGAGGTGGTATCAGTCTAATCCATCTCATGTTGTTTCTGTTAAGGAGATTGAGGTTAGACCAGATTTGACTTTTGAGGAGGAGCAGGTTCAGATTTTGGATCTAGACATTAAAGTTTTGAGGAGGAAATCTATTTCATTACTGAAGGTTTTGTGGCGGAATCATGGCACTGAGGAAGCCATATGGGAACTTGAGGACTTGATTTGTCAATAGTATTCGCATATGTTTGAATCAGGTAAATTTCGAGGTCGAAATTTCTTTTAAGGGGTAGAGTTGTAATACCTAGAATTTTAAGTTTTGTATGTGTTGGGTTTTGTCATTAAATGTGTTCAGTTTGGGTGGACAAGAGCTTGGTAGATTTGCTTAAGGTCCGGGGTTCTAGTCTCCTAAAGTGTAAGGGGTATTTTGTTTTGTTTTATTAAGGTTGTGGAGGAGTTTAAATTTAATTTGAACTCTTCAATAGTTATCTGGTTAGTTGTGGAGTGAGGTTGGTGCCTCTTTTCAAGGGGAAAGAGTGTGGGCGGTTATTTTTTATTAAAGAAATCCAGTAAGTCTTCTTCATGTTTCTTTTTTTTTTCGTTCTTTCTTTCTATTCTTTATTTTTCTTCTTTGTTTCCTAGCCACCGTTCTGTTCATTTCTAGTTATAATATTACCATCCATTACGACTTTGTTGCTCCAATTCTTTGCTGATTTGTTTTAGGTTGGGTGCTGGGAGTAGTCGTCATCTTTCGTTAGGTATTTTTTTCCTTTTAGGAATTGTAGTACATTAGGGGTTTTAGTTTTCTTTTAGCTGGTTAGGCATTGTGCGATTACTGGTCGTTGACGGTGAGTGGAAGAATGCATTGGATGCTATTGTGAGGCTATGTTATTAGATAAATGTTGTTTGAGTTTTGTAAATTTTTATTGAAATTAGGCGTTGGAATGTTGATTTTAGGTGTTGGGAATCTCATGGTTGCATTCGTAGCAAAAATCGAACTATGTGTGTAATGAGAAACTCGAAAAATAACGATCGGTGAAAGCCAAATTTGGGGCCTATTGACGCCACACGGCCGTATGCCAAGCTGTGTGATAGGTCGTGTGCGACACATGGCCTAGGCCATTTTGGGTCATGTGCTAGGCCGTGTAGGCCACAAGGCTAGGCCATTTTGGGTGTGTGGGCCCACACTGGCATATGGGCCCAAATTTTAGAGTTTTTCCCTAGGAGTGTACATGTCACCTCGATCGACTATAGGCTTTCTGTAGAGTCGGTATGTGTGGTATAAACCTTAAAGCATGAAATCTGTCACTCTGTTAGATTGAAAATGACATAAATAACGTCTGCATGAGTATTGTGTAAAATGATATATATGATCTTTTCTGCTATGTATGAGCACGTTTAGCATCCATTATATGAGATGCATGTGATATACGTTCTGGTATCTGTTATTTTGTTTTATCTAATAATTTGTCTGTATTTGACTATAAGGTGGGTTATGTATTATGAGGAGGAAGTATTCTATGTAAGGCAATATTTCACCAATATATTGGCAGCAATACTGCGACTATTCTGAAAAGTATCATATAGACACTATGTGGTGTGTAGGGCTGGGGGCGTTTTATACCCTACATGGTGTGTTGGGATGGTTAGATTTGGTGTGCAGAGGATGTGGGTAGGACTATGTATATCTATATCTATACGTTTTTGTTATAAATTTGATTCTGTAAAAGAGTTATGTTTGTATCTATTTTGTCATGTGATTGAATCTGGATTTATGTTTCTGTTGAGTTACACACTGAGTTTTAAAACTCTCATTCTATTTGTTTGATAATTTCAAGTGACCCTCAGACTTAGGCGGGTCAATGAGACGAAGCTCGGGTGTAATTGTAATAGCCCATTTTTAGGGTTAATCAGAACAATAGTTTCGGGACCACAATCCAAAGTCAAAATATTTATTTTATTATTTTATTAAGGTTTACAGTATGATAGAATGTTAGTGTGAAAATTTCGTAAAGAAATTTTACCGTTTGAGTGGTTAATTCGGTAAAAAGGACTAAATCGCGTAAAGCGTAAAAGTTGTGTTCTATTAGCTAAAAGTGTTTATTAGCTATGGTTTTTAAAATGAGGGTCTTCAAATGATAATTAAACCATTTGAATTGTGAGTGGACATTTATGGGCATTATTATGTATGTTATAATGGTTTTATTATAAGGTTAATATGGTAAATTATTAATAAAGGTTATTTATAATAAAACAAACAAATTTTAATGGCTTTCATCTTCTTTAATTGCCGAAACTTGAAGTTTGGAGAAACCATTTTAGGGTTTGGGGTATTCAGCACTTGTAAGCCAAATTGTAAGTCAATTTTGACTTAGTTTTTGATGATTTTTATGTTTTTGTGATCGTTGCAACTAATACTAGCTAGCCTGTGTCTTCGATTTCAAAACTGTTAAAGATTTTGATAGTTGTCATTGATGAGTTTATGTGTTCTTTGATGTTTAATGGTGAAATATGAATATTAGATGTTAGATTTTCATATTTTATAAAGTGATTTTTGATGAAAATGCAAATTAGGGATTAAATTGTGAAATATTAGAATTATGTGGTTAAAAGTGTGATTATTTGGAAAATGTGGGCTGCTAAGGCAATAAGAAGAATTCGGCTAAGCATAGGTAGGATGAAATTGCATGAAATTGTGATTTTATGTGATAAGGACTAAATTGCAAAAATGTGGAATAATAGGAGCAAAAGTGTAATTTTGCCAAAATGTATAAATTGTGTTAAATTGAATGAAATGATGATTAAATAAGGAAATTTTGTTATTATATAGATTGAGAAAATTGATATTCGGATCTAGAACGGGGGAAAACAAAGTATCAGATTAGTCGACCTAATTCGTCGTTACAGCAAACGAGGTAAGTTTGTATGCTAATAAACGTACTTAAATTGTGTTATAAATGCTTATTTATTATTGAATTGAATTGAATGCTGAATGGTCATGATTACAAGCTGAAATCGACAGAGTTATGATATCCGAAAGTCCCGTACGAACCTTAGGAATAGTATAAGATACAAATGTCATGACATTAGAATTACCGAGATGTGATTACATGTAAGACCATGTCTGGGACATTGGTATTGTATTGTTATTACGTGTAAGATCATATCTGGGACATTAGCATCGTTATATGATTTCGTATAAGACCTTGTCTAAGACAGTGGAATTAATATGTGATAACATGTAAAACCATATTCGGGATATGGTATTATACGAGCTTTATGTGATTTCCGAGTATCCTTAACGATTCCGAATGGTTCAATGGGCAAAGTCAAGATTGAGAATAAAAGTACAAATGAATTAAGTGATATAGGTACGCACAGAACCTATATGAGAATCAAATGAAGGTAATTTGGTAAGTTCTTAGTGTATTATGTATATAAAAGGAGAAAGATTTATGTATAAGTATGTTGCATGCCAAAATGTGTTTATTTGGCTATAATAAGGTTTGAAATGATTGATATGTGAGATATGAGTTATAGTTGTTTTAACTAAACATACATAGCGCACATAGTGTGTGAAATACCGTTACTTGATTATATTTCTCATAAATCACTCAGCTAAGAAAATGTGATGAATATTGAACTGAATAAAGTTTATATTTATATTTGCTTATGCATATGAAAATGTAAGTGAATTGATAAATTTTGAATGAATAAACTCATGAAGATCTTGATTAACTATGTGCAAGAATTCAAGATAGAATGGTGAAATCATATGAATTATATCATGTTTTGAATAATTGTTTTAAATGTGGTTAGTTAATAATACGAGTTTATTACCATACAAGCTTACTAAAATTTATAGCTTACTTTGTTTTATTTTTCTATGTTTTATAGTTATTCGGATATTCGCTTGGGTTGGAAGTTGGAAGACATCGCATCACACTATCCGGATTTTTAATTTCGGTATTTATACACTTGTGATTTGGTTATATGGCATGTATAGGCTTGAGTTATGTGGCAATGTGTTTGTAATGTTGAATGTGAGTTTGGCTTGTATATTATGTAAATGTTGGTGTGTATTTGGCCATTTTATATGGCTTATTAATGACTTATGTTTGATGTGTAATTTGCCTTGTGAAATGACATAATTTTGGTATGGTTGTGATGGTTCAAGTTGATCATTTGGTCATTTGGCATATGATGAGTATATACTTATGAAAAGCATGATTTTGGACTTGAGAAGTGAATGGCTAATAGATGTTTTATGAGTCAAGCTTTGTGTGTGATTGATGGTAGTAAAAATACATATTGAAATAGGTTGAATTGATGAGTATGATATGTGCTTTGGTATATGATTAAATAGGTGAGTAATGAGGAACGAATCATGCTAGTTTGGTATGTGTTTGAATATACAATGGTATTGAATTGAGTTGATGAAATGGATAGAATTGGTATTGTAAGTTTGGTGCATGAAACAACATGGTTTGGCTACTTATTAATGTATTGAAATGGCATGAAATGTGTTGTTTTAGGTATGCTAGAGAAGGGTGAGAAATGTGGCTTCAACCAAGCCTATTTTCACTCCACACGGCCGAGCACACAGGCGTCTGGCTTGACCGTGTGCGACACATGACCTTAGAACACGGTCGTGTGTCCCCTAGGGTAACCCTTCGAATTAAGTCAATATGCCCTACAGGTTTGGCACGGACTAGACACACGGGTGCGTCTACTGGCCATGTGAAACACACGGGATGGCACATGGGCGTGTGGTCGGCCGTGTGACCTAAGTCAGTAACCTCTCCAAATTTCCCATGGCCAAGGCACGCGGGCGTGTCTCCGGCCGTGTGGTGCAAGTTAGTATGTATGCCCTGTTTCCACACGACCTGTGACATGGGCGTGTCTGTTGGCCGTGTGAGGCACACGGCCTATTCATACGGGCGTGTGACCCCTAAATGCTTGAAAATTTTTAAGTGTTTCCTAAAGTTTGCAAATGTTATCGGTTTAATCTCGAACCTCTTCCAAGCATGTTTTAAGGTCTCGTAGAGCCTTATAGGGGACATTGTGTTTATATTTGATTGATGTTTATGTGAAGATGGATTTATGTGTGAGGAATGGATGATTTATGTTGTGTTTGATCGGTAATGCCTTGTAACCCTATTCCGGCGACGGATACGGGTTAGGGGTGTTACAGTAACCACTTTTTCGTAAAACTCCATTTACTTTTAATTTGTTTAATTTATATTTTGGTTTTAAGAGTTTTGTAATTTTGGGACTCTCTGGACATTTAGGTTTAATTTTGGATTTGGATTTTTAATTTGGAGTATCTCGCATGACATGTGATAAAATGATTTGCAAAATTAATCGTTTTCGAGAAAACAAATTCGGTTTTTCAAAACATAACGACTTAAGAACTTCCGCTGCAATTTATTTGTTTTATTTGAAAATGTAAACGGTTGACGGTTTAACTAGTAAGTATAGCAACACATTTTTAAATAAAATGGACGCTTTTAGTAACAAAGATATGCAATGCTTTTAAAAAGAAAAAGTCAAATTTGCAACTTTCCTCGTAACATCTCCAGATTCAGTCATAATGTCTAGGCCAAATTTAGGGTGTTACAGTAGGAGGGTCATCTATCAGAAATTTGGCCAAATTTAACATGGTCAAATAAAATAGTACCTTTTGTTGCCAAGTTTTGCAGGTTTCTCGTTGTGGCTTACAACAGCCCCCACCAGCAACACTGAGTTTTGGATCAAAGATTGCATTTAAAACAAAGCTTCATATTTTGAATTGATTGAATTGGTGGGAGTTTCCATTTTCTGTTAAGAAACAAAACCAAAATTAGAAAAATTATCAACTTTTGTTAGACGGAAGGAATCTAATAAAATCGGAAACAAAAGTTTATACGGTCTAATAAAATATAATAAAATAATGCACCAGGTAGGTAACCCTAAAAGATAGGTGGTGCACTTGGCACGCTTAAATATCAAGTCTTTCAAAGAACCAATTCTAGACATACATTCTCATATTGTCTTTTTAATTCACCGTTGATAAATTTCCTATTTCTTTGATGTCACAAATTTGAAGCTACAATTTAAAGCCACAATTAAGTCCACTATAAACAAAAAAATTTCCCTTTGATTTGTTAAATGGCAGAATTAAAATTCTGAAACAAAATCAAAATCAATTTTATTACACGGCAGGATTAAATCCCGAAACAAAATAATTTAATTAAATCAAAATAAAATTTGTTAAATGGCAGGAATAAATCTCGAAATAGAATTATTTGATTAAGTATTCTCGTTTGGAAACAGAATCAAAATCGAATAAAAATTGTTAAACGGCGGGAATAAATCCTGAAATAGATTTTCAATTTAATTCTATTTTGGAAACAAAATTAAAATCGAATAAAATCTGTTAAATGGCAGGTATAAATTCTGAAACAGAGTTTAATTAATTTTAATTTCTCGTTCTGGCAACAAAAAAAAAATAGAATAAAATCCATTGAATGGCGGGAATAAATCCCGAAACAAATTTTATTTAATTTTTAATACTCATTTGGGAATATAATAAAAAATGGAATAAAATCTGTTGAACGGCGGAAATAAATCCCGAAATAGATTTTATTTAATTTTTATTTTCAAATAAATTTTTTTTTCTTTTGCCTTGGTGTCTCGTTCGTCTCGAATTAGAGTATTGCAAAATAATAAAATTTGTTTTAAGATTGTTGGACAAAACATGTTAGCGAAAAAAATATAAATATAAATAAAGAAATATTTTTATATAATAAAATAAATTGAATAATTTATATTTAAAATATCGAATATGAAAAACCAATAAATAGCATAACAAAAGCCAAAAATCAAAACAAAGAAACGAGTTTTACTAAATGTTGAAGCCTGTTTTACACAATTTCCTTAAGATAGATTTGGGCGCTCCTACGGTACTTGGAGAAACGTTGGTCAAATGTCTTCTAGGATACAACAACACGATGATTGAAGCAATAACACTTCTACAGTGATCAACGAATAAACGATGCATTTTTCTATCATCGAAACGTTGGAAAATATGGAGAGGAAAAGAGAAAAATTTTGGAGAGAAAATAATCTCGATGTGAGAGAGTGAGATTGATCAAAAAATTCTGAAGAAGTCTTAGCCTTTTATAGGCATTCAAAGTAGAGGAATTTTGGAAATATCCATGTATAAAGAGACAAAATCTACATTTAAAGAGAATTAAATCAATTTGATTAAAATTTAGAATCAAATAAAATCAGGATATATGTCATTTTAAATCAGATTTTGTATATATTTGCTGAGAAAAAAATAAATTTCGTTTTGGGCTAAAATATTCGCAAGCCCATACCGATCCGGACATTTCGCGGCGGCCGACGTCATGCAGGTGCACCCCAATCCTGACGGGTTGAACCTACACCCCCTACGTGTGAGGCAAGGTTTCAAGCTTAGTCATATATATACACATCTCACACTTGGTCTTTAACCAATGTGAAATCTAAGCTTTTATTTTTCTCAACAAATATTCATAAGTAGTTTACTTTGAACATGAATTTCTCATTCATCACTCAACCATTTTGAGCATATGGTATACGGTTGTAAAGGTCTCATGGAGTAGAATATGAAACCATAATTTTATAATTCAACTCTCCACCTTTACCAAATGAGAATATGCCTCAAAGTTCCCATAAATTATAATTTTTCCAACAAAGAGCTAACGTGGTAGGTGATGTAAAAAATTTTATGGCATGGCAGCTAACATGAAAAATACTAATGTGGAAGGCTTTAATTTATTTATTATTATTGATTTAGGAGGGCTTAAATGATTTTTAAATTATTTTAGGGGTTAATTGATTTTTAAGGACTATATAAAAATTCTCAAAAATTATAAAAGCAACATGTTTTTTTTTATATAGTTTTCTAACAATTTTATAATTTTTTTAGAAATTTTTAAAACTTTTTAATAAAAATTACTACTCATTTTTGTTTTCCCACACATGTCCTGCATTATACGTGGATAATTCCTATCAACATTAATCGATCACCTCTCCTCAACTAAAACCATTACTCATCACTCACATAAAACCATCAAACACTAAATCCGTTATTTCTCGGACCCTTTACTCAACACTCTATTAAATTTTGATTACCATCACACTTCAAGCTCTCCATTAAGTTTTAATCCAAACCTTCAAAATGATAAAAATTTTGTATAATTTATATATATATATATATATATTAATTTTTACAACTTTTTATACTTCTAATAAGTTTTTATAACTTTTTTTTATCAATTTTTATAGATTTTTTTTATCATTTTCATTATTTATATATAATGTTTTATAATAATTTTAATGTTTTCAATTTTCACTTTCATTTTTTTTTATAAAAGTTTCTATCATTTCTAAAATATTTTTATATTTTATTGAGAATTTTTATGGTCTCTAAAAATCAATTAAACTCTCTTAAAATAATTAAAAATCTATTAAACTCTCTTAAAATAATAAAATATCAATAAAATTTTTCACATCACCCGTCATGTTAATTATTATGTCAACACTTAATAATTCGCATGAAAATGACATTGGAGAACATAATTAATTGTTATTTTTGAATTCGAGATCCAATTGAGTGTATTTTTCAATTAGGACCCAATGAATTTTTGAATTACTTTCGGCTTTTATAGTACTTTATCGAAAATCTTTTAAATTGTTTTAGAAACTTTTAAGCTTAATAAGAGGGCCCTTTGTAGTGTTTGAAAGTTATATGTCTTGAAACTGACAAATCTCGTCATTTGTTGTTGATGATGTGCTTCATTGCTGTGAGATTTGAGAAAGTTAGCGTTTCCTCGATTTTGTGATTAGCAAGAGGGATCAACGGCGATTATGTCAAGTTTAATAATAAAATTTTACATCCACATGTCAATTGTATATTAGCGGAGCATAGAAAAAGACATAATTACCCCATATTTGTGCTTTTTGATGTACAAGGCTAGCAGAGAGCCTTTTTAATGAGAAAATTTTTGTTAGCATCTTTCTTTTCGAATAAAGAGGCAGTAAAATTATTAGATGCCATTTTTTATTAAATGTGGGAAGAAAATTTAAAATTATATTTAAAATTTTTTAATATAATTAAAATATTTTGTTTTGCATAATCTCATATAAATTTTGATCATAATTACTTTTTTTGATATAATACTTAAAATTATTCATAATTTTTTCTATTCCATAAATAAAATGATAATTTTTTTAATTTAAGATTCAATCGGCTAAAATAATTTTTTTTAATTTTAATAATATGGTAGGTGATATTTGTTGAAACTGTTGTTGCAACTAACGAAAACAATATAGCAATGAACATCCAAAATTATTTAGCAGTTGGAAATAAACCTATGCTTATAATGCTTTTCCTAAAAAAAAATCCACTACTAAATCTGATTTAAACCCACCAATTACTTGATTGTTGCAACCACATTTAATATTAACTCTCACATACTCAAAGGCAGCAAACACTTCCTATATATATATATATATATATATATATAACAACATAATAAATAGGTTAAAAGGTAATAGTTTTGTTGAGATAGATAGCTTCTTTTTTGTTTTGATAGTTGCAGTGAACTTATGTCATTGTTCAACTGATCTATCCAAACATTAATATCTCTCTCTCTTTATTACGATATTATTACTAAAATAGTAATTTAAAAATATCAATCAAAATTCATTTTCAATCTTTGGAAAATATACAAAAAGTTGAATGCATGGACCAATGATAGGCAATTTGGCTTTTAAAATCGTTTCCAATCAGGGTTGAATTATTATTTATTCCAAATTCGAGGTAAATACAATAAATATTAACTTTCTTATATTTATTATTTAAATTTACTTTATTTTTTTAGAATAACGTTACTTTTGCAAAAATAAAAAATTAAATTTAAATATATTTTTTTTTTGGTGAGAAAGAAAGTATCAAAACTCATTACGTAGTAATATTCTGAAAAAGACAAACATTCAAATTCTTATCCAAATCTATAAATGAGCACATCATCAGATGGGGAGTATCAAACACTTGCAAGTTCTTTGTTCCAATCAAAGCTTGTTTTGCTAGGCATTATGCAACTTGATTTTGATCTCTTGGAATGTACCGCAAAAACCACCGCTTTTCTTGAAATAAAATACTTTGGATACGCCTAATTAACGATGAGTTTGCTTCGGTAGAGGTACTGTCAAGTATAGCTTTAACAACTTCCATACTATCCGATTGTATGATAACTTCATCATGACCCCTTCGTTGAATTAACCTGAGTCCCTCCAAGATACCCCAAAGTTCAGCATTAAAAATAGTACATTTCCCAAGGTGGCGATTATACCCAAAAATCCAATCTCCATTGGCATCGCGAACCACTCCTTCAGCAGTTGCATTTCCAGATCCCAATTGCACTGCCCCATTGGTGTTGAGGAAGATCGGAGCCCCAAAGGATTCCTTTTCAACGGGAGGTTTGAAATTACCCTTAGACTCTGCTCTCAAAGCTGAGAAGAGCTGATTCGCCGAACTTAAAGAAACTTGAACCATCTCTCTCGAGCTCTAAGATTTTCCTTGGAAGTTAAATAAATTGCGATTCTTCCAAAGGCGCCAAATAAGGAGGACAAAAAGACAAGCCCAACTAGATCCATCTTCGTGAACCACGCCATTATCCTGCAAGTTAGCAAGAAGCCAATCTTGTAAATTATTAGAAAAGAAATTCGATAAATGATTACTTGGGACAACTTGGTTCCAAACATCCCTAGCAATAGCGCAATCTCTCAAAATATGTAAAGAGTCTTCTGAATGAAAACCACAGATGGGACATGAAGGGTCAGCTGCTAAACCCCGTCTAACCCGTTCCATATTACTAAGGAGCCTTCCTTGTAGATCAGTCCAAATGAAAAACCGAACTCGTTGAGGACCTGACAGCTTCCAAACACTCTTCCATTTTTCATCTTTTGGATTCCAATGGCCACATCTTGACTTATTTTAAAATTTTATATTGGAAAAAAAATTACATGCTAAATTTAGATTTTTTGTAAATTTAAATATTCAATATTAATATTGATAATAAATGAACAGATTAATGGATTCAAATTTTATAAAAATTAAAAAGATTCAACCTTTATTAATCCGAAGAATAGATGAAATCTAAAATATCCTTATAATGTTTTCCACCCAAATATCCTTATGGTGTACTAAAAGAAAATTTATGAAATGTATATAAAGCCAAGTGAAGATGTAAAAGGAAAATATCTTGATTTTTCATACACATTTCGAAGGAACACTGAAATATTACAGCAATTATCTAAACCCAGATTTAATCTGGTCAAAGGCTGTGGCTACGAAATAGTTAATCTTTTCTCTATATTTGTTTGTGTAACATTTCAAATTTGACCTAAATGTTTTAACTAAATTTTGAAGGTTAGATTAATTTCTCGAAAATTTAGATTGTTGCCTGCTAAAACTTCCATTGTTTTTTTTTTTTTTTAAAGTAAATTCCGAAAAACTCATTTACACTTATTAGTTGCAAAAACAAAAATTTATACAATAGAGGTATCTTTAAAATATTTACTTTTTACTACTAAGTTGAAATAAGAGATATAACATTAACTCGCTTATTTTTTTAGAAAAATCTATTTCTCACTATGTTTTGCAGCGAAAAAGTCCTTTATCTTGTTTAATTTTAAAAATAAAACATTTTTTTAATTAACATCAATCATGTAGAATATTAAACTAATTAACTAAAAAAATCTCTACAAACCCAAAACCAAAGTAAAAGTCCCAAAATTAGCCCGACAGTCCATAAGTTTTAATTAATAATTATTTAAAATAATCATATGTGAGAAAATTAATCCGAGCTCCCGAACGTAGTCCAATCCTAAGTCCTTGGGTACTTAAAATGTTAAGCAAATAGGGTAAGCTAAAAAGCTCAGTGTTTGTCTTGGCCCACAAACAAAAATCTTATTCAGAATCATGCACATATGCACATATAAGACCAAACAGATCAGATGTTATAACATGCTTAGCATAGCAAAGTTATACAAAATAATCCTACCTCCATCCGTTAGACACTAACTTCGTCCATCCAATCACACAAATCAGGGCTACTAGTGTCATGGGGATAGAATTTTGCTCTCGCAATCCGTGCGGCCTTAGGTGATTCTATCATTTCAAACATGCCTAAGTCAGTCTAACCACCAAACAATCGATGATTCACAAAGAATTCCTCCAAAGCACCAGTTTATATAACGAAAGCAACATAAATCAAAAGAAGCTCAAAAGAATAGAATAGTAACAGAAAACAATGCACGAGAGGTGTTTGAGTAAATGCTCTCACTTTAGTATTCATAACTAAAGAATGTAATACAATGGATGATTTACAAGTGAGGGGTAGACTCTCTATTTATAGTTGAGCTTCACCCAAAACTGACAGTTTAGATCAAGTTACATCGATGAACGAGAGTAGTCTAACCTTACAATTAAGGGATTTACAAGATTTACATAATCAAATCATATCTAATTTTACAAGATATTATTCTATTCAATCTTCTAAGATTAGTTTCCCTATTTACCAAGATAGTCTAATGTTTTATATCTACATCATTAGGCCACCCAGGCTTCAAATGGATAGGCTTTACCAATAGCTTTTTGAATCGAGTTAGCTCTCGTGGGTCAAATGAGCCTCATCTAGCTGATAGACCACCTTGGGATGCTTTTTGTGCAATAGTCACGGGCTTTGAGCTGCTACCCGTGACACTATAACCTATCCATCCATCACACCAAGTTGTGGTTGTATGCCACTCAAATGATATGCAGTTGTGCTACGAGATATATTGCGAAAATGCTACCAGAATTATGTAATGTAGTTAAATTGCCAAAATCAGACTTCTTCCATCACATAACCATATCCCACCCCAATGCATGCACAAGCCATACTATATGTGTTCATATATATATAATCATAACAAATCATAATTATGCCAGACATGCATACAGGATAACAGAACAAAAGTTCCCTAATTAGCTTACTTAGAGCTTTCCTGATCAAAATCATACTTAAGCTGACACATAGACTCATAGATTTACGAATTACATGACCAAGCATGCTTATAGAATATTTGTACATAATGTTTTTTTTACATATCAGAGTCTTGAACTTACAAATCTCTTACATTCAGCCCGAAAATGACCCAATTTAACAATACAAAATGGCCCACACGCCCTACCTACCAATACCATGTGGCCCACACGACCTACCTAACCAACGAGCTACACAGGTGTGTGGCATCGACTGTCACCTTCAATTTTTCATACAATTTCCAATTCTCCACGAATTTTTCCAGAATTTTACGGGTTAGTACACACACTTGATTGCTAACGAAAGATCAGCACTACCACATCTAATCGAGTTATGCATACGACAACAAAACCAAAACCATTAGCAAGAAACCAATTCTGAATCTAGACATTCGACACTTGTTTGCTTAACAAAACCATCCCTTAAACTTGGGCATTCAAATGCTTACTTAAAAATGCAATAGTTCCTTTAAACATTCAATTCACTAAAGGAGTGTTCGTCACAATATTTTCACCTACAGAAACACAAAAACAATCAGACCACTTCAATCGACCAACCAATAACACCACTTACCAACCATGGGAAAAACGTCAAAATAGAAACATCAAATGGAGTATAATTGTATTTACCGAGAAACATAACACTATAACTCCACAACCCGATCACGCATTGTCCTCATGAAAAACACAGGATAGAACGACAGTAAGTGAATAACACAAATTAAAGAGACAACAACAATAAGCAAGGCTATTAAAGAATAGAATAATTAAGAAGGAAAAATCTGAGATAAGAGAAGAAGCAGTGAATAAAGGCAAAACGATAGTAGGAAATTTTCCTTTAGCAGCAATAGTAAATAAACAAAAAGAAAGAGAATGGAGAGGGTGGGGCAAACAAGGGAGATAATTTAGGGATAATTCCTATATATTTTTTTTAAAATATTAACTAAATCCAATCTGATTCCTTGATATCCTATCATATTGCTAGGAGTGAAAAAGCTAAGGCTTTATCACTAAACCAACAGACTTATTCTTGCCAACAAACTAATGAAAATTATAGATAACCTATACATGACTAGGTACGAGTAGGGATAAAAGTAATAAAAAATTCAAAAGAATGGAATTGAACATAGAACCTCAACATACAACCAAATACTTAACCACTACACCAGATTACGTCACTTGACATAAACAATTACCCAAAAATTAAAGAATTTTGGGGCATTACAATTTTTGTTAGACCAAATAATTGTAAAGCAAAGATTGAAATTGTTGGACATGCTTTATGCTTCGTGGGAATAACCCCCATGTTTGCTTCCATCCCCACATTTTGCTCCACTTTCACTTTGTATGTGTGGTAGTGGGACATGTTGTGGTTATTTTTTTATGAGGAACCATCACTATAAATACCTCCAAGTATAAAAAAACAATTCCATCTAGTGAGATTTTCGAGTACTCAAAAGACTAAAGCGATTTTCGTGCTTTCGTATAGCTAAATTCGACATTCTTGTCAGTTGTTTGACACCCTTGATAGTGGTGTTACAACATATGGATTTTGACATTTGGTCTTGGAAATGGCCGAAGGTATTTATGTTCGATCTTTTCTACTGCACTTTAACATTTAAACCGTAATTTATGCTTACATTTGGTATTCAAGCATGATTAATCTCTGCCTTGTCTGATTTTAGAAGTTTGTAAATTTTCTCAAAATAACGATGCCATATTTCTTTGAATTATTTTTAAACATTTTTTTTGAGAATTTTTATTGCAAACTTTAGTACAAAATTGTTGGATTTTATTAAAGCGAAATTTCTAAAATTAATTATGTTATAAATAATTTAGTGAACAATTTTAGAAATTTGTTGTTTGAATATTTTTTATCTGCCTGAAGTAAATGTTTATATGTGAATTATATGATTATTAGTTACATACATTTTTTAGGTGCATAAAATTTTTTAAACTTATTGCATAAGTTATTTAGCAATAAAACTTTACAATATATGTCTAGGGATCGACATAGTTTTATTTAATTAGAGAATTAGCCACAACAAATTTAATTAAATGAAATTATTTATTATAGTAAGGATCTCATAAGGTTTATAGACATTAGATGTTGCATAATAGATTAGCAACAATCTTGAATAAAGTTTAAGGATTAATATCTAGCTAAGTGGTTTTCATAATTTTATTTGGTTAAAGACTAGCGACAGCATCTTTAGTTAAATAAAATTATTAAAGTTAAAAATCACATATGGAAAGCATATGTATTAAATCTCAATTGCATAATTTATTAAGATAAAATTATTAAATGATTTTTCATAGTTACCCACATGAATTATGAATATGAATTTAATAATTTTTTATCAAAAGGATAGTAAATAATTCTATCATAAAATGAATCTAATTGAATTAAAAATTTAGCCCACATGTAATTTTTACGTCACTAGATTCATTATTTACATAATTTGCATTGGTAAATTGATGGTAAGCTAATGTTTTTTGTTTAATATTGTAACACCCCATACCAATATCCTACGTCGGGACGAAATACGAGGCGTTACCTAACTTAAACTCGTGCTTACGACCGTTTTCGAGTCTCCAAGACTTGGACAAATTTAAAACTTTCTCAAACTTAATAGCACACCCTTAATATAGGCCTACGAGGCCCAAAACACACATCAGAAATCATTCGCGACCAACTTGGGTTCTTTAGCCAACTTTAGGAAAATAACACTTAACACAAGGGCACACGCCCATGTAGGAGGGGCAACACGCACGTGTGACTATTTCGACATGGTCGTTCTGTTGGCCTGTGTGGCTCACACGGCCTAAGCAATACAGGGACACACCCATGTCTTTCACCCGTGTGGAATTAATTCTAAGTTCACACCTACAGGGGTTTTCAAACGGCCTGGCACACACCCGTGTCCCTGGCCCGTGTCTTTCACACGGCCGTGACATGCCCGTGTCTTAACCCGTGTGCAAAAACCTGGACATTATGTTTCTGACGTCAGCAATTCTTAAGGGTCACACGGCCGTGGCACACGCCCGTGTGCTAGGCCGTGTCCTTCTCACGGCTGAGACACACGGATGTGTCTCTGCCCGTGTGTTTACTACCAGGCATACTGACTTAAAAATGTACGTGCAGGGGACACACAATCGGACCACAGACCCATGGGGCAGACCGTGTGTCACACACGGCCTAGACACACGCCCATGTGTCTACCTATGTGGACAATATAAGGCTATTTACCAAGCCTCTTTGCCACCCTTACTTACACAACCTACACAATAGCAACCAAAACCAATACAAAACTATTTCATTGCAACCAAATTAGCCATAATAGACAACATTTCATTTGTGCATTTTACTCATCCATGAAAATAACAACATTTTCATATATCAAAATGAATATTAGCCATCATTTGAGGTTTAATACAAAATGAAGGGGAATCACCCATGCCAACACATTTGGCCAATTTTTCAAGGACTCAAAACATCAAAGGCTAGCCCTATGCATGCCATTCTCAAAAATAAATAGTCTAACTATACCGAGTGCTTCGATTGATAGTGTGATCATTGTCTCCGACATCCGATGATCCTTGAGCTAGTTAAGCGGCACTATAAAGGAGAGGGAGTAAGCATAAAGCTTAGTAATTTGCACATAAATAAATATAAAACAACAATTTTACCATTCATCAACATGCTCGTAACACAAAAATGGGCATAAGCATAACTTACTCATCACTATCCATATAAATCTCATAGCATATATCGATCTCATATCTCATACATTTCAAATAGGTACCTGTACCACTCACAACACGGTTATACCTTACTCAATAGCTTAAACTGTATCTCTCACCGTTGAACCGTTCGAAACTTTACTGGGTATTCGATAAGCCTCAAACATGGGGTAGGGTGTTGATGCCATGTCCCAGACATGGTATTACACTGACTATCATCTCGTAGCTGATGCATGTCCCAAACATGTCTTATACTGGCTTATGTCTCGAGGCCGATGCATGTCCTAGACATGTCTTACACTAGCACTCGTCTCGATGCCGATGCCATGTCCTAGACATGGTCTTACACTAGCTCTCATAATGTGGCCGATGAATGTCCCAGACATGTCTTATACTAGCCCACAATAACCCATATGTCATGGCATGAATATCCGATTTATTTCCTAGGTTCAAATGGGAACTCTACTATCTCTATTATCATCATACTTTCTCAATTCCACAATCAAGCAATTCATGCTATATTAATTCAAATACAATTCAACACATACATTAGCAATGTAGTTGTATTATTTACATACAACTTACCTTGGATTACAAAATGTGGCGACTAGTTGATTTAGTCGATTTGCTTAGCTTTCCCCCGGTCTAGGTTCAGATTTGGTAATTGTTAATTTATAATAGCAAAATGTACTTATTTAGTCACTAAATAGAATTAGACAATCGACAATTCACATCTTTGGTAAAATAATCATTTTGCCCCTAGACTTTGACAAAATAACCATTTTACCCCTAGACCCGAAAATCAATTTTTTTTATCAAATTTCTTCATATCTTAAGCCTAGCCGAACCCCTTTTTACTCTTATAGTAACCCCAAATTCCTACTATTTCACACATTTATCATCTATTTTACAACTTATGTAAAATAATCCTTTTAGGTGTTTTCATGCTAACACCTTTCATAAAAGTTATTTATAATACACCCAAGACTCATTTTCTTCCATAAAAACTCAACAAACATTACAAATCATTTCATGGAAAAACCCTAAACTCTTAATCATTTTGCAAAATAGCACCCTCATTTGAAAGCTCATGCTTCAAGGGGTCCAAAAATGTAAAAATCATTAAAATGAGTCATGAAAATCACTTACTTGCAAGAGGAATGAGTTGCTGAAATTTTTGAAGCTCAAAACCCCTAAAAATGGCTGAAAAATCGGTGGTAATGAAGAAAGAATGAAAGAAAAATGTGATAGCTAGGCTTAGGGCATTATTATATTATACATTATGTCATCAAATTACCTAATGTTGACTTTTCAACATTTTTATCTCCCATGGCCAACCAGCTAAGATTTTAGGGTCTTTTTGCCCTTTAAAGACTCCCAAATTAAGGTTCATAACAATTTAAGACTTTTGCACCTTATGCGATTTAGTCCTTTTTCACAATTGGGCTCACAAACATCATAATCAACTCACCAAATTTTTCATACATTGTTATAAACATGCTATGACTCTAAAAAAATAATAAAATAATTTTCCTGACTTCGAATTTGTTGTCCTGAAACCACTGTTCCGACTAGGCCCAAAATTGGGCTATTACAAATATAATTATTTTTGGTTAAATTTTGAATAGAATGCTACTAAACTTGTAATTTCTTATTTAAATTTTATCAGGACGAAATTAGATTGTCAAAGTTCAAAAATCAAGCAAATAGGGCTAAATTGGAACAAAAAGCAAGAAAATGGTCCAAATTGAAAAATTGCAGAATTAGTGGCAGATAAACTTATCAGATTTTCATTTTGTCAAATCCTATAATTAGAAATATATTTTTTTTGTTGGTTGTTAAACATAATTTTAGAAGGGAATCATGCTAAAATTAGCTTTCGAGAGGTGTATAAAAAGCCTTGTAATTGTGGCTTGGGAACACAGACTGAAGACTTGAATTCAAAATAAATTTTCCTTTCTTATTTCTGTAGCTTGTCAAGCATTTTGTCATTTCCTTTCTCTCTATTTTTTTTCTTATTTTGGTACAATTACTCTTTAAGTCCCCTCCCCTTTTCAACTATCATCATTACATTAAAAGTCATTCTAATAATCCAACAAAGCATGATTAATCTCATGATCAACTAATCCCCATTTAGCTTTAGACTGGTCATCATTCCAATAGAGAATCATGAGAAATGAATGTGCACTAAAACCTTACAACATGGTATTGATTATCTCTCCAGAATATGAGGTAATCACATTCGTCCCTCAAAGTTAATCCAATTTCAACTCAAAGTGCACATTGGGAGGGAGTTGTTTTGGCATACAATTGAGAAAGCAAGTTGGTCGTCTACCGTATTTGTGTTCCCGCGAACAAATTGGCATGTCCAGTTGGAAAAAGCTAGTTGGATTATGTTAAGGGAGATAGTGATTGAATTTAAACAAACCACGCGGTTGAGATTGTTAATTCGAGTTGGGCTCTTTTAGAAAGTAAGGTTGTCGAGATATTAAAATGCAGACATGTGTTACATGATTAAATAATCAGTAAGGGTTGGTTTGTAGGTCGTATCAGAACCAACTACACAAGGAAGACTTAGCGGTTGAAGTGTCCTTGATCGCTATAATCATCTTATCATTTAGAAGAAAAAAATTCACTTTCAAGGATCGATTTGATTTTGGAGTGTATCTCGGCTAAGGCTAAGCATTCACATATTTGATTTACCAATTTAATTTAAATTGATTAATTTTATTTTGCAATTATCATTCTATTATAATTTCATTTGATTTTATACTTGTTTTTCCTTTACCAACTAAAATCCGCTTTTATTTACTTTTCAGCTATGCACGTACAGGTTGTAGGTACGATAGCTACCTAGACTTAGGAATCTGGTCATGTAAACAGGAAAATTAAGAGTCTCAGTCCCTGTGGGATCAACCCTACTTCTCTATAATACAATTTAATTCAGTTAGAGCGTAGGAAATTATATTTAGTGGTTTCGACGCCCATCAAATTTTGGTGCCATTGTCGGGAACTTGAAAAATAATTATAATTTTCATTTCTTTTACTTATGACAAGGTCAAAATTAGGGACTTTAGAATTTGAATCGAAAATTGAGAAGTTAGCTCGATCACTGTGAAGAGAAGCTATTCGACGTGGAAAACAACCGCAAGTGAAAGAATCTAATATGAAACACTGTCTTACATAGAGGATATTTAGATGCATTCAGTGAACCAGAAAAAATGGCAAATCAAACCATTCGACAACTCGCTCTGGCACCAGATGAGCAATAGTCTCTACGTATAACTTATCCTGTAACACCCCAAACCCGGCCTAGATGTTATGGCTGGATCTAGCGATGTCATATGATAGGGTGGTTGAAAACTGTGCCGTCGCGATAAAAACATTTCCATTGAATTACTTATCTTAATATCTTATTAGTTCCAAAATCATGTTACTCATTTAGTTGATAGTTTCAAAACATTATTCGTTACAGAAGCTTTTAAAATAGTTTAAACAATTGGGCGTTTCCGAAAATCATTTGTTTCTTTTAAAAATCGAGGTTTCCTACTACTAGCAGTTGTAATCCATAAGGTAAAGATAATTAAAACCCAAAACCAAACCAAAGTCCAAAAGTCCAATTACAACCCAAAAATTTAACCAGTAAAAATAGACTAAAAATAAAACCAATAATTATAAATTAAAACCATGATAGTCCAGAACTATGGTCACCATCGAGTCCTCTACCGCACCGGTCTATCTAGGTCTAGGGATTACCTATACAAATTAATCAGAGAGGGGTGAGTTTTTGTAAACTTAGTGTGTAATCCCACAGAAAACAA
Source organism: Gossypium longicalyx (assembly GCA_025698465.1). NCBI lineage: Eukaryota > Viridiplantae > Streptophyta > Magnoliopsida > Malvales > Malvaceae > Gossypium > Gossypium longicalyx. The sequence goes on along the minus strand of CM047005.1, from coordinate 47,264,758 downwards.
CAAACAATCAGTAATCACAGTGCATAGTCAAATAGTCTTGGGCCTAAGCACTTTTTAGTATCAGTAACGGTTTTGGCCTTAGCCCATCTCAGTATCAGTATCAGCCACGCAGTTTTAAGTAACAAAGTCCTACCCAACAAGCCTCTACACACCATCTCCGTCTAACCCTACACTCCATGTGGGGATTAAATCAACCCACCCATCTCTACACTTCAGATAGCACTGAATGCAGGACAAAACAGTAATTTGCAACTGAGCTGCCAGTATATTAGGCTTAAAAGCCTTTCAGTAGACGTCCTCCAAATAATATTAACCCAACCCAATGCAGTGCAACATACAATGAAAAGTCATGCTATCACAGGTTTGTCAGATACACATTCAGTTCAGTATACATTCTTGTATATAACATGCTCAGTACATAATTCACACAATTAATATCACACAATTAAGGGTCTAAGCAATGCTTACCGACCCTACGGAAGGTTCACAGTCGACTTGGGCGACCCGTGCAATCTTAATAGTCATTTCAGTAAAAATGGGCTCACACGCCTATATGGCCTGCCCATATGGGCCCACACGACCCAAATTTGTCTTGGCCACGATGGCCTGGCCTCGTTGATCACACGACCGTGTTAGGGCACACGGCCTACCACATGGGCAACCACATGCTTGGGTGGCATTAACATTTAGGTTTTTGGATTTTGTTGAAACCTCATTTTTTGTGCAATCGAGTACACACTTGTATCGTTTTTTATGCCTAATCACTCACGAGCACTCCAATACCTAAAATTGACAAATCAAAGCCCTAATTTTAGTAACATAACCGAGACTTAAACGGTATTGTAACTAGATGTTCATCCATAACTATCGAAACCCTTACCTTCGATCGAAACGAGGAATCCACGCACTTAACTCGTTGATTGGGAATGATTTTTAGTCCTTTGATTAACTCCTAAACACCAAAAAGGAACCTGTAACACCCTAACCCGTTTCGATCGCAAGAGGGTTATGAGGTATTACCAGATGATAACTAACATTTATACATCGTTCATTTCAATTGTGATTAATAATTCACTTTATTTCTATAAAAATAAAATGTGGATAAAGTAAATAAATTTGGTTAAAAAGCAGCCATGAAATTCGGCAATTTCAATCATTTTAATTGCAACTCCTCTAATCATTTAAACCAAACAAACATATGCATATATCATTTAAATTGATAAGATAAATAGCCATTAAAGAAAAACATATCACACATATATCATGAATCCATTAACATTAAAGTCTAAGAAAGATATAACCATTTTTCAAAATAACATTATCAAATAAGCAATCTTGGTCATTTTCACATGGCTCAATTTACACACCATTCAAATTCGACTCAAAGACCAACTAGCCTATACATGCCATAAGACCAAGATTAAACTTTCAAAAGTACCAAAAGTTAATGATAGTATGATGAGCTTCTCCAACGATCCCCAAGCACAAGATGATCACCAAGAAATCTATAATCAAGAGGAAATAACCACACACAATGTAAGCTATTTTTAGCTTAGTACGTTAAAAGCAATTAAATACATCTATCAATCAATCTCTTAATAATAATAATAACTTCAAGCATGTTTTAGTCATGTTTCACCAATTAAAAACTTACTTTCACAATCATAAACACACATACTACTTCTAATCTCAATGCCAAACCAATAAGTAAATTCATTTTTAATGTATATCCATAATTCTAAGTACAAAGCCATTCAAATATACAGCTTATGCTAAATTCCAAATAATCACTCCACACATAACATTTTCACATAATTCATAAGCAACCATATATAATTTATGTCTCAATGCAAACATTTCATAATATCAAAATTTATCGAACTCCATCTTTGATGCTCAAAGATAAAATCGCACACTTAGTGCTCATTAACTGATCTCGTACACTTAGTACTTGGTATAAATTCAATTTGCACACTTAGTGCCAAATGACCAATTTCGTACACTTAGTACTCATTACCAATTTCATTTCGCACACTTAGTGCTCATCTCAAGCTTACTACTCTTTTGATTATATATACACATACCTATACCATAATCGGCTAGATCAACTAAATGTATATATATATTCGCCTTCGGTTATATCAAACCATACATATATATTCACTTTCAATTATACCAAGCTATACATATATAATCACCTTCGATTATGCCAAGCCATACATATATATTTATGTACTTCCATTGAATTCATGAATTACATTATAATTAAATTCAATCAACTCAATTGCTTAAAACTTACCTCGATTATCGATGGATTAAGTTTCTTGGCTATTCAATTAATTTTGCTTTTCCCTTATCCGCTTCTGATCTCCTCATTTCTTGATCTAATTTCAATTTCAATTTCAACTTATTCAATTTAATTTATAAACAAATCAATCTTAATGCATAATTAATAAGTTTACTTATTCGCTCCTCATGGTATTCAACATTTGCTAAATAGTCCAAAGTATTTAATAATTAAAATACATCAATTCTTTATTTCAATGTACCATAACCGAATGCTCCATATGCCTATATGAATCCTTACGTATCTTCATTTCGCAATTAACTTCCCATTTAACGATTTATTTCAATTTCATACCATAAACACAAAATCACCTAACATCTAAATTTAAACCTCAATAATCAAACACCAACTTTTATTTTCTAACACATTCAACAAAGAACTAAAGTATTTCTTCATATCAACCTCATGACCGAACATTCAATGTTCAACAATTAGGAAAATAAATTCATGGGTTATGATCAAAAGACAACTAACATCTCAAAAATACAAACAATTTTCAAATTAAAGCTAAACACATACCTAAATTTTGAATCAAGGAAGGCCGAATGTCTTGTTTCTTTTCTATTTTCTTCTTCTTTTTATTTCGACAAGAACAAAGCAAGTGGTTTTATTTTATTCCTTTTCTTTATTTTTATTACTTTCATTTCATATAATATAATAATACTAATAAGTAAAATGCATATATTCATTATATAAAATTAATAACAATTAACAAGTGCCATCCACTACACTTGGAAATGGCAAAATTTCCTATGATATCCCTCCACTAATAATAATCCTCATAATTTGGTTATCACCAAATAATTCATTAAGTTTTAATGTTATGCATTTAGACCCTATTCAATAAATCGGCATTCAAATGATACAAATTTTAAAACGAAATTTCACGCCAACCAATTTCATGCATTCAAAACATAGATAAATAATAAATAAATATTTTTTTTGACTCAGATTCGTGGTCCCGAAACCACCATTCCGACTAGGGTAAAAATCGAGCTGTTATAGAACCCCTTTTAGAAAGCAACTAGAAACGTTAAGACTAGAAAGAACTAAAACTTACCGATATTGTGCAAAAGCCAAATTAATGAGCAACAGAAAATTTAAAAGTAAAAGGGGAATCAAACAAGGAAATCGGTAGCAAAGAATGAAAGGTACGACCACAAAAAGAAGAGTGGTAGAGAGAATGTGTGCCTTCAATCACTGATCAAAATGGAGACTAAAGGAAAAATTGAATAGAGAGGGGGGACAAAGAACCAAAAATTCGGCAGAGAATAGAAAAGAAGAGAAAAATGAAAAATGAAAAAGAAGAAGTGGAGGAGAAGATGATCAGTTTTTTTTTTTTTACAGAGAGAATTCTTGGGAAACTATTTTACTCAAATCCCACTACCTTCCCTATCTCAATCCCTTAATTTTCTCCCTCAACTCCCACTACACATCCACCACTGAGAATCCCAGTTTAGCATAACTTTGGCCGAACTTTAAACAAAAATACTACTCCTTGCCATCACAGAGAATCGAACACAAGACCTCCAACACACCAACACTCCACTTAACTACTAGACTAGCTGTCCCATTCTGATGTGGTTTTACAAACAATTAAATAAAAGCCTACTGAACAAGAGTGAGGATTAACTTAGAAAAAATTTCAAAATTTGCCAAAGGTATGACTTGAATTTGGGACCTCACACACACACCCAGAATACTTAACCACTGAAGCAGATACAGATTTGTGTCAAAATTTACAAGAACAAAAATAAGAAATCTGGGGCGTTACATATCCGACGGGAGAGACACCATTTGAGTTAAAATTGGGTTTAATTCATCTATTGCCCACTTTTTGAGGTTTGGAAAATGAGAATACCAACACTCATCTTATGAAGTTGCATATGGTTTACTTAAGCATGAAACCTCAAGGAGCAACAGAAGATTAAACTAAGTTCGAGATTTTCTTTTCTCGTTAGCCGACTCTGCTAGAGAGTGGCTGTCTTATTTACCTCCAGGATTAATTAATATATGATCTGATATGTCTCGTTTGTTTCTTAACTGGTTCTTTTTAGAAGCTTGAGTAGCCGAATTAAGGAGAAGTATTGTCAGAATATGACAAAAGGAGACTAAGTACTTTATGACTAATGGGAGCAATACAAGAAGATGTATGCAAGTTGCCCATGACATGGCTTAACTTAACAATCACTTATTCATTATTTCTATGAGGGGTTACTCCCTATGGAAATGAAGATGATTGATGCCGCTAGTGGAGGGGCACTTGTTAACATGACTCCTTAAAGAGCAAGGTAATGGATTTTAACCATGGCTACGAATTCCCAACAATTTCGACCAACTACAGAACCAATGAGATGGGTTCATGGGCTAAGTACTCCATCTTTGGAAGATAAAATTGGCAAGCTCACTAATGTAGTTCAAAATTTATTTGCAAGAAAAGGGGTGTTGGAAAATTGTGTATCCGAAAGGGGTGTTGGAAAATGTCCTCATCAAAGTAAATGAACTAATCTTTCCTATAGATTTTTTCATTGTTGACATGAAGGATGAAAACTCGACAAATTCTTTCGATATTTTACTTAAAAGACCATTTTTAAACACTGCGCAAATGAAAATTGATGTTCAAAGTGGAACACTCACTATAAAATTCGACGGTAAAGTGCTCAAGTTCAACGTTTATGAAGATATGGGTCACCTAATGCAATAACAAATGTCTCTAGCATTGATATAATTGAGCCATTGAAAACTTACATTTCGAAAATGATAAATTACAAATTGTGCTTTGTAGAGTGTAGATCTTGATGTTATGGGAAAACAAGAAGAACTATTTATAATAAAAAAAATACGTGAAGTAGTCATTCGCTTAGAGGCACCACCGTTTCCCAAAAGTCTAGGTAAAATTTTTGAACTGTCTCCTAAGCAAACTAAACTCTTGTTGTTCACTTTGCAAGAATGAGAATTAGAGTTCAAACCATTTCCAAAACATTTAAGGATTCCGATAAAGGAAAAGGCGAGCTCGAATGGAGAAGCTCAAAGACAACTTAATTCACTAATGATAGAGGATAGGAAAAAGGAAATTCAGAAATTACTAGACACTAGGAGGATATACCCAATTTTAGACAGTAACTAGGTTAGCCTAGTTCATGTAATACCTAAGAAAACTGACGTGATTGTAATTAAAAATTCAGCAGGAGAATATAAAAAATTGCACATTCAAGAGCTTGAAGGAATCCAGCATGACGAATATTAAAATGCTCAAATTTATAAAGACATAACCAAGGTGTTTCATGATAAAAAAAATATCATATAAATGATTTTTAATAGGACAAAAAGTGTTGCTTTATGATCCTACACTAAGGATTTTAATACTCACTACTGCCATTTGCTGAAACAAACACCCAGGACTACCAAATTGAACCGGTCAACCACCCTCTACCAAATTAAACATACATGGGAAGTACACTTGACCCTTCTCATTCTTATTCTTTTAAAATTGCACATTGTGGGTAATGTGGGCTAAGTATGGGGATTCATAGAACATGCCATAATTTTACTTGCTCTGTAACATATTACTTGCTCTTTGTTGCATGTGTTAATTCTTATAGTGAGATTATTCCTTAATTTATTTTGAAATTGAACCTTCAATTCCTATGCTTAGTTAATTCAAATGATAGGGTAATTCATGAATAATTTCTTATTACTTAATTTGATTGACAAGTGTTTTGTAGAATTGAAAATATTGTGGTTAAGTCAACATTCCATGGAAATTGTTAGCTCTTTAAACTTGTTTAATAAAAGTACTCGAGTCCCATTTAAGTAATTTTATCTTCTATAAAAAAGTTGAAATAATAAAATAAACTCGAGTCCCATTTAAGTAATTTTATCTTCTATAAAAAAAGTTGAAATAATAAAATAAGTATACGTACTTCGTTGATGCTTAGTTATGAGTGAAGATTTCAGAAATGTGACCAAAATTAGTAATCGAGATAAGGTGATTGAGTTGTCATCTCATTTCACGTCAAAAGATTTGAGTGATGAACCGAAACTTGCAAACACTCCTCTAACCAAGTTGTCATGGGTAAGGAAAAACAATCTGTTTGGAGACATGTCAAATTGAGTAACAAGGGTGAGGTGCTTTGGCTGTCATCTCATTTTGCATAAAAAGATTTGACTACAAAAAATTGATTGAGAACGATTGCCTTGCAAGTTGGATTAAGCTTTAATTTAGTGAAGTAGTTGATTTTTGCATAACATTAGAATTTTATAAAATGCTTGTTGGTTAAACCTTGCAATTGTTTATTCATGCTTTACTTAAATTATTTGTAACACCTCTTATTCGTACCCAAGACTGGGACAAGGTACGAGGCGTTATCGGATACATACACGGACACTTTTGAAAAATACGGGTTATAAAATTTTATTCTAATTTAAAACTGATTAAACAACATCATGATGTCCCAATTATGAACCTACAAGGTCCAAAACATATATTAAAGGAGATCCGAGACTAAATCGAGAGCTATAGAAAATTTTAGTAAAATTCCTAAGGTTATGCCTTACACGCCTGTGTGGAGGCACAGCACACACCCGTGTGCTTAAGGACACGCCCGTGTCCCCCACCCGTGTTGAATTATTTGCATTTATTTTTCATTTTGAACCTAAAGGAGTTTTCATACGGCCAAGCACATTCCCGTGTCCCTCACAAGGCCTAGACATGCCTATGTCATCACCCGTGTGCAAAAACCCGGACATCCTGTTCATGATGTTATCATTCACTTTAAGGCACATGGCCAAGGCACACGCCCTTGTGCTAGGCCGTGTCCTCCACACGGTTGAGACACATGGTCATGTCTCTGCCCGTGTGTTTACTACCATGCAATCTGACCTATAATTCTAGGTGCAAGGGACACACGGTCACACAACACACCCTTGGGGCTAACCGTGTGTCACACACGGCCTAGAAAAATGCCTGTGTGTCTACCCGTGTGGACCTTTTTGGAGGCTACTATCCAAGCCAATGGTCACCCTTAACATCCACACACATTTTTGAATTTCAATGGTATGCAACATGGCCTAATCATGTCCAATGACTACCTTCAACGGTCTATTGCATGTTAACCTCATCTCATCGGTTTTGTACATGCTAAATTATCCTGTTTGTATTAAGGACTACCATATCATATAATACATTTAAACTTGGCTTATTTTATAACTCATTGCCAATTATGACCTAGCCATTTCCAAGTGATTTGGCCATATTCCACTTGTCCATTCATGATATACCACATTTAACCATCTCATGAACATTTAAACACCAACATGCACAAATAGTAGGTTTCAACCTACATCAAAGTGAGCCATATCTTATGGCCATATACAAAATGAATAGGTATATCATTTATGCCTTTACATTGACTAACCAATGACACATATAACAAAATAACCAAAAACTTATACATTCCATTGTAACAAAGTATAAGTATCTATATACCAAAGCAAGATAAGTTGATAGCGTCGACAATACTCCATTCGTCTTGCAATCTTCACGAGTCCATGAGCTCTGTAAAACAGGGCAAGGAAAGGAATAAGCATTAACATGCTTAGTAAGTCTGAATAACAGGAAGGTAAACTTACCGGTTATTTAGCATACAACCATAAAAGATATTCATGCCAAGCATGCATAGTATATATCCCCTATCACATACACTCAATCATCAAGTTAGTTTCATCTCAAGCAAATAGCATTAATCTTAGGTGAGCTCATCAATTCAACATTTCCATTCTCGTTTCTCATTATAGCCCCGTTGAATTTCTTAGAAATCTCGATGGATGGGAATTTACTATCAAATCATACAAGTGATAATCTCAAATACGCACTCCCGCGAACCTTACATCTTACAACGGGATTACCAGTCCAGGCTAAATCCCCCGTAGTATAAACTCATAGAGCAATGTCGGGATTACCAGTCCAGGCTAAATCCTTTTCAACGACAATTGCTTTCATAAGTTCGGATATGAATTGCCAGTCCAGGCTAAATTCAGTCTTCAATCGGATTACCCGTCCAGGCTAAATCCTTAATGCACCTATATTCATCGGGAGGTTCGATCACTCAAGGAACACCCATTCGGGCTAGATCCTTTTTATATTGAGATCAACGGATTACCCGTCCGGGCTAAATCCTTTCCTGCAACACATGTAGGGTCTCGTGTCATGTAAGCCATAATTTATCCACTGGATTCCCTTTTTTGTTTCAACCGAGACATTTATCATCTTTTCATTTATATTACCACATTTCATGGATTACCATACAGTGAATATCTAAAATTTTCATACATTCAAAACATGCATTTTAAGTATACTAAGTGTTTACTTCGGGTTATACAGACTTACCTGGTAATTGTTTTAGTTTCGTATTTCGATTATTCCGAAACCTTTCGTTTTCCACGGTCGACCTCCGGAATTTGTTTCTCAGGGTCTATATCAATAAAATTAGATTATCAATACATCACATTATTCATTTTCAGGCCTAAAAATCACACCCGAGCAAAATGATCCTTTTGCCCCTAACCTTTCACAATATTTACAATTTAGTCCTAAGCCTCGTATAGTGAAATACATGTAATTCCTTGGCTACCCAAGCCTAGCCGAATGTTATTCACACTTATAGTAGCCCATGTTTTTCCCTCATTCCATATTTTTCTACCCATTTCCACAACTTTTACAATTTAGTCCTTTAAGTCATTTCCATGAAAAACTACTTAGTAAAAGTTGTTTATCATCCTTTAAACTCTCATATTCCTCCATAAATCATCAAAACACAAGCATCTCATGCATGGGTAATTTTCTAAGCATGAACCGTAGCATGAAATATGGGTAGAAATAGAAAGAGCATGTTACAAGGGTCTTAAAAATACGAAGAACATTAAAAATGGGGCTAGGGAGCACTTATTATTGAGCTTGAAAATGTTGAAAATCCTAGCTATGGAGAACCCTAAATTTTCAACAACATGGAGAAGAAGAATGGCTGATTTTAGCTTGATTTTTCCCTTTTTATTTCATTTATTACCAAATAACCAAAATGTCCTTCTTTACTAACCTTTCCAAAAATTTCATGTATGCCCATTTTTGTACTGTCGAAACCACTTTTTAATTTTTTTTTTAAAAAATGGTAGGGATCGACTTTAAAAAACGAAAATATGGATTCGCCACCAATCTTTTATTTAGGTGTGATTGGGCCATCTAATAAAACACTTTGTATTATTTAAATCGATTTTAGCCTACGTAAATATGAGAAAACGGGTTCGGGAGTCGATTACGTATGAGGAAGGATTAGCACCCTCACTATGCCCAAAATTGGTACCAAATTGATTAAATATCGTCCTTATGTCTAAGATTTAAAAATGCTTTTGAAATGTGGTTCCTTTTACGACATTTGAATAACCCGAGTTGGTCATCAAAATTCTCTTGCTTAAGAGGAATATATGGCATCACATCCAACACGATAGGACATGATCCTTTATGCCCTCGAAAACACGATAAATTTCGAGTTCCAAAATTTTATACGTTGAAGACCTCAAAAGGATGCCCAATTATTTAGTCCAACAAGAAAATCGAAACCCAGCACAGTAGGGTACGACTCCTCAAATTTCTAGACACCGGACATTGCTTTATTTTAAAATTTGGAGAACATGAGTGAAATTCTAAAGGAGTACTCAATTATTTGGAGTAAACAGGAGATCGCAACCTAGCACGATAGGGCACGATTCCTTGAATTGCCAAACATCAAATATTACCTTCATTTAGAAGAATTTTTAAAAGCATGAGTGAAATCCTAAAGGAATATTCGATTGTTTTGAACAAACGAGAAATCGCAACCCAGCACGATAGGGAACGATTCTTGAATCGCCAAACATCGAACATTTCCTTCGTTTCAAAGAGTTTTTTAGGAAACATGAGTGAAATGCTAAAGGGACGTTCGATTATTTTGAGCAATCGAGAAATTACAACCCAGCACGATATGGCAAGATTTTGCAAATTGCCAAGTATCGAACATTGCCTTTGTTTTAAAGGGTTTTTAAATGTATAATCATAAAACTAGCGTAAAACGTCTTAATGCGTTTTGAAATAAGGCGAAATTAATCATAAAGATTTGGATTTTATAAAATCACATTTCATAAACCAAATGGAAAATAATGACAGGGGATAATGTACACACATAAGATACAATCAATTAACGAACTAAAAATTAAGTATAACTAACCTAAAAATATAATCCGATTACAATCATGCATGAGAAATAATTGATATCATAATATAATGACGAAAATAATAATATAACAATTCAACACAACCAAAACAATACACACAATAATATGCCACAATAATATACAAAGCATGATATAAAATAATCAATGCAAGATGTAGAAAAACAACATAGCAATTAGAAGCTAGTGTGCCATAACGATTTTAAAATAATAACGAATAAATGGACACATAATATATAGGTTGACAAATTTGTATAAAAACTGGGAATAGACATATAATTTTTGAAATAGATATTATAGAATAAAAGTTTGAATCAAATTGCATGTAAAACATTTTAGACACAAATTCATTTAAAAGATGACAAAGTACATGCTAATCTAAATAATATATAATACAAAAGAATAATAAAGATACATGACAAAACATAACACACAAAATAGATTTATAAAACATATGTACATGTAAATTTATTGTAAAAAGATCATGAGATTAATAATAATATATAAAAATTTTAAGTAAGTCTAAAAATTATATACATACCCTTATGTCAAAACATTTAAATAAGAGGCTATATAAAACACAAAAGTAATATAATATAAAGAAATATTCAAAAATAATAATTTTATAATTACAAAGATGAAGTTTCTAAAATTGTTTCATATATACATAATTATTAAACTATATGTTATGGAATAAATATTTTTAATCGAATAACATACAAAATATTGAAGAATATTAGCTTAAAATTGACAATTTTCATAAAAAAATTTTAAATCATGTACCAAATATGAAAAGATAAAAAAAATGTATAATAAAATATAATCTTAGAAATATAATAAATTTACAAATCATATATATATATATATATATATATATAACTTTAAAAGTAATTATTTGTAAAAACATGGAAATGCACACAAGGTTAAATTATTTTTACTACATGTGTATAAATATGTATAAAAGTATTTAAAGATATTAGAATTATATGATATAAAGAGGAAATTCAAACAATAATTTTATACTCACAAAAATGAATTTTAAAATAACAGCTTAGCTATTAAAACGATGCATGTATAAATATACACAAAATATTTAAATGAGATGTTATACTAAATGCATAAATAATATAATAAAAAGAACTCCAAAATAATTATCCACTTAAAAACAAAGCAAAGTTATTAAAATAAATCAACACCTAAAAAAAATTAAACGGATTTAAAGTAGTAATTTATATCAATAAAAACTCAATTATAACTGAATAAAATTTAAAGGGATAATTTGTAAATAAAATAGAGCATTAAAATATAAAAAAGGACTAGCACGCCACGAACGCGAATGCTCAGGGACCAAATCTGGAAATATTCCAGATCCCAAAATACTGCATAGAAGCGTGGGCTAAATTGATATGATTTCTTAATCCAGATGCCATTTAAAAAAAACAACTAAAGTACCAATAGGGCCTAATTCAACATCAGAGTGAACGAGAGGGGTCAGCGTGCAAATCTCTCAATTTAAGCAAACATACATGAATTTGGCCTGCTAAACGGTCAACATGCGGGCCTTTCCCCCCTTGGAACGACACCATTTTTTAAACCTGATATTAAAACCCCCATTTCCATTTATTTGCCTTTCAAAACGCTAATAGTCTTTAAGCTCCCTTTTTTTTTTTTTAAAAAAAAGAACCCTTTAGTCTGCTCTGTCAGGGTTGGTTCAGCACACAGCCACCAAACCACCATTAGTTCGATGGCCGACGGTGCGAAACACCAGACTCTACCGACGGGGGTCGCAACTACGGAGATCTGGTAAGTCACTTCTTTCCCTTTCTCTTTTTTTTTAAAAAAAAAATCCTCAAATCTTATTTCGCTCTTTCGACAAAAAAAAAGCAAAAATCCAAAATGAAATATTTGACCTTCGCCCGAATCTCCTTATTTTCGAGATACTTGGGTGTTCATCGGTGTCGTTTCAAATGTTTCTTTCTTTTATGCAAAAAAAAAATAAAGCAAATGAAGAGAGAAACAAAAGGATAACAGACTTGAAAAATCACATATTGATTTGTGCTTTGTGCTTTTTCTCTTTCTTTGTTGTATGTGCATTCGTAAAAGAGAAGAGCAATACATTGATTTCGATTTTATAGCCGAAATCCTAAAAAATTAAAATAAAAATAAACACAATTTTTCTTTTTCTATTTGCTCTTTGTGGTTTGTCATTTCTTCCTCGCAGTGCAGGGTGCGTTGGCATCGTCACGGAGGATGTCTTGGAAATGCAGCGTGGTCTTTGGAGAGAGTACGGAGGTGGGTCGCTGTGCACACACGTAAAGCTGCTAAGGTTCTGTCTTGATTTTTTTGTTTTTGGGCTGTAGGGTATTTGGGTCTAGGTTTGGGCTTGTAATAAGTTTGGGCTAGGGTATTAGTTATTGGGTCATGTAATTGGGACATTTTAATGGACTGTTAATTTTTTGTTTATTATTTTGTATTTTGGGTTCTTTTTCGGGCCCAGGCAAATTGGCCTAATTACAGCTGCCCCTCTTTGCTCATTGTCGTGTAATGAGAATAGAGCAAAGACTTCAAAGCGGGCCAATTTTGCCCGGTTTCGCGGAATCATGACTTCTTTGAAGCTCTTCTTCTTCGAGGTAGCTTTGTTCCGATTCTCTGCAACTTCAGGGATATAGGAATTGTAGCTCCAATTTACTCCACTGTAACTCCAAGGAGATATGTTTCATGTATTTTTATCCTGCTCTACTGCAACTTCAGAGAGATGAGGATTGTGATTTCGATCTGCTTCACTGGAGACGAGATCTGCAATCTTCAGCCTACTCCACTACAACTTTAGGGAGATAGGATGGTGGCTTAAATCTGCTTCACTGCAACTTCAAGAATACAAGATTCACCACTTTCGATCTGTTCCACTACAACTTCAGGGAAACAAGATCTACAATCTTTAGCCTACTCCACTACAACTTTAGGGAGATAGGATGGTGGCTTAAATCTGCTTCACTGCAACTTCAGGAAGACAAGATTCATCGTCGTCGATCTACTCCATTGTAACTTCAGGTAGATAAGATCTGTAGATTTCACCAATGTCGCTACACCGTCTTCTAAGGACATGATTTGTAGAATTGGTTTCCTGTATCTATGTTTATGCCAAATAATTAGGATGCCATGATCAAAATGAGTCAGATGCTCCTAACTAGGTGAATGATTATTAATGTATAAATGTCATGAGAGTAATTCCTTTTTAAATGCTTAAGGTATTATTGCTCATAGTTCATCAGGGTTCTATCATTGATGCGCTATCGCGTCTTCTTGCTTAGCCGTTATCTTTGACAGAAAATTTTAAGAAATAGTCACAATTTGGACTATTCTTTTTCCAATATTTCCCACTTTTGAGTCTGGTTAGTTCTGACTAGTGGCCCTGTTTCAGGTCTTTGTACTATTTAGAAACTTTTCAGAGTAATATGCATAACTTCTCTTGGGTGAATATTATAAGTCCAAAAATTGTGATTTCAACAAAATGCTTGAAAGAAACTATCATAATGGACAAGATGGAATTTTATTGAGCAAAACTCGAAGTGAATACATTAAACAGGATAGCAAATCTGCTAAGGCACAAAATAAAATGAGAAAAGGGTGCCCCAGATATCGCAACACGAGCTTCACTATTCCAATTTCTCAAAGGCTCTTTCGAGCTGAATATGTGTTCAAGAGATCCCGCGTATTTTGTTGATGCTCCAAGATGTACTGTTCTTTCTTCTTGTTAATTTTGGGAGGATAAGACTACCACATACCCAATATTCAAAATTTGAGCTGCCCGTTTTCAAGTTTTCAACTCAAAAACCCCTTTGGTCTCAAAGTGCCCTTTGCGGGTTTTCACCTTGGCCTCTCCATTTTTTTTTGAGTCTCAAAGCACCCTTTGCGGGTTTTTGCCTTGGCCTCTCCCTCTTTAGGTAAAATAATTTTTGACGGAATCTGAATTTACAGGATTGGGCAAGTTTCTACCGTCCATCTCGGCTAGAATCAATGCTCTTCTGGAGAAAGCTTTCTTCACCACGTAAGGCTCCTCCCAATTTGGCATCCATTTTCCTCGAAAATCCTTCTGTATGGGAAGGATCTTTTTCAAAACCAGGTCTCCCTCGTGGAATTCTCTAGGGCGAACCTTTTTGTCATATGCCCACATCATTCGTTTTTGGTACATCTGACCGTGACGGATAGCTCTTAGCCTCTTTTCCTTAATTAAGTTCAATTGGTCATATCGAGACTGGATCTACTCCACTTCATCCAACTTTAGTTCCGACAACACTCGAAGGGATGGGATCTCGACTTCAATTGGAAAAACCACCTCTATTCCGTAGACCAAAGAGAAAGGCATTGCCCCAGTTGAGGTTCTGACTGATGTTTGATAAGCAAAGAGGGCAAATGGTAACTTCTCATGCCAATCTTTGTAGGTCTTAGTCATCTTCCCCACAATCTTCTTGATGTTTTTATTGGCTGCTTCCACTGCCCCATTCATTTTCGAGCGATATGGTGACGAGTTGTGGTGTCTGATCTTGAATTGACTGCAGACTTCCGCTATCGTACTATTGTTCAAGTTTAATGCATTGTTAGATATGATCCTCTCCGGCATCCCATACCGACATATGATTTTTTTTTCAGGAATTTGCTCACTACCGACTTTGTAACATTGGCATATGAAGTGGCTTCTACCCATTTGGTGAAGTAGTCGATGACCACAAAGATGAATCGATGCCCATTGAAAGCTTTCGGCGATATTGGTCCAATCACATCCATACCCCATATAGAGAAAGGCCATGGGGAAGTCGTGACATGCAGCGGCAAAGGAGGCACATGAATTTTGTCTCCATAGATTTGGCATTTATGACATCTCTTGGTGTAATTGACACAATCTCATTCCATAGTGGACCAATAATACCCGAATCTCATAATTTTCCTAGCCATTGTAAGGCCATTAGCGTGGGTCCCACAGACGCCATCATGGACTTCTTCCAAGATTTCTTAGCCTCTACAGCGTCTATGCATCTTAATAGCACTTGATCCTTTTTTCTCTTGTATAGGATCTCTCCATCTAAGACATAGTCGATGGCCAATCTTCTCAGTGTCCTTTTGTCATTCTTGCTTGCCTGGTCTGGGTACTCACGATTCTTCACATATTGCAGTATATCGTGATACCAAGGGTGATCATATTTTTCTTCATCCTCTTCAATATTGTACAAGTGAGCCGGAGTTTCATAAATGCTCATCCGGATGGGTTTGACATCTTCTTGTTTGTTCACCTTGATCATGGAAGCTAAGGTAGCCAAAGCATCGGCCATCTGATTTTCGTCTCGTGGAAGGTAGTGGAAGATAATGTTATCAAACTTTTTAACCAATTTAAGGACTAGTTTTCGATAATCGATCAACTTGGGGTCTCTAGTTTCCCATTCTCCTTTGAGTTGATAAATCACTAACGCAGAATCTCCATACACCTCTAGCACTTTAATCTTGCGTTCTATGGTTGCACGGATGCCCATGATGCACGCTTCGTATTCTGCCATGTTATTCGTACAATCAAAATCCAATTTACTAGTAAATGGATAATGATCTCCATTTGGGGATACCAATACTGCCCCGATTCCATTACCCACGACATTTGATGCCCCATCGAAGTTTAGTTTCCAAGGAAGTTCTTCCGGAGCACCTTCTTCAGTGGTCGCAACACACATCAAGTATTCATTCGGGAAATCGAAGTTCAAAGGCTCGTAGTCTTCTAAAGCTCTACTGGCCAGAAAATCTGCTATTGCACTTCCTTTTACTGCTTTCTGGTTCACATAAATTATATCAAATTCAGATAGCAGAATCTGCCATCTGGCCATCCTTCCATTCAAAGCTGTTGACTCCATCATGTACTTCAAAGGGTCCAGTTATGAGATGAGCCAAGTAGTGTGATACAACATATACTGCCTCAACCTTCAGATTGTCCAAACTAAGGCGCAACACAACTTTTCTATCGGTGGGTACCTTGTCTCACATTCAGTGAACTTTTTACTGAGATAGTAAATAGCTTTTTCCTTCTTTCTGACTCATCATGCTGACCTAGTACGCACCCCATCGAATTCTCAAATACTACCAAATACAGTATCAATGGCCTATCGGGGTTAGGTGGCATCAACACTAGAGCATTGGATAAGTACTGTTTGACCTTGTCGAAGGCCTTTTGGCATTCTTCATCCCATTCACCTGGGTTGTGTTTCTTGAGGAGGCAGAAGACAGGGTCACATTTCTCGGTTAATTGTGAAATAAACCGAGCAATATAATCTAATCTTCCTAGAAAGCCTCGAACCTCTTTCTGGGTACGCGGCAGAGATAGCTCTTGTATGGCTTTGACTTTGTCTGGGTCGATCTCAATCCCTTTTTCACTAACCACGAATCCAAGAAGCTTTCTAGACTTAGCTCTGAAGGTACATTTGGCTGGATTGAGTTTTAGCTGAAACTTTCTCAACCTTAAGAACAACTTCCTCAGGACTTGTATGTGTTCCTTCTCTGTTCGAGACTTTGCGATCATATCATCGACATAAACCTCGATTTCTTTATGCATCATGTCGTGAAAAAGGGTTACCATGGCCCTTTAATATATTGCCCCCGCATTCTTCAGTCCAAACGGCATCACCTTGTAGTAGAATATGCCCCACATGGTTACAAATGTGGTCTTCTCCATGTCTTTAAGATGCATCTTGATCTGGTTATATCTGGAGAAATCGTCCATGAATGAAAACAGTGAGTGTCCTGCCGTGTTGTCCACTAAAGTGTCGATATGAGGCAGTGGGAAATTATCTTTCGAGCTGGATTTGTTCAAATCTCTGTAGTCTACACACATTCACACCTTTCCATCTTTCTTACGAACCTCTTCTTTTATTTTTAGCAAGACGTCGGGCCTCATTCTTCGGAGTTTTTGCTAAACTGGCTTACATTCTTCCTTTATAGAGAGTCGGTGCACCACGATATCAGTGTCCAACCTGAGCATGTCTTGGTATGATCATGCGAAGACATCTTTGAATTCTTGAAGTAATTCAATAAGGTCTCGCTTCATCTCCATGGTGATACAAGTTCCGATCTTCACCTCTTCTCCCTTTCCTAAGCTCACAATTTCTACCGATTCTTTGTGAGGTAGGATTTGTTTCTCGTCTTGTTCTACCATTCTCAATAAATCAGGAGATAGGTTACAGCCTTGGTCATCTTCGAAATCCTAAGAATCTTCCATACACACTGTAAGGCCCAAATTCTGCCCGGGCCCAACAACCAAAAACCAAAATTAAAACAATAATAATAATAATAATAATAATAACCCAATAAATTGTTAATAGCCCAAGTCCCTTTATTACATTAGCCCAACACTCAATTACAAAAAAACCAAGCCCAAATCAACCCATTTAAAACCGAGCACAAACTTACAAGGCCCGATAGGCCCACTGCTTTTAGAACAGACAGAACCCTAGGGTTCTTTTTTCTCTAGCGCCGCATCCGATCCCAGCCTCCACGCCTCCAACAGCCACGCCACACCCTGCACACCGCAGAGTGCGGCCACGGCGGCCTTCAGTGCGCCACGCCGCGCACTCCGTGCGATGCGGTGGACTCCGTACCTGCAAACAAATACAAAAACACCAGCACATCAAAGAAAGAAGAGAAAAGAAACAAAACTTGTATTTTCTTTTTCATTTCTTTTTCTCTCTATTTTCGGCTATAAAAGCCGTGTAATAGTGGTTGTATTTTCTCTTTTTTTTTACGGAACAAAAACACGAATACAAACACAGACAATATACGCAATAGAAAAGGAATAGACGAAAAAAGGTGATTTATTCGTGATTTCCATCTCTTATTTCTGTCTGACCTTCTCGTTTACCCTTTTTTTTATCGAACGTAAATAGAAAAGAGAGGAAACGACACTTACCTATGTTTGATGCCTTCGAATCCAGGCTTGTTTCACCATGATTGAAACTAAGTGGCAATTTGGGGCTATAAGCAAGACTTACGAATCTTTCGACTCGAGGAAACCCTGATTGACTCTCGTATGAGTCAAAAGGAGAGGCAGAGGAACAGGCCTCCGAAAGGCTATTGGTCGGCGGAGGATTGAGAGAGTGTCCTAGGTTTTTTTTTCTTTTTTTCTGTGATTGGTTGCAAACATATTAGGGTTTACTTCGGTGGCTATAAGGGACCTCTGTACATCGCCGTTTTAGGCTAAATTAATGGCCTCAAAATGACTGTGTTCAAGGCTACAACCCGATGACCCGACCCGCACATGCTCAAGATCCGCGTGTCTGGTCACTGATGGGATATTCTAAACTTTGGTCCCTCTCTCTTCGTGCCTCAGTTCAATCAGCTCACATTTGTGTTTCATTTTCTTAAAATTGCCCCTACGACTCACATGCGTTTGCATTTTAGCCCGCACTTGTACACAGCATTTTGGGGTCTGGAATAATTCCAGTTTTGATCCTTGTATATTTGTATACATTATGCGCTGGCCCTTATTTGTATTTACGAATTATCCTTCCATTTTAATGTGATTTCAATTAGTTTTTTTTTTAGGTTCACTTCATGTTTTATTTTATTTCACCTGTGTTCATTCATTTGTATTCATCGTCTAACTTGCATCATTTACTCATTGTAATTTGGCTAACTATACTTTCATATTTTCTGTATTACCTCATGTAATTGTTTTCTTTATATACGCTATTGTACATATATATTTTTACTTTATATTAAAATTAATTTTATTTCGTATATATATATATATACATTGTTAACCTAATGTTATTTTATACATGTGTTTGCTTAAATTTATTATTGTAGTTTATTACATAGTCCTATATAATATATTTTCTCAATTATTATTATATACATATATGTTCATAGATATCTATACTTGATATATACATATATATATACATATCATTAAATCTATGTATTTTATGCATGTAGTTTTTTTTAACATATATGTAAGCATATTCTTCAATTCATTATATAATTTTTAATAAAATTTTCTTTAGCTTGCATGTATTTCTATGTTTTTACAAATAATTATTTTTAAAATTTGTATATATATACATATAATTGGTAGAATCATTATGTTTTTTTTTAAGATTATATCGTATTACACATTATTATTATTATTATTTGTAATGTATTTTAAATTTTTCATACCACAAATCCTCGTTTTTTAAAAAACCAATGTTATTTAATGTTTTGGTATGATATCCGATTAAAACATTCATTTTATAATATGTATTAAGTATATATCCCTAGTTCTTTTTACAAATAGATTTAAAATGCATCAATTCATTAATTTGCATGTCGTATGATTTATTGGTTCATTAGATCGTCTTTGTTCCGACATCATTTTATACTACTTTGACTTTTAAATTCTATTTTGTTTTACATGTATTTTGTGGGTTGTTCTATATTGTGGCATATACATTATCATCGCATGGTATTCATCTTATTATTATTCATATGTGATTGAAATTAGGTCATAATTTTTAGATTAATTATATTTAATTGCTTATTCTGCTAGTCGATTAATATTCTCATTCGTTAAGCATTGTATCTCGTATGTGCATATTGCCTCATATCATCGTTTTCCACTTCATTTTTGAAATGTGGTTTTATATAAACCGAATTTTTATGATTAATTTTGAAATATTTTAAATTGGATTAATACGTTTTAAGCTAGTTTTATAAGTATTCATTTAAAAATTCTTTAAAACGAAGGCGATATTCGATTCATGGCAATTCGTGGAATCGTGCCCTAACGTGTTGGGTTGCAATTTCGCGTTTGCTCAAAATAATCGAGTATCCCTTCAAAATTTTATTCATATCTTCTAAAAATTCTTTAAAATAAAGGCAATATTTAGCGTTTGACAATTCGAGAATCATGCCCTATCGTGCTGGGTTGTGATTTCTCGTTTGCTCAAAAGGATCGAACATTCCTTTATATTCTCACTCATGTTTATAAAAAATACTTAAAAATGAAGACGATGTTCAATGTTTGGCGATTTGAGAATCGTGCCCTATCGTGTTGGGTTGCGCTTTTTCATTTGTCCAAAATAATCGAATATCTCCTCGGAATTTCACACGTATTTTATAAGGTAAGGCAATGGTCAATGTTTGGAAATTCGAGGAATCGTACCCTACTGTGCTGGGTTTCGATTTTTCATTGGACTAAATAGTTGAGCATCCTTTTGTAATTCTCGAATTATAAGCTTCCGGACATCGAAACAAGAAGATTTTGGCAACCAACTCAGGTTACTCAAATGTTATAAAAAGAACCACATTTCAAAAACTTTAATTTTAGACATAAGGACAGTATTTAATCGATTCGGTACCAATTTTGGGCGTAGTGAGGGTGCTAATCCTTCCTCATGCGTAACCGACTCCCAAACCCATTTTCTCAAAAGTTCGTAGACCAAAATCGTTGTTTTAATAAATCAAAAATGTCTTATCAAACTAACCTCATTTTTAGGTGATCCGATCACACCAAAACAAAGGATCGGTGGCAACTCCATGCATTTGTTTTTCAAAAGTCGATTTCCCCCTTTTTTAAAATTTAAAAATTTTAAATCGAGGGATGGTTTCGACACACAGATCTCGCTCAAGAGGAGATTCTGAGCCACTAGCAGTGTCACTCGTATCATTGATATCTGGGGACATGTTATGAGGATGAAGGAAAACACAAAGAATCAAAAGAATTCAAGAACACTTATCTGGATGGTATGATTATGAATGAAGAATGAAAGAATATTTAGAAGAATGTTTAAAGAATAAAAGAATTCGAAGGTAATTGTTTGTATGATTATGAATGAAATTGAAAGAATGAAAGAACATCTGCTCAAAATGATAATAACCGTGCATTTCATTGAAATAACGTTTTTAAAAATCAGCCTATTTCACAGAAGATTCTTATTACTCCTAGGCCTAGAGCAATAAGTGTGTTTTAGACATTACTCTGAATCAGTTCTAAAAACTACAGGAATCTCTTCCGCGGTCCAGTTATCCAGAACACTTCCAGGTATGTAGGGGCAAATGCCCAACAAATTTTCTCTTCCAGTCGCTTCTTCGTATGTTACGTTGATGTCCAAGCTTTCCAACCTTTCTTCTATGGCTTCTTTTCTTGGCGTGCCTCTCTCGGGATGAATGATTCCTCCGGACACAAAAGTCTTCGATATATCGGGGAATAACATTGGCTCCCATTTGATTTCTTCCCCCGTTAACCGTGCTCTCCTTCTTTCTTGCTTCTTCTCCAACTCTTTTCTCCTTTGTCTCGCATCCAGCCTAAATCCTAAGCCGGAGTAGTCTCTCTTGTCCTTCAATACTGGCGTTTCAATCCCTCCTTGTAGATGTCTCCCAAGTCCTCTTCCGGGTAGGGCCCCTTTTTCGACCATCAACTGTAGACTCATCCTCGTAGTTTTGGACAATTTTGACATCAGAATTTTGCTTCCCTCGGTGATGAACATCGCAGCATTCAATTGCTTCATCATCTATCTCCAAATAAGGTGCGTTTCTACTTACCGTTGCAATGATATCCTCTTTAGCATTGATCGTTACCAACTGCCCCTCCGATACCAGGTTCAACTTTTTATGCAACGATGAAGGCACTGCCCCAGATGAATGTATCCAGGGCCTCCCCAATAAGCAATTGTATGAGGGCTTGATATCCATTCCTAGGAAATCCACCTCATATGTGTTTGGCCCGATCTGAAGAGGTACCTGGATTATGCCCATCACCCTCCTCTCCGTGCCATCGAATGCCTTCATTATGTTCTGGCACTCCTTCATGTGAGAGCTGTCTATAGGCAATCTGTTTAGCATAGTCAATGGCAGGACATTCAAGGCTGACCCATTGTCAATCAGTACGCCTGGCAGCGTATACCCCTTACAGCGCGTGGTAATGTGCAAAGCTTTAGTCGACCCCCTGCCACCGGGTGGTATCTCGTCGTCATTAAAGAAGATATAGTTGTCGGCACTTATGTTGCTAACCAAATGGTCCAGCTTGTTGACGAAAATATCATTGGCAACATATGTTTCATTCAGGACCTTCATCAGCGCGCTGCGATGGACTTCTGAGCTTAAAAGTAAGGCCAGCACCGAGATACGAGCTGGTTGTTTACGAAGTTGTTCCACCACACTGTACTCACTGTGTTTTAGGAATTTTAAAAACTACTTAGCCTCCTCTTCATTAACTGGCTCATTAACAGGAAGTTTAAATTTGGTCACTTTTTCTTTCATCTCTTCGACCATTAAGGCTTTTCCTTTTACGGGTTGTGCCTTTTCGCTTGCTGTATCGTAATGTCTCCCACTACGTGTATAGGAGCCCCTATCTTGATCCTCTTTTGACTCGTCGAGCAGGCTTTCCTTCCCCGAAATTGTCACGTTACAATCATAATTCCATGGGACACTTTTGCTGTCTTTGTAGGGGAAGACTGCAGGTCTTTGGATTATGACTCTCGGTGGCATTTGCACTCCAGTTTCATTACTCCTGGGTCATGATATGATGACCATAGGATAGTTAGCTGTTTGATTCTGCGCCGTCGATCCTCCCTCCGATGCACATATATCTCCCTCTACGAGGTCTTCGGTCTCTTCATAGAACTTTATTTCTTTATTGTTCATCATGTCCTGTACAAGGGCCCTAAACTTCACACACTCTTGGATTTCATGCCCCACCTTATTGTGGAACTCGCAGTAGTTTCTCTTTTCTTCAGATTCTTTTCTCGAATTCAACGCGATCACTCCTCTCTTGACCATCTCCTCCTACATCCGTCTCAATGGAGTCCTAACTTCTACAACCTTATACTTGGTTTTCTTGTTCTTGCCTTTGCTTATCCCATTCACTCCTTGGTCGGTATGATTGGGGAGCGGGTTTCCTGCTACATTGGGTACGGCTGGGTCATCAAATCTCACGATCCCTATCTTAATGAGTCTTTTGACTACTTTCTTGAACGCAGTGCAGTTTTTGATTGAGTGCCTCGTGATTCCCGCGTGGTATTCACATTGGGCGTTCGTGTCATACCATTTGGGATACGGGGGATATAGTGGCTTCAGGTAAAACAGGGACACTACATGAGCGTTGAATAGGTTCTGGTACAGCTCCCTATACGTCATAGGTATAAGGTTGAACTGTGGCCTTTCTGTGTTCTCCCTCGTGTTGGATTCTTGTCTCATAGTGCTGTGTTGATTGGTGGTCACCGTTTTTGCTTGATTTACGGTGAGTGACTTGGACTGACCCTTACCAAATACACTCGTGTTGTGCACTTCATTATCTCTTTTCCTCGGGGCCGACTTCCTGGTACTTTCTCCTGATTCTATCTTTTCGCTCCTCACAACATTTTCAATCATTTCACCCGTCATCACTATGTCTAAGAAGCTCTTGGTTGTGCTTCCCAACATATGAGTGATAAAAGGGGCCTTCAAGGTGTTGATGAAGAGCATCGTCGTTTCCTTTTCTAGAAGCGGCGGCTGAACTTGTATAGCCACTTCTTTTTACCTTTGTGCATACTATCTGAAACTTTCATTTGATTTCTTCTCCATGTTCTGGAGAGTGATTCTGTCGGGGTCATGTCCGTCACATGATTGTATTGTTTCATAAAGGCCTGAGTCAGATCCTTCCATGAGTTAATTTTAGTACAGTTTAATTGGTTATACCACTTAGATGCCACCCCAACCAAACTATCTTGAAAACAGTGAATTAATAGCTGGTCATTGTTAATGTATCCCATCATTCGCCTGCAGAACATAGTGATGTGAGCCTCAGGGCAGCTCGTTCCATTGTATTTCTCGAATTCAGGCATTTTGAATTTGGGGGAAAGGACAAGGTCTGGGAACAAACTCAGGTCCTTAGCATCAATCCCTTGATGATTATCTGCGCTTTCCATAGCTCTGAATTTCTCCTCCAGCCATTTACAACGTTCTTCCAATTGTTTTTGCAATTCTACCCTCGCCTTCTTTTCTTCTGCAACTTCGTCCAAATCGGGAACGGGTGGATAATTCAAGTTATTAACAAGGTTAGAGCCTGAGCCGGTTTGGAAATTCATCGGTATTGAAGCTCTGGCCTAAATCTGCTGGGGCATGATCGTGATAGATGGTTTTTGTAAATTAATCTCGGGCTTCGGCGGTGCATGTGTTGGAGTAAAGCCAGGGGGTATTGAGGATCTTCGTTAGTTTTCTCAACATTGTCCATGGGGCCCTTCCCTTTATCCATTCTTCCCATCAGCAATTGGGATAACTGACTCATCATTTCTCTTTAGGATTCCATCATTTGCTCCTTCATCTCTTGCTGAATCTTGGCTAGCTGCTCTTGCATCTGAGACTACATTTGTTCTTGCATGTCCTTTTGCATTTGCTCCAATTTCTCAAGTCTTTTATCCATTGACTTTTTCCTTGTACCGTAGGGGTGCGTAGTTGGCTAGTTTTCGTTGGTTTCCAGGTTACTAAAATGATTTTTAATTAATTATAACCCTTTTGTGATCTTTAATGCATAATGATGTGATGTAATGCAAATGCATGAATGCAAAAGGAGGCATCAATTTTGATTCAATTCCCTTTAGAAAACTTCACTAGAAAATAAAATTCTTTTACATGAAGTTGAGTTACAAATAAAATTTTGCTCTAATGCTTAAAGTCTTAATTTTCCTAAGCAACGAGGCCAGCTCCTGCCCGTGATCTGACTCCAACTCGTACTTCACGCTCAGTGTGTCCGCTTGTACCGCTAAAGCTTGCAAGTAGTCAGCTACTTCTTGAATTTGGGTTATGGCTTTCCCCATAAGGTAATCCTTGTTTCTGACTTCGTCTTGCACATGGTGAAGTTGTTCTTTCCAACGTCCTCATTTGCTTTGAAAAACTGAATCCGCATTTCACAGTTTTACAGTGACGCTTCTAATTCTTCTATTTTTCCTTTCATTTCTTCTATCTTGCTCAAGCTTGCCCTCAATTCCATTGTGGTGTTGCGGTTTCGGTACTGATGAAGAAATTTCTCGAGTTCTGCCACTCTAGCCTTTAATTCACCTCGTTCATTTCTGCTCTCTAACAGACTCTTCTCTAAATCTTCATTTCGTGCCTGAGCTTCTCGGAATTTCCTTTCCCATCGGTCGGCTTTGGTCTTTTCTTCTCGAATTTCATGGCGCCATTGTTCGAAAGTCTTACCTAGTCCCGCAGTCCTCATAGACAGGCATAACTTCTTATAGTCAGTCTTCAAGCTGTCTAGATCTTCTTCGGCCTTAGTTTTCCCTTTTCTCCACTTCTCAGCCTCTGACCTCTGGACATCAGCGTCTAATCTTAGGTCCATCTTCTCTTCCTCTAATTGTTCAATCTTTTTCCCAAACTCTGAACTCTTCTTCTCGAAGTCTTGCTTTATAATTTCCAATTCTGACGGGGCGACTTGTAATTGTTCCACCATAGGTCGAGTATTCTCCAAGCTTGGCCTAGGAACATTATCATTAACCCTCTTCTTGAACCATCCATCATACTCAGGCGTCACCATAGAACCGACGGCTAACCTCTTCATCCAACGAGTTTGCTTTCAAGCATCGGATAGCTACCGAACTATCTTCTTATAATGGGCACCTTTAAAGGAGAATTCTCACTGAGCAAGTCCGTAGGTCGTGGGTACAAACTGCATCGATTTATATTGTCTTAACGTAAGCAATAGAGTATACCAAGTAGCTCCCCAAATTCCTAACAACGGTACCCAATCAAAGTTCCCACATCGATACATGATCTCATCAGAAACCATCCAATAAGCTCTCCACTCGATATCCCCCTCCTTGAGGTTTTGAAAAATTTCCATCCACTTCTCCTCCGAGATATCCTCTCTCCTTTGTATGACTGCCTCTTCTTTTAACGAGGAATAACCTTAAAAAAAACCCGATAAGAAACCTTGTCTACCTTCCAGGAGTGCCCATGAAACCATACCATCAACAGTTGTGCACATCCAATAAGCCGCCCCTCGCCTGTCTTCCGACACGTGCTCAAGGATCTGAACGTCTCAGCCAATATTGTCGGTAAAGGTGTGATTCCCTTCTCAATACGATCGAATAGGTCAATGACTGCCTCGTCCACGTGCGTCAAAGCCTTAGGAAAAATTACCAAGCCGTAGATGCTTAAGGCGAAGATATCAACCCTCTTTCTTTCATCTGGATGCGTTAAAATCAAATCTTGCAAGTTCTCCCAAGGGATACATTTAGTATCTCCTTTTTGTTGAATCCGAGCAGTGACCTAAGGCTCACTCATCCTTAAAATGCTCATCAATTTCTTCACGAAAGTCTGAACACTAAAAACCCGAGCATAAGTCTTTCTGACCTGAATTTTTGGACACATGAGCGGGGTAGTGTATTCCTCCATGGTAGGTACTAAATCCACTTCTCCAAAAGTGAAACACTTGTAAGCAGAATTCCAAAGCTGCACCATAACTCGGAATAGATGTTTATCCACTCTAATGTCTAGCAAGTAGGATATATCACCATAGCTTTGATAAAACAACTGCTTGGTCCCTTCATCCCAACGAGCCCATATATCTCTCAACTCTTGCAACTCATTCTGTGCTACATTGACGTTAGTGAATTCCTGTAACTCTGATGTATACCCTTCTGCCAAGCTATCCCCTTTCTCCTATTGTAGCTTCTCTGACCATGCGCGGACGACTGCATTATCCTCAACTTTATTGAGAAATTCATTCTCCATGACAAACTTTCTAACTTAGTAATTGAATACGAATCAACACCTCCTTTAGTATGCAATGTCATGCAAAACATAATCAAAACAAAACACAGGTTAGTATCAAATAATAGTGCTAAAATGCAAGCATATAAACGATAATTACAACATAATATACGGGTAAATACTAAGGCTTGATGCGGATCTACCCAAGGATAGCTCCTAAGGTTCACTATATGTGGTTTGGTTCTAGAGATAAGGTACCTGAACCAGCAGATTCCTCAATCCTCACCCATTATAGGCTCATATAGATCAAGTTCGGTTCAGGGGGATACATTTCCCTATAACCATGCGGAGATGAAAATCTCACGAAATCATAGGTACGGATGTACCCCGAAAGCAATCCACTAGCCCATGCGGAGGTGAAAACCTCACGAAAGCATAGTTTCATACTCCCACTTAGAAGGTGTGACCATAGCGGTCATGCAATGAAATGCATTATTATTCTAAAAGCCCGAACCACAACAACCATACAAATAAATGCAATTATGATTTTCAAAACAAATTTTCAATATTTCGACAAAAGGACAACAAATAATCGATTTTATGGCTAGACTTTCTTGATTCGAGTCCCTAGTGGAGTCGCCAAGCTGTTGAAACCACTTTTTAAATTTTTTAAAAAATGGTAGGGATCGACTTTAAAAAACGAAAATATGGAGTCGCCACCAATCTTTTATTTAGGTGTGATTGGGCCACCTAATAAAACACTTTGTTTTATTTAAATCGATTTTGGCCTACGTAAATATGAGAAAACGAGTTCGGGAGTCGGTTACGTATGAGGAAGGATTAGCACCCTTACTACGCTCAAAATTGGTACCAAATTGATTAAATATAGTCCTTATGTCTAAGATTTAAAAATGCTTTTGAAATGTGGTTCCTTTTATGACATTTGAATAACCCGAGTTGGTCATCAAAATTCTCTTGCTTAAGAGGAATATATGGCATCACATCCAACATGATAGGACATGATCCTTTATACCCTCGAAAACACGATAAATTTCGAGTTCCAAAATTTTATACGTTGAAGACCTCAAAAGGATGCCCAATTATTTAGTCCAATGAGAAAATCGAAACCCAGCACAGTAGGGTACGACTCCTCAAATTTCTAGACACCAGACATTGCTTTACTTTAAAATTTGGAGAACATGAGCGAAATTCTAAAGGAGTACTCGATTATTTGGAATTAACAGGAGATCGCAACCCAGCACGATAGGGCACGATTCCCCGAATTGCCAAACATCAAATATTACCTTCATTTAGAAGAATTTTTAAAAGCATGAGTGAAATCCTAAAAGAATATTCGATTGTTTTGAACAAACGAGAAATCGCAACCCAGCACGATAGGGAACGATTCTCGAATTGCCAAACATCGAACATTTCCTTCGTTTCAAAGAGTTTTTTAGGAAACCTGAGTGAAATTCTAAAGGGACGTTTGATTATTTCGAGCAATTGAGAAATTGCAACCCAGCACGATAGGGCACGATTCCGCGAATTGCCAAGTATCGAACATTGCCTTCGTTTTACAGGGTTTTTAAATATATAATCATAAAACGTCTTAATGCGTTTTGAAATAAGATGAAATTAATCATAAAGATTTGGATTTTATAAAACCACATTTCATAAACCAAATGGAAAATAATGACAGGGGATAATGTACACACATAAGATACAATCAATTAACGAACTAAAAATTAAGTATAACTAACCTAAAAATATAATCCGATTACAATCATGCATGGGAAATAATTGATATCATAATATAATGACGAAAATAATAATATAACAATTCAACACAACCAAAACAATACACACAATAATATGCCACAATAATATACAAAGCATGATATAAAATACTCAATGCAAGATGTAGAAAAACAACATAGCAATTAGAAGCTAGTGTGCCATAACGATTTTAAAATAATAAAGAATAAATGGACACATAATATATAGGTTGCCAAATTTGTATAAAAACTGGGAATAGACATATAATTTTTGAAATAGATATTATAGAATAAAAGTTTGAATCAAATTGCATGTAAAACATTTTAGACATAAATTCATTTAAAAGATGACAAAGTACATGCTAATCTAAATAATATATAATACAAAAGAATAATAAAGATACATGACAAAACATAACACACAAAATAGATTTATAAAATATATGTACATGTAAATTTATTGTAAAAAGATCATGAGATTAATAATATATATAAATTTTAAGTTAGTCTAAAAATTATATACATACCCTTATGTCAAAACATTTAAATAAGTGGCTATATAAAACACAAAAGTAATATAATATAAAGAAATATTCATAAATAATAATTTTATAATTACAAAGATGAAGTTTCTAAAATTGTTTTATATATACATAATTATTAAAATATATGTTATGGAATAAATATTTTTAATCGAATAACATACAAAATATTGAAGAATATTAGCTTAAAATTGACAATTTTCATAAAAAAATTTAAATCATGTACCAAATATGAAAAGATAAATAAAATGTATAATAAAATATAATCTTAGAAATATAATAAATTTACAAATCATATATATTTATATATATATATATATATAACTTTAAAAGTAATTATTTGTAAAAACATGGAAATGCACACAAGGTTAAATTATTTTTACTACATGTGTATAAATATGTATAAAAGTATTTAAAGATATTAGAATTATATGATATAAAGAGGAAATTCAAACAATAATTTTATACTCACAAAAATGAATTTTAAAATAACAGCTTAACTATTAAAACGGTGCATGTATAAATATACACAAAATATTTAAATGAGATGTTATACTAAATGCATAAATAATATAATAAAAAGAACTCCAAAATAATTATCCACTTAAAAACAAAGCAAAGTTATTAAAATAAATCAACACCTAAAAAAAATTAAACGGATTTAAAGTAGTAATTTATATCAATAAAAACTCAATTATAACTGAATAAAATTTAAAGGGATAATTTGTAAATAAAATAGAGCATTAAAATATAAAAAATGACTAGCACGCCACGAACGCGAATGCTCAGGGACCAAATCTGGAAATATTCCAGATCCCAAAATACTGCATAGAAGCGTGGGCTAAATTGATATGATTTCTTAATCCAGATGCCATTTAAAAAAAAAACAACTAAAGTACCAATAGGGCCTAATTCAACATCAGAGTGAACGAGAGGGTTCAGCGTGCAAATCTCCCAATTTAAGCAAACATACATGAATTTGGCCTGCTAAACGGTCAACATGCGGGCCTTTCCCCCCTTAGAACGGCACCATTTTTTAAACCTGATATTAAAACCCTCATTTCCATTTATTTGCCTTTCAAAACGCTAATAGTCTTTAAGCTCCCTTTTAAAAAAAAAAAAGAACCCTTTAGTCTGCTCTGTTAGGGTTGGTTCAGCACACAGCCGCCAAATCACCATTAGTTCGATGGCCGACGGTGCGAAACACCAGACTCTACCGACGGGGGTCTCAACTACGGAGATCTGGTAAGTCACTTCTTTCCCTTTCTCCTTTTTTTTAAAAAAAATCCTCAAATCGTATTTCGCTCTTTCGATAAAAAACGAGCAAAAATCCAAAATGAAGCATTCGACCCTCACCCGAATCTCCTTACTTTCGAGATACTTGGGTGTTCATCGGTGTCGTTTCAAATTTTTCTTTCTTTTATGCAAAAAAAAAAACGCAAGCAAATGAAGAGAGAAACAAAAGGATAACAGACTTGAAAAATCACCTCTTGATTTGTGCTTTCTGTTTTTTCTCTTTCTTTGTTGTATGTGCATTCGTAAAAAAGAAAAGCAATACATTGCTTTCGGTTTTATAGCCGAAATCCCAAAAAATCAAAATAAAAATAAATACAATTTTTCTTTTTCTATTTGCTGCTGTGGTTTGTCTGTTCTTCGCAGGTACGGGGTGCGTTGGCATCGTACGGAGGCCGTCTTTGTGCGCGCGTGGTGGTCTTTGGAAGGTACGGAGGCTGCATGCGCATTGCTGCAGTGTGTGTTGTAAAACCGCTAGGGTTCTGCCTTGATTTTTTGGGGGGGGCTGTAGGGTATTTGGGTCTAGGTTTGGGCTTGTAATAAGTTTGGGATAGGGTATTAATTATTGGGTTATGTAATTCGGACATTTTAATGGACTATTAATTTTTTGTTTATTATTTTGCATTTTGGGTTCTTTTTCGGGCCCGAGCAAATTGGCCTAATTACATGTACAAAAACTTAAAAATTGGGCAAATTACTCTTTAAGGACCTCTAATTAATATTCCAAAGCAATTTCATACAATTTGCTTCTAGAATCCAAGTTTTGTAATTTATTCAATTTGGTCCCTAATTTCCAATTGGACACCTTACACATAGAATATTTTTCATGAAACTTTAACACATGCGTGTTTTCATATCCTAGGTCTCATAATAATCATTAAATAATTATTTTAACGTTGAATTTGTTGTCCCGAAACCACTGTTCAGACTAGGCCCTATTTCAGGATGTTACATTATTGCATTACGCTTGGTTGTGGAAGGAGACTTGATTTTGACTTTTTTTGGAATAATTTCTAGTATGGTAATACACAACATGCTTGAGGAAAAGCATCGGCTAAGTAGGAGGGATTTGATAGCAAACTAATTTTCTGTGTTTAATGAACTTATTTTTGGTCAAAATTTGAATATAATGCTATTAAGCTTAGGATTTCTTTTTTAAATTTTATCAGGACACAATTGGAATGTCGACGTTTAAAAAATAAGCAAATTGGGTTAAATTAGAACAAAAAGCAAGAAAATGGGCCAAAATGAAAAGTTGTAGAATTGGTGGCTGATAAAATTATCATTTTGTCATTTTGTCAAATCTTATAATTAGAAAAATATCTTCTTCTTTTTTTGTTGATTGTTAAACATAGTTTTAGGAGAAAATCTTGCTAAAATTAGCTTTTGAGAGGTGTATAAAAAGCCTTATAACTATGGTTTAGGAACACAAACTGGAAACTTGAATTTAACACAATTTTTCCTTATGTCTGTAGCTTGTCAAGCATTTTGCAATTTCCTTTCTTTTGTTTTCTTATTTTGGTGCAACTTCTATTTAAGTCCCCTCTCATTTTCACCTATCATCATTACATTAAAATTTATTCTCATAATCCAACAAAGCATGATTAATCTCAAGATTAACTAATCCCCACTTAGCTTTAGACCGGTCATCATTCCGGTCGAGAATTGTGACAAACGAGTCCACAGTAAAACCTTACAATACAGTATTCATTATCTCTCTAGATATGGGATAGTCACATTTGTCCTTCAAAGTTAATCTAATTTTAGTTCAAAGTGCATGTTGGGAAGGAGTTGTTTTGGCGTACAATTGGGAAAGCGAGTCGGTCGTCTACCATATTCAAATTCCCGTGAACAAAGTGGCATGTCCAATTGGAAATAGCTAGTTGGATACTGTTAAACTAAACCTTATTGGATAATATGTTTTGATATAACAAATTAAAGTGCTTTTGAATAAAAGTAAAGTTAAGGTTGAAATGGTTTCAATTGAGTCAAATATTTTCAAATATGTTTTAATCATTTTCAAACTAGTTAGAATTACTCCAGGACAAAAAGTATCGACATCTACATGATATCGATACCCCTCTATTAATCGATACCAAATTGACATTCTAGAATTTGTAACATCTACTAAGTATCGATCTAGTATCGATAATTTTCATAAAAGTATCAATTAATCCCTCAGGTATCGATATTCTTACTCCAACAGTCACTAAGATTAGCATTAATCACAAAAAAAATATCAATACCCTTTTAATAGGTATCAATACTTGTTGCTGTAAGTGAAGTTAATGACTTGGTATTTGATCCCTAACGGCTACATTCACTTCTACAACAACTACAATGGTTAGAAATTAATTAGAGGGTATAACTATCATCTTCCAAAGGTTTAGCAACAATAAGAGATTTGTTTACTTTCTTATTTTTTTTTCTCTTTGAGAGAGGGTTAATTTTTAAGGTTTAGGTAGAAACCTTAACGGAGTTGTATCTTAAGATTTTGGGGCATAAATCTTAGAAGAGATTGTAAGGTTAAACTTTGTCCTCAAAGATTGCCAAATTAGTGAATTTGAGAAAATCCTTAGTTGTGGTAAGCTGAGGTAGTGGAGTAGGCAATTGGGTCCAAACTACTATAAATTATTGTGTTATTTGTTGGACAATTTTAATTTCTTCCAAAACAACATCTCAAAGGCATATTCAACTTCCTTATTGGTGTTCTCAAGTTGATCCTTTCGAGCTAACAAATACCGTCAAGGGAGATAGTGATTGAATTTAAATGATTCGCGCGGTTAAGGTTATTAATTCAAGTTGGGCTCTTATAAAAAATAAGGTTGTTGAGATCTTAAATTGTGAACGCGTGTTATGTGGTTAGATAATTAGCAAAAGTTGGTTTCCAAGACGTATTGGAACCAATTACACAAGGAAAAGTTACCAGTTGAGGTGTCCTTGATCGTTATATCCACCTTATCATTTAGAAGAAAAAAATTCACTTTTAAGGATCAATTCGAGTTCGAAGTGTACCAAGGCTAAGGCTAAGCATTCACATATTTGATTTACTAATTTAATTTAAATTACTTAATTTTATTTTTAAATTATCATTTTGTTATTATTTCATTTTATTTTATTCTTGTTTTTCCTTTATCAACTAAAATCCCCCTTTATTTACTTTTTAGCTATGCACGTACAAGTCGTGGGCACCACAACTGTCTAGACTCAAGAATCTAGTCACATAAATAGGAAAATTAAGAGTCCCAATCCTTGTGGGATAGACCCTACTTCTCTATACTATAGTTTAATTCAGTTAGAGTGTAGTATTTATATTTGGTGATTTTGAAGCTCATCATAAATTATGATCTATGTTTGCATCAAATTTTTTGTAACATCCCAAATTAGGGCCTAGTCGAAACAGTGGTCTAAAGACCACGAATTCGAGATAGAAATAATTATTTTATGATTCTTATGAGGTTTATGTATTGAATGCATGCTTATGTGAAAGTTTCATGAATAAATTCTAGGCATAAAATGTCTAATTGCATTTTAGGGACCAAATTGAATAAAGTGCAAAACTTGCATTCTAGAAGATTTAAGCATGAAATTGCATTAGATTATGAATTAGAGGGTCCTAATTAGCAATTTGACCAATTTCTAAAATTTTGGACAAAAATGGACATGTATAGGAAAAATTGGAAAGAGAAACCCTAAGGGCATTTTGGTCATTAGGTAATTAAAATAATAAAAAGGGAAAAATCAAACCCAAAATGTGTCCATCTTCCTCCTTGGCTGCTAAAAATCACACAACACCATAGTTAGGGTTTTTTTCAACATTTCCAAGCCTAATAATAAGTGTTCCCTAGCCCCGTTTTTAATGTTCTTTGTATTTTTAAAGTCTTGGTAACATGGTCTACCCATTTCTAGCTATATTTTGAGCTGGGTTTCATGTATGAAAATTGAACCATGCAAGAAATACTTGTATTTTGATGATTAATGGAGGAATATGAATGTTTGATGCATGATGAACATCTTTTACTAGGTGATTTTTAGTGAAAACACCTAAACAAGGGACTTGCTTGTAAAAGTGTAAAAGAAGGTAGTAATAATGTGAAATAAGAGAAATTATGGGATGATATAAGCTTAGTAAGGGTTCGGCTAGGCTTGGGTAACCAAGAAAATGCATGCATTTCATTTTACGAGTCTAGGGACCAACGTGCAAATATGTGAAAGTTTAGGGGTCAAAATGTAAAATTTGAAAATGTATAATTTATGGACCCATTTGAATAATGTGAATAATAAAAAATTTAAATTTGGCATTTTAGATCAAGAAAAACATAAATCGGCACTTGATCGAGGGAAGAATAAAGTATACAACGTTAGGCTCGATTATCATCATTTTGTACCGAGGTAAGTACATATGCAAATAATGTGGTGTTGTAGTATGTTT
Source organism: Gossypium longicalyx (assembly GCA_025698465.1). Lineage (NCBI taxonomy): Eukaryota > Viridiplantae > Streptophyta > Magnoliopsida > Malvales > Malvaceae > Gossypium > Gossypium longicalyx. The sequence goes on along the minus strand of CM047005.1, from coordinate 47,229,409 downwards.
TAATGCTTTAATAAATTGAGATAATTGTTTTATTGTAATTATGAGTTTTATGCTTATTGATTGCTATGAAAGCTTGAATGTTATTATGGTCGTTATCCTCGACATTGTGAGCAAGTATGATGGAAATGCTATATGCAAGTGAGGAAAATCCTGTTTGAACCTTAGGAATAGTTTAAGATACAAGTGACATGTCACTAGGGACTAAGAAGTCCGAGCTCATTGAGTGGTTTGGGTTCGTGAGATATGTGGCATCCGAGCTCATTGAGAGGTCCGAGTTCATTATGGATGCGAGCGTCTGAGCTCGTTGAGTGGTCTGAGTTCTTAGTGGATGTGTTTCATGTAACACCCGAGCTTGTTGAGAGGTCCGATTTCATTATGGATGTGTTACATGTTATGTGGTAGTTTCGGCTACGTTTGTATATGTGGCACTTATGTGCAAGATTTCCGCGTATCCAAGAGTATTCCGAGTGTTCAACGGGTAATGTAATGATTGTAATGAAGTCCCGAGGAGGGCATATGAAAGAGGTATGGTTATCGATACTCTACAATGAGTATAGGTACGCATGCTAAACCTATGGGTAATGCTTTGATAAAGATCGATTTAAGATGAGCAAGTATGTATGTGCATATGATGAGCAAGCAAAGAGGTTTGAATGAAAAATAATCTTAATGTATATATTATCATGTTTTTGCATGTTAATTGTTTACCATTATCGCATATTATTTGCATGTCGACTTACTAAGTTTAATGCTTACTCCCCTCTCTTTTCCATCCTTTGTAGTTCCGAAAAGCTAGCTCGAGGGTCGGAAGTTGTCGGAGTATTCGATCACACTATCAAAAGACTTTTGGGTATAGTGAAATTATTATTTTGGGTATGGCATGTATAGGAACTTGGTCATTTGGTGATATGTGTCATGCTATATGGCCAAATTGTGAAGGCCTATGATGATGATGATTCTTTTTGTAATGGCCATGTGATATGGCGCATATTTGATCATTTGGGTTGTAATCTAATTACCCATACATGCATGTGTTAGAGTTTTGATGGTAGGATATGTTATTGTTTGGTGAGTGCATGATAATGATGTGATATATTGTTTATTGATGAATGTATGGTAAAGTGTGGATTAAGTGCTAAAGGTTAGAGGAGGACCTAATGACTTAAAATGACTATGTGGATGAAAACACAATTTGAAGTTATGGTAACAAGTTTAATAATTCATGAAATTGGTGTGGAATGGCTCTAAATGGTGTAATAAATGAGTGTGCAATAAGATGACATTATGAAGATGTGAGAGTGCTATGGTGTGGAGTATTTGAGTGCATAAATATGTCATGTTGCAAGTTATAAAATGTGTTTGAATGTATGAGTGATTGAGGGTGACCATTGGCTTGGAAAATAGCCTCCAAAAAGGTCCACACGGCTGGACACAAGGCATGTGTCTAGCCGTGTGTGACACATGGTCTGCCCCATAGGCGTGTTGAATAGCCGTGTGTCCCCTGCGTTGAAAATTTTCAAGTCTGTATGCATGGTAGTAAACACACGGGCGGAGACACGGCCATGTGTCTCAACCGTGTGAAGGACACGGCCTAGCACAGGGGCATGTGTCTTGGTCGTGTGCCCTTAAATGAATGATGATGTCATAAACAAAATGTAACACCCCTAACCTATATCCGTCGTCGAACTAGGGTTTCGAGGCATTACAAAACAAAAACAAAAATCCAATCATTCACATATTTATACAAGTCATACTCATATATATATTAAGCACATGACTAATTAAATATTAAACATACATTATTAATCATATTGCATTTTTGAATCATACCTCAAAATTTAACCGAATCTATACCATTCAAATAATCACATTTTCATTTTACGAATATAAACATACGCATATACTTTCATTATAAACCAAACCAATATGGCAAGCATCATTCGAACACACAAATATGTACATGTATATATATATATACATAAAATTAACATCTTACTAAAATTCATATAATTTCCATAGTGTATTATTACACAAATCACTATTCATTTGGTCAATTTTCATCTCATTAACCGAATAGGCACATACCTATCGTCATTTTCCTTTCAACTTTATTTCATCACAACAAATATACATCCGCACATGAAAACATGTATAAACATCCTATAAGTTACATTTTCTAAACACATAATTCAAATATATTTTACCTAAGCAAAAACCTTAACCGAAACAATTAATTATACCATGAAATTTTTATGTATACAATGATCATTACATCAACCACTTTACTAACATCATTAAACCATTTTCAAACCTACAACATATATCACATATATCATTCATATATAATATATATAACATATCAACTAAAATTGAGCTCAAACCATAACCAAAATATGAACGAATTTATCATGGAAATTAAGCAATTTTCGCATGGCTAAAGTTATACATATTCAAGGTCGAACAAAATACATATTAGCCTATACATGCCATAAGTTTGAAAATAGACTTTTAAAAGTACCGAAAGTTGACGATAGTGTGGATGACTTCGATAACGATCCCCGAGCTCGTAACTTACAACCAAAATCTATAAAACAAAGTAACAAAAACACAGAGAGTAAGCTAACTTAGCTTGGTAAGCCTTAAGCAAATTAAACAACTCAATGAATAATCAAAATATTCAAACATTAGCAAATAATGGCGTTGTCTTAAACATTCAAACAAGCCTTAGTTCGTAGTCTTTTAGTAATTCTAACAATCGACGTTGTCTCAAATTCAGATCTTTCTGAGTCATCAAGTACTTCAAACTTTTATGATCGGAATAAACATGACCTCCCCGAGCAAATAATGGCGCCATATCTTCAATGCAGACACAATAGCTGCCAATTCTAAATCATGCATCTGATAATTCTTTTCATGCGGTTTTAACTGTCTCGAGGCATAAGCTATGACTTTACCTTCCTGCATCAAAACACAACCCAAACTATTTAAAGATGCATCACTAAAGATAACAAATTCTTTACCCGATTTTGGCTGAACTAACACTAGAGCTTCGGTCAAAATGGCTTTCAGCTGATCAAAACTTTTCTGGCACTAATCTGACCACTCAAATTTAACATCTTTCTACAGCAGCTTCGTCATCGGAGTTGCAATCATAGAGAAACCTTTCACAAATCGTCTATAGTAACCAGCAAGTCCCAGAAAACTTCTTACTTCAGAAACATTTCTCGGAGGTTTCCAATCAAGTATTGCTGAAATTTTACTCGGATCAACCCGAATACCTGATGCTGAAACAACATGTCCCAGAAAACTAACTTCATGTAACCAAAACTCACATTTACTAAACTTCACATACAACTATTTTTCTCGCAAAGTTTGTAACGTAAGTCTCAAATGCTCGGCATGTTCAATTTTGTTACGGGAGTAGATCAGTATATCATCGATAAACACAACTACAAACTGATCTACATACTGCCTAAAAATTCAATTCATCAAATCCATAAAAATAGCAGGTGTATTAGTAAGTCCGATTGGCATAACTAGAAACTCATAATGTCCGTACCTCGTTCGAAAAGCAGTTTTTGGCACATCGGAGTCTCTGACTCGCAACTGATAATAACCTGATCTCAAATCTATCTTTGAAAACACTAAAGCCCCTTTCAACTAATCGAACAAATCGTCATCCGTGGAAACGGGTATTTATTCTTTATAGTCACCTTATTTAACTGGGGATAATCAATACACATTCTTATAGTTTCGTCTTTCTTTTTCACAAATAGAACTGGCGCACCCCAGGGAGAGAAACTTGGTCGTGCAAAACCTCTATCTGTTAACTCTTGTAACTGTGCTTTCAACTCTTTTAATTCAGTAGGTGTCATCCGATACGGAGCTATCAAAATCGGAGTCGTCCCCGGTACTAACTCAATACCAAACTCTACTTCTCGGATAAGTGGCAAACCCGTCAATTTTTCAGGAAACACGTCCGAATATTCGCACACAACTGGTACAGATTCAATTTTCTTTTCAGTCATCTTACTATCAAGCACATAAGCAAGGTAAGCTTCACAACCTTTTCTGTAATGCCCCGTACCCGAGACCGTCGCTGGAGTCGAATATGAGGTGTTAACAGACTTAATTCATTACTTAAACAGCTCAAACAATTATCTTTAAAATTTCCAGTCAAACTAGCAATCTGCGTCACAGTCGCTTAAAAATTCATATCTCGAGTTACAAAACTCAAAATCCAATTCCGTCAATTTTCCCTGAAAATAGACTCATATATCTATTTACTAATTTTTTTCTATAATTTTTAGCTAGGCCAATTAGTACAGTTTATTAGTTAAAGTTTCCCCTATTTCAGGGTTCGACTGCTCTGACCTCTGTATATTACGAATCAGTTATCTCTCTGTACAGAATTTCAATGACTATTAAGTTTGTTTATATTAAAACTAGACTCAATAATAAATCTATACATATAAAGTATGACTTCTAATTATTTTTATACAATTTATGGTGAATTTCCAAAATCAGAACAGGGGATCCAGAAATCGCTCTAGCCCTATTTCACAAAAATTTAAACATCTCATAAAATATAACTCATATACCTGTTTCGTTTCCTCCATATGAAAATAGACTCATAATTCTTCAATTCCATATTTTATTCATCATCTAATTATATCTCTACTATTTTTAATGATTTTTCAAATTCACGTCACTACTGCTGTCTGAATCTATTTTATGGTAAATTTTACCTATTTCATGGTTTCCATGGATTAATTAGCAATTTGACATACATAACACCAAATATGATCATAATTAGCCATTCCAATGGCTAATCATTACCAAGCATTTTTATACTACTCAATAACCATATCATAAGACCATATATACAAAATGATTATAATGTTATACATGCCATACTCAAAATATACAAGCCATTATGCCAAGATGGTATACGGATAATGTGAGCGTGCCTCCGACCGTTCCCGATTTCCGAGCTGGCTTGTCAACACTACAAGGAATGAAAAGGAGGGAGTAAGCATAAATGCTTAGTAAGTTCACGTGCAAATAGCAAGTAACATAACCATATAAGCAAACATAAAACATCATTTGCATAATCATCACCAAGACATTCATATCATATTTTCATTTATCATCTCACCATATTGTTGTTATATCGATTTTTCAACCCGAGGGTTAAGTACATACCTGTTCAAAGTATCCATTTCATAACACTTACCAATACGTCCCTTTCATCTTGAGTATTCCTCCATTTGAGTAGAACTTTACCCGTTGAACACATCGGAATATAATTCGGATACATGAAAAGTTTGCACATAAGTGCCACATATGTAGCCAAGCTACTATGTAACCCGCCCATAAGCGAACTCGGACTCAACTCAACGAGCTCGGATGCCTAGTTACATCTCACGAACTCGGACTCAACTCAACGAGTTCGGACATTCGCATCCATAAGTGAACTCGGACTCAACTCAACGAGTTCGGATGCCCAAATATCCCAGTGACATGTCACTTGTATCCTAATCCATTCCTAAGGTTCAACGAGACCTTTTTCCCAATCATGTATCTCAACCATCTTCTACAGAATACCGATACCGATACTCGGTAGTATTTCACATTTTCCAAGTATATCACATAATTTGACATATTATCAAACAATTATCACGAGTATAATATTTCATAATAATTATCATATCATTTAAATAATATAAAAACATTTAAAATAATAACTATGTTACCAACATTTACATATGAGCTTACCTAGTATGCGAAAATGGCTACTTTTACCATTTCGTCCACAACTTGGTATTTTCCCCATTTTAGCCCGAATTTTAGTTTTCCTTGCTCTATCATTTAAAATATAGTCTAATTAGGACTCACATTGTTCAAATTGACCCAAAATCATATTTTGGAAAAATTACAATTTTGCCCCTAAACTTTTGCATATTTACACTTTTGCCCCAAAGCTCGTAAATTAAAATTCAGCCTATTTTCTTATGTTTTATGATATGCTAATCATTTTTCCCTTCTATGGAAACATCAAATTCTCACTCTAACATGTACTTATGACTATTAGGTATTTTTACCGATTAAGCCCTTTTGCTCGTTTTCACTTAAAACCGAGTAGCACAAGCTGTCTAACATAATTTAAAACCTCATATTCTATCATAAAACACCAAAATATACAAATTTCACCTATGGGTATTTTTCCAAATATAAACCCTAGGTTAAATTATTGCTAGCATAAGCTAAATCGAGCTACTAGTTGAAAAACGAGGCTAGAATGGACTTACAATTGAGCTTGGAAGCTTGAAAAACCCTAGCCATGGTTTCTCCTTGCTATATTCGGCCATGGTGAAGAAGATGAGCAAAATTGGCTTTTAATTTTGTATTTTAATTCATTTTACCCCTAAATGACCAAAATGCCCTTACTACTAAACTTTCCAAAAATTCCATCCATGTCCAATTTTTGTCCATAAACTTAGAAATTGGTAAAATTTCTATTTAAGACCTCCTAATTAATATTCCAAAGTAATTTCATACTAAAAAATTCTAGAATGCAAGTTTTGCAACTTATTCGATTTAGTCCCTAATTTCAATTTAAGCACTTTAGGCATAGGATTTCATCACGAAATTTTCACACAATCATGCAATCATATCATAAACATCAAAATAATTATAAAATAATTATTTCTATCTCGAATTTTGTGGTCACAAAACTACTATTCTGACTAGGCCCAAAATCAGGACTCACATACTTCCGTGCTAACATCGATGATATTACTGTTGGTAAACCATTCAGATCATTAGATTCAATCCGAATAATCTCGTTGTTTTGACATCTCAAATCAATAGTCTTTCTTTTGCAATTAACAACAGCATCGTGCAAAGTCAGCCAATCCATACCCAAAATTATATCGAACTTGTCAAAAGCTAACAACATCAAATCGGCCGGGAAACATGAATCTCGAATCATCAACGAGCAATTTTTACATACTTTGTCAACCAAAACACACCGGCCCAGGGTGTTTGACACTCGAATTACAAACTCAGTAGACTCAACAGGCAAAGTCTTACTGGATACTAATGTTTTACACACATATGAATGAGTCGAACCAGGATCAATCAATGCAATAACACTAGTATCATAAAGAGTGAAAGTATCGGTAATAACATCTAGGGAAGAAGCCTCCTCGCGAGCTCGTATAGCATATGCTCTGGCAAGTGCACGAGCCTCAGATTGAACCGCTATATCTTTCGTCCCTCTCTGACTACCACTCACATTACCTGAAGGTCTAGGTGGTCTGCCTCGTGCTGACATGTTACTCGATCTCGCGTTCTGAACAGTGTTTTGCTCCACTAACATCGAACAATCTCGGATAAAATGATCCATCGATCTACATTTAAAACATGACCAATCATGCAATCTATAACTTCCAGAATGCCATTTACCACAATGCTTACACTCGAGCCTGTTCTTCCGATCATTCCAACACTAGCAATAGAAGTGGCTCGTGAACTCATAGGAGGTCGGTCTCGGTCTTGTCTAAAAAATTCCGAAGTAGCTTTAAATCAACTAGAATCATCTCTAAACTTCTTTGACGCTGAATGAAAAGTCTTGCTCGATGATCTTTTACGGGAATCTCTGGCTTCAAAATTAGCTTTTCTTTTCTCTTTCCCGAGCTCTTCGGCTTTGCAAGCTTGATCAACAAGTGCCACGAACTTTTTGATTTCAAGTATACCAACCAGCAATTGAATGTCTTCGTTCAAACTGTCTTCAAATCTTTTACACATGATAGCTTCGGTTGAAACAAATTCATGAGCATATCGACTAAGTCTCACAAATTTCCACTCGTACTCGGTTACGATCATACGACCTTATTTTAATTCCAAGAATTCCTTACATTTCTAATCGATAAATCTTTGGTTGATGTATTTCATATGGAACTCAGCTTGAAAGAATTCCCAGGTCACTAACTCTTTGGGAACCACTGATACTAGTGTATTCCACCAGTGATATGCAATGTCTCGTAATAAAGATATGGCACACTTTAAACATTCATCCGGAGTACATGATAACTCATCGAACACACGAATAGTATTATCAAGCCACAATTCAGCCCGTTCAGCATCATCATTATCATTAGCTTTAAACTCTTCGGCCCCGTGTTTTCTGATTTTATCAACAGGAGGCCTGTTAAATCTCATTGGATCAATAATCGAGGGTACCACATGTATCAAAGATGGATTATTCGGGGGTGGAGGTTATTGTACAGCCGGATTAGTTTGGATGTACCGAGTAAACCAATCGTTCATCATTTGATAGAAGGCTTGCTTACCCTCCCCCTCATGGCTACTCAAGACAGGTCGAGATTCAACTGGCGCTATCCCTTGCGTGGGAGCAGGCGCTACACTCTTGACATCATCGGCTATAGCTCTGTCAGGATCCATTTACTATATGAAAGCACATTTTCAAATGTCAGAAGTCATCACACTATCGCAGTATAATTTATGGCATGTATAGCTAAACTCACACACGCTACGTTAGTCCTAGAACTGACTAAATCGTAGCTCTGATACCAATAAAATGTAACACCCCTAACCCGTATCCGTCGTCGGACTAGGGTTACGAGGCATTACAAAACAAAAACAAAATTCCAATCATTCACATATTCATACAAGTCATACTCATTTATATATTAAGCACATGGCTAATAAAATATTAAACATACATTATTAATCATATTGCATTTCGAATCATACCTCAAAATTTAACCGAATCTAAACCATTCAAATAATCACATTTTCATTTTACGAATATAAACATACGCATATACTTTCATTATAAACCAAACCAATATGGCAAGCTTCATTCGAACATACAAATATGTACATGTATATATATACACATAAAATTAACATCTTACTAAAATTCATATAATTTCCATAGTGTATTATTACACAAATCACTATTCATTTGGTCAATTTTCATCTCATTAATCGAATAGGCACATACCTATCGTCATTTTCCTTTCAACTTTGTTTCATCCCAACAAATATACATCCACACATGAAAACATGTATAAACATCCTATAAGTTACATTTTCTAAACACATAATTCAAATGTATTTTACCTAAGCAAAAACCTTAACCGAAACAATTAATTATACCATAAAATTTTTATATATACAATGATCATTACATCAACCACTTCCAAATTTACTAACATCATTAAACCATTTTCAAACATACAATATATATCACATATATCATTCATATATAATATATATACCATATCAACTAAAAGTGAGCTCAAACCATAACCAAAATATGAGCGAATCTATCATGGAAATTAAGCCATTTTTGCATGGCTAAAGTTATACATATTCAAGGTCAAACAAAATACGTATTAGCCTATACATGCTATAAGTTAGAAAATAGACTTTTAAAAGTACCGAAAGTTGACGATAGTGTGGATGACTTCGATAACAATACTCGAGCTCGTAACCTACAACCAAAATCTATAAAACAAAGTAATAAAAACACAGAGAGTAAGCTAACTTAGCTTAGTAAGCCTTAAGCAAATTAAACAACTCAATGAATAATCAAAATATTCAAACAAACTAAATTATATCAGTAATGTTATACTTTAACACAATGAGTTACCTTGGCTGAATGTTCAATATCAAACATATATATATACATCATTAAATAGACACTTACATGTATGGCTGAATACACAAGGTTCACTATATCATCACATGTAGCCGATTATAAAAGTTAAATAAAACATCACATATGGCCGAATATGCACATTTAAGATAACTTTATATATAACTGAATATGCAAGTTCAATATAAGCTCACATGTAATCGAATACTCAAGCTCAATATAACCTCACATGCAACCGAGTATACAAGTTCAATATAAGCTCACATGTACTTACCTATGTGACCGAATATAAAAGTCATTTAAATCAACTTACTTGCTCAATTTCTACTTAGATGTAAAGTCTTATAGATATAGACTTGAAATAAATCACCGGCATAAAACCTGCTAGGCATAAACCTGAATCACACACCGGCACAAGGCCTGCTAGACCCAAGGTCTAATATTTATTCACCGGCACTAAGCCTGCTAGGCACAAAGCCCAATCTAAGTCACCAGCACAAGGCTTGCTAGGCTCAAAGCCCGAATATCACAATTATAGAATCGTTCCACAAAATTTCATATATCGAATCGTACAATATTCTATAGAACACGTACACACTTTCAGAGGTTTTAAATCATTCGAATGAAATTCAACCACAATAATTCAATGACATCACATTCAGCTATTTTACTAATAGATTATAAAAATAGAATCATCATAGTAAAACATGCTATGTTCAAAATAAACCATGTTTAATTACTTAAAGACTTACCTTGGATATCCACGGACGATACAAATCGGCTATTCGACTATTTTTGTTTTTTCCTGATCCAAGTCCGATTTCCTTTGTTCTTAATCTATATAATTTCAAATTAACCTCATTTAAACACAATTTCATTCAATTTAATCCAACAACACATAAATGGGAAAATTACCATTTTACCCCTGATATTTCATACTTTTACAAATTAGTCCTAATTGCATAAAACACAAAATACACAAAATCTCACAACAACATAGTTGGGCCAAATATTCTATATACTCATACTAGTTCATATATTTCATTTATTTTTCATTTTAGTCTTTCAATTTATCATTTTTACAATTTAGTCCTATTAACTCAAAATCATCAAAAACTCCAATACAAAACATATTAATCCAAAATATATCTTTCACAATTTATCATTAAACATCACAAAACAAAAATATTCATCAATGGCATAACTCAAAATATTCACCAAAATAAAAAAAATTCAAGCATGGGTCGGGTAGTACTCGAAGCAACGATCTCAAAAACGTAAAAATTATCAAAAATCGAACAAAAACGAACCTTCATTGAGCTTGAATAAATGCCAAAACCTAGCTTGGTTTTCTTTATTTTTCTTTGTTTTAGTTTTGGTTAAAAAAAGTAGAATGAACATGGCTTATTATTTTATGATATATGTTATATTATATTAGTTTATTAAATTAACTTTAATGTAATAATATAAAAATCATATAACACATGTCTTTGTCTATTACCGTCCACCTTCTTTTTTTTTTAATGGGATAATTGCAACATAAAGGCTTCCACTAATAAAGCCAATAGCAATTAGGCCCTTTTTAAAAATAATCACCAAATTTTCATTTTATGCGATTAAGTCCTTTTATTAAATTAAGCACATAAACAATCAAATTTTCATACGAAACTTTCACACATGTTAATTCACATATAATAAACACGAAAAACAATATTTAAATATTTTTTATAACTCAGATTCATGGTCCCAAAACCACCATTCCAATTAGGGTCTAAATTGGACTGTTACACAAAATGTCCAGGTTTTTGGACACGGGCGATGACACGGGCGTGTCTAGGCCGTGTGAGGGGCATGGGCATGTGCTCGATCGTGTGAAGTCCCCTGTAGGTTTGAAATGAAAAATAAATTCTAGAAATTCCACATGGGTATTGGACACAGGCGTGTCCCAACGCGCATGGGCGTGTGCATTGCCTCCACACGGGCGTATGAGGCTTAAACCTAGAAATTTTCTTAGAATTTTCTTAAGCTCTCGGTTTAGTCCCGGATTACTTTTAATGTATGTTTTGGGTCTCGTAGGTCCATGATAAGGACAATATGAATTTGTTTGATTGGTTTTCATTTGGAGTGAAATTTTATGATCCGTATTTTCTGGAGATGCCCTGTTTATGTATGATAATTCCTCGTACCTTGTCCCAATCTCGGGTACGAGTAAGGGGTGCTATATTTAGTGGTATCAGAGTTATGGTTTAGTCGATTCTCAGATTAACCTAGCGTATTTGAGTCTAGCTATGCATGCCATACGTATATATATAAGTAATGATAGTGTGACGACTCCTGACAATATTAAAATGTGTCTTCATATAGTAAATAGATCCCGATAGAGTAATGGCGGATGACGTAAAAAGTAATGCGCCTACTCCAACAGAAGGAGCGGTGCCATCTCAAAGTAGCCTGAAACTGTCAGTAGAGGAGAAGGAGGTAGAGAGGCCTTTCTCTACATGATAAATGCATGGTACACGGAGTTCGTTCGAATGAACCCGAATGCTCAACCTCCCCCACCTCCCCCAAATCCTTAACCTGCACCTGCAATGCCTCAACACCTAGATTTCATGAGATTTTCTAGAACACATGTTGATAGAATTTGGAAACAATATGCTGAGGAATTTAGGGCAAATGCCAATGATGACCCCGAAAGAGCGGAGTTCTGGTTAGAGAACTCGATATGAGTATTTGATGAATTGTCATGTACACCCAAAGAGTGCTTGAAATGTGTCATATCCTTTTTGAGAGATGCAGCGTATCACTAGTGGAGAACACTAATATCTGTAGTATCGCTAGAGAGGGTTACTTGGAAATTCTTTCAAGAGGAATTTCGAAAGAAATATATTAGCGAACGGTTCATCAAACAAAAGCGTAAGGAATTTTTAGAATTGAAACAGGGTCGTATGACAGTTAGCGAATATGAGAGAGAATTCGTCAGGCTTAGCAAATATGCTCGGGAGTGTGTACCCTCCAAAGCTAAGATGTGTAGAAGATTTGAAGATGGACTCAATGAGGATATTAAGACATTAGTGGGTATTCTTGAGTTGAATGAATTTTTCGTACTTGTTGAACGGGCTTGTAAAGTTGAAGACTTGGTTAAAGAGAGGAAGAAGGCCGAGTTTGATGCAAGAGATACAAGAAAAAGGTATTTGAGTAAGTCATTACCATCCCAGTCTAAGAAATCTAGAGAGATGTATCCTCGTTCACATATGTCAACTGGACATTCATATGGGAATCGTAGAAAGCAGAATTTGGGTTTTAGATCTCAGACTACCTCTGTGGCAAGCAGGGGTAATGCTAAACCTTCCAAGGCTGAATGTTAGTAATGTGGTAGATGTCATTCTGGAAACTGTAGAGTGAGTGAAGGATCAAGTTTTAAATGTGGTTTTTTAAACCACTTTATTAAGGACTGTCCCAAGATAATGGAAAAAGAAAGATTTTGAGTCCAAGACTAAGAGGCGCGGCTTTTAAGGGAAGACCCTCGAAAAATGCCGAGAATGGGTTCGGTAATAAGAATGTGATGCGAGACACAACAGTGAGGTCCGAAGCTAGGGGTCTAGCCAGAGCCTATGCCATACGTGCACGCGAAGACGTAACTTCTCCTGATGTGATCACTAGTAAATTTTCCCTTTATGATACTAATGTCATTGCTTTGATAGACCCTGGCTCCACTCATTTGTATGTGTATGAAATTGACATCTAGTATGAATATACCTGTCGAGTCTATAGAATTTGTAATTAAGGTGTCTAACCTGTTAGGAAAGCATGTGATAGTTGATAAATTATGTAAGAAATGTCCTTTGATGGTTAAAGATCATTGTTTTCCGACCGACTTGATGTTGTTACCGTTTAACGAATTTGTCGTCATCCTGGGTATGGATTGGTTGACATTACATGAGGCTATAGTGAATTGTAGACAGAAAGTTATGGAATTGAAATATGAAAACAGTGAAATTTTTCGGGTTGAATCAGATGATGTAGATAAGTCGCCAATGATGATTTCTTCAATAATTGCTCAGAGATACTTGAGAAAGAGGTATGAAGCTTATTTGACATATATATTGAATACAGAGGATTACAAATTGAAAATTGAATTAGTGCCGGTTGTGTGCGAGTATGCGGATGTATTTCTGGAGGAATTACCGAGTTTGCCTTCAGTTAGAGAAGTCGAATTCAGTATTGAGCTAATGTCAGGGATGGCACCCATCTCTATTGCCCCATATAAGATGGCCCCGATTGAACTGAAAGAATTGAAGCCACAGTTGCAAGAGCTGATCGATAAAGGTTTTGCGACACCAAAATTTTCGCCGTAGGATGCTCTCCTACTGTTCGTGAAAAAGAAGTACGGCACTATGAGATTATGCACTGACTACCGATAACTCAATAAGGTGACAATAAAAATTAAGTATCCTCTTGCAAGGATTGAAGACTTATTTGACCAACTGAAGGGAGTGGTGTAGTTCTCTAAGATAGACTTGAGGTCCGGATACTACCAGTTACGAGTAAAAGAATTTAATGTGCCTAAAACTATCTTTAGAATGAGTTATGGCCACTACGAGTTTCTTGTTATGCCATTTGGATTAACAAATGCTCCTGCAGTATTTATGGACTTAATGAACTGCATTTTCTGACCATATTTGGATAAGTTCATCGTCATTTTTATTGACGACATATTGATTTATTCGTGTGATAAGAGCGAGCACGCGGAGCATTTAATAACAGTTCTACAAACCTTGAGAGACAAGCAGTTTTAGCTAAGTTCACTAAGAGCGAATTTTGGCTACGAGATGTTGGATTCTTAGGCCACATTGTTTCAGGAGATGGTATAGGAGTTGATCCCAGTAAGATTTCTACTATTGTTGAATAGAAGCTGTCGAGGAATGTAACCAAGGTTAGAAGCTTTTTGAACTTGGCCGGCTACTACTGACGCTTTGTAAAAGGATTTTTGATGATTGCAACTCCTTTGACGAGGTTGCTGCAAAAACACGTTAATTTTAAATGGTCGGAGAAGTGTCAGAAGAGTTTCGAGAGATTGAAGTCATTGCTGACCGAAGCTCCAGTACTAGTACAACCTGAGCTTGGAAAGGAATTTGTGGTTTATAGTGATGCGTCCTTGAATAAACTGGGATGCGTACTGATGCAAGAAGGTAAAGTGATAGTCTATACTTCGAGGCAATTGAAACCATACAAGAGAAATTATCCAACACATGACTTGGAGCTAGCAGCCATTGTATTTGCCCTAACAATTTGGAGACGCCATTTGTATGGTGAGACATGCCGTGTATTCACCGATCACAAGAGTTTGAAGTACTTGATGACTCAAAAGGAATTGAATCTGAGACAGCGGAGATAGTTAGAGTTGATTAAAGATTATGAATTGTTCATTGATTACCACCCGAGAAAAGCAAATGTGGTCGCTGATGCACTAAGCAAAAAATCCTTGTTTGCTTTGAGAGCCTTAAACACGCAGTTGGCCTTGTTAGATGATGGTTCGATTTTAGCATAGTTAAGAGCCAGACCAATGTTTCTACAAGAAATATGTACAGCTCAGATCAATGATAGTGATTTACAAGCCAAGAGAACTCAATACGAGTCAGGCACCGAACTCAATACGATGAGCTTAATTGAAAAATTTTGCAAGAGGCACATGATAGCCGTTTTTCTATTCATTCGGGGAGTACCAAGATGTATAATGATTTGAAGAAAATGTACTGGTGGAATGGCATGAAAAGAGATATCTCTAAATTTGTATCGAAATGCTTGATACGTCAGCAAGTCAAGGTTGAACACCAAGTACCTTCAGGTTTGTTACAACTTGTAATGGTCCCCGAGTGGAAGTGGGATAGAATTACTATGGATTTCGTGACGGGATTACCGCTAACCCCAAAAAAGAAAGATGTTATTTGGGTTGTGGTTGATAGGCTAACGAAGTTAGCTCACTTTATTCCAGTACGAACTAACTACTCACTTGACAAGTTGGCCAAATTGTATGTATATGAGATTGTGAGATTACGCGGGGTACCGTTATCGATTATTTCAGATAGGGACCCAAGATTCACTTTGAGATTTTGGAAGAAGCTGTAAGAAGCCTTGGGTACAAAGTTGAATTTTAGTACGGTATTCCACCCACATGCTGATGGTCAGTCTAAGCGGACGATTCAGACTCTCGAGGACATATCACGGTGTTGCATCCTTGAATTTCAGGGTAGTTGGGAAAAATACCTACCTTTGGTTGAATTTGCCTATAACAATAGCTATTAGACGAGTTTAAAGACGGCACCTTATGAAGCATTGTATGGATGTAAGTGTCGTACACCGTTGTATTGGACTGAGTTTAAGGAGAATAAGATTCACGGAGTAGATTTGATTAAGGAGACCGAGGAAAAAGTGAAAGTAATTCGTGATTGCTTAAAAACGGCACCGGATAGACAAAAGTCGTATGCGAATTTGAAAAGGAAAGAATTTGAGTATCAGGTTGGTGATAAGGTATTCTTGAAAGTATCCCCATGAAAGAAGGTTTTGAGATTCGGTAGAAAAGGTAAGTTGAGTCCTCATTTTATAGGACCGTATGAGGTTACCGAAAGAATAGGGCCTGTTGCTTACCGATTGGCTTTGCCGACTAACTTAGAAAAGATTCACAATGTGTTTCATGTGTCCATGTTCTGCTGGTATAGATCCGACCCTTCACATATGATTGTACCGACTGAAGTTGAGATCAGACTAGATATGACTTATGGTGAGGAACCTGTTAAGATCTTGGCTCGGGAAGTCAAGCAATTGAGAAACGAAAGTGTTACTCTTGTGAAAGTTTTATGGCAAATACATGGAGTTGAAGAGGCTACATGGGAGCCCGAGGAGGCCATGAGGAAACAATATCCAAACCTTTTCACTAGTAAGATTTTTGGGGACGAAAATCCCTAAAGGGGGAGAGTTATAATATCTCGAATTAGGGCCTAGTCAAAATAGTAGTCTCGAGAGACAAATCTGAGATAGAAATAATTATTTTATAATTCTTATGAGGTTTATGTATTGAATGCATGCTTGTGTGAAAGTTTCATGAAGAAATTCTATGCATAAAATGTCTAATTACATTTTAAGGACCAAATTGACTAAAGTACAAAACTTGCATTCTAGAAGCTTTAAGCATGAAATTGCATTAGATTATGAATTAGAGGGTCGTAATTAGCAATTTGACCAATTTCTAAAATTTTGGACAAAAATGGACATGCATAGGAAAAATTGGAAAGAGAAACCATAAAAGCATTTTGGTCATTAGGTAATTACAAGAATAAAAAGTGAAAAATAAAACCAAAAATTGTCCATCTTCCTCCGTGGCTGCTGAAAATCACACAACACCATAGTTAGGGTTTTTTTTCAACATTTCCAAGCTCAATAGCAAGTGTTCCCTAGCCCCGTTTTTAATGTTCTTTGTATTTTTGAAGTCCCGGTAACATGATCTACCAATTTCTAGCTATATTTTGAGCTAGGGTTCATGTATGAAAATTGACCCATGCATGACATGCTTGTATTTTGATGATTAATGGAGGAATATGAATGTTTGATGCATGATGAACATCTTTTACTAGGTGATTTTTAGTGAAAACACCTAAACAAGGGACTTACTTGTAAAAGTGTAAAAGAAAGTAGTAATAATATGAAATAAGAGAAAGTATGGGATGATATATATAAGCTTAGTAAGGGTTTGGCTAGGCTTGGAGAACTAAGAAAATGCATGCATTTCATTTTACGAGTCTAGGGACCAAAATGCAAATATGTGAAAGTTTAGGGGTCAAAATGTAAAATTTGCAGAAGTATAATTTATGGACCCATTTGAATAATGTGAATAATAAAAAAGTTAAATTTGGCATTTTAGATCAAGAAAAACGTGAATCGGGACTTGATCGAGGGAAGAATAAAGTATACGACGGTTATGCTCGATTATCGTCATTTTGTACCGAGGTAAGTACATATGCAAATAATGTGGTGTTATAGTATGTTTTAATGCTTTAATAAATTGTGATAATTGTTTTATTGTAATTATGAGTTTTATGCTTACTGATTACTATGAAAGCTTGAATGTTATTATGGTCGTTATCCTCGACGTTATGAGCAAGTATGACGGAGATGCTATATGCAAGTGAGGAAAATCCCGTTTGAACCTTAGGAATAGTTTAGGATACAAGTGACATGTCACTAGGTACTAAGAAGTCCGAACTCATTGAGTGGTCCGAGTTCGTGAGATATGTGGCATCCGAGCTCGTTGAGAGGTCCGAGTTCATTATGGATGCGAGCATCCGAGCTCGTTGAGTGGTCCTAGTTCTTAGTGGATGCGTTTCATGTAACACCTGAGCTCGTTGAGAGGTCTGAGTTCATTATGGATGTGTTACATGTTATGTGGTAGTTTCGGCTACGTTTGTATATATGGCACTTATGTGCAAGGTTTCCGCGTATCAAATAGTGTTCCGAGTGTTCAACGGGTACTGTAATGATTGTAATGAAGCCCCAAGGAGGGCATATAAAGAGGTATGTTTATCGATACTCTACAATGATTACATGTACGCATGCTAAACTTATGGGTAATGCTTTGATAAAGATCGATTTAAGATGAGCAAGTATGTATGTGCATATGATGAGTAAGTAAAGAGGTTTGAATGAAGAATAATCTTAATGTATATGTTATCATGTTTTTGTATGTTAATTGTTTACCACTATCGCATATTATTTGCATGTGGACTTACTAAGCTTTAATGCTTACTCCCCTCTCTTTTCCATCTTTTGTAGTTCCGCTAAGCTAACTCGAGGATCGGAAGCTGTCGGAGTATTCAATCACACTATCAAAAGACTTTTGTGTATAGTGAAATTATTATAGCATGTATAGGAACTTGGTCATTTTGTGATATGTGTCATGCTATATGGCCAAATTGTGAAAGCCTATGATGATGATGATTCTTTTTGTAATGGCCATGTGATATGGCTCATATTTGTAATCTAATTACCCATGCATGCATGTGTTAGAGTTTTGATGGTAGGATATGTTATTGTTTGGTGAGTGCATGATAATGATGTGATATATTGTTGATTGATTAATGTATGGTAAAGTGTGGATTAAGTGCTAAAGGTTAGAGGATGACCTAATGACTTAAAATGACTATGTGTATGAAAACACAATTTGAAGTTATGGTAAGAAGTTTAATAATGCATGAAATTGGTGTAGAATGCCTCTAAATGGTGTAATAAATGAGTGTACAATAAGATGACATTACGAAGATGTGAGTGTGCTATGGTGTGGAGTATTTGAGTGCATAAATATGTCATGCTGCAAGTTATAAAGTGTGTTTGAATGTATGAGTGATTGAGGGTGACCATTGGCTTGGAAAATAGCCTCCAAAAAGGTCCACACGGGTAGACACACGGGCATGTATCTAGGCCATGTGTGACACACGGTCTGCCCCATGGGCGTGTTGAATAGCTGTGTGTCCCCAGTATCGAAAATTTCCAAGCCAGTATGCATGGTAGTAAACACACGAGCGGAGACATGGCCGTGTGTCTCAACCGTGTGAAAGACACGGCCTAGCATAGGGGCGTGTGCCTTGGCCGTGTGCCCTTAAATAAATGATGACATCATAAACAGAATGTCCAGGTTTTTGGACACGTACCTATGCTTGGCCATGGGAAAACCCCTGTAGGTTTGAAATTTCGCATGGGTATTGGACACGGGCGTGTCCAAATGCACACATGCTTGTGCATTGCCTCCACACAGGCGTGTGAGGCTTAAACCTAGAAATTTACTTAGAATTTTCTTAAGCTCTCGGTTTAGTCCCAAATTACTTTTAATGTATGTTTTGGGCCTCGTAGGTTCATGATAAGGACAATATGAATTTGTTTAATTGGTTTTAATTTGGAGTGAAATTTTATGACCCTTATTCTCTGAAGATGCCCTGTTTATGTACGGTAATGCCTCGTGCCTTGCCCCTGTCTCGGGTACGAGTAAGGGGTGTTATATTTTTGTTAAACATGTATGTTCATTTATTTTGTTGTTTTACAACCTGTGAATATGTTTGATAATGAAGTATATTTCCTTGAATTAACTAGTGAGAACTTTAAGTTTTGGAAGGAAAGCATTCTTCTCTAATTGGGGTGCTTGGATATTCAGTATGCCATAGTGAAATCTGAGCCATATATTATTGAAATCAGCGTTCAGGTTGGTTATGCTCTGTATAAAGAATGGGAGCGATCTAATCACTTGAGTATTATGTTCATAAAGAGTAAGGTTCCTGCTAATGTTCGTGGCTCAATTGAGCATTATGAGAATGTGCAAACAACTATTGTAAAACAGTTCTAAACTTCTCAACAGTCATTAGTCATCACCTTAATCATGAAGTTCACATCAATTAAACTCACTATCGTGAAAGGTGTACGTGCTCACATCAACAAGATAAAAGATTTAGTAGCTCGATTAAGAGCACTTGAGGTTGAAATGTTTGAATATTTCTTGTGCAATTTATATTGAACACTCTTCCACCTCAATATGGGCCATTTAAGATCTCCTATAACACACGTAAAGATAAGTGGTCTGATAGCTTATTCATTTTGCATTTTTTCGTACTTAACTTGACTTGTTCTTGAATTAGTTCCTGCTAATTGGTGAATTTTGTGTTTAAATATTGATAGGGACGAAATTCGGTTGCTTTAAATCAAAGAAAAATAAAGAAGGGATTAAATTGAAGCATGGGAAATACAAGAGGGGATGAATCGTAAATTTGAGACATTTGAGGGGCTGGCCAGATGTTTTACTTTGTAAAAGCCAAATTTAGAAAATAAAAGATGATATTATTTCATGTAATTAGTGGGTAGGTGGAACTAGCCTAATTTTAGTATATTGTTTATGTATAAATAAGTGGTATGGTTCACTTAAAAAAACACACATGAATTCACTTGGAATTGAATAGAATTATTTTTTTCCTTTCCAATTTCATGCGTCATTAGCATACTGCTATTCCATTTCCATTTCCTTGTTTCTTTGCAAAATTGTTTAATTACTTTCCAAGTCCCTTCCCTTCCCAACTTTCACCATTTTCATTCAAATACATTCTAAAACCAACCAAAGCATGATTAAATTCAAATTAGCCTTAGGTCGGTATTTTTTCGGTAAAGAATTGTGAGAAATTGTATTCGTACTAAAAATCTTTTAAATTGATATTCACCATCTCTCTAGAATATCAGGATTGACAAATTTATCCTTTAAATTTTAACTCGATTTCAATTCAAAAAGGATATTAGGTTGGCGTCGTTTTAGCGTACAATTGGGAAGATGAGTCGACCGTGATGTATTCAAGTTTCCATGAATAAGTTAAGGGAGATAGTGATCAGATTTAAACATCTCACGTGGTTGAGGCTGTTAATCTAAGTTGGGTTCTTCAGAATGCAAGGCTGTTGGTGTCTTGAATTGCGAACGCGTATATCACGTTTAAACAATTGGTAAGGGTTGGTTTGCAGGGTGTACCGAGATCAACTTCGAGAGGAAGAATTGGTGGTTAGGATGTTCTCAATTGTTATAACCAACTTATTATTTGGAGGAGAAAACTTAGTTTCGAGGATCGATTCAAGAATCGAAATCCACCGAGTTTAGGGGTAAGGCATTATATCTTTGTTTACAAAATCCAAATTTATTCCCCAATTTAATTTAATTTTCGATTTATTCAATTTTTTATTTTTACTATTTCATTTATTTAATTTCTAGTCATTTTGAAACTTCCCTATTTTATTTATTTTTCAGCAAGTTGTTTGGAGTCATGGGCACGTCTATTGCCACGATTATCGGTACAAAAAAACACAAAAGTTTATCATAATCACCAATCTCTGTAGAATCGACCCTACTACTCTTTACTACTGCTTAGAGTTATTTTATTGTAGGAATTATTTTTATTTGGTGGTTTCAACACCCATCATGGTTTATCAATAAACTTTAGACCATGGTGTGATTAGGAAGAGGGTAGACTCATATTAGAGATGGGAAAAAGTGCACTGACGGCTACTTAAGGAAAGAATACTATCCAAGCCAAGCAAAAGGGGAAGGCCAAAATGCAACCCTAAGGTGACATAAAGAAATAGACCAAGTGTTTCTTTTGTAAAATGAAGGGACACTTAAAGATGGACTATGTCAAGTTTAAAAGTTGGCTTGAAAATAAAGGTAAATCAATCTCACTTGTTTACTTTGAGTCCAATATGGTTGGTGTTAGTTATAGCACATGGTGGATTGATTATGGTTCTACAATCCATATATCAAATTCCTTACAGTGATTAAGAAACCTGAAGGAACCAATAGGAGCTAAGCGTCACATCTATTCAGGAAATAAGATGGAGTTGCATGTGGAAGCAATCAGAACATGTGAATTAGTGCTTAAGAGTGGCTTTGTTTTAATTTTAGAAAATACCCTTTATATTCCCAGTTTTTCTATAAATTTAGTTTCTATTTCAAGACTTGCACCATTTAGGTATTGTTTTAGTTTTTCAAACACTAGTTTTAGTTTATTTTATAAATTTGAACTTGCTGAAAATGGTGTTTTATCTTATGGTTTTTATTCTCTTAATTTGTAAAATAATGCCACTCATAATGTTATGCACATTCAAATTGGTACTAAACATTGTGTTATAAATGAATATTTCTCTATTTTATGGCATCAAGTACACAGTACTTTAGATTTTACTTATTTCAATACTTATATAGTAAGGGCAAACAGACTAACAAGTCAAAGAAAAGTGCCAAGAGGAGTTCAACCATATTGGAAACCATTCATTCTGATATATGTTGCCCAAATATGGATGTGCAAGGTCAGAAATACTTTATCACTCTTATGGATGATTAATCACGATACATGAATCTCAACATGTTTTATCACAATAGAGAAGCATTAGAAGCCTTTAAAGTTTTCAAGGTTAAAGTAGAGAAACAATGCGATAAGCAAATCAATATTGTGAGAACCGATAGATGTGGTGAGTAGCATGGTAGATACATTGAGGATGGATAAGCACCTGGTTTATTTACGAAGTTTTTTCAAGATAATGATATAGTTGGCCAATACACCATGCCAGGCTCACCTGATCAGAATGGTGTTGCGGAAAGAAGAAACCGAACTTTAATGGACATGGTGCAAAGTATGCTTAGTATCTCTAAGCTGCCTAAGTCCTTATGGGTTGAAGCTCTCAAAATGGACGCATATATATTAAAATAAGTTCCAACCAAGGCTATCCCACAGACATTTTTTTAGTTATTTAAAAGTTGGAAACCAAGTTTGTGACATATACACGTATAGGGATGCCCGTCTGAAGTAAGAGTTTATAACCCATAAGAAAAGAAATTGGATCCAAGGACCATTAGTGGGTATTTCATTAGATATGCTGAAAGGTCTAAAGGATGCAGATTCTATTTTCCATTTGATAGCACTAGAATTGTGGATTCGAGAAATGCAAAATTTCTTGAGAATGACTCAATCAGTGAGAGCGATTTGTCTTGGGACACGATTCCTGTAGGTCAACCTTCTACTTCAGGTGAGAGATTGATTGTCATACATAACAACCCTCAAGTTCAAGTGGGTGTTGAACAACCAATCAATTTGCTGAAAACACTCTAACAGATCAAGTTCTTTAAGAAAATCTAGAAATTATTGAACAACCAATTGAACAACATGACCCACAAGGAATTGTTGGTTCAACATTGAGGAGATCTACTAGCGAAAAGAAATCAACAATTTCTAGTGACTATATTGTGACTATATTGTGTATCTGCAAGAGTCTGACTATAATTGGAGCTGAGAATGATCCTAAGTCATTTTCACAAGCCATGAGTTACAAAGAGTCAGAATTGTGGTACAATGCTATGAAAGAAGAGATTAATTCCATGAAAAGTAACAAAGTTTATGATCTTGTGTTGTTGCCTGAAGGCGTAAAAGCCATTAAATGTAAATGGGTCTTAAAAAAAAGACTCAATGGGAACATAGAAAGATATAAGCTAGACTTTTTGCGAAAGAATTCATTCAACGAGAAGGAATTGATTATACTGAGACTTTCATTCTTATATCTAAGAAAGCTTTCTTACGCATTGTGTTAGCATTGGTAGCTCATTTTGATCTTGAGTTACAACAAATGGATGAGAAAACCACATTTCTCAATGGTGACCTAAATGAAGAGGTATACATGAAACAACATAAAAGATTCTCCTCTAGTGATGGTGAACACTTGGTATGCAAGCTAAATAAGTCCATATATGGATTGAAACAAGCCTCCCGACAGTGATATTTAAAATTCTATGAAGTTATCTTTTCGTTTTGTTTTGTTCAGAATATTATGGATAAATGCATATACCATAAGATCAGTGGGAGTAAAATTTGTTTCCTTACTCTACATGTAGCGACATGTAACACCCCTAACCCTTATCCGTCGCCAGAACAGGGTCACGAAGTATTATTGGAGTTTAAAAATCAATTACAGAAAATTTTATATCATTTACTATTCAAATCCAAAATCAATCATATCATCCCTTAATTGGATCCTCAAGGCTCAAAATACACATTAGAATCAAATTGGGACTAAACCGAAAACTCAGAAAATTTTTCGCAAAAATTCAATTTTTTTCTTAGTTGTAGGGGACACACGCCCGTGTGGTCAGGCCATATGGTTCACATGGCTAGGTGACACGCCCATGTCTTAGGCCGTATGGGCATTCAATTTGAGGCATACAGTCGTGTCCCAATATGTGTTCAAATTAGGGTAGCTACTGACTTGGGTCACACATCCAGCCACACGTCCGTGTGTTAGGCCATGTGGACAATTTAATTTTCAAAAATTAGATGCAGGATTCACAGGCCAAGACACACACCCGTGTGTTAGGCCGTGTGTTTCACACAGCTGAGACACACGCCCTTGTCTCTACCCATTTGACCAATTCTGAGCATTCTGTTTCTCAATTTTTAAGATACGAGGGACACATGGCCAAACCACACGCCGTGCGCATGGCCGCGTATCACACACACTTGAGACACAAGTTTGTGTGTCTACTCGTGTGGACAAAATAAGGTCATTTCCAAGCCCTCACCCAAATTTTGCCTTGTACCTACGTTAATTCTTGCATACATATACCAACCAATTCAAGAAGTTAAAACCAAGTCAACATTAACATTATACATGATATATCATCATATGTATTCAAACTTACCTTTTGTGAGAAATATATGTTTACCATAATTCAATCTAACCATATCAAGCACACATATATTAACCATATTATAACCTCATATATATATTCACTAAACATACCATCACTAGCCATTCCAATGGCTATATTACAATTAATCATTTAAATGCCAACACTGGCCAAGTTAGCCTATACATGCCATTATACCAAAATAAGTTTGCTATTTATACCAAAACGAGCTGAAGGATAGTGTGATGGTGCTCTGATCATTTCCAACCTTTACGAGCTTTCGAGCACTATAAAACAGAGGAAAATAAGACAAAGTAAGCATTTAATGCTTAGTAAGTTTGCATAACAGGAATTTAATTTATCGTTTATATTCAATTTAAATAATCATGTACATAACATGCATCCCAACAAATTGACTAATTGCCTAATCACATACACTCAATCAAGCAAGTTAATCATGAATTTCTAAATACTTTTCAAATAATAAAGATGAGCTCATCATGTAATAACTTCCATATAACATATACATTTCTATGATAAATCATCTCAAGTTCAGATTAACCATAACAAAACTTTGCCTGTTGAATTTATATGAAATATTGATGGATACACATATAGTATACTTGAAATGTACAACACTGTAAATCATCAACTCATATTAAGGGGTACCCAATTAGGGTACATAATCAGGAAGTACTCTCTCGAGCCATATAACAAGATGCTCATGTGAGCCATATAATATGAAGCTTATCTGGGCTATAACAGGAAACTCATAAGAGTTTAAAACAAGAAGCTTATTGATCTTAATAGGTAACTCTGAAGAGTTACTATCAGGGAGCTTCGGATGGCCATATAACAGGAAGTTCAAGCGAGCCATATCAGGAAGCTCATAAAGAGCCTATATCAGGATGCTCATAAAGAGCTGCACTTGTGTCTGCAAAATATGCAGGATCACAACCGATCATATAATAGAACGCTCACAAAGAGCTGTGGTAGTTCGCAACACATGCAGGATCACTACGGATCATGATGCTCGCAGAAACCATATAATAGGAAGCATCGAGAGGGCTTATAACAAGATGCTCGTAAGAGCTAGTGTGTGTCCACAACATATGCAGAACCATAACCAATACGAAAATCCTATATGCATCAAATTTCATTTATTCAAACTAGACTCAGTATATATTAGGCATAATCGAACATGTTGTCATCTTCATACATAAGGCATTTATACAATTCACATATATACAACATTCAATTCAAGCATATAAATATACACAATTTAGTTACACGAACTTACCTCGATAAACATTCGTATACAAGGATCTACTAATCCGGTACTTTTTGTTTTCCTCGATCCAACTCAATAGTAGATCTATCCAGATCTATATAAATGAATTTAACATCATTTTAACATCATTTAACATCATTTTAATCCATTTCATTATCAAGTTAATTCAATTCACACCCTAGGAAAAATTACCATTTTACCTCTGTATGTAACACCTCTAACCCATATCCGTCGCCGGACTAGGGTTAAAGGCATTACCAGACTATACAGAACAATTAACATTCATTTTATAATCATCATAGCATCAGAGATCAAACATCAATATAAAGTTCCTTATATAGGTCATCGCGACCTTAAACATGCATTAGAAAGGAGTCGGGACTAAACCGAACACATACAAAATTTTTCCAAAACTTAAACATTTTCAAAGAAGTACAAGTCACACGCCCGTGTGAACAGGCTGTGTGCCTTACACGGCATTAGACATGCTCGTGTGTCTAGGCCGTACCAAAACAGGGCATACATACTGACTTGCTCAGACGGCTTCAAGACACGCCTATGTGCATTGGTCGTGGTCGAGCCTAACTTGGGCCACATAGCTAGCCACATGCCCGTGTGCCTTGACCATGCCCAAGACTGGCTTACAATCATAGGGTACCCCAGGGGATACACGGCCGTGCAACATAGCCGTATGTCGCACATGGCTAAGACACACGCCTGTGTCTCTGCCCGTGTCAACAAAAATAGGCCATTTGAATAGCCAATTTGCCACCCCAATTGGGTCAAACCTACAACCACCAAACCAAGCATATTTCCAACACAACTTCAACCAATTTCAATACCAAAACATACACTATTCATGCCTTTACATTATTAATAAATTCCAACCTCAATTCATCAACTAAATCATACCAAGACCTAAACTAAAATCATATCAAACTTATGTTTTGATACATCATTCAATCTCATACTCAAAACTTACCAAAACTTATCAACATTGACCATTTCTTTTGGTCATTCAAAACATACCATATAATTCATAATGCATCACATATCATATAACATTTCCAACCATAAGTTCAATCTCAAACTAGCCATATCACATGGCATGATATATATATTACAAAACATATCCATGCACTACTAGCCTATACATGCCATACTTTACTATATACATTTTCAAAAGGTACCAAAATAAGATTCGATAGTGTGGTAACAATCATTGATGATCCTCGAGCTCCCAGTAGCTTCGATATCTATAAAATAGTTGAAAAACACACAGAGTAAGCTTTCAAAAGCTTAGTAAGCCATATACTAATAAATTATAATTTAAAACATGTAAACATCATCAACTTTCATATACATAGTAGCCAATAACCAAAATAAACCTCTTGTTCATATACATATTACATATTCTCTGTAACAGCCCAAATTTGGTCCTAGTCGGAATAGTGGTTTTGGGACCACAAATATGACGTTAAAATAATTATTTTATAATCATTATGAGGTCTAGAGTATGAAAATAAGCATGTGTTAAAGTTTCATGAAGAAATTCTTTGTGTAAGGTGTCCAATTGGAAATTAAGGACCAAATTGAATAAATTGCAAAACTTGGGTTCTAAAAGTAATTTGTATGAAATTACTTTGGAATATTAATTAGAGGTCCTTAAAGAGTAATTTCCCAATTTCTAAGTTTTTTGACAAAAATGGACATGCATGGAAAATTTTGGAAGTTTAATAAGGAAGGGCATTTTGGTCATCTAGTAATAAACTAAATGAAAAGGGAAAAATCAAGCTAAATTAGCTCATTTTATTCTCCATGTTACCAAAATTCTAAGGGTCTCCATAGCTAGGGTTTTCAACATTTTCAAGCTCAATAGTAAGTGCTCCCTAGCCCCGTTTTTAATGTTCTTCGTATTTTTGAGATCCTCGTAACCTGCTCTCTCTATTTCTACCCATATTTCAAGCTAGGGTTCATGTTCAAAAATTTACCCATGCATGAGATGTTTGTGTTTTGATGATTTATGGAAGAATATGAGAGTTTAAAGGATGGTGAACAACTTTTACTAAGTAGTTTTTCATAGAAATGGCAAAGTTGTGGAAATGGGTAGGAAAATATGGAATTAAGGAAAAATATAGGCTGCTATAAGTGTGAATAACATTCGGCTAAGCTTGAGTAGCCAAGGAATTACATGCATTTATTTATATGAGACTTAGGACTAAATTGTAAATATTGTAAAAGGTTAGGGGCAAAATGGTTATTTTTCCTGGGGTGAGTTTTAGGCTTAAAGCGAATAATGTGATGTATTAATAAACTAATTTTATTGATATAGACCCTGAGGAATCAATTTCGAAGGTCGACCGTGGTAAACGAAAGGTTTCGGAATAACTGAAATACGAAACTGAAGCCATTACCAGGTAAGTTCGTATAACCCGAAGTAAACTTTTAATATACTTAAATATGCATGTCCTTGAATGTATGAAAATCTAGATATGCATTGCATGATAATCCATGAAATATACTAGTGTAAATGAATGATGATAAATGTCCCGGTTGAAATAGAAAGGGAAACTCGATGGATAAATTATGACTTACATGACATGAGATCCTGCATGTGTTGCAGAAAAAGATTTAGCTCGGGCGGGTAATCTAATGATCTCAAAATAGAGAAGATTTAGCCCAGACAGGTGTTCCTTAAGTGATCGAGCCTCCCGAAGAATATAGTTACATTAAGGATTTAGCCCGGACAGGTAATCCGATTGAGGACTAAATTTAGCCTGGACTGGCAATTCAGATCCGAGATTATGAGAGCAATTGTCGTTGAAAGGGATTTAGCCTGGACTGGTAATCCCGACATTACTCTATGAGTTAATACTACGGGGGATTTAGCCTGGACTGGTAATCCCACCGTAAGATATAAGGTTAACAGGAGCACGTACTTGAGATGATCACTTGTATGACTTGATAGTAATTGGACTATCCATTGAGATTTTCGAGAAATTCAACGGGATTAACATGATGAAATGAAGAATGGAAATATTGAATTGATGAGCTCATCGAAGACTAATAATTTGATGTATTGTTATGAGACTAACTTGATGACTGAGTCCATGTGATAGAGAAACCATTTCATGCTTGTTGGATTTATTGTCTAAATATGGTTGTATGGTAATTAACCGGTAAGTTTACTCTCCAATTATCCAGACTTACTAAGTATATAAATGCTTACCCCCTTCTCTTTTCCCTATCTTACAGAGCTCGTGGACTCATGAAGATTGGAAGACGGTTGGAGAATCAACACACTATCGACTTGTCCCTCTTTGGTATATAGATACTTTTATTTTGTTTAATGGCATGTATAGGATTTTTGGTTATTTTGTTATATGTGTCATTTGGCTAGCCATTGTAAGGTCTTAAATGGTATACTTATTCTTTTGTATATGGCCATAAGATATAGCTCATATTGTTGTAGGTTATAAACCTCCTAATGATCATGTTTATGTTTAAATGTTTCATGAGATATGATGATGAGGTTTATCATGGATGGATACTTGAAATGGGACTTAATAATTTGAGATTGGACATAGCATATAATGGTATATGGTTATAATATGGCCTAAGTGTAAAATATGCTATGTTAATCCTTAATACAAAAAGGATAATTTAGCATGTACTAAGTCGATGAGATGTGGTTAACATGCAATGAGTTGTGTCAAGGTTGTTTAAGAATAGAATTAGGCCATGTTAAATACCATTGAAGTCTATAAGTGTTTATGGATGTTAGAGGGTGACCAAAGGTTTGGAAAATAGCCCTAAAAAGGTCTACACGGGTAGACACACAGGCATGTATCTAGGCCGTATGTGACACACGATCAGCCCCCATGGGCGTGTTGCCTGGCCTTGTGTCTCCTGCACCTAAAACTTTAGGTCAGTTTGCATGGTAGTAAACACACGGGCAGAGACACAGCCGTGTGTCTCGACCGTGTGGAGGACACGAGCTAGCCCACGGGCGTGTGCCTTGGCCGTGTGCCTCAAAATGAATGATGACATCATAAATAAAATATCCAGGTTTTTGGACACGGGCGTGTCTAGGTCGTGTGAGGGACACAAGCCAGGGACACGGACGTGTGCTTGGCCGTGTGGAAACCCTTGTAGGTTAGAAATGAAAAATAAATTCAAATAATTCAACACGGGTGGGACACACGGACGTGTCCCTAAGCACACGAGCATATGCTTTGCCACCCCACGGGCGTGTGAAGCATAACCCTAGTAATTTTACTAAAATTTTCTATAGTTATTGGTTTAGTCCCGGATCATTTTTAAAGTATGTTTTGGACCTTGTAGGTCCATAGTCGGAACACTATGATATTGTTTGGTCAATTTTAAATTAGAATGAAATTTTATAACTCGTATTTTCTGAAAATGTCCGAGTATATGTCTGGTAATGCCTCGTACCTTGTCTTGGTCTTGAGTACGGGTAAGGGGTGTTATATTTAGTGGTATTAGAGCCACGGTTTAGTCGATTCTCGAACTAACGTAGCATGTATTGAGTATAGCTATACATGTCATTATACAAGTTATGATAGTATGACATCTCCTAACCATTTTTAATTGTATTTGAATATAATAAAATGTCTTCCAATCAAGCTTAAGATGAGTCCGAGGGAGCCGAGAGCCATGCTCCAGCTTCCGTTCAGCGAGCTACTGCTAGAAGTAGTAGACGACCTATATTTAAAGGCCGGGAAGAGGCAAGAGCTTCTTTCTTTGAGATGATAGATGAATGGTTTGGGGATTACTTGAGAAACTGCCCCAATATACCACGACCTCCTCTGCCTCCTACTCGACCTAAGGGAGAAGTGCCACAATGTATGGCACCCGCAAGAATTGGTAACGCCCCAGTGGATAAACTCAGGAAATACGGTGCTGAAGAGTTTATAGCTAAGGTTGATGATGATGCTAAACGAGCCAAGTTCTGGCTCGGGAGCACTATGCGAGTTTTGGACGAATTGTCATGTACACCCAAGGAATGCTTGAAGTGTGTTGTATCTCTTCTAAAAGATACAACATACCATTGGTGGAAGACGATATCCTTAGTGGTACCAAAGGAAGATATTACATGGGAGTTCTTCCAAACTAAGTTTAAAAAGAAATACATTAGTCAAAGGGTTTTAGACTCGAAGCAAAATGAGTTATTAGAACTCAGACAAGGAAATAAGACTGTGTTAGAGTACGAAAGAGAATTCGTGAGGTTAAGTTAGTATGCAACAGAGTGGGTCCAATCAGAGATAGAAATGTGTAAGCGCTTCGAGGAAGGCTTGAATGAGGAAATTAATTACTGATCGAGATCCTTGAGATACGAGAATTTACCGCATTAACTGATCGGGCCAAGAAGGCCGAAGAGCTAAATAATGAAAGAAAGCAAGCTAAGAGAAAAGCTCGAGTTTCGAGTAAGAAGTCTAGCGGTAGAGCACACTCCTTCCCCATAAAAAAATTGATGAGTCATCAAGAACGCTCCACTTCATCAGTAAGATATTCGAGTAGAACAAGAAGCTTCAAGCAACATAACCTGAAGTCTTCTTCCCCTATGGTAACTAGTGTGGGAAGCGTAGATGATCAAAAGCCAAAGTGTAAAAGCTGCAAAAAATTTCAGTTCGGAGAGTGCCGAATGAAGAGTGGTGCGTGTTTTATATGTGGATCTCTTGACCATTTTCTCAGAGACTGCCTAGAGCGAGCTAATAAAGAAGGTGAAATAGCTCCGCAGCTGAATGCTCTTATTTCTCGAGGTAGACCTCTAAAGATATCCCGGAAATGCAAGTGGCAGTCGAACTATTGCCAAGGATGCTACTACAAAATCAGAGGCTCGAGCCCCGGCACGAACTTATGCAATACGTGCTCTTAGCACCAACATCTTCTATTTTGTATTTATGGTCCAGCGATTCCCATAATTCCTTAGTCGTTTTTCTTGATATTATATATTTCATAAAGTTCATTAGATAAACTGTTCAAAATGTAGTTACAGCATAAGAAATTAGAGTTGTTCCATGCTTTGACAATGTTGAAGGCAGTAATAGCATCTTCTTCATCCTCTCTTAAAATAGGAGGATCATCCTTCAGAAGTTTTTCCATATTCAACATGGTCAAATATAACAACATTTTTTGTTGCCATGTTTTAAAATTCTTTCCTGTGAATTTCGAAGGCTTTTCATTGTGACTCATAGTCACAGGTAACGTTTGGCTCGCAAATCGCCTCAGCCTTTGAATTGGATGAGTTGTTTGACGTATGAGACATTTTTCTATAATCAGAATGAAGAACCAGAATCTGTAAATAAATTAAAATCTGAAATAGAAGTATAAACCAATCTTAAATTAGTTACGATGGTAATCTGTACGCCTTAGATTAAAACTACAACAAATAATTTGTCTTAAGATTGTAAAAAAAAATATAATATTGTATGTAGTATTAATATGTCAATAACAATGATAATGCAATACAATGCAGTAGTAATAACACAACATTAATGTTTTCCATCAATTTTACATGAATTTGATTGGTATAATAACACATTTAGCTACCATAATTTACATATTTTATCAATTTAGTAATGATTTAACAAATTTAGCTAATGATATTTTTGTAAATGTGTAAATGTTAAAGCTAAATTTATTAAAATTTTTTTAAAATCAAGACTAAATTTATTATTATACAACATTGACAAAGCATTAATCCTATGTTTAGTTAAATAAATTACTCCCGAGATTATTTGAGAGAAAGTGAAGAGTTTTTACCCCTAATGAATTATATATTTCATTATTTACAACATGCATTTATCACACATTTATATTTCCTTTTTATGGGTTTTGAGAAGGAATGGCGGTGATCATTGTCATTTTTTCTTTTATACAATTCACTCAACAACCATCTTCCCAAAATTGTTTGCTTGCCCACCTCATTATTCCCCAACAAAATGAAAATTAATTTTTAAACATATTAAAATGCATATATTAAAATTTCAAAGAGATATTCTTTAACAGTAACAATCTATTATATTCATTTGTAGTAGTATATATTTTTTCTCCTTTTCACACTATAAGGATCAAAAACCGCAAGTATGTTGTACTCAGAACCCAATTACCTTTCATCACTCCCACATGGGTGCCCCACCCACCCCCTCATCTTTTTTAGAAAGAAAAAGGCTTAGAGAACCAAACGTCTTTCAAGTTTCACCCCAACCCCAAAAAAAAAAAAAAAAAATAGTTGTCTTTAACCCTTACAAGGGAAAATGATTTTAAGCCCTTTGTTCAAAACAAAGTTTACTTCCATTTAACCTCTGTTGGGCAACCACTTAGTTTGATTTGTGATCCCTAACCTTGTTAATTCCTTGCTTTACCGCATACCCTTTTGTTCATACACAAAGTAAAAGCAAACTGTACCGTGTTCCTTGCAGATCAGAGCTTAAAGACAACATGGGTACGTT
Organism: Gossypium longicalyx; assembly: GCA_025698465.1. Classification (NCBI taxonomy): domain Eukaryota; kingdom Viridiplantae; phylum Streptophyta; class Magnoliopsida; order Malvales; family Malvaceae; genus Gossypium; species Gossypium longicalyx. The sequence continues at coordinate 47,195,711 of CM047005.1, read as the reverse complement.
CTGATTGCTCTTCTTCCAGAAGATCTTCCTCTTTTTCTTCCTTTTTCCATTTCTTTCTCTCTCCCTTTTGTATTACCTCATGCTTTGTTTTGTAGCTTCCATTCTTAAATGAGTCTTTGAGTAATAGTAACGTAAGAAAACAATCTCCGTCTCCTTTTAAGTCCTTTTCTTTTTTCTTTCTTTTTTGCTGTATGGATTCTGGTAATAGTGGTAGTATGCAATCTTCGAGTGGTGATAGTGAAGAGTATGATTCACACAGTGAGTCAATCTCAGCTCTTTTGGACAATAACGCATCGAGTCATATTGGTCATGGTGACTTGGTTAACCAACCACCGCAGCTGCCGTCTCCACCTCCGCAACACCAGCAATACCAGAACCACTCTTCATCGGCTATGTTTGACCCTTTATCAAACTACTTTGATCAAAGATCACAGCATCTTACAACAAACCCAAATCCTCTTGGAAATCTTGATGCTGTTTGGTCCAAAGGTCTAAGATCTGAGTCCGGTGGCCCTGGTGTTGGTGGGTTCGTAGCTTCATCATCATCCACACAACAACAGTTGACCAACACCAACCAACAAGCGCAAAGCAGAGCCACTTTTCCTTCTGTGCAAATCCCTCAAGGACCCGACAGTGATACAAGAAGTTCAGTCTCAGGCGTAAGGGTGCGGAACCCTAAGAAGAGATCAAGAGCTTCAAGGCGTGCACCAACAACTGTTTTGACCACAGACACTACTAATTTCCGAGCCATGGTTCAGGAATTCACTGGGATCCCTGCACCACCCTTTACGTCCTCAGCTTTCCCGAGAACTAGGCTTGATATATTTGGTGGTACACCCTCCTCCACTCTAAGATCTATTCATTTAGACCCTTCAACTTCGCATTATCTGTTAAGACCATTTGCCCCCCAAATCCAGTCTCCCTCGTTTGTTTCCTCTTCTGTAGCTTCTACTCCTATTACCAATATCACTTCTGCTTCCGCTACTAACGACAGCACTACTACTAGTTCAACCCCCATTAACTACCAACTACCATCAGAGTTAGGCCTTTTAAAACAGCCTCAAAATCTCCTCAACATCAACATGCGAAACCCAATTCTTAATTTCCAACCTCTCCTTGGAAACCCTCAAAAATACCCACTTCCCAATTCAACCATTCAAGGGAGCTTAGATATTCCATCAAATGGCACTCCTCTCAAAATGGGTGTTTTAGAAGATGAGTTTGGGTTGAGCCAGGGTCACGTTAATACTGACCTCAGTGGGGTCCAAAACATGGTATCATCAGAAGGGGCATTGCCAAGAAATGAAAGAAGAGGATTCCAAGAACATGGTCAAAGTCTTCCACGGTCCATCAATGGAAGCTACAACAGTAACTCCCACAGAGTCTCGAATGGGAAAGTGGAGAGCTTGTCTTCTTCGGATTTTAATGGCGATAAAGGGGCAGAAGAAAATGTGGCTACAAGAAGTGAAGGTATGGTGGAATCATGGATATGTTCTTCAGATTAGGAGTATCTATATATTACTAAAAAATATTGAAGGAGATGATGCATGAGAGAGATGGAATCTTTCTTGTTCTCTCCCATATTAACCATGACTTGAACATAATTGATAACAGTAGTCCCACCGTTTAAACCCAGTCCTTTTTATTTATAAGTATTTATCAAAAAAAAATATTATATATATGTAAATGGTTCTGCTTTTGTTTTAATTTCGAATTTTAAATTTCTTATCTGGTTTTGACTATTGTAAGAATCATAATGTGAAATGAAAATGGGAACATTGAAAAAGAAACCATCAAAATCTGTGCTCTTTTATCGTACTGTACATTTCTTTCTGCTGTGTGAATTTTTAGTTTTATGTTATGTGCAACAAAGAAGAAAAACGAAACGACAGGAATAATTTATTGTAAGAAATAGCAAACTGCCCGGAGTTTAGTTCCCCTACCCCCCCCCCTTTTTTTTTTTTAAGTATGTCCAGTTTCTTTTTGTATCATTATATTATCTTACCCTGAATTTTTATATAAAAGAAAATGTAGAAGAAGATGAAAAGAAATATATATGTTATAAAAATGATGCGGAGGAGTGATGGGTGGCGAGATTTGGGGAATCGTAAGCCGCCGCAATCTCACTTTTAAATACATTTCAAATATTCTTTTCGCTAGTGTGAGTTTGTGCTTCAATATATAAATATTTCTTTTTTGAAACAATTTCATCATTCATTACTTTTTGGTTGTTAATTTATAATAACGTGGATGGATTCCCTTATATTTCTTTAAATATATTATTCTATTTTCATACAACATTTACCAATACCATATTGTTTATAAGTTTTCTCTAAATTTATACATAAAAGTAAAGCAAAGTCTATATCTGAGGCATTGCCTTATTTCGCACGTAAAATCATGGTTGTAAGTTCACAAAACAAACTTTTTATTGGTATTGGTGAGACACAACCATGATTTTTTTCTCCTCTTTTGTCTTTTGCTATTGACATGATCCAATGTAACCTCAACCTTCACAGCCAATCGGATATTTATAAATTTCATATTTTAATTCAACTTTAAACACATAATTCTAAAGGATTCCAAGATATAATCTTTGAAATTTAAAATTATGCTTCTAAAGTTAATCCTCAACTTATACAAACTAATAAACAACATATAAATATCAATCAAACGATTTTTAAAATTATCAATTAAGTCATAACTCGATTAATATAAGTATTATTACTAATATAAGAGGACCTATATTCGAATGCGTTAAAATATAGAGGTTATGGGTAATTCTAGGTATTATATAAAAAAGAGCAAATATAATTAGAACTTATAATGAGATTATTAAAAAAATTTAAAATTAAATATAATAATTATCAAAAAAATATCTTTTAAATATCATAAAATTATTTTAAAAAATTATCAGAAAATATATATCTCATTTAACATCTTATTCTCTTAAATATCATGTAGCTTCTTTTAAATCTTTTCTTTTCTATTCATAAACCTAACTCAATAATAAAATGAAATTATCTAAATTTTTAAATTTGTTATTATCCCATTTATTATTTGATCAATTCAATTAGTTAATTTTTTTTAAAAAATTAATATTTGTATAATTAAAATAACTATTATTATATGAATTTATTTTGTAATGCCACATAATTATATTTAGCACATATTATATAAAATAGTATACATACATGTTTAAGGACATAATATTTTAATTTTTATATAATTAAATTATGAATGTAAAATAATTATTATAACATTACGATATGCAATCTAAATCTTAAAAATGTAACTAATTGTATATAGGCTAAGTTCCTCTGTTACATCAACTACACTCCTAAAACAAAAATTTAGTGTCAATCCTAATTTCAAATAAATCACTCTTCCTCGTTTGTTTTTCTTTTCTTACCTTCTTTATTAGTGAAGGGGCTATTGGAGAAAACCCTTTTGCCAATCCGGTAGAATGACATATGGCAATGTTATTTTCGATCAACATGCCAAATGAAATTTTATATGTAATCTTATATACAATTATGTTATTATAATATACATAACTAATATACCTTAATTATATAATTTTAATTTTATATATTATAGTATACCATAAAATTAGTTACATGTTTAAGGTTTAGGTTCCACATAACTAATAGAAGAATGCACATTGTAATATCATAATGTTATAATAATTATTACACATTCACAATTTAATTATATAACAATTGATATATTATATGCCCTTAAAATTTTATGTATTTTTATAATATAATATCTACTAAAGATAATTATATCATATTACAGAATAAATTTATATTGTAATATTTATTTTAATTATATAAATATTAGTTATTTTTTATTTAAAATAATTTAACTAATTTAGTTCATCAAATAATAAAGAGATAATTTGATTTTATCTCATTGGTTAAATAAGTTAGAAATATGTACAGCAAATTTTTTTAAGTTTTTTTTTTGGGACCCACTTTTCATACATAAGATTTGTTATAATCCTAGTATCTAAGCTAGCCATTCACCTAAATGGATTTCAAAATCAATTCAAAATTTGAGAAAGAAAAAGAAACTATATATAGTACATAAATATATCCACTATTAGTTAATTAATGCCAAATGGCGAGAGAGTTAATTTAGCTTTGGCCAATGACAACGTATAAGAAAGTGGAGGAATCAATTCTTGTCTACAAAACTATTAAGTGGCTAAGCTAGGATAATGATAATTAATTTGTTGGTACACAACCAGGAACACGTTGGATACTCCCCGTTAATCATGCACAACTTACTGCTTCTTCTTTTTTCCAAATATGGACACAATATTTCATTTCAAAGGCTCGAGGCCACAAACCTACATATTGAAGGTAAAAGAACACGTTGGATACTCCCCGTTAATCATGCACAACTTACTGCTTCTTTTTTTCCAAATATGGACACAATACTTCATTTCAAAGGCTCGAGGCCACAAACCTACATATTGAAGGTAAAAGAACCTCAATAGGTAGTCGGTAGACATGTAAAAATAAGAAATTCATGAGTAGACTAAACAACATCTAAACTTAAGGTTCTATCTTGATTTGGATGAATTATTTTCTAAATTTGAGATGTTTATTTATGGTGAGATTAAAAATAATGGTGATGATAAAATTAATTATTATAGCAATAAAATTAAAATTAGCAGTAGGGTATGTGTTTGATTTCATATGCAGTCGTAGTAATCAGTCGTAGTAATGAGTTGAAAGTATAAAATGATAATTAAAAATATTATATTTAAATATATATATGCAAAAAAAATAATAATTATATTTTATATTAAATTTGTATTTATCTTAAAGAAAAATTTGATTAATAATTAATTAATTTATCATTAATTATATTTGTATTTATTTTTTATTTTTTATATATATATATTATATAATTGAGGGAAGAGATGGGATTGCTAAGAATTGAAATCAAGCTCTCATATCACAATATAAATGTTCTTGCCCTTAAGCGAAGAGGTTGTTGACATTTATATATATATATATACATATACTTATTCAAATTAATTCATATAACAATAAAATTTGCATGTTTATTAAATTATTATAAAACTCAAAATTATATACTTTATATAATAAATTAATATAACTATTTTATATATTAATTTTAAATATTAAAATAATTTTTATTAAATAATAATGAAAAATATATATGATAATGAATTTATATAATTATTAGATTCTTATATAAAAATAAAATTTGTTTAATTATTATATAATAAAATTTATAATATATTTCTTTTTTTAGGTAAAGTAGGAAAAATATTTCTCACTGTAGCAGCTACTACTTAACTGGTGCCTAATGCTCCAGTAAAAAATTCATGTCCAGAAAAATAGAAGTTTTCTTAACTGGCCAAAAGCAAGTTTTCCAAACAGATGCCTCATTGGAGGGTGAGCAAATCACATAAACAACTAACTCTTTCCAAAACAAGAAAGATAATAGAATGGACTTCACAGCATAGGTTACCTTGGAAAATTAAACAAAACATCATCAAATCTTTATAAAAAATTACCTTTATTGCATTCACCATAAAAGCCTAAAAAGCTACAGTTTTACTTATCCTATAAATTAGGTTTACATAATTAATGCTATAGTAGGAATTTGTTTATCTAATTTCACTCCAGACAAATATAAAAAGAAAACCCCAAATCACGGATTACATAAATCACACAATTTGAACTTTCAGCTTCCCACCGTATAAGAAAATTACAAAAAAATTTAGAAAAAAATTTATAATATTGTAACATTATATTACCTTGTCATTAATTAAAATGATTTTTTCATCTCTTTTGGAAGCTATTTTCGTTTGAATAAGATTTGATATTTTCTTTTTAAAGAATCACTTTTTGTTAGAATAAGATACAATATTTTCACTTTGAAAATTATTACTTTAATATTTCATTCTTTTGAGAAGCTTCAAGTTTTAATGTTGATAGTCTCTTAATTTTACCGATGATTTTTCTTTCCATTTCAATGCAGAATGGGTTTTTGAAGAAGGTTTCAAGGAATAGGTGAATAGAATATGGGGATCAAGTAATGAAGATTTCCCACGGAAACTTACGAGTTTGGGTAATGGTTTAAAAGAATGGGTTAAGATCAATAAAGGTACTCGAAACAAAACAAGGAAAGAGTTAAGCCAAAAACTGGATGAACTTAATATTGAAAATCCCAGAGAGGAACGATTAGCAGAAATTACGGAGGTTAAACTAGCATTAAATATGGAGGCAGACAAAAAAGAAATCTTTTGGGAGCAATGAGCAAGGGCAAACTGGCTTAGAATGGGTGATAGTAACACAATTTTTTTCCACAACTATACGTCCTACTGAAAGAAAAGAAATATGGTAAAAGGGCTTGAAGATGGGAGTAGCAGATGGATCGAGGGAGATGAAGAATTGCTAGCATTAGCATCAAATTATTTTAACGATCTTTTTCCCTCAAAACCTATGCAGGACTGTCAAAATTTATGGACAGAGATTCAACCTTGCATTCCTAAACACATTAACAAGGATCTTTTAGTAAGTTTTAAAGAAGAAGAATTATGGGAAGCTTTAAAATCTATGGCTCCACTAAAAGCCTGAGGTATTGATGAATTTCCTGCAATATTTTTTCAAAAATTTTGAACAACCAGAAAGAATTAGACACAATTAACGGTACCAATATTGTTTTAATTTTGAAACTTCAAAACCCAAAAAATATGGGGCAATTTAGGCCTATTAGCCTTTGCAATGTAGTTTATAAAATAATCTCAAAGCCTATAGTTAATAGATTTAGGAAGGCTCTTGGCTACTGCATTGATGATGCATAAGGTGCTTTTGTTCCAAGTAGATAGACTACGGATAACATATTAGTGGCATATGAATTATTGCATTCCTTTAAGAAGAAAAGATATGGAATAGGTAATTTCGCCCTAAAACTTGACATGTGCAAAGCATACGACAGGGTCGAATGGATTTTTGTTGAAAATATGATGAGAAAGTTGGAGTTTTGTGAAAGTGGGTGTAATAGCCCGTTTTCAGTGAAATCTGAATAGTGGTTTCGGGACAAAATGTAACACCCCTAACCCGAAACCGTCGTCGGAATAGGTTAAAAGGCATTACTGGACTCACAACTCAAATCAGAACCACCACACATAAAAAATTATCTCATTACTAAAAGAAGTCATTCATTCACATTCAATATTCACATATAACTAAGTATACAGTGCTTAAACATGCATTCAAGACCAAATTGATAACATACAAAAGTTTCAGAACTTAGAAAGATTTTACAAATCTGTTGAGGTCACACGCCCGTGTGACCAAGCCGTGTGCCTCACATGGGATCCAGACACGACCATGTGATCCAACCGTGCCAAAACAGAGTATAAAAACTGACTTTCACCCACGGCCAACATACACGCCCGTGTGCTATGGCCGTGTGATACTTAGTTAGCTACTGACTTGAGCCCACGGTCATATGACACGCCCATGTGTCTTAACCGTGTGATCTTAAGAAGATACTGCTTTGCTTACACGGCCACAAGGCATGCCCGTGGTCCCTGACCGTGTGGCACAATGCAGGCTTGGTTTAAGCTAACTTGCCACCCCTTTTTGGGTCATTCCTACAAGCAATATTAAACAATACTTATACCAAAATTTTCAACCAATTCTATGCTCAAAACATGCTTCATTATAACTAAATCATCATCATTCTATAACCTATTCAAATTCATATCAAAACACATTAAAATCTCATTAAAACAACATGCAATAATGCTTATTTCATAGTTCACTTATGACACTTTCTAACTCATGCTTAAACTTACCATTACCTCAACTTGGCATATTCAAAATAATCACCACATATAAGGTCATATAACCATTACATGCATTCACAATTTGGCATCACAACCATTTACCAAAACTAAGCACAAATATACCATTTGTTAGCCAACTCTCACGGCATAACATATATACATACCAAAGCTTAAATACATAGACATTCTAGCCTATACATGCCATACTGGAAAATATTTACACTTTCAAAAGTACCAAATTAAGGTTCGATAGTGTGGTGACGATCCTTGATGGTTCTCGAGCTTGCAGTAGCTTCGATATCTATAAAACAATACAAACACACACAAAGTAAGCTTTCAAAAGCTTAGTAAGCTTGTACTATAATCATTAACAGTATATAAAACATAAAACATCAGCACATAAGTATTTATGAATTTCTCAAATCATCCTCAAATCTATTCCAATCCAATCTATGTGTTCATAACAAATCAGTGAACTTCATCTATATAAATCGTCTACCACAAAGGTATCGTACATACCTGGATCTTCCCCTATTTATTCACTTTCGTTCTCACCTCTTGTTCAAGTATATCAAAACTTCCCGTAAATTATACACAATTAAACATCCATACACTTAGTGCCGCAAAGGTTAGCCGAAACTAAAATGATTCCGCACACTTAGTGCCATTGTAATTAACCGAAACTAAGTCGGTAATGCATACTTAGTGCCTTATATAGCCGAAGCAATTCCATCTCGCACACTTAGTGCCATTTGTAGTCGAAGCTATATTAAACCGTACACTTAGTGCCAAACATAGTCGAATATAATCATACTCAAACCGTAATCAAATATCTATACAATTTATGTATTACCATCACATTAAAACATAACTTTAACATTATTTATTATGTACAAACTTACCTCGTACTCGGAATTGTCGATTTGAATTGTCTACTCGATAACCTTCGACTTTCCTCGATCTAAATCCGTATTCCTCCTTTCTTGATCTTAATCACCAATTTTTTTCAGCCGAACCCTAGCTTGATCTTTTCTATTATTTTTCTTTCAAATAATCAGCCAACAAAGATGATAGTGCATTGCCATTTTATGTTTTCTATATTATAAAACATATTATTACACAAATGACTATTTTAACCTTAGTTATTTCATTATAAATTCCACCAACTAATGTACACTAATGTCATTTAATGAGTTCAATGGTCCATTTACAACATAAGGACCTCTCATTTAAAAAGACACATCAAATAGGTACTTTAACAAATAGCAGACAACTTTTAAAAATTATGCGATTAAGTCCTTTTATCAAATTAAGCACACATACGATTAAATTTTAATACGAAACTTTCACACATGCTAATTCACATATTATAAGCACAGAAAATAATATTTAAATATTTTTCTGACTCGAATTTGTGGTCCCAAAGCCACTATTCCAACTAGGGTCAAAACCGGACTGTTATAATTCTCCCCCTTAGAGATTTTCGTCCCCAAAAATCTTACCGTTAAACAGATTTGGATATTGCTGTCTCATTGAATCTTTAGGATCCCACGTGGCCTCTTCAATACCATGTCGATGCCACATTACTTTAACTAATGGAATTTTCTTATTTTGTAATTCTTTAATTTCACGAGTTAAGATACGGATCAGCTTTTCTTCGTAAGTCATATCAGACTGAATTTCAATCTCTAATGGAGGAATTACGTGCGAACGATCAAATCTGTATCGTCGAAGCATCGGTACGTAAAATACATTGTGAATCTTTTCCAGTTCTGGTGGTAACAATAATCTATAAGCAACCCGCCCAATATGCTCGATAATTTCATACGGTCCGATGAACCTCGGACTCAACTTGCCTTTTCTACCAAACTGAAGCACTTTCTTCCACGGAGACACTTTCAAAAACACTTTGTCATTGATCTCAAACTCAATGTCTTTTCTTTTCAAATCCACATATGATTTTTGACGATCAGAAGCTACTTTCAAACTATCTCGGATTACTTTTACTTTCTGTTTGGTTTCTTTTATTAGGTTGACCCCGTGAATATTATTTTCGCTGAGCTCAGTCCAATACAAAGGTGTACGACATTTGTGACCATATAAAGCCTCATATGGTGCCATTTTAATACTTGACTGAAAACTGTTATTATACATGAATTCAATCAAAGGTAGATATTGTTCCCACGTACCTTCGGACTCAAGAATGCAACATCTCAACATATCCTCGAGTATCTGAATAATCCGCTCAGATTGACCATCTTTTTGCGGATGAAAAGCAGTACTAAAGTGCAATTTAGTATCTAATGCATCTTGCAACTTCTTCTAAAATCGTGATGTAAATCTCGGGTCTCTATTTGACACTATTGACAATGGCACACCATGCAATTTCACAATATCAGAAATGTAGAACTCAGCTAATTTAGCAAGTGAGTAATCGAATCGAATCAGAATAAAATGAGCTGATTTCGTCAATCGATCAACTTCAACCCAAATTGTATCTTTCTTTCTCGGAGATAGGGGCAAACCCGAAATAAAGTCCATAGTCACTCGATCCCATTTCCACTCTGGAACCATAATCGGTTGTAGCAAACCAGATGGTACCTGATGTTCTGCTTTAACTTGCTAACATATCAAACATTTAGAAACAAAATTAGAGACATCTCTATTCATTCCAGACCACCAATAATGCTGTTTCAAATCATTATACATTTTCATACTACCAGGATGTACAAATAAACGACTACTGTGAGCTTCATTTAGAATCATTTGAATTAACTTTGGATTTCTTAGAATACAAATTTGATCTCGAAATCTCAAGCAATCATCTTTATCAACTCTGAATTCTAAATCAAACTCTACATCACACCGAGTTCGTTTAGCTAAAATCTCATTATCAATCTTCTGAGCTTCAATAATCTACTGTAACAACAAAGGTCTCACTTTTAATTCAGCTAAAACTAAAACATCATCAGATAGACCCAAATGAGAATTCATTGCACACATAGCAAACAACAATTTTTGACTCAAAGTATCGGCGACAACATTTGCTTTTCTCGGATGATAATCAATCACAAGTTCATAATCTTTTAGTAATTCAAGACATCTTCTTTGCCGCAGATTTAAATCTTTCTGAGTCATCAAATACTTCAAACTCTTATGATCTGAATACACGTGACATTTCTCACTGAACAAGTAGTAGCGCCAAATCTTTAGGGCAAACACAATCGCAGCTAACTCAAGATCATGTGTCGGATAGTTCTTTTCGTACGGCTTTAACTATCTCGAAGCATAAGCAATGACTTTTCCTTCTTGCATTAGAACACATCCCAAACCAATTAATGAAGCATCACTGTAAATCATAAATTCTTTACCCGATTCAGGTTGTACTAATACCGGAGCTTCAGTCAACAAAGCTTTCAACTGATCAAAGCTGTTCTGACACTTTTCAGACCACTCAAACTTCACATCTTTCTGAAGCAGTTTTGTTAACGGAGTTCCGATCATCGAAAAACGTTTCACAAATCTTCTATAATAACCCGTAAGTCCCAGAAAACTACGGACTTCAGATACATTCCTCGGAGGTTTCCAATCCAAAATAGCAAAATTTTTGCTCGGATCAACTCGAATATTAGAGGCTGATACAATATGACCCAGGAAACCAACTTCTCACAACCAGAACTCACATTTACTGAATTTTGCATACAACTATTTATCTCTCAAAATCTGTAGTACTAACCTTAGATGATCGGCATGTTCAGATTCATCATGTGAATAAATCAATATGTCATCAATGAATACCACAACAAATTGATCTAAATACGGTTTGAAAATTCTATTCATCAAATCCATGAAAATAGCAGGCGCGTTAGTCAATCCGAAAGGCATAACTAAGAATTCATAGTAACTGTATCCTTGTTACGGCGGCGCTGTAATATCCGAGTCTTTCACTCTGGCCCGATAATAGCCTGATCTTAAATCTATTTTCGAAAACACATCAGCTCTTTTCAACTGATCAAACAAATCATCTATTCGGGGTAGGGGATATTTATTCTTGATAGTCACTTTATTCAACTGATGATAGTCAATACACATTCTCATTGTATCGTCTTTCTTTTTCAAAAATAGAACTGGAGCACCCCAAGGTGAGAAACTCGGTCTAGCAAATCTCGATCGGTCAACTCTTGCAACTGAGACTTTAATTCTTTCAGTTCAGTCGGGGCCATTCTATATAGAACTATTGAAATCGGAGTAGTACCAAGTACCAATTCAATGCCAAACTCTACCTCTCTAACTGGAAGTAATCCCAGAAGTTCTTCAAGAAACACATCAGGGAACTCACAAACAACAGGCACAGATTCAACCTTCTTTTCTGATATTCTCGAATCAATCACATATGCAAAATAAGCTTCACAACCCTTTCTCACAATACTTAAAGCTTTCATCAAAGATATTACAGTAGATAATCCATTCAAATCACTAGATTCAATTCTAACTATTTCATCATTCTTGCATCTCAAATCAATAGTTTTTCGTTTGCAATTCACCACAACATCATCCAAAGTTAACCAATCCATACCCAGAATTATACCAAACTCATCAAAAGGCAATACCATCAGATCAGCCAGAAAATAATTATCTCGAAACATTAACGGACAATTCTTATAGACTTTATCAACCAGAACGCATCTGCCTAGGGGGTTCGAAACTCTAATTACAAATTCAGTAAACTCTACAGGCAAAGTCTAACTATTCACTAAGTTCATGCATATATATGAATGTGTCGATCCAGGATCTATCAAAGCAATCACAGAAGTATCATAGAGAGTAAATGTACCCATAATCACATCTGGCGATGAAGCTTCCTCGCGAGCTCTGGTAGCATAGGCTCTGGCAGGTGCATGAGCCTCAGATCTCACAACTGTTTCTTTCGTTCCTCTCTAACTACCGCTCACATTTCCCAAATTTCTAGAAGGTCTACCTCGAGAAACATTACCAGTCTGCATTGGATTCTGAACATTATCTTTTTCAACTAAATTTGGGCAATCTTTTATAAAATAATTTCTTGAACCACAACTATAACAAGCTCGGTTAATACTTTTTTCCCCAGTATTAATCGAAATGTTGTCTTCCACATTGATCATACTCAGGCTTTTCATTCTTTACATTATCAACACTGGCAACAGATGTAGCTGAAGATTTGAAATTAGATTGCGAACACGTTCTCTGGTCGAAGGTCCCATACTAGTCTTTAAACGACTGCTATCATCTCTAAACTTCTTAGATCCAGATTGAAACAATTTGCCTGAAGATCTCTTTCGTAACTCTCTAGCTTCAAAATTAGCCTTTCTTTTCTCTTTCCCAAGATCTTCAACTTTACATGCTTATTCAACAAGCACTACAAATTCTTTGATTTCCAGGATCCCAACTAGCAAACGAATATCTTCATTCAAGCCGTCTTCAAATCTCTTACACATTATTGCTTCCGTAGATACGCATTCACAAACATATTGACTTAGCCTTTCAAATTCTCGCTCGTATTCCGTGACAGACATTCGGCCTTGTTTAAGCTCAAGAAACTCTTTATGTTTCTGATCAATGAATCTTTGACTGATCTGTTTCTTCCAGAATTCAGCTTAGAAGAAATCTCAAGTAACTTGTTCACTTAGAACCACAGATGTCAAAGCCTTTCACTAATGATATGCCGTGTCTTTAAAAAGAGAAACAACACATTTTATGCATTCCTCAAAGTTCAAAGACAACTCATCAGACACTCTTATTGTGTTCTCTAACCAAAACTCGGCTTTTTCAGCATCATCCTTTGTTGTAGCTCAGAACTCTTCAGCTCAATGTTTTCTAATCTTATCAATTGGTGGTTTACTTAACTGTATCAGATTTACTGGTGGCATAACAAGAGCTTGAGGAGAATTAACTAGTGGTGGAGGTTGTTGTACAGCCAGATTCTAATGTATTGGGTGAACCAATCATTCATCATCTGATAGAATGCTTGTTTAGCTTCACCATCACGGCTACTCATAGTCGGTCGAGAATCAGCTTGCACCGTCCCTTACGCGGGAGCAGGCGCATTGCTTTCAACATCGTCTGCTACAACTCTATCGGAATCCATTGCTATATAAAAGTACATTTCAATGTCAAGATTCATCACACTATCGCAGTTCATAAATATGGCATGTGTATTTAGACTCACATACGCTATGGTAGTCCTAGAACTGACTAAATCATAGCTATGATACCAACAAAGTGTAACACCCCTAACCCGAAACTGTTGTCGAAATAGGTTAAAAGGCATTACCGAACTTACCACTCAAATCAGAACCACCACACAAATTATCTCACTACTAAAAGAAGTCATTCATTCACATTAAATATTCACATATAACTGAGTATACAATGCTTAAACATGCATTCAGGACCAAATTGATAACATACAAAAGTTTCAGAACTTAGAAAGATTTTACAAATCTGTTGAGGTCACACGCTCGTGTGACCAGGCCGCGTGCCTCACATGGGATCCAGACACGACCATGTGATCCAACTGTGCCAAAATAGAGTATAAAAACTGACTTTCACCCACGGCCAACATACACGCCCGTGTGCTATGGCTGTGTGATACTTAGTTAGCTACTGACTTGAGCCCACGGCCATATAACACGCCCATGTGTCTTAACCGTTTGATCTTAAGAAGTTACTACTTTGCTTACACAGCCACAAGGCACGCTCGTGGTCCCTAACCGTGTAGCACAATGCAGGCTTGGTTTAAGCCAAATTGCCACCCCTTTTTGTGTCATTCCTACAAGCAATATTAAACAACATTTATACCAAAATTTTCAACCAATTTCATGCTCAAAACATGCTTCATTATAACTAAATCATCATCATTCTATAACTTATTCAAATTCATATCAAAACACATTAAAATCTCATTACAACAACATGCAATAATGCTTATTTCATAGTTCACTTATGACACTTTCTAACTCATGCTTAAGCTTACCATTTCTTCAACTTGGCATATTCAAAATGATCACTACATATAAGGTCATATAACCATTACATGCATTCACAATTGGGCATCACAACCATTTACCAAAACTAAGTACAAATATACCATTTGTTAGCCAACTCTCATGGCATAACATATATACATACCAAAGCTTAAATACATAGACATTCTAACCTATACATGCCATATTGAAAATTATTTACACTTTCAAAAGTACCAAATTAAGGTTCGATAGTGTGGTGACGATCCTTGACGGTCCCCGAGCTTGTAGTAGCTTCGATATCTATAAAACAATGCAACCACACACAAAGTAAGCTTTCAAAAGCTTAGTAAGCTCGTACTATAATCATTAACAATATATAAAACATAAAACATCAGCACATAAGTATTTATGAATTTATCAAATCATCCTCAAATGTATTCCAATCCAATCCATGTGTTCATAACAAATTGTGAACTTCATCTATATAAATCATCTACCACAAAGGTATCATACATACCTGGATCTTCCCCTATTTATTCACTTTCATTCTCACCTCTTGTTCAAGTATATCAAAACTTCCTGTAAATTATACACAATTAAACATCCATACACTTAGTGCCGCAAAGGTTAGCCGAAACTAAAATGATTCCGTACACTTAGTGCCATTGTAATTAACCGAAACTAAGTCGGTAATGCACACTTAGTGCCTTATATAGCCAAAGCTATTCCATCTCAACACTTAGTGCCATCTGTAGCCGAAGCTATATTAAACCGCACACTTAGTGCCAAACATAGTCGAATATCGTCATACTCAAACCGTAATCAAATATCTATACAATTTATGTATTACCATCACATTAAAACATAAGTTTAACATCATTTATCATGTACGAACTTACCTCGTACTCAGAATTGTCGATTTGAATTGTCTACTCGATAACCTTCGACTTCTCTCGATCTATATTCGAATTCCTCCTTTCTTGATCTTAATCACCAATTTTTTTCAGCCGAACCCTAGCTTGATCTTTTCTATTCTTTTTCTTTCAAATAATCGACCAACAAAGATGATAGTGCATGGCCATTTTATGTTTTTTATATTATAAAATATATTTTTACGCAAATGACTATTTTAACCTTAGTTATTTCATTATAAATTCCACCAACTAATGTACACTAATGTTATTTAATGAGTTCAGTGGTCCATTTAAAACATAAGGACCTCTCATTTAAAAAGACACATCAAATAGGTACTTTAACAAATAGCAGACAACTTTTAAAAATTATGCGATTAAGTCCTTTTATCAAATTAAGCACACATACAATTAAATTTTAATACGAAACTTTCACACATGCTAATTCACATATTAGAAGCACAAAAAATAATATTTAAATATTTTTCTTACTTAGATTTGTGCTTCCAAAACCACTATTCCTACTAGGGTCAAAACCAGACTGTTACACAACAAATATGAAGTCAAGAAGCTTGAAGTTTTGGCAAACTTATTTTTCTCAATTAGGTATACATTTTTGTATAGTTTTTTTTATGATTTCTATGTTTTTGGGATCGTTGTAGCTTAATCTAGCTAGCCCGAGGACTAATTTGCAAAATTGTTAAACTATTAGGGTTTTATCATTGCTGAATATACTTGAGTTTTGAAGTTTGATGATAGAAAATGAATGGTTGTTGCTAGATAAAAAACTTTTGTAAAGAAATTTTTGATGAAATTGTCAATTAGGGACTAAATTAAAAAATAGAAAATATTACATGGTGAAATTGTAAAATAATTAAAGTATAGGGGTAAAATTGTAATTTTTTAAAAAAATATATTTTCTATTAAATTGAATGAATTATATGTTAAATTGGGTTAAATTTATATGTATGGATCTAGTTAGACCTAGTACGGAATTAGATCGAGGTAAAGAGAAAGTCTCAAATTAATCGTCTTCGTATCTACAAATACTCGTTGAGGTAAGTTCATGTCATTAATTTGTGTTTATATGTTTTTAATTGAAATATATAAATGTTATGATTTGTCATAAGTAATTACTGAATGCATCTAACAATGTACAACGATTATCGAGCCCCGTTTGAACCATAGGAATCTGTAGGATACAAATGACATGTCATTAGGGTTACTGATTTAGCTAAGGTCCTGGATGTGTTGTGGATACTCCATTGCTTGTGACAGTATACTAATTTATAGCTTGTGAGTGTAACACCCCTAACCCGTATCCGTTTCCAAAACAGGGTTTCGGAGCATTACTACCATTTGCAGATCAATTAAAAAAAAATTTAAATGCTTACCGATTCAATGCATCATATAAATAAATATATTACCATTCAATCAACAGTTTAGTACTTGTATAAGCATCCAACAGTAATATTGTTAGTGTACTTGCACATATCTCAAAATTTCCTTCTTTTTTTTTCACTTTATTTCCTTATTTTACTATATCAAGGATAATATCTTACTGTAAATATTTTCAGGGTATTACAGTGAGAGCATACCGATTTATAGCTTGTGAGAGCATATTGATCTACAGCTCCAATGAGCATACTGATTCACAGCTCGTATGAGCATACTTGTACATGAATTGATAGATTACAGTTATACGAGCTAGCACACTATGTGTGAGCTATCCCAAGTATCCAACGATATTCTAAACGGCTCAATGGGCAATGTTTTGATATGAAATGATATGAGTTTGATACAAACTATTACAAGTATACACATGAAATGCATGGAAATGATGTTACATGATTTGCATGTATATGGAACTATTACAAGTTTGATATGAAATGGATGATACATGTATATGGAACTTGATTAATTGTTGAGTTCATCCACGATTATTGTTTCATATATGTATTTACATGGCTAATATGGTTGGTATATTTGTGCTTAGGCATTTGGCCAAAATGTGTTGGAATATGCTTTGTTACTTACTTATTACTTGATTAAATGGTAAGTTAAATTCTAAGTTATATGAACTTACTAAACTTAAATGCTTACTCTATTTTATTTCTGTGTTTTATAGTGAATCAGAAGCTCATTCAATTTGGAAGATTGTTGGAGCTATATCACACTATCCATCGGCTTTTTTGGTACATTTCAGATGTTTAATTTTGGTTATAATGGCATGTATGGGTATTTTGGCTAATGTTGGCCAATGTGTTTAATTGTTAAAATGGCCATTTGTTTTGACATGAGTTGTGGTATTTTGGTGTTCTAATTAACTTAGTTTTGGCATGTAAATATTAGCCTTGAAATGGTTGATGATTTGCTTAATGTGTTTGAAAGGTGAAATGGTAGTTGAATGTGCATATTGTATATGTTTTATAACTTGATGTGAATTAGTACTTTGCTATGGAAAACATATATGTATATTGAGTCTAGTAATTGAGTAGTATATTTGGTATCATTTGGTAACTTAATTCAATGGTTTGTATTGATGCAAATCTAGTTGGAAATTAGTTGATCATTCAAAATGATTTTATGATTATACATGTATTATATATTGTCATTTGAGGTGCTTAAGGGCATATTGATTGTATGTGATTATACCATATGAATGAAGATAGATTGTGCATGATTTTGGTACTTTGTAATGGTTTGTGTATATGTGTATTGGTGTTTGTAGGTACATGTCAATTTGGGTGAGAAAAATGGCTTGAAAAATAGCTTATTTTTGTCCACATGGGTATAGACACGGGCGTGTGTGTCAGCCGTTTCTGACACACGGCCAGATGACACGACCATGTGTCCAATGTAGCTTTCAAAGGGTTGCAAGTTAGAATATTACATGACCTAGCACATGGCCTAGCATACGGGCGTTTGGCTTGGCTTTATGGCCAAGTTAGTGAGTTACACGGGTATAGACACGGGCTGGGACATAGCCGTATGACCCTTGCAGTGTTGAAATTTTTTACTATTTTTGAAAAATTCTTTAAGTTTCTTATTTAATCCCGACCTATTCCTAACACATATTTAAGGCCTCGAAGTCTTATTTAAAGGGCAATATGTATGATTTGACTTGGTTTTATTACACTTATTGATATGTTATGAAATGTTGAATTTTTCTATTCGTTTGAATTATAAACTCCGGTAATGCTCTATAACCCTATTTCTGCGATGGATACAGGTTAGGGGTGTTGCATTTATTGGTCCAAAGCTATGGTTTAGTCGATTCTCAGACTGAATGTAGTGTGTACAAGTCTAGCTATACATGCCATTATATAACCTGTGATAGTATGATATCTCCTAACCGTTTTAAAACATATTTTCATATAGCAATGACATCCAACCAGGCTGACTCTAATGAAGTAGAGAGTAACGCTCAAGGCTCCGTTCATGGAGTAGCATCGAGAGGTAGAAAGCTCGTATCTGAGGGCCAAAGAGGAGAGGCTAAAGAAGCCTTCTTCCAGATAATGAATGAATGGTTTACCGAGTTTGTATGGACGAATGCCGAGTTCGTATGGACGAATCCGACTGCTCAACAACCTCTACCCTCTCCTGCTCCTCAACCGATTCCTATTGTTCCTTAAGGTGTGGAATCAATCTGAGTTAGTAAGCCACCTGTCGATAAGATTTGTAAGTACGTCGCTGAAGAATTTCGAGTTACTGTTGAAGATGTTCCTGAAAGAATTGAATTCTGGTTAGAGAATACAATCAAGGTTTTTGATGAGTTATCCTGTTCACTGGCTAAATGTGTTAAATGTGCGGTGTTGTTATTGAAAAATTTGGCTTACCAGTTGTGGAACACATTAATTTTTGTTGTGCTAAAAAAAGAGTCATTTGGGAATTCTTCTAAACCAAGTTTTGAAAGAAATATATTAGTCAGAGGTTTCTAGATCAAAAACATAAAGAATTTCTTAAGCTTAAAGAGCCATATGACTGTGTTAGAATATGAGTAGGAATTTGTCAGTATGAGTAAATATGCTCGTGAGTGTATTTCGACTGAGACTGTTACGTGTAAGAGGTTTGAATAAGGGCTGAACAAAGACATAAAACTATTAGTTGGAATTCTTGAGCTGAAGGAATCTGTGGTATTGGTTCATCGAGCACATAAAGTCGATGAGCTCAGTAAAGAGAAAACATGTGCTGATTTTGAAGCTAGAGACTCGAGAAAGAGATTGATGGGGAAGTCATATCAAACGGTATCACAGAAATCAAAAGAACATCACAACTGTTCTACAGCTTCTGTGGGTTATTCTAGTAGAGATAGAGGTACCCGACGTTCGAGTCCAAAGCCTCAAGGTACACCTGTAGCAAGTGTGGTTAGTGTCAGAGATGTATGGCTTGAGTGTAAGTACTGTAAGAAACCATATTATGGCAAGTGTTGATTAAAGAATATAGCACGTTTTAGGTGTGGTTCTTTAGACCACTATCTTAGAGATTGCCTAGAGAAATCTGAGAAAGAGAAAGCTCAGACCACGAGGCCGAGGAACATTGCTGCGAGAGGTAGACCACCTTGTAATACTGGAAATATGAGTGGTAGCCATGGTGTTACAAAAGATTCTGCAGTGAGATCCGAGGCACGAGCACCAGCTAGGGCTTATGCTATTCGTGCACGAGAGGATGCTTCCGCGCCAGATGTTATTATCGGTACTTTTTCTATTTTTGATACTAATATTATTACTTTGATTGATCTGGGATCCACTCATTCATATGTGTTCACGAATTTAGTGTCTAGTAAGAATTTACTTGTTGAGTCCACTGAATTTGTGGTTAAAGTATCGAACCCCTAGGTCGGTATGTGCTAGTTGATAAAGTGTACAAGAATTGTCCTTTAATGACTTGGGGTTACAATTTTTCGACTTATTTGATGCTGTTACCGTTTGATAAATTTGATGTGATTCTGGGAATGGATTGACAAACTCTACATGACACTGTTGTAAATTGTAGACGAAAACTTATTGTATTGAAATGTCAGAACAGTGAGATGCTTCGTATTGAATCAGATAATCCGAGTAGGTTGCTAATGGTTATATCAGCTATGTCGGTGCAAAAATATGTGAGGAAAGGTTACAATGCTTACCTTACATATGTGCTAGACTTTAAAGTATCTGAATCGATGCTGGAATTAGTACCAGTGGTTTGTGAGTATCCTAATGTATTTTCGGAGGAGTTACCTGAGTTGCCGCTGATCAGAGAAGTTGAATTTGCTATTGAACTGGTACCGGAGACATCACCGATATCGATAGCACCTTATAGAATGACTCCTACCGAGTTAAAAGAGTTGAAAGCATAGCTGCAAGAATTGATAAATAGGGGTTTTGCTCGACCAAGTTTTTCACCTTGGGTTGCACTAGTTCTATTCGTTAATAAAAAGGACAGATCAATGAGATTGTGTATAGATTACCTTCAGTTCAAAAAAGTTACAATAAAGAACAAATATCCACTGCCTAGTATTGACGATCTGTTTGATCAGTTGAAAGGTGTTACAGTATTCTCGAAGATTGATCTTCGTTCTAATTACTATTAGCTACAGGTGAAAGATTCGAATGCACTGAAAACTGCATTTAGAATCAAGTATGGAAACTATAAATTTCTTGTGATGTCGTTTGGTTTAACTAATGCATTTGCAGTATTTATGGATTCAATGAACAGAATCTTTAGACCGTATTTAGACTGATTTGTTGTGGTTTTCATTGATAACATTCTGATCTATTCTTGAGATGAGTCCGAACATGCTGAACACTTGAGGATTATGTTGCAAACTCTGCGAGATAAATAACTGTTTGCTAAATTTAGCAAATGTGAGTTTTGGCTTCGAGAAGTCGATTTTCTGGGACATATAGTATCACCGGAGGGCATTAGAGTTGATCCGAGTAAAATTTTGGCAGTTGTTGATTGGAAACCACTGAAAAATATATATGAGGTTAGAAGTTTTTTGGGATTAGATGGTTATTACCGAAGGTTTGTTAAAGGGTTCTCGATGATAGCTACATCGATGACACGACTTTTACAGAAAGATGTGAAATTTGAATGGTCCGAGAAATGTCAGCAAAGTTTCAATAAGTTGAAAGCACTGTTGACTGAAGCACCAATTCTGGTTCAACCTGAATCGTGTAAAGAATTTGTAATTTTCAGTGACGCACCTTTAAATGGTTTAGGTTGTGTTTTGATGCAAGAAGACAAAGTAATAGCTTATGCTTCCAGGCGGTTAAAGTTGCATGAAAAGAACTATCCGACACATGACCTAGAGTTGGCAGCTATTGTGTTTGCGTTGAAAATTTGGCAACACCATTTGTTTGGCGAAAAATGTCATATATTTACTGATCATAAAATTTTGAAGTATTTGATGTCGTAGAAATATTTAAACCTAAGACAACGTAGATGGCTCGCCTTATTGATTATCATCCAGGAAAAGCGAATGTAGTTGCTAAGGCTCTAAGTAGAAAGTCTTTATTTGCTCTGCGAGCGATGAATACACAAATGACCTTGTCTGATGATGGCTCGATCTTAGCCAAGTTAAAAGCTAAATCGATTTTTTTACAATAGATTTGTGAAGCTCAGAAATGTGATGATGATTTGTTAGCTAAACGGGTACAGTGTGAGTCGAATTCTAATTCAGAATTTTAGATAGAACCTAATGATTGTTTATTATTCAGTGGTAGATTTTGTGTACCAAAGAATCCAGAGCTCATTCAGAGAATCTTAAACGAAGCTCATAGTGGTAGCTCGTCTATTCATTCGGGAAGTAATAAAATGTATAGTAATTTGAGACATATGTACTGGTGGTTGGGAATAAAACGCGAGATTTTTTATTTTGTATCGAGATGTTTAATATGTCAGCAAGTTAAAGCTAAACATCAGATATCTTCAGAATTGTTACACCTAGTTATGATACCGGAGTGGAAATAAGATAGAGTCACTATAGGTTTCGTATCGGGTTTACCCTTATCACCGAGAAAGAAAGATGCCATATGGGTTATCATTGATCGTTTGACAAAGTCTACACATTTTATTCTGGTACATACAGATTTCTCTCTTGACAAATTAGTTGAGTTATATGTTTCTGAGATTGTCAGATTACACGGAGTGCTAGTCTCGATTATTTCAGATAAAGATCCACAGTTTACATCATGATTTTGGAAAAAGTTATAGGAAGCTTTTGGTACACAGTTGCATTTTAGCACTGCATTTCATCCTCATACAGACGGTCAATCCGAACGAGTAATTCAGATTCTTAAGAATATGCTTCGTTGTTGTGTTTTAGAGTTTGAAGGCATCTGGGAGAAATATTTACCATTGAATTCACTTACAACAACAATTTTGAATCGAGTATAAAGATGGCCTCATTTGAGGCTCTATATGGTCGTAAATACCAAACTCTAATATACTGGACCGAGCTCAGTGAGAAAAAGATACACGGGGTTGATTTGATTCGTGAGACTGAATAAAAAGTAAAAGTGATTCGAGACAGTTTGAAAGTAGCTTCAGATCGTCAAAATCATATGCAGATCTTAAATGTAAAGACATAGAATTTCAAGTCGGTGATAGAGTGTTTCTGTAAATATCACCTAGGAAGAAAGTTCTTCAGTTTAGTCGCAAAGAAAAGCTGACTCCGCGATTTATTGGGCCGTATGAGATTACTAAAAGAATCATACTGTAACACCCCTTACCCGAGACCGTCGCCGGAGTCGAGCACGAGGCGTTACCTGACTTAGCTTACTAATTCGGGGCATAAAAATTTGCTTTTAAACTTAATTTAGCTTCGTTCATTCAATATGTCCTTAAAAAGGGTTCTCGAGACCCTAAAACTTGAAATTGAAATGGTTCGGGAACAAAGCGGAATCAATAAAAATTTTCCGATCACTTAAACAAATCAAAACAATTTATTTCATCTTTCATAAATAATTTGTCCATCTGCGTCATAATCACTAAATAAATCATAACTCGAGTTATAAAACTCAAAATCCAAATCTGTAAATTTTATCTGAAACTAGACTCATATATCTTCTTACTAAATTTTTTTAAAAATTTTTGGTTAAGCCAATTAGTATAGTTTATTAGTTAAAATTTTCCCTATTTTAGTGTTCGGCTGCTCTGACCTCTGTTCACTACAAATTAATTTTCACCTTGTAAAGAATTCAAATAACAATGCCATTTATTTTATTTAAAAGTAGACTCAATAAGGAATCTATACATGTAAAGTATAACTCTTAATTATTTTTGTACAATTTTTAGTGAATTTCTAAATTTAGAATAGGGGATTCAGAAATCACTCTGACCCTGTCTTACCAAAATTTAAATATCTTGTAAAATACAACTCCTTTATTTACTCTGTTTCTTTCATATGAAAATAGACTCAATAATATTTAATTATATATCTCATTCGCTATCTAAATCCATTTATACTATTTTTAGTGATTTTCCAAATTCACATCATTACTATTGTCTGATTCTGTTTTAAAGCTAATTTCACCTTTTTCATGATTTCCATGGAATAACTTGCATTTAGGCATACATAACACCATACATGTCCTTGATTAGCCATTCCAACAGCTAATCATTATCAAGCATTTACATACCATTCATCAACCATATCATAAGACCATACACACAAAATGGCTACGATGCTATATATGCCATACTCAAAATGAAACGTCTAGCTATACCAAAATAATCCTTGTGATAGTGTGCCCAGACCTCCGACGTACTTGATGATCCCCGAGTTAGCTTGAAAAAACTATAAAAATAAGGAAAATAAATGGGGTAAGCATTAAGCTTAGTAAGTTTTCATGCAAATAAATAACAACATTCATAAGAATTATCTTACTATTTGGCATGATACTACTTAATGCAACTTCATTAATTGTCATAGACATATTTAAACTTCTTCACTTACTCACTTACTTAAATACTTAATTACTTAATCAAATTTATTAATACATTTTACTTACCTTTTTCCTTATCAAGCATACATGAACATTATATACTTACCTTTGCTCTTCTAGTATGAACTTGTCTTACCTTTTTAGTATAACTCGTCTTACCTTACCTTACCTTGATATTCTCTTTAAATTTTTCCGTTGAACCACTGAGAATACTAAGGATACACAGGTACCTTACCATTGCCATGATTTTTCATGGTCTTACGTGGTATCCTTTTGAAACTTGCCATTGCCATGTCTCGACATGGTCTTACATGGTATCCTTGCCTTATGAACTCACCAATGCCATGCCTTGGCATGGTCTTACATGGGACCTTTTCCTTACAGTAACTTATCAATGCCATGTCTTGACATGGTCTTACATGATTTCCTTGCCTTAGAAACCTTACCAATTGTCATGCCTTGGCATGGTCTTACATGGTATCCTTAAACCCTAATGTCATGACATTTGTATCCTACACATTCCTAAGGTTCAACCGGGACTTTCTGAAATTACTTCTTCGTCAATTCATGCTTGAGTCTTCTTTGAATAATTTCATAAAATAAATATACACATGCTGGAAATTAACAACATTAACATAAAATAATAGAATATTGCATTTATTTACTGCAAACTTACCTCGAAACAATACGATCAACTATATCGATTTAGTCCACTATCTTTTTCTTTCCCCGGTCTAACTCTGGATTTCGTTCTTCTTGATATATAATAAAAAAATTTAGCTTATTTAATACTCACATTTATTAAAATAGTCCTTGACTCAAACTTTGGCAAAATTATATTTTTACCCCTAAACTTTTACATATTTACACTTTTTCCCCAAGGCTCAGAAATTAAACTTCATCCTATTTTCTTATATTTTATGCCATGCTGATCATTTTCCCCTTCTATAGAAACATCAAATTCTCACTTTAACATGTACTTATGAACATTAGGTATTTTTACCGATTATGTCGTTTTACTCGTTTTCACGTAAAATCGCTTAGCAAAAGTTGTTTAACACAATTTCAAGCTTCATATTCTATCATAAAACATCAAAATAAACACATTTCACCTATGATTATTTTTTCAAATATAAACCCTAGGTTAAATTATTGCTAGAATAAGCTTAATCAAGTTACTGGGACTCCAAAAATGTAAAGAACATTAAAAATGGGGCTAAAACGGGCTTACAATCGAGCTTGGAAGCTTGAAAAACCCTAGCTATGTCTTCCTCATGTGAAATTCGGCCAAGGGGTTGAAGATGGACAAAATTTGGCTTTTACTTTTGTTTTTAATTCATTTTAATAACTAAATGGCCAAAATGCCCTTAATTAAAAACTATGGTGTTTTATCTTCCTTTAGGTATTTTTGTCCAAACTAGTATAATGGTCTAATTACTATCCAAGGACCTCCACTTTAAAAACCCATTACTCACAAGTACTTAGTATCTTTCTGAACTAGAACACACATTTTACAACTTTTGCAATTCAGTCCTAAATATCAAATTGGACCCTCTATCGATAAAATTTCTAAACAAAATTTTCACACAATCATGCAATCATGCCATAGACCTTAAAATGATAATAAAATAAATTTTTCTTCCTCATATTTGTGGTTTCGCAACCACTATTCCGTTTAGGCCCTATTTTGGGATGTTACATTTCTCCCCCTTTAGGGATTTTCATCCCCGAAAATCTTACCTGTGAAGAGATTTGGGTACTATTTTCACATAGCCTCTTCGGGCTCCCATGTAGCCTCGTCTACCCCATGTCTATTCCATAGTTCTTTCACAAGTGTAATACTTTTGTTCCTTAATTGTTTTACCTCTCGAGCTAGAATCTTTACTGGTTCTTCACCGTAAGTCATGTCTGGCTGAATCTCAACCTCTATCTGAGAAATCACATGTGACGGATCTGAACGATAACGACATAGCATACACACATGAAATACATCATGAATCTTCTCTAACTCAATCGGCAAAGCTAACCGATATTCTAATGGTCTGACTCTCTCAATCACTTCAAACGGTCCAATAAAACGTGGACTTAGTTTGCCTTTCTTGCCAAATCAGAAAACTTTCTTCCACGGGGATACTTTTAAAAACACTTTGTCACCAACTTGGTACTCAATCTCTTTTCTCTTCAAATCTGCATACGACTTTTGTCTGTCTGAAGCTGCTTTCAAGCAATCTCTGATGACTTTTACTTTCTCTTCTATTTTCTTAACTAGATCAACCCCGTAAATCTGATTTTCCTTAAGCTCTGTCCAATACAAAGGTGTGCAACATTTACGTCCATACAAAGCTTCATAAGGTGCAATCTTCAAACTCGTCTGATAACTATTATTATAGGCAAACTCTACTAATGGTAAGTACTTTTCCCAACTGCCTTGAAATTCCAGTACACAGCATCTAAGCATATCTTCAAGTACCTGAATAATTCTCTCTGACTGACCGTCGGTCTGAGGATGGAAAGTTGTACTAAAACTCAACTTTATGCCCAAAGCTTCCTGTAATTTCTTCCAAAATTGTGAAGTAAATCTCAGATCTCTATCTGAAATGATAAATAATGGTACCCCGCGTAGTCTGACTACCTCTGAAATATACAACTCGGCCAACTTGTCAAGTGAATAATCCATACGAACTGGGATAAAATAAGCCAACTTCGTTAACTTATCAATCACAACCCATACTGCATCTTTCTTTCTTAGTGTCAACGACAATCCTGTCACAAAATCCATAGTAACTCGGTCTCATTTCCACTCAAGGACTAGCACAGGCTACGATAAACCTGAAGGTACCTGATGTTCGGCCTTTACCTACTAACAGATCAAGCATCTAGAAACAAACTCTGAAATGTCCCTTTTCATTCCTACCCACCAGTACATTTTCTTCAAATCATTATACATCTTTGTACTACCTGGATGAATAGACAAAGAACTACTATGTGCTTCCTGTAAGATCTTTCAAATAAGCTCATCATTCTTCGGTACTCATACCCTGTCTCTGAACATCAAACAACCGTCAGAACTAATCTGAAAATCTGACTCTATATCCGACTCACACTGAGCTCTTTTGGCTAACAACTCACTGTCATTTTTCTGAGCTTCACAAATTTCTTCATGAAACATCGGTTTAGCTCTCAACTCAGCTAAGATAAAACCATCATCTGATAAGGCTAGAGTAGTGTTCAAAGCTCTTAATGCAAATAAAGATTTCCTACTCAAAGCATCAGCAACAATGTTTGCCTTACCTGGGTGATAATCAATCACTAGCTCATAATCTTTAATCAACTCTAACCATCTTCTTTGCCTCAAATTCAAATCTTTTTGAGTCATCAAATATTTCAAATTTTTGTGATCAGTGAATATATGGCACTTCTCACCGTACAAATGATGTCTCCAGATCTTCAGCGCAAAAACAATTACAGCTAGCTCTAAATCATGTGTCGAATAGTTCTTCTCATGTGGCTTTAGCTGTCTAGAGGCATAAGTAATTACCTTTCCTTCCTGCATAAGTACACAACCAAGTCCATTCATGGACGCATCACTGTAAATCACAAACTCCTTACCTAGTTCTAGTTGTACTAAAATAGGAGCTTTAGTCAACAATGCCTTTAACTTGTCAAAACTCTGTTGACACTTCTCAGTCCATTCAAAGTTGACATCCTTTCGCAGCAATATTGTCAGCGGGGTAGCTATTATGGAAAATCCCTCTACAAATCGTCTATAATATCTGGCAAGACCAAGAAACTTTTAACTTCTGATACATTTCTAGGAGGCTTCCAATCAACAATGGCTGAAATCTTGCTCAGATCAACCTTGATACCTTCACCTGAGACAATATGTCCAAGAAAACCAACTTCTCGTAACTAGAACTCACTTTTGCTGAACTTGGCATACAACTAATTATCTCTCGAATCAGAAAATCGTTTCTCAAATGCTCTGCATGCTCAGTCTCATCATGAGAATAAATCAAGATATCATTAATGAACACAACTACAAACTTATCCAAATACGGTCTAAAAATTCGGTTCATTAAGTCCATGAAAATAGCAAGAGTATTAGTT
Source organism: Gossypium longicalyx (assembly GCA_025698465.1). NCBI lineage: Eukaryota > Viridiplantae > Streptophyta > Magnoliopsida > Malvales > Malvaceae > Gossypium > Gossypium longicalyx. The sequence continues at coordinate 47,166,913 of CM047005.1, read as the reverse complement.
AAACCAAATGGCATAACAAGGAACTCATAATGACCATACCTAGTCCGGAAAGCAGTCTTCAGGACATCTGACTCTTTAACTTGCAATTGATAGTATCCGAATCTCAAATCTATCTTGGAGAACATAGTGGCTCCCTTGAATTGATCAAACAGATCATCAATTCTAGGCAATGGATACTTGTTCTTTAAGCTGCCGATAATCTATGCACAATCTCATCGACCCGTCTTTCTTTTTCACAAATAGCACTGGTGCACCCCATGGTGAACTACTGGGTCTTGCAAAGCCTTTATCTGTTAATTCCTGCAACTGAGCTTTCAATTCTTTCAATTCCAATAGGGCCATTCTATAAGGAGCAATAGAAATGGGTGTGGTACCTGGAATCAACTCAATACCAAACTCAACTTCTTTAACAGAAGGCAAACCTGGTAGTTCTTCTGGAAACACATCGGGAAACTCACATACCACAGACACTGATTCAATTTTCAATTCTAGATCTTTAGTGTTCAACACAAAAGTAAGATAAGCTTTATGCCCCTTTCTCAAACATTTCTGAGCAGACATAACAGAAATCATGGCAAATGAACTATCTGACTCTTCTGAATTAACCCGAAGAATTTCGCCATTTTCACATTTCAACTCAATGAATTTCTTTCCACAATTCACTATCACATCATGTGTAGTCAACCAATCCATACCAAGAATCACATTAAACTTATCAAATGGCAATAGCATGAGATCGGCCAGAAAATAGTAGCCTCTAATCATCAAAGGACAATTTCTACATACTTTATCTACTAATACATGCTTGCCTAATGGATTCGATACTTTAATCATAAATTCTGTAGATTCTATAGGCATACTCATACTAGGCATCAATTTCATGCAAACATATGAATGGGTTGAACCCGGATCAATCAAAGCAATAACTCTAGTATCATGGAGAGAAAATGCACCCATAATCACATTGGGGGAGGATGCCTTTTCGCGAGCACGGATAACATAGGTCCTTGCAGGTGCTCTAACATTTGGCCTCACTGTTGAATCTCTAGATGCACCTCTATTACTTGCCCCAGCTCCTGGATTTCTCAGTGGTCTGCCTCTGACAAGAGCGTTGCCTGATCTTACACTCGGTATTGCTTTTCTTTTAATCATCTCGGGACACTCCCGAATAAAATGGTCTGGTGCACCACATCGGATACAACCTATCTCAGTTGCTCGACACTGACCTGGGTGACGTCGACCACATCGGGGATACTCTGATCTATCAGGCTGAACACTGCCAACACTTGCAATCGAAGTGGTCTGAACTTTCGAACTCATAAATTTTCTGCCTCTGTTTCGGCTAGAATATCCAGCTAAAAGATTAGATCTAGTGGAGAACTCTCTAGGCCTCTTGGGTGTAGACTGAAATGACTTGCTCAGTAGTCTTTTCTTCGTGTCTTGCGTCTCAATTTCAACTTTGCCCTTTCTTTTTAACAGCTCCTCTGCCTTACAGGCTCTCTCAACTAGGACAACAAACTTTTTTATTTCTAGGACACCAACCGAAAATCAAATATCATCATTAAGCCCTTCCTCAAATCTTTTGCACATAATAACCTCTGTAGACACACACTCTCGAGCATAATTGCTGAGTCTAACAAACTCGCGCTCATATTCAGTCACTGTCATATTGCCCTATTTCAACTCTAGAAACTCTTTTCTTTTCTAGTCAACAAACCTCTGACTGATGTACTTTTTACGGAATTCCTCCTGAAAGAAATCTCAAGTGACTCTCTCTTTCGATACAACTGATACAAGTGTCTTCCACCAATGGTAGGCCGAATCTTTAAGAAGTGATACAACACATTTCATACATTCCTCAGGTGTGTAGGATAACTCATCAAAGACTTTAATAGTATTCTCAAGCCAAAATTCTGCCTTTTCTGTATCATCATCTTTTGTAGCTCGAAACTCTTTGGCTTAGTATTTTCTAATTTTATCAACTGATGGTTTTTCTCTTATAACTGTACCTGTGACTGGGGAAGCTACGTAGGTGGTCTGATGATCATGAGGGGGTGGAGGTCTAATAGCCAGATTCGTACGAACGAACTCGGCAAACCATTCATTCATAGCTTGGAAGAAGGCTTCTCGAGCCTCTCCTCCCTGACTAACTATAACAAGCCTTTCATTACTATTTGGTGGCACTGTCCCTTCTGTGAGAGCAGGTGCGTTACTCTCTACATCATCTACACCAGCTTGTTCAGGACCCATAACTATAAAAGAAAACATTTTAAATTCGTTAGGAGTCATCACACTATCAACACATAAGTTTGGCATGTATAGTTAGATTCTTACTCATACTAAATATTTTGAGAACCGACTAAACCTTTACTCTGCTACCAATAAATGTAACACCCCTTACCCGACCGTCGTCGAAGTCAAGCACGAGGTGTTACCTGACTTAGCTTACTAATTCGGGGCGTAAAAATTTACTTTCAAAATTAATTTAGCTTCGTTCACTCAATATGTCCTTAAAAAGGGTTCTCGAGACCCTAAAACATGAAATTGAAATGGTTCGGGTACAAAGCGAAATCAATAAAAATTTTCTGATCACTTAAACAAATCAAAACAATTTATTTACCGCAAACTTACCTCAAAACAAAATACGATCAACTATATCGATTTAGTCCACTATCTTTTTCTTTCCCTGGTCTAACTCTGGATTTCGTTCTTCTTGATCTATAAAAAAAATTAGCTTATTTAATACTCACATTTATTAAAACAGTCCTTGACTCAAACTTTGGCAAAATTACATTTTTGCCCCTAAACTTTTACATATTTACACTTTTTCCCCAAGGCTCGGAAATTAAACTTAATCCTATTTTCTTATGTTTTGTGACATGCTGATCATTTTTCCCTTCTATGGCAACGTCAAATTCTCACTCTAACATGTACTTATGATTATGTCGTTTTACTCGTTTTCACGTAAAATCGCTTAGCAAAAGTTGTTTAACACAATTTAAAGCTTCATATTCTACCATAAAACATCAAAATAAACACGTTTCACCTATGGGTATTTTTCAAAATATAAACCCTAGGTTAAATTATTGCTAGAATAAGTTTAATCAAGTTACCGGGACTCCAAAAATGTAAAGAACATTAAAAACAGGGCTAAAACAGACTTACAATCAAGCTTGGAAGCTTGAAAAACCCTAACTATGTCTTCCTCATGTGAAATTCATCCAAGGGGTTGAAGATGGACAAAAATTGGCTTTTACTTTTGTTTTTAATTCATTTTAATAACTAAATGACCAAAATGCTCTTAATTAAAAACTATGGTGTTTTATCTTCCTTTAGGTATTTTTGTCCAAACTAGTTTAATGGTCTAATTACTATCCAAGGACCTCCACTTTAAAAACCCATTACTCACAAGTACTTAGTACCTTTGTGAACTAGAACTCACATTTTACAACTTTTGCAATTCAGTCCTAAATAGCAAATTGGACCCTCTATCAATAAAATTTCTAAACAAAATTTTCACACAATCATGCCATAGACCTTCAAATGATAATAAAATAAATTTTTCTTCCTCGGATTTGTGGTTTCGCAACCACTGTTCCGTTTAGGCCCTATTTCGGGATGTTACACATACCTGTTGCATATTGATTAGCTCTACCGTCAAAACTAGAAAAGATTCATAATGTCTTTCACGTGTCTATGTTGTGACGGTACCGGCCTGACCCTTCACACGTTATCTCCCTGACGGATGTTGAGATTCAATTTGATATGACATACAATGAGGAATCGATCAAAATTCTGGCTCGAGAGATGAAACAATTAAGAAACAAGAGCATAGCTTTAGTAAAAGTTCTTTGGCAGCGACATGGAATAGAAGAAGCCACTTGAGAACCCGAGGAAGCTATGAGAAAGCAATATCCGAACCTCTTTTCTGGTAAGATTTTTGGTGACGAAAATTCCTTTAGAGGGTTTTCAGTGAAATCAGAACAGTGGTTTCAAGACCACAAATCTAAAGTTAGAAATTATATTTTATTATTATTTTATTGCCTATAGCATGATAGAATTACGGTATAAAAATTTCATTAAGAAATTTTACTGTTTACATGCTTAATTTGATAAAAAGGACTAAATCGCATAAAGTGCAAAAGTTGAGTTCTATTAACTAGAGGTATTAAATAGCTATAGAACTATAAAGTGAAGGTCCTTATACAGTAAATAGACCATTAGAGTTGACAGTGGATTTTAATGGTTTGGCATTATTGAAATTGAATGGATTATTAAGGATAATTTTAGAAATTAGTAATTAAAGTTATAATTAATTAAATAAAACAAACTATTATCATCCATTATCATCATCTTCCACCGACTTTGAAGAGAAAACCTAGCCATGGAAGCTTAAAGTTTTAGCAAGCTTATTTTGCTTAATTAGGTATGCATTTTTGTCCCCTTTTTTTATGATTTCTATATTTTTGGGATCGTTGTAACTCAATCTAGCTAGCTCGAGGACTAATTTGCAAAATTGTTAAACTATTAGGGTTTTACCATTATTGAATATACTTGAGTTTTGAAGTTTGATGATAGAAAATGAATGGTTGTTACTAGATAAACAACTTTTGTAAAGAGATTTTTTGATGAAATTGTCAATTAGGGACTAAATTGAAAAATAAAAAAATATTGCATGGTGAAATTGTGAAATAATTAAAGTATAGGGGTAAAATGGTAATTTTTCCAAAAATATATTTTCGATTAAATTGAATGAATTATATGTTAAATTGAGTTAAATTTATCCGTATGGATCTAGTTAGACCTCGTACGGAGTTAGATCGGGGCAAAGAGAAAGTCTTGGATTAATCGCCTCCGTATCTACGAATACTAATCCAGGTAAGTTCGTGTAATTAAATTGTGTTTATATGTTTTTAATTGAAATATATAAATGTTATGATTTGTCATATATAATTACCGAATGCATATCCAATGACGTACGATGATTACCGAGCCCCGTTTAAACTATAGAAATCTGTGGGATACAACTGACATGTCATTAGGGTTATTGATTTGGCTGAGGTTTGCATGTGCTATAGATACTCAACCGCTCAAGAGAGCATACCGGTTTATAGCTTGTGAGAGCATACCGATCTACAGCTCAAATGAGCATACCGATTCATAGCTCGTATGAGCATACTTGTACATGAATTCACAGATTACAATTATATGAGCTAACACGCTATGTGTAAGCTATCTCGAGTATCCAACGATATTCTCAATGTTTCAAAGGGCAAATGTCTTGATACAAAATGATATGAGTTTGATACGAACTATTACAGGTATACACATGAAATGCATGGAGATGATGTTACATGATTTATAGATATATGAAATGGATGATACATGTATATGGAACTTGATTAATTGTTGAGTTCATCCACGATTATTGGTTCATATATGTATTTACATGGCTAATATGGTTGGTATATTTGTGCTTAGGCATTCGGCCAAAATGTGTTGGAATATGCTTTGTTACTTACCTATTACTTGATTAAATAGTAAGTTAAATTCCAAGTTAAATGAAAGTATAAAGCGTAAATGCTTACTCTGTGTTATTTTCGTGTTTTGTAGTGAATCGGAAGCTCATTCAGGTTAGAAAATTGTCAGAGCTATATCACACTATCCAGCGGCTCTGCTGATACATTTTAGATGTTTAATTTTGGTTATAATGGCATGTATAGGTATTTTGGCTAATGTTGGCCTATGTGTTTAATTGTTGAAATGGTCATTTGTTTTGGCTTGGGTTGTGGTATTTTGGTGTTCTAATGAATTTAGTTTTGGCATGTAAATATTAGCCTTAAAATGGTTGATGATTTGCTTAATGTGTTTGAAAGGTGAAATGGTAGTTAAATGTGGTTGATGTGAATTGGTACTTTGCTATGGAAAACATATATGTATATTGAGGCTAGTAACTGAGTAGTGTATTTGGTATCATTTGGTAAGTTAATTCAATGGTTTGTATTGATGCAAATCTAGTTGGAAATTAGTTTATCATTTGACCAAAATAAGTTTATGATTATACATGTTTTATATATTGTCATTTGAGGTGCCTAAGGGCATATTGGTTGTATGTGATTATACCATATGAATGAAGATGGATTGTGCATGATTTTGGTACTTTGTAATGGTTTATGTATATGTGCATTGGTGTTTATAGGTACATGTCAATTTGGGTGAGAAAAATGGCTTGAAAAATAGCTTATTTTTGTCCACACGGGTACAAATACGGCCGTGTGTCCCCTGTAACTTTCAAAGTGTTGCAAGTCAGGCTGTTACATGGCCTAGTACATGACTTGGCACACGAGTATGTGAGGTTACTTTGGAAGGTACACGTCCTGGAACGTGAGTGTGTGGCTTGGTCGTGTGGCCCAAGTCAATGAGTTACACGGATACGGATATGGGTTGGGACACGGCCGTGTGTCCCTATTTTGAATGCCCACATGGCTTGGGACATGGGCGTGTCTCTTGGCCATGTGACTCACATGGCCTGTCCACACGATCGTGTGACCTCTACAGTGTTGAAATTTTTTACTATTTTCTAAAAAATTCTTTAGGTTTCTGATTTAGTCCCAACTTGTTTCTAACACGTATTTAAGGCCTCGAAGGCTCATTTAAGGGGAAATATGTATGATTTGACTTGGTTTTAATACACTTATTGATATGTTATGAAATGTTGAATTTTTTCTGTTCGTTTGAATTGTAAACTTCGGTAACGCTTCGTAACCCTGTTCTAGTGACGAATACGAGTTAGGGGTTTTACAGTGGGTATCATTGATAATGCGTTGCATAAAAAGTGGTTCATACTCAATTGTGCTTAATGGAAGGAGAGGGGTTGGATTCAGTCCCACTAGAGGAATAAGACAAGGAGATATCTTAAGCCCATATTTATTCATCATCTGCGTTGAGGGTTTTTCAAGATTTCTTAACATTGCAAAAAGGGAAAGGAAAATTAATGGGGAAAAAGTAGGTAGAGTGGGTTTGATAATAACTCACATTTTTTTTGCTGATGACAATATTTTATTTAAAAAAGCAATAGTGGAAGGAGCTTTAGCCATTCGATCAGTTATTAATGACTATGAAAAAATACCGGAGCAAATGGTGAATTTCAAAAAGCCATTAATTTACTTTAGCAACAGTGTCAACGAGGCAGTTAAATTGCAAATAGGCAAGTCGTTGGGGGTTCGTATGGCCAGCAATCCCGAGAAATATCTTGGATTATCGACAATGGTGGGGAGGTGAAAGAAAAATGCTTTGGTGGAAATTAAGGAAAAGTTTTTGACAAAAGTGAAAAATTGGAGCATTCGCAATTTGTCCATAGGAGAAAAAGAGGGTTTTATCAAATTAGTCTTACAAGCCATTCCAATTTACGCTATGAAATGCTTTAAATTACTAAGTTCTTTATGTCGAGAATTAGAGAATATTATGTGTAAATTCAAGTGATGAAATTTGAAAATAGATAAGGGTTTTCACTGGTGTTGGTGGGCGTCATTATGTATCCCTTAAGGCGTAAGTAGGGATTGTTGGAAAAGCAAGGTTGGAAGCTAATTACCAATGCCACAAGCTTACTCGCGCAAGTAATAAAATCTAAATACTACCCACGAAGTGACTTTTTTAATGCTGATCTAGGGGCTTACCCTTCGTTTACCTGGAGAAGCATATGGAATGCTCAGAGTATTCTGGAATCAAGAATGGGTTGGAGAGTAGGAGATGGTAAATCAATTAACACATGTAATGACGCATGGCTTCCTAGGGAAGGAAAATTACAGTTTGAGAATATTGATTATAGGTATATTTTACTTGCAGACCTTATAAATCATGAATTTGTTACCTGGAAGGAGGAAACTTTAAGAGGGCTTTTCCCCTAAGAACAAGTGAGGGAGATTGAATCCATTCCTCTAAGGAGCACTCTACAATCAGATATAAGGAGCTAGCAAGGTGACAAGTAGGGAGAATACACGATAAAAAGCTATTACAAAATGTGTCTTAAAAGATTTGAAAATGATGGGAAACAAAATTACAGCAGACCAGGATCTAACTAGAAGTTATTTTACAAAAATTTGAAGTCTAAAAATTCCCAACAATGTTCATATTACTCTATAGAGAATTACAAATAATTTGAAGTCTAAAAATTTGAAGTCTAAAAATTCCCAACAATGTTCATATTACTCTATAGAGAATTACAAATAATTTCTTGCCGACTTTAAGTAATTTAAAAGACCGTAGACTGAGATATGATGCTTTATGCCCACTTTGTGGAGAAGAAGATGAGTCTGTAAGCCACATCTTTTGAGAATGCTCCCTTGTAAAACAAGTCCTCCAGCAAATGGCAGTAACATTGGCGCCCGTTCATGCAAATTAAGAATGGAAACAATGGTTAGCGGAGACATTCAATCTCAATAATGCATATAGATGTTCATGCTTAGCAGTATCGTTTTGAACAATATGGCATAACATGAATATATATTTCCATGAAGGCATCCAACAGAGAATATGCGAGATTGTGGCATCTATTAAAGCATACTTAGCGGACCTTGAAAAGTTAGACGAAGTATTGAAATGTCAACATAACACAATTATTACCCTGTGGGAACCCCCATTAGAAAGACAAGTTAAAATTAATTTTGACTCTACGTTTTCTCAACAAAGCAACAGAGCAGTCGTGTAATTTATCATTAGAAACCATACAGCGCTTATAATGGGTTCGTGTTCTTACTCGATCCACAACGTTAGAGATCCGACAATCGCTGAAGCGTATGCATGCCTCCAATGAGTCATTTTTGCTGAAGAAATGAGATTTAGCGATGTTATCATTGAAGGGGACTCAAGGATCATCATTAAAAAAATTGCAAAACCATGAACATGGAAATGACAGATCAGTCGTTAGGGGAATTATAAATGAAATAATAGCAAAATCAAGAATTTTTTAGAATATTGAGCTCTGATTCATACTGCGAGAAACCAATGGAACGGCGAATGGGATGGCCGCGTGGGGTTGAGGAAGCTATTTTCTGACTTTTTGGGTGGAAGAAACTCCGTTGGAGGTTCAACCCATTGTTGTTAGAGACCAAAGGAGACTTGATTAGAGTAAGTGTGCTGAGGTTTGTTGGACTGAGTCTGGAGAAAAAGACGGGTAACAAAGCTCCGAGGAACTCAGAAGCTAACAGACCGGGTAAACGCAGCCAAGACGAAGAACAGTTAATCAAAAGAATTTCAGCAGCGTAACAAAAGAAATGGAAGGAAAGAGTTAAGTCTTTAGGGTTTCTGGATCTATTTTTATTTTATATTTTTTAGGAATGTTAACGATTTTCTTCTCCTAAGAAAGAGTTGGGGTATGGGCTTAGCTTAGGAAATGAAAAATCGGGGGCTTTGCCTACAGTTTAATAATGTTTTGCTTTTCAATTAATAGGTTAGGTGTTTTTTTTTTGTTTTTTGTTTTTTTTTTTTAGGATTATGTGTTTTTAACTATTTTTGTAACAACCTAATTTTAGTATTGTCGAAAACAGTGATTTCGGGACCACAATTTCAATGAGTGAGTAAATATTTTAATGTTTATTTAATATCTATAATGTTAATTTAAGGTAGTATTAACTTATCATTAAGAAAATTTGAAGTTTAAATGGTTAATTAGGTAAAAAGGTCTAAATTGAAAAATGTGAAAAAGTTGAGTTTTATTTAAGTGGATTAAATAACTTTAATAAGGTAAATTAATGGCCTTATTGGGTAATTATACCGTTGGTGGTGTTAATGGATGGTTTTGACTAAAAGAATTAAGGGTTTTAAAGGTTTTAACAAAGGGTATTTTAGTAAATTAATAATTAAGCATAAAATTAATGAGCCAAATATCATCATCTTCCTCATTTCACCAAATTTTGACTGAAAACACCATGGGAGAGTAGAGAACAATTAGCCAACCTTAGTTTCAAGTGCATGGTATGTAAATTTGATCCGTTTTTAGTAATTTTTATATTTTTGAACTCGTTTTAGCTTAAACTACTTAGCCTGGGGTTAATTTGCAAAACTGTTAAAGGTTGAGGGATGTGCCATGAATGAATTTGATGTTTTAGTGAAGTTAATTGATAGATAATTAAAGATAGATAATTAAAGGTAGTTGTTATATGGACATGTTTTGTTAAGTGAATTTTAGTAAATATAAGGTTTAAGGACTAATTTGCTTAAGTGGCAAATTCCATGTATAATGTATGAAATAATGGAAAAATGTAGATTATTTAAGCTTAAGGAAAAATCAATTATCATGGGTTTAAGTTTAAATGGTTAAATTTCCAGTTACGAGCTTAAGGACTAAGTTGTGAAAAAGTTAAAACAATAAGGGTAATTTTGTAATTTCATGATAATATGAATTATATATTGAATTGAATACTTCAGGCTATTTGAAGTACTTAATTGAATGAAATTATGTATTTATATCAATATAAACAACAACCAGACCTAAATCGAGGAAATACAAAAGCTTTGGATTAGTCTCTAACTCTACCTTTGTGACTATAATGATTGAGGTAAGTTCGTATAGAGATTAACATTGTCAAGTGATGTTTTAAATGAATTATTATAAGTAATTATGTGATTTTAATCTTGATTAGTAGTTTATTCGATAATTGATATAGTGGATTAAATTATATTATTGGTACATTTCAGTTGGTATTTGAGAAATGTATATTTCATTAAACATGTGTGGAATGATACAATAAAATGATGATAAAGGATTCAAAAATATGCAAAGGTCCCGTTTGAACCTTAAGAATTCTTAGGATACAAATGACATGTCATTAGAGATTTCATGTTTCGGGTGTTAGTCTTGAATGTCCTACCGATGGTTAAGGTCCTGCATTTTTTGCAGATTCTCCATAGCTCGTTTGAGCAACATCGTGTAACACCCCTACCCGTATCCGTCGCTGGAACAGGATTACGGAGCATTACTGGAGTTTTCAGAACATTTACAAATAATTCACATTAATTTCTATTCATTTTTTGAGATTATTTATACGTCCCTTAAATGGACCCTCGAGACCCAATATGAATATTAGAATCGAGTCCGGATTAAATCAGGAACTCAAAAAATTTTTCGTGAAATTTCAAATTTTTTATTAAATGCAGGGCACACATGCCCGTATGGTCAAGGAACACGCCCGTGTGACCCTAAGACACACCCGTGCTATAGGTCGTGTTCGACCCTGTGTAACTCTCTGACTTATGCCACACGGCCATCCACACGCCCGTGTGAGTAGGCCATGTGATCAATTTAATTTTCAAAAATTAGGTGCAAGGTTCACACGGCCAAGACACACACCCATGTTCTAGGCCGTGTAGCACAAACGGCTAAGACACACGCCCGTGTCTCTGTCTGTGTACTCAATTTTGAGTATTTTGTTTCTAAATTTTGAGTATTTTGTTTCTAAATTTTAAGATGCAGGGGATACACGACCAAACCACACGCCCATGTACTAGGCCGTGTGTCACACACGATCATGACACACGCCCATGTGTCTACCTGTGTGGATAAAATAAAGCCATTTACTAGGTTTATTTCTTACCCAAATTGGCCAATAACCTACACCATAACTTACAAATATATATACCAGCCAATTTAAGCATTAAATCCAAACAAATTTTAACATCTAATATGATATTTTATCATATACATTCATGATTAATCTTACCCTTGTTTAATAAATATGTTAAACATGACCTGAAGAATCATAATTAATATACTTAATACATAGGTTCTTGTCATATTATATCCTTATAAATTTACCAAAACAAATCATTACTAGCCATTCCAATGGCTAGTTTACAAACCACATTTATATACCAACAATGGCCAAGTTACCAATACATGCCATTATACCAAAATAAGTTTACTATTTATACCAAAACAAGTTAGTGGATAGTGTGATGATGCTCCAACCGTTCCCAACCTTCGTGAGCTTTCGAGCACTATAAAAAAGAGAAAATAAAACCTAATATTATATGCTTAGTAAGTTCGTATAACAGAAATTAAAACTTACCATTCACACTTAATAATATTAAGCATACAACTAACATGCTTTCATTATTTTGACAAGTTTACCTAAACACATATACTCAATCAAACAAGTTAGCCATATAATACATTTATACATCAAATAAACATAAATGAGCTCATCATATAATCCTCCATCAAATAATTCAAAAACATTCAGGGCATGTTTCTACTTATCTCATTTCAAGAGTTTTATCCGTTGAATTATTGAAATTTCGATGGATACTTAAATAATACACTCAAGGTGTACATAACTATAAACCGTCAATTCTTATTCAGGGATCATACTCTCGAGCCACAAGTCAGGATGCTCAAACGAGCCATATAATCATGTAACAGAACACTTATCCGAGCTAATCAGGAAACTCATAAGAGTTTTTACTCAGGAAGCTCATAGAGCCTTTCAAATATCTCCGAAGAGATAATATCAAGGAGCTTCAGATAAGGTAATAGAGAGTTCAAGTGAGCTTAACAAGACGCTCATGAAGAGCTGCTGTAACATATCGATATAGGGCCTAAATGGAATAGTGGTTGCGAAACCACAAATCTGAGATAGAAAAGTTTATTTCGATTAATTTTTATGATTTACCTAGTGATTAGATGCATGTGTTAGAGTATTGATAAGAAATTTTATAGATTGCATGTTTAATTTGCCTATTAGGGCTTATTTGCGTGGTTCTTGTCAGAATGTACCGATTTAGGGCCTAAACGGAACGATGGTTTTAGAACCACAAATTCGAAGTCAAAAAATTTATTTTGATTAAGTTTTAAGGTTTATTTATTGATTAAAATATTGTGTAAAAATATCGTTAAGTAATTTTACTGATAAAGTGCTTAATTGGACTTTTAGGACTAAATTGCAAAAGTTGCAAAATATGTATTCTAATTCATAAGTACTTGATTGAAATGGGGTTTAAAGAGGAGGTCCTTAAATGGTAATTAGACCATTATATTTCGTTTGGACAAAAATGGGCATGAATAGGACAAAATTTTAAAGAAAGGCCTTAAGGGCATTTTAGTCATTTGGTAATTAAAAGAAATAAAAAGGAAAAATAAAGCCAAAATTGACTCATCTTTTTCATGGAGACCGAAACTAGCATGGGGGAAGCCATAGCTAGGGTTTTCAAGCTTTCCAAGCTCAATATTAAGTCCGTTCTAGCCCCGTTTTTCAAGTTCTTTACGTTTTTGGAATCCCGGTAACTTAATTAAGCTTATTCTAGCAATAATTTAAGCTAGAGTTCATATTTGGAAAAATACCCATAGGTTAAATGTGTTTATTTTGATTTTTTATGGTAGAATATGAAGGCTGAAATTATGTTAAACAACTTTTGCTAAGCGGTTTTAAGCAAAAATGAGTAAAACGGCTTAATCGGTAAAAGTTATTATTGTTCATAACTATGTGTTAGAGTGAGAATTTGATGTTGCCATAGAAGGTAAAAATGATCAGCATGTCATAAAACATAAGAATAAGGGATGAAGTTTAATTCCCGAGCCTAGGGGCAAAAGTGTAAATATGTAAAAGTTTAGGGGCAAAATTGTAATTTTGCCAAATTTTGAGTTAAGGAATGTTTTGAATAGTAAATTAATTAAATAAGTAAAATATGATGTTTTAAATCCCAAAAAATGAGATTTGAACCTAGAATGGGATCCATGTTTCAATGTAAAATTTATATATTTACTATGATTGCCGGGGTGTTGAAAGTAAGTATAATTATGATGATTTAAATGTTCAATATTAATTCGACATGGAAATGAGAAAATATGTAAGTTTGTATGTAAATAATACATTATCTTTATTATGTTTTTATATTTCAGCATATTTTTTGTATTGTAGCTGATTTTTGAATCATAATTGATTATTGGAAGTATGGAATCAAGTATTAGAAAGAGAGAGAAATCCCGGTTGAACCTTCAGAAAGATTGGATGATACAGACGGTATGTAGCTAGGTCACATGTATGGTGCTGATTGCACATCATGTGTACAAGAGAGCTACGAGACATTATGATGTAGCTAGGTCGCATGGGTGATACTATGTGTACACCATGTAGACAAGAGAGCTACGGGATATATGTAGCTAGGTCGCATGCGTGGTTCCAGGTGAAGGACACCATGTAGACAAGAGAGCTACGAGATAAACTGGCTAGGTCACATGGGTGGTACTAAGTGTTCACCATGTGTACAAGAGAGCCAAAATTATGTGTACAATCGAGCTAGGTCACATGAGTGGTGCTAAGTGAAGGCCACTATGTGTACAAGAGAGCTTCGATTTTAAAGGTGGGTGTGTGTCGCGATACCATCGTATCTCATTATTATTCTGAAGCGTTCAACTGGGAAATTGATTAAATGAAATTGTGTATGACTTTGTGATGATAAGTGTAAGTATATGTGTGTGTAACTTATGAGCAATATGCTCGATATGTGATTGGAAATTGGAAAGATTGTTATGGGTAAGTGATGAATACAATTGAAGTGTGAAAGATCAAAATTGACAATAAAACTGTTACGGATAGTTGCAGTGACATGAATCTAAAAATTTACCAAAAATAGTAGAAATTGAATCAGAGACTGAATGAGATATAAAATTAAAGCTTAATGAGTCTATTTTTATATAGCAGAAACAGAGCAAGTAAAAAATTCTATATTATGAGATATTTAAGTTTTTGAGAGACTGGTTTAGAATGACTATGTGATCCCCTATTCTGACTTGGAAAAATCATTAAAAATTGTAAAAAAATAATTAGGGGATATAATTTATATGCTTGAAATCCTTAATGAGTCTAGTTTCAAATAAAATAAACGAGAACATCCTTTGAATTCTGTATGAGGAGAAAATTGATTTGTAGTGAAGAGTGATCAGAACAGTTGAGCAGTGAAACAGGGGTAACTTCAATGAATAAACTGTACTAATTGGCTAGACCAAAAATTCTGAAAATTTTATGGTAAAAATATACGTGAATCTAGTTTCAAGAAAAATTAACATTTTGTAATTTTGAGTTCTGTAGCTCCATAAATAAATAATTTAGCTGTTGGTACTCTGCTAGACACCTTATTTTGAACCTGTTTATGATTGTAATAGTGAAAGTATGTGTGTGTTTGTGATGGTAATATTCCGGGAACATATTGTGACTTCATTTAATGTATGATAATGTATTGTTTATTAATATTTACATACTTACTTACTAAGCTATAATGCTTACTCCCTTCCTTTCCTTTTTCCTATAGTGTCTTAGATGTTAGCTCGAGTTGGAGGTCGCTGGAGGTTAAATCACACTATCAAACTATTGATCCAAATATAAAGGTTTTAAAGTATTTTTAAGTCTTTGGCATGAATGGAGACTCATTTAATTGTTACTAAGTTGCTAGGAATTGGCCTAAAATACTGATCTATGTTATTTGAAGGTCTCTATTGTATAAAGTCATTTAATGTAGATAGTCTTGATTATGTTATTAATTAAATGATGCAATTTATGAATGTGCATGCTTGCCTATGTGTGTGGTTGAATTAAAGCATGATATTGGCCTTGTAAGCTCTTTTTAAGGGATAGCTTGAATGTGTTTGAAAAAGTTTTAAATTAGAGTGAAATTATGAATCGGTTTTTATACGATGATTAGTGATTAAGTCCGGTAATGCCTCGTACCCTGTTTTGGCGTCGAACACGTGTAAGGGGTGTTACAGCTGTGTTTGTGTCCACATTATATGCAGGATCACAACCGATAGTATATCAGGACGCTCACAAAGAGCTGCAATAGTGTGCAACAAATGCAAGACCACTACCGATCAGGATGCTCACAGGAACTATATATATCAGTATGCTCGAGAGACTATATCGGGATTACTCGTCTGAGCTAAATCCCTTCTGCAACATATGCTGAATCACATTCATATATGGGAAATCACATGTACCCATCGATTTTCATTGTTCAAACAGTACTTGACATTTTAAATACATTTCCAATCATGAAATCATTTCATGTATTTATAACATTCCATAAATCACATAAACATATATCATATTCAACAATCAATTTAACATGTTAATATGCATAAATAAGTTACCCGAACTTACCTCAATAATAATTTGTACAAGAAAATATACTAATCTGAAACTTTCACTTTTTCTCGATCTAGCTTTGAATTTGTGTTATTCGGATTCAATTAAGCTTGATTAGTTTCTTCTCTCTCTCATAGGATTTTGATGTATTTGGGGAAGAAGATGACATAAAATAAGATGATATTTTCTTTTTAATTATTTATCATCTTTTAATTATTTTAGTTTCCAATTTAGTCCCTAACTTTTTAAAATTTTTCCATAGATGAATCACCAAAAAATCTACTAACTTTTCTTTAATGGTCTAATTTCCATATAAGGACCTCAAGTTTTGAATTCCATAGCTATTGGATCCTTCTAGCTACTAGAATCCACCTTTTGCATTTTGTGCAATTTGGTCCTATCCGTAATTAAGCACAAAATCAATAAAATTTTCTCATCAGAATTTTCTTATGACATTCCTACCAAAATAATAACCATGCAAAAATATAAAAATAAATTTTCTTTCCAGCTCGGATTTGTGGTCTCAAAACTACTGTTCCGATTTAACTGAAAATAGGCTGTTACACATCGTGTAGCTAACATTCCGACCCACAATTTGTGTGAGCAAGCCCATTTAACAGCTCATGTGAGCACTATTGAAAGGAAAGGTTACGGTTATATGGAAAGGTACACTATGTGTGAGCATTCCCAAGTATCCAATGTAATTCTAGACGGTTCAATAGGTAAGCTAATGTTAATGGATAAACATGCACACCACTTGACAGTTGATCGTAGCCTTATAAAAAGGTGAAGTTGATGAATGCAAATGAATTGAAATGGAACTAATTAAGTGCTATGATATAGTTGAACTTATATGTATTATGTATGAACTTACTAACTTGTGAGTTTGGTGATGTATATAGGATTTCACTAAGCTTATGAGCATAGTAATGATGTTATGCATAATTTATAATTCGAGTTTATGAAGGGTAAGTTTATGTTTGAGTTAATACAAACTTACTAAGCACTAGTTGCTTACACAGTTATTTTCCTTTGTTTTGTAAATTATCGAAAGCTCGATCGGTTGGAGGCTCATTGGAGATCTATTACACTATCTAGCAATCACTTTGGTAGTTTTTGTGTTATTTTGGCCAAGGTTATAAATGAAATGTATAGGACTTTATATAATGGTAGTTCTTGAATGTGTTAATGATCAATTTGATATGAATATGCTTTGGGTTATATATTTTGTTTGATGGACTTATAGTGCTTTTGCAAGTTTATGTCCTTTAGTCAATTTTAAGTGCTTTGTAATATATGGTCCTTTTGGTATGTTTATTATGAAAAGTGAATAGTTATAATTGATGTCATTAGGTAGCTAATTTGACCATGTGTTGTGCTTGTGATGTGACATTGTAGCCTTGTTTTGATTGAAGTTGTTTTGGTATAAATGTGGTGTATTTGAATGACATATTGGTTAGGTGAAATAGGTTGATTGAATTAGTATGTTTAGATGTGTTTGAAAGGTGTTTAGGTCTATTGAATGTATGCACAAATAGAGTGGATGATTGGGTAAGTTTTGGTCTTAAAATGGCTTGTTTATACGATAAAATTATGGAGCACATAGCCTGGGAAACGGATTGTCACACGGTCATGTGACACATACGGCTTGACTACACCGCCATGTGTCACTTATTATTTCAAGTTTGAGTATCACATAGCCTAAGACACTACCGTGTATGTCAAGTTAGTGAGTTACACGGTCTTGACATACACGGTCTAGCACACGGTTACAACACAGCCGTATGACACAAGTCAGAGAGTTACATGGTTTGTCACACGGTCTGCGACACAACCGTGTGTCTCATTGTTCAACCACCACACAGTCTAGGCTATGTCACACGGCCGTGTGACCCCTGTTTTCTAAATTTCCAATTTTTCCTTAAATTTTTTGATTTATTTCAAATTAGTCCCGAATTGATTCTGAACTGTTTTTAAGGCCTCGAAGGCCCGTTTAAGGAAAAATGTATATGTTTGATAGGTTTGTAATGAGTTTTAAGTAATTAATATTAAATGATTTTGTTGTTTTGATTTGTATGATAATGCTCCGTAGCCTTAATCCGACGATGAAGACGGGTTAGTGGTGTTACAATTTTCCCTCTTATCAATAAAGTGGCCGAATTTAAATGTCAAAAAAAAAAAAAAAATTTACCGATGATTTTTCTCATATATTATTTGATTGAAAACATCAAACTATCATATTTTTTTGTAGAGCTAGATTTAAATTTAAATTGATATACAATCAAAATCTATATTATTCTGAGACTTCTTTCTATGTTATAACTCTACCAAATAAAACAATTATTATTAAATCCCTTAAAAATATCACTATCACTAGAATAACTAATAATTATTAATTATAATTGGGATAATCTCAAAATTATACATGAATTCTGATTTAATGTGCAATTGTATAAATGAATTTTATTTTAGTGTAATTGTACACTTGAAGCACTAATTGTGGTTCAAATGTATACTTGAAACTTTAATTTTGATTTAATCATACACATTGAAAGAAATAAATACATCAATTTATTTTTATATTAGATAAATATAATTATTTATGTATGCAATATATAAACATAAAATGATGTTATATCAATAATCATGTTAATAATTTACAAGAATTAGATCAAATTAAAATTTCATATATAAAATTGCACAAAATTAAAATTCATAAATACAATTGCACATTAAATCATAATTTATATATAATTTTAAGATTTGTCCCATTATAATTTTATTTTATACTTAAACTCCTTAAATATATATTACCAAATAAAAAAATTTATTGACATGAATTCAAAATATAAAATCAATCTCTATTCTATCAGTATCACCATCATAACTAATAAATTTTAATTATATTTTTATTTTATGCTTAGACTCTTTAAAAATATAATACCAAATAAAATAAATAATTTAGTCACATAAATTTAAAGATAAAATCAATCTCTATTTATGTTTGCTTAGACTTTTTCATGATAGAAATCTATATTATAATTATAATTATAATTATTTTAAAATTTAAATATAATAATATGATAAAAAATAAATAGTTTTTTTATCGATTTGAAAGTTTCTCCAAACTCATACTTTTATATATACTTGTGGTTTCAATTATATTAATAATGATAATTAAAAAATAATTATTGAAATTTGACCTTCTTTTCAAAAGAATTTCACAAAATATTTTCCAAATGTACCAAAAAAATAAGTGATAGATAAAAAAAAGATGAAGAAAAAAACAATGTTAAGAGTGCTTGCTTCATATGGTATAACAACATAAGCATAATTATAAAAAAATCATAATATTATATTACTTCATTAGTAATTAAAATAATCTTCCATTTTTTCTTCGGTGCCATTATAGTTTGAATATGATTCAATAATACGAAGAACCATTTCTTTTCTTTATATATATTTCTAATTTTCTTTTATATATATATATTTCTAATTTATTAATGCTAACAATCTCTAACTTTTTTATTGATAATTTTTCTTAGATTCTACTTGATCAAATATGTCTAAGTTTATAAAGCTAAGCTTAAATTTTGATTGGTATGTAACGCTAATATTAATTAAGTAATAATTAAGATGCTTATGATTTTATTCAAGTAATAACTATGTTTTACATCAATAAAATTAGCATAAATTTTAAAAAAATAAAATTAGCACAACTTTGTTTACGTCAAATGTTTTTTTTTAACTAATAATTGTATTTATCATAACTTTTTTCTCATAGATTCTATTCAAGTAATAAATCTATTTTAAAATTTTGCTCAATTTTTTTAACTAATAATGGTAAATTAACTTATAATTATTTTTAAATGTGTACTTATCACAATTTGTATTAAATTATAACTATTTTTAAATGTATAATTATCACAATTTTCATTTTACATCAAATTTTTTAATTAATAATTCTAAATTAAATATTATAATTATTTTTAAATTTGAGCTTAGAAATATAATTGAAAATAAAGATATTCTTGTTGGTTCAAAAGTTTTTCCAAACTCGTATTTTTATATATACTAGTTTTTGTTAGAACTTTTGTTATACTCATTACATGTTTTGTTCGAACGAAATCATTTTCTTCTTGTGTTGGTCGAACAAGTATAGTCACAACATTCTTGGGTTGAAATGATCATGTGACATATTTGAAAAAACATGACTGTGGGCCTCTCATTCAATTACTTTTGCATGAGAAACTCTGACTCTTTCATCATTTTCTTAACCGAATGGATAAGTGATTATGAGTGGCTTATTGGATAAGGACTGGTGGTTTATCATTATCAACTGCCCTTTAAATATGAAGTTGTGGTTTGAAAAACTTATCAATTATTTAACAAAACTTATCAAGATCATTTTAGAATAAATTAGGATACTAGTGACATATCATTAGGAGATATATTAATTTGGTTTCGGGCCATGATATTGGCACCTCGGGTGCGAGCTTCACTGATTTGGCTACGGGCCATGATATTAGCTCTTTGGGTGCGAGATATATTGAGTTGGCTTCAGGCCATGATGTGAGCACTTTGTGTGCGAGAGTCCTGAGTATCCGACTTCTATTCCAAATGGTTCAATGGGTATATTGAAGATGTGAACTGGTGAGAAATAGATACATATCGGTACATGTATGTACGAAAAACTATTTGAGTAATGAATCAAAGGAAGTTATAAGCTTATGATCAATTGTGTGGTTAAATTCCATGTTAACTTGGTGTCTAATGTTTTGATGCAATTTGAGTTACGTATTTGAAAATGTAATTGAATGGTGAAATTTGCTTAATTATTTCATACGAGCTTACTAAGCTATAAATCTTACATTGTTTTATTTTTCCATGTTTTATAGTGATTTCTAAGCTAGCTCGGATTTGGGGATCATCGGAGACTTCATCACACTATCAAGCTATCAATTTGGTACTTTTAAGTTTATGTTTTGAGTATATGGCATGTATAGGTATTTTGAGTCATTTTGGTTATGGGTTGTTAATAATTTTGGCCATGTGAAATGGTTTGTAAATGTATATGTTTTGACATGTAAATATAGCCATGAGAGTTGGCTTAATTTGGTTGATTTGGTTATGTATAAATATCTGCATATATGTTTATGTTGTGAGTTTATGTATGAATATATAATGCTTGAGAATTTAAAAGATTAGGATGTTAAGTGGTTGATTTTAGAGTAGTTATATGCTTGTGGTTTTGATGCAAAATGATGCAAGTTTAGAAGTTTATAATTAGTTGATTTATAATTGTGAATTGGTATAAATGATATAGCATGTATTTGTGATTTGTGTGCATAGAGAATGAGAATATAATGTGCATGAGGTATGGCTGAATTGGTTGATTAAAATTCCTTTTAATGTTATGTTTTGGTGCCATTTGGGTTAATATAGGTGTGCACAAGTTTGGGTGGCAAAATGGCTTGGTAAATAGCCTATTTTTTGTCCACACGGGCGTGTCTATCAGCCATGAGTGATACACGGGCGTGTGTCTTAGCCGTGTGTGATACACGGTCATGTACACGGCTATGTTTCCCCTGGTGTTGAAATTAAAATCAAATCAGTATGCTCCACACGGCCTCACACACGGGCGTGTGACTTGGCCGTATGGCATAAGTCAGTATACCTTACAGGTTTGACACGGCCTAGCACACAGCCTGGCATATAGGCATGTATGGCCATTTTTAGGGCACACGGGCTAGGCACACGGGCATGTGTGTTGGCCGTGTGATCCAAGTCAGAGAGTTACATGGGGTTGGACACGAGCTAGGACACGACTATGTGCTCCCATTTCGAATGTTTACACGGCCTGTGACACGGACGTGTCTGTTGGCTATGTGAGACACATGGCCGGGCCACACGGGCGTGTATCCCCTATTTTTGAGAAAAAATTCTTAAGTTTTCAAAAAGTTTCTAAAGTTATCGATTTAGTCCTGAACCACTCCCAATGCATGTTAGGGCTACATAGGCTCGTATTAGGGACGAAATGTTTAATTATGATTGAATTGTTTATGAATTGATTAATTGTATGAAAGATGTATGTTTAAATGTGTGAGAAGTTCAGTAATGCTTCGTAACCCTATTCCAACATTGAATATGGGTGAGGGGTGTTACACCTTTGTTCGGGATTCTTTCGCCTTTTCTAATTGTGCCTGTTGTTTAAATTGATGAGAAAAAATATGAGAGTAATAGGAAATCTAATTTTATTGTGCCTCATTCAAAAAACCCTACTTTGATCATATCATAAGTGGAAGTAGAAAAATGGAACATATAGTCTAATAAAAGTGCATACCACAGCTTGTGGTGTTCCCTATCACTCCACCAGCCACTTCCATTGATCATCATGCACACCAGGAGGATTGTTTTCATATATTTCTGTTGCATGTAAATAATTCAAATGTGTAAGTGTACATGTCGATTCAAGTAATATAATGATGAATGAGTATCGTCTCCATAAAGATCGAAAGTTTATTTGAATTGGTAAGTATTACTGAAGATTTAACAAATGAGACTGTGCAAAAGAAACAAAGTATAAATTGGTGAAGGGAATTTGTAACACCCCTCACCTGTACTCAATGCTGGAATAGGGTTACAGAGCATTATCGGACTTATAACACATATAATCGTACTTTTCTCATGCGTTCAATCAATTCATTCAATCATCATTCAATCTCAATCATTTTGTCCCTTATAATAGCCTACGAGGCTTAAAACATGCTTTATGAGCGGTTCAGGACTAAGCCGATAACTTATAAAACTATCACAAAACTTTGAAAATTTTCTTAAAACAGAGGACACACACCCGTGTGAGCAGGCCATGTGTCTCACACGACCACTAGACATACCCGTATCACAAGCCATGTGAAAATAGGAGGTATATACTGACTTGGGTCACACGGCCAACCACACGTCCGTGTGCCCTTTGAAGTGGCCACACATGCTCGTGTGCTAGGCCGTGCCAACCCTATAGGGTATACTGACTTATGCAACACGGCCAAGTCACACACCCGTGTGCTAAGCCGTGTGCCAATTAGGGGGTATACTGACTTGTACCACAATCACCACCTTAAGTAACTATAACTATCATCTTTATAACTAGCCTAGACATGCCGTATTTACAAATATCCATAAGTTCAAAAGTACCAATTGGTAACTGGATAGTGTGATGCATAACTCCAACTTTATCCGAATTGAGCGAGCTATCGAACCTCTATAAAACATGGAAAAGAATAGAGTAAACTTTATAACTTAGTAAGCCCGTATAATTTAGAATTTAACTTACCATTTAAACATAATCAAACAATTAAACAAAGTATATTAATTTCACTTGCCAAATGCCTATATACAAGCATTCATCAAAATGTTAGTCTTATAAGTACATATAATCAACCTTTATCTCAATTTCATACATCAATGTTTTATATCATACCAATTTCATGTAACTTGTATAACATATGTAACAATTCATTCCCATTCATATAATCGACAATTCATTTATAGCACCAGGAATTCATCCATATAATCGTTAACAAAATTATGCCCATTGAACCTAATAGAATATCAATAGATACATAGGTGATACATATTAAGTGAATCAGTAATCCGTCAATTCATCATCATATACACTCTTTTGAGCTATGATCAGTAAGCTCCTCCTGAGCTGATGGACAATAAGCTTTATTGAGCTGAAATAGTAAGCTCTGACGAGCTGAGAACAGTAAGCTCTTATGAGCTAATATATTGGTAAGCTCATATGAGCTGAGGTGAGCCCACAACACATGCAGGATCTCAACCTACATAGTAACCCTGGTGAAATGTCACTCGTATCCTACGAATTCCTACGGTTCAAACGGGGCTCGGTAACCATCAAACTATATCAATAAGGCATTCAAATTTCGAATATATCATTTACTCAATTACATACATTCATTTCAAATAATTACAAGTATTCAAAAGTTTGATTCTAATTATACGAACTTATCTCGTATCACTTGGATGACAAATATCGGCTAATTGTCAACCTTTCTTTTTCCCTGATCTAGATTCAATCCTTGCTTATCTTGATCAATTTAACCTTGCAAGTGTCGAACCCTAAAACCACTTCTATGGCTTCTTCTTCTTTGTATTTTCAACTAAAAGAGAAAGATGGACAATAATTTCTTTTTTTATTTATTTAACCTATAATAACCAAATTACAAAAATAACCTTATTAATATAACTTAAAAATCACGTAATGCTTGTCCATCTTTCTCCACTCACAAAATTAATGGTATAATTGCCATTTAAGGCCACCATAATTAAAAGCCAAAGCTATTTGACACCTTTAATTAATAGAACATGCATTTTACATTTTACGTGATTTAGTCATTTTTACCGAATCAACCATTCAAATAGTAAAATTTCTTTACGAAACTTTCAAACAATAATTCTATCATGCTGTAAACTTTAATAAAATAATAAAATAAATATTTTAACCTCGGATTTGTGGTCCTAAAACCACTATTACGATTTGAATAAAAACGGGCTGTTACAGAATTAATGAATGAACAAATAATATCAATTTATAACTAAAAAACAACCAAACAATCTAAATGTCATGGCAATTCACAAGGACCAAGTAGATAGTATTTCTGCTGTTTGATGATAAATGTTGGAATTACTCAAGCAATATTTTTCATAACATAATAATGCCATGGCAAAGTTATGACTAAACTATTGCCCAGAGATTTACTACTGCAGTCTACTTCTTTCGAGATTTAAACTTTAATTATTATCCAGAGTCTGTGTATGTTAGCAAGACTTACAAGTGATAACCTAACTAATGCTCTAAACCTATACATATCGCATCTTCTATGTCTAAAGTGTTGTGATATTCTTTCGAGTACTCGGCTGTATCAATCGATTAATAATTTGATGTATTTAATCCTTTTAGATTCAAACCCATCTAAGATTATAACATGCAATCAACTATGTCTAGAGCTTGCATGAATGCATTCCAATTAAACAACAATAGAATGAAACAGTAAATTTAATCAAAACCATATCATGAGCATTACAGATAATTCAATATTCACCTCAATAATTATAACCCGAAGATAATTAGCTCATGGGTTGGGCAATGAAATCCAAAATTGAATCATTCAGTAACATTCTTCAAGTTTTATGAATCACAGAATTCAAAAGCAAGAAAACTAAACAAAGGCAGAACTACAGGAAGTTCTCGCTGCACTCTAACTTTTTATCAAGATTCTATGCAAAACCCAAGGTAGATTTTTCTTGCCCTTCTTCACATCTATGATCTCCCTTTTTTAGTTGCTTCCCTCTTCTCCTCTTCTAAATTGCTCCATCAGATTTTGTTGCAGAGAGAATAATTGCTATCTTTCTTTTCTTTTCTTCTTACAATCTGTCATTTTTCTTTTATTCTCTCTCCTCACAATCCTCTTTTCCTTCTTTTTGCCTCTTTCATCTTACCTGCACCAACTACCAAAGACTAGCAAACCTTTTTCCAGCAATTAAAAGTAACATAAATTTATAGTTGAAACGCAATCCAAGCTTTAGTATGTAATGCTCTAGTAATAAGTTTAAAATGCGAACATATTTTCTTAATTACAAGTTTAGAGGCGTAAAATATAACTCTTTTCAAGATGATCCTTTAAAGGTTTTTTAGATGCATTAGGAGACTTCCACAACCATCAATAAATATAATAATATGTATATGGTAAATACTGAAATAAAAAGAAATAAAACATGTAAAAGTTAAGGTAAGTTTTAAATCCTTTAAAGGTTTTTTCGATTTTTTTTAATTCATTCATTCTTTCTTTTGGATAAGCATTTTATTTATTTATAAAAAATGAAGCAGGATAACCTTCTGAAATTTCAACTTGGTGCAACATGTAACCTTTCCAAAAGAAAGAACTTCAAGTCTGTCGTTATTATTGCATGATGATGGAAGGCAAAATATTGTTAGATTTGATGGATGTGTTCAACCATTCTTAATATGTTTATATATCGATTGTTAAATAGCTATGTCTGTTAAAGTAGGAAATCGACCTCCTAGTAATGTGAAAAACGGTCTTCATATAGTAAACTAATCCTAAGAGGGAAAAAAGAATGTTAATTATCTAAATGTTGACATATCATGTGTCAATTTAAATATTAACTTTTTCATCTTTTTTTATATGATTTGACAAAAACAAAAATTTAATAATTAAAAAAGATGAAAAATTAAAAGATGACTAAATTGACTTTTTTTTATAATGTTGAAGGGCTAAGATTAATTATCAACTACTTCAAATAATTAATGCAGGTGTATGATTGAGAATTTTTGGCTACTTTATAACTTATAAGACGTAAACAATAAATCAGCATGAGAGTCTATTAAGACTTTGATATATAGTCATAAAACATAATTGTAAACTTACAAATTTAAAGAGTCTAATATCTTTTAAGGAAAAAAGAAGAAGGAAAAACGTAGATTTATCTCCACATGGATTGAATTTTACCACCGAGAAAATCAAACTAACCCATTGCCTACGATATTCCCATCCCATCACTATATATATATATAGTATAAAATCTTTATGTGTCTATCCCTCACTTGGCGTTAATTATACCAACAATTTTCAAAATTATAAATGCCATTCTTTTTTCTGGTAAGTAAGTTTAAGACATGCAACTCCATCTTGAACGTTAATGATATTCATTTCATTTTTAATATTCATATTCTTGGTGGGTTTTCTACAAAAATGTTATTCATTATTTATATTCTTGGTAAATTTTGGCCATTTCTGGTGTGAAGAAAAATTATAGTGTATGATGAGCTGAGAAGATTTTGAAAATTGTTAGGAAATATAGCAAGTCAAATCCTACTAAATATTAGTTATTTTTAGGAAAAAAGGATGTTGATTATTTTGTAAATAATGACATGGATCAATTATAAGCCAAAGAGTAAAAAATTCCCAGGAGTCTCCTATCTAAGAACCAAATAATTGTCTTCTAATTTTTAGGTGAAACTAAAACCTATCATATCACAACAATAAGTAAAGACAATAGATGCCAAAATATATATACATCAAGAATAAGCTTGAACATATGTTGCATAAAAGTTGAAAAATGTTATGTTTACAAAGTAAAGTGGTAATTTATATAACTTTCAATGTAAGAATCAAATTAGACAAAAGGAAGTCAAACCTAAATGACAACTAGTTGAAGACCTAACCTTATAGCATAAACCAAAATCTATCTCCCATTCAAGCACAAATTGTTATAAAGCCTTATATGCTAACAAGAATCTATCAAGAAACTTAATTGGAAAAAGTGAGAAGGGGCATTTACAGAATGAAATAAATGAGCCTAAAACTAGAGAAAGAATAAGTGAGAAGGCAATGGAAGTACCAGTCGGAGTTGTAGGTACTTCTTCCACTATTTTTATTGGAGTTTCTTCTCTCGTACTTTGACTATTTGTAGCAACACTTCCCTAGGTGTTCGAAATCGTAGACGAACCCCTCAAAGAAAATTGTACACCTTTTAATGTTTGCGCTTTGCTGATCATTTTTCTAGAAAAATAGAGCGGTAATGGATGACGGTTAACTATGAAGCACCCAGTAGAGCACTAAAAAGGTCATGGGTTTTGAGGAGGAGGAAAAGAACATGAGATTTGAACTGGGAAAAATATGAATTTTCAACTTGAGCCCATTTTTAGTCAAATCTAAATAGTGGTTTCGAGATCACAAATTCGAGGTTAAAATTTTATTTTAATATTATTTTAAGTGTTTATAGCATGATAACATGTATGTGTGAAAGTTTCGTAAATAAATTTTACTATTTGAATGGTTAATTCGGTAAAAAGCACTAAATTGCGTAAAGCGTAAAACTTGAGTTCTATTAGTTAAAGGTATTAAATAGCTATGGATCATCAAATTAGTGGTCCTTATGTTGTAATTAGACCATTATATTGATGAGTGGATATTTATGGACATGTTATAAATTGTTTTAAAGGTTAATTAGTAAGGTTAATTTAGTAAATTAGTAAATAAATTAAAATAAGTAAAAACAAAACCATATGTTGTGTCCATCTTCTTCACCTAGCCGAATTTTAAAGGGATAAAACATCACCATTTTAGGTTTGAGCTTTCGACAAGTTCTTCTTGAGCATGTAAGTCTATTTTTGCCCGGTTTTAGATGATTTCTATGTTTTTGTAATCGTTGCATCTAGTACTAGCTAGCCCAGGGACTATTTTGCAAAACTGTTAAAGATTTTGAATGATTCTATTGATGAATAAGCATGAGTTTTGAAGTTTGATGATGGATTTTGAATAGTTGTTGATAGTTAAATAAGTTTTGTAAAGTAATTTTTGACAAAAATGTCAAAAAGGGATTAAATTGAGAAAATGTGAAATGTAGTGGTTAAAAGTGTGAATAAATGAAAATTATGGGCTGCTAGGGGCACTATGGTAATTCGACTAGCATGGGTTAGTCTTGAATTTCATTAATTTGTGATTTTGTGAAATAATGACTAAATTGTGAAAAATGTGAAATTTGTGGGGCAAAAGTGTAAATGTGTTTTAAAGTGTATTTTAGACTAAATTGAATTAATAAATGATTGAATAAATTATTTTTGAATATAATTAGATCAAGAAAAGTGGAATACGGACTTGGATCGGGGAAAAAATAAAGTTATCGACTAATCGACTCGATTCGTTGTTTTAGCATTCGAGGTAAGTTCGTATGTATTAAGAATTGTAATAATTATGCCTTAGTGCTTTGATATTGCATAAATTGTATATACAGGACTATAGATATGTTCGACGACAAATCGGTTATTTGTGGCACTTAGTGTGCGATACAACATAGCTTCGGCTATATATGGTACTTAGTGTGCGATTTGACATAGCTTCGGCTATGTTTGGCACTTAGTGTGCAATATGTTGAGTATGGCACTTAGTGTGCGAGACATTGAGTATTCAATGACATTCCGTGTATGTGATATCCCGAATTAGGGCCTAAACAGAATAGTGGTTTTGAAACCATAATTTTGAAGTAGAAAAATTTATTCCGATTAATTTTTATAATTTATTGAGTGATTAGATGCATGTGTTAGAATATCGATAGAAAATTTCATGAATTGCATATCTAATTTTCCTATTAGGACTTAATTGCAAAAGTTGATAAGTATGAGTTTTAGATGTTAAAGGATTTAATTGAAGAGCATTATTGGAAATCACTGAAGAATGTGACTGAGGTTAGAAGTTTCTTGGGTCTAGCTGGTTATTATCGACGATTTGTGAATGGATTTTCTATGATTGCTACTCTTATGACTAGACTGCTCCAAAAGGATGTTAAATTCGAGTGGACGGAAGAATATCAACAGAGTTTTGAGAAATTGAAAAAGTTACTGACTGAAGCACCAGTATTGGTACAACCCGAGTCAGGTAAAGAATTTGTGGTGTATAGTGATGGTTCTCTAAATGGCTTGGGATGTGTACTTATGCAAGAAGGAAAAGTTGCGGCTTATGCTTCGAGGCAGTTAAAACCTCACGAAGGGAATTATCTGACTCATGATTTGGAACTGGCTGCTGTAGTGTTTGCTTTAAAGATTTGGTGACATTATCTGTATGGTGAAAGTGCCGAATATATACCGACCACAAAAGTCTCAAGTACTTGATGTCACAAAAAGACTTGAATTTGAGACAGCGGAGATGGTTAGAATTATTGAAAGATTACGAGCTTGTGATTGACTATCATCTGGGGAAAGCAAATGTGGTTGCCGATGCCTTTAGTAGAAAGTCGTTATTTACTTTGAGAGCTATGAATACTCAGTTGACAGTATTTGACGATGGTTCGATTCTAGCAGAGTTGAGAGCAAGACCGATGTTTTTACAAGAGATTTGTGAAGCTTAGAAAAATGATCAAGATTTGCAAGCCAAGAGAAAGCAATGTGAGGCTGATACGGGATCAGATTTCAGAATCGATTCTGATGGTAGCTTGATGTTTTAAAATCGGATTTGTGTACCGAAGAATGATTAGTTGATTCGAAAGATCTTGCACGAAGCACACAATGGTTATTTATCAATGCATCCGGGCAGTGCAAAAATGTACAATGATTTGAAGAAAATGTATTGGTGGAACGGAATGAAAAGAGATATTTTCGAGTTTGTATCGCGATGCTTGATTTACCAGTAAGTAAAAGCTGAACACCAAGTGCCTTCAGGTCTACTTCATCCTATCATGATTCCCGAATGGAAGTGGGATCGAATTACCATGGACTTTGTGTCAGGGTTACTGTTAACTCCGAAGAAGAAAGATGCCATCTGGGTAATAGTCGACAGATTAACTAAATTTGCTCATTTTATTCCGGTACGTACTGATTATTCTCTTGATAAATTGGCTGAATTGTATGTTAGTAAGATTGTTAGACTTCACAGAGTACCTTTGTCGATCATTTTGGATAGAGATCTGAGGTTTACCTCACGATTTCGGCAAAAATTGCAAGAGGCATTAGTTACGAAGTTAAATTTCAGTACTGCTTTCCATCCACAGACTGATGGGCAATCAGAGAGTGTAATTCAGATTCTTGAAGATATGCTCAGATGTTGTATATTAGAATTTCAAGGTAGTTGGGAAAGGTACTTACCGCTGGTAGAATTTGCTTACAATAACAGTTATCAAACAAGTTTGAAAATGGCACCTTGTGAAGCATTGTACGGTCATAAGTGTCGGACGCCACTATATTGGACCGAACATAAAGAAAATCAAATCTATGGAGTTGATCTAATTAAGGAAACCAAAGAAAAGGTGAAAGTGATTCGAGATTGTTTGAAAGTCGCTTGCATGCATGTAAATCCTATGCGATTTGAAACGAAAAGAGATTGAGTTCCAAATTGGTGATAAAGTGTTTTTAAAAGTGTCTCCGTGGAAGAAGGTTCTCAGATTCAGTCGGAAAGGTAAATTGAGTCCAAGTTTCATTGGACCGTATGAGATAATTAAAAGAATTAGATCGGTAGCATATCGGTTAGAACTACCACCGGAATTAGAGAAGATTCATGATGTATTCCATGTATGTATGTTATGTCGGTATCGTTCGGATCCTTCACATGTAATTTCACCGACAGAAATTGAGCTACAACCAGATATGACTTACAATGAAGAACTGATTAATATTTTAGCTCGGGAGGTCAAGCAACTAAGAAATAAAAGTATCGCTCTTGTGAAAGTATTATGACAAAAGCACGGAGTAGAAGAGGCTACATGGGAGCCCAAGGAACTATGAGGAATCAATACCCACACCTGTTTACCGGTAAGATTTTCAGAGACGAAAATCCCTAAAGGGGAGAGAGTTGTGATATCCCGAATTAGGGCCTAAATGGAATAGTGGTTTTGAAACCACAATTTTGAAGTAGAAAAATTTATTCTGATTAATTTTTATAATTTATTGAGTGATTAGATGCATGTGTTAGAATATCGATAGAAAATTTCATGAATTGCATGTCTAATTTGCCTATTAGGACTTAATTGCAAAAGTTGATAAATATGAGTTTTAGATGTTAAAGGATTTAATTGAAGAGCATAATTAAAGTAGAGGTCCTTAAACGGTAATTATACCATTAGGTTTTCATGGACAAAAATGGACATACATAGGTAGAAATAACCAAAGTTTTTAATGAAGTGTATTTTAGTCATTTGGTAATTAAAAGAATAAAAAAAGGAAAAAGATGGCAAAATATGTCCATCTTCTTCATTAGGATGAAATTTCAAGGGTTCTCCATAGCTAGGGTTTGTTTCAAGCTTCCAAGCTCCATAGTAAGTGATTCCGAGCCCCGTTTTTAATGTTCTTTACGTTTTTTAGAGTCCTAGTAACTTGATTTAGCTTATTCTAGCAATAATTTAACCTAGGGTTTATATTTGGAAAAATAACCATAGGTGAAATGTGTTTATTTTGATGTTTTATGATAGAATATGAAGCTTGAAATTGTGTTAAACAACTTTTGCTAACCGATTTTACGTGAAAACGAGTAAAACGACATAATCGGTAAAAAATACCTAATGTTCATAACTACATGTTAGATTGAGAATTTGATGTTGCTATACAAGGGAAAAATGATCAGCATGTCATAAACCATAAGAAAATAGGAAGAAGTTTAATTTTCAAGCTTTGGGGAAACAGTGTAAATATGCAAAAGTTTAGGGGTAAAATTGTAATTTTTCCAAAGTTAGAGTTGAGGACTATTTTGATAAATATGAGTATTAAATTAGCTAAATGTATTATTTTAGATCAATAAAGATGTGGAATCGACCTTGATCGGGGAAAAAAAAGATTTCGAGTTAAATTGCAACCTTTATACATTTTGTATCGAGGTAAGTTCATGAGTAAATAGGGTAACATAAATGTCGTTTTAAGAAATTTAATGTTGTTTATATGATATGATGCTTATTGTCATGAAATGTTATGTTTTGTGGTTATTGTTGAAAAATATGTAATTATGTGAATTACTTGATAAGTATGAACTACCATTGAAGTATCGATTTCGACATTTCGTGGAAAATGGCAAAGGAGTATGATCGAGGAAAATCCCGTTTGAACATTAGGAATAGATTAGGATACAAGTGACATGTCACTAAGAAATTGAGATCCGGACTCGTTGAGTTGCGTTCCAAGTTCGTGAGAATTATAAGGCATCCGAACTCGTTGAGTTGCGTTCTGATTTCACTTATGGATGCAAGCATCCGAACTCGTTGAGTTGTGTTCCGAGTTCATTATGGATGCAAACACCTGAGCTCGTTGAGTTGCGTTCCGAGTTCATTATGAGTGAAATTATGGTAGCTTGATTTCGTGTATTCGAATTATATTCTGATGTGTTTAACGGGTAAAGTTCTAGTGAAATGGAGAAATTCTCGAGATGAAAGTTATTAGTTGGTAAGTGTTGTGGAACGGATACTTTGTACAAGTATGTACTTAACCCTTGGGTTGAGACTTCAATATAACAATAATATGGTAGGATCATGAATGAGAATTATGATATGAATGTTTTGGTGATATTATGCAAATGTGGATTTTGTATTATTGCATGGTTATGTTACTTGCTATTTACATGTGAACTTACTAAGCATTTATGCTTACTCCCTCCCTTCCTTTCCTTGTAGTTTTGACAAGCCGGATAGAGATCGGGGCGGTCGGAGACACGTTCACTCTATCAACGAACCACCTCGGTATAGTGGCTTGCATATTTTGGGAATATGGCATGTATAACATTATGATCCTTTTGTGTATATAATCTTATTATATGGTCAATGAGTGATGTGGAAATGCTTGTTGATGATTTGCTATTGAAATGGCTAATAAAAATTCATATTTAATGTTATGTATGCTTAATGTATTACCTAATCCATGGAAAACCATAAAATGGTGAAATTGGCTATAAAACAATGTCATACAACAGCAGTGACGTGACTTTGAAAAATCACTAAAAATAGTAGAAAGAGAATTAGATGATGAATCAAATATGTAATTGAAGCTTAATGAATTTATTTTCATGTGAAAGAAACAAAATAGGTAAAAGAGTTGTATTTTATGAGATATTTACGTTTTGGTGAAACAGGGTCAGAGTGATTTCTGGATCCCCTGTTCTGACTTTATAAATTCACCATAGACTTTATATGTATGGATTCCTTATTGAGTCTATTTTTAAGTGAAACAAATGGAATTGTCATTGTATTTCTTTACAGGAAAAAATTTGATTTGTAGTGCACAGGGATCAGAGTAGCCGAACCCTAAAACAGGGGAGACTTTAACTAATAAACTATAGTAATTTGCCCGGCCAAAAATTATAGAAAAATTAGTAAGTAGATATATGAGTCTAGTTTTAGAGAAAATTTACGGAATTGGATTTCGAGTTTTGTAAACCGAGATATGAATTTTTTAACGACTGTGACACAGATGGATAGTTTACTACGAGAATTGTTTGAACTTGTTTGAATGCTAAAATAAGTTTAGTAATGTCTCATACTCGACTCCAGCGACGGTCTCGGGTAAGGGGGTGTTAGAGTGTATGTATGAACTTGTTGTGGAATGGTACAAGTATGTACATGTATATTATGAGCTTAAAATCGAAGAAGTTACAAAGTTTGTATATATGCTTATGATTAAGCAGTTAAAAGATTTGTTAGTAATCATAAAGTACATGATAATATGTTTAAATTGATGAATGTTGTAACTGTGATTAGTTAAGTTTAAATCATACAAGCTTACTAAGATATGAAGCTTACTTTGTGTTATTTTTCTATATTTTATAGTGAATCACGGCTAGCTTAGATCTGGGAGTCGTCGGGAACATCATCACACTATCAAACATCTATTTTAGTACTTTTGAAGTAATGTAAATATGGTATATAGCATGTATAGGGTTGAGTCATTTTGAGTATATTTGAACAATGTAAGCTTCATAGCTTGATAAGCTTGTATGATATAAACTTAACTAATCACAAATACAACATTCATCAATCTAAACATATTATCATGTACTTTATGATTACTAACAAACCTTTCAACTGCTTAATCATAAGATTATATACAAACTTTGTAACTTTTTCGATTTTAAGTTCATAATATACATGTACATACCTGTACCAATCCATAACAAGTTCATACATACACGGAATGCCGTTGAATACTCAATGTCTCGCACATTAAGTGCCATACCCGATATCTTGCACACTAAGTGCCATACATAGCCGAAGCTATCTCAAATCGGACACTAAGTGCCATATATATATATATAGCCGAAGCTATGTTGAATCGCATATTAAGTGCCATATATAGCTGAAGCTATGTTGTATCGCACACTAAGTGCCATAAATAACCGATTAGTCATTGACCATATCTGTAGTCCCGTATATATAATTTATGCAATATCAAAGCACTAAGGCATAATTATTACAATGCTTAATACATACGAACTTACCTCAGCAGCTAAAACAGCGAATCGAGTCGATTAGTCGATATGTTTTTAGGCCAATTGAGTTGGCTTGTGATTATGAATTTATTAATGTAGTAAGTTGTGTAAATGGCTTTGTTTTAAGTTAGGTAATTGACTTATATGGAGTGAATGAAGCTAGATTGATAATGTATGTTGGAATGGTTTAACCATATGAATTATATATGTGAATTATGTTTAGTAAGGCAAGTTGAATTGATAGGTAATTGAATAGTTAAATGGCATTGAATTGAGGATTGAATTGGTTGAAATGTATATAGTATGATTGTGTATTGGTTGATGACTTTTGGCTGCATATTTGCATCTCAAAATGGTACCATTTTGGTTGTTTAGGTCAGCATGAATAAGGGTGGCAAATTGGCCTTGCAAATGACCTATTTTTGTCCACACGGGTAGAGACACGGGTATGTGTCTCAGCCGTGTGTGACACGCGGTTATGTTACACGGCCGTGTGTCCCCTAGTGATGAATTTGAGTTGAAGTCAGTATACTCCACACGGTCTCACATACGGACGTGTGACTAGCTGTTTGGTACAAGGCAGTATACTCCCTAATTGGCACACGACCTAGCACACGAGCGTGTGAATTGGCCGTGTTGCATAAGTCAGTATACCCAACAGTTTTGGCATAGCCTAGCGCATGGCTCGACACACGAGCGTGTGTGGCCACTTCAAAGGGTACACAGGCTAGACACACGGGCGTGTGGTTGGCCATGTGACCCAAGTTAGTATGTATGCCCTGTTTCCACACGATTTGAGACACGGGTGTGTCTGGAATCGTGTGAGGCACATGGCCTGTTCACACGGGCGTGACCCTTGTATGGCTTAAATTTTTCTAAGTTTCCCAAAATTTTCATATGTTATCGGTTTAGTCCCGAACCACTTCTGAAGCATGTTTAAGGCCTCATAGGCCCTTACAAGGGACAATGTGATTGTGTTGAATGATTTATGAGAATGAATGCTTTAAGTTTGATAAAGTTATGCTATATATTGTAAATTGATCGGTAATACCTAGTAACCTTACTCTGGCGACGGATACGAGTTAGGGGTGTTACAGTTATTGGTATCAGAGCTACAATTTAGTCGATTCTAGAACTAATGTAGCGTATGTGAGTCTAGCTATACATGTCTTATATATAAACCAAGATAGTGTGATGACTCTTAACATTTTAAATTGTGTTTTCATATAATAATGGATCCCAACCGAGCTATAACCGATGAGGTTGAGAGTAATGCGTGTGCTCCCGCGCAAGGGATAGCACCATCTGATTCTAGGCCCGTGACGGGTAGTCAGGGAGGAGAGGCTAAAAAAGCCTTCTTTCAAATGATGAGCGAATGGTTCACCCAATACATTCGTACAGACCCGACTGCTCAACAACCTCCACCCCCTTCTAATCCCCAACTCGTTCTTGTAGCTCCTCAATGAGTCGAGCTTTTAAGATTGAATAAACCTCCAGTTGACAAGATCTGCAAACATAGGGTTGAAGACTTCAGAGCTAATGTTAATGATGACCTTGAGAGAGCCGAGTTTTGGCTTGAAAATATGACCCGAGTATTTGATGAACTTTCTTACACACCAGCTGAATGTTTAAAGTGTGCTATATCCCTTTTGAGAGATACCACGTATCAGTGGTGGAATACCTTGGTGTTTGTAGTACCTAGAGAATTAGTGACCTGAGAATTCTTTTAAACAGAGTTCCGAAAGAAATATATAAGTCAGTGATTCCTTGATCAAAAGCATAAAGAGTTTTTAGAGTTGAAACAAGGCCACATGACTATAACCGAGTACGAGAGGGAATTTGTACGGTTGAACAAGTACGCTCGTGAGTATGCGTCTACTGAAGAAATAAAGTGCAAGCAGTTTGTTGATGGGTTGAACGAAGATATTAAACTTTTGGTCAAGATTTTAGATTTAAAAGAATTTGTTGTGTTAGTTGAATGGGCTTGCAAAGCCGAAGACTTTAGTCAAGAAAAGAAAAAAGTTGAATCAGAGGCGAGAGATACAAGGAAGAGATTGATGAGTAAACCTTATCAGTACTCGTCGAAGAAATCCAGAGACTATTTTAACTGATCGACAGCTTCAGTGGGATATTCTAATAGAGATCGTGGAAAGCAATATACCAGCCCTAAAACTCAAGCTACATCGGTATCGAATGTTGCCAATGTTAAAGATGTTAAACTCAAATGTCAAAAGTGTGGAAGACGGTATTTTAGAGATTGTTAGATGAAAAATAATAATAGAGCTTGGTATAGTTGTGGTTCGCGAGATCATTTTATCCGAGATTGTCTTGAGTTAAATGAAAAAGATAAATCTCAGCATGCAAGATCGAGCAATACGATAGCGAGAGGGAGACTGCTAAGAAATACGAAAAATGTATCCAGTGGTAGAGGTGTGATGAAAGGTTCTGCTGTGAGGTTTGAGGCACGAGCACCTGCCCGAGTTTATGCAATTCGTGCACGGGAGGAGGCATCATCTCTAGATGCTGTCATTGATACTTTCACTCTCTATGGTACTAGTGTGATTGCATTGATAGATTTAGGATCAACTTATTCTTATATATGTATGAATTTAGTATCTAGTAAAACTTTTCTTGTAGAGTCTATTGAATTTGTGATTAGAGCATCAAACCCCTTAAGCAAATGTGTTTTGTTTGACAAAGTCTGCAAGAATTTTCCGTTAATGAATCAAGATTTCTGTTTTCCAGCTAATCTGATGTTGTTGCCATTCGATGAATTTGATGTGATTTTGGGTATGGATTGGCTAACGATGCATGATGCTATAGTGAATTTTAGAAAAAAGACAACTGAACTGAAATGTCAGAATAATGAGACTATTAGAATTGAATCTAATGATCTAAATAGTTTGCCAATTGTGATCTCGTCTATGTTAGCTCAAAGATTTGTGACAAAGGGGTGTGAAGCTTATCTTGCTTATGTACTTGATTCGGAAGTGACAGAAGCAAAGATTGAATTAGCACCAGTCATGTGCGAGTATCCAGATACATTTTCTGAAGAGTTACTGGGTTTACCACCTATCAGAGAGGTTGAGTTTGGTATTGAATTAGTACCGGGAACAATGCCGATATCAATAGCTCCGTACAGAATGGCTCCGACAGAGGTAAAAGAATTGAAAGATCAGTTGCAAGAGTTGACAGATAGAGGTTTTGCTAGACCATGTTTCTCTCCCTGGGGTGCACTGGTATTATTTGTAAAAAAGAAAAATGGCACGATGAGAATGTGCAAAGACTATCAACAGCTCAACAAAGTGAAGATCAAGAATAAATACCCTTTGCCACAAATAGACGATTTGTTTGATTAGTTAAAAGGGGAAATAATGTTTTCGAAAATTAATTTGAGATCGGGTTATTACCAGTTGAGAGTTAAAGACTCAGATGTGCCAAAGACTACATTTAGAACAAGGTATGGACACTATGAATTTCTTGTTATGCCTTTTGGACTAACAAATGCACTGGCTATTTTTATTGATTTGATGAATCGGATTTTCAAGCCATACTTAGACCGATTCGTAGTTGTGTTTATTGATGATATTTTAATTTACTCTCGTGATGAATCCGAGCATGCCGAGCATTTGAGAATCATGTTAAAAACTTTGAGAGATAAACAGTTGTTTGCAAAGTTCAGCAAATGTGATTTTTGGCTGCGAGAGGTTGGTTTTTTAGGACATATAGTGTCAGTCACGGGTATCTGAGTTGACCCGAGTAAAATTTCTACGATTATAGATTCGAAGCCTCCAAGAAATGTATCTGAAGTCCGTAGTTTTCTGGGACTAGCTGGCTATTATAGATGATTCATGAAAGGCTTCTCGATGATTGCAACTTCGATGACACAATTGCTTCAAAAAGATGTTAACTTTGAGTGGTCAGAAAAGTGTCAGGAGAGCTTCGAACAGTTGAAAGCATTGTTGACAGAGGCACCAGTGTTAGTTCAGCCTAAGTCAGGTATAGAATTCGTAGTTTTTAGTGATGCATTGTTAAATAGCCTAGGTTGTGTTTTAATGCAAGAAGGTAAAGCTGTAGCTTATGCCTCGAGACAGTTGAAACTGCATGAAAAGAATTATCCGACGCACGATCTAGAGCTAGCCGCGATAGTATTCGCATTGAAAATTCATTGCTTGATTGGTGAGAAATGTCATATTTATACCGACCACAAAAGCTTGAAATATCTTATGATTCAGAAAGATTTGAATTTCCAAGAACGGAGATGGTTAGAATTGCTAAAAGACTATGAATTAGTGATTGACTATCATCTAGGGAAAGCAAACGTACTTGCTGATGCTTTAAGTCGAAAGTCCTTATTTGCTTTACATTCTTTGAACATAAAATTAGCTTTGTCTAACGACGGTTCGATAGTAGCCGAGTTGAAAGCGAGACCATTATTTCTACAACAGATTTGTGAGGTTAAAAAATTTGATAATGAATTGCAAGCAAAACGAGTTCAGTGTGAGTTGACTTCTGATTCAGAGTTCCGAATAGGGCCTGATAACTATTTAATGTTTCGTAATAGAATATGTGTACCAAGAGATTCTGAGCTCATAAGAAAGATTCTAAACGAAGCACACAATAGTTGTTTATCAGTACATCTTGGAAGCACGAAAATGTATAACGATTTGAAATAGTTTTATTAGTGGCACAGCATGAAACGAGATATCTCAAAATTTGTTTCGAAATATTTGATTTTTCAGCAAGTCAAAGCTGAGCATCAAGTTCCGTCAGGTTTATTACAGCCTATTATGATTCCTGAGTGGAAGTGGGATAAAGTAACAATGGATTTCGTATCGGGTTTGCCCTTATCCCTGAAAAAGAAAGATGCAATCTTGGTTATTGTTGTCAGATTGACAAAATCAGCTCATTTCATTTTGATAAGTACAGATTTCTCGCTTGATAAATGAGCTGAGTTATATATTTTCGAAATTGTGAGATTACATGGTGTTCCCCTATCTATTGTTTCGGATAGAGATCCAAGATTTACTTCACAATTTTGGAAGAAATTGCAAGAAGATTTGGGTTCAAAGCTGTATTTTAGCATTGCATTTCACCCGCAAATGGATGGTTAATCTGAATGAGTTATTCAAATACTTGAGGATATGTGTTGTTGTTGCATTCTTGAGTTTGATGGTAGCTGGGAGAAATATCTATCGCTGATTAAATTTGCTTACAGTAATAGCTATCAATCGAGTATTAAAATGGCGTTGTACGAATCCCTATCTGGTCGTAAATGTCGAACACTATTGTACTGGAATGAACTCAGTGAAAATAAGTTTCACGAGATTGATCTAATCAGAGAAACATAAGAGAAAGTGAAAGTAATTCGCGATAGTTTGAAAGCGGCGTCAGATCGACACAAATCATACGCAGATTTGAAACGGAAAGATATTGAGTTTTAGATTGGAGATAACGTATTTCTAAAAGTTCCACCGTGGAAGAAAATAATCAGATTCAGTAGAAAAGGAAAATTGACTCCGAGATTCAACGGACCGTATGAGATTATCGAGCTAATTGGGCCAGTGGCATATCGATTATCTTTACTGTCTCAGTTAGAGAAAATACATAGTGTGTTTCATGTGTCGAAGCTTCGACGATACCGATCTGACCCTTCACATATCATTTCCCCGACCGAGGTTGAAATTTAGTCTGATATGTCATATGTTGAAGAACCGATTTGAATTTTAGCTCGTGAGATAAAAGAGTCGAGAAATAAGAGAATTGCATTAGTGAAAGTATTATGGCATCGACACGGGGTTGAAGAAGCTATGGGAACCCGAGGATGTTATCACAAAATATTACCCAAACATATTCACTGGTAAGATTTTCGGGGATGAAAATCCCTAAAGGGGGAGAGTTATAACAGCCCGTTTTTAGTCAAATCGAAATAGTGGTGTAATAGCTCGATTTAGACCCTAATCAGAATAGTAGGTTCGGGACCACAAATTCGAAGTCAAAAATTAATTTTAATATTACTTTTAGTATTTTAATATGTGAATTGATATGTGTGAAAGTTTTGTGTGGAAAATTTATCGTTTATGTGTTTAATTTGCAAAAAGGACCTAATCGCATAAAATGTAAAAGTGACTAGCTAATTGTTAAAGTGCTTAATTGACATGTCTCTTTAAATGAGAGGTCCTTATGATACAAACAGACCGTAGTTATGATTAAAAGACATTGATGGACATCAATTAGTGGAATTTTAATGATTTTATAAAGGGTAAATTGGTAAAATAGACATTAATGTTTATTAAAATAAAACAAAACATGATATTAAGGCCATTATTTTCATCCTTACTGAAATTAAAAATAAAAAAGGAGAGAAAATAAGAGTTCTAGGGTTCGACACTCACATTGGTTAATTAAGGTATGTGTTTTGATTTGTTTTTGATGATTTCTATATTTTTGTGATCGTTGTTAAGTGTTCTAGCAAGCCCATGCCTAAATTCATGAAATTGTTGATAATTTGATGAGATGCCATTGATGAATTCATGAGTTTTGTAATGTTATTTGATGGAATATGGAAGCTTGATGATAGATACATATGTTTTGTATTGGGATTTTTGATGAATTTGAGTAATTTGGGCTAAATTATGACAATGAGAAATTTGGGGGACTAAAATGTGAATTAAATGAAATATATGAGCTTATATGAGCTAAGTGAATATTTGGCCTAACATGTGTATAAAGAAATTATGTGTATTTTGTGATTTTATGAATTAGGGACTAAAGTGATAAAATGTAAAAATATGAGGGTTAATTTGTAAAATGCCCTAAATATGTGTATATGGATTGAATTGAATGATTTCTTGAATAAAAGGGTTAACTTTGAATACATATTGATCAAGAAAAGAGGAATTCAGATTTGGATCAAGGGAAATTGAAGGTTATCGAGTAAACGATCCGAATCATCAATTCTAAGTACGAGGTAAGTTCGTATGTGATAAATGATGTTACAGTTATGTTTTAATGCTTTGGTAATGCATAAATTGTATATATTTGACTATGGTTTAACAGCAATGATAAATCTACTATGTTCGGCACTAAGTGTGCGATTTGAAATAACTTCAGATATAAATAGCACTAAGTGTGCAAATTCGAATAACTTCGGCTATATGAGGCATTAAGTGTGCGATACTGAGATAGCTTCAGTTATTTGAGATGGCACTAAGTGTGCGAAGTCGATACAACTTCAGCTAATCAATAAAGCACTAAGTGTCTGAATTCTTAAAGCATGGAAAGACTTTCGAATGAATTAATGTATTTGAATGAGAGGTGAGAATGAAATGAATAAATACAGGAAAGTTCTATGTGGTAGATGATACTATGTATATGAAGTTTGATGAATTCGTATGAACATATTAAATGTGATGGATTAGAATTGATGGATGAATTGTGAACTACTAAGTGTTTATTAATTGATGTTTCGTATTATATAAACTATTGATTATAATTGATAGGAACTTACTAAGCTTTAGAGCTTACTATATGAAATGTTCTCTGTTTTACAGTGTTATAAAGCTAGCTAGGATTCGGGGATCGTCAGCGATTCATTCACACTATCGGACATCTATTTTGGTACCATTTTGAGAGTTGTATATATGGTATATGGCATGTATAGGCTAGAGTTATTTTGGTAGGTTTTGTGATGTAAATATTTAGCCATGTGATATGGCTTGATTATGGTTGAACTTATGGTTTGATTTTGGTATATGATATGTAATGCAAAAAGGTCAATATGATATGATCATGAATGGCTAAGTGAATTGGTCAATTTGGTAAGCTTTGATATTGCTTAATTGAGAAATTGGTAAGATTATGAATCATATGTTTTGGTATAATTTTGGCTTATGATTTGGCATGATTTTGTATGTATTACAAGCATGAAATTT
Source organism: Gossypium longicalyx (assembly GCA_025698465.1). Classification (NCBI taxonomy): domain Eukaryota; kingdom Viridiplantae; phylum Streptophyta; class Magnoliopsida; order Malvales; family Malvaceae; genus Gossypium; species Gossypium longicalyx. The sequence goes on along the minus strand of CM047005.1, from coordinate 47,123,848 downwards.
GTTGATAATGATATGTCATGAATGGTGTATGTTTTGGTTGTGAATTGGTTAAAAATTTGGTACAAAATGTTTTGGTTTGATGCTTGTAGGGATGGTTCAAAATGGGTGGCAAATTTGGGTTTGCAAATAGCCTATTTTAGTCCACACAGGTAGAGATACGGGTGTGTGTCTCAGCCGTGTGCGACACACGGTTATGTTACACGGCCATGTGTCCCCTAGGGTACAATACGATTTTAAGTCAGTATACCCCTAAGTTTTGACATGGCCTAGACACACGGAAGTGTCTATCGGTCATGTGTAGCACACAGGTTGGCACATAGGTGTGTGGTCGGCCATGTGACCCAAGTCAGTAACCTCCCTAATTTTCACACAGCCTGGCACACGGGCGTGTCTTGTGGCCGTGTGGACAAGTCAGTATGTATGCCCTGTTTTGCCACGGCCTAGACACACGAGCGTGTCTAATGCCGTGTGAGGCACATGGCCTATTCACACGGGCGTGTGACCTTTATAACTTTGAAAAATGTTTAAGTTTTGAAAACTTTTGTATGCTTTTGATTTAGTCCTAATCCCTTTCTAAAGCCTGTTTAAGGTCTCGTTGACCTATGTAACGGACTCTGTATTGATGTATGACCTATGCTACTATGACTATTGTGAAATGAATGCTAAATGTTTTGATATGTCCAGTAATGCCTCTTAACCCTAGTCATATAACGGATATGGGTTAGGGGTGTTACAAGTGGTTTTAGAACCATAAATTCAAGAAAATTATTTCAATATTATTGTAAGTGTTTACAGCATGATAGTATGTATATGTGAAAGTTTCGTAAAGAAATTTTACTATTTGAATGGTTAATTCGTTAAAAAGGACTAAATCGCGTAAAGCGTAAAACTTGAGTTCTATTAGTTAAAGGTATTAAATAGTTATGGATCATCAAAGTAGTGGTCCTTATGTTGTAATTAGTCCATTATATTGATGAGTAGACATTTATGGACATGTTATAAATTATTTTAAAGGTTAATTTAGTAAATTAGTAAATAAATTAAAATAAGTAAAAACAAAACCACAATTTGTGTCCATCTTCTTCATCTAGCTGAATTTTAAAGGAAGAAAACATCACCATTTTAGGTTTGAGCTTTCGGAAAGTTCTTCTTGAGCATGTAAGTCCATTTTTGCCCGATTTTTAATGATTTCTACATTTTTGTGATCGTTGCATCAAGTACTAGCTAGCCCAAGAATTATTTTGCAAAACTATTAAAGATTTTGAATGATTCCATTGATTTATAAGCATGAGTTTTAAAGTTTGATGATGGATTTTGAATAGTTGTTGATACTTAAATAAGTTCTGTAAAGTGATTTTTGACAAAAATGTCAAAAAGGGATTAAATTAAGAAAATGTGAAATGTAGTGGTTAAAAGTGTGAAGAAATGAAAATTATGGGCTGTTAAGGGCACTACGGTAATTCAGCTAGCATGGGTTAGTCTTGAATTTCATTAATTTGCGATTTTGTGAAATAAGGACTAAATTATGAAAAATGTGAAATTTGTGGGGCAAAAGTGTAAATGTGTTTTAAAGTGTATTTTGGACTAAATTGAATTAATAAATGATTGAATAAGATAATTTTGAATATAATTAGATCAAGAAAAGTGGAACACAGACTTAGATCGGGGAAAAAATAAAGTTATCGACTAATTGACTCGATTCGCTGTTTTAGCATCCGAGGTAAGTTCGTATGTATTAAGCATTGTAATAATTATGCCTTAGTGCTTTGATATTGCATAAATTGTATATACGGGACTACAAATATGTTCGACGGCAAATCGATTATTTGTGGCACTCAGTGTGCGATACAATATAGCTTCGGCTATATATGGCACTTAGTGTGCAATTCGACATAACTTCGGCTATATATATATATATGGCACTTAGTGTGCGATTTGAGATAGCTTCGGCTATGTATGGCACTTAGTGTGCGAGATATTGAGTATGACACTTAGTGTGCGAGACATTGAGTATTCAACGGCATTTCATGCATGTATGAACTTGTTATGGATTGGTACAGGTATGTACATGTATATTATGAGCTTAAAATAGAAGAAGTTACAAAGTTTGTATATAAGTTTATGATTAAGTAGTTGAAAGGTTTGTTAGTAATCATAAAGTACATGATAGTATGTTTAGATTGATAAATGTTGTATTTGTGATTAGTTAAGTTTATATCATACGAGCTTACTAAGCTATGAAGCTTACTTTGTGTTATTTTTCTATGTTTTATAATGAAACAAGGCTAGCTCGGATTTGGGATTCGTCGGGAACATCATCACACTATCAAACATCTATTTTGGTACTTTTGAAGTTATGTATATATGGTATATGACATGTATAGGCTTGAGTCATTTTGAGTATGTTTGATGAACATGTGTTTGTAGGCCTATTGAGTTGGCTTGTGACTATGAATTTATTAATGTAGTAAGTTGTGTAAATGGCTTTGTTATAAGTTAGGTAATTGACTTATATGAAGTGAATGAAGTTGAATTGATAATGCATGTTGGAATGGTTTAACCATATGAATTATATATGTGAATTATGTTTAGTAAGGCAAGTTGAATTGATAGGTAATTGAATAGTTAAATGGCATTGAATTGAGGATTGAATTGATTGAAATGGATATAGTATGATTGTGTATTGGTTGATGACTTTTGGCTGCATAGTTTTGTCTTAAAATGGTACCATTTTGGTTGTTTAGGTGAGCATGAATAAGGGTGGCAAATTGGCCTTGCAAATGGCCTATTTTTATCCACACGGGCAGAGACACGGGCGTGTGTTTCAGCTGTGTGTGACACACGGTTATGTTACACGGTCATGTGTCCCCTAGTGATGAATTTGAGTTGAAGTCAGTATGCTCCATACGGTCTCATACACGGCCGTGTGATTGGCCGTGTGGTACAAGTCAGTATACTCCCTAATTGGCACACGACCTAGCACACGGGCGTGTGACTTGGCTGTGTTGCATAAGTCAGTATACCCTATAGTTTTGGCATGGCCTAGCGTACGGCCTGGCACACGAGCGTGTGTGGCCACTTCGAAGGGCACATGGGCTAGACACACGAGCGTGTGGTTGGCCGTGTGACCTAAGTCAGTATGTATGCGCTATTTCCACACGACTGGAGACACGAGCGTATTTGGAGCCGTGTGAGGCACACGGCCTGTTCACATGGGCGTGTGACCCCTGTATGGCTAAAATTTTTCTAAGTTTTCCAAAATTTTCATATGTTATCAGTTTAGTCCCGAACCACTTCTGAAGCCTGTTTAAGGCCTCATAGGCCCTTATAAGGGATAATGTGATTGTGTTGAATGATTTATGAGAATGAATGCTTTAAATTTTATAAATGTATGCTATATGTTGTAAATTGATCGGTAATACGTCGTAACCCTACTCCGGTGACGGATACGGGTTAGAGGTGTTACAGATTTGTTGTCGGGAAAGTTGAAGCCGACAGTAAATTTGGAGCAAGGTTGGCTTATTTATTTGTTTACTTTTTATTTTGATTGTTAGGGTTAGGCTGACAAGTATTATAGTCAAAACAAGGGAGAACTTCCATTCCATTGCAATGCTAAATTATAGTCAATATTATTCAAAGTGATAAAAAAATTTAAAATAGTTTTTGTTAATTCAAAAAATTTTGTTTAATCAAATAAAATTTACTGTCTCCATAGTACCTTTTAGGTAATAAACTTTTTGGGTATAATTTTAAGTGTTAATTGTATACATCTAACCAAAATATTAAATATTATTCTATATTTAATTTTAGTAAATACATTAATTTCACTCGTTGATAACCAAAATAACGTTGAAATATTAAATTTCTATTGATTCAAATAAATGTGAATAAATTAATTTTGTTTAATCAAACCACATTAAAACGCCCTATTATACATTGAAAACGTTATTTTTATATGGAGTTATTTCAAAACAAATTTACAAATTAAATAAATAATTATTTGTTTCAAAACTTGTAAAATGTTTTAGTTATAGATGTGCAGTGGGTCTTGATGCATATCTACCCAACTTGTTTAATAACTTGGCCATTTGACAATTAACATTATAAAATCATAAAACCCTAAATTTAATCAAATTAATTCATATAATGTTGATATTAAATTATATGAACTTACAAGTAAAGATAGACAAAAATTGGAATCATTTTTTACCATATTGATGTATATATACACACACCAACTGCAAAACACCACTTCCTGGACATATATCGATAAAATTATAACTTTTAGTTAAATACAATTATAAATAAAGAGATGCTAAAACTAAAATTAAAACTAAAATTATTAAGTTACAATATGATGATCACACTACGGATATTCATAATCTTCTACAGGGGTTTCAATGCCTAGATTGTACAAATCTCTTGGCTTTGTTCCGATAATATGGAGCCATCCTTTACTCTTAACATCCTTGACATAAAATACTTGTTTTGTTTTAGAAGCCAATATGTATGGATCGTCCGAATCACGATTCCCTGTATGGATAAGCTAAGAAAATTTCACCATAATAAAACCATTTGCATCCTTCTTCATACTCCTAGGAGATTTAATATTCACCCAATCACATCTAAGCATGATAACCCAAAACCTTTCATAATAGTTTAGCTCAATAATTTCAATGCAATTGCCATAATAGTTTCTCTTGTCAGTAAAAACCATCACACCGTTATTTTGAGTCTTATGATGTTGCTCACGTTTTTTAGTATGGACCCTAAAACCATTAATTATAAGCCCATCATATGTAGAAACCACCTTATATGGTCTTCGAGCAAAAGCAATTACATCAGCGTCAGCTTGTTCAGCTTTCATCTTTGGAATCTGACCATATAGTAGGAAATCAATTAGCTCTTGTTCTATGAACAAATTTTTATAATGTGCCCTTATTATATAAATAATACGATAAATTATTTTAACGGTGACAATTTATTTGGTTTGCAAGCCTTTTCGGGAACTTTTCAACCAACCATTTGTCCTCTATGTATTTACTAATTTGAATGCCATCATAAGCAACTCACTGAGACTCCAAAAATTCCCTATAATATATTTAGTATTTCACAAAAAATGTTGTCAAAATGCATAAAAATTAAGAAATATTAATTTACTCGTCTATAGGTTAAGAAAAAGAACCAAATGACAAGATTTTGCTTAGGAAACTCACTGAAGGTATGGTGATAAATTATCAATATGCAATAGAACATAGCGGTTTACTTGTGCAAGAGATCGCATGTCCAATATCTTCATTTTCATGGTACCAATTGGACGTCCTCCGGAAGAGAAAATGTACCATTTTTTAATATTCTGATATCACTCTTGGGAGGACAAGAAAATATAGTCTCTAGATTACAAAAATAACGGGAGCAAAATGTAAGACATTCTGAAACTATGTACCCTTTAGCAATAGAACCTTCGGGATAAGCTCTATTTTGCACCGAAGCTTTCAATCCCATAAGATACCTGCATCACATACATATATTTTTACATACTTATTATATATTATATTAAAATAATAAAAATAAAATATTGTGAAATATTATTGATATATTTCATATACCTTTAGATCAAGTACATCCACCTGTATTGAATAGGTCTACTAAGCTTAGCCTCCATCGACAAATGAATAATCAATTTAATCATGATTGTGAAGAAACTTCAAGGAAACATTTTCTTCATTTCACAAAGTGTTAACATGACTTGTATTTGAAGTTGATCAACTTCTCGTGGATCAAGAATTTTTGTACATAATCTCTTAAAGAAATTTGATATATTTGTACTAACACTTAGCATCTTCTTTTCTACAGCTCCTCTTAAGCATATAGGAAGCAAATCTTGCATGAGAATGTGATCATCATGACTTTTTAGGTTGCTCAACTTGTGCTATTTCAAATTCACGCATTGAGATATGTTTGATACATAACCATTGGGTACTTTCAAGTTCTTCACAATGGAAAGAAAAATATCTCTTTCCTTTGATGTAAAAGTGTAACACGCTTGCGGTAGGTACTTTTTCCTGTTTCTCATTTTTGGATGAAGATAACTTCAGATGTCAATATTTTACAAGTCATTGTGTGCCTTGGTAATATCTTTACCACCATATGAGAGATTAAGAAGGATGCAAACAACATTGTCACATATATTCTTCTTGATGTGTATGACATCCAAGTTATGTCGAAGTAGATTGTAATGCCAATAAGGCAAGTTGAAAAATATGTTCCTCTTCTCCCATAAAGTCTCGTCTTGATTTATGAGATTTGCTTTATGTAACACCCCTAAACCCGAATCCGTCGCTAGAATAGGGTTATGGAACGTTACTAGAGTTTTTAGAACATTTACAGATAATTTATAACAGTACTATTCATTTACCGAGATTATTCATAATGTCCTTTAAATGGAACCTCGAGACCCTATATAAGATTTAGAATCAAATTGGGACTTAATCGAGAACTCTAAAATTTTTTCGTGAAATTTCAAAAAAATTTCCAAGATGTAGGGCTCATATGCCTATGCGGTGCAAGGGACATGCCCGTGTGACCCTAAGACACACTCGTGTTGCGGGCCGTGTTCAACCCTTGTAACTCTCTGACTTGTGCCACACGGATGGCCACACGCTCATGTGCTAGGTCGTGTAACACATACGGCTGAGACACACACCCGTGTCTCTGCTCATGTGCTCAATTCTGAGCATTCTGTTTCTCAAATTTAAGGTGCAGGGGACACACGGCTAGACCACATGCCCATGTGCTAAGCTGTATGTCATACATGGTCAAGACACACGCCCGTGTGTCTACCGGTGTGGACAAAATAAAGCTATTTCTAGCTTCATTTTTCACCCAAAACCTTGTCATAAACCTACACCAAAACTTGCATTCATAAAGCAACCAATCTAATCATTATAATCAAGCAAATTCTACCATTTAACATGGTATACCATTACATGCTTTCATGCTTTTAATCTTACCGTATTAAGCATACTTGTTTAAGCTTTCTTAATCAATCGATAATAAACACTTATGTTATCACCATGAATTAATCTTAATATGTATATATATATATATATCAATACATAATCATCACTAGCCATTCCAATGGCTAGATTACAATAACCATTTACATTTACATGTCAATATGTCCAATTAACCTATACATGACATTATAACCATAATTGTTTTACCATATGTATTGAAATGAGCTGATGGATAGTGTGAGTGATCTCTGCCAAGCTTCCAATTCAACGAGTTTCTGATTTACTATAAAACAGGGAAATAAAACTAAGTAAGCATATAATACTTAGTAAGTTCGTATAACATGGTCTTTAACTTACAATTTATTATATTGCAAGATAAACATGTAAGGCACATTCAATTAATTTAATTTCAAGCGCTACATATATCCTCATTGCCCTTGTTAGTCATATATTCCATAATAACATCAAGAAACATATATAGGCTCAACACAATCAGATTTCTAAATATATATACTTTCATATCACATATCCATATAGCACATATAAATCATATCTTTATATTACAAGTATATTTTCATAACAATTCATCTCGAGCTCAGATTATTCCATGTCAGAATTTTACTCCTCTAATTCAAAATATCAATGTCACACGAGTAGTACACTCAAGGTGTACAAATCTATAATCAAGGATGGACATACTCATCAAATAAATTTCATATACAAATATCATATCTCATATTTCCATGTATCCATTATCATATATCATCATTTCATGTATTTCAGGCAGATACATGCAATAACTCATTTCTTATTCATATCTTCTCATATCTGGATTGTTACCTATTGAATTTATTTGGCATATCGATGGATACACAGGTAGTACACTTGAGGTGTACAAATCAGAATCCATCAATTCATGTCCAATAGTACCTATAAGGTAGTATCTTAGAGAGTACGCTCTTGAGCCACACATGTATACAACAAGATTACCAGTCCAAGCTAAATCCTCTCTCCAATACATATTTACTCAATAGAGCTTAGTCAGGATTACCGGTCTAGGTTAAATCCCTTTTATGACATATGCTCTAAAGAGCTTGATCTAGATTACCCGTTCGGGCTAAATCCAATCCATAACATATGCTCGAGAGGACTTATATTAGGATTATCAGTCCAGGCTAAATCCTTTCTGTAATGAGGTCAATAGGATTACTCGTCTGAGCTAAATCCTGTTAGCAACAAATGCAATACATCATTCAATAAGGGAAATCACACTTATCCATCAATTTTCATTTATTCAAACGAGGTTTAACATTTTTCAGGCATTAACAGGCATTTAATTATTCCACGCATCTATAACATTTATATAATTCAAATAAACACATTTTAGATTCATTTCAAGCATAAAAGTAACATTTTTATCATTTATCATTTATCGGGCATTATCATTGATCGGGCTTTATCACATATGTCTTTAATGTCATATATATATGATATTCATACAATTCACAAGTACAAAATTATATTCAAGCATATAAATATACACAATTTAGTTACACGAACTTACCTCGACAAATGTTTGTATACGTAAAATCTACTAATTTGACATTTTCCTCTTTTCATTGTTCTAACTCCGAATTTGGTCTATCTGGGTCTAAACGAGTAAATTTAACATCAATTTAATGTAATTAATACTCAATTTAGTCCAATTTACCCTTTAGATAAAATTACCATTTTGCCCCTAAACTTTTAATTAATGACGATTTCATCCCTAGGCTCGGAAAATGAAATTTGTGCAATTTACTCCCTATTCCAAGCCTAACAAAAATTTCAATATAAAATTTATAGCACATGTATTCTATAAAATTCAGCATTTTTCTTCAAATTTCACAACTTTACATTTTAGTCCCTAAATCATAAATCATGTTTTCATCAAAAATCACTTCGTAAAAGTTGTTTATCTATCAACAACCTTTCATATTCTACCATAAATTTCAAATTTTCAGCATATTCATTCATGCAATAATTTCTATACTTTGATAACTTTTCAAATTGATTCCCCAAATAGATAGATTAAGTTATCCCGATTTCAAAAATATAAAAATTACTAAAAACGAGACTTGAATACTCACCTAATTTGGCCAAGAAAGCTTGTTTTCTCTTTCCTAGGGTTTTCATGGAATATTTGTGGAATAAGATGATATAAAATGATTTTTATTTCTATTTTATTATTTATCATCTTTTAATTTTATCACTTTTCAATTTAGTCCCTAGCCTTTTTCTAATTTTCCATGGATGAATCATCCAAAAATATCTACTAATTTTTTATTAATGGTCTAATTACCATATAAAGACCTCCAATTTAAAGTTCTATAGCTATTTAATACCTGTAGCTATTAGAACACAACTTTTGCACTTTACGCGATTTAGTCCTTTATCAAATTAAACATGAAATCGATAAAATTTCTTTACGAAATTTTCACACAATATTATTCTCATACTGTAGACCATAAAATAATATTAAAATAAATTTTCTTTTCGGGATCGAATTTCTGGTCCCGAAACCACTGTTCTGATTTATCTAAAAATGGGCTGTTACACTTCATCTCCCTCTACCACCAAGTCTTCAAAATTTTTAAACAAATCACACCCCTCTTCAACATTGAGTTCTACCGACCCTTCATCTAGACCTTCTCTATCGCCCTTTCGGGCTTTTCCATAAATAAAATTGATACCTTCAACTTCCTTTAGGATATCTTCCCTGAATCGTGGTATAGGAGCTACCCCACACTCTATAGTGCCATTGAATTCACGACTCTATCTTCGAAATGGGTGTTTAGTCGATAACCATCGACGATAACCCATATAATAGAACTTCCGACTATACTTTAGCCATCGAGATTGAGTTTTTTTAGCACATACTGGGCAAACAATTCAACCTTTTGTACTCCACCCTGAAAGATTAGTATAAGTTGGGAAATCATTGATTTTCCAAAGAAGACAAGCCTGTAAAGTGAAATATTCGGAAGCTGATGAATCAAAAGCATCAACTCCTATCCACAATTGCTTTAACTTATTAATTAAAGGCTGTATGTAGAAATCAATGTTGTTGCTAGTTCCTTTCTCACCAGGGATAACCATTGATAATATCATCGATGATTGTTTCATGCTTGCCCAATGTTCCAAATTATAAGGAATAAGAAGTACAAGCCATGTACTGTAACTTGTACTCATTTTTCAAAATGGATTGAATCCATCGCTAGCCAAACCTAGCCTAACATTACGAGGATCAGATGAAAAATCAAGAAACCTCTTATCAAACGCATCCCAGGCAAAACCATCGGCTGAATGTTTCAATATACCATATTTGGTTTGTCCTTCTTTATGCCATCTCATGGATTGTGATGTCTTGAAGGATTGAAATAATCTTTTAAGTCTGGGAATCAAGGGAAAGTACCGTAATACTTTGGTAGGCTTAGGACAGCGACAACTACCATCAACCTGTTCATCTACATCTAACTCATTAGAAGATTCCCACCTTGAGCTTTTGCAAACATCACAACTGACCTTTTTACTAGCATCGCCCCACTATAACATACAATCATTCGGGAATGCATCAATCTTCACATACCCAAGATTAAATGCAGAAATCTTTTTCTTCACTTCATAGTATGTAGTTGGGATTATGTTTCCATCTGGAAATGCCTAATTTAAAAACTCCAATAAGCATGTCAATAATTTTTCTGACCATCCAAAAAGTTCTTTGAAGTGGTAAAGCCGAAGTAGGAATGAGACACATGAAAACTTGACACAACCAAGTTATAGTGGAATATCACAATCATCTAGATGAGTAGTTGCTCTTTCCGTAGTCTTTTGGGCCTCATAAGCATCATACTCCTAACCATTATTCTAAAACTCACTTGAAACTCCATCAAAACTCTCATTAAGAGTTGGGATGTTGATACCTAGAGCATCCGTTATGAGACTTCTTATATCAACTTCGTTGTCTTGTGATAACGTACAAATTGACGAAAAAATTCTCACCATTTGGCTGGTTTGTACCAATGTCTTTTTAATGGATTCTCCATGAAAAATCCAATGCTTGTATTCTTTTATTATACCATGAAGATGAAGATGCTCACACATAATATATGGTTCGTGCAATATCCTATGATTGCAATGATGGCATAGACAATATATTTTCCCATTAAAGAGTGATTTTCCAATCGCAAATGATAGAATCTTTCTATTCCAGCTAGGTGATTGGCGCTAAATCTCAAAGCATCCATCCAAATTTTATCCACAATATGTTAAAGTAATTAATATTAAATAACATGAGTATTTAAACTCACAGATACCCATTTAGACATTTCATTAGCAACATACAAGGCAACAACCCAACTATTTAAACTTGCAACTACCATTTAGACATTTCATCTACAATGATAAAAGACAATGCCAAATAATGCAAGCTAGTATTAGTGTAACTAATCATGCTAATGTAAAAGCACAGCTTACCTTTGGATCTCCATTGGTGATGGAAACAACTTTATTATCTCTAGGGCTAGAATGTGCACGAACTTGCTATTGAGTCATACTAAAAAAACAAAAAATGAGGTTAAAGCTAACATAAACAAAAGATATTGATTATAGAATAGTAGTCTGCAAAATTAATACAAGTATTTAGCACATTAAAATTAAAAAGAATGATTTACTCATATTTTCGATAAGTATCATTTCAGAATCTAAAAAGTTGAGTGGATACCCCCTAACCCAACCCAACTTCATCTCTCGATTGAAGAGCTCATTTAGGATAATATCATTTCCTAACTTATACTATCTTTCTATTAATTCAGGATAATTTAGCAAGGAAGAAGAAAGAGCACCAAAACTCACTCAACTGCTCTACATCCTACTATAAACCATGAATAATGCTATAAGAAAAATGCATCACTCTTCCCTTCATTTATGGTAGAACTAAAATGAATTCATGTGTTGGTGAGAGTAAGAAATATGTCAAGGCATAAAGTCAAATTGGTGAGTACCATTAATTTAAAGCTGAGGGCATCAATTATCATGTTAGCACAAACTTAGCCAAAGGTCAAACTATCTGTCCAATTAAGTTACAACTCAGACAAAGTTGTGAAATTTTGAGCAGCTCTCTCAACCCCGATTGCTATCTTATTTTTATTTACTTATAAAATAACTTTGTAATTAGATAATACCTGAAAAAGAAAAAGAAAACAAATCGTGTAAGAAATTTAAGAAGGAACAAATCACGGCCCAACTTATGGACAAGCAAACAACAAGATTTGCTTTAATTCATATTTTCATTTTATTTACTTGTTAATAAGTAAAAAATAATAATACAAATTATATATTTTTATTTACTCGCTAATATACAGACAATGCATCAAATATTGAAATATGAATAGAAAATGCAGGTAATTATTATTAATACTTCTTTAATTAGATTTTTTTACTAAAATAAATGAGAAGTTTTATAGTATTGAACAACAATATATGTTTTTCCCATGTTTTGTGAATCTATTTAATGAGATTTATAGATATGTAAGTTTCAATTAGCTAATAAATGATAAGTTTAATTTCTCACATTTCAATAAGATTTGCGGACAAAAATATATATAATAAACTCAAATTTGGAGCTTTGCTTCACACAAATCAACCAACAAAAAAAAAGGCTCCTATAATAGAAAAACCAATCCCAATTTTAATATATCTTCCTATACGGTCCTATGAACAAAGAAGACGAACTTTCAACTTTAAAGCTCGATGTTTAATGGACTTCCCATACTCGACAACAACAATTGAAAAGTAAAACCAAATAAGTACCTCATCAATTTAAAAAAATCTTAATACCAGATTTGTACTTGAAATTAACATTAGAATTTTGAAATTAACAATTTTAATACCATTAACAACATGTGGTGAGTTAATGGAGGTGGGCTGGTTAGAACTAATGGCAAGAGAAGGAGGATTGTAAGAGGAGGAAGAATAAGAAAAGGAAAATGGATTATGTCTTAAAATAATGAAAGATATTTTTCACTTAAATTTTCTATTATTCCCCCTTCTTAACCAACCAAATAGAAATTGAAGTTGCAACAAAATGCACTAGAAAACAATAAAAGACACTCACCTGGCTCACATTATTCAAACACCAAATTCTTAAATAAAATAGTCCCAACTATAAAGATAGAAAAATTTAAACCTAAATTTAAAAAATGAAAAAAGAAAAGAAAAGGTTAACTAGCCTTCTACTTATGTAGGCTTTCTGTGTATTACTTTACTATATGAAAGCTACCAAATCGAAGATGATGGAGAAACAAAAAATTTGCCTATGATGAAGTCCTTTTACAAGATGAATGGAGGTGATAGAGTGAACATTTGGATAAAGTGAGAAGTTTGGTCTTCCACTCCTTTTTGTGTAATAGGATAAAGCCTTCTTTTTCAGTTGACTAACTTAACATTTTCCGTTGACTTGAAAAACTAGATTAACAAACTTGAATGAGCTAAACCCAAATTAACTTGACCAAAAAGAACTTAAAATTCAAAATGATTAAAAAAATTAAAATCCAAATTTACCCTAAACAATTCATAATGCCATAACTTCATAACTCGATTAACAAACTTGAATAAGCTAAACCCAAATTGACTCACCCAAAAAAAACTTAAAATTCAAAATGATTAAAAAGTTTAAAATCTGAATTTACCCTAAACAATTCATAATACCATAACTTCATAACTCGATTAACAAACTTGAATGAGCTAAACCCAAATTGACTGGACCAAAATAACTTAAAATTCAAAATGATTAAAAAAATTAAAATCCAAATTTACCCTATACAATTCATAATACCATAACTTCATAACTCGATTAACAAACTTGAATGAGGTAAACCCAAATTGACTCGACCAAAAATAACTTAAAATTCAAAATGATTAAAAAAAGTTTAAAATTCGAATTTACCCTAAACAATTCATAATACCATAACTTCATAACTCGATTAACAAACTTGAATGAGCTAAACCCAAAATGACTTGACCAAAAAAAAAACTTAAAATTCAAAATTATTAAAAAAAAGTTTAAAATTCGAATTTACCCTAAACAATTCATAATACCATAACTTCACCATTAAGTGTTAGGTTTTTTTTTTTTTTTTGAAAAATCTCATTATAGGTTCTAATCATATCTATTCTTTTTAACACAATACTTAAAACTACCGAGAGCCCCTCTCAACCCATAAATAGGAGGATAATGCGCTTCAGCCCATTCAAACCCACATTCTCCGACATTGACAACAATACCTATATCGATTAAGCTAAGACTCAATCAACAACTTTAAATTTCTTAAAATAAAAGTAAAGTACTAAATTACAAATGTTCGAAGAATATTCCCCAAGTATTTTGGGCAGGTTCTTCATATCAAACGTTGCTCTAGATCATATAATCCATTGAGAAAATGAAAAGTGTCTGGCTCGACATTGCTGCTCCAAATATATGACCCCAATTGAACACTAGCTTTAAAGAGAAAACATTTATCAAAAACTCAGAATTTATCAAACAATTCGATCCTTTTTACAAAATTCCATTAATGCATTAAGGTTCCATCCAAAGAGAATAACAAAGATATTCTTTTCTTGCCCTAATTTTTTACCTTTTAACCAAATAAATAAAATAATAACATGTAACACCCCTTACCCGTACCCGAGACCGAGACAAGGTACGAGGCGTTACAAGACATATATTTGGACACTTTCGAAAAGTACGGGTTATAAAATTTCATTCTAATTTAAAACCAACCAAACAACATCATAGTGTCTCGACTATGGACTTACAAGGTCCAAAATGTACATTAAAAGCAATTCGGGACTAAACCAAGAACTATAGAAAATTTTAGTAAAATTCCTAGGGTTATACTTCACACGCCCGTGTCATTGGGGACACGCCCTTGTGTCCCATTCGTGTTTAACTATTTGGATTTATTTTTCATTTCGAACCTACAGGGGTTTTCACACGGCCAAGCACACGCCCGTGTCCCTCACACGGCCTAGACACACCCCTGTCATCGTCCGTGCCCAAAAAAGCCACGACGTTCTGTTTATGATGTCATCATTCATTTTGAGGCACACGCCCGTGCTCTAGGCCATGCCCTCTGCACGATCGAGACATACGGTCGTGTCTCTGCTCGTGTCTTTACTACCATGCAAACTAACCTAAAATCTCAAGTGCAGAGGACACACATCCAGGCAACATGTCCATGGGGTGTGTCTACCCGTGTGGACCTTTTTAGGGCTATTTTCCAAGCCTTTGGTCACCCTATAACATCCATAAACACTTATAGACTTCAATGGTAATTAACATGGCCTAATTATATTCTTAAACAACCTTGACATAATTCATTGCATGTTAACCACATCTCATCGGTTTAGTACACGCTAAATTATCCTTTTCATATTACGGATTAACATAGCACATATTACATTTTACACTTAGGCCATATTATAACCATATACCATTATATGCTATGTCCACTTTCAAATTATTAAGTCCCATTTCAAGTATCCATCCATGATAAACCTCATCATCATATCTCATGAAACATTTAAACATAAACATGCATCATTAGTAAGTTTATAACCTACATCAATATGAGCCATATCTCATGGCCATATACAAAAGAATTAGTATACGATTTAATCCCTTACAATGGCTAGCCAAAAGACACATATAACAATAACCAAAAATCCTATACATGTCATTAAACAAAATAAAAGTATCATATACCAAAGCTGGACAAGTCGATAGTGTGTTGATTCTCCAACCGTCTTCCAATCTTCACGAGTCCACGAGCTCTATAAGACAAGGAAAAAAGAAGGGTATAAACATTTATATGCTTAGTAAGTCCGGATAATTGGAAAGTAAACTTACCAGTTAATTAGCATACAACCATATTTAGGCATTAAATCCAACAAGCATAAAATAGTTTCCCTATCACATGCACTTAATCATCAAGTTAGTCTCATAATAATACATCATATCATTAGTCTTAGATGAGCTCATGAATTCAATATTTCCATTCTTCATTTCATCATGTTAATCCCATTGAATTTATCAGAAATCTTGATGGATAGTCCAATTACTGTCTAGTCATACAAATGATTATCTCAAGTACGCGCTCCCGTGAACCTTATATCTTACAGCAGGATTACCAGTCCAGGCTAAATCCCCTGTAGTATTAACTCATAAAGCAATGTCGGGATTACAGTCCAGGCTAAATCCCTTTCAACGACAATTGCTCTCATAAGCTCGAATCTGAATTGTCAGTCTAGGCTAAATTCAGTCCTCAATCGGATTACCCGTCCGGGCTAAATCTTTAATGCAACTATATTCTTCGGGAGGCTCGATCACTCAAGGAACACTTGTTTGGGCTAGATCCTTTCTATATTGATATCATCGGATTACCTATCCGAGCTAAATCCTTTTCTGCAACACATCAGGATCTCATGTTATGTAAGTCATAATTTATCCATCGGATTTCCCTTTCTATTTCAATCGGGACATTTATCATCCTTCATTTACACTAGTATATTTCATGGATTATCATGCAATGAATATCTAGATTTTCATACATTCAAGGACATGCATATTTAAGTATATTAAAAGTTTACTTCGGGTTATACGAACTTACCTGGTGATGGCTTCGGTTTCGTATTCTGATTATTCTGAAACCTTTCGTTTACCAAGGTCGACCTTCAAAATTAATTTTTCGGGGTCTATATCAATAAAATTAGACCAAAAGGCATGACAAGGAACTCGTAATTACCATACCATATCCTGAAAGCAGTCTTAGGTACGTTCGACTCTTTAACTCACAACTGGTAGTAGCCAGATCTCAGGTCTATCTTAGAAAACATAGTGGCTCCCCTTAATTGATCAAACAAGTCGTCAATCCTAGGTAACAAATACTTGTTCTTGATGGTTACCTTGTTAGGTTGTCGGTAGTCTATACATAGTCTCATTGAACCATCTTTCTTTTTTACAAATAATACTAGAGCACCCCAAGGTGAAAAGCTCGGTCTTGCAAAACCTTTATTCGTCAGTTCTTTCAACTGTGCTTTTAACTCCCTCAGCTCGGTTGGTGCCATCCTATACGGAGCAATAGAAATAGGAGCTATTCTAGGCACCAGTTCAATACCAAACTGTAGCTTTCTAATAGGAGGTAATCCAGGTAGCTCTTCCGGAAACACATCTGGATATTCGCATACTATCGGCACCGATTCCAATTTCAACTCAGATTCTTTAGTATTCAACACAAAAGTAAGGTAGGCTTTATATCCTTTTCTTATATACCTTTGAGCCATCATTGAGATAATCACAACCGGCAGAGTATCCAACTCGTTTGAACCAATCTGGAGAATCTTACCATCTGAGCATTTCAATTCAATATACTTGCTACCACAATTTACAATCACATCATGCACAGCTAACCAATCCATGCCAAGTATTACATCAAACTCATTAAATGGCAACAACATAAGGTTAGCCAGAAAAAAATGACTTTGAATTGTCAAGGGACAATTCTTATAGACTTTATCAACTAGGACTGACTTGCCTAGAGGGTTTGACACTTTAATCAAGAATTACGTAGGCTTTATAGACATATCCATGCTAAACACCAATTTCATGCAAATGTATGAATGGGTTGATCCTGGATCAATTAAAACAATGACATGAGCAGTATAAATAGAAAATGTACTCGTGATGACACCAGGAGCAAAAGCTTCCTCTCGAGCATGTATTGCATAAGTTCTTGCCTGGGCTCGAGCCTCTGATTTTGTAGTAGCATCCTTGGCAACAGTTCGACTGCCACTTGCACTTCTGGGATGTCTTGGAGGTCTACCTCGAGAATTAAGAGCATTCGGCTGCGGAGCTATTTCACCCTCTTTATTAGCTTGCTCCGAGCAGTCTCTGAGAAAATGGTCAAGAGACCCACATCTAAAACACGCACCACTCTTTATTCGGCATCTCTGAAGTGAAATTTATTGCAACTTTTACACTTTGGCTTTTGATCATCTACGCTTCCCACACTAGTTACCATAGGGGAAGAAAACTTCGGGTTATATCCTACTGATGAAGTGGAGCGTTCTTGATGACTCATTGATTTCTTTGTGAGGAAGGAGTGTGCTCTGCCGCTAGACCTCTTACTCAAAACTCAAGCTTCTCTCTTAGCTTGCTTTCTTTCATTGTTTAGCTCTTCGGCCTTCTTGGCCCAGTCACCTAATGCGGCACATTCTCATATCTCAAGGATCCCGATCAGTAATTTAATTTCCTCATTCAAACCTTCCACGAAGCGCTTACATATTTCTGTTGCTGATTGGACCCACTCCATTGCAGACTGACTTAACTTCATGAATTCCCTTTCATACTCTGACACAGTCTTATTTCCTTGTCTGAATTCTAGGAACTCCTTTCGCTTCGAGTCTAAAAACCTTTGACTAATGTATTTCTTTTTAAACTCAGCTTGGAAGAACTCCCATGTAATGTCTTCCTTCGGTACCACTGAGGATATCGTCTTCCACTAATAGTATGTTGTATCTTTTAGAAGAGATACAGCACACTTCAAGCATTCCTCAGGTGTACATGACAATTCATCCAAAACTCGCATAATGTTCTCGAGCCAGAACTCGGCTCGTCTAGCATGATCATTAACCTTAGCTCTAAACTCTTCAGCCCCGTATTTTCAGAGTTTATCCACTGGGGCCTTACCAATTCTCGCGAGCGCCATACCTTGTGGCACTTCTCCCTCAGGTCGAGAAGGGGGCGGAGGAGGTCGTGGTATATTAGGGCGGTTTCTCAATAATTTCCAAACCATTCATCCATCATCTCAAAGAAGGCAGCTATTGCCTCTTCCCGGCCTTCAGATATCGGTCGTCTACTACTACTAGCAGTAGCTCACTGAACAAAAGCTAGAGCACGGCTCTCGGCTCCCTCGGACTCATCTTGAGCTTGATTGGAAGACATTTTACTATATTCAAATACAATTAAAAATGGTTAGGAGATGTCACACTATCATAACTTGTATAATGGCATGTATAGCTATACTCAATACATGCTACATTAGTCCGGGAATCGACTAAACCGTAGCTCTGATACCATTAAATGTAGCACCCCTTACCCGTACCTGAGACTGAAACAAGGTATGAGGCGTTACCAGACATATACTCAGACACTTTCGAAAAGTACGGGGTATAAAATTTTGTTCTAATTTAAGACTGACCAAACAACATCATAGTGTCTCGACTAAGGACCTACAAAGTCCAAAACATACATTAAAAGCAACCCGGGACTAAACTGAGAACTATAGAAAAATTTAGTAAAACTCCTAGGGTTATACCTCACACGCCCGTGAGCTTGGGGACACACCCGTGTGTCCCACCCGTGTTGAAATATTTGGATTATTTTCCATTTCGTACCTACAGGGGTTTTCACACGGCCAAGCACACGCCTGTGTCCCTCACACGACCTAGACACACCCGTGTCATCCCCTGTGTCTAAAAAAACTCAGACATTTTGTTTATGACGTCATTATTCATTTTGAGGCACACGGCCATGGCGCACGCCCATGGTCTAGGCCATGTCCTCCGCACAGTTGAGACACACGATTGTGTCTCTGCCCGTGTGTTTACTACCATGCAGGGGACACACTACCAGGCAGCACGCCCATGGAGCTAACCATGTGTCACACACGGTCTAGACACATGCCCGTGTGTCTACCCGTGTGGACCTTTTTAGGGCTATTTTCCAAGCCTTTGGTCACCCTATAACATACATAAACACTTATAGACTTCAATGGTATTTAACATGGTCTAATTATACTTAAACAACCTTGACATAATTTATTGCATGTTAACCACATCTCATCGGTTTAGTATACGTTAAATTATCTTTTTCGTATTAGGGATTGACATAACACATATTACATTTTACACTTAGGCCATTTTATAACCATATACCATTATATGCTATGTCCACTCTCAAATTATTAAGTTCCATTTCAAGTATCCATCCATGATAAACCTCATCATCATATCTCATGAAACATTTAAACATAACATGCATCATTAGTAGGTTTATAACCTACATCAATATGAGCCATATCTCATGGCCATATACAAAAGAATAAGTATACCATTTAAGCCCTTACAATGGCTAGCCAAATGACACATATAATAAAATAACCAAAAATCCTATACATGCCATTAAACAAAATAAAAGTATCCATATACCAAAGCTGGACAAGTCGATAATATGTTGATTCTCCAACCGTCTTCCAATCTTCACGAGTCCACGAGCTCTATAATACAAGGAAAAGAGAAGGGGGTAAGCATTTATATGCTTAGTAAGTCTGGATAACTAGAAAGTAAACTTACCGGTTAATTAGCATACAACCATATTTAGGCATTAAATCCAACAAGCATAAAATAATTTCCCTATCACATGCACTCAATCATCAAGTTAGTCTCATAACAATACATCATATCATTAGTCTTAGATGAGCTCATCAATTCAATATTTCCATTCTTCATTTCATCAAGTTAATCCCATTGAATTTCTCAGAAATCTCGATGGATAGTCCAATTACTATCAAGTCATACAAGTGATCATCTCATGTACACGCTCCCATGAACCTTATATCTTACAACGGGATTACCAGTCCAGGCTAAATCCCTCGTAATATTAACTCATAGAGCAATGTCGGGATTACCAGTCCAGGCTAAATTCAGTCCTCAGTCGGATTACTCGTATGGGCTAAATCCTTAATGCAACCATATTCTTCGAGAGGCTTGATCACTCAAGGAACACCCGTCTAGGCTAGATCTTTTCTATTTTGAGATCATCGGATTACTCGTCTGGGCTAAATCATTTTCTGCAACACATGCAGGATCTCCTGTCATGTAAGTCATAATTTATCCATCGGATTTCCCTTTCTATTTCAATCGGGACATTTATCATCCTTCATTTACACTAGTATATTTCATGGATTATCATGGACTGAATATCTAGATTTTCATACATTCAAGGACATGCATATAAGTATATTAAAAGTTTACTTCAGATTATACAAACTTACCTGGTGATAGCTTCGGTTTCGTATTCCGATTATTTTGAAACCTTTCGTTTACCAAGGTCGACCTCCGGAATTAATTCCTTGGGGTATATATCAATAAAATTAGATTATTAATACATCACATTATTCATTTTAGGCCTAAAACTCACCCCAATAATAATGACCATTTTGCCCCTAACCTTTCACAATATTTACAATTTTGTCCTAAGTCTCGTATAATGAAATGCATGTAATTCCTTGGCTACCCAAGCTTAGCCGAGTGTTATTCACACTTATAGCAGCCTATGTTTTTCCATCATTCCATATTTTCCTACCCATTTCCACAACTTTTACAATTTAGTCCTTTAAGCCATTTCCATGAAAAACTACTTACTAAAACTTACCATCCTTCAAACTCTCATATTCCTCTATAAATCATCAAAACACAAACATCTCATGCATGGATAAATTTTTTAACATGAACCCTAGCTTGAAATATGGGTAGAAATAGAGAGAGCATGTTACGAGGATCTCAAAAAAACGAAAAACATTAAAAATGGGGCTAGGGAGCACTTACTATTAAGCTTGAAAATGTTGAAAACCCCAGTTATGGAGACCCTTAGAATTTCAGCAGCATGGAGAAGAGAATGACATGATTTTAGCTTGATTTTCCCCTTTTTATTTAGTTTATTACCAAATGACCAAAATGCCCTTCCTTACTAAACTTCCAAAATTTTCCATGCATGTCCATTTTTGTCCAAATTGCTTCTAGAATCCAAGTTTTGCAATTTATTCAATTTGGTCCCTAATTTTCAATTGGACACCTTACACATAGAATTTCTTCATGAAACTTTAACACATGCTTATTTTTATATCCTAGACCTCATAATGATCATAAATAATTATTTTAACGTCGAATTTGTGGTCTCAAAACCACTATTCTAACTAAGCCTAAATTTGGGATGTTACATAAAAATAATATATATTTCCTCAAAATAAATACTATACATTAGATGGCTAACTTCTATCCACACGATTGTTTTACAAAATAACAAATTCTTTGTAGCCTATTAACAAATAATAAGATTTTCGAACTTAATATCTATAATCTTTAATATTTTAATTTAAATATTTCAATCAAAACATTTTTTTAATGTCAATCATTTTTTAATATATTTGTTACATAAATTAATTTTCCAATTTAAGTGTTACCTTAGGCATACTATTGGACAAAATCAACTCTTATTTAAGTGTTGCCTTAGGCATGCATATCCAACCCTTATATAAAGAGTTGGCCAAAGCATATGTTGGCAAGTCTATCCCAACACTTAGGAAAGTGTTGCCATAGTGTTGGAAAAAGCTAACTCTTATTTAAACGTTACCTTAGGCATGCATATCCCAACCCTTATACAAAGTTGGCCAAAGCGTATGCCAATAAGTCTATCCCAACAATTAGGAAATTGTCGGCCCAAAAGTGTGGCATAATGTTGGATAAAGTCGACTCTTATTTAAGCATTACCTTAAACAAGAATATCCTAGCCCTTATACAAAGAGTTGGCCAAAGCGTATGTAACACCCCAAACTCGGCCCAGAAATTAGACCCGAATCTGACATGTCACATTGAAGTGTTTTTCGAAAACCATGTTTTCATTAGAAACCTTTCTTATTTAAAACGTAGTACATTGAAAACTTCTTAATTTTATTTCCAAAATTCCTTTTTACTTTGCAGGAGCTAATTCTAAAAGTAACCGATTTACGAAAACGTTATGTTTAAAAGCTAAGTTGTGAAAGCATTTTCAAAATGTTGCGAAAACGTAGTGTTTGAAAATAGTTCTTGTTTTGGAAAATCGTGTCCTACTTCTAACAGATATTAGACATACTAAATAAACTTTCCAAATAAAAAGTTAAAGAAATAAAGAGGTCTTATACAACCCAAATCAAAAACCAAAATGCTTAACTAAATAAACGAAATAGAATAGCATGTGCAGTTATGTGGTCGTCTCCGAGTCCCTCTGCGACACCGATCCACCTAATGCTGGGGATTACCTGCATAGTTAATAAATGGGGTGAGTTTACGAAAACTCAGTGTGTAATCCCCTTTCTAAAGTAACAGTCAGTATACAAAAACAAAAATAGTCTGGGCTAGAGCCCGTTAACAGTAACAGTACAGTCTAGTTCAGAGCATACGTGGGCCAAAGCCTATTACAATGTCATTTGTGTCACAACCCATAACAGCATCAATTGGGCCCAACCCAAACCAATAACAGAACAGAATGTGTGAATGCATGGATGCATGCTATCCCATCCCAATAATCCAACCGTTACACATCAACTCTGTCCCCCGGTACACATCATGTGGGGATATAAATATCGACCCACCCATCTGATACACATCAATGGTAGCCCGGTTGCGGTACTACCTTCATTACAGCAAAGCTGCTAATCATATATTGGGCTTAAAAAGCCTTCAGTAGCGGCATTATAATTCACACAAAGCCATCGGTAACGGTATTATGTTTGGCACATAGCCATCAGCGACGGTAATATAATCGGCACACAACCTTGGGTAAATATTATCCACGCAGTGTCATCCATAAATATGTTAGGCACATAGCCATAGGTAAATACGTTTGGCACAAAGCCATAGTCAAGATGGCACAGAGCCATTTTTAGGTTGGCGCAAAGCCATGGCTTTAAGCCATCGGTAGCTGTTTCATGTTAGGCACATAGCCATTAGCGACGGTAATACAGTCGGCACACAGCCTCGGGTAAATATGATCGACATAGAGTCGTCAATAATCATATATTGGGATTAAAAGCCACCGACGGACCCACGGTCATCAAGCAACCATACAATCCTTAATCGGTGGATCCACGGTCGTCAAGCAACCATGCGATCCTCAATCGGTGGATCCATAGTCTTCAAGCAACCCTGCAATCCTCAAATTTTTCCTCCGTTTCACAATTCTAACCCCATTCAATATGTCGTGTATGTCATGCTCAATCATTACACGTGTATGCAAAATGGTCATGCTCAGTAACAATCATTTAAACATATATTAAAAGCATATCAGTTGTACAACTATCGTCAAGTCAGTTAAATCGCAGTCGTACAATCATAGTTAAATCAATTAAATTTATAGTTCAAGTCAGTCATTTACCCATAAGGGCAAAACAGTCATTTTACCTTATAGGGGCATTTTAGTAATTTTACACTACAAGGGTAATTCGATACTTTTACAAATCGAGGGTATTTTGATAATTTTACAAATTGAGGGTATTTTGGTAATTTTACAAATCAAGGGTATTTCTATAATTTTACAAACCAGGGGTATTTTGGTAATTATACAAATTAGGGGTATTTTGGTAATTTTACAAAATGGGGGTATTTCAGTAATTTTACAAATTGAGGGTATTTCGGTAATTTTATAAATCAAGGTTCTTAACGACCCAACAGGAGGTCCACCATCGCCTCGAGCGACTTAAACAACCTAAACAGACTTAATGATATAAATGGACCTAAGACCCATACTCGGCCCAAGTGGGCCCACACACTCGTGTGGCCTATTTAGCCCAAATTCAGTTACAGCTATGTGACCTACAAAGCCCAGTCCAATATTTATCACTTACCGTGGATTTAATTTGTGTGGGGCCCACGAGCCCATTAGCCCCACACGACCTATTTTGGCCCAACGAAGCCCTTAACGGCCTATGCCATGCACACGACATGACAAGCTCAACTACTTCCCACCTAACAGTTAGATTTACACAAGCGGGCCCACGGGCCCATCGAGGCCTAGAACAACCCCAGCACACGAGAACGCTCGTGGTGGCCTCTATAGTCTGTCGCCCATGTTCTATGGGCTTGAATTACCACACGAGCGATCACACGCTCGTGAAGCTTTAAATGCCAAAGTTTTGACTTTTCGGCTTTTTTCGACTTGCAACAAAGGAGGGCGCGAATACACACTTGTTTATGAGAAAGCGCCGAAGTCTTCCTCACCAACATATCTGGTTCGCTCTATTTAAAGCCAGCTTCTCACCAATTCTCATGTTAACTTCTCGATGTGGGATTACTTTCAACCATTAGAAAAATTTCTCATTCTTATGACCACTTCAGCCACAGAGTTCCAGTCCAAGTCCAGCTCCTACATAGCTCAAATAGCAAAATAAATACTCCACTGCGCATCCCAAGACTTGAACCTCAGACCTCACAGTTGCACAACACGCCACCTTGCCACTCCACCACAAGCTCTTTCTGTGATAAAAACGTCCATAACTAACTTTAAGACATATGTGCCAACGTCTAGATTCACTTAAGAGAAAAACCAAAATGAATTGTAAGAGCCAAGACTTGAACCCAGGCTCCCTTGTAACCTTAATGACGCCACAACCACTAAACCACATGCTTCCTTATGTCATTTATTTAATGCAATAATTTAAAAGGCCATCATCCAAGCATTCAGGGTTTTATTCACTTAATACCAAAATTTTTGCTAAAGCCCAGGTTTGAACCCAATATTTCTCCAACACTTCTTAGGGCCATTAACCACCAAAGTAGACATTTAATTGTGTCATTTCCTTGCACAATTAAATACTTATATACAACCTCCTTACGGACCCATACTCAAGGCCCAATACTTCTAGGCCCAAATTTGGGGCGTTACAGCGTATGTTGGCAAGTCTATCCCAACACTTCGAAAAATGTAACAGCCCGATTTTAGGCTTAGTCAGAAAAATGGTTTCAAAACCACTATTCTGGGGCTGGAGAAATTATTTTTAATTTTATTTTATGTGTTATAGCATGATTATATAAGTGCATGAAAATTTTGGTGAAATAATTTTAGCAATTTCATCTCTAATTGCGAAAAAGGACTAAATCGCATGAAGTGAAAAAGTCTTTTTCATTAGCTAAAGGTGTAAATTGACTATGTGTCATGTTGTGGAGGTTTTTAAAGGGCAAATAGACCCTTTTGAGAGAGATGGTCGGCCATGGGAGACAAAGAAATAGAAAAGTCAACAATTTGGTGAAAGTAGGTGATAAAAATTGAATAAAATAAAATAAATAGGAAAAACTGTCATTTTCTCATCTCTCTCCTTCCTTCTCCACCGATTTCTCTTCAAGAAAACAGCCATGGAAGCTTAAAAATTTCACCAAACTTAAACTCTTGCAAGTAAGTCTTCTTGGTGGTCTTTCTTGATAATTTTTATATTTTTGAGACCCCTAAAGCTTAATCTAGCTATTGAGGGGACTATTTTGCAAAGCGGTTGAGAGTCTAGGGTTTTTCCATGAAAGCATATATGTTTTTAACTGAAATTTTATGGAAGAATATGAGTTATGGTTGTGAAATAAACAACTTTTGTAAAGTGATTTTCATGGAAAACACCTAAAAGGGTCATTACGTAAAAGTTATAAAACAGGTTGTAATTGTGTGAAATAGTGGAATTTTGGGGTTGTTATAAGAGTAATAAATGGTCAGTTAGGCTTGGAAAATAAGGAAATTCGATAAAAATTGATTTCCGGGCCTAGGGGTAAAATGATCATTTTGTGAAAGTCTAGGGGCAAAATGGTTATTTTGCCAAAAATGTGAATTTTGATTGTCCAAATTTATTTAGTTATTAAATGAGTGAATTTTATCATGTTAGATCAAGAAAAATCGAGGTTCGAGCTTAACTCGAGAAAGTACGTGGTTAATGACGAAAAGAAAATAATTAGCCAAAATTGCATTTGAGGTAAGCCCGTGTGACTAAATAAACATGTTATCCATGTTATTGTTAATTTACTTGAAATATATTTTGTTATGATTGTATTTAATTATATGTTGATGAAATATGACATTCCATTGAAACAAGTAAGTTGTATGTTAATAATGCAACTACATTGTTATAATGTGTGATTGAATTGATATTGCATAAATTGCTTTGATTGTGAATATGAAGATGCACTTTGAGAGATTAATGTAATAAAGACTCCTGGTTGAACATTAGGAATAGATTTGGATATTCATGCCATGACATTGGGTGATATGTGTGCTAGTATAAGACATGTCTGGGACATGCATCGGCCACATTATGAGAGCCAGTGTAAGACATGTCTAGGACATGCATCAGCGTTGAGATGAGAGCTAGTGTAAAACATGTCTGGGACATGCATCGGCCTCGAGATATACAAGCTAGTTTAAGACCTGTCTGGGACATGGCGTCAGCTTGCAGTGTGTCAGTGTAAGACTTGTCTGGGACATGCCATCGACACCGACAGATGAGAGCCAGTGTAAGACCTATCTGGGACATGACATCGGCCTCGATATATGAAAGTCAGTGTAAGACTTGTCTAGGACATGACATCGACTTTGATGTGCTAGCCAGTATAAGACCATGTTTGGGACATGGCGTCGGCATCTTATCCCATGGTTGGGGCTATTGAATATCCTGTAGTATTCCAAATGGTTCAACGGGAGATGTATGGTTTAATCGAAATGATAGAGCTTATGGCTATGTGGTGAGTGGTACAGGTACTTACATGAAATTGATAAGATTTGAATTCAATTCATGTTGTATGATTAGTAAGGAATGAATATGAGCATGTTGAGTAACACATGTATGTATGCCAAGCTCATGAGAAATGATTTTGGTTTATAATGCACATTTGGTGAAGATGTAAATAGGTAATTCATGCCTAAGAGAATGATTTTGTGATGACCTTGTGATTATAGGTCAATACTTATGATGTATAAATATGTATCTTTACCAATGTGGTGAAAATGGATTAACATAGTGTGATGAACTTAGTATCATTAATTTACACTAAAACAGTTTTGGATAGCAGCAGTAGTTTGAATTTGAAAATCCACCAAAAATTGTGGAAATTGAGTTAAAGGCTGAATAAAATATGGAATTAAATATTATTGAGTCTAGTTTCATATAAAAGAAACAATGTAAGCAAAAGAAGTCCATGTTATGAGATATTTAAATTGTTGTGAGACTGAGTCAGAATGATTTATAAATCCCCTATCCCGATTTGGTAAAATCATTATAAATTGTGCAAAAATAATTATGGGGTATAATTTATATTCTAAGAATTATTAATGAGTCTATTTTCAAGAGAAATAGACAGGAACATCATCTGAGTCAAGTATTATGAGATAATTAATTTCTAGTGAAGAGGGGCCGAAATTATCAGACAACAAAAAGGGATAACTTTAAGGAATAAAATGTACTTATTGGCTAGACCAAAATTTTTTAAAATTTTATGATAAGAAGATATGTGAGTCTAGATTCAGGAAAAATTAGCAGAACTTAATTTGGAGTTCTGTAGCTCTAGATATAAATAATTTAATGACTGTGACTTGAAAAAAATAGCTTGACCTGAACATAAATAGAAGTGCAAATATGGTTGTATTACCTTGAGAAGCAAGTTGATAAATTGCTTATTATTTTCATATGGTCTTACAAAGCTATAAAGCTTACTCCCTTCCTTTCCTTTTCTTTAGTGTTGACAGGTTAGCTCGGGGTTGGAGATCGTCGGGAGGCAGCATCACACTATCAAGCCATTGCCTTTAAAGTATGGACCCATATTTGTTAAGAGTTTTTGTGTGAGTTGCATGTATAAGGACTTAGTTTTTATGTTAGCCATTATTATGATTAGCCAAAGGTATTGGCTTACATTGAGTTACTTATATATGGCCATGAGGTATGGCTCATAGTGATTATGGTTTGTAAACCTATCTATCTACGCTATGTTCTAATACTTGTGATGTGATGATGTGATTGTGCTTGTTGGCCATATATGGTTGGTGTTATGAATTATGTGCATGATGAATACTTTATGACCAATCGAAATGGTCATGGCAATGAATTAAATGTGTAATATGGAAATAAGATGACGATTATGAAAATTTGGTAAAAATGGTCGTTAAATGATAAGGCTAATGAATAGGTATTGTTGAGTCTTGACTTGATATTATATGAGTATGTGAAATGTGTGAACGATAACATGCTATTGTTATGAATGTGTCTTAATATGGGATGTTAAATCATTAAAATGATGTCATGATATGTATCCTTGGTGGGTATAAAGATGTGAAGGATTAAGGGTAACATAAAGGCCTGAAAAATAGCCTAAGTGTTGGCCACACAGGCTGAGACACGGGCTGAGACACGGCCGTGTGCACACGGGCGTGTGGCTTGGCCATGTGGTTTAATTTAGTTGCTGACGTCATAGTCAGAGAATTACATGGCCAGAGGACACGGGCATGTCGAAGGCACACGGGCGTGTTCCTGAGTCCACACAGGCGTGTGACTTTGGGTCATGGAAAAATTTTCTAAGTTTTCCCATCGGTTTAGTCCCTAACTACCTTCAATACATTTTTAGGGCTTCGTAGGCTCGTGTATGGGACATCATGTATGTATTTGAAAAGTTTTGAATTAAAAGAAATTTTATGGCTTGGGGTTTGCATGATTGTTGCATTTAAGTTCAGTAATGCCTCGTATCTTGTCCTGATCTCGGGTACAGGTAAGGGGTGTTACAGAAAATGTCGTCTTAGGACTAGACAAAGCCAACTCTTATTTAAGCATTGCCTTAGGCATGCATACCTCAACCTTTATACAAAGAGTTGGCCAAAACGTATGTTGGCAAGTCTATCTGAACACTTAGGAAAGTGTCGCCCTAAAAGTGTCGTCTTAGGACTAGACAAAGCCAATTCTTATTTAAGCATTGTCTTAGGCATGCATATCACAACACTTATACAAAGAGTTGGCCAAACGTATGTTGGCAAGTTTATCCCAACACTTAGGAAAGTGTCGCCCCAAAAGTGTCTTCTTAGGACTAAACAAAGCCCATTCTTATTTAAGCGTTACCTTAGACATGTATATCCCAACCCTTATACAAAAAGTTGGTCAAAGCATATGTTGCCCAACACTTAGGAAAGTGTTGTCTTAGGACTAAACAAAACCAACTCTTATTTAAGCGTTACCTTAGATATGCATATCTCAACCCTTATACAAAAAGTTGGCCAAAGCGTATGTTGGTATGTCTATCCCAACACTTAGGAAAGTGTCGCCCCAAAAGTATTGTCTTATGACAGTTTTGTTGTAATGGTAATAGTACAATATTATAAAATATTATTTATGTACAATGTTTGATGGGACATAATGTAGAATCATAATTTTACTTTTCAATTCTAATTGTTTTGATCATTGCAAAGCCGATATAATAATGTTTTTTCAATTATAAAATAAATGTTGTATATGTATATTTCTTGTATTAACACCTCTTTGTTGACCACCTTTTTCGTGTTTTTCTTGTCTAACTTGACTAAAAGTTTTGGTGAAGATATTGAAACCCCTCTAAATAATGCAACATATAGTTTCCCATTAGATAAAACATTGGTATTGTTCGGCCTTGTGCTTTGTTATTAGTCATAGCAAAATAAAGATGTATTGGAAATTGTTTTCGCTTAAACTGAAAAAGGATATCCTTCATTTTCTGCAAGTGAGAGTGGAATTCTTGGAAAAAAAAGGACTTGTTTTTCAGCATGTTGACCAATTATTATCTCAACGTGCTTTACATAATTATCGAACCGTTTGCAGAACGTTTGCACAAGCTTTTTGATAGATCCAATTTTCTTAAAAGTATTATCAGGCAATTGACTTTTAGGACCAATTTGTGTGGAGGCAAACCATTTTGTAGAAGTATATTCAAGAATTCTTCTAGATAACTATTATTTGTATCATCCACAACTTGGTCGAAACTATTGAATGTTTGACTCTCACCTAGGAACATGCTCATCATCTTCTCATCGATTTTGTCTACATAGTCATTTGTCATTATTGAGCTGAAATTGAATTTTCATTCAACTATAGCAAAACATCTATCAAAGCATCTTCACATGCTTTTTCACTTTCATATCTTATCACCATTTTTTCTGGCAAAAGAATCAAGTCATCATGTATTGTAGGTTGAATTCTGTTACCAACTCGAAGGAGGAATTCACCAGACACTTTATCTTCGTTAGCTCTCATGTTCTTTATTAACATGAATATCTCTATTTTTTGCCAAAGAAACGATTTCACCAAACTATAATTAACTGTTTGAAATCTTGTCGCTTGTGGCACAACTGGTAAAACTTGTGACAATCTACTCCAAACACTATTACTTTTTCACCAAATGGTTCTGAATTACTCATAATGTCCTTTAAAGTTCTATCAATTGATTCTATATAAAAAAAAAATTTCATTGGTGTTTCATCCCATATGAGTAGTGATGCTCATCGTATCAATTCTGCTTTAGCACTTTGTTTGGTTGTCAAAGGATTAATTACCTATCATTAACAATAATAATTTCTCTTTTTACCCATCTTGCTTGCCAATAATATCTAGAAAAAAAAAAAACACAAAGTAAGTAATAAAATATCATAAATTATAGAAAATAAAAGTATATATTTAATACCAAGTGAAAATTAAAATTTTATCGATTTGTTTGCCCATATACTCTTTTAGATCATCAAAAGAAACAAAACCATAAAACAAAAAAACTTTTGTGAATGAGAGAAATTATAAAAAGTCATATTAATATATTATGAACACTATTATTCTCATCGTAAAGATTTCTTTATATGTACTCCTCCTTTATCAAGAACTTGAAATATATTAATCTATTATATTATTAATACATTTATGAATTACGGATACTAAAAGAGATTAATTTTGAAAAACTTAAAAAGAGTCCCTACAGATTAATACTAACTGTCACGATGCTTATTCTCTATATTATTTCAAGTAACATTATTATAATTAGGAATCACATTTGATGCATTTTGTCTCATATAATAGTATATCTCATCATTAAATTAAACACAAAATATGGAAGGCATATAAATAAATATAAATAATTTTATTTAAGCATTAATTAATAATTATTATAAATAAATATTAATAACTCTCGAATTTAAGATATTGTTGTTAGAATATTGAGCTTAAAAGTTTAGGATATTGAATCTACTTCTTAATGGGCCTACAAAATGCAGATAATTAATTACTAGGTTCGCTCTAGTAGATATATTGAGAAATTAAAAAAAAAAAAACTTTAGTTTTATTATTTATTTATAATTAATTATTATTTAGTCATATTTAAATAAAATTATTAGTATTTATTTATAAGTCTTCCATTTTTTTCTTTTATTTAATGATAATATATCATGTTGTTATTCATCGATGGTGCATGAGATCTATGCACTGACAATATATTAAATATTCTCCCTTATAAATATATATTATAAAATATTTAAATCTTAATTAATTATTTTAAATTAAATTATAATTATATTTAGATGACAATTTAATAATATGATAAAAAAAATATGATATCATTATTGTCTCAAAAGTTTTTTTAAAATCGGTGTTTATATATATTATAGATAGATTTTAAATTATACATAAAAAAAATCCAAACCACGAATACACTTGTTTTTTCTTTGGAAAACTAGCATGATATATGCTAGAAGAGTTGGTTTGCGAGGGTTACAATATTTTTAGACGCATCAAATTAACGACGACACGTTTTATCCCAACCCAATTTCAAAATTCGAAAAACTGTTTATTAATTAACACAAAGTGGGTAGAATCTTTTGCATGAAACAGTGACATATGTATAGGAAATTGACCATAAATCTAAATAATGTTAATTTCAAAAAATAAAAATAAGATTCTTTTATGTATTTTCACTTAAAAGTATAATTATTTATATTTTTTAAACCATTTCTTTAATAAATTTACTCTTATCATTTTTTTAGTTAATAAAAAGAAAATTATCCATCCTTTTTACTTGAAAAACTTTCTTTCTTTTTAATGCATTATTATTTCTTAAAAAGAGAAAAACATTAACCTACAAGTGCCGAATTCATTTTTTTCCCCTAATATCTAAAAAAGTGTGCCATCATTTTCATGAAACTTATTGATAGATGATGTTCTTTTTCACTTCAATGATACAAACTCTCACCTCTTTGGTTTAAATTTTGAATGATGAGAGGGGATGGGAGGGTTTCAAATTCTTTTGAATCCTTTATCTTTCTCAATCAAACAGAAAACATACAACTCCATATCACCAATAACAAAAGTTAGGATTTTGGGAAGCTTTTTTAAAGAAACCCTTTGTAACGTATAAAAAGCCTTCTTTTATATCCTTTCCCCCCCTCAGAATAAGAGAAAAATTCAATGATTAGCCATGAAATGTTGGGAGAGGGCAGGCCTTGAGAGAGAAGAGATGGGGTTTGTTCATGTGACCTGTGGGACTTGTTTTAGCATCATGGTGGCCCATATGCCCAGTGAATATAGCATAGGCAGCCTTTGCTCTTTAGCAATGATGGCTAATTCCCTCTTCCCCCCTCTCACCTACGTCAAAGCCTGAAAAGTGTGAACAGTGTGACTAACTTGCAAACAGTCTCACACACTGTCCTCTTAAAGGAGCCTCTGCATATTTGAGCAATTGAGCTGGAACTCTAAAGGAGTTGCACAACTTTTGGCATCCGCATCCCATCCTCACTTGAAACCATTCCCTCATGCATTTGGAAAAGCATATACTCAAGATTTTCAAGA
Organism: Gossypium longicalyx; assembly: GCA_025698465.1. Taxonomy (NCBI): domain Eukaryota; kingdom Viridiplantae; phylum Streptophyta; class Magnoliopsida; order Malvales; family Malvaceae; genus Gossypium; species Gossypium longicalyx. The sequence continues at coordinate 47,090,112 of CM047005.1, read as the reverse complement.
ATGGAACAAGACAAACTTTCATATCTAAAGAATAATAGTATGATATTCCCTACCACATTGTTTATATTTTAAAGTTTTAGAACCTTATTTGAATTTTAAGTAATGGAGTTTTCTTTCTGACCTCAAATTTAACAGCATTGGGTTCTCAATGCCTTCCTCAATGGGATGTTTTTAAAAATATAGGAAGATATTTTGTTATCATTTCACATAATTATGGGATGTATCTTTGCGTCACTTTTTTTCAAGTGGTCCACTTCTCTTTTTAAAGAGAAAATAAAATGGCTTAAGAGCAACTCCATCATAATGGTGCTTGATTAATCAAAGTTTTATTTTTATTCTTTTGAGTTTCACATTTAAGTTTCTAGAGTTATCTTGAGAGGGCTCTCTAGATCTTAAGGACTTGAATTTGTAGGCAAGGCATGTGCCAAAACCATCTTTGTGGCAGATAGATTGGGGATTGAAAAGTTATCTCGTACATAATTCTATATGCTTTTTTTGGTCAATCGGTCAAATTGATATCAAACATCGCACATGGTTTCAGCTTAATTTGGGATAAAATTTCAGTTCCATCAGTAGATGAGTATAGCAAGTTAGGCTAGAGATGTTGGTTTTATTTTTATATTTTTTTTATGTTTTCAATAAATATTCAACTATATTTATGAAAAATTATTTTATGGACTCTTCTCACCACATCGTTTATGGTCTCTTTTCAATTATTTAATATCCTTTCAACAAAATTTTTATGTCATTGACACATAATTTTGGTAATTCTTTTATCTTGAATCATGAACCTTAATCCCCAAACCCCAAACCTTAACATTGAACACCAAACTCAAACTACAAATCTTAAACCCCAAATCTTGAACCACGAACACTAAACCTTAAACTCCAAACTTAAACCTTGAATTCAAACATTGGGTTCATGATTTAGGTTCGAGGTTCAATCTCGTACCAGGGTTCGGGTTCGAAGTTCGAGTTTGAGATTTAGGGTTTGAGGTATAGAGTTTGAGATTTTGGATTTGGGTTCAATGTCAAGGCTTAAGGTGTGGGATTCAAGGTTCTGGGTGAAAAAATTACCAAATTATGTGTCAATAATATGAAAAAATTATTGAAATGTTATTAAATAATTAAAAAGAGACCATAAATAATACATTAGAAAAGGTCCATAAAATAATTTATTCATATTTAGACATGTAAAATAACAATGAATATAAACATTAAAAAAAATATTATTTGTAAATCTAATACGAATTTGAGTAAGCAATTCAAACTTGGAAAAAAAATATATTGCAAGATATTATTAAATTTTCGAATTAAAAAAAAAAAAACCTTCGCAATATACCAAGTCTCCTATTGTATTTCTTAGTGGAACGTCTACACTACAAATGCAATCTATGTTTTGGAAGAAAATCACTTCTCATTATTGAACATCAGTAAAGTAGACGGAACTTGGGTTGTTGTAATGTCCTAAGAGCTTATCACAAATTCTAGTGATGGATCCACCCCTTTCAAGTATTCATTGTCCTTTTCATTATGCATCATCATAAAACTTTCTTCCATTACCAACAACAATAAAATTTCAATAACAAAATACATTCGTCCAAAAGTTAAAAAGTTAAATTTTATTTTGAAACCTTTTTTTAAATTATAAAATATATAATATTATTCAAAAATCACATCTAGAATAAATCTAAGCAAATAGATATCTCAACATTCATTTGTCCGGATTAATTTTAGACATTTTAAATAATTTTTAATAATTTTTTAAAAAAATTTAAGTTTTTTTTATTTGTTGACATGATAAAATATTACATAATCATCAATTACACGTAACATGTCACGTCTCATCCTCTTGTGTAGTCATTTGCATCATCAGCAATATGTCATGATTAACATGGTCAATTTTAATGCATGTGACTTAATTGATGTTTTTTTGGTTGTTAAAAACTTATTTGGGTGAAAATTTTTTATGAAAATATTTCTATCCTTTTATGATTTTATATAAAATCTATAAAAAATAATTTAAACTTAAAATAAATTTAAAATATTAAGTTATTTTTATTCTGATTTTCGAAGTTAAGGTTTTTTGTTAGATTATTCTACTGGATGGCTTTAGGTGCTACATACTCGTACATTTCTTCTTTTTAATAAAGTGCTTTCCCTTTAAGAAAAACCCTCAAATTTTTTTCTTCCAATTAAAGTTTCATTGATGTATTATATATATTAAATATATCTTTTATATAATATTTTCACTTACCCCGTAAGTGAAGTGAAAAAGTTTTTTTGGAATGGAAGGACGAGATCGAGTTATATATATATTTGAATGTTAAAATGTAATTTTATTATTACATTGGTATATATCTTTATAATTTTTAAAAGAATTAAATCAAAATTTTATCATTTTTAAAATTAAACTATAATTTTATTAGTTATTAACTTAAATTTTTTATCAACTTTCAGGGACTAAAAAGCTTACCTTTTCATTTTAAAAGACCAAGAACTTTACCTGCCCTGCTCACAAGTATCTTGTAACTTTTTCTTTTTTTTTTTTACTTTTTTTTATACGAGTGTAGTATCACGATTATTAGTATTTATTTTTTTGGTACAATATTTAAAATTATTTATAGTCACTCCCTAACTTTTAAATAAATGGATAATACACTTTAACACACACAAATTCATATCATTTTATATTAATAATAATATCGATACTAATTGAACCAAAACTCAATCAACCAAATATGTCGTAATGTAATACGTATTATTGGTGTTTAAATATATTGGGTTGTATTCATTATTTTATTTCATTTAAATTAGCAAACTATGCCAGATGCCATAATGGTGGGAGGTGATTTTATGACGCCCACATTGTCTACCACTACTTTTTGAACTGTCGGAACAATTGCAAAAGGCAAATCCTTCCTTATTCACACGTTTCATTGTCTCAAAATCCTCCTACCTCTCACGAGTTTAAGATTATGCTACAAAATCTAGGTATTTTGACTTAACCATGAAATTTGGATTTTAATGTATCATGGAACAAGCTTATGGAAATATTTTAAATTTTGACTTAACCATGAAATTTGGATTTTAATGTATCATGGAACAAGCTTATGGAAATATTTTAATGGGCAACAATATATTACAATAATATTTCATTATTATAACAAAGGCATTATTTGATTCTTTTTTCCAAGTGACATGATTTGATTTAATTATTATAATTTTGATGGCATTTTGTAATGAGCAAAACTGTTTGTTTAGAAACCTCTCAAAAGTTCAATCAAAATGAAATTGTTACCAAATCGACAAGGAAGCCCTAGGATAGATTCAAGTATGGCTGGCAGACACCGAACCGAAAAAAATGTGGCTGCCCAATATTAACGTAGCATTCGAAATTGAAATTTGGATTTAGTTAGTCATTTTCAAATTTTTTATTTGGAAATTAAAATATTTAAAATTTAAGATTTTGAATTAATTCAAATTTATTATTTAAATAAATTAAATTTACATTTGGAATTTAATTAATTTTAAGCTTTAAAAATATTTTTTTAAAAAATTTAATTATTTAAGAGAATTTTGAATATTGCTGTTTGAATTGAAATGGATGGTTGAATTTTTTTTTAATTATTTAAAAACACAGACCGGTTGATTGGATGGTTGAATCGATTGAGTCATTTTTTTAAATATTCTTATATTTATAAATTTTAATTATTTATTTAATAGAATTGGACGAATCGATCAAACCGATCATACTAGTCAAACCGATCGAACAGGTCAATTTGATTAAACTTATTGGACCAGCAAATTGGTGGCCTACTTATGGAAATTATAAATTAAAAGCAAGGGGTTTATAAATTAAAATTGTGGAAATTATATTAAATGCGTGAAACCTCGTCACTATTTTCAAAAATAGATCGGACAGGCTAGTCAAATCGATTGGATCCGAAATCGATCGGGGTACCAATCTAGAATAAGGGGTTATATTGATTGACTCCTAAACTGATTGAATCAATCAGACCGACAAACCAATTTTTATCTATTTTTATTTTTTTAATTTTTAATAATTTATTTAATTGAACCGATTGGATCAGTTGAGCCGAGAACTAACGGTTTGATCGGTCCACCTATCAGTCCAGTTATGAAAGTCTTGAGCTTCGCTGATGATATATTATAAGCAAAATTAATTATTTATTGTTTGAGTTTTGAAGGAAGTGTGAAAGAAGAGAAAACAAAAAAAGTTCTCTTTTTTTTTTTAATCAATCTTGGATTTTGAAAATTTCAAGTTTTAAAATGGATTCTAAAATCCAAAATCTAACTCTTATGAAATTCGACATGGATTTGCTCAAATTCAAATCTAACTTTTTATTTGTTATCCAAATAAAGAATTTGAGTTTTCATATCCAAATCCAATTTTTTTACCCAAACCATGGTTTCCAAACATGCCATGTAACACCCTATACCCGATTCGGTTGTTGGGTCCGAACTACAGGATGCCACATTCGTCACATGAGCGACTATGATCATTTTCATTCGAATTATACCACTAGTTAATCAAATTCATTCAAACATGCATTAAACGTGTTAAACAATCATTATCGAGTCTTACACAAGCTTACGATAGCTCAAATACTAACCCACAGTCAAATAAAGACCAAAGTTAAAAAAAAAAACCTCAAAATATAGGGTTGGCGTCGCAACGTGAGGGGGTTCCTTGTCACAACGTGACAAACTAACTTCGCATTGTGGCTTGGTTCTATTCCTCGTCGCGATAACATACTATTGACATCTCACCTTCACTTGTAATTCCTACAAATCTAATTTCTCAAACCTGCACTTTAAATCTATTTAACTTATATTCAAGCCATTACCACATTTTGACCAAATATATATAGTTCCTAAAGAACCATATTTGAGTTATAGTACATATGTATTTAAAACATCACTCCTAAACATCATTTACTTCTATTCATCTAATCAATTCATTAACTAACATTACTTAACCTAGTAGGTACATGCCTTTTAACCAACAAAATGGTAGCTACACAAACATTGTTGAGTTCAGGATCTTGACTAGATGCTGAAGTAAGTACTTGGGTTCTCAAATTGAACCTAACCTATACACGGAAAAAAAAACATGTTCACTGAACAATAAAGCTAAGTTGTATTGCTATAATTCAAATCAAATGATATAAGCAATAATCAAAATGCATAAAATTTCAATTTTTATTCTATTAATCAATACAAGTGTATCTTATAACCAAATCTTGTTCAACATACTTCATATCATTATCACAATGCCAAACTGAGTTGTGAAAATACTGAACTTGTAACAAGCAATCATGTTTCATTACATAACAAACATCAAATGATTCATTCTTTATCTTATCAAATCGGCTCTTCGGTTTATTAGCTGACTTGTAATGTTTTTTTGATACTTACTCTCGATATCCTGTAACATCCTAAATTTTATCTTAATGAGAATGTGAAATTATATAAAAAAAAATTAAGGGTTTAGCTAAGTGGTTGTTAATTTGAGGTCCCAAGTTAAAATCCCTTCCCTTGCAAAATAATTTAATTTTGTAAAAATCCTTTGTTTTTAATATGTGTATCATACATACCCTTGTAAACCTGGGTATAAATATTAATTTTACACAAAATAATCAGACTTTTATCCTTTTCTTCTCCACTTTATTCATCCCTCTCTTTCTCTCCCTCTCCTTGGTTTCAATTTTTTCCTTCCTCTATTATTACTGTCACCCATAACCATCATCTAGCGTCCTTTTCTTTTCCTTTTGCCACAATATTTTGCATCATCTCCTCCATCACCTTGCTACCATTTTTCCTTAATTAAATCAGCCCTAAATCTGAAATCTTGAACCTCCAAGATCGATTCCTAGCGTTACCTAGAAGTGCCATTGCCGCTCCTATCATCTAGCTTGTGTAAAATCTATTTTACTTTCGATTTCTTGTTAAATTTTGATAAATAAAAACCTAAATTTATAGATCTGGAATTTGGGGGATTTTTAAGGATTTAATGGGTATTTTTTCTTCTTTTTAATCGATTCCAAATATAGTTTTAAATCAACCCTAAATTGGCCCTCGCAAGTGGTAGTGTGCAGGCCTATGGGCAAGAAAAGGGGGCTATTTTTCTTCAGGTAATTCAAATTTGACAATTAGGGAAGCACAAGTGTGGGTAATCATAAACTTGTTTGTTGTTTCGACATAGATTTTTGTAAAAAGGTTATGGATTGATTAAATAAAGGATTTTAATCAAAATTAACTACTAATTTTCCAGTATTTAAATGTGTTAGGTGCTGACCTGAATGCTCCAAATTAACAGTAAAGTCAAAAGATGTCGCGTGTACGATTTGCATCAAAATAATGTAAGAAATCTAACTAGTTTGAATTCAAAAAATAGGTGTAATTGTGACGATTGGATCGAACCCATAAGTGGGTGTTTAGGGGTTGTTTAAGAGGTGTATTAATTGAGTTCTATACTGATTTTTCTTTAATTTAATTTAATTTAGGTCCATTTTAAAGTTTATTAAAGAAATCGCAATATTCGCTAGTGTGCTGCGAAAAAGCGTAAATAAGGTGTGTGACCTAAATTCAATAACTTGTTTGGTAATAATAATTATTATGATTTAATTGATGTTTTAGCTTGCTGATTGGGCTGGCTTGGCTTAATAGTTAAGCAATTAAATTTGTAAGTGGCTGAAATAGGTACGTTTTGGGCCCTAACTATTTGACATGGTAGCATTATTGCTAGTTTGACTGAATGATTGAATGATTGACATTTTCATGAATGTTTGGTTACTTTGATATATGTTTGGGTTGTATGTATAACATGATTATGAATGAAATAAGGCTTATTCATGATATATTCGTACAAATGATTTTTTATGATATGTTCGAAAGACTACTATACGTGCACACAAAGACAAGTTGTAAATAAGTATGAAATTTTGATTTGTTAAATGATACCATTTTATTGGTAAATTGAAAGTTAGAATATTATTTCCATTTATTGAAAGTATTTGATAATTGAGGACATATATTGAAAATTCCAATTAATGTGAAAGTATTGATTTTTTTGCTATGTATGAGATTGTATGACATATTGTATGTGCATTGGGTGAGTTATTTTGTGGTTGACGAAGGAGTTCTGTAGAATACTATCAGCATATTAAGTCCGCATTTATATGTAGTCAGTGCACTACACTTGAAGTATTGAGGGGATTGCTGATTTTATTGCATTATATATTATTCGGCAGTTTTTCTGCGTTTATGTTATATAGTGGTTTCTACCACATCGAGCTTTGCTCACATACGTTGAAGTTTGAAAAACAGGTTCTAAGGAACTCGTGGTGTGTAGCGGATGGTTTGGGTAGGAACTTACATGTGCATTATGTTATGATCATGTTACATAAGAATGTTATTATTGATGTTGATTGTGTTATTTGGTTCTATGAGTAAATGTAATATGCTTGATTGTTTAGTCTCACACTAAGCTTGTTAAGCTCACCTCATTACTTCAACTTCTCAAGAAACAAACGAAATTAGGATCGGATTTGGCATGCGGACGTAGTTCTCAAATTCTCCAAGTCTTCATTTTTTGGACAGGATATCCTTCATGAATTTGACGTAGTTCGGCATTTGCTTAAGTGCTTCAACCAACGGGACGTTGATATGAAGTTACTTGAGTACGTCTAGGAACTTCTTGAATTGAATCTCCTGCTTCTGCTTTTGAAGTCTTTGAGGGTAAGGTGGTAATGGTTTCTTCACTGGAATTCGTTGATTCGTCTTTTGTGTGATTCTGCATCTAATGGAGTTGTTAGTTGATCAGAATTAGCTGGTTCTAAGGTTACTTTATTAGATTTTGTAGACTCTGGTTCTAGTGAAACTAGAATTTCAGCACTCGGTTGATCTTCCTCTGATTCTTGAACGTCAGCTTGCTCCTTTTGAACTTCGATAGTATTGGGCTCTAATGTCTTTCCGCTCCTTAATGCCAATACTTTACAATGCTCCTTCCCTGGATTCCTCGGATTCTCCGTATCACTAGGTAAAGCACCTTATGGTTGGTTCCTGAGTTCAGTTGCAAGCTGGCCCATTTGGTTTTCCAGGTTTTTCAATGTAGCTGCTTGGCTTTGGATTAAGGCATCATTCTTGGCCATGTATGTCTTCAACAAATTTTCTGAGCCATTGGATGGTTCAGCTTGGGTTGGTTTCTGAACTTGTTGGGGAAACTAGGTGGCTGGGTCGATCTAGGTTGGGCGTAAGTATTACTGGTTCCAACCCTTGGTTACTCTAGGAAAAATTCGGGTGATTTTGCCTCGATGGGTTATAGAAATTGGATTGCAGTCCTTACCTTCCTCGATTTTGGTTCTGGTTACCTATGTAGTACATGAATTCTGGGTTTGATGGACATTCTTCAAACAAATGTCCTTTCCCACAATAAACACAGGCTATATTTCCAAATTGGTTAGGTGGTTGTGCTGCAAAACTGTTAGACCCATTAGTAGTAAGATTTTTTAACATTGAAGGTATTGATGATACCTAAGATGCGAGTGAAGTAAGAGCATCTACTTCATGTATTCCAGCAACTCATCTTCCTGACACTGCTCGATCGGTTGGCCATTGATAATTGTTGCTGGCAATTCTCTCAATGATTTCATAAGCCTCACTATAAGACTTATAAAGGAGAGCAATTACCATCCTCGTATGAGCATTGAGACCATTATAAAATGTCTCAAGTTGGATGCAATGTGGGATTCCATGATGAGAGCACTTCCGTAATAATTCTTTGTACCTTTCCCATGCCTTATACAAGGACTCATCATCCATTTGTTGGAAAGCAGTGATCTCGTTCTTAAACTTAGCATTCTTGCTAGGCAGGAAATACTTCATAAGGAATCTTTCTGCTAACTCTTGCCATGTAGAAATTGAGTTTGGTGGCAATGAGTTCAACCAAGCTCGAGCTCTGTCCTTTAGTGAATATGGGAACAACTTCAATCGTAATGCATCTTCGGGTACTCCGGCTAACTTGAAAGAATCGCTCACCTCCATAAATAGTCTTAAATGTAGGTGAGGATCTTTGGTAGGCATTCCACTGAATTGGCTCACTGTCTGAAGCATCTGGAATATGACTGGCTTCAGCTCGAACTGTTGTGCCTTGATTTTGGGTCTCCTAATACCCGGATTAAGATCATTAAACACTGGCATGACATACTGTCTTAAAGCTCTATCCCTGTCATCAGCAATAAGGATAGGATTTTGATTAGAGTTTGCTCCATTTCCTTGATTTGGATTTTCAAAGTTCATCTCTTCGATCCTTCTCTGATTCGCTTGTCTTCTTCACTCTCGAAAAGTTCTTTCTATCCTAGGGTCTACAGGGAGTAGATCGATGATTCAGTCAATACTCATACACACATGAAATTATCAAAGAAAAATTAATTAAGTTAAAATTTAAATATAAAATTAAAACAAAATGCAAAACTAACAAATTCACAAATAATGACTTTTTAAAATAGTCCCCGGCAATGGCGCCAAAAACTTGGAATGACAAAAATGTGCAAGTGTACACAATCGCAACAAGTAATAAAGTGACAAGTAAATGTCGAGTTATCGTACCCATAGGGACTGTGAAAAGAATTATTTATGAATGCAATTTAAAACACTTTGGTGAAGAAAAATATTTTGTTTTAAAAAGGTTGATTAAGAAAAATAAGATTTTAAACTAAATAAAAATAAAAGTTCTAATGCACGATTTCAAAATGTGATTTAATCAAGATGACATAATTGTGTTGGATGAATTACATTTCTTTAACTTAGAATTATTAAACTCATGTTTATGTTGTTATGAATAAATTCACAGCAACTCGGTAATTTGCTAACTTATGAACATACTCACCTACACAAATCCATTCATCTCTTAGCATATCCCTATTTTAATAAGCAAACATGTTATTGCACATACATACTCATTAAATTGAACTAATCTCTCTATCAATTCAAACGATTAATTAAATCTAATAAGAACATAAAAGACCATGTGAGGTAACAAGGTATCCGTACCTTGAAACAGTTTAATCACAATAATCTTGCAAGTTATGCAAGGCAAGTGTATCCCCAGATACATTGCTAATTTAACCTTCAGCTACCTTAGAAGAATAAACATGCACTGACTAAGTAGTGTGTCAATTAATTACAATTTCAATCCGTTTAAATAATTAATTCATTAGTTACCTAAAAATTATAATTCAAGAATAACTTAGTCATGATTTTACTTAATCAAGCATTTTACCGAGGCCTATAACAACATAAACACAATTTTAATAATTTAAGAGGACAAAATGCAATCAACCCAACATGAATTAAATTCAAGCTAAGATGATTAAATTAACCATTCCAACAACATAAATATTCATAGATATATTCATCACAAAAACAACAAAAATTAAAGAGATAGGGAACGAGGATCAAATCTGGTGTTTTTCTGTAGCTTGACTAGGTTGCTTCATTCTTCCTTCTTTGTTGTCCTCGTCGACCAAGGCTGCTATGAACACTCAATTGCTGCTCCAAAATGGTTGATGAATTCCCCTTTTCCAAGAGGAGAAATCAGCAAGAGAGAAATGGACTTTGAATGGGAAAATGAGAGGAGAAAATGAGAGAAGAAAGAAGAGATGTGAATGAATAAGGGATGTTTTGAATGATCAGCCAAGGGGGATTTTATAGCTGAATGTGACAGCTAAAATTTTCTAAAAATAGCTGCCAAAGAGCCACCCCTTGGCCGGCCACCTATGTGGCAAAGTTGATGGCTTCAACTTTACTAAATATGGTTTGGGGCAAATCTACAAAGCCACAAATTGTGGAGGAGTCTAATTGCAATTTGAACAAGTCTTCAAGGGGTTCATTACAGCTTAAATAATCAGCTAATGAGCTGAATTGGGTCAACACTTGGATGGTTTTGGGCTGTCCTTTTCTTGGTCAGTTCGGTTTACTCGGTTCGGTTCAATCGAACCACTTTTTCATAATTAATTAATCATAATTTATTAACCCAAATTAAATTAGATATAAATTAAAATTAATTAAATTATGAATAAATACATATAATTTTAGACTGCCTTAGGCTGAAATTTAGTTTGCCTCGATACTTCAAATTGCTTCTCGATTTTGTGCTTCTAGTAGTGTCTGCCGAGCCATTTGTCGCCCTTTGTGCAAATTTGTCAAAAATAACCAAAATTCATCAAAAATAATTATAAAATTAAATAAAATTCAACATGTTCATATTTTAAGTGCACTTTAATTATTTTATAAAAATTAGTTATTTTTCGACAAGAATTTAACTAAGTTTGCATGAATTTAAGTTAAAAGGGGTATAAAAAGTGTGTAAATTTTTGTGTTTCCAATATGTCATTTTGGTTGATGTAACCTTGGTAATTTTGATGCATTGTTTATGTGTGTCATTTTGACAATGTGTTAATGCAATTTTGAGTGGCCAAAATGGAAGGTAATGAATTGACCTCAACACGGTCCAGTTACGGTATGCTTTGGAAATGTTTTGAATAGATGTGCATATTTGAAATATGGTTTGTATATATGTTGGTTGTTGGAACCATTTGGAAATGGTTAGATTTGTGTTATTTATATGGTTTTGATGCATGTGAGAAATGGTTCAAATGGTAAGGTTATTTTTGTAACAGCTCGATTTTTAGGTCTAGTCGGAAGAGTGGTTTCGAGACCACGAATTTGACGTAGAAAAAATTATTTTTATTATGTTTTTATGGTCTACAATTTCATGGGATGATTTCGTGAAAATTTCGTTCGAAAATTTTTGACGTTTGGGCACCCAATTTAGTCAAAAGGACTAAATTGTAAAAAGTACAAAAGTTGAGTTCTACATGCTAGAGATGTCCAATTGTTATGAAATTTTAAATTGGAGGTCCTTAAATGGTAATTATACCATTGGTTAAGTTGTTGGACAAAAATGGACATGGTTAGGTATGTTTCTAAAGTTTTTCATTAAGGGCATTTTAGTAATTTGGTAATTAATTGAATTAAAAAGCCAAATTAAAAGCCAAAATTTGTCCATCTTCTACCCCAAGGTCGAATTTCACAAGGAGAAACCATGGCTAGGGTTTTTCAAGCTTCCAAGCTCGATTGTAAGTCCGTTCTAGCCCCCTTTTTAATGATTTTTATGTTTTTGAAATCCTCGTAATAAGATCTGTCTATTTATACCACTAATTTAAGACATAACCAAAGTCTAAAATTTTACCCATGATAAATATTTTTGTATTTTGATGTTTAATGGTAGAAAATGTATGTTTGATGTATGATAAATGACTTTTCCTAAATGATTTTCGGTGAAAATGCCTAAAAGGACTTATTTGTAAAAGTTATAAAATAAATAAAGATTCGGCTAGGCTTGGGTAATGAAGAAATTTGATGAAAATCATTTTACGAGCCTAAGGACTAAAATGTAAAAATGTGAAACTTTAGGGGCAAAAATGTATTTTTTTATAATGTGATATTGGGCTGATTTGAATAGTATAATGATTAAATAAGTTAAATATGATATTATAGATAAAGAAAAATGAGATTCGAAACTAGAACGGGGAAAAAAAGAGCATTTGACGGTTAGGCCCTTTTCGCCATTTTTATGTCGAGGTAAGTTCGTATGTAAATAATGCATTATTATTTATGCTTTAATTGTGTTATTATTGTATGAACTTTGATTTTCTTTTTGAATAAATTCGACAAAGTTTCGACAAGTGAGAAATGTCTCGGTTGAACCTTAGGAATAGATAGGATACGAATGTCATGACATTAGGGTTATTTGAGTTTACATGTAAGACCATATCTGGGATATGACATCGATATGAGGTTTCATGTAAGACCATAGCTGGGCTATTGGCATCGATACGAGACCCATGTAAGACCATATCTGGGATATGGCATTGGTGTGGTCCTATGTGTGCGAGATACCCGAGTATCCTTTAGTATTCCAAGTGGTTCAACCGAAAATTCAATGGATATGTCAAAGAAGAGAAAGAGCATGTAAGTATTACGAATTTGTATAGGTATTACATAAGTTTATAAGCATTGACTTCTTGAAATTGTGAGTTCATGATTTTCACGAGAATGATTTTGCGAAACCTTGTGATTATTAGCCTATGCTTGTGATGTATGAAATTCATGATAAATTCAGTTGGAGACCATGTGATTGGCTTTCAGGCCAAATTGAGTTATGATACAACATGTTTTATTCACTTAAGTTGCGATCTATCGAATATGAGAAAAAGAAAAGATTGGTACAATTGCCTATTAAAAAGATTATGGAAGTATGAGAAGATATGAACTCGGAACAATTGAAAAATGTTAAAATATATGCTTGAAATGTGAATACTTATATTTAATGTGCATGTTTACTATGAGGTTTGAAATGACATGTTAAGTGCCGTGATATGTTACGAAAGAGAGAGATTACGGTTGTTAGACTAATTCCAAGATATGTTAAATTATGCTTATAAGTTAATAGAGTAAACATCATGATTGAATAAAATTATAACTACAATATTTATAGCAATTGGAATTATTTTGTGTTTAAATTGTTGAACTTGATAAATGTTTAATAAAAGTTTCTTATTATTTTCATGTGGACTTACTAAGCTATATAGCTTACCCCCTTATTTTCCCTTATCTTATAGGGTTTTTAAGCTAGCTCGAGTTGGAGGTCGCTGAAGATTCTATCACACTATCAAGCTATCATTTTAGGTATTGATGAATCCATGTATTTTGAGTTTATGGCATGTATAGGGACTTAGCTATTTGGTTATATGTGTCATAGGATTTTAGCCAATATAATGGCTTATAATCGTCAAAGGCTTGTTTTGCTATTTGGCCAAGTAAGTTGGCTTATATTGGCTAACATGGTTGTAAGCCTAAGTATATTCATATATGTGTCAATGTCTGTGGTGATATGATCATGGTATGCTTGGTGAATGTGATATGTTTGGAAATGTAATTTATGGCATGATTGTGTAAGGCTTGGAATTGTGATTTATTGATGACATGAGGAATATGAATATATTTGTATTAATGTCCTTTGCTGAATGTAGAAACTTGCACAATTTGATGTGGAAAGGTTGGTGTTTTAAGCGTGTTTAATAATTGTATGAGAATGGCATGTTATTGTCTTGGTTGTGATTGTTTGGTTGCTTTTTACATGCTTAAATTTGTGTCATGTGATGTGGTGTATATGTGTGCAAATGAGGGTGGCAAAATGGCTTGGTAAATAGCGTTGTTTTTGTCCACATAGGTAGATACATGGGCGTGTGTCTAGGCCGCGGTGACACACGGTCAGCCGCATGGGCATGTGATCCGGCTGTGTGTCCCCTCCACCTTAATTGTTTCAAAATAGAATGCTCAGTATCAAGCACACGGGCATGAGACACGACCGTGTGTCTCAGCCGTGTGAAGGACACGGCCTCAGGACACGGGCGTGTGTCTTGGCTGTGTGACTTCAATTTGCTTTTGGGTGAAAAACAGAGAGTTACACGGGTTAGGGACACAGGCGTGTATGACCACACGACCTGCCCACATGGGCGTGTGACCCTTATTTTAGCAAAAATTCTCTAAGTGTTGTAAAATTTTCTAAAGTTCTCGGTTTAGTCCCGAACCTCTTTCAATGTATGTTTTGGGCCTTGTAGGCTTGTATTAGGGACTTTATAATTAAATGCAAATGATTTTAATTTGATGCCAAATTTTATGGCTCGAAAGTGTATGTTTGCTTGTGTTTAAGTCCAGTAATGCCTCGTACCCTGTTCCGGCGTCGAATATGGGTAAGGGGTGTTACAATTTTGATATGGCATGATTCTAATATGGTATGCTTAAATATGCACATGTTTAGGTATGTTTGGAATGACCATTTTTGGTATGTTTATGTTAGACTAAGTGGAGTTATGCTTTGAGGTAGATATGAACTATTTGTAATGGTATAAATGTGGTTAATTTATGATGAGTTTTGTAAAGGAAAATGAATTAAGTGTTGATGAATGAAATGTGTTAAGTAGATGTATATGTTTAGATAAATTGTATGTTTGCATTTGAGGTGCCTATATGGCATATTTGTTGAATGGAATTTGGTATTTGATTTGGTCTTATTATGCATGTTTGAGGTATGTTTTAAGGCTTGATTATATGTGCCAATGGCTTGTAGATGTGTGCTTGAATTAGGTGAAAGAAATGGCTTGAATTTGGCGTATTTCTTGTCCATATGGTGTAAGACACGAACGTGTATCTCAGTTGTGTGTGACACACGGCCCTGTGACATGGCCGTGTCCCTTGTAGGTTTTAAAGGTTGCATTTTTAGTGTTACACGGCCTGGCACACGGGCCTGTGGCTTAGCCGTGTGACCCAAGTCAGTAAGTTATACGGGCTGGGACACTGTTATGTGTCCCTACTTCGAATGCCCACACGGCCGTGTGACCCCTACAGTGTGAAATTTTATATCTTTTTCCATAAAGTTTAAATGTTTCATATTTAGTCCCGAATCATTTCTAAAGTGTTTCTATGGCCTCGAAGGCTCGAATAAGGGATGATATGCATGTGTTTGACTAGATTATGTTATGATTTATTAAATGATTGGAAATGAATGATTTGAGTTATGTTTTTACGGTAATGATTCGTAACCCTATTTTAGCGACGAGTACGGGTTAGGGGTGTTACAGTATACTATTTACGAAAGCAATTCATCCAATTGCTTTGTCCAGTGAGCTCGTCATGTATGTGTTACCCTCATATGATATCCTTGATTTCTTTGAGTTAAATCTATTCACTCAATACAATCCGATTTTATCTCATTACCACCATTGTGTCTTCTTAATGATTAATATGATCATTGTTAACAAATGACTGTGATAAATTGCTCGTTCGAGAACAAGCAACCCTTGGTCACGTTAATATTTATCAATCCATACAATGCCAATAAAAAGGATATCATTAACTCTTTAATTGAGCTATGAATTCTAGTGTTGCTAGTAAATCCATGCCATACATAAGTCATGTACCCAACATACCAGCTATGGGTTCGATCACCTTTAGAGCATAAGCCTCCACTTATTTCAAAATACATGAGTTGCATATACATGGTTAGTGACTAACTCAAGATTTAGTAAATCACACCATGAAAGTCACAAGTGAATTAATTCACAAACGGATTCAGAATTAATTCATCTTCGGTCCAGTCTAATGCATCATTCTACAAATGAATACATCTATGTCTCTACTCATGGAGTCAACTACTCCAATAGCCAAGACTAGCCATCTCCCCAATTGGAATTGTAGACGACATAGTAATCCTTCTCAGTATTTGAATCGAATGCTCACTTTATTCTTTTATGGGATTATAAACTCATTTAGATTATCTACTGAAGTAAGTTGTCTTTCTCGCAATGTAAACATTTTTTACCATGCCACTTATCTTTAGTTTAAACTTTAGACAATTAATGAGCTAATATTTTCTTGTCAAAATTTCGCTATGCATGCAAAATATAAAAGACAGAAAATACAAAAGATATAATAGTGAAATGTTAAATTAACTTTATTTATTTATTCATCGTTTAAATAAATAGAAAATAGTTACATGTTTACTACAATATGGGAACATTTCCTAACAATCTCCCACTTTCCCTAGTGAACTAAATGTAATCCTTGATGTGTTTGTTAAAACTCTTAGTTAAAAGAGTCTTAGTAAACGGATCCACAAGGTTATCTTTAGAACCTACTGCCTCTCGTATCAATTGATACTTTCGATCAATGTGTTTCGTCCTTTTGTGACTTTTCATTTCCTTGGTATTAGCTATTGCAGCACTATTATCACAATACAGTGTTATAGCTTTTTTCGTACCAGAAATAACTTCAAGTTCGATTAAGAACTTTCGAAGCCATATTGCTTCTTTCGTTGCCTCAAAAGCAGTCATATACTTAGCCCCCATAGTAGAGTCAACAGTGCAAGCTTGTTTTACACATCTCCATACTATGGCTCCATGGCCTAGAACGAATACATTTCCCAACGTCGATTTCCCGATGTCAATTTCCTCAAATCTTTACAGGTTTGAAAGTTTGAATCTGTGTATCCAACAGGAGTAAAGGCCTCCCTAGAATACACAAGCATATAATCCCTGATTTTTTTAAGATACCATGATATATGCTTTAAGCTTGTCAAACCTTAAGACCTAGATTTGCCTGATATCGACTAACCATTCCTACTACGAAACATATATCTGGACGTATGCAAAGCATCATATACATAAGGCCTCCAACTGCTGAAGCATATGAAACCTTACCCATAAGCTCTCTTTCTTCCGCTGTCTTAGGACATTCATCTAAATAAAGATGAAAACCTGATGTAGTCGACTAAACACCTGGGTTAGCATCAGTCATTGCAAAACATTCCAGTACCTTATCGATGAATGAAGCTTGAGATAGTGCTATTGTTTTATTCTTTTGATCCTTAAGGATTTGAATTCGAAGAATATAACTAGTTTCACCCAAGTACTTCATGCTAAATTATTGAGATAACCACAATTTAATCAATGACAATTCTCCTACATCGTTTCCAATAAGTAAAATATCATCGATAATACAAAATGAGGAAGACCACTTTTTGGTCCTTTATATGCTTATAAACACAATGTTCATCAGTGTTTTACTCAAATCCAAAAGTCTTGTGTAACACCCCCAACCCGGCCTAGACGTTATGGCCGAATTCGGCGTGTCACATCAAAGTATTTTTTGAAAAATTGATCCTTTTGGTAGGAATCCGTTACTGAGTCTAAAACCTTTTATTTTTATTTAACAAAGTTCTCATCAATTTGATATATTACTTCAATTTAAATTGCGGAAACATTTTAAAACTTTGTTGTTGAATGCTCGTATTCTTTAGAAAATCGTGTTATATTGAAAACTCGTGTTTTCCTTAGGCTAGCAGTTTATTATAAGAAATTAAAATCCAAATTAAAACTTAAAACCCACCAACAGCTTTATTACATAAAATGAAACCCGAAATGAAATCTAAATGCGAATAAAAGAAACCGAAGAAGTAGTGTGGTCATCTCTGAGTCCCTCGTTGCTCCAAACCATGCTAAGCTCAGGGATTACCTGCACAGTTAGAAACAGAGTGAGTTTACGAAAACTCAGTGTGTCATCCCCATAACCAACAAACAGTGAGTAACATAGCATCAGTACAGTCTGGGCCGAAGCCCTATTCAGTATTAGTACAGTGCAAAATGCAACCCATCCCATAACCATCCAGCACACCACCCGTACCAACCAGCACACCTGTGGGGATGTCAATCGTCCCACCCAACCAAAGACACTAAATATCGCAAAGAAAGTCGCAAGAATAATAACGCACGCAGTAGTAGCCGCCGATGCGATAAAGTGTGGCAAGCCACCAGTAATAGCATATGTGACATAGTCACCAGTACAGTACTTCCTCCATATCATAACCCACCCCATGCAGATGTCATGTCATAAAAAAATATGCGTATGCAGTATATCATAAAGGTCATACCATCAGTTAGGGGTAAATCAGTAATTTTTACCCCTCAGGGATATTTCGGTCACTTAGCTGATTTTAGGATCTCAGTACAGATAGCAACCCTTTAGAAGGTCTACAATCGTCACGAACGACTCAAACAACCCGTGTGGCTTAAACAGGGTAAATGGGCCTAAGGCCCATTACTTGGCCCAAGTGGGCCCACAATATCACATGGCCCCTTTTAGCCTAAATCCAGCCATGGCTGTGCGAATTTCATAGCCTAGTCAAACACTTATCATCTTTCGTGAATTTTACTATGCGTGAGCCCTCGAGCCCATCGGGCCCACACAGCCCATTTCGGCCCATAACGGCCCAAGCCCACGAGAGCGCTCGCGGTGGCCTCTACAGTCTGTCGCTCAAAGTTTGTGGCTCGATTCATCTTGCAAGCGTTTGCACACTCACGTGATCTCAAAAGCCGAAGTTTCGGCTTTTCAGCTTCTGCCAATTCGTGGCTACGCAGTAGGGTGGGTACAGACCTTTTGGCTTTTGATTAATAATAAAGTGGTGTACGGTTACACACCTTTTGGAACGAAAGACGTCGAACCCTGGGCGCTCAACCTAAATCCAAAACAATGAACCTTAGTCAGTTCTCCAATGCTTGGGTTAACCCCCTAACTACGTACTCACCAATTCCCAACAATAAGCATCGCTTACCTTGCAAGGACCAATGGGGCTTAAACCACCCTTATCCAACGATCACCCTTCTATAAACCACAATCTGCATCAACAACCCATTATTCAGTAACTTAATAATACTCTATTAAAACCAACCGCACTTCTTACCACAACATGAACTAGATCGAAAGGCTAAAGCATTCGGCCCACCCCCTTATGTAACGTCACAACCCCCTAGCACCCTTCGAACAAAAAAGAAAACGTTAGATGAGCCTATCCTCACGACAGTCAAAAGGGTTGGCTCAGGAATACCCAAATCGAACAAAAACACAAAGGAGCCTTAACCATTCAGCCAGGAAAAACACTTACCTTACTTAATAGAGACTAAGAATCGGTTAGGCCACCACCGCTTCGGTCACACAGGGAGAGAAACAAGCGGCTAATTTCAGAAGAGAAAAAAAAACAATGAAAAGGATGAAGAAGGAGTTGGGTTCGGTTTCTTCGACTTTAGAAACAAGAAGAAAAGATGTTTGAGACAACCAAAAAGAAATAGGTTACTAATGTTTGGCTAAAGTGGATTCGGCAAGCTTGAATCAAAGAAGAAAAGAGAAGAAATTGGGAGGAGGGAAAAATCAATTACAATTGGCACCAAAAGGTAACAATAAGAAAAGCCAAAAAGTTGCAAAAAGTATTCGGCACCTACCCCAAACAACAATTGCCAAAAATGCCTAACCCCAAAACCCCTTGACCGAATTTGCACCCCTACACACACACCCGTTCGGCTACAACTCCCTCCCAACTCAAATTCCATGATTATCTCCACAATTTTCTCCACATAATCCTCCCCTTATCTCTCCATGATCCACTCCCAAGACCAGTTCAAACTCTCACACAGTAGAGTCCGAAACCACTTCAACCTTTTGCCGCCCCCTTCTAGCAAAATTTTAAATACTCCTTTGCTTGTCATGGGATTCAAACTCATGCCTCCTCAGCTGCTCCACACGCCACTTGCCACTAAGCCACAAGGCTTCTTGTGTCATCAACCAACCATGATTACTGATAAGGCCTAAGTGCCAGCGCTTAGGTTCTTTTAAGAGTAAAAACAAAGATGCTGCAAAAGTCAGAACTTGACCCCAAGACCTCCCAAACACCCCCAAACACACCTAAATCAACTAACCATTAAAGCAAACAGGAATTTATGCTAAAATTGAAAAAATTACAAACCCTAAATTTTTAGGGCTTTACAACTCTACCCCCTTAAAGAAATTTCAGCCTCGAAATTTACCTGGTCAGAATAAATGAGGGTATTGATGTCGCATCGACTCTTCTGGTTCCCATGTGGCCTCCTCTGCGCCATGATTGCGCCAAAGCACCTTAACCAGTGGAACAAACTTCTTTCTCAATACCTTAACATCATGCTCCAAGATCTGCACTAGTTCCTCCTCAATCGATAAATCGGGTCTAACTTCAATTTCTTCGAATGGCACGACGTTTGAGGGATCAAAACGGTACCGCCTAAGCATGGAAACGTGAAACACGTCATGAATTCTTTCCAACTCCGAAGGTAACTCAAGTTGATACGCAACCGGTCCTACACACCTAAGTACCCGATAAGGCCTAATAAATCTAGGGCTCAGCTTGCCCTTTCGTCCAAACCTCATAATTTTCTTCCACGGTGATACTTTAAGGAATACATAATCCCCCACAGAGTACTCAATCTCCTTTCGTCTTAAGTCTGTATAGGACTTCTGCCTATCAAACTCTTCTTTTAACCGATCTCGAATCAGTTTTACCTTATCTTCTCATCGACAATTAACTCCACCCTGCATTCTGTCGCCACCCAATTCAGTCCAACAAGTAGAGTCGACACCTACGACCATATAATGCTTCGTGACGGTGCCATACGAATCTTCGGATCGTAGTCGTTGTTATACGCAAAATCCGCCAATGGCAAATAATCTTCCCAACTGCCCCTGAAATCCAATACACAACTCCTTAACATGTCTTCCAATATCTGTATTACTCTCTCAGGCTGTCCATCCGTCTGAGGATGAAACGCAATACTGAAATCCAGTCGTGTACCCAACGCCTCGTGTAGTTTCCTCCAGAACCGAGATGTGAACCTAGGATCTCTATCAGATATGATAGAAACCGGTACTCCATGCAACCTTACAATCTCCACCACATACAACTTGGCCAATTTTCGTAGCGAATAATCAGTGCGAACCGGTATAAAATGGGTAGACTTAGTCAGTCGGTCTACAATCACCCAAATCGAATCTTTCCTAGAAGGTGACAAGGGTAAACAACTAACAAAATCCATGGTCACCCTCTCCCACTTCCAAAGTGGGATCTTAACTTGTTGCAGTAACCCAGAAGGTACTTGATGCTCCGCCTTAACCTACTGACACGTCAGGCACTAACTCACATAATCTGTAACTTCGCGTTTTAACCCAGGCCACCAATACAGCTCACGAAGATCCTGGTACAACTTATTCCCACCAGGATGCATGGCATAAGGGCTACCATGTGCCTCTCGCAGAATAGACTGCCTCAAACCAGAATCAGTCGGTATACACACTCTTCCATGGAAACATAACACCCCTTCCCCATTCAGTCCAAAATCTGAAGTCTCACATTTTCCCACTTGCTGAAAACGAGGAGCTAGCGACTCATCCAACAACTGTGTCTCCTTAACTTGATCAGTCCAAGTCGGTCTCACTTGTAGTTTAGCTAACAAGCTACCATCATCGTACAGGCTAAGACGAGCAAACATTGCTCTTAAATTAGAGACAACTCTACGGCTCAGTGCGTCAGCTACCACATTAGCCTTGCCTGGGTGGTACTCAATTGAACAATCGTAATCTTTAAGCAGCTCAATCCACCTTCGTTGCCTAAGGTTCAACTCCTTCTGAGTAAGGAGATACTTGAGGCTTTTATGATCCGTATAAATAATCGTCCTCTCCTCATACAAATAATGCCTCCAAATTTTTAGTGCAAACACTACCGCTGCTAACTCCAAATCATGAGTGGGATAATTCACCTCGTGAGGTTTAAGCTGCTGCGACGCATAAGCAACCACCTTCCCTTCTTGCATCAACACACACCCCAATCCAACGTGTGACGCATCACTGTAAACAGTAAATTCCTTTTCAGACTCTGGCTGTATCAAAATAGGAGCCTCAGTTAAGACTTTCTTCAACTTCTCAAAACTCTCTTGTTGTTTATCGGACCAAACAAACGGCACCCCTTTCCGCAACAATTTAGTCAACGGTGCAGCTATCACTAAAAATCCTTCCACAAAACATCTGTAATAACCCGCTAAATCCAGAAAACTTCGAATCTCAGATACTATCTTTGGTGGTTTCCATCCTAACACGGCTTCAATTTTCTGAGGGTCGACCCTAATCCCCTCGGCAGACACCACGTGACCCAGAAATGTCACCTCACGCAACCAAAACTCGCACTTACTGAATTTTGCGTACAACTGTTTCTGTCTCAAAATTTGAAGGACAATCCGCAAATGTTCATCATGCTCCTTCTCACTTCCCGAATACACCAATATATCATCTATAAACACTACTACGAATTGATCCAGATAGGGTTGAAATACTCGGTTCATCATGTCCATAAAAGCAGCTGGTGCATTCGTTAATCCGAACGGCATTACTAGGAACTCGTAATGACCATAACGAGTCCTAAACGCTATCTTATACACATCAGCTTCCTTAACCTTCAATTGATGGTACCCATCCTTTTCTTCACAAACAATACTGGTGCTCCCCACGGAGACACACTCGGTCGAATGAATCCTCAGTCTAACAGTTCTCGAATTTGAGCCTTTAACTCCACTAACTCCTTTGGTGCCATTCTATATGGGGCGATGGACACTAGAGCTGTTCCTGGTAGAAGCTCGATTCCGAATTCAACCTCTCGGTCTAGAGGCAAGCCTGGAAGCTCTTCTAGAAAAACATCCGTAAACTCCTTAACTGTTCTAACATCCCCAACAGTAAGACTTTTAGTCTCAGAATTGCTGACATATGCTAGAAAAGCCTCACAACCCTTGCGAACCAGCTTCTCAGCTCTTAACGCCGATATCACATTAGATAAATAATCCCATCGCTCCCCTATTATAGCCACCTCCTCATCCTCTGAAGACCTCAACACCAATCGTTTAGCAACACAATCCAATTTCACACAATGCTTTACCAGCCAATCCATGCCTAAAATAATATCAAATTCCCCGAATGGCAGTTCCATCAAATTCGCAGGAAAAACGACCTCTTGAACTTTCAAGGGCACATCCTTGAACAACTTATCCACCCTGATCGATTGTCCTAGCGGACTCAACACCGTCATTTCACTAGCAGTGCTATCAGATTGAATGTGTAGATCCAATGTCAATTAAAGCAACATATGGCAAATTATATATAAAAAATGTACCGGTTATGACATTAGGGGCGTCACCACCCTCCCGACGGCGAGCGGCATAAACCAAAGCTGGTTGTCTTGCCTCAGTAATACCTGTGCCTCTACCCGGTGCTCCACGACCACGTCCAAATCCATTTCCTCCTCTGGCCTGCCCACGACCCCTCAGTGGCTGACCACCTCTCACTGGCTGAACATGACCCTGTTCTGTCACTTGCATCGGGGTGGGCTTTTGAGGACAATTCCTTACCTAATGATCTAAGGACCCACACCTGAAGCACGCGCCAATCTTTTTCCAACATTCACCCAAATGAGATCTTCCACATTCAGCATAGGGCTGCGGTCTTGCAACAACAACAGGATCTCCAGCTCGGACTGGCCTATTAAATCTGGCCCTCTTATTAGGTCCACCTGCTGAACCTGAGGACCCAAAATCCCTTTTACCTCTGCCCCTATCTTTCTCCCGATTCTGGCACTCAGAGCGCTTCATGTCATCAGCAATCTTTACTTTTTCAACAAGGGCAACAAAGTCTCGCTCCCTCTGTGGAGCTATCAGAACTCTCAATTCATCGTGAAGTCCATCTTCGAACCACACACAGCGTCCGTACTCAGTAGCTACTATCCCACGAGCATAAGGACTCAATCGTAAGAACTCTGCCTCATAAGCCGCAACAGTCATGTTTCCTTGGGTCAAGTTTAGAAATTCCTTCCTTCGGGCGTCCACATAACTTGCGCCTACATACTTCCCTTGAAAGGACGCTTTAAAGAAATCCCATGTCAAACGGTCAGCTTGTGTGCCTTCCCTCACAGTAAGCCACCATTGGTAAGCCTCATCTCGCAGCAACGACATTGCCCCTTCAATTTCTGTTCCATAGTACAGTCTAGATCATCCATTATTCACTCTATAGCCTCTAACCAATATTCTGCCACGTTCGGGGCTACACCAGAAATACCCTTAAAAATCTCTGCCCCATTGGATCGGAGTCGTTTAAAAATTGACCCCCGGGTCACTAATCC
Organism: Gossypium longicalyx; assembly: GCA_025698465.1. Classification (NCBI taxonomy): domain Eukaryota; kingdom Viridiplantae; phylum Streptophyta; class Magnoliopsida; order Malvales; family Malvaceae; genus Gossypium; species Gossypium longicalyx. The sequence goes on along the minus strand of CM047005.1, from coordinate 47,065,448 downwards.
CGTACTTGCTCCAGCAACTCTTTCAAGAACTCGCAGTATCGCCTGAGACAAGGCATCATCCCCAATTGCTCGATCACGAGACCCAGTCTCAGTTACTGGTGAAGCTGGTGTCTCTCTAGCAGGCATGTGACCCGACGCTGAAGACCCAGCCCCAGCACCACCCTGGCCTCTACCACGACCTCACGTACCCCTTCCACGAGTACCTCTAGTGCTCATATCGATATTCACTTTATCTGTATTTAAAAGTTTTATGCTATCAATTTATAATTCCAGTTTGACATTAACAGATATTTTATGATAAACATTGTTTAGAGTTTTGTTTTCGTAGATCGAGATCCCGCTACCAACATTAATTTTCTACAGTCTCAGTTTGCTCTAACCAGAGATTTAAAACAATAAGTACTAGTAGAGAACTTACAGATTTGGCACCGGAGACTCAGTGTGCCACACTTTCAGTAACATCATTTCAAAAATAGGTCAAGTACCGTTGAAAATTTCTCAAAACCAAGTTTCAGAAAAACCCTTTTTAAACCCCAATTTTAGAAATGAAGGAAAATTACTTTTCTGCTACCCATACCACAACCGAGTTTTGTAACCTGGCTTTGATACCACTAAATGTAACACCCCCAACTCGGCCTAGACGTTATGGCTGAATTCAGCGTGTCACATCAAAGTATTTTTCAAAAAAATTGATCCTTTTGGTAGGAATCCGTTACTGAGTCTAAAACCTTTTATTTTTATTTAAGAAAGTTCTCATCAATTTGGTATATTACTTCAATTTAAATCGTGGAAACATTTTAAAAACTTTGTTGTTCAATGCTCGTATTCTTTAGAAAATCGTGTTATGTTGAAAACTCGTGTTTTCCCTAGGCTAGCAGTTTAATATAAGAAATTAAAATCCAAATTAAAACTTAAAACCCACCAACAGCTTTATTAGATAAAATGAAACCCGAAAAGAAATCTAAATGCGAATAAAAGAAACCGAAGTAGTAGTGTGGTCATCTCCGAGTCCCTCGCAGCTCCAAACCATCTAAGCTCAGGGATTACCTGTACAGTTAGAAACGGAGTGAGTTTACGAAAACTCAGTGTGTAATCCCCATAACCAACAAACAGTGAGTAACACAAAGATCGATGCTGATGCGGGCGAAGCCTATTCATGATCGATGCGATTGCAAAATGCAACCCATCCCATAACCATCCAGCAAACCACCCGTACCAACCAGTACACCTGTGGGGATGTCAATCGTCCCACCCAACCAGCACACCAAATATCGCAGCAAAGCTGTCAGTAACAATAATAACGCAGCGTAGCTATCAGTAACAGTAAGTGTGGCAAGCCACCAGTAATAGCATATGTGACATAGTCACCAGTACAGTACATCCTCCATATCATAACCCACCCCATGCAGATGTCGTGTCATAAACAATATGTGTATGCAATATATCATGCTTATAACCAATCATGTAAATGTCATTCACATATTAAAATAGCCCACCGCTGGCATCATAAAGGTCATACCATCAGTTAGGGGTAAATCAGTAATTTTTACCCTCAGGGATATTTCGGTCACTTAGCTGATTTTAGGATCTCAGTATAGATAGCAACCATTTAGAAGGTCTACAGTCGTCATGAACGACTCAAACAACCCGTGTGGCTTAAACAGGGTAAATGGGCCTAAGGCCCATTACTCGACCCAAGTGGGCCCACAATCTCACATGGCCCCTTTTAGCCTAAATCCAGCCATGGCTGTGCGAATTTCATACCCTAGTCCAACACTTATCATCTTTCGTGAATTTTACAACGCGTGGGCCCTCAAGCCCATCGGGCCCACACGGCCCATTTAGGTCCATAACGGCCCAAGCCCACGAGAGCGCTCGCGGTGGCCTCTACAATCTGTCGCCCAAAGTTTGTGGCTCGATTCATCTTGCGAGCATTTGCACGCTCACTTGATCTCAAAAGCCGAAGTTTCAGCTTTTCAGGTTCTGCCAATTCGTGGCTACGCAGTAGGGTGGGTACAGACCTTTTGGCTTTTGATTAATAATAGAGTGGTGTACGGTTACACACCTTTTGGAATGAAAGACGTCGAACCCTGCACGCTCAACCTAAATCCAAAACAATGAACCTTAGTCAATTCTCCAATGATTGGGTTAACCCCCTAACTACGTACTCACCAATTCCCAACAATAAGCATCGCTTACCGTACAAGGACCAATGGGGCTTAAACCACCCTTATCCAACGATCACCCTTCTATAAACCACAATCTGCATCAACAACCCATTATTCAGTAACTTAATAATACTCCATTAAAACCAACCGCACTTCTTACCACAACATGAACTAGATCGAAAGGCTAAAGCATTCGGCCCACCCCCCTGGGTAACGTCACAACCCCCTAGCACCCTTTGAACGAAAAAGAAAACGTTATATAAGCCTATCCTCACGACAGTCAAGAGGGTTGGCTCAGGAATACCCAAATCGAACAAAAACACAAAGGAGCCTTAACCATTCGGCCAGGAAAAACACTTACCTTACTTAACAGAGACTAAGAATCGGCTAGGCCACCATTGCTTCGGTCACACAGGGAGAGAAACAAGCGGCTAATTTCAGAAGAGAAAAAAAACAATGAAAAGGATGAAGGAGGAGTTAGGTTCGGTTTCTTCAACTTTAGAAACAAGAAGAAAAGATGTTTGAGACAACCAAAAAGAAATAGGTTACTAATGTTTGGCTAAAGAGGATTCGACAAGCTTGACTCAAAGAAGAAAAGAGAAGAAATTGGGAGGAGGGAAAAATCACTTACAATCGGCACCAAAAGGTAACAAAAAGAAAAGCCAAAAAGTTGTAAAAAGTATTCGGCACCTACCCCAAACAACAATTGCCAAAAATGCCTAACCCAAAACCCCTTGACCAAATTTGTACCCTCACACACACACCCATTCGGCTACAACTCCCTCCCAACTCAAATTCCATGATTATCTCCACAATTTTCTCCACATAATCCTCCCCTTATCTCTCCATGATCCACTCTCAAGACCAGTTCAAACTCTCACACAGCAGAGTCTGAAACCACTTCAACCTTTTGCCGCCCCCTTCTAGCAAAATTTTAAATACTCCTTTGCTTGCCATGGGATTCAAACTCATGCCTCCTCAACTGCTCCACACGTCACTTGCCACTAAGCCACAAGGCTTCTTGTGTCATCAACCAACCACGATTACTGATAAGGCCTAAGTGCCAGCGCTTAGGTTCTTTTATGAGTAAAAACAAAGATGCTGCAAAATCCGAAACTTGACCCCAGGACCTCCCAAACACCCCCAAACACACCTAAATCAACTAACCATTAAAGCAAACAGGAATTTATGCTAAAATCAGAAAAAATTACAAACCCTGAATTTTTAGGGCGTTACATCTTAATCGTTTGATCAATTCATTTTTTTCATGAGCTGTAACACCCTTAACCCGTATCCGTCAACGGAAAGGGGTTATGAGGTATTACCAAACGAAACACAACTTTCGGACATTCATGGATACACATAGAAATTAGTTATCTTAATACATCATATTCGAATAAATACTAAATCAAACTAAATTTTACAGGTTACACATAACTAAAATAACATTCCACTCTAATCATTATCAAAAGGGCGAATATAAGCATATGGATTAAAACATCATTACACATTATTTAAGACCATACATACATGTAACCTTATTATAAGTTTTATCTAAACCAACTTACTTATCAAAAAGTTAAGTTACTATTCATATGGTCATTTATTAAAACTTTAGCCGAATATATATAGCATGCAAAAATACATATGTCTTATTTGATGTCAACTTCCATTATGCTCTATCACTTTATACGCATGAAACATTTCCAAGAACTAGACCAAATAATCAAACATATTATTATCACTTATCAAGCAAAGTAACAGTAGTCATGTTCCGAAACTAATTCAACATTTACATATTCGGCTAAATATATATATCCATATATCCAAAACAATCCACTTTTAATATCAAATACATGTTATCCCAATTTATCTAACATCCACCGAAAACTAATTCACCTTATTGCCGAATTAAAACCTGGTTGTTTCACAAGCTATTCACACACCTAAAGTCATATTTAAAATCAATGATCAACGACATATAAATATTATCCTTACCTACTTCATCACATAACGAAATATCAAAACTTCAAATCATAGCAATTTACCTAATATATCCCATTTATATATCAATTATATCACTCAACCAAATATCCAACCAAAATTTCACATCAAACCAATTATATCAATCACATATACTTTGGCATAACTTTATCAACATTAACAATATATTAACCATGGTTCACATATAAACACATATAATAGCCGCAACATCAAAACCACAACCAAACATGTCCATAGCATATTCAAACTTAAAACCAAACTTAACATGAATAAATAAGCCATTTTCACATGGCTTATATACATACAAACCAAAATCCAACATTTAAAAAGTATGTTCCAACCTATACATGCCATAGTTCAAGTTCAACTATATCAATACCGAAGCAGTGGATAGTGTAATGAACTTTGCTGACGATCCCCGAGCTTCTAACTTGAATCCAAAATCTATAAAATAGAGTAAACGAAATCACACAAGGTAAGCTAACTTAGCTTAGTAAGCCTTAAGAAAATTAAATAATTAATGCATAATAACATCTCAATACTAAATCATTTCAATCAAATAATTCAACTTATGCATTTGTAATCACATTTAATTTCAAGCTTTTAATTTCATACATATATATATATTACATATACTTTCATAGAACAATTTCTCCTTGGCCGAATGTTCATATAATCAAAATAATTAATTATCATCCAACCTTCAAAATCAAGATGTCAGTATATAACCAAATGTACATACATTCATATACAAAGGGTCAAAAATCGTAATATAACATCAAGTACATGAACTGTTCATATGGTCGAATAAACAGGGTCTTGTATACACTTATTCAAAAACCAAATTTATAATATTCATATCATTCGATCATAAGACCGAATACACATACCATAATCACATATATTGTGATATCCCGAATTAGGGCGTAAACGGAATAGTGGTTTCGAAACCACAATTCTGAAGTAGAAAAATTTATTCCGATTAATTTTTATAATTTATTGAGTGATTAGATGCATGTGTTAGAATATCAATAGAAAATTTCATGAATTGCATGTCTAATTTGCCTATTAGGACTTAATTGCAAAAGTTGATAAATATGAGTTTTAGATGTTAAAGGATTTAATTGAAGAGCATAACTGAAGTAGAGGTCCTTAAATGGTAATTATACCATTAGATTTTCATGGACAAAAATGGACATACATAGGTAGAAATAACCAAAGTTTTTAATAAAGGGTATTTTAGTCATTTGGTAATTAAAAGAATAAAAAAGGAAAAAGATGGCAAAATATGTCCATCTTCTTCATTAGGATGAAATTTTAAGGGTTCTCCATAGCTAGGGTTTGTTTCAAGCTTCCAAGCTCCATAGTAAGTGATTCCAAGCCCCGTTTTTAATGTTCTTTACGTTTTTGAAGTCCCGGTAACTTGATTTAGCTTATTCTAGAAATAATTTAACCTAGGGTTTATATTTGGAAAAATACCCATATGTGAAATGTGTTTATTTTCATGTTTTATGGTAGAATATGAAGCTTGAAATTGTGTTAAACAACTTTTGCTAAGCGATTTTACGTGAAAACGAGTAAAATGACATAATCGGTAAAAATACCTAATGTTCATAACTACATGTTAGAGTGAGAATTTGATGTTTCCATAGAAGGGAAAAATGATCAGCATGTCATAAAACATAATAAAATACAGAGAAGTTTAATTTCAGAGCTTTGGGGAAAAAGTGTAAATATGTAAAAGTTTAGGAGTAAAATTGTAATTTTTCCAAAGTTAGAGTTAAGGACTATTTTGATAAATATGAGTATTAAATAAGCTAAATGCGTTATTTTAGATCAAGAAAGACGTGGAATCGACCTTGATCGGGGAAAAGAAAAGATTTCGAGTTAAATTGCAACCTTTATACATTTTGTACCGAGGTGAGTTCATGAGTAAATAGGGTAACATAATTGTCGTTTTAAACAATTTAATGTTGTTTATATGATATGATGCTTATTGTCATGAAATGTTATGTTTTGTGGTTATTGTTGAAAAATATGTAATTATGTGAATTACTTGATAAGTATGAACTACCATCGAAGTATCGATTTTGACATTTCGTGGAAGATGGCAAAGGAGTATGATCGAGGAAAATCCTATTTGAACATTAGGAATAGATTAGGATACAAGTGACATGTCACTAGGAAATTGAGATCCGAACTCGTTGAGTTGCATTCTGAGTTCGTGAGAATTATGAGGCATCCGAACTCGTTGAGTTGCGTTCCGAGTTCACTTATGGATGCAAGCATCCGAACTCGTTGAGTTGTGTTCCGAGTTCATTATGAATGCGAACACCCGAGCTCATTGATTTGCGTTCTGATTTCATTAAGGGTGAAATTATGGTAGCTTGATTTCGTGTATCCGAATTATATTCTGATGTGTCAACGGGTAAAGTTCTAGTGAAATGGAAGAATTCTCGAGATAAAAGTGACTAGTTGGTAAGTGTTGTGGAACGGATACTTTGTACAGGTATGTACTTAACCCTCAGGTTGAGACTTCAATATAACAATAATATGGTAGGATCATGAATGAGAAATATGATATGAATGTTTTGGTGATATTATGCAAATGTGGATTTTGTATTATTGCATGGTTATGTTACTTGTTATTTACATGTGAACTTACTAAGCATTTATGCTTACTCCCTCCCTTCCTTTCCTTGTAGTTTTGACAAGCCAGATAGAGATCGGGATGGTCGGAGACACGTTCACACTATCAACGAACCACCTCGGTATAGTGGCTTGCATATTTTAGGAATATGGCATGTATAGCATTATGATCCTTTTGTGTATATAATCTTATTATATGGTGAATGAGTGATGTGGAAATGTTTGTTGATGATTAGCTATTGGAATGGCTAATCAAAATTTATATTTAGTGTTATGTATGCTTAATGTATTTCCTAATCCATGGAAAACCATAAAATGGTGAAATTGGTTATAGAACAAAATCACAAAGAAGTAGTGACGTGAGTTTGAAAAATCACTAAATATAGTAGAAATAGAATTATATGATGAATAAAATATGTAATTGAAGCTTAATGAATCTATTTTCATGTGGAAGAAACAAAATAGGTAAAAGAGTTGTATTTTATGAGATATTTATGTTTTTTGAAATAGGGTCAGAGAGATTTCTAGATCCCCTGTTATGACTTTATAAGTTCACCATAAATTGTGTAAAAATAATTAGGACTCACACTTTATATGTATGGATTAATTATTGAGTCTATTTTTAAGTGAAATAAACAGCATAGTCATTGGATTTCTGTACAGGAAGAAATTTGATTCTTAGTGCACAAGGGTCAGAATAGTCGAACCCTGAAATAGGGGAGAATTTAACTAATAAACTGTACTAATTGGCCCAGCCAAAAATTCTAGAAACAAATTAGTAAGTGGATATATGAGTCTAGTTTCAGGAAAAATTTACGGAATTGGATTTCAAGTTTTGTAACCCGATATATGATTTTTTTAGAGACTGTGATGCAGATGGATAGTTTACTACGAGAATTGTTTGAACTTGTTTAAATGCTAAAATAAGTTTAGTAATGTCTCATACTCGACTCCAGCGACAGTCTCGAGTAAAGGGGTGTTACATATATACTTCATTTGCATCACACATGATTTGTAACAAATAATCAAGTTACTTACTTACCTTATTTTAAGTAAGTAACAAATTAATTCATGCCTGGCCATTTAGCTCATTTAACGTATTCAAATACCACATTAGCATGAAGTATTTTAAGCATAAACTTATAATAAATCATCAGTGTAAAGCCTGCTAGGCCTAAGCCTGTATCACACACAGGCACAAAGCCTGCTAAACTCAAAGTTTGATTTTTATACACCGGTAATAAGCCTGCTAGGCATAAAGTCCGATTTAATTCAATAGCACAAGGCTTGCTAGGCTCAAAGCCCGAATATCACTATTATAAAGTTGCCTCATAAACAATTCATATATCAAAACTTTACATTTTGATTAGTATCAGAGCTACGGTTTAGTCGATTCTAAGACTAATGTAGCGTGTGTGAGTCTAGCTATACATGCCATAATATATACTGTGATAGTGTGATGATTTCTGACATTTGAAAATGTGTTTTCGTATAGTATATAGATCCCGGTAGAGCTGTAGCTGATGATGTCGAGAGCATAGCGCCTGCTCCGTACAAGGGACAGCACCGGTTGATTGTCGACCGGCCTCAAGTAACCAAGAGGGAGAGGGTAAGCAAGCCTTTTACCAAATGATGAACGATTAGTTTACTCAATATATCCGGACTAACTCGGATACACAACAACCTCCACCCTCGATTAATCCATCTTCTATACCTGCTATACCTAAAGTGAGTGATCCGTTGAGATTGCTTAAGCCACCTGTTGATAAAATCAAAAAACACGAGGTTGAAGAGTTTAAAGCTACGGATGATGATGATGCTGAGCGGGCTGAGTTGAGGCTTGATAATACTATCCGTGTGTTCGATGAGCTATCTTGTACTCCGGATGAATGTTTAAAGTGTGCCATATTTTTACTACGAGACACTGCATATCACTGGTGGAATACTCTAGTATCTGTGGTTCTGAAAGAGCGAGTAACCTGGGAATTCTTTCAGACTGAGTTCCATAAGAAATACATTAGCCAGAGAGTTATCGACCAGAAACACTAAGAATTTCTAGAACTATAACAGGGTTATATGACTGTAATAGAATATGAGCGAAAATTTGTAAGACTCAATTGATATGCCCGTGAGTGTGTTTCAACCGAAGCTATAATGTGTAAAAGATTTGAAGACGGTTTGAACGAAGACATTAAATTGATGGTTGGCATACTTGAAATCAAAGAGTTCGTGGTACTTGTTGAGTGAGCTTGCAAAGCCGAAGAGCTCGGGAAAGAAAAAAGGAAAGCTGATTGTGAAGCCAGAGATTTTTGTAAAAGATCATCGGGTAAGACTTTTCACTCAGCATCGAAGAAGTTCAGAGATAATTCTAGTCGATCTAGAGATACTTCAAACTTTTCTAGATGAGATCGAGACCGACCTCCTGTGAGTTCACGAGCCACTTCGATTGCTATTGTTGGCAATGTTCGGCAGAATAGACTCGAGTGTAAGCATTGTGGTAAATGGCATTCTGAAAATTGTAGATTGCATGATCGGTCTTGTTTTAAATGTGGATTGATGGATCATTTTATTCAAGATTGCCCGTTGTTAGCCGAGCAAAACACTGTTCAAAATGCGAGACCGAGTAATATGTCAGCACAAGGTAGACCACCTAGGCATTCGGGTAATGTGAGTGGTAGTTAGAGAAGGACAAAAGATTTAGCAGTTCGATCTGAGACTCGTGGACCTGCCAGAGCATATGCTATACGCCTCTCGAGGAGGCTTCTTCCCCAAATGCACTCTTTATGATATTAATGTTATTGCATTGATTGATCCTAGTTCGACTCATTCATATGTGTGTGAAACATTAGTATCCAGTAAGACTTTGCCTGTTGAGTCTATTGAGTTTGTGATTCGAGTATCAAACCCCCTAGGCCGGTGTGTTCTGGTTGACAAAGTATGTAAAAATTGCCCGTTGATGATTCGAGATTCATGCTTTCCGGCCGATTTGATGTTGTTACCCTTCGACGAGTTCGATATAATTTTGGGTATGGATTGGCTGACTTTGCACGATGTCATTGTTAATTGCAAAAGAAAGACCATTGATCTGAGATGTCAAAACAACGAGATTATTCGAATTGAATCTAATGATCTGAGTGGTTTACCAGTAGTAATATCTTCGATGTTAGCTTGGAAGTATGTGAGAAAAGGTTGTGAAGCTTACTTTGCTTATGTGCTTGATAGTAAAGTGACTGAAAAGAAGATTGAATCAGTACCAGTTGTGTGCAAGTATCCGAACGTGTTTCTTGAAGAATTGCCAGGTTTTGCCACCTACCCGAGAGGTAGAGTTTGGTATTGAGTTAGTACGGGGATGACTCCAATTTCAATAGCTTCGTACCAGATGGCACCTACTAAATTAAAAGAGTTGAAAGCACAGTTGGAAGAATTGACAAATAGAGATTTCGCGCGACCGAGTTTCTCTTCCTGGGGTGCGCTTGTGTTATTTGTGAAAAAGAAAGATGGAACTATGAGAATGTGCATCGATTATAGGCAACTCAATAAGGTGACTATAAAGAATAAGTATCCGTTGCCACGGATTGATGATTTGTTTAATTAGCTAAAAGGGGCTATAGTGTTTTCGAAAATAGATTTGAGATCAGGCTATTATCGTTGCTAGTTAAAGATTCCAATGTGCCAAAGACTACTTTCCAAATGAGGTACGAACACTATGAGTTTTTAGTCATGCCTTTTGGACTTACTAATACACCTTTTGTTTTCATGGATTTGATGAATCAGATTTTCAGACAGTATCTGGATCGGTTTGTAGTTGTGTTCATCGATGACATTTTGATTTATTCCCGTGATGAAACTGAACATGCTGAACATTTGAGACTTGTGTTACAGACTTTGCAAAATAAGCAATTATTGCGAAGTTCAGTAAATGTGAGTTCTAGTTAAACGAAGTCAGTTTTCTGGGCCATGTTGTATCAGCATCGGGTATTCGGGTGGACTCGAGCAAAATTTCAGCTATGCTTGATTGGAAACCTCTGAGAAACATTTCTGAAGTTTGAAGTTTTCTAGGACTTGCTGGTTACTATAGACGATTCGTGAAAGGTTTCTCTATGATTGCAACCCCGATGACGAAGCTATTACAAAAAGATGTTAAGTTCAAATGGTCAAAAAAGTGTCAGAAAAGTTTTGATCAGTTGAAAGCTCTTTTGACCGAAGCTCCAGTGCTAGTTCAGCTAGAATCAGGTAAAGAATTTATTATCTATAGTGATGCATCCTTAAATGGTTTGGGCAGTGTTTTGATACTGGAAGGCAGAGTTATAGCTTATGCCTTGGGACAGTTGAAGCCCCACGAGAAGAACTACCCGACACACGACCTAGAATTGGCAGTTATAGTGTTTGCATTGAAAATTTGGCGTCACTATCTGTTTGGTGAGAAATTTCATGTTTATTCTGATCACAAAAGCCTGAAATACTTAATGACTCAGAAAGATATGAATTTGAGACAACGTCGATGGTTAGAATTGCTAAAAGACTACGAGCTTGTGATTGACTATCATTCGGGAAAGGGTAATGTTGTTGCTAATGCTCTAAGCCGAAAGTCACAGTTTGCATTTTTTTTGCAATGAATGCGCATATGGCTATGTCTGATGATGGTTTAATAATAGCTGAATTGAAAGCAAGACTGTTATCCGTTCAACAAATTTGTGATTCCTAGAAGGTTGATAATAAGTTGATAACAAAACGAGCTCAATGTGATTCAAATGCTGATTCAGAGTTTAGAGTTGATGCTGATGACTTTTTCAGATTCAGAAATTAAATATATGTCCCAAGGAATACAGAGTTGATTCAGATGATTCTGAACGAAGCTCATAATAGTTGGCTATCTGTTCACCCGGGTAGTACGAAGATGTATAATGATCTGAAATAGCATTATTGGTGGCAAGGTATGAAACGAGACATTTCTGACTTTGTATCGAAATGTTTAGTCTGTCAGCAAGTAAAAGCCGAGCATCAGGTACCTTCCGGATTGCTTTAGCAGATTATGATACCAGAATGGAAATGAGACATAATCACTATGGATTTTGTATCTGGTTTACCATTAACACCGAGCAAGAAAGATGCAATCTGGGTTATTGTTAATAGTTTGACTAGATCTGCTCACTTTGTTCTGGTTCATACAGATTACTCGTTTGATAAGCTGGCTGAATTGTATGTTTCTCAGATTGTGAGGTTACATGGTGTGCCTATATCTATTGTTTCAGATAGAGGTCCGAGGTTACATCGCAGTTTTGGAAGAAACTACAAGATGCACTAGGTACGAAATTACATTTTAGCACTACTTTCCATCTGTAAATAGATGGTCAGTCTGAGCGAATCATTCAGATACTTGACGATATGTTGAGATGTTGTACTCTCGAGTTCGAAGGTATGTGGGAACGATATCTACCTCTGATTGAATTTGCGTATAATAACAGTTTTCGTTCGAGTATCAAAATGGCACCTTATGTGGCTTTGTACGGTTGTAAATGTCGTACACCATTGTATTGGACTAAACACAATGAAAATAAGATACACAGGGTCGATTTGATCAGAGAAACTGAACAGAAAGTGAAAGTGATCCGTGAAAGTCTGAAAGTATCATCAGATCGTCAGAAGTCATATGCGGATTTGAAACGGAAAGATATAGAGTTTTAGATCAGAGATAAAGTCTTCTTGAAAGTCTCACCGTGGATGAAGAAACTCAGATTTGGTCGTAAAGGCAAATTGAGTCCAAGATTCATTGGGCTGTATGAGATTATCGAGTGAATTGGACCAGTTGCTTATAGACTGTTGTTGCCATCTAAACTAGAAAAGATTGACAATGTATTCCATGTTTTGATGCTTCGTAGATATCGATCTGATCCTTCACATGTAATTAGTCCGGCTAGGTTGAGATTAAGCTCGATATGACGTGCGAGGAAGAACTGATTCGCATTCTGGCTCGTGAGATTAAAGAGTTGCGAAATAAGAAAATTCCGTTGGTTAAAGTACTATGGCATAAACACAGAGTTGAGGAAGCAATGTGGGAGCTAGAAGATATAATAAAAGAACGCTATCCAAACCTATTCACTGGTAAGATTTTCAGGGACGAAAATCCCTAAGGGGGGAGAGTTGTAACAGCCTGACTTAGACCTTAATCGAAATGGTGGTTTCAGGACCACGAATCGGAGTTAGAAAAATATTTTAAAATTATTTTTTGTGTTTATTATTTGTGAATTAATATCTGTGAAATTTTCGTGATTTAATTTTATCGTTTAAGTGTCCGATTAAATAAAAGGACTTAATTGCGTAAAATGAAAATTCGATGGTTAAATGTGAAAGGGTCCGAATTGATGTTGTCTTTATTGCATGAGATATTTAAGTTGCAATTAGACCATAATTATATATGATGGACGGTTGTGACCTTATATTATAATGGTTTTATGTTACAATTTAAAGGTTAAATATGTAATATGTGTAATAATATGTTTATAATAAAACATAAAATTAAAATAAGCATGCATATTACTTTATTCTTGCTGGAACTTGAGAAAGAAAGAAAGAAAATATAGCTTAGGGCAAAGAAAATATAGCTTAGGGCATTCGGCACTTTGGAAGCTTGATTCAAGGTTAGTTTTTGTTCGGTTTTTGATAATTTTTACGTTTTTGAGATCGTTGCTTCGAATACTATCCGACCCATGCTAGAATTTCTGATTAGGATGAATGTTTTGAGTTATGCCATTGATGAATATTTGTGTTTTGTGATGTTTGATGATGAAATATTAAAGATATGTTTTAGATTAACATGTTTTGTTTTGGAGTTTTTGATGATTTTGGGTAATTAGGACTAAATTTTAAAAATAATAAATTGAGGGACTACAATGTGAAATAAATGAAAATGTGTATTTGTATGTACTAGAGGAACATTCGGCCTAAGCATGTTACATGGAGATTTTGTGTATTTTGTGTTTTATGCAGTTAGGACTAATTTGTAAAAGTATGAAATATAAATTGAATGAAATTGTGATTGAATGAGATTAATTTGAAATTGTATAGATCAAGAACAAAAGAAACTGGACTTGGATCGGGGAAAAACAAAAATAGTCGAATAGTCGATTTACATTGTTCGTCGATATCTGAGGTAAGTCTTTAAGCAATTAAACATCGTTTATTTTGAATGTAAATTAGTTTAATATGCTGATTTGGAGTTCATAGATTTATAGTAGAGTTAGCCGAATATGATTAAGCATGGAAATAATGTATTCGAGTTTAATTCGACTGAGTTATAACATTTGAAAGTCCGTATGAACTATATGGAATATCTAAAAGTTTCGATATATGAATTGTTTATGAGACAACTTTATAATAGTGATATTCGAGCTTTGAGCCTAGCAAGCCTTGTGTTGGAAAATGAAATCGGGCTTTATCCCTAGTAGGCTTATTGCCGGTGTATAAAAATCAAACTTTGAGATTAGCAGGCTTTGTGCCGGTGTGTGATACACGCTTAGGCCTAGCAGGCTTTACGCCGGTGATTTATTATAAGTTTATGCTTAAAAGACTTCATGCTGATGTGGTATTTGAATACGTTAAATGAGCTAAATGGCCAGGTATGAATTAAATTGTTACTTACCTAAAATAAGGTAAGTAAGTAACTTGATTATTTGTTACAAATCATGTGTGATGCAAATGAAGTATATATGTGATTATGGTATGTGTATTCAGTCTTATGATCGAATGATATGAATATTATGAATTTGGTTTTTGAATATGTGTATACAAGACCACGTTTATTCGGCCATATGGATAGTTCATGTATATGATGTTATATTACGATTTTTGAGCTTGTGTATATGAATGTATGTACATTTGGTTATATATTGACATCTTGATTTTGAAGGTTGGATGATAATTAATTATTTTGATTATATGAGCATTCGGCCAAGGAGAAATTATTCTATGAAAGTATATGTTATATATGTATGGAATTAAAAGCTTGAAATTAAATGTGATTACAAATGCATAAGTTGAATTATTTGATTGAAATGATTTAGTATTGAGATGTTATTATGCTTAATTGTTTAATTTGCTTAAGGCTTACTAAGCTAAGTTAGCTTACTCTGTGTGATTTCGTTTACTCTATTTTATAGATTTTGGATTCAAGTTAGAAGCTCGGGGATCATCAGCAAAGTTCATCACACTATCCACTACTTCGGTATTTATATAGTTGTACTTGAACTATGGCATGTATAGGCTGGAACATACTTTTTAAATGTTGGATTTTGGTTTGTATGTATATAAGCCATGCAAAAATGGCTTGTTTATTCATGTTAAGTTTGGTTTTAAGTTTGAATATGCTATGGACAAGTTTGGTTGTGGTTTTGATGTTGCGGCTATTATATGTGTTTATATGTGAACCATGGTTAATTTATTGTTAATGTTGATAAATTTATTCCAATGTATATGTGATTGGTATAATTGGTTTGATGTGAAATTTTGGTTGGATATTTGGTTGAGTGATATGCTTGCTATATAAATGGGATATATTAGGTAAATGGCTATGATTTGAAGTTTTGATATTTTGTTATGTGATGAAGTAGGTAAGGATAATATTTATATGTCTTTGATCATTGATTTTAAATATGACTTTTGGTGTGTGAATAGCTTGTGAAACAACCAGGTTTTGATTCGGCAATAAGGTGAATTAGTTTTTGGGGGATGTTAGATAAATTGGGTTAACATGTATTTGATATTAAAAGTGGATTGTTTTGGATATATGGATATATATATTTAGCCGAATATGTAAATGTTTAATTAGTTTTGGTACATGACTACTGCTACTTTGCTTGATAAGTGATAATAATATGTTTGATTATTTGGTCTAGTTCTTGGAAATGTTTCATGCGTATAAAGTGATAGAGCATAATGGAAGTTGACATCAAATAAGGCATATGTATTTTTGCATGTTATATATATTCGGCTAAAGTTTTAATAAATGACCATATGAATAGTAACTTAGCTTTTTAATAAGTAAGTTGGTTTAGATAAAACTTATAATAAGGTTGCATGTATGTATGGTCTTAAATAATGTGTAATGAGATGTTTTAATCCATATGCTTATATTCGGCCTTTTGATAACGATTATAGTGGAATGTTATTTAATTTATGTGTAACATGTAAAATTTAGTTTGATTTAGTATTTATTCGAATGTGATGTATTAAGATAATTAATTACTATGTGTATCCATGAATGTCCGAAAGTTGTGTTTTGTTTGGTAATACCTCGTAACCCCTTTCCGCCGACTAATACGGGTTAGGGGTGTTACATGAGTAGAACGTTTGCTTAAGTCCATAAATGGATCTTAGCAGTTTGCAAACTTTCTGCTCTTTTCCTTTGACAACATAGCTAGTGGGCTGAGGCATGTAAATGGTCTCCTCAAGATAGCCATTCAAGAATGCTGTCTTGACATCTATTTTTCAGATCTCGTAATCGGGAGCAGCAATAATGGATAAGAGTATGCAGATAGACTTTAGCATGGTTATAGGAGAAAAGGTCTAGCTTTGTGTGTTTTCACTTTCCTTTCCGTATTTCTCTTCTTCTGTTAGATCCACTTACACCTTATGGGTTTAATCCCAATCGATAAGCAAGTTCCCACATCGTATTGGATTTCATATAATCCATCTCAGCATCCATGGCCTATTTCCAGATCTTAGAATCAACGTTCTGCATAGCCTCCCCGTAAGTGACTGGATCATCATCCTTATGATTGGCTTTCGTATTACGAATACTACCATGTCTCTGGCTTGTGCGACTCTAATTCCCAAATAGTGAGTTACACGGCCTAGACACACGCCCGTGTCTCAGGCCTGTGTGACTCTAATTCCAAAATAGTGAGTTACATGACCTACCATAAGGCTTGACACACAGTCGTATGGCTCACACGGCCTACCACAAGGCCTGCCACACGGCTATGTGGTGTCGACAGCCATGGATTCTGACTTTTAATGTTCGTAGAAATTCGGGTTTACATTACACACCTGATTCGAATTCGATGCAAAACTAACAAAGATGAATTCCCAGCCCTAAAATGATAATCAAACCCCAATTAAATGATTTTCGTAATTTACAACCAAAGTTTTGTCGAAAACTTTCGACGCAAAGCCTAAATCAAACTTAAACATTACCCTCACTTGTATCCAACAATACAAGTACTTAAATCGGTAGAGAATCTTAATATGCAATATCTTCACCTGAGAAAGAGAATCGATTGAACCCTCAAAAATGAAATTGGACAAATCAAGCAGAACAATTTCAGTTTTAACAAATAACGAATGAGAGCAAGCATTAGCAGAAATTCAAAAAAAAAAACTTATGCCATTAACCTTTTTGTCAAAACGATAAAATATGCAATCTCTTCGACAAAGCCAGTTTCAAAGTTATCATAAAGAAAAAGAAAAAGATCCAAAAGAAGGAGAAGAAGAAAAATAGACGTTTTTAAAAAAAAAGGAAGTTTTTGAAAAAGAGTATAGTTATTGTAAAATAAAATAACTAAAATAAAATAGAACAATTTCATAAGGCAGTATAATTTTTTTTTCTTATCGTTTTCGCAAGGACTCGAACACGAGAGCAAAAAGTACATAAAAGCCCAACCATTGAACTAGCAGCCTCATTTTTGACAGTTTTTGATTGAAAATAGAATATATGCAAGATGATAAAGGATAGAGGTTAAGACAAAAACAACAAAACTTCAAAGAAGGGATTTGAACACAAGACCTCAAGCATACATCCAGAGCACTCCACCACTGAACCAAATCAATTTGCTTTGCAAAATTTTCAAAATCCTAACTCAAAATCAAGACTTAACTACTCTTGATTTTTGTTAACCCAATTTCTTCTAACCCGGTTTTTGGGATGCTACATGGCAATTAAAACCTATAACAATTAACTTTTGTAACTT
Source organism: Gossypium longicalyx (assembly GCA_025698465.1). Classification (NCBI taxonomy): domain Eukaryota; kingdom Viridiplantae; phylum Streptophyta; class Magnoliopsida; order Malvales; family Malvaceae; genus Gossypium; species Gossypium longicalyx. The sequence continues at coordinate 47,047,663 of CM047005.1, read as the reverse complement.
TTTTTATTTAGTCCTTGTACCTTAATTAGTCATCAATTTGGCGAAAATTACTTATTCAAAATTTAGTTCACTTGTATAATAACTCCATAAATATTTAATACAAATATTTATGACTTGCTTTATGGAAATGAGATCTCGATACCTCATTCTCAAACACCACTAACTTTAGGGTCTTTACACATGTACCTTAATTTAACTATTTAATTAACAAACTTAAAATACCTAACTCTAATTAAACTTCACACTGACCTCATAAATATTAAATGGGATTCTGAAGCTATCGTTTTCGACACCACTAAAAATCAGACCGACATCACTAAAAAATAGGCTGTTACAAAATATATCTTCTTTTCTTTTACTTTTATGTTTTTATACATTAATTAATTAATAAAATAAAACTACACTTACCAACCATCCATCATCATTAAAAACACCAAATAAGTAAGAACAATAGTTAAATAACCATTGTGGTCCTCAAGCCTTTTATAAATTAGAATTCTATAATATTTAAACTTTTTATGATCTAGTTCCTGAACCTTAATTAATAACTAATTTGGCTAAATTACTAATCGAAATTTCAATTCACATATAAAATAACTTCTTAAATATTTAATAATAATATTTACGGACTCGGTTTACAAAAATGGATTCCCAAAACCATATTTTTTCGACACCACTGACTTTCAGGTTGTTATATGCCATAATTAAATTCTAAAAAAAATTGAAGACCTAAGTTAGTAACAATTCAAGAAAATTCAATATTAAGGAAAGAGAAAATTAAAAAAAAAAGACCAAGGAAAATGATTTATGAAATTGAATGGAATGGATGCTGATCAATTAAACCCCTTGAGGAAGAAATTATAACAATCCAAAAGCCAATTGTGTCGAAAAGTGTGGTTTTGAAATCTCGTTTCCATAAACTATACTCGTAAATATTTTTATTAAATATTTATGGAGTTGTATTATAAGTGAATTGAATTTTGGTCGAGCAATTTCGTTGAAGTAGTGTTTAATTAGGGTATAGGGACTAAATCGTAAAAGTATAAAAAGTACAATTTTTAAGGAATCTTTAATTAGAGTTAAGTTAAGGGACTTATATATTGATTATACCCTAGAATATTTATACATAGCCAATTGATGTATGGAAATAGGTGTGTTTTTTCTATTATCAAACATTAATTAAATTAAAAGTAATGATAAAAATAAAAAGAAAATAAAATATAAAGAAAAGAAACTTAGTGGAGAAAAACATTTCTCTATCTTTTTCATTTCTAACCGAATTGAGGAGAAGAACTCATGCACAGATAGGGTTTCTATTTTTCAAAGTTTCTATTGGTTTGTTCAATTTAGTCATTTTCTTGTAATTTTTATATTTTTAGAATCTTGGTACCTTAAGCTAACTGACCCATGCCGTATTTTTCAATAATGTTAAAGTTTGAGGATGTTACCATTGTTGAATAATTGAGGTTTTAGGGACCAATTTGATATCTTTTAAGTTTAGTATTGAAAAAGGACTAAATTGTAAAGTTAATTGATGATTTTGTGCAATAGGGACTAAAATGCACAAATTTTAAAACTTTTGGTGGAATTGAGAAATAGGAGGTCTTATAGGGACTCTAGTGAATTTGACATTAAAATTTGAGGCTAAAATTTAAAGTTATGTTACTCCCGATTTTAATGACGAAATTGAATAAAATGAAAAGTTAAATAAATTAGAAATTGAAGATGAATGTGGCTGTGTATTGATAATATTGTATGTTGGTTTTAATTCGTAGCTAATGTTAACCTGAATCCTTCAAAAAAGAAGGGAAAAGATAAAGTTGTTGATAAATAGCTCGGAGTTTACGGTTTGTGTTTCTATAATCCAAACTAACTCAATTATTGCATTTTTACATTGCATTCTATGGTAAGTTTGTAAGGTGAGCTATAATTGATTTAGGGATTTGAAATTATATAATTGAATTAGTTATTTGTATTAAGGATTGAATTGAATAGATTCAGAAATATTAGATATTATTTGAAATGTGAAATTGTGCTAATGATATGGTGAACTATTCTTATATATATCTATGGGAATTTTGGTTTGGTTAGTTTTGATTATGATATTTAAAGGAAGAAGTAGTTATAAATTAATTTGAGAAATTATTACCCTATTAACTGTTCGGGCAGGGTCAGGTATAATTGGCTTGCCATAGGATAGGAAGAGTTCAGGGTTATATGACTATGTGTCAGGGAGTGTTAGGCACCCCATTTTTCAGTTATACCGACCAGTGATCACCACATCTATTTGTTGGTTCTTACTAGCCAACATAAGACGTAACTTATTATTTCAAATTTATCCGATAGGCACTAGGTGCCAAATTGGCATGTTGGTTAGATCCGCGTATCCGTCTGAGTCTGGGTCATGTTAATAAGGAAACAAAAATGGGAATCAAAATTATGTTATGTGAAACAAATTGAAATAAAGATGAATATGATTTTTGAATGGATACAATGGACATGGTTAGAAAATGGAGGTGATATGTGGAAAGGAATGTATACTTGTGAAATGTGTTGGAACAATGTTAGATATGTTCATTGACTACATGAAATTGGAATTTGAAATGGAATGTGTCGTCTTATGAATTGAAATGTCAAATGATAAGTGAGGTTGTTTGGTTATGCTTTCATATTGGTAAATTGTGTTAGCTTTGATTAAAGAATGTAAAAAATGGTTTAAATGACTTGTTAATTGCGTATCATCATTCATTTTGGCTTATGCACTTAAAATGACTTATGTTATGTTTTAATGTTTGGATTATAAAAATACCACTGAGTTATACTCAGCGTACGATTTTGTTTTCCATGCATAGGTTAGGTACTTTTGATTTGATCATCAACTCAGCATCCAGTTGTAGTCCCGGACTCAAGTGTTGGTGATGATTTATTTTGGTCTTGGCATGTACCTAATATGTCTTATGGTTATAATGTTCAGTTTTTGCATTTTGAGGATTATGTATATAAATGTATATGTATGTGTTAAGAATTTCCATGTTGTTGTTGTTGTTGTTGTTGTTGTTGTCTTGTTGAAGTAGTTGGCTTATATGCTTAATGTTTAATGGCTGAATAAATAATATGCTAGGTGATATATTTGGTTGGTATGATTGTGTTGATCTTGGAATGAATGACAAGTTTTGGTGAATGTTTTGTGGTTGAAGTTGAATTTTTCATTATGTATTAAAAAAGCTAAATGATGCATGCTTGATGAAAAGGTTGAGGTGCCTTTGAATGCATATTTGTAAACCCCCAAATTTTGAACATTTGTTTGATAAATTATGTCATTAATTAAGTCTCTGTATATGTGGCTAAGTGTTCTATTTATGTGTTTGAGATCAGGGTTTTGAGTCTTCCTTGAATTTTTTGTTTATTTTGGTTAAACCCTTATCCTTGAACTCTCGACTTAAATTTATTTCTGTTTTAATCTGTATCAAGAATGAGCTTGCTGGTTCAGTGGTTATGCTTCTATACACCTGCTGGTTCTGTGTTTGAGTCTCTACATAAACAATAAGGAAATATTTTTGTTACTACTCTGTTAGGTATGGCTAGTATTTTTTTTAAAATTAATTGAATTTTTCTTCCTGCTCCGTGACATTTCTTTTTCTTCCTCCATTCTTTTCTTCTTACTTTTTTCCTTTCTTATTCTTTCTTTCTTTCTTTTTTCCTTCTCTCATGTGTTGCCGTTTTTCCTACTGCTGTTGTGACAGGGAAACTTTATCTTTCATTGTCTTCAATTGTCGAGATAATTGAGTAAGTTTTATATGAATTTCTGTTAGTATTTGTTTGTTCATCTTATTGAAGTAGGTTCACTTAGTTTCTTGAATTCCTTGATTTAGTGTTCGTTTGGTCCTCTCGTAGGCAAATATCATGAGAACAATTTTCCCCAATCTTTTTAATTTTGAGAATCATTGTTTTCTATGAAGGTAAAGGGTGGAATCTTTAAATTCGAGGTTGCCGAAACATTTTAACGCAACTTAGTTTTTTACTCTAATTCTAGCGTTTCATTGTAATTAATTGAGTAATTGGTCTTTGGATTGTCGTTTTTAGGCTTTAGATTCACTTCAGTCGCTTCTACGTCGAAATTTTGCCAGGTGTGTAACAGAAACCCGAAACCTTGCAAATGAAAGAGGCCAAAAAAACATGGTTTTCGATGCCACACGGTCGAGTGGTAGGCCATTTGAGCCACACAGCCGTGTGTGAGGTACTGTGGCAGGCCGTGTAACTCATTTTTTGTGAATTAGGGTCACATGGGCTAGAGACACGGGCGTGTGTATAGACCATATAACACATTGTTTGTGAATTAGGGTCACACGAGCTAGAGACACGGGCGTTTGTCCAGGCCATGTAACTCACTGTTTGCGAATTAGGGTCAGACGGGCTAGAGACATGGGCGTATGTCTAGGTCGTGTAACTCACTATTTTGGGAATTTGATTCACATGGCTATGTGGCAGGTTGTGTGTGGTAATAAGCTGGGCCACACAGGCGTGTGCTTGGCCATGTGGACCATACGAATCCACACGGGCGTGTAGGCCAAACACCAAAATTTTTCCCTAAGGTCGAACAGTCTTCGAAACGAACATAGGCCTACCATAGGGTTTGCATAATCTGAATTAGGCTATAAAATTTATTATCTAATGATCGATACTGGACAATGTATTTATATGAATATATCTATCGTGTTATTTGATGATCAATCATGCTCTATATTGTCTGGGTCTGTACCACTGTATATGCATGTATGATATATGTTAATCATGCATTTGCATTTGGGATGAGGTTGGGGATAAAGGAGAAAGTGTGAACAGTTTAATTATCTATCGGTTTTAGTGGCTAAGCCACATAAACAATATTTGATTCTAGCAATTTATTGAAATTGACTTGGCATCTAGTCTGCAATGTGCTAAATGTGACATATATTCACAGTGCGGTTTGTAGGGATAAATGGGTATTTGATACCTTATATGATGTGCAGGAATGGTCGTAAATGGTGTGTAGCGGATGGGGGTAGGACTCTGCATTTGTATCTAAATCTGTATCTGTATCTAATATGTTTTGTATCTGTACCTGAATCAGTAACTGTATCTAATATATTCTGTATCTGAATCTGTAACTTTATCTAATATTTTCTGTATTCATTTATGATTATGATATCCAACTAAATAAGATCTAAAAGTAAGATTGAGACTGCATGTACTTAATTAGTTGATAAGTTACACACTGAGTATGTAAATTCACTACGATTATTGTTCGAATTTTAGGTAACCCACAGACTTAGGCAGGTCGACGTGGCAGGAGCTTGTTCATCTTTCTTTAGTTATTTTACTATTTTTATAAACTTACGCTATTGTGTGTTTATTTTGGATTACGTTTTGAAAGTTTGGATTTCCATGTTGGATGTAACTATTTACATGATTTCTGATTGTTGAATTTCATGTAGAAAAAGGTTGCTTGTACTGAAATAATTTGATATAGCCTTCAGAGTTGGTCTTAACTTTTAGGCTGGGTATGGAGTGCTACAATATTGGTATGGTTGAATGTGATAAATTGGTTGATTTTGAATTGTAGATTGAGGTGTCAATTGTGGCATATTGGTTAGGCACTTAGGTTGATTAAGTGTTGTGTTGGTGTTATATTGATGCATTTGAATTGGATGAAACTTGGTATGAAGTGTTGCTTGTGGTATAAGTTATTAGGGTTAAAAAGATTGTTTGGAATATATTTACAAGTTGACACGGCCTGACACACGACCGTGTGATCTGTACGTTTAAGGTGATTTTGGTGTACACGGTCACAGTTTATTACACGGCCCGATAACACGACCATATGACGTCTTTTGAATATTTACACTCTTGACCCACACGACATCAATGAGTTACACAATTCGTTTGCATGGTCGTGTGATTCTAACTCCAAATGGCATCAGGCTATTACACGGCTTGCCCACATGACTGTACGACCCCTCCCACATGGCCTCAACCTTTCACACGGTTAAGGGACACGGACATGTGACCCCTATTTTCAAAATTTTCCTATCTTTTTGTTTTTGTTTCAGTTTGATCCTTATGTATTGTTGTGTTAGTTTTAAGCTTTTGTAAGCTCGATATAAACCCAAAACTGATTGATTTGCATGTTTTATTTGATTATATATGAATTAATTGATATATAATTTATATTTTGGACAATGAATTTTAAACAAATGTTTATATTTGCTTGTAGCACCTTATAGCTCAGGTCTAGCGACCAAATTGGGTATAGGGTGTTACAGAAACTTTCAATAAATTCAACTAACGACACTAATCAATCTTCAAGAAAGGTTCTTGTCAAATTGAAGTTTGAAGAACTTCTACAAACAATCTTGAATCAAATTGGGTTGAAAGAACTTTCGAAAATTAACAAGAAATGAATCTTGCAAACAAATAAACTCTTTTAGAGTACTTTACTGAATGGAAGCAAAATCAAAGTTGTGTGTCTACATCAATTGGCTACCCTTGCTTAAATAAACTTCTAATGACCGTTTCTTAAATAGGTAAACTTCTAATGAAAGGAAAGACTTTTAATAGAACTAGTATTCTAAGAATTCCTAAGTTGAATGAAAGTCCTAAAAAGAATGGCTTGTGCAAGAGTTTTTGTTAAATTATGCCAAAGTTGATTATTGTACTAGAAGTAATATAAATATATAAAAAATTACTATAAAATTCATAATAATTAAATACATAAAATATAGTACCCAGTAAATAAAGGATAAATAACTAATATGCCATTAATGAAACACATGGTGGTCATATTATACTAAAGGCTCAAGGACTAAAAAAGTATGTGAAAATAATTCAAAAATGTGGGGTGTGCCTCGTATTTTCGATCAAACAGATGGTGACGTCACAATGAAAAGTTTTACAACGTTGTGACAGCGGACAACGTGATGACAATGTGAATTAGGATGTTGCGACGTGGAGATGTCTTTCCCACATAAATCGGGTTTCTTCACCCAATTAAACTCTGATACTTCATTGATATTTTAGTATGATTAGACCTCTGATCTTAGCCTATTTAAAGGGGTCTTGTAATCCTGTTTTGAGAGACCAATTAAAAGACAATTAAAGATGTAGTACTACAGAGATTTTCTTTTGCAGGCGACAAGATGTAGTTGCAGATGAGTTTTGGTGAGAGTTTTCATGGTAACTATGGAGAGAATTTTGTACCCTTTTTTAGAGAACTCTATGAGAGTTAGGGTTTTATTTTTGGGTGTTCTCTATGAGAGTTGGGGATTTGTTTTTAGGGTTTGGGTTTGTACATTTAGGTTTATTTTCTCTATATTGTACTCTCATTTGTTTACTCTTTTAGTGAAAAGCCAAAACCTTCTTTTCCCGTGATTTTTATCCTCTTTGAAGGAGTTTTCCACATAAAATTTATGTTATTGGTCTTCTATATTTTTCTCTTTCATTATTTATACGGGTTGATCCCCAACAGAAAATCAATTGAGGCAATTGAGCTCTTGTAATTTTTTTTCATCGAAGCCCCTAATGGGCCGTTAAGTGCTAACATGGAAGGTGATATGGTTTCTAACATGGAAAATTTGATGACATGGTGACTAACGTGACATCTGATGTGGAATGCTTAATTGATCTTTTAAAAAATATTTTACAGGCTTAATTGATTTTTTAAATTATTTTAGGAGGACTTAATTAATTTTTAAGGATTATATAAAAAATTCTAAAAAAACTTATAAAAACCTATAAAAGGAGTAGTAAATTAAATTTTATTTAACATTTAATCGTTTTAATAACTTATGTAATTTTAATAATTTTCTAATTTTTCTAATATTTTAATAATTTCTAATAATTTTTAATTTTTTAACAAAAATTAATAAATTTTATTCCCACACATGCTATCTTATATCATTCCTTAGCTCAACCTTATGGACATCCATCACATTAACTTTTCTCTACCAAAACCATTACTCGTCAGTTATTGCTCAACTTAAGCTAACAAATACTAAAGTCGTTATCTCTCAAACCCTTTACTCGATACCCATGCAAGTCTGATTGCTTGAGAAAAATCTGGTTTAAAAAGGGTTTTCTATCACAACGAAAAATCAAAATTTTGAAAATTGAGCTAGTTTGTGATATTTATAGTAATAAAATTTTCTCGAAAAGTACATGTGCAAGAATAATCTTATCATTCATAACTTTCAACCGAACTACCTTCTCTATTATTCTCGTACCACAAATTGCTTTTAGTATGAGCTTGAACTATCACGAATCAAATGTAGAACCAGAAACAAATTTCTTACTTTTAGTAGGAAAGTAAATCTCTCTTGCAATAGAAACAGGTAGAATTGTTATTCTTATAAAGTAGAATTTATACTTTGAAAATAAATTCTCACTATTTTCGGGCAGGATAACAATATCTCAAAGCTGTGTATATTTTTAGCCCAACCAGTGCCATCTATATATAGGGAGAGATAAAAGAATCTTGGTTGAATTGGTAGAATAAGAACAGTACTTATAGATAGAAAAACTAGTCTCCTAGTTTATCTAGGAGAGAGGGTGACAAACCCTAGTTAAATATACTAGGGTTGCCGCCCCCATACATTTCAGGCCTCTTCTATATTTGGTCCAATTATATGTGCTTCCCAGGCTTTTAACCCAATATTTTATAATTTCATCTAACCCAATATATACTTTTCTATTCCCAAAATAAATAATATTTATTAAATTTAATTTAATTTATTAATTTTCCAATTAAACAATTTTCTCAACTCAATTCCAATTTCTTTAAAGTCATGACAAGTTTACTATAAAATAATCTATAAGAAGATATATTTAATTTCCATATTCAATGGATCCACTGTTGGATCTGGTGCCTTGAGTGTAGTATATTCGTTTGTAAACTTGTAATTGTAACGCCCCAAAATTTTAATTTCGGCTTTTGATAAATTTGACATAAAATATGTATCTGCTTCAGTGGTTAAGTATTCTGGGTGTGTGTGGGAGGTCCCAAGTTCAAGCCATGCCTTTGGCAAATTTTGAAATTTTTCTGAATAAAGCCCTAACCCTGCTCAGTAGGCTTAAGTTTAATTGTTGGCAAAAATATATCAAAATGGGCTTGCTAGTTTAGTGGTTAAGTGGAGTGTTAATATGCTGGTAGTCTTGAGTTTGAATCCCTGTGTGTGCAAGGGAGTTATTTTTGCTATTGGTGCCATGTAGGAGTTTGAACTGAACTAGAATGCTGAGTAGTGGATATGTAGAGGGAAGTGTGGGGAGCAGGTTAAGGGATTTTAGTGGGTTATGAAATTATTTTGATATTATTTGTTTTTCTTCCAAATTTCGGGTTTCTCCTTCTTGCAAAAAAAAAAAAAAATTGGTGTTTGCTTTTCTTTTCCCCATGTTGCCGAATTTTTGCTCTTTCTTCACCTTCTCTTCTCGTTTCCTTTCATTTGTTTACTGATTGTTCTTTTCTTCAAACATCTCTTCTGTGTAACGTTGGGTGCACGTTCGGTAAGCTTTCGTCTCCATTAAATCTTAGCGTTTCTGGCTAAGTGGTTAAAGAGGGGTTTTACACTTGGTGTTTAGGAGTTAATCAAGGGGTTGCTGGTCGTCCATCGACACCTTAAGCTTGCAGAGTTCCTATTCTTGATTGAGGGTAAGATTTTTTATGACTAAAGGTTATATAACTCGTGGTAACTTCATTTTAGTTGTGTTAGTATCACTAAATCGGGCTTTGGTATGGCGATATTTAGGTCTTGAAACGATCGGAGGTGTTTTTATAGCAAATCAGTAACAGGTGTGTACCCAAAATGCAGAAAACGGGATTCAGCAAAAAGCCGAAATTGCTTGCTGTCAAGAAATAAGAGAAATAAGAGAAAATGATGCGAAAAATTGTAGAGAAAGGAAATAAGGGTGTTATAAACTTGGAAATCAACATTTTGCACTAAAATAGTTTTGGACAGCAACAATAGTCTAACTTTGAAAAATTATAAAAATAGTGGAAACTGAGTTAGAGGTTGAATAAAATATGAAATTAAATTTTATTGAGTCTAGTTTTTCATGGAAGAAACAATGTAAGCAATGAAACTGTAAATTATGAGATATAATAAATTTTGTTAGACAAGGTCAAAATGATTTTGGGTTCTCCTGTTCTAACTTTGGAAAATCATCAAAAATTGTAAAAAAATAATTAGGGGCTTAAATTTACATGTTCAAATCCTTAATGAATATATTTTCAAGAGAAATGAACAGAAACATCATCCAAATTCCATACTAAGAGATAAATAATTTTTAGTAAGAAAAGGTTGAAGCTATCGAACAACAGAATAGGTATAAATTTGAAGATTTTACTGTACTTATTTGATAAATTATAAATTCTAAAAATTTTATAGTAGAAATATATTTGAGTCTAGTTTCAAAAACATCAGGCGGATCTTAATTTGGAATTATGTAGCTCAAGGTATAAATAATTTAGTGATAATGACTCAAGTAGACAGCTTTGAATGAACATATAAGTAAATAGTGAAAATATATTTTCATTAAGAATGTGGAATGGAGAGGAGGAGGAGAAAAAACATATATGAACATTTAGCTAGCATGGGTTACATTAAAAATGGATCACATGGCCAAGGCCAAATGTGTGAGCTGAATGTATAATGTAGGGTTGGTAAGCACTACTTAGACCTCTAAATGTGTGAACTGAATGTATAATGTATAATGTATGCCTGTTTACTGATATATTTATGTATGATTATTGTTAGTTGCATATAAGCATGTCATTTACTATATTTTGCATTGCATCGGGTTGGGATACGGATATTTGAAGGAAGTGTACTGAAAGGCTTGTAAGCCTAACATTTGGTAGCTCAGCTGCAAACTACTGCTTATGCGCCGCATTCGATGCTATTTGGAGTGTAGGGATAGGTGGGTGTTTTGAACCCCACATGAAGTGTAGGGATGGACGGATATGGTGTGTAGAGGCTGGCTGGGTAAGACTTTACACGGAATAACTAAGAATGCATTAGTCAATCCGAAAGGCATAACTAAGAATTCATAGTGTCCGTACCTCGTTTAGAAAGCAATTTTCGGAAAGTCTAAATCTTTTACACACAACTGATAATAGCCCGATCTCAGATCTATCTTTGAAAACACAATTGCTCCTTTCAATTGATCAAACAAATCATCAATTCTGGGTATAGGATATTTGTTCTTGATAGTTACTTTGTTCAACTGATGATAATCAATGCACATTCTCATCGTGCTATCTTTCTTTTTCACAAACAGAACAGGAGCACCCCAAGGTGAAAAACTCGGTCTTGCAAATCCTCTATCAGTCAACTCTTGCAACTGAGAATTTAATTCTTTTAACTTGATCGGAGCTATTCTATATGGAGCTATTGAAATCAGAGTAGTCCCAGGCACTAATTCAATGCCAAATTCAACATCTCGAATCGGAGGTAATCCGGAAAGTTCTTCAGGAAATCCATCAGAAAATTCACAGACAACAAGCATTGATTCCACTTTCTTTTTTGTTACTTTCGAATCAATCACATAAGCAAAGTAAGCTTCACAACCTTGTCTCACAATACTCAGAGCTTTCATTGCCGAAATTACAGACAGTAACCCATTCAAATCACTGGATTCAATTTGAACTATTTCATCATTCTTGCATCTCAAATCAATAATTTTCTATTTGCAATTCACAATAGCATCGTGCAAAGTTAGCCAATCCATACCCAGAATTATATCAAACTTATCAATGGGTAATAACATCAGATTAGCCAAAAAACAAATATCTCGAAACATTAACGGACAATTCTTGCAGACTTTATCAACCAAAACACATCTACCAAGGGGGTTCGATACTTTAATCACAAATTCAGTAGACTCTACAGGAAAAGTCTTACTGGATACTAAATTCATGCATATATAAGAATGTGTCGATCCTAGATCTATCAATGCAATCACATCATAAAGTGTGAAAGTACCAGTTATAACATCGGGAGACGAAGCTTCCTTACGAGCTCGAATAGCAAAGGCTCTGGCAAGTGCTCTAACCTCGGATCGAACAGCAGTGTCTTTAGTCCCTCTTTGACTACCACTCACATTGCCCATATTTCTGGGAGGTCTACCTCTAGCTGAAGTATTACTCGGTCTCGGATTTTGCACAATCTCTTGCTCAACAGACTCGGGGCAATCTCGGATAAAATGATCTAAAGATCCACATTTAAAACAATCCCGATCATGCAATGTACAATTGTCGGGATATCTTTTACCACAATGTCCACTTTCGAGTTGATCAGATCTAGCATTTCCAACACTAGCAACAGAAGTAGCTGAATCTCTAAAGCTCGAATGCGATCTGGCATTATCTATACTTGAATGCCCCACATTAGCCTTTGAACGGCTATAATCGTCTCGAAACTTCTTTGACATAGACTGAAATGATTTACTTGCATATCTCTTTCTCACATCTCTAGCTTTTGAGTCAAATTTTCTTTTCTCTTTCCCGAGTTCTTCAGCTTTACATGCTCACTCAACAAGCACAACAAACTCTTTTATTTCCAAAATCCCGACTAACAATTTGATGTCTTCATTCAAACCAACCTCGAATCTCTTGCACATAATTGCTTCAGTCGAGACACATCTCGTGCATACTGACTCAATCTCACAAATTCTCACTCGTATTCTGTAACAGACATACGGCCTTGTTTCAATTCAAGAAAACCTTTACGTTTCTAATCGATGAATCTCTGACTGATATATTTCTTCCGGAATTTAACTTGAAAAAAATCCTAGGTAACTCATTCTCTTAGAACTACAGATATCAAAGTCTTCCACCAATGATACGTTGTATCTCTCAGAAGCGAAACAACACACTTAAGACATTCATCCGGAGTAAATGACAATTCATCAAATACTCTTATCGTATTCTCTAGCCAAAACTCAGCTCTCTCAGTATCATCATTCATAGTAGCACGAAACTTTTCAGCCTCATATTTTCTAATCTTATCAACCGGAGGCTTGCTTAATTGAATCAGATTTGCTTGGGGCATGACAGGAATTTACGAAGGATTAGGCGGGGTTGAAGGTTGTTGAACAGCCAGATTAGTTTAGATATATTGGGTGAACCAATCGTTCATCATCAGATAGAAGGCTTGTTTAGCCTCTCCCTCGTGACTACTCGTCACGATTCGAGAATCATATGGCGCTGCCCTTTTAGCAGGAGCTGGCGCATTACTCTCAACATCGTCAGCTACAGCTCATTCGGGATCCATTTACTATATAAAAACACATTTTCATTCTCAAGATTCATCACACTATCGCAGTTCATAAATATGGTATGTATAGCTAGACTCACATACACGCTACATTAGTCCTAGAATCGACTAAACCGCAGCTTTGATACCAACCAAATGTAACACCCCTAACCCATATCCGTCATCAGACTAGGGTTAAAGGCATTACCAGACAAATCAAAACATTTTACACACAATTCATATACATCATTCACAATCATAGTCAAACATTACCATAGAGTCCCTTATATAGGTCATTGAGACCTTAAATAAACATTAGAAAGGGGACGAGACTAAATCGAGCTCATACAAAATTTTTTTTAAAACTTAAACATTTTTCAAAGTTGTACAGGTCACATGCCCGTCTGAACAGGTTGTGTGCCTCACACGGCTTTAGACACGCCCGTGTGTCTAGGCCGTGTCAAAACAGGGCATACATACTGACTTGTCCACACGGCCACAAGACACCCCCGTGTCCCAAGCCGTGGGAAAAATTAGGGAGGCTATTGACTTGGCCGCACGGCTGACCACATGCCCATGTGTCTAGCCCGTGGTCGAAACTGACTTGGCCACGGCCTAGCACACGCCCGTGTATGCAACCCTGTGGTCTGCCCAGGCTCATTTCAAATTGGCCCTCAAGCAACATGGCTGAGACACATGCCCGTATCTCTGCTCGTGTGGGTAAAAATAGGCCATTTACAAGGCCAATTTTCCACCCATTAAGGGTCCTCCCTACAAGCATCAAATAGGCATCTAAAGCATCATATTTTCAACCAAATTCAAACCCAAATTATACATCATTCATACCATATATTCATCAACCTATTTCATTCATAATTCACAAATCAAAACATAACATTCATAAACCACATTCATTCTACCCCATTCTACATCAAGACATACCAAAACATATGATTTGTAACATCAATCTACCTCATTCATTCTCATGACAAGTTCTTACCAAATCCACAATCAAACATATACCAAAAACTTACCAAATTGACCATTTCTTTTGGCCAACCAAAAGCACGTCATAATAGCAACATTGTATCACATATAATATAACAAATTCAAACCATAAGTTTAACCCTATTCTAGCCATATCACATGGCATGATATACACATTACAAAACATATTCTAATACTTCTAGCCTATACATGCCATACTTCAATAATATACTTTCAAAAGGTACCAAAATATAGTTTGATAGTGTGGTGACAATCCTGGATGATTCTCGAGCTTTTGGTAGCTTCAATATCTATAAAACAGTTAAAAGACACACAAAGTAAGCTTTCAAAAGCTTAGTAAGCCATATAAAATTAAACTTAACAATATAAACATATAAGCATCATAATATGCATATACTCCTTAGCCAAATGCTATCACAAACCACATAGCTCAAATACATTTCACACATTCCCCATTCATTTGCACATATAGCATATTTTCTCATACTTTTGTCACATATAATCACTTGATCACAAAGATACATATACTTATCTTTCAAAATCAAATATGATATACAATTTCAAACGTACCTGAATCGGATACACATTTCATATAATCACTCATTTCTCGGAATGCCTGTTGAACCATTCGGAATCATAAGGATATGCGAATAGCTCGGAAAGCTCGTACAATGCCAATGTCCCAGACATGGTCTTACATGTAATCAAATATTGATGCCACTGTCCCAGATAGGGTCTTACACGAAAACACATATCGAATCCTATGTCATGACATATGTATCCTAACTATTACTATGGTTCGCACGGGGCTTTTCGGACGTTGAAACTTTGTCGATACTTTCTCGGATATCCTATTCTCAACACTTATAATTATTCAACATTGTTCAAAAGCATATAATCAATATTAATACAATTCAAAATACATTTATTTTTATATTGACTTACCTCGTACGGAAATGAACGGAAACGAGCGACTATTCAACAACTTTCATTTTCCCCCGATCTATTTCCATTTTCGTTAGTTCTTGATATATATAAATTTAAATTTAACTCTTTTATTCACCAAATCATTCAATTAAATCCAAAAACACATATTCAGGGCATTTTATAAATTAGCCCTCACATTTTCACTTTTTGACACTTTAGTCCCTAATTCACAAAATCACAAAATACACAAAATTTCCTTACACATATGCTGAGTCAAATTTTCATATTATTCATATAAGTCCATATATTTCATTTATTTTACATTTTAGTCCCTCAAAATCTCATTTTTATAATTTAGCCTAAATTACTCAAATTTATCAAAAATTCAAAGAGAAAATATACTAACCCGACACATATCTTTCATTTTCTACCATCAAACTTCATAAAGCTCACATTATCAACAATGGCATAGCTCGAAATCATCAAAAAATTTAGAAATTCGGGCATGGGCTTGATAGATTACTATGCAACGATTACAAAAATGTAGAAATTATCAAAAATCGAACAAAATACATACCTAAATCACCAAATCTCTTAGCGGAACCTTAAGCTTGAGTTTTCTTTCATTTCTTTTGATATATTCGGCCAAATTATGAATAAATGAAGCCAATGTTATGTTTTGTTTAATTAATAAACATTAATACACAATTTACTATTATAACCTTATAATATACATTTAAAATTCCACCAACTAATGTCCATTAATGTCATTCAATACATTCCATGGTCAAATAACCACAAAATGACCTGAAAATTAAAGAGACATAGCAATTAGGAACTTTAACAAATAGAATGCAAATTTTGCATTTTACGCGATTAGGTCCTTTTATCAAATTAAGCACACAAATGATTAAATTTTCATAGGAAACTTTCACACATGTCAATTCACATATTATAAGCACAAAAAGTAATATTAAAATATTTTTTGACTTGAATTTATGGTCTTGAAACCACTATTCTGACTAGGGTCTAAACTGGACTGTTACACAGCCCGTGTCTGACCTCGTGTAACTCTCTAACATGGGTCACATGACCAACACACACGCCCATGTGCCAGGCTGTATGCTAGGCTGTGCCAAACCTTATGCTAGGCTGTGTCAAACCTGTAGGGTATACTGACTTGATTTTTAAATAATACTAGGGGACACACGGTCGTGTAACCTGACCGCGTGTCACACACGGTTGAGACACACGCCTGTGTGGACAAAAATAGGCTATTTACCAAGCCATCTTGCCACCCAAATCTGCATATACCTACACCAAATAAAATGGCACCAAAACATGGCATAAATGGAAAATCAAACCAACTAATTCATGCTAGTTCTATACCATCATCCACAATACACACAAGTAGCAAAATAGGCTATAAGAGTCTTGTTTAGACCTTAATTAGAATAGTGGTTTAGGGACCACAAATCTGAGTCAAAAACTATTTTTTTATATTTTTTCTGTGTTTATAATATTTGAATTAGCATGTGTGAAATTTTCGTGAGAAAATTCGATCAATTGTGTGCTTAATTTGTGAAAAGGATCTAATCGCGTAAAATGTAAAAGTTGCCTATTGTTTGTTAAAATGCTTAATTGATTTGTCTTATTAAAGGAGAAGTCCTTAAGATGCAAATAGATCATTATTCTAATGGTTGGACATAAATGGTCATATGTTTAATGATTAAATGGTTTTATATCAAAGGGTAAAATTAGTAATTGGTTAATATGTTAATTAAATTAAAACAAAAAGCCATCATTTTCATTATTTCTTTGCTCATCAACCAAAAATACAAGAAAAATAATAGAAAAAGGGCTAGTTAGGGTTTCAGCACTTTGAGCTTGGATTAAGGTATGGTTTTGATTCGGTTTTTAATAATTTCTACGTTTTTGTAATCGTTGCTTTGTATACTATCAAGCCCATGTCTCAATTTCTAATTTTGGTTGATGATTTTGAGTTGAGCCATTGATGAAATTATAAGCTTTGTGAAGTTAGTTGTTGGTAAATGAAAGATATGCTTTGGGTGAACATATTTTGTATTTGAATTTTGATGAATTATAGTAATTTAGACTAAATTGTGAGATTTCTAAATTAATGGACTAAAATGTGAAATAAATGAAATGTGTGGACTTGTATGAGTACTATGAGAATTTGGCCAAGCATGTGTGCAAAGAAATTGTGTATTTTGTGATTTTTGTGATTAGGGACTAAATTGTCAAAACGTGAAAATATGAAGGCTAATTTGTAAAATGCCCTAAATATGTGTTTATGGATTGATTTGAATGATTTGGTGAATAAAAGAGTTAAATTTGAATTTATATAGATCAAGAACAAAAGAAAACGAAATTAGATCAGGGAAAGTCGAAAGTCGTCGAGTAGCTGATTCAGTTCATTAAAATATGTACGAGGTAAGTCAATATACTAATAAATGTGTTTGAGATGGTTTATTTATGTTTATATGCCATTGAATAATGATGAATGGCTATGTGCATTGATTATGAGATACATATGTCATGACATAGGATTTTTGATATAGGATTTTTATATGTGATATCGTGTAAGACCACGTCTAGGACATTGGTATCGATTTGGTATTTACGTGTAAGACCATGTCTGGGATGTTGGCATCGTATTTGATTTTGTGTAAGACCCTGTCTGGGACAGTGGCATCGATATTTGATTACATGTAAGATCACTTTTGGGACATCAGCATTGTACAAGCTTTCTAAGCTATCCGCGTATCCTTATGATTTCGAAAGATTCAACAGGAATTCCAAGAAAAGAATGAATATGTAAATTGTGAATTAGATTCAGGTACGTTTGAAATGTATACTATATTTGAGAATAAAAGGTAAGTACATATGAAATTGTTGATATTTGATATAAGTATGAGAAAATATGCTATATGTGCAAATGAATTGGAAATAAGCGAAATGTATATGAACTATGTGATTTGTGATAGTATTTGGCTATGGAACACATGTATTTTATGTTGTTTATATGCTTTAAATGATAAGTTTATTTGTATATGGCTTACTAATCTTTTGAAAGCTTACTTTATGTGTTTCACAATTGTTTTATAGATCATTGAAGCTATTGGAATCTCGGACATCGTCGAGGATCATCACCACACTATCGAACTCTATTTTGGTACCTTTTGCAAATGTATATATTAAAGTATGGCATGTATAGGCTAGAGGATTTTGGTTATGTTTTGTGATATATATATCTAACCAAGTGATTTGGCTTGATTATGGTTGTGTATATGAATGAGTTCTTCGTATGAAATATGTGATGCAATATGATTAATATGATATGTTTTGAATGCCTATAGAAATTGGTCATTTTGATAAGTATCGGTATATGTTTATTTGAGAAAGTAGTAAGTTTTGGTCATAAGATTGAATGATGTAATTTGAAGTATTGAAACATATGTTTTGGTATGATTTTGGTTTAGATTTGGTATGATTTGGTTGGTGAATTGAAAATGGAATTTGTTGATAATTTAATAGCATGAATGATGTAAGTCGTCATATTGAAATTGGCTAAAATTATATTGTAAATGTGCTTGGTTTGATGCTTGTAGGATTGACCCAAATTGGGTGGCAAATTGGCTTTTCAAATGGCCTATTTTTGTCCACACGGGCAGAGACATGGGCGTGTGTCTCAACCATGTGTGACACATGGTCATGTTGTACGACCGTGTGTCCCCTAGGGTACCTTACGATTTTAAGTCAGTCTTGAGCATGGCCAAGGCACACGGGCGTGTGGCTAGCCGTGTGACCCAAGTTAGTTTCAACCACAGCCAAGGCACACAGACATGTCTTGTGGCCGTGTGATTAAGTCAGTATGTATGCCTTGTTTTGACACGGCCTAGACACACGGGTGTGTCTGAAGCCGTGTGAAGCACACGGCCTATTCACACGGGCGTGTGACCTGTACAACTTTGAAAAATGTTTATGTTTTGAAAAATTTTGTATGAGCTCAGTTTAGTCCCAACCCCTTTCTAAAGTCTCGATGACCTGAATAAGGGACACTATATATTGATGTTTGACCTTTGATGCTATGATGTTTGTGAAATGAATGCTAAATGTTCCGATTTGTCCGGTAATGCCTTTAACTCTAGTCCAGCGATGGATATAGGTTAGGGGTGTTACATTTGGTTGGTAGCAAAGCTACGGTTCAGTCGATTCTAGGACTAACATAGCGCATGTGAGTCTAGCTATACATGCCATATTTTTGAAATGCGATTGTCTGATGAATCCTGACAATGAAAATGTGTTTTTATATAGCAAATGGATCCCAAACGAGCTGTAGTTGACGATGTTGAGAGCAATGCGCTTGCTCCCACGCAAGAGACAACGCCATTTGATTCTAGACCGGCTACGAGTAGCCATGATGGAGAGGCTAGACAAGCCTTCTATCAGATGATGAATGATTGGTTTACCTAATACATTAGAACTAATTTGGCTGTTCAACAACCCCCAACCCCAGCTAATCCTCCACAAGTCTCTGTTATGTCACAAGCTAATCTGAATCAGTTGAATAAGCCTCCAGTTGATAAAATTAGAAAATATGGGGCTGAAGAGTTTTGAGCTACCACTAGTGATGATGCTAAGAGAGCCGAGTTCTGGCTAGAGAATACGATAAGAGTATTTGATGAATTGTCATTGAATTCTGATGAATGCCTAAAGTGTGACGTTCTGCTTTTAAGAGATACGACCTATCATTAGTGGAAGACTTTGATATCAGTGGTTCTGAGGGAACGAGTTAATTGGGATTTCTTCCAAGCTGAATTTCGAAAGAAATACATCAGTCAGAGATTTATCGACTAGAAACGTAAAGAGCTCAAAGCTTCAACAAGGCCGTATGTCTGTTACAGAATACAAGCAAGAATTTGTAAGACTGAGTCAGTATGCTCAAGAATGTGTATCTACTGAGGCAATAATGTGCAAAAGATTTGAATAGGGTCTGAATGAAGATATTCATTTGTTAGTCGGGATTCTTGAGATTAAAGAATTCGTTGTGCTTGTTGAACGAGCATGTAAAGCCGAAGAACTCAGAAAAGTGAAAAGAAAAGCTGATTTGGAAGTGCGAAAGAGAAGTGCGAAAGAGATCATCGAGCAATTCATTTCAATCTGCAACAAAGAAGTTTAGAGATGATTATAGCCGTTCAAAGGCTAATGTAGGACATTCGAGTAGAGATCGTGCTAGATCGCATTCGAGTTTCAGAGCTCCAGGTACATCTGTTGCCAGTGTTGGAAATGTTCGATCTGATCGTCCTGAATGCAAACACTGTGATAAAAGACATCTCGGCAAT
This sequence comes from Gossypium longicalyx, assembly GCA_025698465.1. NCBI lineage: Eukaryota > Viridiplantae > Streptophyta > Magnoliopsida > Malvales > Malvaceae > Gossypium > Gossypium longicalyx. Next base: position 47,027,079 of record CM047005.1, on the reverse strand, counting down.
TGTAGACTATAAAGTGGCAATGCATCTTGTGGTAGACCTCCCAAAAATACGGGTAATGTGAGTAGTAGTCAGAGGGGAACTAAAGATACTGCTGTTAGATCCGAGGCTCGTGCACCTGCCAGAGCCTACGCCATTCGAGCTCGTAAGGAAGCTTCGTCTCTTAATGTTATAACGGGTACATTTACTCTTTACGATACTTCTATGATTGCTTTGATAGATCGTGGATCAACACATTCATATATATGCATGAATTTAGTATTTAGTAAGACTTTTCCTGTAGAGTCTACAAAATTTGTGATTAGAGTATCGAACCCCCTTGGCAGATGTGTTTTGGTTGATAAAGTTTGCAATAATTGTCCGTTAATGTTTCAAGACATTTGTTTTTCGGTTGATATAATGCTATTACCTTTCGATGAGTTTGATATAATTCTGGGTACGGATTGGTTAACTTTGCATGATGCTGTTGTGAATTGCAAACGAAAACTATTGATTTAAGATGCAAGAATGATGAAATAGTTCGAATTGAATCTAGTGATTTAAATGGGTTACCGACTGTGATTTCGTCATTGAAAACTCTGAGTATTGTGAGAAAAGGTTGTGAAGTTTACTTTGCCTATGTGATCGATTCAAAAGTAAGAAAAGAAAGTTGAATCAGTGTCTGTTGTCTGTGGATTCCCTGATGTATTTCTTAAGGAACTTCCGAGATTACCTCCGATACAAGAAGTTGAATTTGGCATTGAGTTAGTGTAACGCCCCCACGCCCGAGACCGTCGCCGGAGTCGAGTATGAGGTGTTACTAAGCTTAATTTAACATTTTTAGTACTTTGGATTATTTGTTTCTACATTCACAGCTTTCTAGCTACTTGCGTCATAGTCACAAGAAAAATCATATCTCGAGTTACAAAACTCAAAATCAAGATCTGTAAATTTTCCCTGAATCTATACTTATATACCTACTTACTAATTTTTTTCCAAAATTTTTGGTTGGGCCAATTAGTACAGTTCATTAGTTAAATTTACCCCTGTTTCAGGACTTGACTGGACTGACCTCTGTTTACTACGAACCATGTTTCTCTCAGTAAAAAATTCATATGACTATGAAGTTTGTTTCTACTGAAACTAGACTCAATAAGAATTCTTAGAATATAAAATAAACCACCTAATTATATCTGTACAATTTATGGTGAATTTCTAAAGTTGGAACAGGGGATCCAGAAATCACTCTGGCCCTGTTTCACTAAAATTCAAATATCTTCTAACATATAATTCCTTTACCTTTTTAATTTGTTTTATGTGAAACTAGACATAATAAGCTTAAATTTTATATTTAATCCATCACCTAATTTGATTTCTATGATTTTTAGTAAATTTTCAAACTCACGTCAGTGTTGCTGCAATGTTCTGTTTATGGCAAATTTCATCATTTTTATGAGTTTTCATGAACTAGGTATCCTAATAACTTCCCATAACATCAAACATAATCTAAACTAACCATTTCCATAATTTATCATTATCAAGCATTTCCTCAACCATTCCATCACCATATCATAAGATCATTTACACAAAATAGGTATATTGCTATACATGTCATACTTAAATCTCACAAGCCATTTACCAAAAAAAAATCTTCCAGATAGTGTGACCGAGCCTTCGACCTATCTCGACTCCTGAGCTGGCTTGTCCAAAACTACAATGAGTAAGAAGGAGGGAGTAAGCAATAATGCTTAGTAAGTTCATATGCAAATAATAAGTAACATAACAAACAATCAAACCAATCAACATTAGCATGTATCACCAAAACATATATCACATTTCTAATCATTTTTCATCATCTTATTACTTTATCGTTGTTGTATCAATACTCATCCCGAGGGTTAAATACATACCTGTCCAAAGTATCCATTTCACATCACTTACCAATACGTCTCTTTTCATCTCAAGTATTCCTCCATTTGAGTAAAACTTTACCCGTTGAACACATCGGAATATAATTTGGATACATGGATAACTTGCACATAAGTGCCACATATGCAATCAAGCAATCATGTAACCCGCCCATAAGCGAACTCGGACTCAACTCAACGAGCTCGGGCGTTTGTATCCATAAGTGAACTCGGACTCAACTCAACGAGTTCGGATGCCTAGTTACATCTCACGAACTCGGACTCAACTCAACGAGTTCGACATTTGCATCCATAAGTGAACTCGGACTCAACTCAACGAGTTCGGATGCCCAACCATCCTAGTGACATGTCACTTGTATCCTAATCTATTCTTAAGGTTCAAACGGGATTTTCCTCGAACACATATCCTTGCCGTCTTCCGTAGGATGCCGAAACCAATACTCGGTAACAATTTATATTTAACAAGTAGCTCATATAATTTGCATTTTGTTCGAAAATAACCACAAAGCATATATTTCATGATAAAAATCAGCATATCACATAATTAACATCAATAACTTAAAAATAACAATTATGCTACATTATTTACACATGAACTTACCTTGGTACCAAAATACAAAGATTTTGCAATTTAGTCCACAATCTTTTCTTTTCCTCGATTGGGGTCGATTCCACGTCTTTCTTGATCTAAAATAACACATTTAGCTTATTTAATACTCACATTATCAAATTAATCCTTAATTTAAATTTTGGCAAAATTATAATTTTACCCCTAAACTTTTGCATATTTACACTTTTTCCCCTAGGCTCGGGATTAAACTTTATTCCTTATTCTTATGTTTTGCAACATGCTGATCACTTTTCCCTTCTATGGCAATATCAAATTCTCACTCCAACATGTACTTGTGACTATTAGGTATTTTTACCGATTAAGCCCTTTTACTCGTTTTTGCTTAAAATCGAGTAGTACAAGTTGTCTAACATAATTTAAAACCTCATATTCTATCATAAAACATCAAAATACACAAATTTAACCTATGGGTATTTTTCCAAATATAAACCCTAGGTTAAATTATTGCTAGCATAAGCTTTATCGAGTTACTAGGATCTCAAAAACGTAAAAATCATTAAAAACGGGGCTTAGAATCACTTACTATGAAGCTTGAAAGTTGAAGAAACCCTAGCTATGGTGAGATGGAGCATTCGACAGCAACTATGAAGATGATAACTAATTTTGTGTTATTTTTCCCTTTAATTTCATTTAATACCCAAATGACCAAAATGCCCTCTCTTACTAAACTTTCAAAAATTCCTTCCATGTCCTAATTTTTCCCATGAACTTAAAATTGGTAAAATTGCTATTTAAGACCTCCTAATTAATATTTCAAAGCAATTTCATACTAAAAACTTCTAGAATGCAAGTTTTGCAACTTATTCGATTTAGTCCCTAACTTCAAATTAAGCATTTTATGCATAGAATTTCTTCACAAAATTTTCACACAATCATGCAATCATATCATAAACCTCAAAATAATTATAAAATAATTATTTCTATCCGGATTTTTGGTCACGAAACCACTATTCCGATTAGGCCCTAATTCGGGATATTACAACTCTCCCCCCTTTAAGGATTTTCGTCCTCGAAAATCTTACCGGTAAACAGATGTGGATATTGATTTCTCATATTTTATTCGGATTCCCATGTAGCTTCTTCTACTCCATGCTTTTGCCACAACACCTTCACAAGTGCAATATTTTTATTCCTTAGTTGTTTGACCTCTCGAGTTAAAATCTTAATCGGTTCTTCTTCGTAGGTCATATCTGGTTGTAGTTCAATTTCTGTCGGTGACACCACATGTGAAGGATCCGAACGATACCGACGTAACATAGATACGTGGAACACATCATGAATCTTCTCTAATTCAGGTGGTAATGCTAGCCGATATGCTACCGGTCCAACTTTTTCAATTATTTCATACGGCCCAATAAAACGCGGACGTAATTTGCCCTTCTGTCCAAATCTAAGAACTTTCTTCCACTGAGACACCTTTAAAAATACTTTATCACCAACTTGAAATTCAATGTCCTTTCATTTTAGATCTGCATAAGATTTCTGTCTATCTGAAGCAGCTTTCAAACAATCTCGAATTACCTTCACTTTTTCTTCGGTTTCTTTTATTAGATCAACTCCATAAATCTGATTTTCCTTGAGTTCAATCCAATACAATGGCGTTCAACATTTACGACCATACAATGCTTCATAAGGTGTCATTTTCAAGCTCGTCTGATAACTATTATTGTAAGCAAATTCTACCAACGGTAAATATCTTTCCCAACTTCCTTGAAATTCCAATACACAACATCTGAGCATATCTTCAAGAATCTGAATTACTCTCTCTGATTGTCCATCAGTTTGTGGATGAAAAGCAGTACTGAAATTTAACTTTGTGCCTAACGTGTCTTGCAACTTTTGCCAAAACCACGAGGTAAACCTTGGATCTCTATCTGAAATAATCGACAATGGTATTCCATGTAGTCTAACAATTTCTTTAACATACAATTCAGCCAACTTGTTAAGAGAATAATCCGTATGTACCGGGATAAAATGAGTCGACTTAGTTAATCTGTCAACTATTACCCAGATGGCATCTTTCTTTCCTGGAGTCAATGGCAATCCTGAAACAAAATCCATAGTAATCCGATCCCATTTCCATTCAGGAACCATAATAGGCTGAAGTAATCCCGAAGGCACTTGATGTTCAGCTTTCGCCTGTTGACAAATTAAGCATTTGGACACAAACTCTGATATATCCCTTTTCATTCCATTCCACCAATACATTTTCTTCAAGTCATTATACATTTTCGTACTACCCGGATGAATCGAGAAACAACCACTATGTGCTTCCTATAGGATCTTTTGAATCAATTCCTCATTCTTTGGTACACAAATCCGATCTTTAAACATTAAGCACCCATCAGAACCGATTCTAAAATCTGACTCTTGTAAAAACATCGGTTTTGCTCTTAACTCTGCTAGAATCGAACCATCATCTGACATTTTCAGCTGAGTGTTCATAACTCTCAATGCAAACAACAACTTTCTACTTAAAGCATCAGCAACCACATTCGCTTTTCCCGGATGATAATCAATAACAAGCTCGTAATCTTTCAATAACTCCAACCATCTTCGCTGTCTTAAATTCAAGTCTTTTTGTGACATCAAGTACTTAAGACTTTTATGGTCGGTATATACCCTGCACTTTTCACCATACAAATAATGTCGCCAAATTTTCAAAGCAAACACCACCGCAGCCAATTCCAAATCGTGAGTAGGATAATTCCTCTCATGAGGTTTTAACTGCCTCGAAGCATAAGCCACCACTTTTCCTTCTTGTATGAGCACACACCCCAAACCATTTAGAGAAGCATCACTATATATCACAAATTCTTTACCGATTAGGGCTGTACTACTAACACGGTGCCTCTGTTAATAACTTTTTTCAATTCTTCAAAACTCATTGACATTCCTCCGTCCATTCAAATTTAACATCCTTTCTGAGTAGTCTAGTTATAGGAGCAACAATTATAGAAAATCCATTTACAAACTGCCGATAGTACCCAGCTAGCCCCAAGAAACTTCTAACTTCAGTTACATTTTTCTGGTTTCCAATCAACAATGGCTAAAATTTTACTAGGATCAACCCGTATACCATCACCAAACAATATGACCCAAAAATCCAACTTCCTGAGCCAAAATTCACTTTTACTAAACTTAGCATACAAATGTTTATCTCTCAAAGTTTGCAAAACTATCCTCAAATGCTCAAATGCTCTGCTCTGTCTCATCTTTTGAATAAATTAAAATATCATCTATAAACACCACAACAAATTTGTCCAAGTATGGTCGAAATATGCGATTCATTAAATCCATAAATACAGCGGAGCATTTATCAATCCGAATGGCATAAATAAAAATTCATAATGACCATACCTTGTTCTAAAAGCGCTTTTAGGCACATCCGACTCTTTTACCCGCAGATTGGTAATACCTGATCTCAAGTCAATCATTGAAAACCATGTCGCTCCTTTTAGCCGATCAAACAAATCATCAATTCTTGGCAATGAGATACTTGTTTTTGATTGTCACCTTGTTTAATCGCCGATAATCAACACACAACCTCATAGAACCATCCTTCTTTTTCACAAATAACACGGGAGCACCCCAAGATGAAAAACTCGGTCTCACAAAACCTTTATCAGTCAACCCTTGCAACTACGACTTTAACTCTTTTAACTCTGTTGGTGCCATTCTATATGGAGCAATCGAAATCAGAGTTGTTCCCGGTATCAAATCAATACCAAATTCTACTTCCCTGACTGGAGGCAAACCCGGCAATTCTTCTGGAAATACGTCCGCAAATTCACACACAACTGGCACTAATTCAACTTTATTTTCAACTTCTTTTGTATTAATTACATACGCCAAATAAGCTTCATAACCCTTTCTCAAATATCTTTGAGTCGACATTGAAGAAATCACACTAGGCAATGCCTCTGATTTATCTGATTCAACCCGCAGAGTTTTACCATTTTCACACTTTAATTCTATAACCTTTTCTTTGCAATTTATTTTAGCATCATGCAATGTCAACCAGTCTATACCCAAAATAACATCAAACTCATCAAACGGAAACAACATCAAGTCGGCCGGAAAGTAATGACCCCGAATCATTAAAGGACATTTCTTACATACTTTATCAACAATCACACATTTGCCTAACGGATTCGACACTCTAATCATAAATTCTGTGTTCTCAACAGGTATATTCATACTAGACACCAATTTTATTCAAACATATGAATGAGTAGAACCGAGATCAATCAAAGCAATAACATTAACATTATAGAGAGAAAATGTACCGGTAATCACATCAGGTGAGGAAGCATCTTCGCACGCTTTAATAGCATAAGTTCTAGCCGGAGCCCTTCCTTCAGGTCTAACTGCTGCATCTCTGGCTACATTCTTACTACTTGCTTCACTCCCAGCTTTTCTTGGATATCTTCCTCTCGAATCCGCACCACTTGTTTTTGTATTCTGGAATTTTTCTTTTTCAGCTCTCTCTGGGCAGTCTCTAATAAAATGATCCGGAGAACCACATCGAAAACATTCATTTGCTCTGCACGGGCCAAAATGATTTCTACCACACCACTGGCATTCGGGTTTAACAAATCTCGAGTTCCCTACACTGGCTGCCGAAGTAGTCTGGGACTTAGGACCCATATTTTGCTTTTTATAATTCCCATATGATTGGCCAGCAGAAACTTGGGAACGAGGATTCATATTTCTTGACTTTCCGGGTTGCTGTGAGAATGAACTGCTCATCGGTCTTTTCTTCCAATTTCTAGTCTCAGCCTCTACCTTTTTCTTCACTTTAAGTAGTTCTTCAGCCTTGCAAGCTCGATCCACTAATACTACCATTTCTTTTAATTCAAGAATTCCAACAAATACCTTGATGTCTTCGTTGAGCCCGTCTTCAAATCGTCGGCACATCTTGGCCTCTGTAGGAACATACTCTCTGGCATACTTACTTAATCGAACAAACTCTCTTTCATATTCTGTAACTGTCATATTACCTTGCTTCAACTCAAGAAACTCTTTACGCTTCTGATCAATAAATCTTTCACTAATATATTTCTTCCGAATCTCTTCTTGAAAGAATTCCCAGGTTATTCTCTCTTTCGGTACCACCGAAATCAAAGTCTCCCACCAATTATAGGCTGAATCTCTCAACAAAGATATAGCGCATTTTAAACATTCTTCAGGTGTACAAGATAATTCATCAAATACCCGGATAGAATTTTCAAGCCAGAACTCTGCTTTCTCGGCATCATCATCAATATTTTCCTTAAATTCTTCGGCCCCTTGTTTACGGATTCTATCAACTGGAGTTCTGTGAAATTTCATCAGATCCATACCTTGAGGCATCGGGGGTACAAGTTCAGGAATTGGGAGAGGTGGGGGAGGTTGTACATTTGGTTCGTACGAACGAACTTAGTGTACCATGCACTCATCATTTGGAGAAAGGCTTCCCGATCCCTTTCTCCTCCTCCCTGACCAACAGTAGGAGGTGGATTTTTAGTCGGCGCTGCTCCTTCAGTCGGAGCTGACGCATTACTCTCTACTTCATCTGCTACAGCTGGATCGGGATCCATTTACTATAAAAAAATCATTTAAAAAGTTCAGAAGTCGTCACACTATCACAATTTATACATATGGCATGTATAGCAAAATTCGTACATACAACACATAGTCCGAGAATCGACTAAACCTGCTCTGATACCACTAAATGTAAAGCCCCCACGCCCGAGACCGTCGCCGGAGTCGAGTATGAGGTGTTACTCAGCTTAATTTAACATTTTTAGAACTTTGGATTATTTATTTCTACATTCACAGCTTTCTAGCTACTTGCATCATAGTCACAAGAAAAATCATATCTCGAGTTAAAAAACTCAAAATCAAGATCTGTGAATTTTCCCTGAATCTAGACTTATATACCTACGTACTAATTTTTTTCTAGAATTTTTGGTTTGGCCAATTAGTACAGTTTATTAGTTAAAGTTACCCCTATTTCAGGACTTGACTGGAATGACCTCTGTTTACTACGAACAACATTTCTCTCAGTAAAAAATTCATATGACTATGAAGTTTGTTTTTGCTGAAAATAGATTCAATAAGGATTCTGAGAATATAAAATATGCCACCTAATTATATCTGTAAAATTTATGGAGAATTTCTAAAGTTGAAACAGGGGATCCAGAAATCACTCTGGCCCTGTTTCACTAAAATTCAAATATCTTCTAACATATAATTCCTTTACCTTTTTAATTTGTTTCATGTGAAACTAGACATAATAAGCTTCAATTTTATATTTAATCTATCACCTAATTTGATTTCTATGATTTTTAGTAAATTTTCAAACTCACGTCAGTGTTGCTGCAATGTTCTGTTTATGGCAAATTTCATCCTTTTTATGAGTTTTCATGAACTAGGTATCCTAATAACTTCCCATAACATCAAACATAATCTAAACTAACCATTTCCATAATTTATCATTATCAAGCATTTCCTCAACCATTCCATCACCATATCATAAGATCATTTACACAAAATAGGTATATTGCTATACATGCCATACTTAAATCTCACAAGCCATTTACCAAAAAACAATCTTCCAGATAGTGTGACCGAGCCTTCGACCTATCCCGACTCCTGAGCTGGCTTGTCCAAAACTACAATGAGTAAGAAGGAGGGAGTAAGCAATAATGCTTAGTAAGTTCATATGCAAATAATAAGTAACATAACAAACAATCAAACCAATCAACATTAGCATGTATCACCAAAACATATATCACATTTCTAATCATTTTTCATCATCTTATTACTTTATCGTTGTTGTATCAATACTCATCCCGAGGGTTAAATACATACCTGTCCAAAGTATCCATTTCACATCACTTACCAATACGTCTCTTTTCATCTCAAGTATTCCTCCATTTGAGTAAAACTTTACCCGTTGAACACATCGGAATATAATTTGGATACATGGATAACTTGCACATAAGTGCCACATATGCAATCAAGCAATCATGTAACCCGCCCATAAGCGAACTCGGACTCAACTCAACGAGCTCGGGCGTTTGCATCCATAAGTGAACTCGGACTCAACTCAACGAGTTCGGATGCCTAGTTACATCTCACGAACTCTCGACTCAACTCAACGAGTTCGGACATTTGCATCCATAAGTGAACTCGGACTCAACTCAACGAGTTCGGATGCCCAACCATCCTAGTGACATGTCACTTGTATCCTAATCTATTCTTAAGGTTCAAACGGGATTTTCCTCGAACACATATCCTTGCCGTCTTCCGTAGGATGCCGAAACCAATACTCGGTAACAATTTATATTTAACAAGTAGCTCATATAATTTGCATTTTGTTCGAAAATAACCACAAAGCATATATTTCATGATAAAAATCAGCATATCACATAATTAACATCAATAACTTAAAAATAACAATTATGCTACATTATTTACACATGAACTTACCTTGGTACCAAGATACAAAGATTTTGCAATTTAGTCCACTATCTTTTCTTTTCCTCGATTGGGGTCGATTCCACGTCTTTCTTGATCTAAAATAACACATTTAGCTTATTTAATACTCACATTATCAAATTAATCCTTAATTTAAATTTTGGCAAAATTACAAATTTACCCCTAAACTTTTGCATATTTACACTTTTGCCCCTAGGCTTGGGATTAAACTTTATTCCTTATTCTTATGTTTTACAACATGCTGATCACTTTTCCCTTCTATGGCAACATAAAATTCTCACTCTAACATGTACTTATGACTATTAGGTATTTTTACCAATTAAGCCCTTTTACTCGTTTTTGCTTAAAATCGAGTAGTACAAGTTGTCTAACATAATTTAAAACCTCATATTCTATCATAAAACATCAAAATACACAAATTTCACCTATGGGTATTTTTCCAAATATAAACCCTAGGTTAAATTATTGCTAGCATAAGCTTTATCGAGTTACCGGGATCTCAAAAACATAAAAATCATTAAAAACGGGGCTTAGAATCACTTACTATGAAGCTTGAAAGTTGAAGAAACCCTAGCTATGGTGAGATGGAGCATTCGGCAGCAACTATGAAGATGATAACTAATTTTGTGTTGTTTTTCCCTTTTAATTTCATTTAATACCCAAATGACCAAAATGCCCCTCCTTACTAAACTTTCAAAAATTCCTTCCATGTCCTAATTTTGCCCATGAACTTAAAATTGGTAAAATTGCTATTTAAGACCTCCTAATTAATATTTCAAAGCAATTTCATACTAAAAACTTCTAGAATGCAAGTTTTACAACTTATTCGATTTAGTCCCTAACTTCAAATTAAGCATTTTATGCATAGAATTTCTTCACAAAATTTTCACACAATCATGCAATCATATCATAAACCTCAAAATAATTATAAAATAATTATTTCTATCTCAGATTTGTGGTCACGAAACCACTATTCCGATTAGGCCCTAATTCGGGATATTATAGTTAGTACCAGGAACTACTCCGATTTTGATAACTCCATATAGAATGGCTTTAATAGAGTTAAAAGAATTAAAGTCTCAGTTGCAAGAGTTGACTGATAGAGGGTTTGCAAGACCGAGTTTCTCACCTTGGGGTGCTCCTGTTCTGTTTGTAAAAAAGAAAGATGGTACGATTGAGAATGTGCATTGATTATCATCAGTTGAACAAAGTAACTATTAAGAACAAATACCCTCTGCCCCGAATTGACGATTTGTTTGATTAGTTAATAGGAGCTAATGTGTTTTCAAAGATAGGTCTAAGATCATGCTATTATCAGTTGCGAGTACAAGATTCAGAAATATTTGAAGTTTGAATGGTCCGAAAAGTGTCAGAAAAGCTTTGATCAATTGAAAACCCTATTGACTGAAGCTCCAGTGTTAGTACATCCCGAATCAGGTAAAGAATTTGTGATCTGATGCTTCGTTGAATGGTCTGGGATATGTTTTGAGGTAGGAAGGCAAAGTCATTGCTTATGCTTCGAGACAGTTAAAGTCGCATGGAAAGAACTATCCGACCTATGACCTTGAGTTAGCTGCGATCGTATTTGCTTTAAAAATTTGGCATCACTATCTTTTTAGTGAGAAATGTCATGTATATTCTGACCATAAGAGTTTGAAATATCAGATGACTCAAAAAGATTTGAACCTGAGACAGAGAAGATGGTTAGAATTGTTAAAAGACTACGAGCTTGTTATTGATTATCATCCGGAAAAGTAAATGTTGTTGTTGATGCTTTGAGTCGAAAAACACTGTTTGCTCTGCATGCAATGAATGCTCATTTGGTTGTGTCTGATGATGGTTCAGTTTTAGCCAAAGTAAAAGCAATACCGTTATTCATTCAATAGATTATCGAAGCTCAGAATATTGATAATAAAATTTTAGCAAAACGAGCTCAGTGCGATTTGAATTCTGATTCAGAATTCAGCGTTGATAAAGATGATTGTTTGAGATTCTGAAATCAGATTTGTGTTCTGAGAAATCCATAGTTGATTCAGATGATTTTGAATGAAGCTCACAACAGTTGTCTATCTGTTCATCCGGGTAGTACGGAAATGTATAATGATTTGAAATAGCATTACTGGTGGACTGGAATGAAAAAAGATATCTTTGAATTTTTTGTGAAATGTTTAATCTCTCAGCAAGTTAAAGCTGAACATCAAGTGCCTTCTGGTTTGTTACAACCGATTATGGTTCTGGAATGGAAATGGGATAGAGTGACCATGGACTTTGTTTTGGGTTTGCCTCTATCTCCGAGAAAGAAAGATGTAATCTAGGTTGTAGTTGATCGATTGACGAAATCAGCCCATTTTATTCTAGTACGATCCGATTACTCACTTGATAAATTAACTGAGTTATACATTTCCGATATTGTGAGATTGAATGGTGTGCCATTATCTATAGTGTCAGAAAGATATCTGCGATTCACATCACGATTCTGGAAGAAATTGCAAGATGCTTCGGGTACGAAATTGCACTTCAGTATTGCTTTTCACCCGCAGACGGACGGTCAATCCGAGCGGATTATTCAGATTCTCAAGGATATGTTGAGATGTTGCATTCTTGAGTTTGAAGGTACGTGGGAACAATATTTTCCTTTGATTGAATTCGCTTATAATAACAGTTTTCAATCGAGCATTAAAATGGCACCATATGAAGCCTTATATGGTCGCAAATGACGTACACCTTTGTATTGGACTGAGCTTAGTGAAAATAAGATACACGGGGTTCACTTGATAAAAGAGACTGAGCAAAAAGTAAAAGTGATCCGAGATAGTTTGAAAGCAGCTTCCGATCGTCAGAAATCTTATGCAGATTTGAAATGAAAAGATATTGAATTCGAAATTGGTGACAAAGTGTTTTTAAAAGTATCTCCGTGGAAGAAAGTACTTCGATTTGGCCATAAAGGCAAATTGAGTCCAAGATTCATTGGGCCGTATAAAATTATTGAGTGTATCAGATCGGTTGCATATAAATTGTTGTTGCCACCAGAGTTAGAAAAGATTCATGATGTGTTTCACGTATCAATGATTCGACGATATAGATCCGATCCTTCACATGTAATTCCTTCGTCTGAGATTGAGATTAGTCTGATATGACCTACGATGAAGAGCCGATTCGTATTTTGGGTTACGAAGTTAAAGAACTGAGAAATAAGAAAATTTCATTAGTAAAAGTAATGTGGCATTGACACGGTGTTGAAGAGGCTACATGGGAGCCTGAAGATGCTCTGAGAAAGCAATATTCGAACCTATTCGACGGTAAAATTTTCGGGGATGAAAATTCCTAAGGGGGGAGAAATTTAATAGTCCGGTTTAGACCCTAGTCGGAGTAGTGGTTTTGGGACCACAAATCTGAGTCAAAAAATATTTTTTTATATTATTTTCTGTGTTTATAATATGTGAATTAGCTTGTGTGAAAGTTTCGTATGAAAGTTTGATCAATTGTGTGCTTAATTTGTGAAAAGGATCCAATCGCATAAAATGTAAAAGTTGCTTGTTGTTTGTTAAAGTGCTTAATTGATTTGTCTTATTAAAGGAGAAGTCCTTAAGAATTAAATAGATCATTAGTCTAATGGATGGACATAAATGGTCATATGTTTAATGATTAAATGGCTTTATATCAAAGGGTAAAATTGGTAAATGGTTAATATGTTAATTAAACTAAAACCAAAAGCCATCATATTCATTATTTCTCTATTCATCAACCAAAAATACAATAAAAAGAAAAGAAAAAGAACTAGTTATGGTTTTGACACTTTAAGCTTTGATTAATGTATGGTTTTGATTCAGTTTTTTTTATAATTTCTATGTTTTTGTAATCGTTGCTTTGTATACTATCAAGCCCATGTCTCAATTTCTGATTTTGTTGATGATTTTGAGTTGAGCCATTGATGAAATTATAAGCTTTGTGAAGTTAGTTGTTGGTAAATGAAAGATATGTTTTGGGTGAACATATTTTGTATTTGAATTTTTGATGAATTTGAGTAATTTAGACTAAATTGTGAAATTTGTAAATTAAGGGACTAAAATGTGAAATAAATGAAATGTGTGGACTTGGATGAGTACTATGAGAATTCGACTAGGCATGTGAGCAAAGAAATTTTGTGTATTTTGTGATTTTTGTGATTAGGGACTAAATTGTCAAAATGTGAAAATGTGAGGGCTAATTTGTAACATGCCCTAAATATGTGTTTGTGGATTGATTTGAATGATTTGGTGAGTAAAAGAGTTAAATTTGAATTTATATATATCAAGAACAAAAGAAAACAGAATTAGATTGGGGAAAGTCGAAAGTCATTGAGTAGCCGATTCTATTCATTTGAATCCGTATGAGGTAAGTAAATATACTAATAAATGTGTTTGAGATGGTTTATTTATGTTTATATGCTATTGAATAATGATGAATGGCTACGTGCATTGATTATGAGATATCTGAGAAAGTATCAACACGTTCCGACGTCCGAAAAGCCCTGTACGAACCTTAGGAATAGTTAGGATACATATGTCATGACATAGGATTTTCAATATGTGATATCGTGTAAGACCATGTCTGGGACATTGTCATCAATTTGGTATTTACGTGTAAGACCACGTCTGGGACGTTGGCATCGTATTTGATTTTGTGTAAGACCCTGTCTAGGACAGTGGCATTGATATTTGATTACATGTAAGACCACTTCTGGGACGTCGACATTGTATAAGCTTTCCGATCTATCCACGTATCCTTATAATTTCGAACGGTTCAACGGGAATTTTGAGAAAAGAATGAATATATAAATTGTGAATCCGATTCAGGTATGTTTGAAATGTATACTATATTTTAGAATAAAAGGTAAGTACATGTGAAACTGCTGATATGTGATATAAGTATGAGAAAATATGCTATATGTGCAAATGAATTGGAAATAAGAGGAATGGATATGAACTATATGATCTGTGATAGTATTTGACTATGGAACACATGTATTTTATGTCGTTTATATGCTTTAAATGATAAGTTTATTTGTATATGGCTTACTAAGCTTTTGAAAGCTTACTTTGTGTGTTTCTCAATTGTTTTATAGATCATCGAAGCTACTGGAACCTCGGGGATCGTCGAGGATCATCACCATACTATCGAACTCTATTTTGGTACCTTTTGAAAATATATATATTGAAGTATGGCATTTATAGGCTAGAGGATTTTTGTTATGTTTTGTGATATATATATCTAGCCAAGTGATTTGGCTTGATTATGGTTGTGTATATGAATGAGTTCTTGGTATGAAATATGTGATGCAATATGATTAATATGATGTGTTTTGAATGGCTATAGAAATTGGTCATTTTGATAAGTGTTGGTATATATTTATTTGAGAAAGTAGTAAGTTTTGGTCATGAGATTGAATGATGTAATTTGAAGTATTGAAACATATGTTTTGGTATGATTTTGTTTTAGATTTGGTATGATTTGGTTGGTGAATTGAAAATGAAATTTGTTGATAATGTAATGGCATGAATGAAGTAAGTCTCCATATTGAAATTGGCTGAAATTATATTGCAAATGTGCTTGGTTTGATGCTTGTAGGATTGACCCAAATTGGGTGGCAAATTGGCTTTTCAAATGGCCTATTTTTGTCCACACGGGCAGAGACATGGGCATGTGTCTCAACTGTGTGTGACACACAATCATGTTGTACGGTCGTGTGTCCCCTAGGGTACCCTACGATTTTAAGTTAGTTTTAAGCATGGCCAAGGCACGTGGGCATGTCTTGTGGCTGTGTGATTAGGTCAGTATGTATGCCCTGTTTTGGCACAGCCTAGGTACACAGGCGTGTCTAAAGCTGTGTGAGGCACACGGCCTGTTCACACGGGCTTGTGACTTGTACAACTTTGAAAAATTTTTAAGTTTTGAAAAATCTTGTATAAGCTCGGTTTAGTCCTGATTGTGATATCCCGAATTAGGGCCTAATCGAAATAATGTTTTCAGGACCAAAAATCTGAGATAGAAATAATTATTTTTAGATCTATGATATGATTGCATGATTGTGTGAAAATTTCGTGAAGAAATTCTATGCATAAAGTGCTTAATTTGAAATTAGGGACTAAACTGAATAAGTTGAAAAACATGCATTCTAGAAGTTTTTAGTATGAAATTTCTTTGTAATATTAATTAGGAGTACTTAAATAGCAATTTAACCAATTTCTAAAATTTTGGACAAAAATGGGCTTGTACATGAAAAATTACAAAGAAAGGCATTAAAGGTATTTTTGTCATTTGGTAAATATAATCATTAAAAAGGGAAAAATAACACAAAATGGACTCATCTTCTGCATAAGGGCTACCAAAATTTGCTTATCACCATAGCTAGGGTTTCCAACATTTTTTAGCCTTGATTGTAAGTGATTCCAAGTCCCGTTTTTAATGTTCTTTATGTTTTTGGAGTCCCGGTAACTTGATTAAGCTTATTCTAGCAATAATTTAATCTAGGATTTATATTTGGAAAAATACCCATAGGTGAAATATGTTTATTTTTATGTTTTATGATAGAATATGAAGCTTGAAATTGTATTAAATAACTTTTGCTAAGCGATTTTACGTGAAAACGAGTAAAACGACAGAATTGGTAAAAATACCTAATGAATTTGATGTTGCCATAGAAGGGAAAAGTAATCAGCATGTCATAAAACATAAGAAAATAGGATGAAGTTTAATTTCTGAGCCTTGGGGAAAAAGTGTTAATATGTAAAAGTTTAGGGGCAAAAATGTAATTTTTCCAAAGTTTGAGTCAAGGACTGTTTTAATAAATGTGAGTATTAAATGAGATAAATTTGTTATTATAGATCAAGAGAAACGAGATTCAAGTCGTGATCAAGGGAAAAATAAAGTTTTCGAGGAATAGGCTTGATTTCTAACATTTTATACTGAGGTAAGTTCATATGTAAATGTGGTAACATAATTGTTATTTTAAGTAATTTAATGATATTGATATGATATGATGATTATTATTATGAAATATTATGCTTTGTCGTTATTAATGAGTAATATTTAAATTATGTATGCTACTTGATAAATATGAATTGTTACCGAGTATCGGTTTCGACATCCCGTGGAAGACGGCAAAGATGCGTAATCGAGGAAAAGCCCGTTTGAATCTTGGGAATAGATTAGAATACAAGTGACATGTCACTAGGATATTTGAGTTCCGAACTCGTTGAGTTGAGTCCGAGTTCACTTATGGATGTGAACGCCCGAGCTCGTTGAGTTGAGTCTGAATTCACTTATGGGCGGGTTATATGGTAGCTTGGCTACATAATTTCTGCAGGTTATTGAGTTTGTCTAGCTGCGAGTATGGCACTTATGTGCATGAAATCCGTGTATTCGAATTATATTTCAATGTGTTCAACGGGTGAATCTTAAGTGAATAAGGAGAACACTTAAAATGAAGGTGACATGTTGGTAAGTGTGGTGAATGAGAAAATTTGACAGGTATGTGCTTAAACCCTCGGGTCGAAAACTTGGTATGATGAAATCGTGGTAAGATAGTAAATATAAATGTAACCTAAATGTCCTGGTGATATGTATGCAAATGATGTTTTAAGTTGGATTGCATGATTATGTTACTTTCTATTTACATGTGAACTTACTAAGCATTTATGCTTACTCCCTCCTTTCCATTCTTTGTAGTTTTGACAAGCCAGCTCAGAAATCGAGAACGGTTGGAGACTCGCTGACACTATCTGTGGATTATTTTGGTATAGTGGCTTGTATATTTTGAGTATGGCATGTATAGCATTATAATCATTTTGTGTATATAATCTTATGATATGGCTATTGAGTGGCAAGGAAATGCTTGGTAAAGATTAGCCATTGGAATGGCTAATCAAAAATCATATTTGGTATTATGTATGCTTAATGTGCAATCTAATCCATGGAAATTCATAAAAAGATGAAATTTGTTATAAAACAGTATCATACAGTAGCAATGACGTGAGTTTGAAAAATCACTAAAAATAGTAGAGATAGAATTAGATGGTGAGTAAAATATGAAGTTGAAGCTTATTAAGTCTATTTTCGTAGGGAAGAAACAGAACTGGTAAATGAGTTGTATTGCATGAGATATTTGGGTTTTGGTGGAACAGGGCGGAGTGATTTCTGAATCCCTTGTTCTGACTTTAGAAATTAACTAAAAATTGTACAAAACTAATTAGGAGTCATACTTTATATGTAAAGATTCCTTATTGAGTCTAATTTTAAGAGAAATAAATGACATATTCATCTAAATTTTTTACGGATAGAAAAGATTTTTTGTAGTGAATAGAGGTCAGAGTAGTCAAACACTGAAATAAAGGAAACTTTAACTAATAAACTGTACTAATTGGCTTGACAAAAAATTCTAGAAAAAAATTAGTAAATAGATATATGAGTCTAGTTTCAGGAAAAACTTATAGATTTGAATTTCAAGTTTTTTAATTTGAGATATGAATTTTTTTGTGACTATGACACAGATGGGCAGTTTATTAAAAAAGGTAAAATAAATTGTTTTAAATTGTTTTAGTGATAATTTAAGTCTGTTAACGCCTCGTGCTCGACTCCGGCGACGGTCTCGGGTAAGGGGTGTTACACCTGACCCCTTTTTAAAGCATGTTTAAGGTCTCGATAACCTAAATAAGGGACACTATATATTGATGTTTGACCTTTGTGCTATGATGTTTGTGAAATGAATGCTAAATGTTTCGATTTGTCTGGTAACGCCTTTAACCCTAGTCCGACGACGGATACGGGTTAGGGGTGTTACATAGGCCATTGCATTTATACCAAATTCAAATTCACAATTCAACTAATTGGAAACTTTCAAACATGAATTATTTTGCCCAAATTCACAAGTACACTAATTCTCAAATATCAACCATTTGACATCCATAATACCTATAATCAGCAAGCATCATACATCCATCAATAAACTCACAACACAAGCCATATGCACATATATATACACAACCAGATTAACCAAATTAAGCCAACTCTCATGGCTATAAACAAAACCAAACTCTTAATAATTACAAGTCATTTCAAATGACTAAATTCATTAACTACACATATACCAACATGACCAAAGTCTCTATACATGCCATATACTCAAAATACTTAAGTTCAAAAGTACCAAAGTGATAGTTGGATAGTGTGATGAAGTCTCCGACAATTCCCGAATCCAAGCTAGCTTTGATTTCACTATAAAATACAGAAAATAAACAAAGTAAGCTATAAAGCTTAGTAAGTTCATATAGCATTAAAATCAACTTACCATATATGCACAACTTAAGCAAATATAACATAATATAACATAATTCATATTGAATCATCAACCTATCACATTTTCATTCACAAAGGTAGATATAACTTTCATAAAATCCTCATTTCAATACTTTCACGGTTCATGTACATACCTGTACCACCCCGTATCAACTTATATACAACTGAATCACTGATATACCCGTTGAAACATTCAAAATACTATCGGATACTCAGGTATCTTGCACCCTAAGTGCAACAAATATAGCCAAAGCTATCTCAATCTCATATCACATACAATGCTCACACTAGAGCTATCAATGAGTCTGCTTACATAAGCTGACGGTCATGACGAAGCTATACGGTGCTGCTCACACAAGCTGACAAGTATCCGCAACACATGCCGGATAACTCAGCCACCGGTAGGACGTACGGACTAGCACTCAAATCACATAACCCCTAATGACATGTCATTCGTATCCTAATCTATTTCTAAGGTTCAACCGAGATTTCTCACTTGTCGAGTCGTCATTGAATATATCCGCAATGTCGTATTCTCAATTTATGCAATATCAAAGCATTTAAAACACAAATATAACAAAGCTTATTACATATGAACTTACCTCGAATGCAAAAACGGCGTAATAAGTCGATTAATCTGAAACATTGTTCTTTCCCCAATCTAAATCTGTATTTATCAAATTTAACTTATTTAATTATCACTCTATTCAATTTAGTCCATAATACACATTAAGGAAATTTTACACTTTTGCCCCTAACATTTCAACATTTTTACAATTTAGTCCTAATTTCATAGAATCACAAATTCATGCAATTCAACTAAAACCCATGCTAGCCAAATTTCAATTAGGTCCTTAGCTGCCCATATTTTTCATTTATTTCACAATTTAACCACAAAATTTACACATTTCACAATACTACCAAACCATTCTCATCTATTAACAAATTATTGGGCTAATTATCACATAAGGACCTCCACTTTAAGGTTCCATAGCTATTTGACACCTTTAGCTATTAGAACTCAAGTTTTGGACTTTACGCGATTTAGTCCTTTTTATCAAACTAAACACTCAAACAATAAAATTTCTTAACGAAACATTCACACAATCATACTATCATGATGTAAATATTAAAATAATAATAAAATATTATTTTAACTTCGGATTTGTGGTCCCAAAAACACTGTTCTGATTTGACTAGAAACAAGTTGTTACATCTACTCATCTATGTTGACTACATATTGATAGCAACAAAATGTAAAGAGGATATAAGAAAGGTCAAAGCCCAACTTAGTAAAGAAGTTGAGATGAAGGATTTGGGAGCAACAAAGAAGATACTCAGTATGAGGATTCTTAAAAATATAAAAACAAGTAAATTATACGTAAGTTAGAAAGGGTACATTAAGAATGTTCTTTGTAGGTTCAATATGTAGAGTGCTAAGCTTGTTGGTACTCTTTTAGCGGCCCATTTTAGACTTTCATCTGCTTCGTCTCCATAGTCAGATGATGAGATTGACTACACGTCACATGTTTCATATTCTAGTGCAGTGGGATCTCTTCTGTATGTTATGGTTTGCTCATGTCCAGATTTATCATATGCAGTCAGTGTAGTTAGTAGATACATGATGAATCCCGGTAAAGAACACTAGAAAGTAGTTTATTGGATTTTGATATACTTACAAGGTACTACTGATGTTTGCTTACAGTTTGGAAGAAAAAGAGATGGAGTCATTAGATATGTTGATGCTGATTTTACTAGAGACCTTGATAAAAGAAGATCTCTCATAGGTTATGCCTTTACAATTGGGGGTTGTGCAATCAAATGGAAAGCCATTTTGGAAACTACTGGCGCTTTTTCTACCACTAAAGCTGAGTAAATGGTGATTATTGAGGCTTGTAAAGAATCTATTTGGTTAAAGGGGTTCTTTAGTGAACTCAATGAAGACCTTAAAATTAGTACAGTGTTTTTGTGACAGCCAGAGTGTCATCTTCCTTACAATGGATCAAATGTTTTATTAGAGAACAAAGCACATTGGTGTCTGGTATCATTTTCTTCGTGATATTATTGCTCGTGGTGATATTTTTATGAGAAAAATTAGTACTCATGATAATCCATATAGAAGTTTACTTCCTCTATTTGATGTTGATTAGAATAAGGTTTTTTAAACCTATAAATTCAACATAGTGTATTTTCTTCTCCACTGCCCGTGGTTTTTCCCCAAAAGGGTTTCCATGTAAAATTATGTGTGTTCTATTTTCTCTCTTTCTTTGCGATTCATTGTTGTTATCAATGTTCAATTTTCACACTTGGGTTTAATAGGAAAACCCAATTTATTTTTTCCATTTTTCCTTTTGGAATGAATTTTAAATTTTTTTTCAATAAGAGGGAATAAACTTGGTGTTTTACAGGAAATTACTTGGGTTTTACAGAAAAAACTTGGATTTTATAAGGAAAATTATTTTATCCTTTTAATTTCCTTAAATATTAAGTATAATTTACAAAAATTAATAAATGATGTATAAAAAATAAATTATTTTCTAATATTAAATATAATAATTAATAATATAATTTAATATAATATTTATTAGAAAAATATTTCTTTTTAACATCTGATTCTCTTAACTCATTTAACTTTTCTTGAATCACATTCTTTTGCATCCGTAAAACTAATCAAACGAGGTCATCAGAATTTCTAAATTTTTGTTTATCCCCATTATTATTTGATTAACTCAATTAGTTATATTTATTTTTTTTAAAAATAATTAATATTTATATTATTAAAATAAATATTATAATATGATTTTATTTTATAATATGGGATGTAATTATATTTAATACATATTATTTTACAAAAAATATATATACACACGTTTAACTTCATGTAATATATCAATTGTTGTATATAAATAAATAACGAATGTATAATATGCAATCTAAACTTTAAACGTGAAATTAATTTTATAGTAGATTATAATATATACAATTAACTTTGTGGGTGTGCCTCACATTTATTGGACATTTTGCAGGCACTTATCGGAGACAAATGCGCCACGTCACGATAAGGAGATATATGACGTTGTGACAACATGACGATCAAGGGGCGGCGTCGCGACAATATCTCACCTAATGTAGCTGCGTTTTAGACTCCAAGCTAGACTTCTTCTCCCAGTTGAACTCTGATTATTCAAAGAATATTTTAGTATGATTAAAACTCTAATCTTAGTCTATTTAATGGGGTCATTAAATCTCTGTTTTAATACACCAATCAGCAAAGGCTTTTCTTGAGGGCGACAAGATGTAGTTGCATATGAGTTTTGATTAGAGTTTCATGGTAACTATGGAGAGAATTTTGTTCTCGAGTTAGGACTTTGTTTTTAGGGCTTGGATTTTTAGGTTTAGTACATTTAGGGTTATTTTCTCCATATTGTACTCTCGTTTGTTTACTCTTTTAGTGAAAAGCTGAAGCCTCATTTACCCATGGTTTTTCCCTCTTTGAGGGTTTTTCACGTAAAATATTTGTGTTCGTTATTCTCTACTTTTACTATCTTGTTGTTTATATGGTTCGATCTCCAACAAACATTATATAATTAAGATAGATTATTAACGATATGTATCCTCATATACAACTATGTTATTATAATGTACATTTTACTTAAACCCTAAACATCTAACTAATTTATTTTTTTATGAAAGACAAAAACTTTAATAGCCTTAAAAAAAAGAAGACACACATAAGCCATGAGATTTTGTTTTTAATTAAATTTTAAAGTGTAAAGAAACTAATAATACAATCAGTGATTGATGCCATAGTACAGTAAACAATGATAATCAGTTGTCTACCAAGCATCAAACCTTTCATAGTAGAATGAAGTTAAACAAGTCTGAAGCAAACTATAAAATTAAACTCTCTATCCCAAAACTACGGAAATTGGATATGTATCATATCTTACTTGCATTTCATTGAGTAGCCTCTCTCATGATGAACTAGATGTGAAAGGTACACAAGCTTGCATATGCTACTGTAATGAGGTTTGTGCAAGTGTACACAGTCGTTCAAGTAATAAGTAAAATGAGTTATCGTCTCCGCGGGGACTGTGTATGTTAATCAATTATTTGTAAAATTATAAATTCACAATTTGATATAAAAACACAATAATTTGAATGGTGATGTTTAGACTAAGTGAAATTAATTAGATGCAAAGATTGATCCCTATGCAATTTTAATCTAAATGCAGATGATCTAAATGTATGAATGAATGGCTTTAGTGAAAAAACAGTCAACAAGCCAATTTGACCCCCTTATTAAACATAAACAATTAAAGTTAACACTAAAAATAGAAATTAAAGTGAAAATTAAAAATTTTAAAATTAATCATAAAATTTCTTCTCAAAAGATTACATTAAATTAATTCCCAGGAAAGGTTGGAGGGGTCACAACGGTCCCGCTTAAGTTTCAATCTCCTTAGACAGAATTAATTAAATGTACTAATTTAAGAAAAATAATTTTGAATTATTTATTAAAAAGTAAGATCATAGAAACTAAGGGTCTATTAATTTGAATGAGGTTTTAATTCGCTCATTTTCACCATCCCAATAGTACTTGAGATGTTGACCAATAATGTTAAACGTACCACACTGGTTTTCGTACAATCTACAACTCCATATGGATAAACTTTGTTGATGGTATAAGGTCCTTTCCATCGAGATTTGAGCTTTCATGGAAATAACCTTAGCCTCGAATTAAACAACAACACTTTCTGACCATATCTAAATTCACGAGGTTGTATATGACTATCACGCCATCACTTATATTTTTCTTTACACATCTTGGCATTCTCGTATGAAAATAAATTCAAATCTTCCAACTCATCAAGCTGTAACATCCTTCTCTCACTGGCTTGCTTAAGATCCAAATTCAATAGTTTCAAAGCCCAATGAGCTTTATTCTTCAATTTGAGCGATAAATGACATGCCTTTCCAAAAACTAGCTGATAGGAAGTCATTCCTAACTGCGTCTCAAAAGTAGTTTAATAGGCCCATAGAGCATCATCGAGCCTTCGAGACAAATCTTTTCTTTTAAGGAGCACCACCTTCTCAAGACTATGTTTGATTTCACAATTCACCCTTTCAACTTGCCCATTTAACTATGGGTGGTAGGCAGTAGGAATCTTATGCTTCACATCGTACTTGTTAAGCAACCACTTAAGCCATTTATTTGCAAAATGAGATCCTTCATCACTAATTATAGATCTAGAAATCCAAAACTGTGTAAATAGATGCTTAGGTAGGAATCACATGACTCCCTTAGCATCATTTGTTGGGTACGCCTCCGCTTCAACCCACTTGGGTACATAGTCCACAGCTACTAAAATATACTTATTACCATACTGTAACACCACTTACCCATATTCGATGTCAGAATAGAGTACGAGGCATTACCGAAACACATACGCTTGTAAACATATTAAACCGAGTCATAAAATTTCATTCAATTTAAAATCATTCATAAACATGCATATTGTCCCTTATACGGGCCTCTGAAGCCTAATACATACTTTGGAAGTGGTCCGGGACTAAATCGTGAACTTTGGAAAACATTAGAAATTTCTTGAAAGTAGGGGTATACGCTCGTGTCTAAGGCCGTCTTTTTCACACAACCATTCACATGCTTCACTTTTCACAATTAATCATCACACACTCATTCAACCAAGTCATGCAAGCTTGCACATCCACAAAAGACAACATCATAAACATATAACTTAACTAATATTAACCATCCTCAATGGCCTTACACAAAATGAACTATCAAATATTATAGGCCAACTCAAAATAACATATACACATAATCAAGTCCCTACACATGCCATAGACTTAAAAATATTTGAAGATCGTTAATACTACACCAATCAATAACTTGTTAGTGTGATAGAATCTCATACGACCTCCAACTCAAGCTAGCATTTGTGACACTATAGGAAAAAGGAAAGGAAGGGGGTAAGCATTACTGCTTAGTAAGTAGGTATGTAAATGATAAGAAATCTATTGCCATGCTTTTATAAATCTTCACAATATGTTCTCAAGATAATACAATCATAATTGCACATAGTTCCACTATTTATTCATGCTCATCTCAAGTTGTCTACTCAAGTCACAATCACTAAATTATTTATATCTTGAGTTACTGAACTCCAAATTAAGGTCTGATAATTTTCCCTGAAACTAGGCTCATATATCTTCTTACCATAAAATTTTCAGAATTTTTGGTCTAGCCAATAAGTACATTTTATTCTTTAAATTCACCCCTGTTTCACTGTTTGACAGTTCTGACCCCTCTTCACTAGAAATTAATTATCTCTTTGTACAAGATTTGGATAATGTTCCTATTTGTTTTTGTCGCAAAGACTCATAAAGGATTTCAGGTATATAAATTATAACTCATAATTATTTTTATACAATTTTTAATGATTTTCGCAAATCAGAACAGGGGATTCCGAAATCATTTTGACTCTATCTAAAAAAAAATTCAAATATCTCATAATATGAAATTCTTTTGCATACACCATTTCCTTTATATAAAAATAGACTCAATAATGTTTTATTTCATATCTTATTCAACTTTTAATTTGATTTCTAAAATTTTTGGTAATTTTTCAACGTCACACAACTGCTGCTGTCCAAAACTGTTTTATTACTAAATTTCACTCTTTCATGTTTTCTTTGTAGTAACTTTCATTGTAACACTTAATCCATATCAATCTTACCAATCGAGCACATTGCTCATAAGTTTACACACACGTAGATGCACTTATTCATCACATAGTCATATTCAATTACATCTAGTAATTTTCCGTTGAACACATCGGAATAATAACGGACGCCCGGTGGCCTGCACATAGTACCACCCTTGTAGTCAAAGCTGCCTTCTTCACAAAGTGGCCTTCACATAGTACCACACTTGTGACCAAAGCTATCTTTTACACATACTGGCCTACCCTTAGTACCACACATGTGACCGAAGCTATCGGGTACGCATAGTAGCCTGCACTTAGTACTACACATGCGACCTAACCATCTGGTACACGTAGTAGCCTGCACTTAGTACTACACACGTGACCTAAAACCATTTTAAACACATAGTAGCTTTCACATAGTACTACACGTGTGTTCTCACAACGGATCATTCGTATCTTTTCTATTCCGAAGGTCCAACCGGAAAATTTCTCACTTCTCAACATTTTACTAATTCATCCATAATCAATTTCAATTCATAATTTACATCAAGTGATCATTCAATATGCAACCATCTCTCATATAATAACAAAATATTATAACATAAGTAAAAATGATATATTATTTACATACAAACTTACATCGGTAGCATAACCGCTGAAAATGACTTATTCGTCATATTTTTTGTTTTCCTCCCATTATAAGTTCGAATCTCATTTTCTTGATCTATAACAACACATTTAACTCATTTATTCATCCTGCAACTCAAATTAGCCTAAATTCACACTTTGGTAAAATTACATTTTTGCCCCTAAACTTTGTCATATTTACACCTTTGCCCCTAGGCTCGTAAAATGATTTTTATTCAATTTCCTGGTATTTTAAGCCTAGCCAAACCATTTTCATAACTATAGCAGTCCATAATTTCCATTTATTCACACACTTACACACATTTTACAACTTTTTACAAACTAGTCCTTTTTGACAATTTCACCGAAAATCACTTAGTAAAAGTCATTTATTACACACCGAGCATTCATATTCTACCGTTAAACATAAAAATACATGCATGTCATCCATGGGTAAATTTTTAAACACAAACCCTAGCTCAAAATAATGGTGGAAATAGCTAAACCGAGCTACGAGGATCTCAAAAATGTAAAGAACATTAAAAACGGGGCTAGAATGGACCTACAATCGAGCTTGGAAGCTTGAAAAACCCTAGCCATGGTTTCTTCATACAATATTCGGCCAATTAAGAAGGTGGACAAGAAATTTTGGCTTTTATTTTGTTTTTAATTCATTTTAATTACTAGATTACCAAAATGCCCTTAATTGAAAAATATTCTATTTCACCCATTTCATATCCATTTTTGTCCAAAAAATTATCCAATGGTATAGTTACAATTTAAGGACCTCGAATTTAAAATTTTAGAACAATTAGATACCTCTAACTAGTAGAACTCAACTTTTGTACTTTTTACGATTTAGTCCTTTTGACTAAATTGAGTGCCCAAACGTCAAAATTTTCGAATGAAATTTTCACGAACTCATCCCGTGAATTTGTAGACCATAAAATTATAATAAAAATAAATTTTCTTACGTTGGATTTGTGGTCCCAAAATCACTGTTCCGACTAGGCCCAAAATCGAGCTATTACAACTCTCCCCCTTTAGGGATTTTCGTCCTCGAAAATCTTACTAGAAGAAATTGCTTTCAACTCTCATGAATCACTTCCACTAATTTCTCAGAATCACAAATCAAATCAACCTCGTATCTCTTTCTAGTCACCTTTAAACTTTAAGACATCATGTCGGAGTATATCGTCAAAGTTTTGAATTACTCCCTTAGACTTACCACCGATTTATATGTGTTTTACCGTGTCAAGATGCAACTGCATTTTAATAGTTTCCTATAGCTCTTTCCATAATTGGGATTTAGCCCTCGGATCTCAGTATGAAATAATGGAGACTGATACTTTGCATAATCGAATAATCGCAAAAAATCTTACTCGGCTGGTTTGTTAAACAAGAAATCTGTACACGAACGATCAATCACAATCCGATAACATCTGTGACTGTATCTACTTTCCCAGAGATTAATCAATAACTACTCGCGATCTTTCAATAGCTCATGTCTTTAACACTATCTTAACTTCAAATCTTTCTATGACATTCGATAGTTTAATTCTTAAAATCAAGGAACATGTGACATTAACCGTATGAAAACATGAACCATCACTTTACATTCTAGTAATAAAACACATTCCAATCCGTTCAATGGTACATCACTGAAAAATCATGAATTCATTACTCAATTCAAACTGAACTCAGAACTAGAGCTTCGGTTAATAGTATCTTCAACTGTTTTCAACTTTGCTAACATGCACAAACCATCCGAATTTTCGTAAATGTGATAACCATATCATTCAGAACAACTTTTACTCATAATAACATCATCAGATTAGAACAAATCTAATAGGTGTATCTCAGTATCATACTTTCTAGAATATCAATCCTTCATTCAGACTGTCCATCGATATACTCATGAATGCACAAAATTTATTACCATAATTGAGGATGCTTTAACTACATGTAACTCAAATCACATTTCAACTGACCAATTCACTTTGATAAAAATAACCAAGTCGATTTCGATTATCAAATAATAACATAACAAAATGCTCCTTTCTTCATGTTGTTAGGACAATTCAAACATACAGTCTTTCATAGTTCTTTCAACATGCCATTCACAGATATTTACTAACTATATTAACTAAGACGAAACATAACATCTTGCTTGAACTCACTGATAATAATCAAAATTACTGGAGGAACGAAAATCAGTATATAATTTGAACTTGACTATCATAATCCACACTTTTACTGATATCGACTTCAAAGGTAAGCCATACTTGATAAATTAAACAATAAGGATGATAAGAAAACCAAGATAATGAAATCCAAGATACAAGACCATACTGAATGTCCGAGAATACTACTTATATGAAATAATAGAGATTCTGACGATTCCTCTAAGAAAACCAAAAGGAAAAGAAATAATGTTCATACATTCATCAACTCTTTATCTCTGACGTAACGGAATAAGATTCCAATGGAAGATAGAAGAATACCAATCATAAATTAATCAGACCAACAATGCTTTCATCAGAAAAGAAACAACCATAAATACCTCTAAGAATGTAAGAATACATAGAATACCCAGAAGAGATAGTCATAAATTACTCAACTGCAGCTGTCAAACTCAATATATTTACAATTCAAACATCATTCCTCAGACTAATTTTGTCATTATTAATCCCATAATATTTCATTCATTAACAAAAATCGATTTAGAAGAATTCCCAGTAAGTACAGTCTTTATACATCATACCTGAATGAGTCGATTAGTCGAGATTAACTTCTTCTCTAACCGTGGCATTGTGCATTCCAAATAATCTTTTGAATAATTTGATATCTCTCTCATAACCATTTTTACTCGCTAAGACATTCCCATCTCTGATCACATTATTAATTATTCCACAACTAAACTCTTTCATTCCCCACTTGTGAACTTATTTAATGTAAATCTCGTGAACTTCGTCATATGACACTATACCGGTAAGGGGGTGAAGATTGTAAAGCCTTTAAAGTTTTGACTCTCATACATACACATATACAATATAGCATTTAACATCAACATAATATCATATACTCTTATTCATACACCTCTAGGTTTCTACTAATCATGAACACATTTTCAAATATCTTAGTAACACAGTCAGCATTATCACATATAGCTATCAACCAATCGTAATAAGCTCATCTCAAAATAAGTTTTTCTTATTATTCACTACAAAACGTCACTCTGATTTATCGAAATGCAATGTTCAATCAGAACGATAACATTTTATTCATATTCCTCAACTTTTGGTTAATCCATTGTATTGTATTCATTAACACATACATATCATCACAAATCACAAACATCAATTCAAGCAGATCAATATATTCACTAAGTTATACGAACTTACTTATCCCCTTTCAGCATTATCGATGGTATCTCAGTTGGAAAGCATCCCTATTTTAACCCATACAAATCTTATCGGAGTTGGGAGATATCACACTATCACAGTTCACTTATGGCATGTATAGCTAGACTCGCATACGCTATGTTAGTTCTAAAATCGACTAAACCATAGCTCTGATAACACTAAATGTAACACCCCTTACTCGTATTCAACGCCGGAATAGGATACAAGACATTACCAAAACACATACGCTTGTAAACATATTAAACCGAGTCATAAAGTTTCATTCAATTTAAAATTATTCATACACATGCATATCGTCCCTTATACGGGCCTACGAGGCCCAATAGATACTTTGGAAGTGGTCCGGGACTAAACCATGAACTTTGAAAAACATTAGAAATTTCTTGAAAATAGGGGTATACGCTCGTGTCCAAGGCCGTGTTCCTCACACAACCATTCACATGCTTCACTTTCCATAATTAATCATCACACACTCATTCAACCAAGTCATGCAAGCTTGCACATCCACAAATTACAACATCATAAACATATAACTTAACTAATATTAGCCATCCTCAATGGCTTTATACAAAATAAACTATCAAATATTATAGGCCAACATTTTAGGCCAACTTTTAATAACATATACACATAATCAAGTCCCTATACATGCCATAGACTTAAAAATACTTGAAGATCGTTAATACTATACCAATCAATAACTTGTTAGTGTGATAGAATCTCCGACGACCTCCAACTCGATCTAGCATCTGTAACACTATAGGAAAAAGGAAAGGAAGGGGGTAAGCATTATCGATTAGTAAGTAGGTATGTAAATGATAAGAAATCTATTAACACACTTTATATGAAAATAGACTCAATAAGTTTTTATTTCAAACACTATTCAACTTCTAATTCAATTTCTACCATTTTTGGTGATTTTTCAAAGTCACACAACTGTTGTTGGCCAAAACTATTTTATTACTAAATTTCACTCTTTCATGTTTTCTTTGTAGTAACTTTCATTGTAACACTTACTCCATATCAATCTTACCAAAGTTTGATCACATATCGAGCACATTGCTCATAAGTTTACACACACGTACCCACACTTATTCATCACATAGTCATATTCAATTACACATAGTCATTTCCCGTTGAACACATCAGAATAATAACGGATGCCCGATAGCCTGCACATAATACCACCCTTGTAGTCAAAGCTACCTTCTTCATAAAGTGGCCTTCACATAGTACAACACTTGTGACCAAAGCTATCTTTTACCCATAGTGGCCTGCACTTAGTACTACACATGCAACCTAACCATCTGGTACACATAGTAGCCTGCACTTAGTACTACATACGTGACATAGAACCATTTTAAACACATAATAGCCTGCACAT
This sequence comes from Gossypium longicalyx, assembly GCA_025698465.1. Taxonomy (NCBI): domain Eukaryota; kingdom Viridiplantae; phylum Streptophyta; class Magnoliopsida; order Malvales; family Malvaceae; genus Gossypium; species Gossypium longicalyx. The sequence continues at coordinate 46,995,556 of CM047005.1, read as the reverse complement.
AGTACTACACATGTGTTCTCACAACGGATTATTCGTATCTTATTCCGAAGGTCCAATCGGGAAATTCCTCACTTTTCAACATTTTACCAATTCATCCATAATCAATTTCAATTCATAATTTACATCAAGTGATCATTCAATATGCAACCATCTCTCATATAATAACAAAATATTATAACATAAGTAAAAACGATATATTATTTACATACAAACTTACCTCGGCAGCAGAATCAGTGAAAAGAACTTATTCGTCATATTCTTTGTTTTCCTCCCGTTCTAAATTTGAATCTCATTTTCATTGATCTATAACAACACATTTAACTCATGTATTCATCCTACTACTCAAATTAGCCTAAACTCACACTTTGGTAAAATTACATTTTTGCCCCTAATCTTTGTCATATTTACACTTTTGCCACTAGGCTCGTAAAATTATTTTTATTCAATTTCCTGGTATTTTAAGCCTAGCTGAACCATTTTCATAACTATAGTAGTCCATAATTTCCATTTATTCACACACTTACACACATTTTACAACTTTTTACAAACTAGTCCTTTTTAACAATTTCACCGAAAATCACTTAGTAAAAGTCGTTTATTACACACCGAGCATTCATATTCTACCATTAAACATCAAAACACTTGCATGTCATCCATGGGTAAATTTTTAAACACAAACCCTAGCTCAAAATAATGGTGGAAATAGCTAAATCGAGCTACGAGGATCTAAAAAATGTAAAGAACATTAAAAATAGGGCTAGAACGGACTTACAATCGAGCTTGGAAGCTTGGAAAACCCTAGCCATGGTTTCTTCATGCAATATTAAGCCAAAAAAGAAGGTGGACAAGAAATTTTGGCTTTTATTTTGTTTTTAATTCATTTTAATTACTAGATTACCAAAATGCCCCTAACTTAAAAATATTCTATTTCACCCATTTCATGTCCATTTTTGTCCAAAAAATTATCCAATGGTCTAATTACCATTTAAGGACCTCCAATTTAAAATATCAGAACAATTAGACACCTCTAACATGTAGAACTCAACTTTTTCACTTTTTACGATTTAGTCCTTTTGTCTAAATTGAATGCCCAAACGTCAAAATTTTCGAATGAAATTTTCACGAAATCATCCCGTGAATTTATAGACCATAAAAATATAATAAATATAAATTTTATTACACGGATTTGTGGTCCCGAAAGCACTATTCTGACTAGGCCCAAAATTGGGCTATTACACATACGAAGAAGGAAACAGGCCTAGAAAATCAATGCCCTATATTTTGAATAGTTCAACCTATAAAATATTTGTCAAGGGCATCTCGTTCCTCGTTGATATGTTTCCGGTTGTTTGGCATCTATCATAGTTTTTCACATGTTCATACGTATCTTTAAACATTGTAGGCCAAAAGAATCCTGCTTGTAAAATCTTCGCTGCTGTATGGGAACCACCAAAGTGTCCCCCACTCGGAGATGAATGGCAGTGGTACAAAATCTCGTTAATTTTAGTTCTGGCTATGCACTTTCTGATTATGTTATCTGCACATTGTTTAAACAAAAATGGATCCTCCTAGAAATAATACTGACTATCATGAAGGAATTTCTTCCTTTGTTGGTATGCCATTTCTCGAGGAATTATTCCACATGCTAAATAATTGGAAAATTCAAAAAACTAAGGTATTTCATAGATTCGACTTACCTCGAAGATATGCTCATCAAGAAAATTCTCATTAATTAGAACCAGTGAAGAGGTTACCTCATTTTGTTCCAGCCTTGACAGATGATCAGCTACTTGATTTTCAACACCTTTTCTGTCTTGGATCTCAAGGTCAAATTCTTAGAGTAAAAGTATCCAATGAATTAGCCTTGGTTTACAATCCTTCTTCGTGAGTAAGTACTTAATGGCAGCAGGATCGGTAAACACTGTAACTTTGGTACCTATAAGATATGAACAGAACTTGTTAAAAGCGAAAACTATATCAAAGAGTTCTTTTTCAGTTACTGTATAATTGAGCTACTCTCTTGTTAGAGTTCTGCTTGCATAATAGATAGGATGAAACACTTTGTTTCTTTTTTGACCCATCATAGCTCCAACAGCGAAATCGCTTGCATCACACATCAACTCAAAATGTGAGTTCCAATCAGGTGTACAAATTATTATGGCTAAGATTAACCGGCTTTTTAATTACTCAAAAGCTTCTAAACATGCTTTATTAAAATAAAAAAATAATATCTTTTTTTAAAAGCATACACAAAGGTTAAAAATATTTGAAAAATCTTCGATAAATCTACGATAAAACCAACATAGCCTAAGAAACTTCTAACTCCTTTCACACTAACTAGAGGTGGTAATCTATCAATTACATCCACCTTTGCTCTATCCTCTTCAATCCTATTTTTGGAACTTTTATGTCCTAAGACAATTCCCTCTTTAACCATAAAATGACATTTCTCCCAATTAAGGACAAGATTCGTCTACTCACATCTTCTTAGTACCTTAGCCAAATTATTCAAACAAACCTCATAAGTGTTACCAAAAACAGAAATATCATCCATGAAAACCTTAACAAAATTTTCAACCATATCAATCAAAATTGCCATCTTACATCGCTGAAATGTGATAGGTGCACTATATAAGCCGAAAGGCAGTCGCTTAAAAAAATGTATCGTATAGGCAAGTACAAGTAGTTTTATGTTGGCCTTCTGGGGCTACAACTACTTAGTTGTATCCCTTATATCCATCTAAAGAGAAATAAAATTCATTACCTGCCAGTTCATCTAACATCTGATCCATAAAAGACAACAAAAAATGATCCTTTCGAGTGGCTTTGTTCAACTTTTTGTAGTCAATACAGATTCTCCAACCCGTGATAGTTCTCATCGAGATTAACTCGTTACGTTCATTCTCGACAACTGTGATTCCACCTTTCTTTGGTACATATTGTATCAAACTTACCCAAGAACTATCTGAGATAGGGTAGATAATTCCTGCATCTAACCATTTGATCACCTCCTTCAATACCACTTATTTCATGATAGGGTTAAGTCTCATTTGCCCATCGGTTCTACCTCACTCACTTTCCTCTAAAACAACCTTATGCATACAGAAGGAAGGGTTTATACCTCGTATGTCAGCTATGGTCCAACTAATTGCCTTTTTAAATTTCTTTAAAATAGTAATTAGTTGCTCCTCTTGATGTTCTGTCAATTCTGCTGAAACAATCACAGGAAAAGTAGAACAGTTACCTAAATAAACATATTTTAAATAGGACAGAAGTACCTTTAGTTCAAGCTTAGGCAGTTCCTCAAATGACAACTTGGGTTGTGTAAAATCTCGAACTTCCAACTCTAGCGGTTCGAACTGCAGTGGCTGAACATAACTCCTTGGATTGGCTTCCATCAAAGCCATACTTTTGTTACCTTTTTCAAATTCCAAGGGTTTAGACCCTAAAGTGTTCTCCAAAAAGTTTTCTTCAAAATCGTTCTTACATTCCGTAGAAACTAAGGTTTATAATTCTTCCATTACTGAACATTCCTCCATCAGATCGGGAAATTTCATGGCCTTCAGAATGTTAAATGTTACCTTATCGTCTTGAACTTGCCTGGTGAGTTCTCCTTTTTGCACATTTATCAACGTTCTTTCCAGGGCTAAAAAATGTCTCTCTAGGATGATCAGAACTTCCTTATCCCCTTCAAAGTCTAACACAATAAATTCAATAGGAAAAATAAACTTATCAACTTTTACCAAAACATCCTCGACCTTTCCCTCGGAATATGCTAACGAATGATCCGCAAGTTAAAGTGCCGCCACATATTCCCAACAGTTTGAAAATAGATTTTGGCACCAAATTGATGCTTACTCCAAGGTCGCACAAAGCTTTACCACAGTAAGATTCTTCGATGTTACAGGGTATTGTAAAGCTTCCAAGGTCCTTTAATTTCAGAGGTAGCTTGTTTTGTAAGAACGCATTGCACTCCTTCGTCAAAGAAATAGTCTCATACTCACTAAGCATTTTCTTCTTGGACAGATTATCCTTCATAAATTTCACGTAATTGGGCATTTATTCTAAAGCCTCCACCAACAGAATGTTGATGTGTAATTGCTTTAAAACATCCAAGAACTTATTGAATTGTACCTCTTATTTTTGCTTACTCTGCTGAAGTCTTTGAGGGTATGGAACTCTAGTTTGATAAGAACAACATTTTTGAAGAGGTAAATCTTCAAAAGGTGTTAACTTCTTAGAAATTTCTAGTTTAGGGTTTACCTCATCAGATTTTTCAGCATCTAATTTTTTCAGTGTAAGAACTTTAGCTGTTGATTAACTTTCCTCCTTTTCAGTAGGCTTATCTTCAATCACAACCTCCTTGGGTTCCAAAATCTTACCACTTTGTAACGTAACCAATTTGCAATGCTCCTTACCAAAACTCCTTAGATTTTCTGTATCACTTAGTAAGGCTCCTTGCGATCTACTACGAATCTCAGTAGCTAACTGACCCATCTAGTTCTCTAGATTTTCCAGTGTTGCTACTTGACTTTGAATCAAGACATCATTTTTCTCCACGTATACCTTCAACAAGTCCTCCAAACTGTATCATGACTTAGCTTGAGGTAGTTTTGGGGCTTGTTGGTTAAACCCTTGAGATTTGTTGGGTCTATGTTGCATATGATTGTTCGGTCCATTTCCTTGGTTACTCTAGGAAAAGTTCAGATGATACCAAATGATGGATTGTAGAAATTGGACTGTGGTCCTTGTCCACTTCTATTTTGATATTGATTCCTTACATAACAAATAGATTCGGGGTTCGAAGAGCAATTCTCGAAAGAATCACCATCCCATAGTATACGCAAAACACAACATCATACTAACTTGGTGATTGAGCTGCAAAGTTATTCAAACCATTAGCAGTAAACTATTTTAACATTGATGAAATAAAAGATACCTGAGTAGAGAGTGAAGTCAGCGTGTCCACTTCATGCACTCCAGCTATTCGTCCTCCAAAAACTACTCAATTTGTCGATCATTGGTAATTATTAATAGCGATCTTCTCGATGGTCTCATAAGCCTCATTATAAGACTTAGATAAGATCACACCATTCATAGAAGCATTCACCATTAATCTTATATGTGCATTGAAATCGTTATAAAATGTCTCAAACTGAATATAATTGTAACACCCCAAACTCGACCTAGAAGTTTGGCCCAAATATGATGTGTCACATTGATGTGTTTTTCGAAAACCCTATTTTCATTGAAAACCCTTCTTACTTGAGTAAAATCCTAGTTACATTAGCTTATTTTCAACACGTGGTTCATTGAAAAATACATAATTTTATTCTCAAAATCTCTTTTAGTTGCAGAAGCTAGTTTTAAATTAATTACTAAAAACTTGATGTTAAAAAGTTAAGTTGTGAAAGCATTTTGAAAATGTTGTGGAAACGTAGTGTTTGAAAACAATTATTATTTTGGAAAACTGTGTCCTACTTCTAACAGATATTAAACATACTAAATAAACTTCCCAAATAAAAACTTAAGGAAATAAAGAGGCCTTATTACAACCCAAATCAAAAACCAAAGTGCTTAACTAAATAAACAAAATAGAAAAACATGTGCAGTTGTGTAGTCGTCTCCGAGTCGCTCTGCGAAACCGATCAACCTAACGCCGGGGATTACCTGCACAGTTAATAAATGGGGTGAGTTTATGAAAACTCAGTGTGTAATCCCCTTACTGGAGTAACGATCGATACCAAAATAGAAATAGAAATTGATGCAGGCGAGAGCAGATTACTTAACGATAAATGCAGTCCAGTTTAGAGCATACATGGGACAAAGCCCATTACAATAACATTTGGGTCATAGCCCATAACAGAAACAATTGGGCCTAGCCCATCTCAATAACAAAATAGAATGTGTGAATGCATGGATGCATGTTATCCCATCCAACCCTGCACTTGCCTCCATCTAACCCTGCACTACCTGTGGGGAATAACTCACCCATGCCATCCCTACACTTACAATGTTAGCATCAGTTGCAGCACTAACCGAAATCACAGCAAAGCTGCTGGTATATATATGACTTTAAGCCTTCAGTAGCGGTATTATACAAAGCCATCGGTAACTGTATTATGTTTGGCACATAGCCATCAGTGATGGTAATATAATCGGCATACAGCCTTCGGTAAATATGACCGACACAGAGTCATCAATAAGTATGTTAGGTACATAGCCACAGGTAAATACGTTCGGCACAAAGCCATAGTCAAGATGGCATAGAGCCATTTTTAGGTTGGCATAGAGCCATAATCAAATTAAGCAGCACTAAGCCATCCATCGGTCTACAGTCATCTCATGCAACCCGTGCGACCTTAACAGATCAATACTGGATCCACAGTTGTCTCGTGCGACCGGTACGATCCTATCAGAACTTCCTCCGTATCAATGTCCCAACCCCATGCAATATGTCTTGTATGTCATGCTTAATCATCGCACGTGTATGCAAAATGGCCATGCTCAGTAACAATCATTTAAACATATATTAAAAGCATATCAGTCGTACAACCACCATCAAGTCAGTTAAATCATAGTCGTACAATCATAGTCAAATCAGTCAAATTCATAATCCAAGTCAGTCATTTACCCACAAGGGAAAAACAGTCATTTTACCCTACAGGGGTATTTTGGTAATTTTACAACCTGGGGTCTTAACGACCCAATAGAAGATCCACCGTCACCTCGAGTGACTTAAGTAGCCTAACAGACCTAACAGTGTAAATGGGCCTAAGACCCATACTCGGCCCAAGTAGGTCCACACGCTCGTGTGGCCCATTTAGCCCAAACTTAGTTACGGTTATGTGACCTACATAGCCCAATCCAATATTTATCACTTTCCGTGGATTTAATCTGTGTGGGGCCCACGAGGCCATTAGGCCCACACGGCCCATTTCGGCCCAACGAAGCCCTTAACGGCCTATGCCATGTACGTGACATGACAAGCCCAACTATTTCCCACCTAACAGTTAGATTTACACAAGCGGGCCCACAGGGCCATCGGGCCCATTTGGCCCATCGAGGCCCAAAATAGCCCCAGTACACGAGAATGCTCGTGGCGGCCTCTACAGTCTATTACCCATGGTTTGTGGGCACGGTTTACCCCACGAGTGATCGCACGCTCATGAGGCCTCAAATGCCGAAGGTTTGGCTTTTCGGCTTTTGCCGATTTTCAATAACGAGGGGTGTGAATACACACATGTTTATGAGAACGCGTCAAAGTCCACGATCACCAACCTTGGTTAAGCAAGTATGAAATAATCCCTCCTAAAACCAGTGATCACCAATCCTTGGCACATGCTGCATTGAGTCTTAATCACTTTCCCCCTCATTAACTCATATGGTTTGCTCTATTTAAAGCCAGCTTCTCGCCAATTCTCATGTTAGCTTCCTGATGTGGGATTACTTTCAACCATTAGGATTTTTCCACATTCTTATGACCACTTCAACCACAGAGTTCCAGTCCAACTCCACCTCCTACACAGCTCAAACAGCAAAATAAATACTCCATTGTGCATCTCAAGACTTAAACCTCAGACCTCACAGTTACACAACACGCCACCTTGCCACTCCACCATAGGCTCTTTCTGTGTTATAAATTCATCAAAAATATTCTGAAAGCCTACGCACTAATGTAACACCCCTCGCTCGTATCCGATGCCAGGATAGGGGTCGAGGCGTTACCGGTAATTCACCTTTACAAACTTACTCAATCGGGTTACTGAATTTCTCTTGTAATTTAAAACTTTTCAAACGTGGGCACTTTGTTTCTTATACAGGCCTCCGAAGACTAAAAAAACTCCTAGGGAAAGTACGGAACAAAACCAAAATTGTTCGATAGACTTGGGGCACTTTAGGAAATTTTCCTTTAGTTGAAGTGCAACACGCCCGTGGGGCTTAGAACACGCCCGTGTCCTTTTTCCAATATGCAACACGGCCAAGACACATGCCCGTGGGCTTAGCCCATGTGCTACACTAACTTCAACCTTACCATTCTGTTAAATAAACACAGCCAAGGCACACGCCCGTGTGCTTAGCTCGTGCTCTATGCTGACTTAAAATTTCAGGTGTAGGGGACACACGGTCATAGCACACACCCATAGGAGTAGCCCGTGTGTCACACACGGCCTAGACACACGCCCATGTGTCTACCCATATGGACCTTGTTAGGCTATTTTCCAAGCCTTAAGTCACCCTCTACTAGCCAATTACACTTATAGATTACTATAGTGCATATTTGGGCTAAATTATCCATTTGTAAATATAAAACTTTGATTAACCTCGTTGTATGTGAACCTCATGTCATTAGTTTCATACATGCTAAGTTAATTCTGATCTTGCATTTAATGATTTATATGTCTACTTGACATATTAAGATTGGCTCGTTATTATAACTCATTGCCAATTATAACTAAGCCATCGTATATGAATATAAACATGCATAGATTTGTAGGACATAGCCTACTACAAAATGAGCCAATTCCCATGGCCATATACAAAAAGATAAACATAATTTTACATGCCTTCACTAGGCAAATCAAATGACATATATAACAAAATACTAAAAAAAAAAAAATCTTATACATGCCATTGGACAAAATAGAAATGTCTTTATACCAACCTCAACCGAGACATTATTCAACAATTCATTATTAAAGATGAAATTCATGCATTCTCATGCTATCAACGATGCAATTATCATACATTTACAAAACATACAATTATGCATGTTATAGGTTTACTTCGAGTTATCCGAACTTACTTGGTATTCGTTTCGAAGCTGTGTTTCGGTTATTCCGAAACCTTGCGTTTACCTCGATCGACCTCCGAAATTTGTTCCTCGGGGTCTATAACAACAAAAATTTATCATTAATTCACTACATTACACTTTTCAAGTTTAATTTCTACCCCCGGTCCAAATGACCATTTTGCCCCTAACCTTTGACATTTTTACGATTTAGTACCTAGGCTCGTATAATGAAACACATGCAATTTCTATCTTACCAAAGCCTATCCGAACATTTTTCCCTCATATGGCAGCCCAAATTTTCTATTATTTTCACATTTCTACCACATATTTAACGACTTTTGCAAAAAGGTCCTTTTAGGGGTTTTTCATGAAAATCACCTAAGAAAAGATGTTTAACACACCTTCAACTTTCATACCCCTCCATAATCCACCAAAATACAAACAACTCATGCATGGGTAATTTTTTAAACATGAACCCTAGCATGAAATATGGGTAGAAATGGAAAGATCAAGCTATCGGGGGATTTCAAAAATACAAAGAACATTAAAAATGGGGCTTGAGGGCACTTATTATTGAGCTTGAAAACCTTAAAAACCCTAGCTATGGTGACAAGAGAATTTCAGCAGCTATGGGGAAGAAGATGGCTAATTTTGGCTTGATTTTTCCCATTTTATTTCATTAAAAAGCCAAATGACCAAAATACCCTTGTGCCCTTTCTTTGAAATTTCATCCATGCAAGCCCATTTTTGTCTAAAAACTTAGAAATTGGGAAATTTTCTCTTTAATACCTTCTAATTTATAATCTAAAGCAATTTCATACAAATTGCTTCTAGAATCCAAGTTTTGCAATTTATTCAATTTAGTCCCTAATTTCCAATTGGACACCTTACTCAAGGAATTTCTTCATGAAACTTTAACACATGCATAATCTCATATTCTAGGTCTCATAATAATCATAAAAATAAATATTTTGATGTCAAATTTGTGGTCCCAAAACCACTGTTTCGACTAGGCCCTATTTCGGGATGTTACAACTAACATCAAGTCTCCTTTAAGAGAAAAACATAAATTTTTGCTAAAGCCTAGGTTTGAACCTAGGACTTCTCCAACACTCCCAAACACTCCTAATCACTTAACCATTGTATCAAACAATCAACTGTGATATTTCTTCCACACATAAACTTTTATGTGTAGTCTCTTAGCGGCTCCCATGCACAAGGCTCAATATTTCTAGGCCCAGAAATTTGGGGAGTTACAATAATGAGAAATCCCATAATGAGGACACTTACGAAGCAATTCCCATGCCTCATATAAGGACTCGTCATCCAATTGTTGGAAATTAGTTATCTTATTTCGTAACATTGCATTCTTGCTTGGTGGAAATACTTAACCAAAAACCTTTATGCTAATTGAACTTGGTGGTAATGAATTCAGCCACGCTCGTGCTCGATCTTGCAACGAGTATGGAAACAACTTCAACCTTAATGTATCTTCAGTCACACTAGCTATCTTAAATGAGTCACTCACCTCCATGAATAACCGAAGGTGAAGATTTGGATCTTCCATGGGCATACCACTAAATTGGCCCATCGTTTGGAGCATTTGAAACATCATTGGTTTTAATTCAAATTGGGGTGCCTTGATATCCGACCTCCTGATTCTTGGATTTAATTCATTGAAGAGTGGCATAGAGTATTGTCTTATGGCACGACCCCTATCATTAGCAATAAGGATTGGGTTGTGCATATAATTGACTCCATTACCTCGTCCATCATTCTAATTTTCAAGGTCCATCTCAACTTATCTTTGAGCAAATCTCTCGCGTCTTCTCAATCAAAATGTCCACTCAATTTCAGGGTCTATGGGTAATAGGTTGATGATTCAATCTATGCTCATAAAAACCTAATAAATAAATCACAAATAAAGAATAAAAATAAATTTTTAAAGTTAGAAATTAAATAAAAACTAAACTACAGAAGTAAATTTACAAAGAATGATTAAGACAACAATCCCCTGCAACGGTACCAAAAACTTGTAACGAGGTTTGTGCAAGTGTACACGGTTGGTTTAAGTAATAAATAAGTAAAATGAGTTATTGCCTCCACAGGGACTATGTATGTTAATCAATTATTTGTAAAATTATTAATTCACAATTTGGTATAAAAATACAATAATATGAATGGTGATGTTTAGACCAAGTGATATTAATTAGATGCAAAGATTGATCCCTATGTGATTTAAATCTAAATGCAAATTTTCTAAATGTATGAATGAATGGCTTTAGCAACAAAAACAATAAGCATAAAATAGGCTAGGATAATTATATTAATCAACTCAATTCATTTACATCATTCTTAACAATGTTCAGAAAACATTCTATGGCAACTCGATCTTTCATGAGTTTGGAATCCAAAATAAGTCCTCTCGGATCTTTCACTTAGTGAAATATGCATTTTAGATCATATTAAACTATGAGATTCTTAGTATTTATGCAAGGTCAGAGGGACATTAATGTTTACAACAGTTTAATCAAAAATAAACCTAAAAACTATGCAAGATAATAGAGCTAACTAAAGATATTATGAACCTCAACTTAGTCGGGTTTAATGATCTAAATTGAACATTGCACTTTTCCATTATGTATCTATAAGCCGTCATTTGGTTAGGATCGCTTAGCTAATCTAAATGCACCCAATCACGTATGAATGAAATACGTCTTGATTTTAATTGAAAACATGATCGACTAAGGCACAGACATGTTAAACATGACCCAGTTTACATGGTCTTGCCATCCACATGAATTGATTTGTGCATGTCCATGTTTCATTCATATTAATCACATCTTCAATAGTCCTCCTACATAGTGAAAAATCACATAATAATAAATTAATATGAAATAATATAAAATATGTACAAAAATCATATAATTAAGCATAATTTCACATACTTTATAAATTCATGTCCAATATTAATAATTAAGTAAAATTCACTTATTTTAATAATAATTATTCAAGATTAACATATTTATTAAGTAAAAAGATGGTAAAAATATATAGAAAAACCCTATATAATTTTGAGTTTACAGCTACGCATTAACAAGATACAAATACATATACCTACATATGTGTATAACAAAAGGGTGAAGATCTACCAGCAAACCATTAGATTTGAACCAAAGAGAATGCGCAAAAAAATAATAGATTATAACATATACAATTAGAATTATATAATTAAGGTAGATTATTAATTATATGTAATGTTATATACAATTATAATACTATAATGTACATTGATACGTAACCTTAAGCTTTGCAAATGTAACTACCTTTATGGTAGAGTATAATATATACAATTAGCATTGGTTAAGTAATTAAGTTATTTTGGATTGTTATGGAACTTTTAATTTATTTCGATCTTTTTTTTTTTTGAAATACTCTGGGACTTTCATAAATAATTAGGGCCTATTCAACCATTCATACACTTACTTGAAAGAAAATTAAAACAAACTAACTATCCGTAAAATATCAAATCAAATGAACTGAATCTATTAAGCCCAAATAAACCAAAAAAAAAAAAGCTAAGTTCCAGCTAAGCCCTACTTTTTGATGCCACCAATGCCTAAGCTTCATCAGATGAGTCTCTTTACCTTCCTTAGGTAACCAAGAATAATTAGAATCCCTAAACTCCTTACAATGAAAATTTCCTATGCCAGAAAAATTCTCAAACCTTCAACACTTTTATGTCAGATTTGAGCTTCTACTATCCTCTGCCACCATTGTTGCTGCCGATTCCGGTACTCCTCCATCTAGGTAAGTCGACTCCTTTTGATTCAAACCCTCCCTGGCAACCGCATGTGCAACTCCATTTTCATTTCTAGATATTTTCTTGAAACAACATCTATTGAACATTTTGCTCAGGGATTTTATGTCTACAATATAAGGGGTTATTACTAATTTGTCTTCTTCTTTGCTTTAGACCTTTCTTATAACATTGAGAGCATCACCTTCGATTATTACCTGTTTGCAGCCCATTTAAACTGCCTACAAATAAGCCAATGCCTTAGGTATTCTATTATTTACCCTCTTCTAGTCACTAAGATATGCCTTAATAAACTATACAATTTGTTCTGCTGATTGATTAAGCCCTTCATGCAAGGTTTTATTTCTTCCTATCCATTTGTCCCAAATGCTGCAAAAAATAAGCTTTTTCTGATGGTACGAGCTTCTTGTAAGCATTTCCCTATCCACTACCTAATATTTTCTCACCCGACCCCTTGAATTCCTTAAAATCTTAGCTCACCCCAAACTTCTTTAACTGTAGGGCAGTCTCAAAAGGCATGTTCTAGCGCCTCTGCTCCACTTCAACACTGTCGGCACCTATCTAAATTGTACACTCATCTAAATTTTAGATTACTAATAGTTGGAATGTAATTGTTGTAAACCTTCCAGTTTGTAATTTTCATTTTTACTAGCAAGTCTATAAGCCATAGGTTTTTTAGGAAAGCTTTGTATGTAATTTCATTAGTTTCGTCATCAAGATTAGAGGTCTCTTTCAATAGCCTTCTGTATTCGCTCCTCACAGTATACTCTCTTGTTGCCTCTCCAGTCTATACCCTATGATTCTCTCGTGGGTGTCTCGCAAAAGGAATTTCCATAATAGCTTTTGCCTCTTCCCTTGTGAACAAAGAGGTAACAAGTTCCTCCTTCCATTGTCTCATATTAGGTTTAATAAGCTTAGCCACCTTATCTACATTATGATCCCTTGTAACACCCCTAACCCGTCTCCGTTACTGGATTAGGGTTACAGAGCATTACCGTATAAAATAGAACATTTAATATCGAAACAAAATAAACATGAAATTTATATATTAATTATAATGACTCAAAATTCATGGGCATTGGAAAAGTACATTATCGGGCCTCCGTCTTAGCGAAATAGGTTCGTAAATAATTACTAGAAATATCTATGAGTCTAGTGATGTGTTTAATTAGGCTTCGATTAGGTGAATTTAGTCTAATTAAGAGTAATTAGTAAAAAGGATTAAATTGAATAAGGGGTAAAAATTGAATTATAGGTTAATAGAAAATAAAAGGGGCCAAATAGGCAATTAAGCCTATTTAAGAATTTGGGGCAGCAATTACTTCATAAAAATCTTAGATTTTTATGATTTAATTATATAAATATCTTAATAAATTATAATTAATATTATTATTTTATTAGATAATGTAACTTATATTAATTCAAATTAAGATATTATATTATAAATTGAATCAAATAGTGACAAATGTATGGTGATGATAAAATACATGTGTAATGTTTGTATTTATACACTTGTAAAATATTTATATATTTTCTTAAATAATAAGTAAAAGATATTTATGAATTAAATATTATTATATTATTATAATGTATTATTATTATTAATTTTATTAACTAATACATAAAATAAATAAAGTAAAAGAATAAAAGAAACAAAGAAGAAAAGAAACAGAGACTATTTGAAATAGGGGAAGGAAAAAGAAGGAAAGGAAAATAAAAGGAAAAACTAGGGTTTGAGGCTTTAAGCTTTAATTTGGTAAGTCAATTAAGCCCTTTTCTTTTAATTTAAATGTTTTAGAAGCTTTAGAACAAAGTTTTGTTGAATTTAAGTTAAGATTTTGAAAGTTCTTAGGTTTTTGAACATAATTCATGTTGAACAAATTGATGAATTAGGGGTTTAATTGATAGAATTTCTAGTTAGAATTGATAAAAGGATTAAATTGTAAAGTAAGCTATAAGTTTTGTGTTAGAGGACTAAATTGAAAGAAATTTAAAATTAGGGTTTTATGGTGAACATTAGATAATTAAGTTGAATTTGGTAGAAAATGAGTAGAAATAAGGTATGAATTGAGATAGAAAAGTAAGGGAATTTAGTTAGGATCAAATTGAAATTAAGGTAGAAGTTGAATATAAATTAAATTATTTAATATAAATTAGTGTTGTATTAATAGTATAAATTATATTAATTTATGTAGCTAGCAAAGAACCAGATGCATCGACACAAAAGGGAAAAGAGAAGATTATTGAAGAGTAAACTCGAGAAAATCACGGTTTGTATTACTATAATTTAAACTACTATTTATTATATGTTATATTTAAATTTATGTGTATGGTAAGTAAAATTTTAAGGTAAGTATCAACATTGAAATGAATGAAATTGAGATGAAGTATGATTATGTATAGATATTTGATAGTATATTGATTGGAAAGTGGAAAATTTTATTGAATTGAATTGTGATTAAATTGAGAATGATTTGAATGGAAAATATGAGAAAGTGACTGAATTGAAATATGAATTGAATACCCTATTAACTATCAGGCTGAATCGGATATAGTTGGCATGCCATTGGATTGAAAGAATTTGGGGATTTTTCAGCTTGGCCGAAGAGACACTAAAGTCACTATATTTCTTCGGATTATCCGAAGAGGCACTAAGTGTCGTTCTGGTGTGTTTGGGTGGATTATTCTGGTCTGCTTGGGTGGATTATTCTAGTGTGTTTGGTTGGATTATTTTGGTGTGTTTGGTTGGAATTCGTGTACTTGCCAAGGTCCAAGTCTTGTTAATAGGGGTAACCAATGAAATGATAAAACGAATGAAATTGATTGATTGATTTATTGAAGAAATGAGAAAGTTAAAATTGTGAATTGAATGGTGACTGAAAATGAAAGACATGAACCAAAGGTTCATGAGATGATTGAATCCAGTTTGATGATATGTGATATCAATTTGATTAATTGTTATTGTTGAAAATTTGAAAGTTAAAGTATGAAATAATATATATATTAATAAAATATTATATGTTTGATATTTATATGTTTATACATTATTATTTGTTATTATATTTTGAATTATGGTAATACCACTGAGTATAGGCATACTCAGCGTACGGTTGTTTCCATGCGCAAGTCAGTAGAAGTCAAAGGTCCCGGTTCAGCATCCAGATCAATCCCGACTTCAGAGACAATTTGGTGATGTAACAGCCTATTTTTGAGTCAAATCGGAACAATGGTTTTGGGACCACAAATCTGAGGTCAAAATATTTATTTTATTATTTTAATAAGGTTTACAACATGATAGAATTATTTTGTGAAAGTTTCATAAAGAAATTTAACTGTTTGAATACTTAATTCGGTAAAAAGGACTAAATCGCATTAAAATGTAAAATACATGGTCAATTAGTTAAAGGTGTCAATTGGATTTGGATTTTTCATATTATCGCCTTAAATGGTAATTAAACCACTTGAAACATTAATGGACATATATGGACACTTTTTAAGTGATTTAAATGGTTATATGTTAATGTTATACTTGTAATTTAGTAAATTATCATATAATAAATAAAACAAAGGTAATTAAAATTTTCTATCATCATCTTCTTGTCGAAATTAAGAAGAATGAATAGCAAAACTTAGGTTTTCATTCGGCCAAGCTATGAAGGCTAGATTAAGGTACAGTTTTAGCTCTTTTTTTATGATTTCTACGTTTTTGGGATCGTTGCTTCGTATTATAGCTAGCCCATATCTTAGATTTTGAAATTGTTAAAGATTTATCATTTTGCCATTGTTGAATGCTTGAGTAATTTGATGTTTGATGATGGATTTTGAATAATTGTTGATAGTTAAACTAGTTTTGTAAAGTGATTTTTGACAAAAATGTCAAAAAGGGATTAATTTGTGAAAATATAAAATTATGTGAGTAAAAGTGTGAATAAATTGAAAATATGGGCTGCTAGTAACATATAATAAATTCAGATAAGCATGGGTTGTATAAATTGCATGAATTTGCAATTTTATGTGATAAGGACTAAATTTTAAAAAGGGACAAAGTTTAGGGGCAAATGTGTAAATTTCCAAAATATGAATTATGGGCTAAATTGAATAGATTGAATACTGAATGTACTGAATTTGATAATATATAGATCAAGATAAGCCGAGATCAGAATTAGATCGGGCAAAAAGAAAAATGGACAAATAGTCGATAGTTATTATCTGAGCGATACGAGGTAAGTTCGTATAATTAGAATCGAAGTTTTAAATACTTGTATTTATTTTTAATGAATGTGTATAATTGAGTAATTGATATACTTGGAATACTAATGTTTTATCGATATATTTTGATGGTTATCGAACCCTGTTTAAACTGTAAGAATTCGTAGGATACGAATGACATGTCATTAGGGTTACCGTTTTGGTTGAGATCCTGTATGTGTTGCGGACTCACCGCAGCTTATATGAGTTTACTGATATATCAACTCATAAGAAATTATTGTTCTTAGCTCGTATGAGCTTACTGATTCAGCTCGTCAGAGCTTACCGTTTCAGCTCAATAAAGCTTACTGTCCATCAGCTTAGGAGGAGCTTACTGTTCATAGCTTAAAAGAGCGAAAAATGATAAGGAATTGACGGATTACTGATTTATATGTACTTTATATCACCCGATTATCCCTCGAGATTCTAATAAGTTCAACGGGCATAAATTCTATTTATATGGATGAAGTACTGTTTATACGAATGAGTTACAGTTTTCAAAGGAATTATTGTTTATATGATTGAAAATGAAATGATACCAATGTTGTATAAGATATATGAATTTGGTATGTTGCAATGTATTGAGATAATGGATGATTTCATGTATTTAGGTGACTAACTTGTGATGAATGCTTGTGTTTAGGCATTTGATAATTGAATTGAATACACCTTGATTATTTCCCTTGATTTTGTATAAATGGCAAGTTTAATTCTGAATTATACGGGCTTACTAAGCTATAAAGCTTACTCTATTTCTTTTTATCTATCTTATAGAGGTTCATTAGCTCACTCGTTTTGGACAAGTCAGAGTTGCACATCACACTATCCAATTGACGATTGGTACTTTTGAACTTGTGGATAATTGTAAATATGGCATGTGTAGGCTAGTTATAATGGAAATAGTTATGGTTACTTGAGATTATGGTTTGGTACTTTTGTGTATAAGTTAAGCCATGTGATTTGGCTAAACTAAAAGTTATATTTTGATATGTTTTGGCAAATAGTTGATGAAATGGAAATGTGCAAATGTGTTTGTTATAAGGTAAACTTATGAATGGAAAATGTATGATATTAGTTAAGCAATTGAATATAATGTAGAATTGGCATTAAATGTGTATGAAATGTTATGAAATGTTTGTCTATTGTGTTGTAAAAATGCTACCATTTATGAATGTGTTTAAATGTGAAAATAGGGTGGCTTAATGGTTTTGCAAATAACCTATTTTTGTCCACACGGGTGTGTGTCTCAGCCGTGTGTGACACACGGTCATGTTACACGGCCGTGTGTCCCCTGGTGTTGAATTGAATTGAAGTCAGTATGCTCCATACGGTCTCACATACGGGTGTGTGACTGGCTGTGTGGTACAAGTCAGTATGTCCCCTATTTGGCACATGGCCTAGCACACGGGCGTGTAACTTGGCCATGTTGCATAAGTCAGTATACCCTATAGGTTTGACACGGCCTAGTACACGGCCTAGCACATGGGCGTGTGTGGCCACTTCGAAGGGTAGACTGGCTAGACACACGGGCGTGTTGTTGGTCATGTGACCCAAGTCAGTATACTCTCCAGTTTTCACACGGTCTGGCACACGGCGTGTCTTCAACCGTGTGATGCAAGTCAGTATGTATGCCCTGTTTCCACACGACCTGTGACACGGGCGTGTCTACTAGCCGTGTAAGGCACACAGCTTGTTCACACGGGCGTGTGACTCCTGTTGAATTTTTTTAACTTTCCAAAATTTTCATATGTTATTAGTTTAGTCTCGAAATACTTATAAAGCATGTTTGAGGCCTCGTAAGCCCTTATAAGGGACAATATGATTGTATTGAATGGTTTTTTTATATGAATGCATAAATGTATGAGTTATGTATGTTAAAAGATGTGTATTGATCGGTAATACCTCGTAACCCTATTCTGGTGACAGATACGGGTTAGAGGTGTTACATTTATTGGTATCAGAGCTACAATTTAGTCAATTTTAGGACTATCGTAGGTATGTGAGTTTAGCTATACATGTCATGTCTGAAATTGTGATAGTGTGGTGACTCCTAATATTTTCAAATGTGTTTTTATATAGTAATAGATCCCGAAGGAGCTGTAGTAGATGATGTTGAGAGTAACGCGCCAGCTCCCACTCCAGGGATAGCGCCTTCTGAATCTAGACCTATGACAAGTAGTCATGGGGGTGAGGCTAAGGAAGCCTTCTTTCAAATAATGAACGAGTGGTTCACACAGTATATTCGTACGAACCTAACTGTTCAACAACCTCCACCCCCACCTGTTCCTCAACCGATCCTAGTAGTTTCTCAAGGTATGGATCCTCTGCGATTAAATAAACCATCTGTTGATAAGATACGGAAACATGGAGCTGAGGAATTTAGAGCCACTATTAACGATGACCCTGAGAGAGCCGAGTTTTGGCTGAATACGATTCGGGTATTTGATGAATTATCTTGCACACTTGAAAAACGATTAAAATATGTTGTATCACTATTGAAAGACACTGCGTATCAGTGGTGGAATACCTTGAAATCTATAGTTCTATGATAAAGAGTTAATTGGGAGTTCTTTCAAGTTGAATTCAGAAAGAAATACATCAGCCAAAGGTTCATTGATCAGAAAAGAAAAGAATTTCTTAAATTGAAACAGGGTCGTATGCTGGTGACAGAATATGAAAGAGAGTTTGTACGACTCAGCAAATATGCTCGTGAATGTGTTTCTTCTGAAGCTATAATGTGTAAAAGGTTCGAGGATGGATTGAATGAAAAAATTAGACTTTTAGTTGGAATATTTGAGCTAAAAGAGTTTGTCGTCCTGCTTGATATAGCTTCTAAAGCTGAAGAGCTTTGAAAAGAGAAAAGAAAAGCCGATTATGAGGCTAGAGACTTTAGAAAGAGATTTACGGGAAAATCACATCAGTTAGCATCAAAGAAATCTAAAGAATATCATCCTCGTTCTATTGCTTCTGCAGGGATTTCGATTAGAAACAGAGATACGAGACATTTTAACTCTAAAAGAAGGAAGCAGTTGCCAGTGTGGGTAGTTTTAGAAATGCTAGACCAGAATGTAAACACTATAATAAGCGACATTACGGTGAATGTAGATTAGTGAGCGGAGCTTGTTTTAAATGCAGAGCTTGTTTTAAATGCGGATCTCTAGATCATTATCTCTGGGATTGTCCAAAAAAGTTTACAGTTGAAAGAGATCAACCGGCGAAAGTAAGTAATATGGCTACTAGAGGGAGACCACCCCGAAACACTAGAAATATGAGTGGTAACCGAGGTGCTACGAGAGATTTTGCTGTGAGATCTGAGGCACGAGCACCTGCCCAATCTTATGCTATCTGTGTACGGGAGGAGGCATCATCGCTAGATATTATTACCGGTACTTTTTCTCTTTTTGATACTGATATGGTTGCGTTGATAGATCCTGGATCAACTTATTCAAATATCTGTATGAATTTAGTACTTAAAACGAATTTACATGCGAGTCTACAAAGTTTGTAATTAAAGTATCGAACCATTTAGGCAAGTCTGTTTTAGTTGATAAAATTTATAAGAATTATCCTTTGATGACTTGAGGTTACTGTTTTCAGGGTGACTTGATGCCTTTACCATTCAATGAGTTTGATGTGATTCTGGGTATGGACTGGCTAACTATACATGATGCTGTAGTGAATTGTAGCTGAAAGATCATCTAATTGAAATATTAAAACGGTGAAATTCTGTGGATTGATTCGGATGATTCGAGTGAATTACCTACTATGATATCATCTATGTCAGCTCAAAAATATATGAAAAAAGGGTTATGATGCATATTTAGCATACTTATTGGATACTAAGGTGTCTGAATCAAAGATTGAATCTATACCTATCTGAATCAAAGATTGAATCAAAGGTATGGACATTATGAAATCCTTGTTATGCCTTTCGGATTAACTAACGCTCTTGTAGTTTTGATGGACTTAATGAACCTGATATTCAGATCGTATTTAGATAGATTTGTTATTGTATTCATTGACGACATTCTGATCTATTCGCGAGATGAATCTGAACATGCCGAGTACTTGAGAGTTATGTTACAAACTCTACATGATAAGCAATTATTTGCAAAGTTTAGCAAATGTGAGTTTTGGCTCCATGAGGTTTGATTTCTGGGACATTGTTTCAGCTGACGTTACTAGAGTTGACCAGGTAAGATTTCTGCTATTGTTGATTGGAAACCTCTAAGAAATGTGTCTGAAGTCTGTAGTTTTCTGGGCTTAGCGGGCGATTACCAAAGATTTTTGAAAGGATTCTCGATTATTGCGACACTGGTGACTCGACTACTTCAAAAAGATGTGAAATTTAAATGGTCAGAAAAACATCAATAGAGTTTCGAGCAATTGAAAGTACTATTAACTGAAGCACCAGTTTTGGTTGAACCGGAATCAGGGAAAGAATTTGTGATTTATAGCGACGCATCATTAAATGGTCTGGGATGTGTTCTGATGCAAAAAGGAAAAGTTATAGCTTATGCTTCCCGATAATTGAAACTGCATGAAAGGAATTATCCAACACATGACTTAGAGTTGGTTGCAATTGTGTTTAAATTGAAAATTTGGCGACATTACTTATACGGTGAGAAATGCCACATTTACACGGGTCACAAAAGCTTAAAATATCTGATTTCACAAAAAGATTTGAATCTGTGACAACAAAGATGGATCGAGTTATTGAAAGATTATGAATTTGTAATTGATTATCACCCAGGAAAAGCTAATGTTGTTGCTGATGCCCTGAGCTGAAAATCTTTGTTTGGATTATGAGAAATGAATACCCAATTGATGATTTGTGATGATGGGTCTATTTTAGCAGAATTAAAAGCTAAACCGGTATTTCTTCAACAAATCTGCGAATCTCAAAAAAATGACCGTGAATTGCAAGTTAAATGAATTCAATGTGAGAATATCCCTGATTCAGAGTTTCAGATTGGAACCGATGATTGTTTAATGTTCCAAAATAGAATCTGCATGCCAAGAAATTCAAAACTCATTCAAAAGATTTTGCTCGAAGCACACCATAACTGCTTATCTGTTCATTCAGGAAGTACCAAAATGTACAATGATTTGAAATAGTTTTACTTGTGGCAAGGCATGAAAAGAGATATATCAGAGTTTGTTTCTAAATGTTTGATTTGTCAGCAAGTCAAAGCTGAATATCAAGTACCATCGGGTTTACAACAACCTGTGATGATTCCTGAGTGAAAATTGGATAGAATTACAGTGGATTTTTTGTCGAGATTGCCCCTAACTCCAAAAAAGAAAGATGTTATCTGGGTTGTCGTTGATCGACTAACGACATCTGCTCATTTCATATCGGTATGTACAGATTACTCACTTGACAGATTAGCTGAATTGTACGTTTTTGAGATTGTTCGATTAGATGGAGTACCACTATCTATTATTTCTGATAAAGATTCGAGATTTACGTCACGATTTTGGAAGAAATTGCAAGAAGCTCTAGGTACAAAATTGAATTTCAGTACTACTTTTCACCCTCAGCCTGACGGTCAAACCGAGAGAGTTATTTAGATTCTCAAAGACATGTTGAGATGTTGTATTTTAGATTTTGAAAGCAGTTGGAAAAAATACTTACCGTTGATAGAATTCACGTATAATAATAGTTTTCAAACGAGTATAAAGATGGCACTGTACGAAGCTTTATATGGTCGCAAATGTTGAACTCCGCTATATTGGACTGAACTAAGTAAGAGAAAGATTTATGAGGTTGAACTGATTAGAGAAACTGAAGAAAAAGTGAAAAAGATTCGCACTAGTTTAAAAACAGCTTCAAGTCGACAGAAATCTTACGCAGATTTGAAATGTAAAGAAATTGAGTTTCAAGTCAGGGACCGAGTGTTTCTAAAGGTGTCATCATAGAAAAAGGTTCTTCGATTCAGTCGTAAAGGGAAGTTGAGTCCTCGTTTCATTGGGCCGTACGAGATTATTAAACGAATAGGGTCAGTGGCATATCGACTACCTTTACCGTCAGTACTTGAAAAGATCCGTCACATGTAATTTCTCCTGTAGATGTTGAGATATCCACCGATTTGACGTATAGCGAAGAACTAAGCAGGATTTTAGCTCGTGAAATCAAAGAATTGAGAAATAAACGCATACCCTAGTGAAGGTTCTTCAGCATAAACACGGGATTGAGGAAGCTACGTGGGAACCCGAGGAAGCTACATGAAAACTGTAGCAGCCCAATTTAGACCCTAATCGGAACGGTGGTTCGGGACCACGAATCTGATTTAGAAAAAATATTTAAAAATTATTTTCTGTGTTTATTTTGTGTGAATTTATATCTGTGAAATTTTCGTGATTTAATTTTGTCATTTAGGTATCCGATTAAATAAAAGGACTTAATCGCGAAAAGGGGAAATTTTGGTGGTTGTTTCTAAAAGGGACCTAATTGCTAATGGCTTTCTAAATTGGAGTATTTATGTTGTAAATATTCCATTAGCATGTTGTTTGGACGGTAAAGGATATATATTATATGATATTATTATTATGTTATTAAGGTTATAAAAGTAATTTAATAAATAATTATATAATAGTTAAAAACAAAGTCAACAAATTCATTTTTATTCATTTGTTCTTCATAGCCAAAACTAAACAAAAGAAAATGAAATAAAATGAAACTAGGGTTCGGTTTCTTTCCAAGCTCAATCAAGGTAAGAGTTCAGCTTGGTTTTTGATAATTTTTACGTTTTTGAGATCGTTGCTTTGAGTACTACAAAACTCATGCTTGAATTTTTTATTTTGATGAATATTTTGAGTTGTGTCATTGTTGATAGCTTGTGATTTTTGTTGTTTGATGATGAAATATGAAAGATATGTTTTAGATTAACATGTTTTGTATTGGAGTTTTTGATGATTTTGAGTAATTAGGACTAAATCACAAAAATAATAATTTGAAAACTAAAATGTGAAATAAATGAAACATCTGGACTTGAATGAATACTAGGAATATTCGACCAAACATGGGTATAGGGAAATTTTGCATATTTTGTGTTTTGTGCAATAGGGACTAAATTGTAAAAAGTGTAAATGTTAGGGCAAAATGGTAATTTTCCCAATTATGTGTATTTGGACTAAATTGAATGATAATATATTTGAATGAACTTAATTTGAATATGTTTAGATCAAGAACCAAAGAAATTGAATTTGGATCGGGGCAAAACGAAAGTCGTTGACTAGCTGCCATGTTCCGTTTAATATTGTCAGAGGTAAGTTTATAAGCAAATAGACGTGTTTAATTGTAGTTAAATGCTAGATATACATGCTATTATGAAATGTATAAATTTATATTTCTAATGGCCAAATGTGAAAAGGGTTGGTTACTACATTTCCGAATTTAATTCGACCGAGTTACGACGTCTGAAAGCCCCGTATGAACCTTAAGAATAGTTAGGATACATATGTCATGACATAAGATTCTGATATATGTGTCCGAGTAAGACCATGGCATCGATATGTGATTCCGATATGTGTTTGCGAGTAAGAACCTGTCTGGGACAGTGGCATCGATATATGACTACATGTAAGACTACGTCTGGGACGTTGGCATTGTACGACTTATGTGATTATCCGAGTGTCCTATCCAATTCCGAATGGTTCATCGGGCAAAGGTATATTGAGTTCGAATGTATAAAACGAGCTATATGTCAGATATGAACTAACTTGTTACCTACTTGAGAAAAGGTAAGTAAACATCTTGGCTATTGGTTACAAATCTTGTAAAGTGCAAATTAAGAAAATATGTGTATGTGATATGTGTATTTGGTTTTGTGAATGAGTAGTAAGTATGTTATGAATAATAATCCTTATGTATATGTGTCTAAATGATGAGATATATATTTGGTTATATGGTTAATATATGTAAATGAAATTATATTAAGACATATGAGTTTTGTATTTGTGTATGTGAACTAGGTATATAATGAATATTCGGCTTGAAGGTTAAATGATAATAAGTTAATTTTGGCTATATGAACTTTCGGTCAAGGTAATAATATAAACAAAAACATTTATATATGTTTATAAATACTTAATATGAATATATATAGATGATTGGATCTAAATGTGAAATGATAAAATAAGCTGTTTTAGCTTAGTTAAGTAGATAACATCGTTGAATTATTTATTTGCTTATGACTTACTAAGCTTTGATAGCTTAGTCTGTGTGTTATGTTCACTCTATTTTATAGATTTTGGAGTCAAGCTACAAGCTCAGGGACTGTCAGCAAAGTTCATCACACTATCAGCTATTTTGGGTACCTTTATAAATATACTATCAAAATTATGGCATATATAGGCTATCTTAGAGTTGGCTTATTTTGGAAAATGGATGTATAAAGGCCAAGCGAAAATGGCTTAGTTTCTATGCTCGAGTTCAGTATTGATGAAATATTGGTTTAAGTCTATTTTGGTTATCATGTCGTATGTCATGGTTGATTATAGTTTGTGTTATGTGATTATATTTTGAGGTTGTTTGTTGAATTCGGATGTGGCATGAAGGAATCGACTATGCTATATATATAAATATATGTGTTCGGTCTTGGTTTGAGTCTATATTGAAAGAGTATCTAAATATATGATGTTTGTGGAAGTGCTACGGGTTTCGGTCATATGTATAAATGGATGTTAATTAAGCTAAGGTAGGTTATATGTTGTTAGGTAAAAACCAAGACATATGCATGGTTTAAATTGGGTGTTCATTTATGGACTAAATAAATGATATAAATGACACTTGAATTGTTGTTTTGGTAAGTAAGACATATTTGGATTTAGATTTATATAAGGAATTTGGGTTAATGATAAAGGATATATGTGTACTTGGTAATCAGTCATGTTATGTTAGTTGAGTTTTTACATGTTTTACATGTATAAATATATGTGCTTATAATATGGTTGATATGTATATGTGCAAGGAAATATAAATCCGTTAGATATTCGTAAGTTATTAAATATGTATAAATGAATTTAGTTAGCCAAGTAGACATAGAAATGAAATGAGTCACTTATAAACGAATGCTTGTTATTAAATTGTGTTAATATGCAAACATATGAATTTCACATAAACTAATACATTAATTCCTCAAATTTGAATGAAAGGGTTAGTAATGAAATTTAGTTCAATTGATATATAACTTGTGTATATGCATGGCTTATCTAAAAATAAAAAATATAGGTTTAATATTCAATAATGAATTGATGTGTTATATGTTCTGTATATGTTTTAAACTGTTTTGATATAAGTTTTTTTTTTTTTGGATTATGTATTATTTAAGCTAAGTGGTGAATGATAGTAAATTTAAGATTAGATATTTGAATAAGTTATAAGCATTGATGTGATCTAAATCTCGAATCACAATGAACGTATGATTCGCATTTGTAATACGGTTGTTAAATATATATGATTATGACTTGAATTAATATGAAAATATTCGGAACTGTACTTTCGTTTAGTAATGCCTCGTAACCCCATTCCGGCGACGGATATGGGTTAGGGGTGTTACAAAAATAGTACCCTAACCTATTTACTAGTAAGATTTTCGGGGACGAAAATCCCTAAGGGGGGAGGGTTGTAACAGCCTGTTTTTTAGTCAAATCGGAGCAATGGTTTTGGGACAACAAATTTGAGGTCAAAATATTTATTTTATTATTTTAATAAGGTTTACAACATGATATAATTATTGTGTGAAAGTTTCATAAAGAAATTAGACTTTTAAATGCTTAATTCGGTAAAAAGAACTAAATCGCGTAAAATGTAAAATGCATGTTCTATTAGTTAAAGGTGTCAATTGGCTTTGGATTTGGCCTTAAATGGTAATTAAACCACTTGAAACATTAATGGACATATATGGACACTTTTTAAGTGATTTAAATGGTTATATGTTAAGGTTATACTTGTAATTTAGTAAATTATCATATAATAAATAAAACAAAGGTAATTAAAAGTTTTCTATCATCATCTTCTTGCCGAAATTAAGAAGAAAGAATAGAAAAACTTAGGCTTTTATTCGGCCAAGCTTTGAAGGCTAGATTTTAGCTCAGTTTTTAATGATTTTTAAATTTTTGTGATCATTGCTTCGTATTCTAGCTAGCCCATACCTTAGATTTTGAATTTTTTAAAGATTTATCATGTTGCCATTGTTGAATGCTTGAGTAATTTGATGTTTGATGATGGATTTTGAATAATTGTTGATAGCTAAACTAGTTTTGTAAAGTGATTTTTGACAGAAATGTTAAAAAGGGATTAATTTGTGAAAATGTAAAATTATGCGGGTAAAAGTGTGAATAAATTGAAAATATGGGTTCCTAGTAACATATAATAAATTCTGCTAAGCATGGGTTGTACTAAATTGCATGAATTTTCAATTTTATGTGATAAGGACTAAATTTTAAAAAGGGATAAAGTTTAGGGGCAAATGTGTAAAATTGCCAAAATATGAATTATGGGCTAAATTGAATAGATTGAATGCTGAATGTACTGAATTTGATAATATATAGATCAAGATAAGCCGAGATCGAAATTAGATCGGGGAAAAAGAAAAGTGGACGAATAGCCGATAGTTATTATCCAAGTGATACGAGATAAGTTCATATAATTAGAATCAAACTTTTAAATACTTGTATTTATTTGAAATGAATGTGTATAATTGATTAATTGATATACTTGGAATACTAATGATTTATCGATATACTTTGATGGTTACTGAGCCCCGTTTGAACTGTAAGAATTCGTAGGATACGAGTGACATGTCACTAGTATTACCATTTTGGTTGAGATCCTGCATGTGTTGCGGACTCACCGCAGCTTGTATGAGCTTACTGATATATCAGCTCATAAGAAATTACTGTTCTCAGCTCGTATGGGCTTACTAATTCAGCTCGTCAGAGCTTACCGTTTCAGCTCAATAGAGCTTACTGTCCATCAGCTTAGAATGAGCTTACTATTCATAGCTCGAAAGAGCAGAAAATGATAAGGAATTGATGGATTACTGATTTATATGTACTGTATATCACCCGAGTATCCCTTGAGATTCTAATAAGTTCAATGGGCATAAATTTTGTTTATATGGATGAAGTACTATTTATACGGATGAGTTACAGTTTTCAAATGAATTATTGTTTTTATGATTGAAAATGAAATGTTACCAATATTGTACAGGATATATGAATTTGGTATGATGCAATGATTGAGATAATGGATGATTTCATGTATTTAGGTGACTAAGTTGTGATGAATGCTTGTGTTTAGGCATTTGGTAATTGAATTGAATACACATTGATTATTTGCCTTGATTTTGTATAAATGGTAAGTTTAATTCTGAATTATACGGGTGTGTGACTTGGCCGTGTTGCATAAGTCAGTATACCCTACAGGTTTGGCATGGCCTAGCATATGGCTTGGCACATGGGTGTGTGTGGCCACTTTGAAGGGCACACAGGCTAGACAAACGGGCGTGTGGTTGGCCATGTGAACCAAGTCAGTATACTCTCCAGTTTTCACACGATCAGGTACACGGGCGTGTCTTCAGCCGTGTGATGCAAGTCAGTATGCATGCCCTATTTCCATACGGCCTATGAAACAGGCGTGTCTACTAGTCGTGTGAGGCACACGGCCTATTCACACGGGCGTGTGACCCCTGAAATGTTGAAATTTTTTGAAGTTTCCAAAATTTTCATATGTTATCAGTTTAGTCCCGAAATACTTATAAAGCATGTTTAAGGCCTTGTAAGCCCTTATAAGGGACAATATGATTGTATTGAATGGTATTTGTATATGAATGCATAAATGTATGAGTTATGTATGTTAAATGATGTGTATTGATCGATAATACCTCGTAACCCTATTTCGGTAATAGATACGGGTTAAGGGTGTTACAGGTGATGTAATCCCTCTTTTGGTAAAAGTGGCATGTACTTAGGTATTGTATAAATTATGTACTTAAGTCTTGAAACTTTGGTTGTAAAATGGTGTTTAATATGGGTTATAAGTATGAAATGAATTAGTATGGCATATTTGGTAAAATGTGGCATGAAACTAAAATGGGAAATAAATGACATTATTAGTTCAATTAAAAAGTTATTTTTGAGTGATCAAGTAGATAAATTGTTAAATTAATGTTGTAGGCATAATTAGGTTTGTTTGAGTGTGGAAATGTATGGTTTGTTATATTGGTTGCAAATTGGTTGCAGTTTGAAAATTGCAGGGAAGGTTAGATGTTTATAAAGGGGTTATATGAGTTCAAAAAAAATTACGAAAAATTTTCGGAGTACTCGAACTAGTCCCGTTCCACTTTTAATACGTGTTTTGGACCTTGAGGGTCCATTATAGGGACTTAATAATTAAATTATACTATGTATGTTATTGACTTGTGAATTATTAGTAAATTGTCTAATATGTCCGGTAATGCTCCATAACCCTGTTCTGGTGACGATTTAGGGTTAGGGGGTGTTACATTAACATATGAGAATCTAACTTAATTATAGCATAAATACTTTTATAGGCCTTAAATCAAGCCTATGTGGCCCTAAAAATAGCTTGGGAGAAATAAGGGATCAATTCAAAACAAATCAAAAGATTTAGAGAAAGATTGAAATTTTTGAATACAGGGGTCACACGGTCGTGTGGCTATTCGAACTATAGGACACACATTCGTGTCCCAACTCGTGCAAACCGTCTAACTCACTGACTTGAGTCACACGGCCGTGTCCTAGCCCGTGTGCCAGTCCATGTGAAACTTGCTCTTGAAAATACAGTGACACATGGTCGTGTGAGGTGACCGTGTGTGGCACACGGTCGTGTGACTGCCTGTGTCCCAGTCCATATACAGCATAATTTATCCCTAATACAAGCCAAAACATTAACCTTTTATTGCACAACAACTCATACCATTTCCAATCATTTTTTACATTACCAAAACACTTTAAAATATACCAAAATCATACAAACCCAATCAACTTAGGTGCCTAACCAAAATAATTTTAATTGACACCACAATTTAACCTATCAACTTGACTCAATTCAACATTTCAAGTTCATTCATTAAGCATAAATCATATATTCCAAATAACTATTTCAATGCATGGCATTCAACCATACTTTGCCTACTTTCATATGAGCTTATATAAATGTCACATACCATATATTTTCACTTTTACTTGAAATTCATCAACTAGGACATTATTACATATATAAGCTTAACATCACCCAAACATACCAAATTTCCAAACTACAATAAAGTCCTATTACATACCAAATTCACATATATCACTTGAACATTTTGTTTATAGTTCAATGAACCAAAGACCATCTAAATTACAAGGCATTCACAAGTGACTAAAAGTCGTACTTATTTTTATACATTTGTAAGTAACAACATTGGTAAATAATCTAAAAGTCAACTTCTATTACATTTAAAATAAAACACTTCAATCATCCACACACAAATCAATCAACCATTTCTTTCCTAATATCAAAAGACCATGCTCAACCCTTAACAGAAGGTATGAAGGCATACCAAAACTTGGCATAGCCCAAAACATACCAATTTAACATGCAACCCTATATAAGCCATTTATAACCATTTTAATATATTCAAAAGTTAGCTTTCTGATGATCTACAAAATAAAGATAACAACTATATAAGCAACTACTGCTTAATAAGCTCATATAAAGGAACTTAAACTTACCAAATGCATTAACCATGAGTAATTCCATTTAGTCATAGACCAAATTTCCTTTTCCTATACACCACACCTTACAAGGTTAGTAGGTGAAGCAATGCACATATAAATCCAACCCAATCAAGGCATATAACATATCAAACATTTCAATTTCACCATTCATCTATCATATGATTATCGTATACCTTTATTTTCTTTCAACTATACTTATCATATATTCCATATACTTACTTTAATTCATAGATCATTTCATATAATCATATACTTTGTAAAACTTTATTTACCCGTTGAACCATATAGAATAACGTCGGATACTCGGGAATGCTCACACAAAGTGTGCCTTTCCATGTAACCATAACTTTTCCAATTGTTCTTACATGAGCTATGAAATGGGCCTGTTTAAACAACTTATAGGTCGGGATGTTAGCTACACGATGCTGCTCACAAGAGCTGTGGAAAATCCGCAACAAATGCAGGACATCAACCATCGGTAGGACATCCAGGACCAACACCCGAAATCGTATAATCCCTAATAACATGTCATTTGTATCCTACGAATTTATAAAGTTCAAATGGGACATTTCCTTGTTCATATCCTTTGATTTCAATCTAACATACAATTACATTATACATATATGAAATGCACATTTTCAAATTATCCTTTAATTTGATTAATTTCCCTAGTTGATCCATAATAATAATTTATCACACTTTTATCAATTTAATTTAAACATAGCATAAATATTTATTTACATCCATCCAAAATAGAAAATAATGATTTTAATCCTTGTACGAACTTACCTCAAAAATTACAATTGTTAAAACGAGGTTGACGACTAATCTAACACTTAGTATTTCCTCGATTTTGATCTATTTGACTCGTTTCTTGTTCTAAATAATAATTTTTATTCAATTAAACCATTCAAATAACTTAATATAATTAATTCAAATTATAACCCTTATTAATGGGAAATTTACAAAATTACCCCCAATATTTTACCTTTTATGCAATTTAGTCCTTAAACTTGAAACTTGCAAATTTACAATTTTTAGCTAAAATTCAGGTTAGCCAATTTTTATACGATTTTTAAATAGCCTATACTCATTGAAATTTCACATTAAATCCCATGAATTTTACTCTTTTAACAAATTAATCCTTTAACATTAAAATTACTAAAAAATCACTTAACAAAATATTTCTATTTAACACCCAAGCTTAACAATCTATCAACTAAATCCACAAACACACTTAAACCATTCATGGAAAATCCTTAAATTTTTAACAGTTTTACAAATTGGCCGTCGAGCTAGCTAGATTAAGCTAATACGAGTTCGAAAACATAAAAATCATTAAAAAACTAACCTAAAAAACACCAAAATGCACGGAATATGTTTGGCCAAACCTTCCCAGTTTTCCCATGGAGTTTTTGGTTCTTCATATCTCAAGAAAGAAGATGATCACTCTGTTGTACTATTAGTTTATGTTATTAATTTACCAAATTATCAATTTGTCTTTTAAAAATTATCCAAATTTCAATTATTTAATCACCCAAAACCATCCATTATAAAATCAAATGGTATATTTACCATTTAAGTCCATTAGTTAAGAATTCCATGGGCATTTAGTCCTTTTATCAAATAGAATTCAACTTTTATATATTTTACAATTTAGTCTTTTTCAATTAATTAACTATCTAAATATTAAAAGTTCTTAACCAATTTTTAATATGACCCTAATAACACTTTGTAAATATTTAATAAAATATTTACAGGCTCAATTTATAAAAACAAGATCTCGATACCTCATTTTCTATAACCACTTGACTTATAGAACCAACCATTTATACTTTACAATTTTCTCAATTAGCAAATTTTAACCAAATCAAAATTCATTATACTTATATTTGACCCACATAAAAAAAATAAAAAAATTTACAAACTCAATAGTCGAATTTGTGGTTCTGAAACCATTATTTTCGACACCACTAAAAATGGGCTATTACATCCGTAATTGACTCCTAAATTTTCTAATCCTTCAACCCAGGAATCCAAGCATCTTGCTAGATGGATATGCAATCCCTTCTACCCACTATCTAGGCCATTCCTTCCTGCAACAAATTCTTCTTTGCCTATATGCTCCTCTAGGTATAAGAAGGGTAATTGCCTAACTCTGATAGCATGAAATCAACATCTTGTAGTTTATCACCAAAATAACCTTAAAATTAATATCAATCATTATATATATGAGTTAGTATTTATCGGTTTATCTTTTTCTTATTTCACAAGTAGTTTTAAAAAATCACCATGTGTTTTTTTTTTTAAATTTTAAAATACCCTTATAAAACACTTGTCAACCCTTGATCTTGCTTGAGGAGTCTAAAAACTCTACTAACAATGTAGAAAATATTATTCCTATATATATATATATATATAAATAATATTATACTAATCACGATTAACATACAAAATAATTGTAGAATTAAAAAAAATAAGAAAAAAAGTTGGACTATTACTAGATTAGTTTGATGTACTAAAATAAATAGATGAGATGATAAGACTTCAACCCAAAACAAACCCAGAAAAGAACCAATACTATAAAGAACAAGACCCATTTTCTACAAAGTTTGAACAAAGTTGGAAGTTTAAAGAGTGAGACCATGACCCACTATCTA
Organism: Gossypium longicalyx; assembly: GCA_025698465.1. Taxonomy (NCBI): domain Eukaryota; kingdom Viridiplantae; phylum Streptophyta; class Magnoliopsida; order Malvales; family Malvaceae; genus Gossypium; species Gossypium longicalyx. The sequence goes on along the minus strand of CM047005.1, from coordinate 46,962,282 downwards.
TAAGGAGATAGGAACTAACAGTATAGTGATTGCCACACACCTAGACAGGGATGAGAAAGGGGAGTGATAAGACAGGAATTTGGATGAACGCCACAAGATCGAAATCTTGATAAGTTTAAAATATTCTCTTAAAGAACAAAGATAATAAAACTCACAAAGTTGTATATTGATCTGTTATCCTTTCAAGCTTAGAAGTGATGCCTATTTATAGGTGTGTAAAAGGTAAAGGAATAACAGAAACGATCATAAACATATATTTGAATGATAAAAAACGTCCAAATAGAATAAGGAAACTGTCCAAGCCTTGAAACAACCCATGCAAATGTTTTTGGATGAGAAAATGTCTCCATTCTTTGAAACCATCCATGCTCATGTATTTGAATGAGAAAAACATCTCTATGCATTGAAACTATCCGTGCTCCATACTTGAAACCATCCGTCCATGCTTGGTGCTTAAAGACTTGTTCATTATGACTGTTTGTACCTACAAAGTTATAGATAGAAATAAACAAAACTCAATTCCCTTTAGACAATACATTTGTTTGCATGAAACTAAAAGATAACATATAACAAAACACAAGTTGTAATTATTTAAATAAAACGAAAAGTAAATAAACAAAAACTAAAATAAAACATTATGAAAAAATGAAAAATTTTTCCTTTGACCAATACACATAAGTTCATGGGTCAACATTCAACACGTTGCTAGGATTTAGTTCAATATTCGACTCGAATTGTGACACATAATATTCACACTTGGCCCAAATGTTTATTATCAAACCATTAATATCTTCTCTAAGCTTTTTAGCCCTTGATCTTGTAATTGATCCTATGGACACTTGTAAAACATCCGTTAGATTAATCGATGAATTCTTGTACTCATAATCCACTACGTTTGATACTTTAATGTTTGGACCATAGTTACATCCCGTGCTCAAATAAATTATTTTTGTTCCACAACACTAAATCCCGACTCAAAAGAATGTAGAATTTAAATCCTTTTTGAAGAACATTGATATTTTCTGATTTTTTTGTGTGAAATTGAAAAGAAGAAAAATGGACATTAGCCCTTTTGTTTTTTTCATTTTTATTATAAACTGGCGAAACAAATGTGTCATTGCCTTTGGATGACAGTTACTCCACGTTGGAAATGGGATTTCCATTATGGGCTTTTAATCCCAATCATATATATAAATTTAGGTTTAATGCATTTGAATTATATCCATTTTATTATTTTTGGTATTTAAATATATATTTTTTTCATTTTAGTTTTTAAATTATCATCCATTACACAATTTAGCTCATGACATTAAGGCTATATTTGGTTCAATGTAATGACATCACCATTACAATTCTATTTCACGGCCCACCATAAATAGCTATTTAGTTCAATAGAATGCCCTATTATAGGCTTATTCTGTTACGAGCCTATGCAATGTAATGGTCTAATTCCTATTCTATTTCCTCAGTACTGATTACTTATTCGGTGCTTAAGGAAGCCATCACCATAAAAATGCTTCCCAATTTACCCTCTCCCTTCTCACCTCAAAAAAGCTCTCACGTAGCAAAACAGTCACTCCTTTACTTCCTTCGACTCCAACCATTGCACTCCTCACCTTTATCGCAGCATCCTTTAGGTAAACATTTTCTCCCTCCGTTCCTTTCATTCTCCTCTCTTCCAATTTTTCTTCCCTCTTTCTTTGCTCTTTTTTTACTTTATTTTTCTTTCTCTCAATAGAGTTGTCATAGCTTCTATTTGAATTGAAATAAACATCTCTATTGGTTTGTCCATTTTTAGGTTCATTTTCACCATTTTTAGGTTCGTTCTTTTTTCTTTTGTTTGTTTCATTTTTCTAGAAAGTTGAAGGTTTTGGATCTAAAATTCTAGGTCATTTTGACTTTGTTTGATTTGAGATAAGAATTGGGTTTTTTCTTTTTTAGATTTTTCAAAACTTTCAGAAGAAGAACAAAAAAAAAAGAGTTGAAAAATCAAAGGATTTGATCCAAATCCAAAATCTATGGTAACAAAAGAGTTGACTCTTTTACTTTGCATTGACTGTTTTTTTGTGCTAGAATGTATTTTTCTAATAGTTAAATTTCTTTTAATTTTCATTTTTTGATTTGGTTCTAGCCTATATTTGAAGTTTGATGAATTAGGTGATTGTAAATATTTTATATATAACTTAGCGAAAGTAATAGTTGTTTTGTTTTGTTTTTTTTTTTTTTTTAATTAGTTCCATGGACCATATTTTTATTTCTTTTTTCTTTTCTTTTTTCTTAACCTTTGGTTGTAGAGTTGCAAGCGAAAGTGGCAACCAAGTGCTTCTTTGCTATTGAAATCAATGATAAGGCTGTTGGTAAAATCAATATTGGCCTTACATACTTTATAATCTTTCTTCGTTTTTTTGTTGTTGTTTTTTTTTTACAAATGGATGCTTCACAGAAAACTATTCTTGTTACTGGTGGTGCTGGGTTCATTGGCACTCACACAATGGTACAACTACTCAATGAAGGTTTTAAAGTGTTAATTATTGACAATCTTGATAACTCTGTTATTGAAGCTGTTGATAGGATTAAGGAATTAGTGGGTCCTGAGCTCTCTAAGAAACTCCAGTTCAACTTAGTAAGCAAAAAATTTTCCATCTTTTACTCCAAAGATGAAACCTTTGTTGTATGTATCATTGTATTATGATGATCATACATTTTTGTTTTTATTTGTTTTAAGATCTATGATGGGATCTTCTTTTTTTCTCTATATGTTATCTTTTTGGTTTCATAGTTGTATTTCAATTGATCTAAGGAAGGTGTTAAATTAGTATAATTGCTAAAAGTCCTTGTTGAGTTGTTCCCATTTGTTCAAGTATTTGAAGAAGGTCGTTTTTATTGCAATGATTTTATCTAAGGAAGATGTTAAATTAGTATAGTTTTTGTTCCTATTTGCTAAAATCAAGGAGTTTATTAAATGCCAATGCTTTTATGCCAAAAAAAAAAAAGTTTTTGCTTGTACTGCTTCAATTCCACCTTTTAGGTGTTAGTAAACATGAACACCACTAGAAAATGCAATTGCATCCTTATTCTTCTTTTACTTTGGTGTTATACGTAACCACACGTTTTTTATGTATGGCCAACTGGAGAAAATACCATGTATTGATGATTTTGAGTTAAAGGTCATGAATCCTTATGTCTGTTTTGAGATGCTATTGGACAGGTTTGTTTTTCGCTTTTATGTATGCCAGATTGAACTCCAGTATTTGTATGAGTATATTGGGATAAGCTCAAGCATTCAATTGATTGCCAACCTGATAGATAACTTCTCGGGTGTGCTTGGAACTAATGTTCTTGCACTAGGTATCAATATCTCATTTGACAAGAAGACTAGGAATTTCACCAAATGCAATGCAGGATTGAGCTTCAACAATGCAGACCTTATTGCTTTTTTGGCTCTGCATGTCGTTATGCTCTATATACTTAGCTACAGCTAAACACTCCAAATGATATAATCTCAAGTTTAATACCTTATTTGTCAATGTAAGAATGAAAAGGGTGATTCAGTTAATGCATTTTACTACCATATTGTGAATCCATCGACCAACATTATTGCTAGTGCTGAGGTGACCTATAGCTTCTTTACCAATGTGAACACCATCACCATGGGTACACAACATACATTAGATCTATTAACCACAATTAAGGCACGGGTGAACAATGCCGGCAAGGCAAGTGCACTCATCCAACACGAGTGGCGCCCGAAATCCCTCTTTACCATTTTTGGAGAGGTGGATACAAATTCCATCGACAAGAGTCCCAGATCGGACTTGCTTTGGCACTCAAGCCTTGAGAGTTTAAAAGAAAGCTCATTTTGGTAAGAATGGTAGACTTATAAAGATTTTTGAAGTTTTAGTATGTTGTTGACTTTCATGGTGTTGTCATCTTCCCTTTTATGTCAATGGTTTTTCATTTTAAAAAAGAATAAAGTGAAAAAAAAATGTGATAACTATTTTTAGTCATTCCTTGTTTAGTTGAGGTGAAGTATCTTTGATTTGCCCATAAGTTTTTTTAAAGGCTCTCTTTGTTTTTTCATGGAATTTGCTAATAAAGGAAAATAAGGGTTGTAACCTTTCTTTGTTGAGGACAATTTTTACTTGGTATAGAACTTGGTAACAGGTATAGGCATAAAGTCTAACATTGGATCAGCTTGCAAAACTCGACCATGGAAAGCTTTCATTACTGGTTGTGAGATTGCCTAAAGGTAGAACTATCATGGAGACTCTTATATTACGAGTCATTGTATTTTGATCTCTATTTAAGAAATAGACAAATTAGTACATTTATGTTAAAGTAAAGAGCAAATTGTTTTTTTTTACGGCACAATTTGGAATGACGATATTACAAAAGAGGACAAATACTTTAAAGAATTTAGTTTAAAAGTGTTTAGTTTGCTATCAAAAAGTACTTTTGATAAATCAAACATTATTTTAGACTTGATGTTATGATATAAAGTATGTATTTATATAATGTTTAAATCCATATTATATTTTTTTAGTAAGGATATAAAAGAAAATAATTTATTATTGGCTCATTATTAATATTTTGATACATAAAATAAATTTTTAATATTTTTTAACAATTAATATTAATTATTTTTTTCAAAAAAAAGGAATGTGTAAATAGTAAGAATAAAATGTATATATTTTAAACAAATAAAATTAGATTAAAAAAGAGTTAAGATATGAATTTGTGGAATCCAAAAATATTTTTTAAATATTTTAAATTCATCAATAATTAAGCTTTTAGAATGTATTTGTTGAGTGTCAATTATAATTAATGAACATAACTTGAGAAACAATGGATTCAAATAATAGTGTATTACTTTAAAATGTGGTAAATAAAATATTTTACTATAATTTTATATAAAAATAAAAATCTTTTAATATAATTTAGTATAAAAATAATTATATTAAGAATGTAATTAAATTATATATTATTTTTATTAAATTATATTTAATAATATATTATTAAATTATATTTAATAATAATCTTATTAAAATTTAATAACAATAATCATGGATCTAAAAAAAATTATGCTAAGGGTACTCTGGTCATTTTAGCTTTTTTTCCTTATGCTATTACAAATCTATTCAATTCAACCAAAACAATAATACTATTATTGTTCTATTCCATTTGATTCAATTAAATAATTGAATTACAGATTACAGCTCTATTCCATTACAATTTTATTCAACTACATCTCTATTTTATTATAACCCTATTTCATTCTAGTGAACCAAACATGCCGTAAAGTAAAGTGACAAGTGATGTTATTAGAATGCACCACGTTACCTTATTTTATTTATTTTAATATTATATAAACTTTTTGAAAAAATTATATATAAAATATAAATAGTTCAATTTTTCAAAATTATAAAATAAAATCTCAAAAAATATTTAAACATATGAATGTAAGTTCTAAAAAATAATATAAAAAATTGAAAAAATAGTTAAAATGTAGAAAGTTACTAAAAGAAGCTCAAAGTATCCAGAAATACATACTCTAGAAAGTTTTAATAAATTTAAAAAAAATATATTTTTTTCAGAACATCCCAAAATATATAAAAGAAATCAAATAATTTCAAAACAATATATAGAAGTTTCAAAAGGATTGCAAAAATTAACTCAAAAAATATAAATTCTATTGAAAAAGTTAAACTTTGAAACATTAAAAGATTAAAAAAATAAAAATTCTAGAAAATTGCAATAATTTTTAAAAAATTGCAAAAAGAAAATATATATTTCCTATAAAAAATTCTTATCATTTTAAAATATTAAAAATTGTAATGGAAATTTGATCAATACTCGGTTAAGGCGGGTCAACAATAATTAAAGTCAATCATATATTTTCTAAAATATTTAATTTTTTTAAAAAAATTATATTTTTTTAATTTCATTAATGATGAATACTACATATTACTATTCAATTGGTAGGAATATACCACGTGGCATATTTTAATTGGTGCCACATATTAATAAGTTTTTTAGTGGTATTACAAAAATTGAGTTGAACTATAGAACAAAATGATAAGTACCAAAGGACAAATAGGTTAAAAGTATTAAAATAGAAAAATAAGTATAATTGAAAGCCTAAATTGAGCATTATAAATTTAGATTAATATCTTCTACTCATCAAAGTAATCACTGTTATTGAATTTTTTTATTTATTTTCCGAGAAGATTAGAAATTGAGCTATGTGGTAAAGAGTAAATATTTATAATCTTCCCTTAACAATTCCATTCACATGTATTCATCAAACTCAAATTTGAAAGCTTCAAAAGTTTTAATTAGATAATGGGAGATATCTTTGTGTTTTGTCAAACAAAGAAAAATTAGAAAAAAAAGACAAAAGTTTGACATTGAGAATGTGGAGGAACATGAGCCAAACAGGGGTGGGCTCAGTGGGGTCTTATTGAAGCCAACCCTCCATTTATTTATTTATTTATTTCAAATATCATCATGTTTGCATCCTACTAAATCTTAATGATGCCATTGCCAAATCCTTGAGCCCATATTTGATGAAATCATGGCCACTGACACAACTTTAGGAGCCCACTTCTATCCCTTTTTTATGAAGTGAATTAGGTAACATCAATTAATGTGAAAATAATAATAAAAAGATATAGCTAGGTAATATTTGGCAATCATCTCTTCTTCCTCTTCTCTTTTCGTTTTTCAAACTCAAAATAAAGTTGGAACATGATAAGAGGTTACTATTATGTGGTAAAAATTAGCCATTGCTTTCAAGGCTTTACAACTTTTTAAGAGTTAATTATATATGACTAAATACGTAGCTTAATTAAAGGATACACGTAATCCTCTTCTTGGTAAGATGATCCCAATTAACTATGTATATAATATAGGTAAACTGATTGCATGTTTATCTAATTTGAGGGTTATGTTCTAGTTTTCTTTTCTATCTTTTCAAATAAAGACATACAAGTATTATATTTTGAAAACTTATTATTCCATTGATTAATATAAATTCTTTTATTCAGATGTACAGTTAGAGATATCATTTTTCACTTAATTTATTAAAATTTAATGGCAGTTAAAAGTAAATTCGTAATAAATAAAATTTCTCAATCATTTCCAATGGAATACTAATCCAATATTTTGTTATACATTGACCCATATTTTAATCGACATTAAGTTTGAATTTTAATATAATTCTATAAATTAGACATGTAATAGACCTAGGTTTTAGTAGAAAAAGAAAGCGTATATATTTTAGAGAAGTTGTGTGTGTGCGTGTGTGTGCGGTGAGTAATATTATTTGTGAAGAGGGTTTGCAGCTTTGTCCACTCAAAAGTTAAAAGTTGGAAGTTTTTTAGCAGAGTACTTCTATATCATTTTTTGTTCTTAGACGTAGGGCAAAAAGGTTTAAACTCGTTAAATTTGGGTCATTGGTTATTCTTTTGATATCTTTCTTCTTGAATGCTTCTTTTATGTTACCACCCTATTCCTAACATCTGGTAAATGATTTTTGAGGAAAAAAAAAAGTAATTATCGAGAGGAAATGAAGGGTGAATCGCAATAAAATTTGAAATCTCACTCTTTCACGGGGAAAGCAATTCCACTATGTGGAAGAGTACCGTACAAGATCTTTTGGTGCAACAATGTTTTGATAGTGCTTTGGATGAAATAAAGCTTGATAGAATTAAAGAAAGCGAGTGATTATATAGAGGGAAGCTGCACGCATGATTAGATTTGTTTTTTTATAAATTAATGAAAAATTTTCAACCAATTACAAAGAATTACATGTCAAGTTAAAATTACCGTGGGTTAAAGTTAAAGTAATGATGTCACATACTATGACATAATTATTAAATAATACAAAAATTATATTAACACTAATTAAAAAAATAATTAAGTGATAATATTAAATAATTATTTTATCTAAATAAAAGAGTTTAAATTCTTTTAGAACAATGGAATAAAACAATTAAATTCTACTAGAATTCTCTTTTAATCAAATATTTGGTATTCTAAAATAAGGTCACCCCAAGTCATTCTAAACATTCATAAGTTCAACAAGTTCGAAGGAACTTTGTAAAATTCTCTAAAGAAACTAAAGAAGTTAAGGAGGTTTTAACGAATACCATTCACGTTTTAAAGAAAACTCGCCTTTTGATCCAATTCAACTGTGGAGAAGAAGCCAAAAGATGTTTTTGAAAAAAGCCATGTAATAACCCAAATTTGACCGGGCTTAAATAAAACAAAAATAAATAAATAAATAAATAAATGTTTTTAAACAGTCCAGTTACAATAAGCAGCCCAAATGCCACTAACCCGTAACCCAGCAAAAACTACCCAATAAACCGTACAAGACCCAATTAACCTATTACCCCATTACATTTTAACCCAACAATAAACGGGGCCCAAATGGCCCAAGTTGCTAAACAGAAGACAGAGAAGCCTAGGGTTTCAGAAACCCTAGGCGCCGCAATCAACGCGTATCCTCAATGCCTGTCGTTCCAGCTACTCATCACAGCCACGATTCCAGGCTCCAAGTCACGCCGTGATCACCGCCACTGACAGATCTACGTTACCAGCACGATCAACGCCAAATTTTCCTCGTGAATACCTGCAAAAAAGGAAAAAAGAACAGCAGCGAACAAACAAAATGGGAAGAAATAAAGATTCCTTATCAAAATATGTTGTAAACAGTGGCTATAAAAGCCTGAATCAAATACGATGTAAAGGGGGATTTTGACATTTTTGGAATACATATACAGACTCAATAAAAAGTTTATTTTTACATACATATACAAAAAGGAGTACTACAGTCGATCGAGATACAAAAAGGTGATTTTTTTTAATATATGTACATATGTATATACTGCAAATAATAAAAAGGAAAGCGATACCTTTAATCGGCATTGAAAGGCGAGGTTTTTAAATCTCCAACCACCGTGTGCGGTGGAGATGACGGGGGCGCGTGAGCACGTGCAAACCCCTGGACGGAGGTCTGGTGACACTCCGAGAGGCCCTCCCCAACTCTCTTTCAGAGAGTTTCTTTCTTTTTTTTTTTTCTTTCAGAACAAACTTAAAATGATTTTAGAACTTAAAATTTGACTTATATAGCCAAGATGAAACGTTGCCGTTTCGCTTAAAACCAATTAGCTTCAAACGACGTCGTACCAAGGCTAGGATCCGCGCGTTGACCCGAGACCCGAGGAGGATCCGCGCGTTTTTAGAAAATGGGCTAATTTCTCAATCGGTCCTTCCGCATTTTTAAGCTTTATAATTTCATTCTATTATTATTTTAATTTATCCCCAATCTGTTATATTTAATTCAATTTAATCCCAATGGCCAGTAGAATTTTTTCTGGGAAACGACGTCGTTTTTAAGGATTAGGGCTAATTGCCCAATGAGTCTTCTGATTTTAACGCGCATTTCAAATCAGGCCCAGGATTTTTATCATTTTACAAATTAACCTTAGATTTTCTAATTAAATTCAATTTTAATCCTTTTTATATTTTAATTTTCTTTAAATACTTTATATTTTTTTTATAAATATTAGTTATATATTATTATTATTATCCATTTTTTATCATATATTTTATCTATAAATTATATTATATTGTATATTTTATTTTATATATTTCTTTATATATTTCTTATAAAATTGTATTATTATTTACTAAATTTGTAAATGGAAAATAAATTTTAAAAAATTATTGATAAATAATAGTATATATTATCCTTATGCATATTCCATTTATATATTACACCTTTTCTTTATTTATATATTTTATATATGTATATTATTTATTTCTTAGGAAAATTACTCATATCCTATTTATTGTTTTATATTTTACCTATAATATAATATACATTATATATGTTTTTAAATTTTATTATACGTTATATAATTATATTTCTATATGTAAAATATTTGTTACATTATTATTATTATTATTATACGACTACCATATTATATTGCATTATAATTATTTATTAACTTTTATTACATATTATATTATATTATTTAATTTTCCTTATAGTATCTATCTTTTTCGTATATTTTTTATTATATGTTATCTATTTTGTTTTTTTATATATACTAATTATTTTACCATATTTTTATATACAAAATACTTATTATATTTTATTATTATTTTATATTATATTTCCTTATATTCTATTCATATTATATTATTATATAACTTATTTTAAACATTTTTTAATTTATATTTAAGGTTTTTATCAATAATTACTCATTTTATTTTATATTTTAATATATATAACCTTTTTATATTATGTCAATATATTAGATGTTGGTCTCATAATTTTATTAAATGTTGAGTGCTTGACATATTATTATTTTTATTGTATTTTTTTTATGTGTCAAATTGTATATCATGCATCATTTTTTATTATTAATATGTTTAAATATATGTTGAATTACATGTTTATGTGTTTTTACCTATTCTTCTTAAATATATATCGTGTTTTATGTATATATTACTTATTTAGAATTTGCCATGTTTCTTATATGTATATGTTAGTTAATGTATGATACTTATGCTATTGTGCTTTTATTTAGCTGTTATTATAACATGTTATCTCGTATGTTAATGTAATATGTGTAATATCCCGAATTAGGGCCTAATCGGAATAGTGGTTTCGTGACCACAAAATCCGAGATAGAAATAATTATTTTATAATTATTTTGATGTTTATGATATGATTTCATGATTGTGTGAAATTTTCGTGATGAAATCCTATGCCTAAAGTGCTAAAATTGAAATTAGGGACTAAATCGAATAATTTGCAAAACTTGCATTCTAGAAGTTTCTAGTATGAAATTGTTTTGAAATATTAACTAGGAGGTCTTAAATAGCAATTTTACCAATTTCTAAGTTTATGGACAAAAATTGGACATGGATGGAATTTTTGAAAGTTTAGTAGTAAGGGCATTTTGGTCATTTAGGGGTAAAATGAATTAAAATACAAAATTAAAAGCCAATTTTGCTCATCTTCAACCCCATGGCCGAATATAGCAAGGAGAAACCATGGCTAGGGTTTTCAAGCTTCCAAGCTCGATTGTAAGTCCATTCTAGCCCCGTTTTCAAGTTCTTTACGTTTTTGGAGTCCCTTGAGCTCGATTAAGCTTATGCTAGCAATAATTCAACCTAGGGTTCATATTTGGAAAAATACCCATAGGTGAAATTTGTGTATTTTGGTGTTTTATTATAGAATATGAGGTTTTAAATTATGTTAGACAACTTGTGCTACTCGGTTTTAAGTGAAAACGAGCAAAGGGCTTAATCGGTAAAAATACCTAATAGTCATAAGTACATGTTAGAGTGAGAATTTGATGTTTCCATAGAAGGGAAAAATGATCATCATGTCATAAAACATAAGAAAATAGGCTGAAGTTTAATTTACTGAGCTTTGGGGCAAAAGTGTAAATATGTAAAAGTTTAGGGGCAAAATTGTAATTTTTCCAAATTATGATTTTGGGTCAATTTGAATAATGTGAGTCCTAATTAGACTATATTTTAAATGATAGAGTAAGGAAAACTGAAATTCGGGCTAAAATGGGGAAAATACCAAGTTGCTGATTTAAATGGTAAAAGTAGCCATTTTCGCATACGAGGTAAGTTCATATGTAAATGTTGGTAACATAGTTATTATTTTAAATGTTTTTATATTATTTAAATGATATGATAATTATTATGAAATATTATACTCGTGATAATTGTTTGATAATATGTCAAATTATGTGATATACTTGGAAAATGTGAAATACTACCGAGTATCGGTATCGGCATTCCGTAGAAGATGGTTGAGACACATGATTGGGAAAAAGGTCCCGTTGAACCTTAGGAATGGATTAGGATACAAGTGACATGTCACTGGGATATTTGGGCATCCGAACTCGTTGAGTTGAGTCCGAGTTCACTTATGGATGCGAATGTCCGAACTCGTTGAGTTGAGTCCGAGTTCGTGAGATGTAACTAGGCATCCGAGCTCGTTGAGTTGAGTCCGAGTTCACTTATGGATGCGGACGCCCGAGCTCGTTGAGTTGAGTCCGAGTTCGCTTATGGGCGGGTTACATAGTAGCTTGGCTACATATGTGGCACTTATGTGCAAACTTTCCATGTATCCGAATTATATTCCGATGTGTTCAACGGGTAAAGTTCTACTCAAATGGAGGAATACTCAAGATGAAAGGGACGTATTGGCAAGTGTTGTGAAATGGATACTTTGAACAGGTATGTACTTAACCCCCGGGTTGAAAAATCGATATAACAACAATATGGTAAGATGATAAATGAAAATATGATATGAATGTCTTGGTGATGATTATGCAAATGATGTTTTATGTTCGCTTATATGGTTATGTTACTTGCTATTTGTATGTGAACTTACTAAGCATTTATGCTTACTCCCTCCTTTTCATTCCTTGTAGTGTTGACAAGCCAGCTCGGAAATCGGGAGCGGTCGGAGGCACGCTCACACTATCCGTATATACCATCTTGGCATAATGGCTTGTATATTTTGAGTATGGCATGTATAGCATTATAATAATTTTGTATATATGGTCTTATGATATGGTTATTGAGTAGTATAAAAATGCTTGGTAATGATTAGCCATTGGAATGGCTAATTATGATCATATTTGGTGTTACGTATGTCAAATTGCTAGTTAATCCATGGAAACCATGAAATAGGTAAAATTTACCATAAAATAGATTCAGACAGCAGTAGTGACATGAATTTGAAAAATCATTAAAAATAGTAGAGATATAATTAGATGATGAATAAAATATGAAATTGAAGAATTATGAGTCTATTTTCATATGGAAGAAACGAAACAGGTATATGAGTTATATTTTATGAGATGTTTAAATTTTTGTGAAACAGGGACAGAGCGATTTCTGGATCCCCTGTTCTGATTTTTGAAATTCACCATAAATTGTATAAAAATAATTAGAATTCATAATTTATATGTACAGATTTCTTATTGAGTCTAGTTTTAAGAGAAACAAGCTTCATAGTCATTGAAATTCTGTACAGAGAGATATCTGATTCGTAATACATAGAGGTCAGAGCAGTCAAACCCTGAAATAGGGGAGACTTTAACTAATAAACTGTACTAATTGGCTTAGCCAAAAATTCTAGAAAAAAATTATTAAATAGATATATGAGTATAGTTTCAGGGAAAATTTACAGATCTTGATTTTGAGTTTCATAACTCGAGATATGAATTTTTAAGCGACTGTGACGCAGTTAGCCAACTTGTCTGAAATTTCTAAAATTAAATTGTTTGAGATGTTTAAGCAATGAATTAAGCCTGTTAACACCTCGTGTTCGACTCCGGCAACGGTCTCGGGTACGGGGCGTTACAATATGATTCTTCATACATCAATAAAAATGAGATTCCAAAGTTTTCAAATAAAAAGGCAATGCTTGGTATTTGGAAGTTTCGAGAAAGGTAGTGCCCTAACTTACTGGGTTGCAACTTTTCTCGTTGAGTTCGAATAGTCAAGTACCCTTCTATATTTTTAAGGTTTTCAAAATACGAGCACTGTCTTGGAACTTCAAAGCGTTGTGTCCTAACTTACTGGATATGGCATCTTGTCGTTGTAAGGTAGGGATTTTCTAAAAAAGGCAGCTTAGCTTCGAATGTCTTAAAAATATTGCTTCCTCACTCATTGGACGTAATATTTTGATTCGTTTGATACAAGTGAACCCTAATTTTTTTAAAAATTAAAATATTCTAAAGAGGATTGCATTTTAAAACTTTTAAATTTCTGACATTAAAGACACTTGATAATCAATTAGGTACTAATTTTTGGGCGTTACGGGGGTGCTAACCCTTCCTCGTACGTAACCGGCTCCCGAACCCGTTTTCTGATTTCGTAGACCAAAAACTAATGATGTTTTAAAGGTGATCCAATCACACCTAAAAAGATTGGTGGCGACTCCCGTTTCTGTTTTTAAAGTCGATTCCCATTTTCCAAAACTCGATTTAAAAAATGGTTTCAACAAGCCACATTTCGATCTAAATCAATTGAAGAAATGAGGTCCAAACCCGTTTTCAAGATCAAGTCTTGATGACTCTTGAAGCAGATATTATTCATTCAATGTCAAGTCTCAAAGACCCTTGAATCCAAATCAAATCAAATTATCAAGCAAGCATCTCACCAAACTCAACTTCAAGGTTAAGTCTCAACGATCCTTGAAGCAACCGCATCCTTCCAAGATCAAGTCAGATGATCTTTGGATCAAAACTCAAACGGAAGAGAAGAGCCAAAGGAATTTCTTTGTAAAGAAATCGAAAGATTGTAACCTCTTTTCTAAATTATTAATAAATTTAACTCTAAATTTTCAAGTAAACTTTCGACTCAAAATTTATATGTACAATTGCAATTAAGTATAATGTGTTAAATATATAGATATCTACAAGGTCTAGAAAAAAAAAAAAAACCAATGGAGGAGATTTATGCGTCAAAGTTGCAAACTAGTTGTCTGTACTTGAAGATAGACACATTGAGAATGGGAGAATAAGTAATTTGCATGATCAAATGAACGAGTTTAAGAAGCTACTTTATTATTTTTTGAATATAGAGGGAAACTAAGTGATGAAGAGATTTGCAAAAATATTATTGATAAGATTTTATTGTTAATAATTAATTAATATTACTTATTTTTAAAATTTTGAATTCAACTTAATTGTATAATTCAAATAAATAAAAAATTATTATATAAAAATAAAATAAAAATTAATTTTAATATCAATTTAGTAATATAATGAACAATAAAATGTATTATCATTGTTCAAAACTTTTTCTAAACTCATATTTTTATATATATAATAAATAAATTACTATTTTCAGGAAAAGCTTCAAGTTTAAACTCCAAATCAAAATGAGTTGTTAGTGAACAAAAATTTAAAATTCTAGGCTAGAACTTCAGGTTTAACAACACTGAATGATAATTCAATTATTTTCTAAATTAACCATTGATTTTATCTATTTTATCATGGATTTATGCAAATACTTGAAATTTCACTGAAAAACTATATTATCTTTAGGTGAAATAATGAATTTCACAACCTAATCATATAAATAACATGTTTTATTATACTATTCGATGTTCTTAATTTTAGCTTCCTATACTTTTTGTTTTGTAGAAAATGTTAATGGTATTGATTTTCTCTTCTAAAGGTTGTTTTTTTTTTTTTTTTTGAAACTGGCAAAACTATTCAAAAGGTTAGTAAACAATAGTAGACAAACTATCAAATGCAACCTCAACAATCAGCTTAAAAGGCATACAAAATATATAGATTCAAAGCACTAGACCATACATACACAAAAATTCATTCAAGAAACTCAAGCACCACAAAATCAAAAAATCAAGATAGCTCGACCCCAATCAAATTCCAAAGCACAACCCTCAAGGCATGCCAATAAATATTTGAGATAAAAAAAAATAGACACCTTACAATTGAAATGCTTTAGGCCAAACCAAACACAAAATCTCATCCAAAACTTAGCAAACTCCTTTGTCAAAAACCAAACTGGGATAAGAATATGGGTCGTATTCACCTTAAAGAATAATGACAATTGAAACCAAAAATTTAGCTAAGAAGCAATTTGTATTTGAAGATTCAAAAACCCTACAATCTCAAACCTAGAAATCAAGAAAGACAAAACAACAAACAACAAACTAGTCAGCCACAAAACATTCTCCACGACCTAAATAAAGGAAAGTAACACTAAGTTGAGTCAAATTAAAAAAAATAAGTGAATCCCCATAAACATAATCTCCAAGCCTTTGACCTACTCCACTGCTATTAACAAAAAGTCCGGTAAGAAATAATGTCTGAACCTCTGTTCGAGTAGTTGAAATGATTTTTGAAATTGTTGAAGTTGGCATGCATGCAGCAGATAAAGCAACCAAGGAGCAAACCATTCAACATAAGTTATGCGAATGAAGTATGAAGAAGCAGATCAAGCCGCACTTACAGCACGTGAGCACTTATAGCACATGAAGTATACATGCAGCTACTGAAGTTGATGCTACTATTCAATTTCAGTTTCATTTTGTTACTTTAAGTAATATTTTGTAACTTAGTTAAATTAGAACTAAGTAGGTAGTGTATTTAATGCATTCGATGCTGATAAGATTGATAGATTAGCTTACTTAATTGTGCAAGTTGTGATTTGCAAGTTACAATGTGCAAGCAATGCAAGTTACAATGAAGTCTAAAAATAGTAAATATGTTAAAGTTGACCAGCTTATGACTAGTATATGTATTGGCATTATGCCATCTTTTTTATTAATGAATTTCAATAGAAACCATTCAAGAAAAATACTCTATCAATTTTTGCATTCATAGTTCAAGCCAGATTTTGTTCGTTTGCTCAAAACCTCCATACTTGAATTTCAAAGTTTTTGTCATTCTTTATCCGAATTAATTACATTGTTGCTCAAGTTTTTGGACTGAGCTTCGTACTTCCTTCGGATAAATTGTTTCAAAATCCCAACAATTGGTATCTAGAGCCCTATTCTTAGTGGACTTGTCATTTTCAATCCTTAGAACCATGTCTTTATCAAGATTCTCACCAGCGCCACCACCAGTGTTTAATGGAGAGGACTACCACATTTGGGTAGTGAAAATGAAGACCTACCTGCAGGCATTCGATTTGTGGGAGGTTGTCAACTTAGATGTTGAACCAGCACCTCTTAAAGCCAACCCAACAGTGGTTCAGATAAGACAGCATTTTGATGAAAGAACCAAAAGGCACAAAGCCATGTCTTGCATCCAAAATAGTGTGTCTGATGTGATTTTCATAAGAATCATGGCTTGTGAGTCACCAAAGCAGGCCTAGGATAAGTTAAAGGAGGAGTGCCAAGGGACTGAAAGAATAAGGCAGCAACAGCTACTGAATTTAAGAAGGGACTTTGAAAACTTGAAGATAAAAGAGGAAGAAACAATGAAGCAATACTCAGACAGAATCATGGCTGTGGTAAACAGCATAAGGCTACTTGGAGAACAGTTTAGTGAAGCAAGAATTGTAGAGAAGGTGATCTCAACCTTACCTAAAATGTATGAAGCAAAGATCTCATCTATTAAAGACTCAAGAGATCTGACCAGCATCTCATTAACAGAGCTGATCAATGCCCTTTATGCTCAAGAGCAAAGGAGAGCAAGTAGTCTTGAAGAACATCAAGAAGGTGCCTTCCAAACCAAAACTAGACCAACCTCAAACTCCTCTGCCTACAAGGGGAAGAGAACCTAGAAAGACAAGGCTAGAACAAATGGTGAAAGAAGATATCCACTCTGCCCACATTGCAGAAGGGTAAGTCATCTGGGTGAAGTATGTTGGTTTAGGCCCAATGTGCAGTGCAAAATCTGTAAAAAGATGGGTCATGCAGACAAAGTTTGCAAAAACAAAGGCAAACAAAAGCCAAATCAACCTTAACAGCCAAGAGCTAAAGCTCAAGTGGCAGAAGAAGAAAGTGATCAAGAAGTGCAAGTCTTTGTAGTTTCTTGCCCAGCTACCAAAAGAAAAGCCATAAAAGGATGGCTAATTGACAGTGGTTCCACAAACCACATGACGCCTAATACTGTTATCTTCAGGACAATTAACAGAAGCTTCAAAACGAAGGTGAAGGTTGGAAATGGGCACTTCATCAAAGCAGAAGGCAAAGGAGATGTGCTGATTGTAATATCCCGAATTAGGGCCTAATCGGAATAGTGGTTTCGTGACCACAAATCCGAGATAGAAATAATTATTTTATAATTATTTTGAGGTTTATGATATGATTTCATAATTGTGTGAAAATTTTGTGAAGAAACTCTATGCATAAAATGCTTAATTTGAAGTTAGGGACTAAATCGAATAAGTTGCAAAACTTGCATTCTAGAAGTTTTTAGTATGAAATTGCTTTGAAATATTAATTAGGAGGTCTTAAGTAGCAATTTGACCAATTTCTAAAATTTTGGACAAAAATGGGCTTGTACATGAAAATTTTCAAAGAAAGGTATTAAGGGCATTTTGGTCATTTGGATATTTAATGAAATAAAATGGGAAAAATAACACAAAATAGTCATCTTCCTCATTTAGTTGCTGCCGAAATTCACTCTCACCATAGCTAGGGTTTCTTCAACTTTCAAGCTTCATAGTAAGTGATTCTAAGCCCCGTTTTTAATGATTTTTACGTTTTTGAGATCCCGACAACTCGATTAAGCTTATGTTAGCAATAATTTAACCTAGGGTTTATATTTGGAAAAATACCCATAGGTGAAATTTGTGTATTTTGATGTTTTATGATAGAATATGAGGTTTTAAATTATGTTAGACAACTTGTACTACTCGATTTTAAGCAAAAACGAGTAAAAGGGCTAAATCAGTAAAAATGCCTAATAGTCAGAAGTACATGTTAGAGTGAGAATTTGATGTTGCCATAGAAGAGAAAAGTGATCAGCATGTTATAAAACATAAGAATAAGGAATAAAGTTTAATCCCGAGCCTAGGGGCAAAAATGTAAATATGCAAAAGTTTAGGGGTAAAATTGTAATTTTGCCAAAAATTGAATTAAGGATTAATTTGATAATGTGAGTAATAAATAAGCTAAATGTGTTATTTTAGATCAAGAAAGACGTGGAATCGAATTTCAATCGAGGAAAAGAAAAGATTGTGGACTAAATTGCAAAAATCTTTGTATTTTGGTACCAAGGTAAGTTCATGTGTAAATAATGTAACATAATTGTTATTTTTTTAGTTATTGATGTTAATTATATGATATGCTGATTTTTATCATGAAATATATGCTTTGTGGTTAATTTCGAATAAAATGCAAATTATGTGAACTACTTGTTAAAAATAAATTATTACCGAGTACTGGTTTCGGCATTCTACGGAAGACGGCAAGGATATGTGTTCGAGGAAAATCTCGTTTGAACCTTAGGAATAGATTAGGATACAAGTGACATGTCACTAGGATGGTTGAGCATCCGAACTCGTTGAGTTGAGTCCGAGTTCACTTATGGATGCGAATGTCCGAACTCGTTGAGTTGAGTCCGAGTTCGTGAGATGTAACTAGGCATTCGAGCTCGTTGAGTTGAGTCCGAGTTCACTTATGGATGCGAACACCCGAGCTCGTTGAGTTGAGTCCGAGTTCGCTTATGGGCGGGTTACATAGTAGCTTGGCTACATATGTGGCACTTATGTGCAAAGTTTCCATGTATCCGAATTATATTCCGATGTGTTCAACGGGTAAAGTTTTACTCAAATGGAGGAATACTCGAGATGTAAAGAGACGTATTGGTAAGTGATGTGAAATGGATATTTTGGACAGGTATGTATTTAACCTTCGGGTTGAGTATTGATACAATCACGATAAGGTAATAAGATGATGAAAAATGATTTGAAATGTGATATGTGTTTTGGTGATATATGCTAATGTTGATTAGTTTGATTGTTTGTTATGTTACTTATTATTTGCATATGAACTTACTAAGCATTTATGCTTACTCCTCCTTTTACTCATTGTAGTTTTGGACAAGCCAGCTCGAGAGTCGGGATAGGTCGAAGGCTCGATCCACACTATCTCAAGAACTTTTCGGTAAATGGCTTGTAAATTTAAGTATGGCATGTATAGCAATATACCTATTTTGTGTAAATGATCTTATGATATGGTGATGGAATAGTTGAGAAAATGTTTGATAATGATAAGTTATGGAAATGGTTAGTTTAGATTATGTTTGATGTTATGGAAAGTTATTAAGATACTTAGTGCATGAAAACTCATAAAAAGGGATGAAATTTGCCATAAACAGAATATTACAGCAACACTGACGTGAGTTTGAAAATTTATTAAAAATCATATAAATTGAATTTGGTGATGGATTAAATATCAAATTGAAGCTTAATATGTCTAGTTTCACATAAAACAAATGAAACAGGTAAAGAAATTATATGTTAGAAGATATTTGAATTTTAGTGAAACAGGGCCAGAGTGATTTCTGGATCCCCTGTTCCAACTTTAAAAATTCACCATAAATTGTACAGATATAATTAGGTGGTGTATTTTATATTCTCAGAATCCTTATTGAGTCTAGTTTTAGGAGAGACAAATCTCATAGTCATATGAATTTTTTACAGAGAGAAATGTGGTTCGTAGTAAACAGAGGTCAGTCCAGTCAAGTCTTGTAATAGGGGTAACTTTAACTAATAACCTGTACTAATTGGCCCAACCAAAAATTCTAGAAAAAAATTAGTAGATGGTATATGAGTCTAGATTCAGGGAAAATTTACGGATCTTGATTTCGAGTTTCGTAACTCGAGATATGATTTTTCTTGTGACTATGATGCAAATAGCTAGAAAGCTGTGAATGTAGAATCAAATAATCCAAAGTCCTAAAAATGTTAAATTAAGCTTAGTAACACCTCATACTCGACTCCGGCGACGGTCTCGGGTGTGGGGGCGTTACACTGATAGACACTACAGGTACCAAACTTGTCTCTAATGTACTTTTCATGCTTGAAATAGATAGAAACCTATTCAATATAGCTCAGTTGCTAGAAAAGGGCTACTCTGTGGTGTTCAAAGGCAAGGAGTTCCTAATTAGTGACCCAAATGGATCCAAACTCATGACAGTGACCATGGCTGCCAAGAACTTTGTTTTGGATTGGAATAAGAGCTCAGACAGTGCCTACACAGCTGTTCAAGATGAATCTAAGCTGTGGCATAAAAGACTTGGCCATGTCAACTACAACTCAATAACTCAGCTAACCAAAGAAGATTTGGTTGAAAAATTCACTAACTTAGTTGAAAAAGAAGAAGTTTGTGAAGTATGTCAGCTAGGAAAACAAGGTAGATTACCATTTCCTACAAAAAAAGTCTGGAGAGCTTCTAAAAGACTGTAACTTGTACACACTGATGTGTGTGGTCCAATGAAGACTCAATCTCTGAATAGCAGTAGGTATTTCATCTTATTCATTAATGATTACTCGAGATATTACTGGATTTATTTTTTGAAACAGAAATCAGAAGTGGCCTCAGTATTTTTGAAGTTTAAAGCTGCAGCAGAGACTGAAACAAGTTGCAAGTTGAAGACATTGAGGTCTGATAATGAGATTGAGTATACTTCATCCGGGTTACATACATTTTGTGATGAAGCAGACATCAAACACCAGCTCACTAACACTTACACACCTCAACAAAATGGTGTAAGTGAAAGAAAGAATAGAAGCTTGATGGATATCGCTAGATGCCTAATGTTTGAAAGAGTTTTGCCTGAGACATTTTGGGCAGAAGCAGTTAACACTGCTGTTTACCTCCAAAACAGGCTCCCAACCAAGGCTTTGGCTCAGAAAACTCTATTTGAGGCCTGGTTCGAGTTCAAACCATCATGGCTCACCTAAGAGTCTTTGGCTACATTTGTTATGCTCATGTTCCAGTAGCAAAAAGAGACAAGCTTGCTAAGAAAGCTCAACCTGGTATTCTGATGGGCTACAACAGTATCAAGAAGGGTTATAGGATACTTGATCCTTTAACAACAAGGTCTTTATGAGCAGATATGTTGTATTCGATGAGAAGTCAAGCTGGAATTGGGATAAAAATGAACCAGAAATTGTTGCTGAAGATTTGGTGACAGATCAGACTGAAGTTGATCAAAATGGTCTTGAAATGGACATTGATGATGAACCAGTCAGAGGAACTAGACCATTGGCTGAGATTTATGAAAGAGTTCATGTGGCTACAATTGAACCAAGCTATTTTGAAGAAGCTGAGCTCATCAAGGCTGGAAACAGGTAATGGCTGATGAAATTAGTATGATTGAGAATAATTAGACTTGGCAGCTAGTTGAAAGACCACTCAACAGAAAAGTCATTGGAGTGAAGTGGGTGTTTCGAGCCAAGCACAATGCTAATGGAAGCTTAAACAAATTGAAAGCAAGGCTGGTTGTAAAAGGGTTCAGCCAAAAGTATGGCATTGACTACTTTAAAACCTTTGCACCAGTGGCTAGGCTAGATACCATAAGGCTACTAGTTGCCTTAATAGCACAAATGCAATGGAAAATCCATCAGCTCAATGTGAAGTCAGCCTTTCTAAATGGTTTCCTTGAAGAAGAGATATATGTTGAGTAGCCTGAAGGCTTCAAAATTGTTGGTGAAGAAGACAAGGTGTACAAACTGAAGAAAGCCTTGAATGGCTTGAAACAGGCTTCAAGAGCATGGTATAGCAGGATCGATGGCTATCTAGCTAGCCTTCGATTTGAAAGAAGCATCAGTGAACCTACTTTGTATGTGAAAAAGCAAGGTAGTGAAACTCAATTGATAGTGTCTCTATATGTTGATGATCTATTAGTAAGAGGAGGATACCAAGCAATGCTGATAGACTTCAAGTGCAAAATGCAACAAGTGTTTGAGATGTCTGATTTGGGATAAATGTCTTACTTCTTTGGCATAGAAGTATCACAAACACAACATGGAATCTTCCTAAGCCACAAAGCTTTTGTCTCCAAAATTCTAAGTAAATTCTCCATGCAAAATTGCAAGGCAACAAGTACACCAGTTGCCATTGGAGAGAAACTATCAAGCCAAGGTGATTTTAAAAAGGTTAGTGAATCAATCTACAGAAGTCTAGTTTGATGTTTGCTCTATTTAACTGCCACTAGGTCAGACATTATATTTTTTGTGGGTTTGCTTTCAAGATTCATGCATTGCTGCAATGAAAAGCACTTTCAAGCTGCCAAAAGAGTGCTGAGGTACATCAAAGGTACACAGAGCTATGGAATGTTCTTTAACAAAGTTGAAAACATGAAATTAATTGGCTATACTGATAGTGATTGGGCTGGGTCGATAGATGATATGAAGTGTACCTCAGGGTATCTATTCACTCTTGGTTCAGCCATTTTTTGTTGGAGTTCGAAGAAGCAAAATGTTTTTGCTCAATCAACTGCTGAAGCAGAATATGTAGTAGCTGCTAGTGCTGTTAATCAAACCATTTGGATGAGAAAGATCATGGCTGATTTGAATTTACACCAAAGGGAAGCAACAGAGATAAATTGTGACAACCAATCTGCTGTTGCAATTGCAAAAAATCCAGTGTTCTATGGGAAAACGAAACACTTCAAGATCAAATTTCACTTTGTTAGAGAGATGGAGCAAGCTCAAGAAGTGAAGCTGATTCATTACAGTTCAAAAGAACAACTTGCTGATATCTTAACAAAGCCACTTAATGTGTTAAGATTTGAAGATTTAAGAGCCAAAATGGGAGTTTGCAGCATGCAAGCCAAGAAGGAGTGTTGAACTTGGCATGTATGCAGTAGATAAAACAACCAAGGAGCAGATTATGCAATATAAGTTATGCGGATGAAGTATTAAGAAGCAGATCAAGCCGCACTTACAGCACATGAAATATACATGCATCTACTAAAGTTGATGCTACTATTCAATTTCGATTTCATTTTGTTACTTTAAGTAATATTTTGTAACTTAGTTAAATTAGAACTAAGTAGGTAGTGTATTTAATGCATTCGGTGCTGATAAGATTGATAGATCAGCTTACCTAATTGTGCAAGTTGTGATTTGCAAGTTGCAAGTTACAATGAAGTCTAAAAATAGTAAATATGTTAAAGCTGACCAGCTTATGACTAGTATATGTATTGGCATTATGCCATCTTTCTTATTAATGAATTTCAATAGAAATCATTCAAGAAAAACACTTTCTCAATTTTTGCATTCATAGTTCAAGCCAGATTGTAACAACCCCAACCTGGCCCAGACATTATGGCCGAATCTGGTGTGTCACATCAAAGTATTTTTCAAAAACTTATCCTTTTGGTATGAATCTGTTACTGAATCTAAAACCTTTTATTTTTATTTAACAAAAGTTCTCATCAAAACGTTTACCAATTTGTTTGCCTTTGGTATATTACTTCAATTTAAATTGCGGAACATTTTAAAAACTTTGTTGTTGAATGTTCGTATTCTTTAGAAGATCGTGTTATTTTGAAAACTTGTGTTTCCCTAGGCTAGCAGTTTAATATAAGAAATTAAAACCCAAATTAAAACTTAAAACCCACCAACAGCTTTATTACATAAAATGAAAACCCGAAATGAGATCTAAATGCAAATAAAAGAAACCGAAGTAGTAGTGTGGCCATCTCCAAGTCTCTCGCAGCTCCAAACCATCTAAGCTCAGGGATTACTTGCACAGTTAGAAACGGAGTGAGTTTACGAAAACTCAGTGTGTAATCCCCATACCAACAAACAGTGAATAACACAGTATTAGTACAGTCTGGGCCGAAGCCCTATTCAGTCTCAGTACAGTGCAAAATGCAACCCATCCCATAACCATCCAGCACACCACCCGTACCAACCAGCACACCTGTGGGAATATCAATCGACCCACCCAACCAGCACACCAATATCGTAGCAAAGCTGCCAGTAATAATAATAACGCAGCGTAGCTACCAATAACGGTAAGTGTGGCAAGCCACCAGTAATAGCATATATGACATAGTCACCAGTACAATACTTCCTCCATATCATAACCCACCCCATGTAGATGTCGTGTCATAAACAATACGTGTATGCAGTATATCATACTTATGACCAATCATGTAAATGTCATTCACACATTAAATAGCCAACCGCTAGCATCATAAAGGTCATACCATCAGTTAGGGGTAAATCAATAATTTTTACCCCTCAGGGATATTTCGGCCACTTAACTAATTAGGATCTCAGTACAGATAGAGACCCTTCAGAAGGTCTACAGTCATCACGAACGACTCAAACAACCTGTGTGGCTTAACAAGTGTAAATGGGCCTAAGGCCCATTACTCGACCCAAGTGGGCCCATAAACTCGTATGCCCTTTTTAGCCTAAATCTAGCCATGGCTATGTGAATTTCATAGCCCAGTCCAACACTTATTATCTTTTGTGAATTTTACTACGCGTGGGCCCTCGAGCCCATCGGGCCCACACGACCCATTTCGACCCATAACGGCCCAAGCCCACGAGAGCGCTCGCGGTGGCCTCTGCAGTCTGTCACACAAAGTTTGTGGCTCAATTCATCTTGCGAGCGTTTGCATGTTCACATGATATTAAATGCCAAAATTTCGGCTTTTCAGCTTCTGCCGATTCATGGCTACGCAGTAGGGTGAGTACACACTGTCGAAACCCTTTTTATTTTGAAAACAATCGGGATCGACTTTTGAGAACAAAAATGTGGAGTCGCCACCAATCTCTTGATTTAGGTGTGATTGGGCCACCTACTAAAACATTTTATTCCATGAAAAATAAATTTGGTTCATGTAAAATAAAAAAAACAGGTTCGGGAGTCGGTTACGCATGAGGAAGGGTTAGCATCCTCATTACGCCCAAAAATTGGTACCAAATTGATTTGATGCTGTCCTTATACCAAAAGGTTTTTTAAAGAAAAGATTTTCCAAAGTATGGTTCTTTTTAAAATGTTTGAATAGCTCAAATTAGCGGTCAAAATTCTCTCGTTTCAAAGATATGCAATATCATACCCAGTACGATTGGATACGATCCTTTATACCTTTAAAAATACGATTGATTTTTGACTTTTGAAAACTCGTACACTAAAATTATAAAAAGGTTATCCAAATATTTAGTTCACCGAAAAAATCATACCCAACACGATTGAGCACGATTTTTCGAATTCCCAAATATTGGATATTGCCTTATTTCAGAATTTTTGAACAATAAAGAAAACTAGAAATTTGTTCAAAACATGTTTATTTTTTTTAAAAAAGTGGAATACTTAATGCATTGTATCAAAACATTTGCATGGGAAAGGATTTATGAACATGAAATAATCGGATACAACAAGTCACAATTAACAAATCCACAATTATGTACAATTATTCTAAGTAAAATGTAACCAAAATTTTTAATTATGGATGGTGAACAATCAATACAAAAATAATATACAACAATGATTAACATGGCACAATATAAAACGATCCACAAAATATAGACAAGATAAAATGGAATTAGAAATCAATATAGTATAAGACATTTTCAAAATAATGATGAATTGATGAACACATAATATAAGTTGGCAAGTTTGTATAAGAACTAGGGATACATAATTATTTGAAATAAATATTATAGAATAAAACATTTGAATCGAATAATATGCAAAATATTTTAAACACAAATTCATTTTGGAAATTGACAATATGCATGATAGCTTAAATAATATATAAAATATAAAAAAAATAATAAAACACATGATAAGATATAATGTACATAATAAATTCATAAAACATGTATATATAAATAAATTTGGGAATAATTATTTGTAAAAAAAAAACTAGCATGAAATTAATAATGTATGAAAAATTAAGTAAATATATAAATTATACATGTAACAAATTTTAAAAATATAATCATATACACAAAAGGTAAAAAACTATACTTACAAAATACATAAATTTAGTGATGTATATTTATAAAACTATATTTATAAAGGGAATTTTGAAACAAATAATATATATAACATAATTTTACATGTAACAAATTGATTTGAATTGATGGTACATATAAATAATACATACATAAGGATAATAAAATATGAGAGTGTATACAATAAATAAAAATGTATGATTTAAAATATAATTCTTAAAAGAAACGCGTTATACGCATAAATAATTTTAAAGAAAAATATATATACATAAAAAAATATTAATATGAAATCAATAACGTGGACTATAGTAGAAATAACTTAACATGAGTTATGTATAATAGTAATTTAAAAAATACACAAAATATGTAGGACTTTCCTTTAAACAACATAGATGTATAATAAGATATAGGAATAAATTTAAAAGAAATTATGTGTATAAAATAATATAAGATTAATAATATACATGGAATAATTATATATATATAATAATGTACAAAAACATTCATATAAAAAATTATACACAATGTAAAAAATGATATGATAAAAAAAAATTACAATACTGACTTTAAAACAAGACACAATCATCAAAGGAGCTCCAAATGTAAAATAATTAAACAAGAATTTAAAAGAAAAAATGAATGTGAAACGAATTTTTAAAAAAAAAGAAAAAAAACTTAATTGAAATAAAATTATAAATAAAGGGATAATTTATAAATAAAACAAACTACAAATATTAAAATGAGGACCCTTGTACAACACGCATGAATTCACAGGGACCAAATCTGATAATATCCCCAATCTTGAAACACTGCGTTGAAATGCGGACTAAAATGCAAAAGCGCTCAAATTTTGGGCAAAATTTAAAAGAAAACAAAACAAATCAGACACAAATAGGAGCAGATCATAACGTGGCGCAAAGGGGAAGGACGTGCCTCACAAATAATCCATTTTATGCGAAAAGGCGCAAATCCGAGTCACCAAGCGGGTTAACGCGCGGACCCCCTTTCTTAAACGACACCGTTTTGATTTTAATGCTAAAATCCCTATTTTCATTCATTTTCTTTTCAAAACACAGATGAAAAAACAACATCCTTGCTCTGTAAGGGCTCATTTCATCATGCAACTACTAGCCTCCATCAGTTTGATGGCCAATGGCGCGGATAATGGCCGGATCTTGCCAATGGAGGCCACAATTCTGGAAATCTGGTAACCTCGCTCCCTTTTTCTCTCTTTTTTTAAAAAAAAAACATGATTCTTATGCTATTCTTTCAGAAAATGAAATAAATTTTGAAGATTTAAACAAAACTTTAGCACCGCTCGACCCTCGCCCACATCTATGCATATCTGAGATGTTTGGGCTTTCACTGGCGTCGATTTAGGTTCCCCTTCATGTTTTTGTGCTAAATTTGCAAACCAATCAAAGGAAATAAAAAAAAATGGAAAATCACCTTTCAAACTTTTAGCTTGATTTTTAATATCTGGTGTGCATGCGTACAGTGTGCGTATCTTACAGAGATGAAATCGACGTCTTTTTATAGCCAGATTTTTAGAATAAATAAAAATAAAAATTACATTTATTTGTTGTATTCTGTTAGTGGTTCTTCTGGTGCATTCTTGTGTAGACTTGGTCGTACGGAGGAGCGGGGAGACGTGCGAAGGAGGCCGTGCGAGGAGCCGCTCGTGGGAGTCCAACTAGCATATTCTAGAAGCTTCTGGTGCTCTCGGCCGCTGAACTTCTTTTTGGGCTCCGGATTTGGGCTAGGTTTAGGATATGGGTTTATGAATTTGGGTTAGAATTGTATCTGGGCTGGTATAGGTTCATTATTTGGGCCTGAAAATTTGTAAAAGGACATTGATGATGGACTTTTATTGGTTTTTATCTTAATTTATTTTTGTTTTTGTTTTTGTTTATTTTTGGTTTTTCTCTAACAAACCCGGGCAAAATGGGTCAATTACACACACCTTTTGGCTTTTGGTCAGTTACAGAACGGTGTACGGTTACACACCTACATTCATCATTGAACACAAAGTATGATTGGGTGTACGAACACACACCTTGATTTGCGAAAGTGACAAAATCTCCTACGAGCCTAAGGCCTTGATCGAAGATAAAGTGGCCAACGATGTCTAGATTGGTTTGGGTTGATCTCGCGCAACTCGGCCCTTAACTGCACACACGACCGTTTAATAGATAAAGCTAATTGAAAATAATCTACTGCCCCTAAAAAAACAGCACACTTAAGAAGATAAGGAGTAATCGGCTTACCCAAGCGTTGGAAGACGGGGTTCCGATGGTCTAGTAACGCTTTGCGCCCTTCGTTCCTTGGTGATAACCGAACCCCGCGATCATACAACATAGAAGAAGGAGTCACCACTCGATAAATACAGAGAGCTATGAAAAAGGAATATTAGGCTAGAGAAAAATAATATGAGAACACGATTAATAGTCATTACTCGATATACTTACCACTAGAAAAGAGGCATCGAACTCGCTCAATCAAACTAACCAAGTAATCACAAGGATTTAAGAAGATGACTAAAAGAGATAGAAAAGATTCGGCAGAGAGAAGGGGTGTTCGGCTTTCACAAAAGCAACCTAATTGACAATGGTATTCGGCCAAAGTTTTAAGGGTAGAGACGATACAGAGGTGTGATGATAGAAGAAAGATTTGAGAGTAAGAAGAGGGAGAAGAGGGTTTCGGCACAGTGTTGAATGTGAGCTAAGATAGTGCTCGGTCAAGGGCTTCGGAGAGAAAAGCAAGAAAGCAAACAAAAGGTCTTACTAACCAGCACAAAGATTTCGGCTCTACCCGACAGGCACACAAGAAATCGGCAGCAGAGTGTGATATCCAAAATGACCAAAACGAGCAAAAAAAAGAAAAATAAGAAAGGAAAAGTTCGGTACCTACTCTCTACCCAAACGCCGAAAATACTCTCTCCATACTCCTTAGCCGAATTTGCCCCCCTCACACACACCTATTCTGCTACAACCTTCTTCCCAATTCCAATTCCAAGATAATCTCCATGATTTCCTCCACATAATCCTCCCCTTATCTCTCCATGATCCACTCCCAAGACCAGTTCAAATTCTTACACAGTAGAGTCCGAATCCACTCCAAACTCTTGCCGCCCCCTTCCAGCAAAATTAAATACTCCTTTGCTTACCATGGGATTCAAACTCATGCCTCCTCAGCTGCTCCACACGCCACTTGCCACTAAGCCACCAGGTTTTTTTTTTTGTCATCAACCAACCACGTTAACTTATAGGGCCCAAGTGCCAGCATTTAGGTTCTTTTAAGAGCAAAAGCAAATATACTACAAAAGCCAAAACTTGGACCCAGGACCTCCCTAAACACACCCAAAACAACTAACCCTTAAAACAAATAGGAAATTTATGCTAAAACCAGTAAAAGTTACAAACCTTAAATTTTAGAGCGTTACAACTCTACCCCCTTTAAAGAAATTTCGGCCTCGAAATTTACCTGATCCAAAAAGGTGAGGATATTGATGCCGTAAAGTTTCTTCTGGTTCCCAAGTGGCCTCCTCAATGCCATGATTACACCAAAGCACTTTGACCAGTGAAACAAACTTCTTTCTCAATACTTTAACATCACGCTCCAATATCTGCACTGGTTCTTCCTCGATAGTTAGATTAGGCCTAACTTCAATTTCCTCGACTGGTACGATGTGCGAGGGATCAGAACGGTACCACCTAAGCATGGAAACGTGAAACACATTGTGAATTCTTTCCAGCTCCGAAGGCAACTCAAGTTGATACGCAACCGGTCCCACTCGCTTAAGTATCCGATAAGGCCCAATAAATCTAGGGCTCAGCTTGCCCTTCCGTCAAAATCTCATAATTTTCTTCCACGGTGATACCTTAAGGAAGACATAGTCCCCTACAGAGTACTCGATCTCCTTACATCTTAAGTCTGCATAGGACTTCTGCCTATCAAACACTTCTTTTAACCGATCTCGAATCAGTTTTACCTTGTCTTCTGTATCAGCAATTAACTCCGGCCCCAGAATTCGCCGCTCACCCAATTCAGTCCAACAAGTAGGAGTACGACACATATGACCATATAATGCTTCGTACGGTGCTATATGAATACTGGACTGGTAGCTGTTGTTATACGCAAATTCCGCCAACGACAAGTAATCGTCCCAATTGCCCCTGAAATCCAATACACAACTCCTTAACATGTCTTCCAATATCTGAATTACTCTCTCAGATTGTCCATCCGTCTGAGGATGAAACACAGTACTGAAATCCAGTCGTATACCCAAAGCCTCGTGTAATTTCTTCCAGAACTGAGATGTAAATCTAGGATCCCTATCAGATATGATAGAAACCAGCACATCATGCAGTCTTACAATCTCAGCCACATACAACTTGGCCAACTTTTGTAACGAATAATCAGTGCGGACCAGTATAAAATGAGCAGACTTAGTCAGTCGGTCTACAATCACCCAAACCGAATCTCTCTTAGAAGGTGTCAAGGGTAACCCACTTAAAAAATCCATGGTCACCCTCTCCCATTTCCAGAGTGGGATCTTAACTTGCTGCGAAGAACCTGAAGGTAATCGATGCTCGGCCTTAACTCTCTTTGGCGTCGTCAAGCACTTACTTACATAATCGGTAACTTCGCGTTTTAACCCAGGCCACCAATACAACTCACGAAGATCTCGATATAACTTGTTCCTACTAAGATGCATGGCATAAAAACTACCATGCGCCTCACGTAGAATAGACTGCCTCAGACCAGAATCATTCGGTATACACACTCTGCCCCAGAAACATAACACCCCTTCCCCATTCAGTCCAAAATCTAAAGTCTCACCTTTTTCCACTTGCTGAAAACGAGGAGCTAGCGACTCATCCAACAACTGTTTCTCTTTAACTTGATCAGTCTAAGTCGGTCTCACTTGCAGTTCAGCTAACAAGCTACCATCATCGAATAGGCTAAGATGAGCAAACATGGCTCTTAAATCAGAGACAACTCTACGGCTCAGTGCGTCAGCTACCATATTAGCCTTGCCTGGGTGGTACTCAATTGAACAATCGTAATCTTTAAGCAACTCAATCCACCTTCGTTGCCTAAGGTTCAACTCCTTCTGAGTAAGGAGATACTTGAGGCTTTTATGATCCGCATAAATAATCGTCCCCTCCCTATACAAATAATGCCTCCAAATTTTTAGTACAAACACCACTACTGCTAACTCCAAATCATGAATGGGATAATTCACCTCGTGAGGTTTAAGCTGCCGCGATGCATAAGCAACTACCTTCCCTTCTTGCATCAACACACACCCCAATCCAACGTGTGACGCATCACTATAAACAGTAAATTCCTTCCCAGACTCTGGCTGTATCAAAACAGGAGCCTCAGTTAAGACTTTTTTCAACTTCTCAAAACTCTCTTGTTGTTTATCGGACCAAAAAAATGGCACTCCCTTTCGCAACAATTTAGTCAACGGTGCAACTATCACTGAAAATCCTTCCACAAAACGTCTGTAATAACCCGCTAAACCCAGAAAACTTTGAATCTCAGATACTGTCTTTGGTGGTTTCCATCCTAACACGACTTCAATCCCCTCGGCAAATACCACGTGACCCAGAAATGTCACCTCACGCAACCAAAACTCGCACTTACTGAATTTTACGTACAACTGTTTCTGTCTCAAAATTTGAAGGACAATCCGCAAATGTTCATCATGCTCCTCCTCACTTCCCGAATACACCAATATATCATCTATAAACACTATTACGAACTGATCCAGATAGGGTTGAAATACTCGGTTTATCATGTCCATGAAAGCAGCTGGTGTATTCGTTAACCCGAACAGCATTACTAGGAACTCATAATGACCATAACGAGTCCTAAACGCTGTCTTATACACATCAGCTTCCTTAACCTTCAATTGATGGTACCTAGATCGAAGATCTATTTTGGAGAACACAGCAGCTCCTTGCAACTGATCAAATAGATCATCAATCCTCGGCAGAAAGTGTAATACCCCTCCCCGTATTCATTGCCGGAATAGGGTACGAAGTATTACCGGAGTTTATGAATTAAATTTTTTTATATTTAACTCAATATAACCACTTTATAGATATCTAACCTTCCCTGAAATTTTAAACCAAAAACAATCCACATCAACCAATCCAATTTAACATATTTTCAAGATAATTTCATGCATATTTATAAAATAACATCATCACATACCCAAAACTAGGTTTGTTAACCATACCAATGGCTAACTCTACATTCATTTCACAGAATCATTTACTTTATTAGCTTATACATGCCATTGATTTTCAAAATAAAGTTTCTTTATATACCAAAATCCTAAGGTTAATAGTGTGATGTGTCTCCGACCAAATCTGACCTCCGAGCTCTTAACACTACAAAACAAGGGAAAATGAAACAGGGTAAGCACTTTGTGCTTAGTATGCTCATGTAACAAGAATTATACTTACCTAATATTTTTAATACAATACAATAAACATTCCTATATCATTCAATGCATTATTACCCTAACATGCACAAACTCAACATTCAAGTTAGTACAATAATTTACATGTACCAATAATATATATACCATGATTGATGAGCTCATCAATACCATGATTTCCATTTCCTTGTTATTTTTCCATATTTATCCCGTTGAATTTATCGAAATTTCGATGGATTTTTAGAGGTACACTTTTAGTGTACAATTTCGGGTCCGTCAATTCATATTCATGTGCGCACATTTCCATTTCAGAGAGCACACTCCCGCGATCCTCAACCTTGCAGTGGGATTACCAGTCCAGGCTAAATCCCCTGCAATATAAACTCATAGAGTATTGTCGGGATTACCAGTCCAGGCTAAATCCCCTGCAACGACAATTACTCTAATGAGCTTGGATCTGAATTACCAGTCCAGGCTAAATTCAGAACCTAATTCGGATTACTCGTCCGGGCTAAATCCATTTTCTACATATTCTTTGGGAGGGCTATATTAGGATAGGATCACCCGTCCGGGCTTGATCCTTTTTACCGTCAATTCCTTTTTCAGAGATCCATCGAATTTTCCTTTCATTCAACCGGGATTTCTTCCCCTTTTTATCAAATATATCAATGTTTTATCAATTTTCAAACAATGAACATTCAAATCATATTCATATAAAAAACATACATTTCAAGCATTTAAGAATATAACTCAAGTTACATGAACTTACCTTGATACTTGTTTGTGTACAAAAATCTACTAATCCTGAAGTTTTTCATTTCCTCGATCTAGCTTCGTATTTGAATCTTCTGGATCTAAATAAATAAATTTAATTATCAATTTAATACATTTCATGTTCATATGCAACATTCTCTATAATTCAACTATTATTTATAGTTCATTCAAAGCTGTTTACTTAAGTCATAGTCAATAAATTATTTTTATCTTAAGCTACAGAACTCCAAATTAGGATCCTATAATTTTCCCTGAAACTAGACCCATATATCTTCGTACCATAAAGTTTTCAGAATTTTTGGTTTAGTCAATAAGTACAGTTTATTCTTTAAAGTCACCCCTGTTCTGCTGTCTAATAGTTCTGACCCTTCTTCACTAAAAATTAATTATCTCTTCATGCAGGATTCAAATGGTGTTCTTGTTTGTTTCTCTTAAAAATATACTCATTAAGGATTCAAGATATATAATTTAAGCCCCTAATTATTTTTATTAAATTTTTTATGATTTTTCAAAGTCAGAATAGGGGAATCCGAATTCATTCTGACCTTGTCTTACAAAATTCATTATATCTCAAAATTTACAAATCTATTGCTTACACTATTTCTTATATGAGAAACTAGACTTAATAAGCTTTAATTATATATTTTTTTCATCTTCTAATTCGATTTATACAATTTATGGTGATTTTTCAAAGTTAGCCTACTGCTGCTGTCCAAATTGTTTTAGTGCAAGCTGTTTTTTACCATTTTTCCCCTAAGCTTTTAATAAATGAGAATTTCGTCCCTACTCAATTAGCCTCTCAATTGAGCTTATTTTTCTCAATTAACACTTTATTATATCACCTTAAACTAGTTTACAACCTTTAGGAATCAGAGTTTCAGAAGTAGACTTTAATTCCAAACATTTTCACAATTAGGTCCTAAAAATCAATTTCCATTGAAATTACCTAATAAAATCGTCTCATAAACAAATTAAAGCTTTAATTTCATTCTATTTCATCATAAAATTACAACACTCAATCATGGTGACTTTCAATTTCATCCATGAAATCAAAAACTAATGAATTTAATAGTAGGACCTAGTTGTAAAAGTCTTAGAAACGTAAAAATTACAAGAAAAAGGCAAGGATTAACTCACTTGATGCAAAAATTATGGAATACCAGCTTAGAGAACCCTCCTATGGCATTTTTAGCTGCTTAAATTGAAGAGAAATGAAGAGAAATATAGATATTTCCTATTTAGTCCTAACTTTATTTAGTAAATTTTGCAATATTCCAATTTTGCCCTTAATTTATCAATTTTTCTGCTGATTTCATGCCCTTGCCGTCCAGCCCAAATAAATTTTGGGTCTAATTTCCTTTTAAATCCTCTCTCATTAGACACTTACGCTATTTAATCATCCCATCCACTTTTACATCTTTTACAATTTAGTCCTTTTCATTTAATTAACTACCCAAACATTAAAATTTCCTAACAAAATTTTAATACCACATTACTAACATTTCATAAATATTTATAAAATTATTTTTTACTCGGTTTTATGAGATAAAGGTCTCGATACCTTATTTTTACCCAATTTCTTCAATAATTTCTTTTTCTAACTAACCACTAAATCGGTAAAATTTTTCTATCAATATTTTCATACGATTTTCCAATCATATCAATTTTCAAGAAAAAATATTGAAATAAATTTCTCTTTAAATCGAATTTGTGGTTACGAAACCACTGTTCCGATAACCTTGAATTTAAGCCATTACAGAAGATACTTGTTTTTTATGGTCAGCTTATTCAGTTGACGATAGTCAATGCACATGCGCATGGACCCATCCTTCTTCTTCACAAACAGTACTGGTGCTCCCCACGGAGACACACTCGGTTGAATGAATCCTCGGTTAACAGCTCTTGAATATCAACCTTTAACTCCACTAGCTCCTTTGGTGCCATTCTATATGGGGTGATGGACATTGGAGCTGTTCCTGGTAGAAGCTCGATTCTGAATTCAACCTCTTGGTCTGGAGGCAAGCCCGGAAGCTCTTTTGGGAAAACATCCGTAAACTCCTTAACAGATCTAACATCCCCAACAGTAAGACTTTTAGTCTCAAAATTGCTAACATACACTAGGAAAGCCTCACAACCCTTGCGAACTAGCTTTTCGGATCTTAATGCCGATATCACATTAGAAAAATAATCCCCTCGCTCCCCTATTACAGCCACCTCCTCATCCTCTGAAGATCTCAACACCA
This sequence comes from Gossypium longicalyx, assembly GCA_025698465.1. Taxonomy (NCBI): domain Eukaryota; kingdom Viridiplantae; phylum Streptophyta; class Magnoliopsida; order Malvales; family Malvaceae; genus Gossypium; species Gossypium longicalyx. Next base: position 46,926,342 of record CM047005.1, on the reverse strand, counting down.
ACCGTTTAGTAGCACAATCCAACTTCGCACGATGCTTTACCAGCCAATCCATGCCTAAAATAATATCAAATTCCCCGAATGGTAGCTCCATTAAATTCGCAGGAAATACCCCTTGAACTTCCAAGGGCACATCCTTGAACAACTTATCCACCTTGACCGATTTTCCTAGCGAACTTAACACCGTCATTTCACTAACAGTGCTCTCAGATTGAATACCCAACGTTCCAGACACAGTGCATGCAACATTCGATTGTGTGGATCCAATATCAACTAAGGTAACATAGGGAAAATTATAAATCAGGAACGTACCGGTTATGACGTCAGGGGCGTCACCATCCTCTCGGCGATGAACAGCATACACCAAGGCTGGTTGTCTCACCTCAGTATTACCATTGCCCCTTCCCCGGTACCCCATGACCTCGTCCAAACCCATTTCCACCTCTGGCCTGTCCACGACCTCTCAGTGACTGACCACCCCTCACAGGTTGAACATGACCCTGTCTTGTAGCTTGCATCTGAGTAGGCCTCTGAGGACAATTCCTAACTTGATGCTCTGTGGACCCATATCTAAAACACGCTCCAATCTTTTTCCAGCATTCACCCAAATGAGATCTTCCACAGTCAACACAGGGCTGCGGTCTTGCAGCGACAATAGGACCTCCAGCTCGGACTGGCCTATCCAACTTAGCCTTCTTAAAAGGCCTCCCTCCAGTACTCGAGGATCCAAAGTCCCTCTTAACTCTACCCCTATCTTTCTCTCGATTCTGGCGCTGAGATAGCTTTACGTCCTCAACAATCTTCGCTTTTTCGACAAGGGCAGCAAAGTCTCGCTCCCTCTGTGGAGCTATCAGAACTCTAAATTCATCATGAAGTCCATCTTTGAATCGCACACAGCGTTCGTACTCAGTAGCTACTATCCTACGAGCATAACGACTCAATCGTAAGAACTCTGCCTCACATACCGCCACAGTCCTATTCCCCTGAGTCAAGTTTAGAAATTCTTTCCTTCGGGCGTCCACATAACTTGCGCCCACATATTTCTCTTGGAAAGACATTTTAAAGAAGTCCCATGTCAGACGGTCAGCTTGTGTACCTTCCCTCACAGTAAGCCACCATTGGTACGCCTCATCTCGCAGCAACGACACTGCCCCATTCAATTTTTGTTCCACGGTATAGTCTAGATCATCCATTATCCGCTTTGTAGCCTCTAACCAATATTCTGCCACGTTCGGGGCTACTCCAGAAACACCCCTAAAGATCTCCGCCCCATTGGATTGGAATCGCTCAGAAATTGACCCTTGGGCCATTGACCCCGTACTCGCTCCAGCAACCCTTTCGAGAACCCGCAGCATTGCCTGAGACAGGGCATCATCTCCAACTGCTCGATCATGAGACCCGGTCTCAGTTACTGGTGAAGTCGGTGTCTCCCTCGCAGGCATGTGACCCGACACTGAAGACCCAGCCCTAGCACCACCCCGGCCTCTACCACGGCCTCACGTACCTCTTCCACGAGTACCTCTAGTACTCATATCGATATTTGCTTTATCTGTATTTAAAATTTTTATGCTATCAGTTTATAATTTCAGTTTATTATTAAAAGATATTTTATGATAAACAATATTTAGAGTTTTGTTTTCACAGATCGAGATCTCGCTACCAATATCGGTTTTTTACAGTCTCAGTTTGCTCTAACCAGAGATTTAATGCTACCTATTATAATAGTTTTCCAGCATCACATTTACAACTTAAAACAATAGATACTAGTAGAGAACTTACAGATTTGGCACCAGAGACTCGGTGTGCCACACTTTCAGTAACATCATTTCAAAAATAGGTCAAGTTCCGTTGATAAATTTCAAAATCGAATTAAATTTTGAATACCCACTCTACAGCCAAGTTTTGTAACCTGGCTCTGATACCACTAAATATAACACTCCCAACCTGGCCCAGACGTTATGGCCGAATCTGGTGTGTCACATCAAAGTATTTTTCAAAAACTAATCCTTTTGGTAGGAATCCGTTACTGAATCTAAAACCTTTTATTTTTATTTAACAAAAGTTCTCATCAAAACGTTTACCAATTTGTTTGCCTTTGGTATATTACTTCAATTTAAATCGCGAAACATTTTAAAAACTTTGTTGTTGAATGCTCGTATTCTTTAGAAAATCGTATTATTTTGAAAACTCGTGTTTCCCTAGGCTAGCAGTTTAATATAAGAAATTAAAACCCAAATTAAAACTTAAAACCCACCAATAGCTTTATTACATAAAATGAAAACTCGAAACGAGATCTAAATGCAAATAAAAGAAACCGAAGCAGTAGTGTGGCCATCTCCGAGCCTTTCGCAGCTCCAAACCATCTAAGCTCAGGGATTACTTGCACAGTTAGAAACGAAGTGAGTTTACGAAAACTCAGTGTGTAATCCCCATACCAACAAACAGTGAATAACACAACATTAGTACAGTCTGGGCCGAAGCCCTATTCAGTATCAGTACAGTGCAAAATGCAACCAATCCCATAACCATCCAGCACACCACCCGTACCAACCAGCACACCTGTTGGAATATCATCGACCCACCCAACCAGCACACTAATATCACAGCAAAGCTGCCAGTAATAATAATAACGCAGCGTAGCTGCCAGTAACGGTAAGTGTGGCAAGCCACCAGTAATAGCATATGTGACATAGTCACCAGTACAATACTTCCTCCATATCATAACCCACCCCGTGCAGATGTCGTGTCATAAACAATACGTGTATGCAGTCTATCATACTTATAACCAATCATGTAAATGTCATTCACACATTAAATAGCCCACTGCTAGCATCATAAAGGTCATACCATCAGTTAGGGGTAAATTAGTAATTTTTACCCCTCAGGGATATTTCGGTCACTTAACTGATTTTAGGATCTCAGTACAGATAACGACCCTTCAGAAGGTCTACAGTCATCACGAATGACTCAAACAACCCGTATGGCTTAAACAGTGTAAATGGGCCTAAGGCCCATTACTCGGCCCAAGTGGGCCCATAAACTCGTATGGCCCCTTTTAGCCTAAATCTAGCCATGGCTATGCGAATTTCATAGCCCAGTCCAACACTTATTATCTTTCATGAATTTTACTACGCGTGGGCCCTCGAGCCCATCGAGCCCACATGGCCCATTTCGGCCCATAACGGCCCAAGCCCACGAGAGCGCTCGTGGTGGCCTCTGCAGTCTGTCGCCCAAAGTTTGTGGCTCGATTCATCTTGCGAGCGTTCACACGTTTGCATGATCACAAATGCCGAAATTTCAGCTTTTTGGCTTCTGCCGATTTGTGGCTACGCAGTAAGGTGAGTACACAGCTTTTGGCTTTTGGTCAGTTACAGAACGGTGTACGGTTACACACCTACGTTCATCATTGAACATAGAGTACGATTGGGTGTACGAACACACACCTTGACTTGCGGAAGTGACAGAATCCCCTACGAGTCTAAGGCCTTGATCGAAGAGAAAGTGGCCAACGATGTCTAGATTGGTTTGGGTTGATCTCGCGCAACTCGGCCCTTAACTGCACACACGACCATTTAACAGATAAAGCTAATTGAAAATAATCTACTGCCCCTAAAAAAACGACACACTTAAGAAGATAATGAGTAATCAGCTTACCCAAGCGTTGGAAGACGGGGTTCCGATGGTCTAGTAACGCTTTGCGCCCTTCGTTCCTTGGTGATAACTGAACCCCGCGATCATACAACATAGAAGGAGTCACCACTTGATAAATACAGAGAACTATGAAAAAGGAATATTCGGCTAGAGAAAAATAATATGAGAACACGATTAATAGTCATTACTCGATATAATTACTACTAGAAAAGAGGCACCGGACTCGTTCAATCAAACTAACCGAGTAATCACAAGGATTTAAGAAGATGATTAAAAGAGATAGAAAAGATTCGGCAGAGAGAAGGGGTATTCGACTTTCACAAAAGCAACCCAATTGACAATGGTATTCAGCCAAAGTTTTAAGGGTAGAGACGGTACAGAGGTGTGATGATAGAAGAAAGGTTTGAGAGTAACAGGAGGGAGAAGAGGGTTTTGGCACAGTGTTCAATGTGAGCTAAGATAGTGCTCGGTCAAGGGCTTTAGAGAGAAAAGCAAGAAAGTAAACAAAAGGTCTTACTAACCAGCACAAAGATTCGATTTTACCCGACAGGCACACAAGAAATCGGCAGCAGAGAGTGATATCCAAAATGACCAAAACGAGCAAAAAAAAGAAAAATAAGAAAGGAAAAGTTCGGTACCTACTCTCTACCCAAATTCTGAAAATACTCTCTCCATACCCCTTAGCCGAATTTGCCCCCCTCACACACACCTATTCGGCTACAACCTCCTTCCCAATTCCAATTCCAAGATAATCTCCAAGATTTCCTCCACATAATCCTCCCCTTATCTCTCCATGATCCACACCCAAGACCAGTTCAAATTCTTACACAGTAGAGTCCGAATCCACTCTAAACTCTTGCCGCCCCCTTCCAGCAAAATTAAATACTCCTTTGCTTGCCATGGGATTTGAACTCATGCTTCCTCAGCTGCTCCACACGCCACTTGCCACTAAGCCACAAGACTTTTTTTTCCATCAACCAACCACGTTAACTTATAAGGCCCAAGTGCCAGCGTTTAGGTTCTTTTAAAAGCAAAAGCAAAGATGCTACAAAAGCCAGAACTTGGACCCAGGACCTCCCCAAACACCCCCAAACACACCCAAAACAACTAACCCTTAAAACAAACAGGAAATTTGTGCTAAAATCGGCAAAAGTTACAAACCCTAAATTTTAGGGCGTTACACAGATTCTGTTCGTTTGCTCAAAACCTTCAGACTTGAATTTCAAAGTTTTTGTCATTCTTTATCCGGATTAATTACGTTGTTGCTCAAGTTTTTGGACTGAGCTTCATACTTCCTCTAGATAAATTGTTTCAAAATCCTAACAAAAACACTTAGAAATAACATTTTTCCTCAACACACCAAGAACCTCCATATATGTTTTTCAAACTACATATCTCATCCCATAAAGTTATTTGTTCTTTAAGAATACAACAGCCATATTGTTTTAAAAATCCAACTATATATATTTAACGTAAAATCAAAATAAATTTCTCAAAAATGTAAGATAAATATTCTTTTAAGGTGTAAATTCACGACAAAAGTTCTTATTGATTTTTAAAATAGATGTTTCTCCCACTTTTTTTGTTTCTTACTTTTATAAAACCTTATATAATTTATTGATTCAAAGTCGAACCACCATCTATCATGCGAAACATCAACAAAAAAGATTTGTAACATACACAAGGAATTGGTTTAATTTTCTTTTTGAGTTCATTCTTATACTTGAAATAACTTTCTTTATGTCTAAAATTTTCAAAACAAAGGACACAATATTTATTTTTTGTTCGCACATACCTTTAAAAATTGTTATCTTTTTTTTTTTGGTGAATTACAATAATAAGACAAAACCCAAACAACAAATGCAATTAGCACGACTCAAACTTAAGCCACACATGGGGTAATTAACTCTCTTGATTATTAGGCTATCACATGAAGTTCAAAAATGGTTATCTTTATTCCTAAATGCATTGCACCCAAAATAGATCAGTGTACTCCATTCAATTAGAGCAACCCTTATCACCTCTTTACTTAAAATTATAGTAACCTTAAAAAGTAGAAATAACTGCAAAGTTAATCATATAATTATGCTAAAAAGATAATATTTTATTTTGAATAAATAATTTTATATAATTAAAATATTAAATTAAAACCTTCCTATGGGTTAAGGTGCATCATTGTATGAATTTATATAAATTTATGATAAGCAACAACTAAAAAAAATCTAAATTAAATAGTTCATACATTCGAGTTTAGGAAAATTCACCTTCAATGGAATATTGTGAGGCTAAATAACCAATTATATATAATAATTCTTAATGGTAGGATTTCGACTCGGTTAAGCAACGAACAAGAAAATGGCGAAAAAAATTGAGAAATTGAACACACAAATTTAACGTGGAAAAACCCCTCCAAAGAGGATAAAAAACCACGGGCAAAAATAATTTTACTATAATGGCAGAAGAACAAAGAGTACAAAAGATGGAGATAAAAACTAAATCCCGAAAACCCGAAAACAAAGAACCCACAAAACGTAAACACAAAATTCTCTAAATGTGTTATGAGTTCTAATCTCTAATGGGTGTATTTTCTAAGGTTGTAAAATAGCCTATTTATAGGGTAAATTCATAAGTCAAATAACAATAAAATAATTTAAACTAATCAGTGTTTGATTGAAATAAATAAACAAAGTTTAACTGAAAGATTATTTCTCAAATTTGACTGAAAATAGGAGTCATATTTAACAAATCTCCACCTTGACTCATATTTACACAATGCCATCTTTGCCAAAGCCCGCCACGAGCCTATCTTGAACTATGTAGGGAATTAATTGAGTCGAATTTGTGCTTAGAAACTGGAAGACTTCTAGCTTTCGACTTGTACACTGCCAAATCAAAACTAACCCGGGTCTGATTTTCACGAACATAGTGCCCTAACTTTTCAAAACCTGCATCCAAAAGAGAACCTCTCTTCAACGAAACGGTCATACCTTTTTCCCTCCTATGACCAAGTTGCCTCCGCTCCAAACAAGTTGACTTCAACTCTGTAACGGACGAGGGACGTCTGATTTCACCGGTCATTGTATAACCTTCCAGAATATAAAGACTATCGGTTCTTTTACCTTTTAACAAAACGAGAGCTCTACGAGATACTTTAATGCCGCTCGACTCGATGTTGATTTTGCATCCTTTCAAGTCTAAAATACTTAAGGAGATGAGATTCTTTCGTAAATCAGTTACATACCTGACATTTGAGAGTGTCTTAATCATCCCATCGTGCATCTTAATTTTAACAGTACCAATACCAATTACCTTACTAGATGAATCGTTTCCCATACGCACAACTCCACCTTCAACTGAACTGTATGTGGAGAACCATTCTCTATTGGGACACATGTGGAAAGAACATCCCGAATCTAGGATCCACTTGAACGTAAGCTTGGAGTTATCGCTTGTTGACACTAATAAGAAATCATCACCATTTTTATCGGCTAAATTAGCACCAGCTACATCTTCCTCGTTACTCTCAGCAGCTCTTTTATTTTGCAGTTTATATCAATCTGCTTTGACGTGACCTAACTTTTTACAATAGCGACACCTTTTGTCTCGTTTCTTTGATGCTACCAAAATGGATGCTTTCCTATATGTCTTGCTATCCAAATGAAGCTCATTGTCGAGTTTGTCTCTACTCAAAAAATGACCCTTCACATCTTCGAACGAGAGCTTGTCTCTGCCATAAATCAGGGTCTCCCTGAAAGACTTGTATGAAGGGGGTAAAGAGCACAATAATAGCATAGCCTGATCTTCATCGTCAATATGAACCTAAACATTCTTTAAATCATTTAAAAGAGTAATAAATTGACTGATGTGATCTTTAAGAATCTCACCTTTGTTCATGCGAAACATAAATAGACGTTGTTTCAACACTAAACGATTAGCCAGAGACTTAGTCGCATAAAGAGTTTCTAACCTTTTCCACAAGGCGGATGAAGTCTTCTCCATCAATACCTCCTGCAATACCGTATTCGCGAGGCACAACTGGACTGCAGACAAAGCCTTTTCATCAAGCTCTTCCCATTCTGTTTTATTTAGATTCTCAGGCTTTTTCTCAGTAACAACCTTTTTCAAACTAGATTGAACTAGAATTGCCATCATCCGAACTTGCCACAAATTGAAATTTGTTTCACCATTGAACTTTTCAATTTCAAATCTTGTTGCTGCCATATCTGAACAGGCTGATTTATGAAAATTGAACTAGTTCTGATACCACTTGTTAGGATTTCGACCTGGTTAAGCAACGAACAAGAAAATAGCGAAAAAAATTGAGAAATTGAACACACAAATTTAACGTGGAAAAACCCCTCCAAAGAGGATAAAAAACCACGGGCAAAGATAATTTTACTATAATGGCAGAAGAACAAAGAGTACAAAAGATAGAGATAAAAACTAAATCCCGAAAACCTGAAAACAAAGAACCCACAAAACGTAAACACAAAATTCTCTAAATGTGTTATGAGTTCTAATCTCTAATGGGTGTATTTTCTAAGGTTGTAAAATAGCCTATTTATAGGGTAAATTCATAAGTCAAATAACAATAAAATAATTTAAACTAATCAGTGTTTGATTGAAACAAATAAACAAAGTTTAACTGAAAGACTATTTTTCAAATTTGACTGAAAATAGGAGTCATATTTAACACTTAACAATGTTATTATTCTTATGTAGTTATTTAAATTAGGTAAAGTGATAAGGTATATCCCATTTTCAATGGGAGAATTTAGGTTCAAATTTTAGAGACAACGTTGATGAGAAGGACAACTATAAACCTAGAAATGATTAGTCTCTAATAAAATAGACATGAAAGATATCTTGACTTTACCCAAAACATTCTTTATTTTAAATAACTAATAATTTTATCTTAATAATTATCTTAAAATATAATGGCATCTAATATAATAAAAAAATTGTTACATATCCTAAATAATTTCATATTTATGTCATTTTCTATATGTAGTTATTTAAAGATAAATTTATTTTATACTTGTGAATTCATTTAAATCAATCAATTAAAGATGTTATGCTACTATCAAGCAATGATTTAAATTCTTATTAATTACATCAAATTATATATGCATAAATTTTATCATAAAGTAATTATATCGAACATTATAATAGATCATGCTAATGTATTTCAACTATCACTTATTATTTTTCATATATAATTATTTAAATAAACTTTACTTTAAAATAGTTACAAATTTCATTTAAATTAATAAAGTTAAGGTATCGTGGCTATTCTTAAGCTAGTGATATTAAGATAGAATATACGCAATCCATAAATAGTTTCAAACATGAATTGATAATACATAAATATGTAAAACTTTGTAGTTTAAAATAAAAGCCCTATTAAACATCCTTATGAGGATTCATGTACACTAAATAAAATTGGCTCCCCACAAAACCAATACCATAGAATAAATAGTTTATCCTTACGAGGTTTTACTTCAGCTCTTTGAATCCTTATCAACACAATGGATTCATCTTCAACAAAATGTTACTAACACTCTAAAGTAACTATTTACAAAAAAAAAAATCTTCCTAAGCCATTTTATAATACATCTTTGACTTAAAAGGGACTATTATTTTATTATCCAATAGAAATAAAGCGAGAACCCAATGATTACTTGGGTTATGGTGCTCAAAATGCCAACAAAGACCAACTAGAAACAAAATATCCCAAGTTTTAAATTCCCTTTCGAACCTTAACACGTGTATAAGGATATTATTGACATGTACATAAATATATTTTTTTTGAAGTTATAACCGTTCCAATACATTCAATCATAACAAGTTGAGAATTGAATAACTAACTCAAGATAATCTACACATTTTTACATAATGTGAGACTCAAATTTGCGATATTTGAAGTCTTAAGACTTCAGTTGTGCCATTGAGCTAATGTCGCATTTACCATAAAAAGTTACCATCAATAAATAGCCACAAACATAATTTAATAATGCATAAAAATACAAAACTTAGTAGATGCCATTTATTATAAAGATACTCCATTCAAATAAAAATTTTATTAAACATCCTTCAGAGAATTCATGTACGCCAAACAAAATTGGCTCCGTAGAAAACTAATACTATAGAAACAACAATTTATCCTTATGGTTTTTACGTTGACACTCTATCTCCAAATCCACACAGTGGAGGATTCATTTTCAACAAAATGTTATTAGCACTCTGAACCAACTATCCACAAAGAAGCTTTTCATAGGCCACTTTATAACCCACTTTTGACCTAAAAGGGACTATAGTTATATTAGCCCCCAAAAATAAAGCTAAAAACCCAATGATTACATGGCCTGTGAAGCATAAAATACCAACAAAGGCCAACTAGAAACAAAATAGCCTAACACAAGTTAGTTTTCAATTCTCTTTTAGTCTCCAACTAATGTATAAAGGTACTACTGGCATGCACATACTACAAGGCCAACAAGTTGGCTTTGCATAGATCTATTGGTCCTATAAACTAAGGATAAAAGAGATGAAATAATGCACTTTCACCTACAAGCTAAAGAAATCCCACAAGGTAGCCTCTATGCTAGGTATAAAAGTTAGGTATCTTCTCCATCTTTGCCATCTTGAGCTCTTTACCATTTCTCTCTTAAAAATCACCCTTTTGCCTTCACCGTTGTTATAACAGTCCGATTTTGGAGCTAGTAGGAATAATGGTTTCAAGACCATGAATCCGACATAGAAAAATTCATTTTTATTATATTTTTATGATCTATAGTTTTATAGAACTATTCTGTGAAAATCTCATTCGAAAATTTTGACGTTTGGGCACTCAATTTAGTCAAAAGGACTAAATTGTAAAAAAGTGCAAAAGTTAAGTTCTACTTGTTAAAGGTGTCCAATTGCTATGAGATTTTAAATTAGTGGTCCTTAGTTGGTAATTAGACCATTAGGTAGTTAGTAGACAAAAATGGATATGAATAGGTAAAATTTCAAAGTTATGCATTAAGGGCATTTTGGTCATTTGGTAAATAAAAGAATAAAAAGGGAAAATAAAGTCAAAATTGGTGTCCATCTTCTTCATCTTGGCTGAATTTTACAAGGAGGCCATAGCTAGGGTTTCTTCAACTTTCAAGCTTGATAATCAAGAAAAACGAAGTTCGGACCTTGATCTGGGGAAAAATAAGGTTATTGACGATTAGGTCCATTTCCTACTATTTTGTACCGAGGTAAGTTTGTGTGTAAATAATGCAATGTTGTATTATGTATTTAATGTTTAATATTGCATAAATTGTATGATTGTTTCTATGGAAATATTCAATGAAGTTTCGATGATGAGAAAATCCCGGTTGAACCTTAGGAATAGTTTAGGATACAAGTGACATGTCACTAGGAAACCATGTGTTATATGATCTATGTGAATCCGAGTGCTGGTCATGTACGCCTACCGGTGGCTGGGCAGTCCAACATGTATTGCGAATACCTGACAACTTGTGTGAGCAGCCCGTGTAGCTACGTCTTGACTGACAGCTTGTGTGAGCAGGCCCATGATTAGCTCGTCTACGAGCCCTATGTGTTATGAGATATGGGGTAGCATTGGCTACAGATGTGGAACTTATGTGCAAGACTTTCTGTGTATCCGATAGTATTCAAGTATTCAACGGGTAGTTCAAAGAGTATGTCAAAGCTGACAAAGTATGCAACTATGTTATGAGTTGGTACAAGTATGTATGTAAAACTCATGAGTATGGACTTTAGTATGAGATGAATTCTTGGTAAGAATGCTGATGAGTAAGTTAAGCCTAAGATACATGATGATAATTATGTTAACTCATGTTGAGTAGTTATATGATTAGTGTTTTATTTATGTTGCTTATTATTTGCATGCAAACTTACTAAGCTTTAAAGCTTACTCCCCTTTTTCTTTCCATTCCTTATAGTGTTGCCAAGCTAGCTCGGGGATCGAGGAACATTGAAGCTCGGTTCACACTATCAAATGATTGTTTTGGGTATACTTGGTTTCAATATTTTGAGTATGGCATGTATAGGGGCTTGGTCATTTTGTTATGTGTCATATTGGTTTAGCCAAATGTGTTGGCATTTTAATAGTTAATGATTCATTTTGTATGTGGCCATTGGAAGTTGGCTAATATTAATCTTATTGGTCAATGGTATGTTTATGTGATGATACTTATCATGAAGATGAAATTGGCATGAATAGAAAAGAAAGTATGTAATGTTTATGCATGATAGATTTTAGTATGTGCAAATGATGTATTGATATCTTGTTTGTGGTTGATTTGGTTGTATGTATATGCTTGGATTGGTGTTTCTTGTTGTTGTGTAGGTTGGTGCAAGTAAGGGTGGCAAAATGGCTTGGTAAATATCTATATTTTTGTTCACATGGGCAGATACATGGCCGTGTGTCTTAGCTGTGTGACGGACATGGCCAAGGGACATGGGCGTGTGTCCAGGGTGTGTGAAGTCTGCACCTATTTTATGAAAATTTTGAAAATTAAATTTGCCACATGGCCTAGCACACAAGCATGTGACTTGGCCATGTGACTTCCTTTGGTGTATGACGTCATAAACAGAGAGTTACATGGGTTAGGGACACGGGCGTGTGTGACTACATGGTCAACCTACACAGGCATGTTTCAAGCCACACGGGTGTGTGACCTTATTTTGATGAAAAATTTTCTAAGTATTTTAGAATTTTCTAAAGTTCTCGGTTTAGTTCCGAACTACCTCCAATGCATGTTTTGGGCCTCATAGGCTCGTTTTAGGGACGATATTATTATAAATGAAAAGTTTTAAATTTGGATGGAAATTTATGCCTCAGTTTGTATGTTAGCTTGTGTTTAAGTCTGGTAATGCGTCGTACCCTGTTCCAGCATTGGATACGGGTAAGGGGTGTTACAATTGTTTAAAACTCTTTTACTACCTTAAGCATCCCAACATCTTAAAGGACAAGCTTCAACGTGCCTATAGTTTACATTACTCTTATAGTACCATTGGTATCTTAAATCCAGCTCACAAACTTAGTCATCAACTTCTAACTCAAATTCTCCTCTAAGAAAGACAAACATAACCATATAGAAATAAAATATAGGAAGAATATATATGAGTATGCGTGTGTGTATGTGTGCTTTTCTATTAATTGTTATACCATATACTACTTCAATGATATTCAAATTCTATGCAATTACATCGTCAACCAATTTTCAATAAAACCAATAAACAAGTTTGTAATCATATACTCAACTAAGGAAAGAAACTCTAAATGAAAACCCAAGATAACTTTTCTTCCTAAACCAAATGGGGTGAGTTGGAAATCTTAACCTTCGAAATCAGTGGTGCCGCCGAAATTGAGTATGAGATGTTACAACAATTAATAGAATTGTAATACCCCTTACCCGTATCTGACGCTAGAACATTCAAACTGAGACATGAATTTCCACCCAAATCTAAAACTTTCAAAAACATTCATATCGTCCTTTAAAGGAGCCTACGTGGCCCAAAACATGCGTTAGGAGTAGTTCGGGACTAAACCAAGAACTTTAGAAATTTTTCCCTCACTTAGAAAATTTCTCATCAAAACAAGGGTCACACGGGTGTGTCTCCTTGTGTGGCTTTGGGACACGCCCATGTGGGTAGGCCGTGTGGTCACACACGCCCGTGTCCCTAACCTGTGTAACTCTCTATTTATGACGTTGTCAACAAATTGAAGTCACACGGCCAAGTCACATGCCCGTGTGCTTAGGTCGTGTGAGCGATTTAATTTTTATAAATTTTCATAAAATAGGTGCAGACTTCACACGCCTTGGGCACACGTCCATGTCCCTAGGCCGTGTCATTCACACGGCTGAGACACACGGCCATGTCTTTGCCCGTGTGGACAAAAATAAGGCTATTTACCAAGCCATTTTTGCCACCCTTACATGCACCAACCTATACAATAACAACCAACACCAATTCAAACATATATATACAACCAATTCAGCCACAACCAAGTCATTCACACATCAGTTTCATGTAACACCCCTTACCCGTACCCGACGCCGAAATAGGGTACGAGGTATTACCAGATCATAATACATACCATTAAATAAAACTGAGACAAAAATATGGCATCCAATTAGATCATGAATCATTATAACATATGCCTTTAACAATATTAGCCAATTTCAATGGCTTTGTACAAAATAATCTGTCAAATACTGTAACTAATATTTTATTCCTAGGAAATTATGACAGGTAACAAAATAACTAAGCCTACTATACATGCCATAATTCAAAATGTTTAGTTCAAATACCAAAAGTATTGATAGTGCGGGCAGATCTTCAACGATCTCTAACTCTTGTGCTAGCTGGATGACACTATAAAACAAAAGAGAGAAAAGAAAGTAAGCTTATAGCTTAGTAAGTAAGTATATAAATAATGAATAAGGAATCTAATATGTTCACAAAATAACTCAACCATATCTATTTTTAATTTCACTATTTACTCCAATTTGATCAAGCTGTCCCTCTTGCGTCATGTTCACTAAATAAATCATAAATCGAGTTACAAAACTCGAAATTCAAATCCGTAAAATTTTCCTGAAACTAGACTCATATTACTTCTTACTAAAATTTTTATAGAATTTTTGGTTCTTCCAATTAGTAAGGTTTATTAGTTAAAGTTTCCCTTCTTATACAGCTTGACTGATCTGACCTCTGTTCATTACGAATTGGTTTTCTCCCTCTAAAAAAGTCAAATATCCATGAAATTTGTTTCATTTAAAACTATACTCAATAAGGAATCTAGGCATATAAACTATATTTCTTAATTAGTTTTGTACAAGTTTTAATGAGTTTTCAAAGTCTGAACAGGGGATCACATAGTCATTCTGAACAAGTCTCACAAAAATATAAATATATCAAATTATAGGATCTCTTTACTTGCTCTGTTTCTTTTACATGAAAATAGACTCATTAAGATTTAATTTCATATCTCATTCAGCCTTTAATTAAATTCTTACTATTTTTGGTGATTTTTCAAATTCACGTCACTGCGACTATCCAAAACAGTATTATTGCTAATTCACTCTTTCACACTTTCTTTGTATTAACCTCATTTTAACATGCATATCACAATTCATTTTCACCATATTTCATACATCACCAATATAGGTCCATGATTACAATGTCACCATAAAATCTTCCCGTTGAACACTTCAGATCAATCCTCGATACTTGGTGGTTTTAGCACATAGCTCCACCCATCATGTTTCACATAGTTGGGCTCTCTTGTACACATGGTGAACACTTAGTACTACCCATGTGACCTAGCCAGTTTATCTCGTAGCTCTCTTATATACATGGTGTCCTTCACTTGGAACCACACATGCGACCTAGCTACATTTATCCTCTCCCGTAGCTCTCTTGTCTACATGGTATACATCCCGTATCACACATGTGACCTAGCTACAACATAGTATCTCGTAGCTCCCTTGTAAACATGATGTGCACTCAGTACCATACATGTTACCTAGCTACGTACCATCTGTATTATCCAATCTTTCCGAAGGTTCAATCGGGATTTTTCTCTCTATTACTTATTTCCATTCTTCCAATAGTCGATTATGATTTAAAATTAGCTAAAATATATATAACATGCTGAAATATAAAATGTAAATAAAGATAATGTATTATTTACATACAAACTTACCTCGGTGCAAAATATGGAATTTTTGCAATTTAGTCCAAAATCTTTCCTTCTCCCGTTCGAGGTCGATTCCATGCCTTTCTTGATTTATAACAACACATTTAGCTCATTTAACACTCATACTATCTATTTCAATCCAAAAATCACATTATGGAAAAATTACGTTTTTGCCCCCTAACTTTTACAAAATTATGATTTTGCCCCTAGGCTCGGACATTTAATTTCAGCCCTTATTATTATGTTTTATGACATGCTGATCATTTTTCCTTTCTATGGCAACATCAAATTCTCACTCTAACACATAGTTATGAACAATAGGTATTTTTACCGATTATGTCGTTTTGCTCGTTTTCACTAAAAATCGCTTAGAAAAGATCATTCTCCTAACTTTAAACATTCATATTCTACCATCAAACATCAAAATACATGCATATTATTCATGTGTAAATTTTTAAACATAAACCCTAACTCAAAATAATGGTAGAAATAGGTAAATCGAGCTACGAGGATTTTAAAAATATAAAGAACATTAAAAACGGGGCTTGAATGCACTTACTATTGAGCTTGAAAGCTTGGAAAAACCCTAGCTATTGTTAACATACAAGGTTCGGCCAAGGAAGAAGATGGATGGACAAAATTTTGGCTTATTTTCCCATTTTATTTCTTTTAATTACCAAATGACAAAAATACCCTTAAGGCCTTTCTTTAAAATTTTGTCCTATTCATGCCCATTTTTGTCCATATAAAGTATAATGGTCTAATTTCCATTTAAGGACCTCTACTTAAAGCCCCCATTTCAATCAAGTACCTTATGAACTAGAACACACATTTTTCACCTATTTCAATTTAGTCCTAAACATCAAATTAAACACCTAGTCATAAAATTTTCAACCTCGGATTCGTGGTTTCGAAACCACTGTTCTGTTTTGGCCCTAAATTGGGCTGTTACAACTCTCCCCCCCTTTTGGGATTTTCGTCCCTGAAAATCTTACCGGTAAAGAGGTTTGGGTACTATTTTCTCATGGCTTCCTCCGGTTCCCACGTAGCTTCTTCTACCCCATGTCTTTGCCATAACACTTTCACTAAAGCTATACTTTTCTTCCTCAACTATTTCACTTCTCTAGCCAAAATCTTAATCGGTTCCTCATCATAGGTCAAGTCCGATCGAATCTCAATTTCTATTGGAGAAATCACATGTGAAGGATCAGAACGATAACGTCGCAACATTGATACATGGAACACGTTATGAATTCTTTCTAACTCTTCCGGTAAGGCCAACCGATGTGCCACTGGTCCAATCCTTTCAATAATCTCGTATGGCCCAATAAAACACGGACTCAACTTGCCTTTTCGGCTAAATCTCAGAATCTTCTTCCATGGTGACACTTTCAAGAACACTTTATCACCCACCTGAAATTCAATCTCTTTTCTTTTTAAATCTGCATATGACTTTTGTCGATCTAAAGCAGCTTTCAAGCAATCACGAATTATTTTTACTTTCTCTTCAATTTTTTTAATTAAATCAACTCTGTGAATCTGTTTCTCACTAAGTTCGGTCCAACATAAAGGAGTCCGACACTTACGACCATACAAGGCTTCTTATGGTGCCATCTGTATACTTGACCAAAAACTGTTATTGTAGGCAAATTCAACCAAAGGTAGATATTTCTCCCAACTGCCTTCAAAATTCTAAAACACAACATCTAAGCATATCTTCGAGTACCTGGATTACTCTTTCAGGCTGACCATCTGTTTGTGGATGAAACGCGGTACTAAAATTCAATTTTGTACCCAAAGCTTCTTGTAACTTTTTCCAGAATCTCGAGGTAAACCTCAGATCTCTATATGATATTATAGACATAGGTACCGTGCAATCTCACAATTTCAGTAATATATAATTCAGCTAATTTATCAAGTGAGTAATCAGTACGTACCAGTATAAAGTGAGCCGACTTTGTTAACCTATCAACCACTACCCAGACAACATTCTTCTTTTTAGGAGTTAAAGGCGAACCGGTTACAAAATCCATGGTAATCCTATCCCAATTCCACTCAGGTACCATCACCGATTGGAGTAATCCAGAAGGCACTTGATGCTCAGCTTTTACTTGTTGATAGATCAAACTCTTGGTTACAAATTTAGAAATGTTCCTTTTCATGCTTGGCCACCAATATAACTTCTTTAAATCATTATGCATTTTTGTGCTACCAGGGTGAACTGACAAACAACCACTGTGCACCTCATGTAATATTTTCTGAATCAATTCATCATTTTTCGGTACACATATCCTGTCTCGAAACATCAAACAGTCATCTGGTCCAACTCGAAAATCTGAGTCGTAACCCGATTCGCACTGAGTTCTCTTGGTTCACAACTCACTATCGTTCTTTTGAGCATTACAAATTAGCTGGAGAAATAACGGTTTAGCCCTCATCTCTGCCAAGATTGACCCATCATTAGACAATGCTAACCTCGTATTCATGGCTCTCAAAGTAAAAAGAGATTTGCTGCTCAAGGCGTCAGCAACTATATTCGCCTTCCCCGGATGATAATCAATCACTAGCTCATAATCTTTCAATAATTCAAGCCATCTCCGCTGTCGCAGATTCAAATCTTTTTGATTCATCAAATACTTCAAACTTGTATGATCAGTAAAAATTTGGCATTTTTCACCATACAAATAATGACGCCAGATCTTCAAGGCAAAGACAATAGCTGCCAATTCCAAGTCATGTGTAGGATAGTTCTTCTCATGAGGTTTTAACTGTCTCGAGGCATAAGCTACCACTTTACCCTCTTGCATCAGCACACATCCAAGGCCTGTCAATGATGCATCACTATAAATTACGAACTCCTTCCCCGGCTCAAATTTGTATTAAAATCGGTGCTTGATCAATCGTGCTTTCAGCTTTTCAAAACTCTGCTGACATTTATCAGTCCATTCAAACTTAACATTCTTTTGCCGCAACTTAGTCATAGGAGAGGCAATCATCGAAAATCCCTCGACAAAACGTCTATAATACCCGACCAAGCGTAAAAAGCTTCTAACCTCGGATACATTCTTTGGCGGTTTCCAATCAATGATCACGAAAATTTTGCTCGGATCCACCCGAATACCATTACCTGAGACTATATGTCCCAAAAATCTGACTTCACGAAGCCAGAACTGACTTTTGCTAAACTTAGCAAACAACTTCTTTTCTCTCAAGATCTGCAATATGGTTCTCAAGTGTTCGGCATGCTCAGACTCATCCCAAGAATAAATTAGGATGTCATCTATGAACACTACCAAAAAATTATCCAAATATGGTCGAAAGATTCGGTTTATCAAGTCCATGAATATAGCTGGAGCATTAGTTAAGCCGAAAGACATCACAAGGAACTCATAATGTCCATACCTAGCCCTAAAGGCAGTTTCCGGCACATCTGACTTCTTAACTCTCAACTGGTAGTAACCGGATCTCAAATCGATCTTTGAAAACACTGTTGCCCCCTTCAACTGGTCGAATAAATCATCAATCCTCGGTAACAGGTACTTGTTCTTTATAGTCACCTTATTGAGCTGACGGTAATCAATGCAAAGCCTCATTGAGCCATCTTTCTTCTTTACGAATAATACAGGAGCACCACAGGGAGAGAAACTTGGTCTCACAAATCCCTTGTCTGTTAACTCTTGCAACTGAGCCTTCAATTCTTTTAATTCAGTTGGAACCATTCTATATGGAGCAATCGAGATCGGTACAGTCCTCGGCAACAAATCAATGGCAAACTTTATCTCTCTGTTCGGAGGCAACCCAGGCAATTCCTCTGGAAATACATCTGAAAATTCACAGACTATCAGCACTGATTCAAGCTTCAATTCAGACATCTCAATATTAATTACATAGGCAAGATAAGCTTCACACCCTTTCCTTATATATTTCTGTGCAGACATGTGCGGAATCACCATAGGTAATTTATTTGATTCATTTGTTTCAAACCACAGAATTTCACCATTTTCACATTTCAACTCTAGTATTTTCTGTTTGCAATTTACCTTGGCATCATACAATGTCAACCAGTCCATTCCCAAGATAACTTCAAACTCACCAAATGGTAACAACATCAGATTAGCCGGAAAATAGTGACCTTGAATCATTAATGGACAATTCTTGCAAACCTTATTAACTAGCACATATTGACTTAAGGGGTTCGACACTTTAATCGCAAACTCAGTAAACTCAATAGGCAACTTCTTATTAGATACTAAATTCACACAAATATAGGAATGAGTAGACTCGGGATCAATCAATGTAATAACAATAGTATCATAGAGAAAAAATGTACCAGTAATCACATCGGGAGATGATGCATCCTCTCGGACACGTATGGTATAAGCTCTAGCAGGTGCTCTAGCTTCTGATTTCGCCATTGAATCTTTCATCATAGTTTTAATGCTAGCCTCACTTCCAGTATTTCTCGATAGTCTACCTCTACTGGTGGTAGTACTCTGTCTAGCACTCTGAAATTTTTCTTCTTTAACTTTCTCCGGACAGTCTCTAATAAAATGATCGCGAGAACCACACCTGAAACAAGCTCGCTCGTTTCCCCAACACTCACCAAAATGTTGCCTGCCACATTGCTGACATTCGGGCTTTCTAGACCGCACATTACCCACACTTGCCTTTGAAGTAGCTTGAGCTTTAGACCCCAAATATGCCTTACCACGATCTCTGTGTGAATCCCTAGATGAAACTGTCATTCGAGGGTTTGTCTCTTTGGACCTCTTTGATTGAGATTGAAATGACTTGCTTATCGGCCTCTTTCTAGCATCTCGGGCCTCAATAGCAGCTTTTTTTCTTTCTTTGTTCAATTCTTCGGCTTTAAGAGCTCGGTCAACCAATATTACAAATTCTTTCAGCTCCAGAATTCCTACAAGCACTTTAATGTCCTCATTAAGACCATCCTCAAATATTTTGCACATAATAGCCTCGGTGGACACACATTCTTAGGCATACTTGCTGAGTCTAACAAAGTTGTGATCATACTCTGCCACAAACATCTTGCCCTGCTTCAATTCAAGGAACTCCTTCCATTTTTGATCAATAAATCGCTGACTTATGTATTTCTTTCTGAATTCTTCCTGGAAGAAATCCCAAGTAACCCTTTCTTTTGGCACCACTGCTACCAAAGTCTTCCACCAATGGTAGGCCGAATCTCTCAAAAGTGATACAGCAGACTTTAAACACTCCTCGGGTGTACATGAGAGCTCATCAAATACACGGGTAGAATTTCAAGCCAGAACTCTGCTTTCTCGGGATCATCATCGATCTTTGCTCTAAACTCTTCGGCCCCTTGTTTTCGAATCTTGTCGACCAGAGGTTCGTTCATTCTTACCAAATCTATGCCTTGGCGCAAACAGAGGAACCCATCAGAGGTATAGGAGGGGGTGGAGGAGGTTGAGCATTTGGGTTTGCTCGAATAAACTCAGTATACCAATTGTTCATCATTTGGAGAAAGGCATCCCGAGCCTCATCTCCCTGTCTCAATGTCTCAGGTCTACTTTCTACAAGCGCGGTCCCTTGCGCAGGAGTCGACGCATTACTAGCAGCATCATCAGACGTAGTTCCGTCAGGATCCATTACTATATTAAAACAAAACACAGTTTAGAATGATCAGGAGTTACCACACTATTATAGTATATTTATGGCATGTATAGCTAGACTTTAACACACACTATATTAGTCCGAGAACCGACAAAACCATAGCTCTGATACCACTAAATGTAACACCTCTTACCCGTGCCGATCTGATGCCTAATAGGTGCAGGTATTACTGAATCATAATACATACCATTAAATAAAACCGAGACAAAAATATGGCATCCAATTAGATCATGAATCATTATAACATATGCCTTTAACAATATTAGCCAATTTCAATGGCTTTGTACAAAATAATCATCAAATCAGAATTCAATATTTTTTATACCTAGGCAATTATGACACACGTAACAAAATAACTAAGCCTATTATAGATGCCATAATTCAAAATGTTTAGTTCAAATACCAAAAGTATTGATAGTGCGCGCAAATCTTCAACGATCTCTAACTCTTATGCTAGCTGGATGACACTATAAAATAAAAGAGAGAAAAGAAAGTAAGCTTATAGCTTAGTAAGTAAGTATATAAATAATGAATAAGGAATCTAATATGTTCACAAAATAACTCAACCATATCTATTTTTAATTTCACTATTTACTCCAATTTGATCAAGCTGTCCCTCTTGCGTCATGTTCACTGAATAAATCATAACTCGAGTTACTAAACTCGAAATTCAAATCCGTAAAATTTTCCTGAAACTAGACTCATATTACTTCTTACTAAAATTTTTATAGAGTTTTTGGTTCTTCCAATTAGTAAGGTTTATTAGTTAAAGTTTCCCCTATTATACAGCTTGACTGATCTGACCTCTATTCACTACAAATTGGTTTTCTCCCTGTACAAAAGTCAAATATCCATGAAATTTGTTTCATTTAAAACTATACTTAATAAGGAATCTAGGCATATAAAATATATTTGTTAATTAGTTTTGTACAATTTTTAATGAGTTTTCAAAGTCTGAACAGGGGATCACATAGTCATTCTGAACAAGTCTTACAAAAATATAAATATATCAAATTATAGGATCCCTTTACTTGCTCTGTTTCTTTTACATGAAAATAGACTCATTAAGATTTAATTTCATATTTCATTCAGCCTCTAATTAAATTCTTACTATTTTTGGTGATTTTTCAAATTCACGTTACTGCGACTATCCAAAACAATATTATTGCTAATTCACTCTTTCACACTTTCTTTGTATTAACCTCATTTTAACATGCATATCACAATTCATTTTCACCAGATTTCATACATAACCAGTATAGGTCCATGATTACAATGTCACCATAAAATCTTCCCGTTGAACACTTCGGATCAATCCTCGATACTTGGTGGTTTCAGCACATAGCTCCACCCATCATATTTCACATAGTTCGGCTCTCTTGTACACATGGTGAACACTTAGTACTACCCATGTGACCTAGCCAGTTTATCTCGTAGCTCTCTTATCTACATGGTGTCCTTCACTTGGAACCACACATGTGACCTAGCTACATTTATCCTCTCCCGTAGCTCTCTTGTCTACATGGTATACATCCCGTATCACATATGTGACCTAGCTACCACATAGTATCTCGTAGCTCTCTTGTACACATGATGTGCACTCAGCACCATACATGTGACCTAGCTACGTACCATCTGTATTATCCAATCTTTCCGAAGGTTCAACCGGGATTTTTATCTCTATTACTTATTTCTATTCTTCCAATAGTCGATTATGATTTAAAATCAGCTAAAATATATATAATATGATGAAATATAAAACGTAAATAAAGATAATGTATTATTTACATACAAACTTACCTCGGTGCAAAATATGAAATTTTTACAATTTAGTCCAAAATCTTTCCTTCCCCCGTTCGAGGTCGATTCCACGCCTTTCTTGATCTATAACAACACATTTAGCTCGTTTAACACCTATACTATCTATTTAAATCCAAAAATCACATTATAGAAAAATTACATTTTTGCCCCCTAACTTTTACAAAATTATGATTTTGCCCCTAGTCTCAGAAATTTAATTTCAGCCCTTATTATTATGTTTTATGACATGCTGATCATTTTTACCTTCTATGGTAACCTCAAATTCTCACTCTAACACATAGTTCTGAACAATAGGTATTTTTACCGATTATGTTGTTTTGCTCGTTTTCACTAAAAATCGCTTAGAAAAGATCGTTCTCCTAACTTTAAACATTCATATTCTACCATAAAACATCAAAATACATGCATATTATTCATGGGTAAATTTTTAAACATAAACCCTAACTCGAAATAATGGTAGAAATAGCTAAACCGAGCTACGAGGATTTCAAAAATGTAAAGAACATTAAAAACGGGGCTTGAATGCACTTACTATTGAGCTTGAAAGCTTGGAAAAACCCTTAAGGCCTTTCTTTAAAATTTTGTCCTATTCATGCCCATTTTTGTCCATATAAAGTATAATGGTCTAATTGCCATTTAAGGACCTCTACTTAAAACCCCTATTTCAATCAAGTACCTTATGAACTAGAACACGCATTTTTCACCTATTTCAATTTAGTCCTAAACATCAAATTAAACACCTAGTCATAAAATTTTCAACCTCGGATTCGTGGTTTCGAAATCACTGTTCTGTTTTGGCCCTAAATTGGGCTGTTACATTTTATGCTATGTACTATCACATATATCTCATACTTATCATCTCAAACCATGCAAAATCCATATCCATGAGAACGCCATTATATGCATATATACTTAACGAATATTAGCCAGTTTCAATGACCATTTACAAAATGAATCATCAACCATTATAAGCCAACACATTTGGCCAAATTGAATATGACACATAACAAAATGACCAAGTCCCTATACATTCCATAAATCAAAAGAACGTAATCATAAGTACCCAAAATGAAAATTTTGATAGTGTGAATGGATCTCCGACCATCTTCGATCCTCGAGCTAGCTTGGTGTAATACCCTTAACCCGTATCCGTCGCCGGAATAGGGTTATAAGGCATTATCAAATAATACACATCATTCATATACATTTATGCAATCATAATTAGAATCCATTCGTCTCAATCATATTGTCCCTTCTAAGGTCCTATGAGACCTTATAACATGCTTAGAAGTGGTTTGGGACTAAACCGATAACATTTGCAAACTTTGGAAGACATAGAAAATTTTCTTTCATTTAAGGGGCACACACCCATGTGAACAGGCCGTGTGGAAACAGGACATACATACTGACTTGTACCACACGGCTAAGGACACGCCCGTGTGTCATGGCCGTGGGGAAACTAGGGAGGTTTCTGACTTGGGTTACACGGCCAACCAAACACCCATGTGTAAGCCCGTGTACCACACACGGTCAGTAGACATGCACGTGTGTCTAGGCCATGTCAAACTTGTAGGGTAAACTGACATAATTTCGAAGGGCTACCCCAAGGGACACATGGCCGTGTACCAAGGACACGTGTCACACACGGTCGAGCCACACACCAGTGTGCTCAGCCGTGTGGAATGAAAATAGGCTTGTTTAAGCCATATTTGTAACGCCCTGTGCCCGAGACCATTGCCGGAGTCGAACACGAGGTGTTAATAGACTTAATTCATTGCTTAAACAGCTCAAACAATTTAATTTTAGAAATTCCAGACAAGTTGGCTAACTGCGTCATAGTCGCTTAAAAATTCATATCTCGGGTTCTGAAACTTAAAATCCAATTACATAAATTTTCCCTAAAACTAGACTCATATATCTATTTACTAGTTTTTTCCTAGAATTTTTTCCAAGGCCAATTAGTACAGTTTATTAGTTAAAGTCTCCCTTGTTTCAGGGTTTGACTGCTCTGACCTCTGTGTATTACGAATCAGATATCTCTCTGTACAGAATTTCAATGACTATGAAGTTTGTTTCTATTAAAACTAGACTCAATAAGAAATCTGTACATATAAATTATGACTTCTAATTATTTTTATAAAATTTATGGTGAATTTCCAAATTCAGAACAGGGGATCCAGAAATCGCTCTGGCCCTGTTTCACAAAAATTTAAACATCTCATAAAATATAACTCATATACCTGTTTTGTTTCTTCCATATGAAAATAGACTCATAATTATTCAATTCCATGTTTTATTTGTCATATAATTATATCTCTACTATTTTTAATGATTTTTCAAATTCACATCACTACTGCTGTCTGAATCTATTTTATGGTAAATTTTACCTATTTCATGGTTTCCATGGATTAACTAGCAATTTGACATACATAACACCAAATATGATCATAATTAGCCATTCCAATGGCTAATCATTACCAAGCATTTTTATACTACTCAATAACCATATCATAAGACCATATATACAAAATGATTATAATGCTATACATGCCATACTCAAAATATGCAAGCCATTATGCCAAGATGGTATACGGATAGTGTGAGCTTGCCTCCGACCGTTCCCGATTTCCGAGCTGGCTTGTCAACACTACAAGGAATGAAAAGGAGGGAGTAAGCATAAATGCTTAGTAAGTTCACATGCAAATAACAAGTAACATAACCATATAAGCAAACATAAAACATCATTTGCATAATCATCACCAAGACATTCATATCATATTTTCATTTATCATATTACCATATTGTTGTTATATCGATTTTTCAACCCGAGGGTTAAGTACATACCTGTTCAAAGTATCCATTTCACAACACTTACCAATACGTCCCTTTCATCTTGAGTATTCCTCCATTTGAGTAGAACTTTACCCGTTGAACACATCGGAATATAATTCGGATACATGGAAAGTTTGCACATAAGTGCCACATATGTAGCCAAGCTACTATGTAACCCGCCCATAAGCGAACTCAGACTCAACTCAACGAGCTCGGGCGTTCGCATTCATAAGTGAACTCAGACTCAACTCAACGAGCTCGGATGCCTAGTTACATTTCACGAACTCAGACTCAACTCAACGAGTTCGGACATTCGCATCCATAAGTGAACTCGGACTCAACTCAACGAGTTCGGATGCCCAAATATCCCAGTGACATGTCACTTGTATCCTAATCCATTCCTATGGTTCAACGGGACCTTTTTCCCAATCATGTGTCTCAACCATCTTCTACGGAATACCGATACCGATACTCGGTAGTATTTCATATTTTCCAAGTATATCACATAATTTGACATATTATCAAACAATTATCACGAGTATAATATTTCATAATAATTATCATATCATTTAAATAACATAAGAACATTTAAAATAATAACTATGTTACCAATATTTACATATGAACTTACCTAGTATGCGAAAATGGCTACTTTTACCATTTCATCCACAACTTGGTATTTTCCCCATTTTAGCCTGAATTTCAGTTTTCCTTGCTCTATAATTTAAAATATAGTCTAATTAGGACTCACATTATTCAAATTGACCCAAAATCATATTTTGGAAAAATTACAATTTTGACCCTAAACTTTTGCATATTTACACTTTTGCCCCAAAGCTCGTAAATTAAAATTCAGCCTATTTTCTTATGTTTTATGACTTTCTGATCATTTTTCCCTTCTATGGCAACATCAAATTCTCACTCTAACATGTACTTATGACTATTAGGTATTTTTACCGATTAAGCCCTTTTGCTCGTTTTCACTTAAAACCGAGTAGCACAAGTTGTCTAACATAATTTAAAACCTCATATTCTATCATAAAACACCAAAATACACAAATTTCACCTATGGGTATTTTTCCAAATATAAACCCTAGGTTAAATTATTGCTAGCATAAGCTAAATCGAGCAACCGGGACTCCAAAAACGTAAAGAACTTGAAAAACGGGGCTAGAATGGACTTACAATCGAGCTTGGAAGCTTGAAAAACCCTAGCCATGGTTTCTCCTTGCTATATTCGGCCATGGTGAAGAAGATGAGCAAAATTGGCTTTTAATTTTGTATTTTAATTCATTTTACCCCTAAATGACCAAAATGCCCTTACTACTAAACTTTCCAAAAATTCCATCCATGTCCATTTTTTGTCCATAAACTTATAAATTGGTAAAATTTCTATTTAAGACCTACTAATTAATATTTCAAAACAATTTCATACTAGAAACTTCTAGAATGCAAGTTTTGCAAATTATTCGATTTAGTCCCTAATTTCAATTTAAGCACTTTATGCATAAAATTTCTTCACGAAAATTTCACACAATCATGCAATCATATCATAAACATCAAAATAATTATAAAATAATTATTTCTATCTCAGATTTTGTGGTCACGAAACCACTACTCCGATTAGGCCCTAATTCGGGATATTACAATATTTCTCACCCTTCATGCATACCTAAAACACAACATTTTACACCATTTCAATACATTAATATTCAGCCAAAACATGTTATTTTATGCACCAAACATGTCATACCAATTCCTTACATTTCATCAATTCAAATCATAACCATTTCCTGTACAAAACATATACCAAAACTAGCATGATTCATTTCTCATTTTACACCTATTCCTTCACATACCAAAACACATATCACATTCATTAATTCAACCTATTTCAAATATGTATTTTATCATCATCAATCACACACAAAGCTTGACTTATAAATCATCTATTACCCATTCACTTATTAAGTCCAAATTCATGTTTTTCATAACTAAATACTCAATATATACCAAATAACCAAATTTTCATCTTGAATATCACCAACCATACCAAATTATGCCATTACACAAGGCAAATTACACATCAAACATAAGTCATTATTAAGCCATGTAAAATGACCAAATACATCATCAAAATTTTAATAAAAAAGACTCAAGCCTATACATGCCATATAACCAAGTCACAAGTGTATAAATACCGAAATCAAAACCAGATAGTGTAATGCGATCTCTGCCGACTTCTGACCCGAGCGAATGTCTGAATCACTATAAAACATAGAAAAATAACGCAAAGTAAGCTATAAAGCTTAGTAAGCTCATATGGTAATAAACTCATATTATTAAATAACTGCATTTAAAACCATTATTCAAAACATGATTTAATTCATATGTTTGCACCATTTTATCTCGAATTCATGCACATAGTTAATCAAGATTTTCATGAGTTATTTCATTCAAAACACATATGGTTTGAATACTTCTTATCAATTCATTCACATCTTCATATGCATAAGCAATTATATATAAACTTTATTCAATTCAATTTCCATCACCTTTTCTTTAGCCAAGTGAATTATGTGAAATGTCATCAAATAACGATATTTCACACCTTTTGTGCCATATGTATATTTAGTTAAAACAACTATAATTCATATATCACATATCATTCAATTCATACTTCATCATAGCCAAATAAACACATTTTGGCATGAAACATACTTATACATAAGTCTTTCTCATTTCATATACATGATACACCAAGAACTTACCAAATTACCTTCATTTGATTCTCATATAGGTTCTGTACATACCTGTATCACTTAATTCGATTGTACTTTTATTCTCATCTTGACTTTGCACATTGAATCGTTCAGAATCGTTAAGGATACTCGGCTAACACATATAGCTCGTACAATGCCATATCCCAAATATGGTCTTACATGTTATCACATATTGATGCTACTGTCCTAGACAGGGTCTTACACGAAATCGATTAACGATGCCAATGTCCTAGACATGGTCTTACACATAATCACAATACAATGTCAATGTTCCAGACATGATCTTACATGTAATCACATATCAATAACCTAATGTCTTGACATTTGTATCCTATACTATTCCTAGGTTCGTACGAGACTTTTAGATGTCATAACTCTGTCGATTCTTGCTCATAATCATCACCATTCAGCATTCAATTCAATTCAATAATAAATAAGCATTTATAACACAATTTAAGTATGTTTATTAGCATACGAACTTACCTCGTTCTCTGTAACGATAAATTAGGTTGACTAATCTAAAACTTTATTTTCCCCCCGTTCTAGATCCGAATCTCATTTTTCTCAATCTATATAATAACAAAATCTACTTACATAATCATTAATTTATTCAATTTAACACAATTTACACATTTTGGAAAAATTACACTTTTGCCCCTATTATTTCACATTTTTGAAATTTGGTCCTTATCACATAAAATCACAATTTCATGCAATTAAGGACAACCCATGCTAGCAAAATTTTACTCTGTCATATCTCAGCCCATATTTTCACTTTATTCATACTTTAAACCACATAATTTCATAATTTCACAAATTAGTCCATAATTTGCATTTTTACACAAAATCACTTTGTAAAATATGTAAAACTATCATCTAACTTCCATATTTCATCATCAATCATCAAAAATCATGAATATTTATCAATGGCATCTCAGAAAATCTTTAACAGTTTCGAAAACGGAGATGCGGACTAGTTAGATAACAAAGCAACGATATCAAAAATGTAAAAATCATAAAAAACAGAGCTAAAACCGTACCTAATCAAGCATTTGAAGTTTGGCCAAATCAAAAGCTTCTCCCATGGTTGTTTTTAGGTTGAATTTTCATTGGGATGATGATAGAAATAAAATATGGCTTTTGGTTTTATTAATTTTAACTTTAATTACTTATTTACCTATTAAACCTTTAAAAACATTTGAAATTACACCAAATGCCACTCCACTATCATCCAATAACTCAAAAATGGACTATTTGCCACATAAGGACCTTCACTTTAAAGTTCTATAGCAATTTGACACCTTTAGCTTATAGAACAAAACTTTTGCACTTTACGCGATTTAGTCCTTTTTGCACTTTACACGATTTAGTCTTTTTTACCAAATTAACCACTCAAATGGTAAAATTTCTTCACGAAAATTTCACACAACTCTAATATCATGCTATAAATATTAAGATGATAATAAAATGATTTTTTGATGTCAGATTTGTGGTCTGAAAACCACTATTTTGATTAACCCTAAAAATTGGCTATTACAACTCTTCCCCCCTTAGGGATTCTTGTCTCCAAAAATCTTACCAGAGAATAGATTAGTGATTTGCTTTCACTAGCCTCATCAATTTCTCACATAGCCTCATATTTTTTAATTTTTCAATCTTACGAGCTAAAATTCTGATATGTTCTTTTTTATATGTCATAACAAACTGAGTTCTTACTTCTAAAAGAGATACTATATATAAATGATCTTATCTGTATCATCACATCATATATATAAGAAACATATTATGAATCTTCACAAGTTCTGACAGTAATCTCATACGGTCTCATTCTTTCAATAATCTCATGCAGCTTGATAAATCACGAACTCATCTTCTCTTTATAGCTAAATCAAGAAGTTCTATTCCCACTATAATACTTTCATGAATACTCAATTTTCTAATTGAAATTCAATGCTTTTACGTATCAAGCCCGTATATGTTTTCTATCAATCTGAAACTACTTTCAGACTGTTGCAAATCACTTTCACTTTCTCTTTAGTCTTTCTAATCACATTAACCCCGTAATTTCTTTAATCATAATTCGATTCAATACATCAAAGTTTAGTAATTGCAACGATTTATTTAAAGCTTACAGTAATTTTCTATCAAATCATAATATAGAATTTAGGTCTCCACCTGAAAGAATGGAGTCTAGCACGCTGTGTGATCTGAGAATCTCTGATATGTATAACTCAGTTAATCTATCAAAAGAGAAATTTGTACGTACAAAGATACAATATGCAGACTTCTTCAAACAGTCAACAATAGTTCAGATAACATCTGTCTTTTACAAGATTCATCGAAATTCTATTTCATTACCACTCGAATAGCAACACATGCTGTAACAGTCTTGAAAACACTCGATAATCATCTTTAACCATCAGATATTTGGATACAGAGTTAGAAGTATCTCTTTTCATTCTCATTCACCAATACAACTATCTCAGATTATTGTACATCTTAGTACTCTCCGAAGGAACAGATAATTACCACTATGCTAGATGTCACAATTGTTGTAAAATCTCTCGATTTCTCGGTACACGAAATTTATCTCAACAAAATGAACAATTGTTGGTTCCAATCTGAAATTCTGAATCAGAAATCAATCTATGTTGAACTCCTTTTTACCTTCTAATTCCCTGATTCAATTTTGAACTTTACAAATTAGCTGAATGCTTTTAACACAGCTAATATCCGCCTATCATCCGATTAGATCAATCGCATATTCATCTCTCATAAAACACAAAAAAGTTTCCTACTTAGAATATCTGTGATTGTAATCATTCTTCCCATGATGAAAATCAGTTTCTAACTTAAATCCTTTCAACGGTTCAAGTCACCTTTGCTGTCCCAAATTCAGATCTCTCTAAAACATTAAATATTTTAAACACTTTTTTTGGTTAACAAATAGGTTACATTACTCACCAAACAGTCAATATCATTGACTATTCAATGCGAATACCTTATCAATCATTTCCAATTCAGAGGTCATAAAACTCTTTACCCGACACAGGCTGAACCAGAACTGATGCTTCAGTTAACAATGTCTTCAACTATTTACCACTTTATTAATACGTATCATAACATGCAAACTTTACAAGTGCGATGATTTCTTCAGTAAAAACAACTTTAATTTACAAAAACATTTCTCAATAGAACCGTTCCAATAAATATAATTCGGTATCACGTCTTCTAAAATATAAACTCTTCATTTAGATTATCCCTCAATTATCCCGTGAACATACAAAATTTATTAACAGACTTGAGGATAAACTCAAACACATATAACTCCATTAACCTTTCGAGCAAATAACTTAAATTAGACTAAACCATTGAATCGATCTTGGCCATCAAACAATAACTTTTCAATTATAAATCAACGAAGCTTTGAACCATACTGAAGTCACAACCATCAGATAGATAAAAATCATAGTGCCATAATAAGGCCGACATCTCAACCGTACATATAGGTAATGTCCCAGCTATTGATAATGCATTTTGAACACCAGAGAAATTCGAATATGATTTCAATAGCAACCAGTGCAGAAATACAACCTCCATGAATCTGATAATTATACCACTATACTCCCATGATCAAACTAGAAATTTTAGTCATAATAGATATAGTCATCTTCGTCAAAAGAATATCTCTTGCAGATAATCACATAGAATCATAATAAAATTGAGGTAGAGAAATCTTAAATTGTTGTGCTATACAGAATTTCTGAAAATTACAACCCATATAGAATGATAAAGATCCCGATGATATCTTAGAAAATTTCTAAAAGGAAGAACAACACTCATAAACACTGAAATCAACGGTGACAGAAGCAATATAATCTTCATGTAAATTTAACAGAACAATAACCAATAAAAATAGAATACTAGCAATCATACAGATTTTACCGTTGACTTTTCTATCAACACAATAGAATAGAATACCAGAGAAAAATAGAGCAATGCCGATCATAAACCATATAAACCACAATGCTTTCGTCTAACAGTATGTTTAGCTAACGTTCTCATACGATAAGAATTCCTTATGAAATTAAACAATCACATATACGTCTGAGAATGAATGTACACATAGAATGCTTAGAAGAAACCATAGTAACTTCCTGACTATAACCACTGCACTTAGCTCTCATTTCAATTCAAACATTATTCCACTGTCTATTTTTGACATCACTAATCTCACATTATCTCATCACTAGCAGAAATCAATTCAGAAGAACTTCTAGTTAATACATTCTTTAGACATCATACATGAATACTTTTGTCTCATCGAATTTAACTTCTTCTTTAATAGTGAATTTGCATATTACGAATGGCTTTTAACATGATCCAATATCTTTTCTATTACTATCTTCACTTACGGACTCATTCTCTTATCTGATCACAGTACTAATCCTTCAATCACAAAACTCTGTAATTCCACAATTGTAAGCTTATTTAATCTATATAATACGGATTTCATTACAATACTTTACCGATGAGAGGGTGAGGGTTGTAAAGCCTAAAATTTTAACTCTCACATAAACATGTACATCACACATACTATTATGAATGACCAGTTCATTACTAATTCTACATTCTCAAAACATCATATATCATTTACTTATGATCACTTTTGTACTTAACACATAGCTAATATGCCAAATCAAATCATTAATTCACAATCAAAGTATTCACATAGCAATCATAAACCAAACATCCCAACTCATATACTCATATAACTATAACATTTATCAATAGCAGAATATCATGCACTCTGATTCATACCTTTATGAGTTTCAACTCATCACCAACACATTTTCACTCAAACATTTTAGTTTAATATTTTGTACTATCGGAATTAGCTCGGTTGGAAAACATATTTGTCTAATTAAAACAGTTCTTATTAGAATCGAGAGATATTGTAACAGCCCGATTTAGAACTTAGTTGGAACAGTGGTTTCGGGACCACAAATTCAAGTCAAAAAAATATTTTAATATTATCTTCCATTTTTACAGTATGTGGGCATGTGTGAAAGTTTCATATGAAAATTTGATCGTTTAAGTGCTCAATTTGATACAAGGACCAAATCGCAGAAAATACAAAGTTGTGTGCTACATGAATAAGTGTCGAATTGACATGGCCTATTAATTATGAGGTCCTTATGTTGATATTAGACCGTTGAATTTATAAATGGACATATATGCAAAGGGTTAGTTGATTTTAAATGTATATAATAAGGTTATTTTGGTAAATGATGAATTAATGTTTATTAATTAAATAAAACATGATTTTTGCTTCATCTTTTCGTCATTTTGTCGAAAATACACTGACGATAAGAAAGGAATAAAAGCTTTTAAGGTTTGGCTTCTTTTGATTGTGATTCAGGTTTGTTCTTTGATTAGTTTTTGATAATTTTTACGTTTTTGTGATCGTTGCTTTGTGTTCTATTAAGCCACTGCCTCAATTTCTAAAATTGTAGATGATTTCATGAGATGTAATTGTTGAAATTGTAAGCTTTGTGATGTTAGTTGATGGAAAATGAAAGACATGTGTTAGATTAATATGTTTTGTATTTGAATTTTTGATGAATTTGAGTAATTTGAGCTAAATTGTGAAAATGAGATTTTGAGGGACTAAAATATGAAATAAATGAAATATGTGGGTTTATATGAGCTAAGGGAATATTCGGTCTAGCATGTGTAATATGAAATTATGTGTATTTTGTGATTTTATGAATTAGGGACTAAAGTATTAAAATGTGAAAATGTGAGGGCTAATTTGTAAAATGTCCAATATATGAGTTGATGGATTGCTTTGAATGAATGTGAGATTGAATAAGTCAAATTTGAATGTGTTTAGATCAAGAACCAAAGAAAACAGAATTAGATCGGGGAAAGTCGAAAGTCATTTATTAGCCGACTTCATCCATTTGAATAAGTACGAGGTAAGTCGATGTACAAATAAATGTGTTTGAATTGAATTATTATTGCTTATATGCTATTGAATAGTGATGAATGGCTCTTTGAGTTGTATATGAGAAATTCGAGAAAGTTCCGATAATGTGACGATGTTCGAAAAGTCCCGTACGAACCATAGGAATAGTTAGGATACATATGTCATGACATAGGATTTCGATATACAATTTCGTGTAAGAATACGTCTGGGACGTTGGCATGGATTTGAGATTTACGTGTAAGACCATGTCTGAGACATCAGCATTGTATTTGATTTCGTGTAAGACCCTGTCTGGGATAGAGGCATCAATATTTGATTACATGTAACACCACGTCTAGGACGTTGGCATCGTACGAGCTTTTCGAGCTATCTGCATATTCTATTTGATTCCTTACTGTTCAACGGGTATTCTGAGAAATGAATGACTATGTGAATGTGTATCCAATTCAGGTACATTTGAAATGTATATAATGTTTTAGAATGAAAGGTAAGTATATGTACATTTGTGGACATATGATATATGTATGGATTATTATGAGAATGAGATGTGTTATATGTAAGTGAATCATGATCAAATGAGTTGTATGAGTCATATGGATATGTGATTGTGTTTTGGTCATGAGCTACATGAATGAATTAGTTTAGAATTTTGTTAAGTAATAAGTTTATTTGTATATGGCTTACTAAGCTTTGGAAAACTTACTTTGTGTGTGTTTTTCATTGTTTTATAGATTATAGAACCTACCGAGAGCTCTAGAATCGTCGAGGATAATTACAACACTATCGAACTCTATTTTGGTACCTTTTAAAAATGTGAATATTGAATTACGCATGTATAGGCTAGAAGTATTTGAATATGATTTGTGAAGTGTATATCATGCCATGTGATATGGCTAGATTAAAGTTTCTATTTGATTTGGTTTTTGCTATATAATTTGTGCTAAGAAATGGTATGTTTTGAAGTGCATAATTGGCCTAGTGAGAAATGGTCAATTTGGTAAGTTAACTATGTGAATTAGTTATGGAAATGATATGAATTTGAAATGATTTGGTATGTTTTGGTTTGGATGATAAGGATGATATTGGTTGGTGATTACATGACATGAATGATGTATGTTTTGTGATTGAAATTGGTTGAAATTATGGTGTATTTGTGCTTTGATTTTGGACTTGTCGGGATGACCATTAATGGTGGTAAATTGGCTTTGCAAATAGCCTATTTTTGTTCACATTGGCAGAGACACGGGCATGTGTCTTAGCCGTGTGCGACACATGGTCATGTTACACGGCCGTGTGTCTATTGGGGTAGTCCTACAATTTAAAGTCAGTCTTGAGCATGGCCTAGGCACACGGGCATGTGGTTAGCTGTGTGACCTAAGTCAGTTTCGACCACGGTCAAGGTACACGGGCATGTCTCTGGTCGCGTGGTTCAAGTCAGTATGTATCCCCTATTTTGCCATAGCCTAGACACACGGGCGTGTCTAATGCCATGTGAGGCACACTGTTTGTTCACATGGGCATGTGACCTTTGTAACTTTGAAAAAATTGTTAAGTTTTGGAAAAATTTTGTATGTGCTCGGTTTAGTCTTGACCCTTCCTAAAGCATGTTTAAGGTCTCGTTGACCTAAGAAAGAGACTTTTTGATGATGTTTGATTATGATGCTATGATGTGTGAATGATGTATGTGAAATGATTATAAAATGTTCTGATATGTCTGGTAATGCCTCATAACCCTAGTCTAGCGATGGATACATGTTAGGAGTGTTACATTTATTGATATCAGAGCAAAGTTTTAGTTAGTTCTAGAACTAACGTAGTGTATGTGAGTGTAGCTATACATGCCATATATGTGAACCGCGATAGTGTGATGATTCCTGACAATGAAAATGTGTTTTTATATAGTAAATGGATCCCGAACGAGCAGTAGCTGACGATGTTGAAAGTAATGCACCCGCTCCTGCTCGAGAGGTAGTACAATCTGATTCTAGACTTGTTTCGAGTAGCCATAAGGGAGAGGCTAAGCAAGCCTTTTACCAAATGATGAATGATTTGTTCACTCAGTATATTAGAACCAATCCAGCTGTGCCACAACCTTCACCCCCACTTAATCCTCCACAAGTTACTGTCATGCCACACGTGAATTTGAATCAGTTGAGTAAGCCTTTGGTTGATAAAATTAGAAAATATGTGGCTGAAGAGTTTCGTGCTACTACTGATGATGATATTGAGAGAATTGAGTTTTGGCTCGAGAATACAATACGGGTGTTTGATGAAATGTCATGTACTCTCGATGAATGCCTTAAATGTGCTATTTCGCTTTTGAGAGATATGGCGTATCATTGGTGGAAAACGTTGATATCAGTGGTTCCTAAAGAATGAATCACTTGGGAGTTCTTTCAGACTGAGTTTAGAAAGAAGTACATCAGTCAAGATTCATCGATTAGAAATGCAAAGAGTTTCTTAAGTTGAAACAGGGTCGTATGTCTTTTAAGAATATGAGCAAGAATTTGTGAGATTGAGCCAGTATGCACGAGAATGTGTCTCGACTAAAGCAATAATGTGTAAAAGGTTTGAAGAAGGCTTAAATGAAGACATCCGTTTGTTAGTCACAATTCTAGAGATAAAAGAGTTTGTTGTACTTGTTAAAAGAACATGTAAAGTTGAAGAACTCAGGAAAAAGAAAAGAAAAGCCGACTCAGAAGCTAGAGATGCGAGAAAGAGATCCGCAAGTAAATCATTTCAGTTTGCGTCAAGGAAATTCTGAGATGATTATAACCGTTCAAAGGTTAATGTGGGACATTCGAGTAGAGATTGTGCTAGATCATATTTGAACTTCAGAGCTCCAGCTACTTCAGTTGCAAGTGCTGAAAATGTTCGATCTGATCAACCTGAGTGTAGATATTATGGTAAAAGACATCTGAGGAGTTCTAGATTGAATGATCGAGCTTGCTTTAAATATGGATATTTAGATCACTTTATCCGAGACTGTCCCGAGTCTATTGAAAAAGAGATTGCACAAAATCCAAGATCGAGTAACACGACAGCTTAAGGTAGAATACCCAGAAACACGGGTAATGTGAGTGGTAGCCTGAGAATGACTAAAGACACAGCTATTAGATCTAAGGCTCGCGCACCTGCCAGAGCTTATGCTATTCGCGTTCACAAGAAAGCTTTGTCTCCAGATGTTATTATTGGTACTTTCACTCTCTATGATATTAGTGTTGTTGCATTGATTGATCCTGGATCAACTCATTCTTATGTATGTGAGACTTTAGTATCCAGTAAGACTTTACCTGTAGAGTCTACTGAATTTGTGATTAGAGTATCGAACCCCTCAGGCAGATGTTTCTTGGTTGATAAAGTGTGCAAGGCTTGTCCATTGATGTTTCGAGATATCTATTTTTGGGCTGATCTGATGCTATTAACTTCTGATGAATTTGATATAATTCTGGGTATGGATTGGCTAACTTTGCGTTATGCTATTGTGAATTGCAAACGAAAATTTATTGATTTGAGATACAATAATGATGAAATAGTTCGAATTGAATCTAGTGACTTAAATGGGTTACTAGCTATGATATCTACAACGAAAGCTCTGAAATATGTGAAAAAGGATTGTGAAGCCTACTTTGCCTATGTGATTGATTCGAAAGTTATAGAAAGAAAAATAGAATCAGTGCCTGTTGTTTGTGAGTTTTCTTACGTGTTTCCTAAAGAATTACTTGGATTACCTCCAATACGAGAAGTTGAGTTAGGTATTGAATTAGTGCCAGGGGCCACTTTGATATCAATAGCTCCATATAG
Organism: Gossypium longicalyx; assembly: GCA_025698465.1. Classification (NCBI taxonomy): domain Eukaryota; kingdom Viridiplantae; phylum Streptophyta; class Magnoliopsida; order Malvales; family Malvaceae; genus Gossypium; species Gossypium longicalyx. Next base: position 46,888,088 of record CM047005.1, on the reverse strand, counting down.
AATGGCTCCAATAGAATTGAAAGAATTGAAGTCTTAGTTGCAAGAGTTAACTGATAGAGGATTCGCAAGATCGATTTTCTCACCTTGGGGTGTTCCTGTTCTATTTGTGAAAAAGAAAGACGACACGATGAGAATGTAACCGATAGAGGATTCACAAGACTGAGTTTCTCATCTTGGGGTGCTCCTGTTCTGTTTGTGAAAAAGAAAGACGACACGAAGAGAATGTGCATTGATTATCATCAGTTGAACAAAGTGACTATCAAGAACAAATATCCTCTACCCAGAATTGACGATTTGTTTGATCAGTTGAAAGGAGCTACCATGTTTTCAAAGATAGATCTGAGACCGGGCTATTATTAGTTTAGAGTAAAGGATTCAGACATTTCGAAAACTGCTTTCGAACGAGGTATGGACACTATAAGTTTTTAGTTATGCCTTTCGGATTAACGAATGCACCTACTGTTTTTATGGATCTGATTAACAAAATTTTCAGACTGTATTTAGATCAACTTTTTGTTGTATTCATTGATGAAATTTTGATTTTTTTTGAGTGATAAAACTGAGCATGCCGAGCATTTGAGAATAGTGCTACATACTTTGCGTGATAAGCAGTTATTTGTAAAGTTTAGTAAATGTGAATTCTGGTTGAATGAAGTCAGTTTTCTGGGACATTTTGTGTTAGCATCTGGTATACGAGTTGATCCGAGCAAGATTTTAGCTATTTTGGATTGGAAGCCTCCGAAAAATATTTTTGAAGTTCATAGTTTTTTGGGACTTGCTGATTATTACCGACGGTTCTTAAAAGGCTTTTCTATGATTGCAACTCCATTGACGAAATTGCTTCAGAAAGATGTAAAGTTTGAATGGTCTGAAAAGTGCCAGAAAAGTTTTAATTAGTTGAAAACCTTATTGGCTAAAGATCCAGTGTTAGTACAACCAGAATCCAGAAAAGAATTTGTGATGTAACAGCTCGGTTTAGACCCTAGTCAGAATAGTGATTTCAGGACCAAAAATCTGGGTTAAAAAATATTTTAATATTATTTTCCGTGCTTACTATATGTGAATTAGTATGTATGAAAATTCTGTACGAAAATTTTATCGTTTGTGTGCTTAATTTGATAAAAGGACCTAATCATGTAAAATGTAAAAGTTGCTTGCCATATGTTAAAAGTGCCTATTTGCTAAGTCCTTTTAAATGAGAGGTCCTTATGTTGTTATTATGCCATTGATAAGGTTAATGGACATAAATGACCATCCATTATGAATTTATTTTATGTTTAAACAAAGGTTAAATAAGTAAATATGAAAATAAACTTATAATAATTAAAAGAAAAGCTATCATATTCTTTATTTCTTGGTTCATCAACCGAAAATAGAAGTAAAAGAAAAGAAAAAGAGTTAGCTAGGGTTCGGCCATGCTAAAGCTCAATTGAAGGTTCGTTTTTGTTTCGTTTTCGATAATTTCTACGTTTTTATGATCGTTGCTTTATGTTTTACTAAGCCAATGTCTCAATTTCTAATTTTGTTGATGATTTTGAGTTATGCCATTGATGAAACTATGAGTTTTATGAAGTTTGATGATAGTATATGGAAGCTTGATGTTGGGTTAACATGTTTTGTCTTTGAATTTTTGATGAATTTGAGTAATTTGGGCTAAATTGTAAAAATGAGATTTTGAGGGACTAAAATGTGTAATAAATGACATAGGTAGACTTGTATGAATACTATGAATATTCAGCCAAGTAAAAGTATAAAGAAATTTTTACGTATTTTGTCATTTTGTGAAATAGGGACTTAAGTGTGAAAATGTGAAAATGTGAAAATGTAAGGGCTAATTTGTAAAATGCCCTAAATATGTGTTTTTGGATTGATTTGAATGAATGAGAGTTTGAATAATTTAAATTTGAATTGATGTAGATCATGAACAAAAAAAAAAACAGAATTAGATCGGGGGAAAACAAAAGTCGTTGAATAGTCGCTCATTTCCGTTCATTTCTGTATGAGGTAAGTCGATATACAAATAAATGGGCTTTGCATTGAATATTACTATTAATATGATATTGAACATTGATGAATGGTCATATGAGTTGAGCAAAAGATATCCGAGAAAGTATTGACAAAGTTTTGACGTCCGAAAAGCCCCGTACGAACCATAGGAATAGTTAGGATACATATATCATGACATACGATCCGATATGTGTTTTTGTGTAAGACCATGTCTGGGACGTTGGCATCGGCTTATGATTTACGTGTAAGACCATGTCTGGGACATCAGCATCGTATTTGATTTCGTGTAAGACTCTGTCTGGGACAGTGGCATCGATATTTGGTTACATGTAAGACCACATTTGGGACGTTGGCATTGTACGAGCTTTCTGAGCTATCCGCGTATCCTTATGATTCCGAACGGTTCAACGAGCATTATGAGAAAAGAATGAATATATGAAATGTGTATCCGAATTAGGTACGTTTGAAATGTATACTATGTTTGAGAGTAAAAGGTAAGTACATGTGCAAATGATAAAATATGAAATAAGTATGAGAAAATATGCTATGTGAGCAAATGAATTAGGATTATGTGAATTGTATATGAATTATGTTGTAAGTGATAGTATTTTGGCCATGAATTACATGATTGATTTGGTTTATAATTGTGTTGTATGATAAGTTTATTTGCATATGGCTTACTAAGCTTTTGAAAGCTTACTTTGTGTGTGTTTGCATTGTTTTATAAATATCGAAGCTACCAGAAGCTCGGGGATCGTTGAGGATCATCATCACACTATCGACTCTATTTTGGTACCTTTTGAAAGTGTAAATATTGAAGTATGGCATGTATAGGCCAGAAGTACTTTTATATGTTTTGTACTGTGTATATCTAGCCATGTGATATGGCTTGATTTTGATTGTGTGTAAGAATGAATTGTGATTATAACTTTGTGATGCAAATATGCTAGTATGACTTATACATGGTTGGCCAAAGTGAATTGGTCAATTTGATAAGTTTTGGTATGTGTTAAATTGAGAAATTTGGTAAGTTCATGATATGAGATTGAATGAAGTATAATTAAGATTAGGAAACATATGTTTTTGGTTTATGATTTGGCATGTTTTGGTTTGAATAATGTGCATGAATTTGGTTGATGAATATATGTTATGAATGATGAATGTTTTATGGTTGAATTTGGCTGGAAATATGATGTATTTGATGCTTGAATGGTACTTGTAGGGAGGACCCTAAATGGGTGGCAAATTGGCCTTGTAAATGACCTATTTTTCCCCACACGGGCAGGGACACGGGCGTGTGTCTTAACCGTGTTGCTTAATGGCCATATCAAAATAAGTTTGGGCATACCACCCAGTCGTACACACGGGTGTGTGCTAGGCCGTGTGGCCAAGTCAATTTTGAACACGGGCTAGACGCACAGGCGTGTGACTGGCCGTGTGACTCAAGTCAGTAGCCTCCGTAATTTTTACATGGCCTGACACACGGGCGTGTCTTGTGGCCATGTGAACAAGTTAGTATGTATGCCCTATTTAACCACGACCTAGACACACGGGTGTGTCTAATGTCATGTGAAGCACACGGCCTGCTCACACGGGCGTGAGACCTATATAACTTTGAAAAATGTTTAAGTTTCAAAAAATTTTGTATGTGCTCGGATTAGTCCCGACCTATTTCTAAAGCATGTTTAAGGTCTCGTAGACCTATGTTAGGGAATTTGTACTGATTTATGATTTATGATGCTATGATGTTTGTGAAATGATTGTTAAATGTTTCGATTTGTCCAGTAATGCCTCTTAACCCAAGTTCGGCGACGGATACGGGTTAGGGGTGTTACATGTGATATATAGTGATGCTTCATTGAACGGTCTGGGATGTGTTTTGATGCAAGAAGGATGTAACACCCCAAACCTGGCCTGGAAGCTATTGCCGAATCTCGCGATGTCACATTGAAGTGTTTCGAAAGGCATAGTTTCATTGTAGAGTCCTTTTTGTAAAACCCCATTGCGGTCTTTAAGAGTAGTTAATATATTTTGTTTATTGCTAGAACATAGGTTGGTATAGCAAAACTTATGCCATATTAAATTGTTATTACACTTTAAAAAAATAGTGTTTGATTGCGGTAGCTTTCAAAACAAGTTGTGTAGCGTGGTAGTTGAAAATCATTTATCTTTTGAAAACCAACATCCTACCATTAGCAGGTATAAATCATCGTAAAATAATAGAAGCCCAAATTAAAGAATAAAACTTAAAGAGGCCTTTTACATAAAAATACCCAAATAAAACTACTTATGAATTAAAAGATAAATTCAGAAGCATAAGCTATTGTGTGTCCATCTCCGAGTCCCTCGCAACACCAATCTGACTAGGATTACCTGTACAGTTAAAATAGTTGGGTGCGTTTACGAAAACTCAGTGCGTAATCCCAATAATAAACAAACAGTCAAACATATAGAGAGCGAATACATTTTGGGCCTAAGCCCATATTAGTAACAGTAACAGTCTGGGCCTTAGCCCATTTTAATGTTAGTAAACAGTCTAGGCCTAAGCCCATCTCAATACATAAGTAGATATATATTCAGGCCTTAGCCGATTACAATAACAGTAAATAGTGCAGTAACAGTAAACAATATGCAAATCCTACCGAATCCAGCCTCTACACTCCATCTCCGTACCAGCCCTACACTCCTTGTGGGGATATAATCAACCCACCCATCCCTACAATCCAAAATAGCACCAGTTGCGGCACTAACAGTATTTGTAGCAGAGCTACCAGTATAATCAACTTAGAGCCATCAGTGATTTGCAGCAGAGCTACCAATACAGCACACTTCCTCCAATTATATATAACCCATCCCCATGCAATGCATCATGCAACGTGTCATTTCATATTACAATATCTTACATGTACTTAATACAGTTACAAATAGCATGCTAAAATATAAACATACATCACATAAGGGCAAAACAATTAGCATACCATATATGGGCAAAACAGTCATTTTGCCTCACAAGGGAAAAAAAGTCATTTTGCTTCACAAGGGCAAAACAGTCATTTTACCCTATAGGGGAATTATAGGCATTTTATCCTACCGGGGTATTTCGGTCATTTTACCATATGAGGGTATTTCGGTCATTTTATCCTATAAAGGCAAAATGGTCATTTTATCGATTAAAGGTCCAGGTACTTTTACCGACCCAACAGAAGGTCATAGTCATCTCGGGCGACCTGTGCAACCTTAACAATCAACCGGTGATAATGGGCCTAGGGCCAATATTACGGGCCCATGTGGGTCCATACGCTCGTGTGGCCCAATAAGCCCAAATAATGGCCTTGGTCGTGCAAACTACACAGCTAGCCCAACAATCTCACACATCCGTGCGGTTTGGCCCATTATGGTCCAAAATCGGCCTAAGCCCATGAAATCGTTCATGGTGGCCTCTTCGATCTAATGCCCAAGCTTTGAGCTTTCGACTCACCACACCTGTGAGCGTACGCTCGTGTAGTATCAATAGTCAAACATTTTCGACTTTTGTCGATCTATTGCTAATGCTAGTGTAATTACACACCTGTTTGCAGAAACGCGCTACTAGCCTACGAGTTTTCCACACCTATCACAGATAGAAGTTCGATTAGTCACTTATCAATATTAGGGTTAAATGCCCTCCTACTTACTCTTAATCTAACTAATATGATACTTGCCTTGAGTGGCCAACTGTGGCTTAGACCTCTTAGGTCGCTTACTAAAACTGGTCCCTTGCTCTTTATCATAAATCTGCATTTTCAGCGAAAACCATTAACACCGTTGCTTAACCCCTGGCTTGAAACATTATGTACTGCTACATAAAAACCATAAACTCCTAAGTAAGGGAAAATAGGCATTCGGCCAACACCAAAGAATGCAAGTCCACATGCCCCAATTCAATACTATAACTACAATAAAGTTACCTTCGATTGGATGTTAAGGGGAGGTTTCGAACACTTCAGTTAGCACTTGTCCTCCTTCACTTCACGAAAAAGTCTAGAAACCAAAAGCGACATGTAACACCCCAAACTCGGCCCAGACGTTATAGTTGAATCTGGTATGTCACATTGAAGTGTTTTAGCGGAAATCGTGTTTTCGTTGAAAACCCTTCTTAAAATAAAAGAAACCTTAATTAACTTAAAAAAAACACACACCCTTTCAGTTACAAAAACCTTGTTGAAACATTTGATTTAAGAAAACTTATCATTTAAAAATTTTATTCCGGAAATGTAGAAAACATACTATAATTTAGAAAACCCATGTTCAACTTCTTGTAATTACATTGAAAATAATAATAATTCAAGTAATAATAACACAATGAAAACCTTATTACAATCTGGTCTGGAACATACTTAAAAAGAAGTAAAAACTTAAATGCTTGAAAACAAACCCAAGTCCAAATCATCTTGCTAGCTAGCCACCCAGAGTCCCTCCAAACATCGAACCTTCTACTGAGCATCACCTGAAAATAAAATAAAAGAGGGGGTGAGTTTTCACAAACTCAATGTGTACAACCCTTGAAGAAAACAAGCATTCAAAAAAAAAACATCATTCATCATTCATCATTCATACAATGCAATCCCATCCAATTATCCATCCGCTACACACCGACTCCGTCCCCCTTCACACCATGTAGGGATATAAATATCGACCCACCCAACCCACACACCATGGTAGCCCAGTTGTGGAACTACCTTCATTTACATATTGGGCTTTAAAAGTCGTCGATGGATCCACGATTGTCAAGCAACCATGTGATCCTCATATACTTCCTTCGTTCCATAATTCCCAACCCATATGCAACCTAAGCAGAATATCATATGTATGCATGTCGTATCCACAAAACTTACATTCAACACCTAGGGGTATTTTGGTCATTTTTACCCTTAAGGGCATTTCAGTAATTTTCCTTTAATTACGATTTTCACTTATCTTGGCCCGTTAACAAGTCCCGTGAGCTAAGATGAGCAGATACTATGCACCAGGTAGGATTCCAAAGAAGAGGAGGTGGGTCATTAAGACCGCTTAAGTACCAAGCTCTCCTTAGATCCAATCCTAGACATGCATATACTTGTTGCCACACCTTAACCCTATGACTTATCCACGGTCACAAATAATTAATTAAGTCTTATGTGGATATCATATACTAGGCCCAAAACCCCTTACAAAGCCTAAAAATTTCACATACCTACATCTGTCCCATTAAGCCCAATCATATTCGTATGGCCCATTAGGCCCAAATCACCTGTATATGACCCATTAGGCCCAAATCACCTGTATATGGCCCATTAGGCCCAAATCACATTTATATGGCCCGTTAGGCCCAGTCACATTCATATTCATGCTCACATATAAATTCCTATCGCAAAGCATCAATATTCAGTTTTTGCCTATTATGGGCCCAGCAGCCCATTGGGCCCATTTAGCCCATTCTGGTCCATATGGCCAAATCACAACCCAAGTCCATGGAATCACCCGTAGGCCTCAGGCAACCTATCGATTTCCCTCTTATGAGTGTTCGTACATTCGCAAGACTACCGTAGCCAAACTTTTAGCTTTTCGGCTTTTCAGCTTTTGCCAATTCATTGTGTGTGTGCAGTGTATGTACACACCTGGTAAGCAAGCATGATGCAATCTTCTTAGCCCAAACCTACAATCGATATCACCCTCAATTAATCGCATGCTTAATACTTATTTACTCAAAAACCAAAACCTCAACTTAACCTTACCCTGAGCCCAATCCTTAATTGCTTTTTCCTTGATCACGTATTTCCTAGATCTGCACAAATTTTAACTATTAAAACCCGAATAATAGGTGACTCGTATCCAACAAAAGTCTCCTTACCATAACTATGACCATTCAACCACCTTAACCAATGGGAGAAGATTACTTACCAAACTGCAACACCTTAAGGAGCAATTCGGTAGAGAGCTAAAAACCAAGATCCAATACTAATTCCCTACCAAAGTTGATTAGAAAGAGTGATGGACAATAATCGATACTAAAAAAAGAAAAACCGATTGGAAGAGCAACACTTACACTAGATTCGATCAAAAAGTATTTGGCCCTTAGAAGATTCTGTTTTTCGACTTTTCAAACTAAGTATGGTGAATAAGGTTTATTTCGTACAAATTAAAGAAGAAGAGTAGTAGAAGAAATCGGCAAAGAAGATTGTGTAGAGGAGAATAGAAATCGGCAGAAAGAAAAGAAAGTAAAATAGAGGGTTTTCAGCTTTTTGGATCTTGAAGAGAAAAGGGTTTCTGGCAACAAGGTGAAGAAGAATTTTGGTAGTAGCCTGGCAACCTTGTATTCGGCCCCTATTTATAGCCCTTGTAGCAAAATTTTCCATGCCCAATTCCCAATTCAGCTCCATCACTTCTCCCTTTTCATCTCCTTATTTTTCTCCCTGATAAACCCTTCATATTTTCCTTAATTTTCTCTTCTGAACACTCCCCTTGGAGTCTATCTTCACACCACTTCCAACCTTCTAGAAGGCCAAAATTAAACTTCTAAAAATACTAAGCTAGGATTCGAACCTTGGATCTCCTTGCTAGCTACTAACGCCAACTCCCTACTCCCTAAGTGGCGTCACTTAACCACTCCACTACAAGGCTTTTCGATGTTATTTTCCCTACCTTTATTTAAAAGCCCAACTACTTGCCAATCCTGATTCTTCTAATAATTAAATTAAAATTCCTACACCACAAAACTCGAACCCAGAACTTCTCCAACATACCTAGACATGTCAAATTCCTTAAACCCTTAAAGCCAACATGTCATTTGTCATTTTCTTGCTCACTTAAAAATTTTATGAGACCCAAAGCCTAAAGCCCAATTCATCTAGGCCCAAAATTCGGGGCATTACACGACATCACAAGAAAAGGGAGAAGGTGAAAATCAGTAGTAAGAAAGAAAGAGATATTCGGTTCCAATAGTGTGATAGAGGAGAGGCTTGATGATAGTTGAAAGAGGAGAGAGAAAATAAGGGCCCAAGAGCACTCACCGACTTGCCAAAAACCAGTTACCAATTCGGAGCAGAAAGAAACGAGTAAGAGATGATGTAGTAGGCTTGGGTTCCAAAAGAAAGTGGGTGGAAGAGAAGTGATTGGGAGAGAAAGAGAGACGAAGAGCCACTTAGAGATGTTCGGCCAAAAGAGAAAGAAAAGAAGAATGCAACAACAACAAGAGACCCTTAAATGCCAAAAGAATAGAAAGGCACCTAGAATTCCTAGCACTAATCGGTTCTCCAAAGAAAAGGATCCCCAAAATGCTTACCAAAAACTGAATTGAAGTCCTCTCACTCTCAAAAGCTGAATTTCAAAAGTGCCCAGTGTTCCCAAACGTCCTACTACTCCCTCTCACCCCACTTTTCTTGATTTTCTCCTAAAATCCCTCCTCCTATCTCTCTTCAACTCCCTCCTACAATCCCTCCATGACCAGTTCAAACTCCACTTCACTCTAAAGTGTTTCAGTCAAACTCTACTACCTCCCATAGCCATCTGTAAAAATAATCTCCATTTGCACAAGTATGGATTCGAGCCTCTGACCACTAGCACACTCCACACGCTACTATTCACTAAACCAGTAGGCTTTTTATGTCATACTTTATCAAAATAAACTTATAACCCTACTGGCCAAAGATAGGGGTTTTATCCTCAAAAATCAAAATTTTGTGTAAGTCAGGGCTTGAACCCATGACTTCCCAGACACTTCCAGAGTGTACAACCACTAAGCCAAACACACATATGTGCGACTTCCTTGCACAATTAAATATTTATGAGCAGCTTCCCCAACTGCTCCCATGCTCAAGACCCAATACCTCCAGGCTCAAATTTGGGGTGTTACAATTCTACCCTCCTTAAAGAAATTTCATCCCCGAAATTTCTAACTATCAGAATGATCGCTTAACACATACTACATCACTATGCTCCTGCTGTGCACTCTAGTTCCAAAACATTACCACACTTAACTTGAATGTTTCTAGTTCAGTCTATAGATGGACTAAGACAGTACGTCAATCCAATACTCAGTTGCATAATCATGAGGCCCAGCTCGAGCACCTCCATGGCCTTCGCCACAGCCTCTTGTACCCCTTCCTTGAGTACCTCCACTGTTTATAATCGATTCACATTTATCTTTATTAATCATTTTTTATGCAGATCAGTTTACAATTTCAGTGTTCATTAGTAGATGTTTTATGGAGACAGTATCAAAAGTATAGGGTTTTGTTTCCGCACAACGCAGTGTCTATCGGTGTCTACTGGTTTACTATAGTTTCTAGTCTACCCTAATTAGAGTATTTCAATACAGTCTACCACCTACAATAGTCTCAGTACTCCTACCTATGGCAGTTTCAGTCAAAAACAAATTACAGTTTTCAGAGAGAACTTAAAGGATCAGCGCGAACTTGATAGACTACACATTCAGAAATAACATTTCAAAATACCTCAAGTCATTTAAAACAATTCTTTTAAAATTCTAAGTTTTGGAAGTAACCCAAATCCACATTCAAGTTTTATAACTTGGCTCTGATACCACTAAATGTAACATCCCAAACCCAGCCTAGACGTTATGTCCGAATCTCGCGATGTTATATTGAAGTGTTTCGAAAAGCGTAGTTTCATTGTAGAGTCCATTTTGTAAAACCCCGTTGCGGTCTTTAAGAGTAGTTAACATGTTTTGTTTATTGCTAGAGCAAAGGTTGGTTTAGCAAAACATATGCCATATTAAATTGTTATTACACTTTTAAGAAAAACAGTGTCTGATTGCAATAGTTTTCAAAATAAGTTGCGTAGCGTGGTAGTTGAAAATCATTTATCTTTTGAAAACCCGCATCTTACCACTAGCAGGTATAAATCATAGTAAAATAATAAAAGCCCAAATTAAAGAATAAAACTTAAAGAGGCCTTTTACATAAAAATACCCAAATAAAACTACTTAAATTAAAAGATAAATTTGAAAGCGTAAGCTGTAGTGTGTCCAGCTCCGAGTCCCTCGCAGCAGCGATTCGCCTAAGGATTACCTGTATAGTTAAAACAGTTGTGTGAGTTTACGAAAACTCAGTGTGTAATCCCAATAATAAACAAACAGTCGAACATATAGAGAGCGAGTACATTCTGGGCCTAAGCCCATATTAGTAATAATAACAGTCTAGGCCTTAGCCCATTTTAGTATCAATAAACAGTTTGGGCCTAAGCTCATCTTAATACAGAAGTAGATATATATTCGAGCCTTAGCCGATTACAATAACAGTAAATAGTGTAGTAACAGTAAACAGTATGCAAATCCTACCAATCCAGCCTCTGCACTCTATCTCCGTACCAGCCCTACACTCCATGTGGGGATATAATCAACCCACCCATCCCTACACTCCAAAATAGCACCGGTTACGGCACTAACAGTATTTGTAGCAGAGCTGCTAGTATAATCAGCTTAGAGCCATCAGTGATTTACAGCAAAGCTGCCAGTACAGTACACTTCCTCCAATCATATATAATCCATCCCCATGCAATGCATCATGCAACGTGTCATGTCATATTACAATATCATACATGTACTAAATACAGTTACAAATAGCATGCTAAAATATAAACATACATCACATAGGGGCAAAACAGTTATTTTGCCTTACAAGGGCAAAATAGTCATTTTACCTCACAAGGGCAAAATAGTCATTTTACCCTACAGGGGAATTACAGTTATTTTATCCTTCTAGGGTATTTCGGTCATTTTACCCTATGGGGGTATTTCAGTCATTTTACCCTACGAGGGCAAAATGGTCATTTTATCGATTAAGGGTCTAGGTACTTTTACTGACCCAACAGAAGGTTACAATCATCTCGGGTGACTCATGCAACCTTAATAATCAACCGGTGATAATAGGCCTAAGGCCCATATTGCGAGACCATGTGGGCCCATACGCTTGTGTGGCCCAATAAGCCCAAATAATGGCCTTTCCCGTGCAAACTACATAGGCGACCCAACAATCTCCACACATCCATGCAGTTTTCCCGTGCGGGGTCCACGAGCCCGTGGAACCCACACGGCCCATTTCGGCCCATCGTGGCCCAAAATCGACCTAAGCCCATGAAATCGTTCATGGTTGCCTCTTCGATTGAATGCCCACGCTTTGAGCATTTGACTCACCACACGTACGAGCGTACGCTCATGTAGTGTCAATAGTCGAACATTTTCGGCTTTTACCGATCTATTGCTAATGCTAGTGTGATTACACACCTGTTTACGGAAACGCGCTACTAGCCCATGAGTTTTGCACACCTATTGCAGTCAGAAGTTTGATTAGTCACTTATCAACATTAGGGTTAAACGCCCCTTACTTACTCTTAATCTAACTAATATGATACTTGCCTTGATTGGCCAACTGTGGCTTAGACCACTTAGGTCGCTTACTAGAACTGATCCCTTGCTCTTTATCATAAATCTGCGTTATCAGCGAAAACCATTAACACCGTTGCTTAACACCTGGCTTGAAACATTATGTACTGCTACATAAAAACCAAAAACTCTTAAATAAGGGAAAAAGGGCATTCGGCCAAAACCAAAGAATGCAAGCCCACATGGCCCAATTCGATACTATAACTACAATAAAGTTACCTTCGGTTGGATGATAAGGGGAGTTTTCGAAAACTTCAGTTACCACTTGCCCTCCTTCACTTCACAAAAAATTCTAGAAACCAAAAGCGACATCACAAGAAGAGAGAGAAGGTAAGAATTGGTAGTAAGAAAGAAAGAGATATTCGGTTCCAACAGTGTGATAGAGGGGAGGCTTGATGACAGTTGAAAGAGGAGAGAGAAAGTAAGGGCCCGAGTGCACTCACCGACTTGCCAGAAACCAGTTACCAATTCAGAGCAGAAAGAAACGAATAAGAGATGGAGTAGTAGGCTTGGGCTCCAAAAGAAAGAGGGTGCAACAGAAGCGATTGGGAGAGAAAGAGAGACGAAGATCTAGTTACAGATGTTCAGCCAAAAGAGAAAGAGAAGAAGAATGCAACAACAATAAGAGACCCCCAAATGCCAAAAAAATAGAAAGACACCTAGAATTCCTAGCACTAATTGGTTCTCCAAAGAAAAAGATCCCCAAAATGCTTACCAAAAACCAAAATGGAGTCCTCTAACCCTCAAAAGCTGAATTCCCAAAGTGTCCAGTGTTCCCAAACGTCCCACTACTCCCTCTCACTCCACTTTCCTTGATTTTCTCCTAAGATCCCTCCTCATATCTCTCCTCAATTCCCTCCTACAATCCCTCCATGATCAGTTCAAACTCCACTCCACTTTGTAGTGTTTCAGTCAAACTCTACTACCTCCCATAGCCATTAGTAAAAATAATCTCCACATGCACAAGCAGGGATTCGAACCTCAGACCACTAGCACACTCCACACGCCACTATCCATTAGACCATCAGGCTTTTTATGTCATACTTTACCAAAATAAACTTATAACCCTACTGGCCAAAGATAGAGGTTTTATCCTCAAAAACCAAAATTTTGTGGAAGCTAGGGCTTGAACCCATGACTTTCTAGACACTTCCAGAGCACACAACCATTAAGCCAAACACACATTTGTGTCAGTTCCTTGCACAATTAAATATTTATGAGCAGCTTCCCCTACTGCTCCCACGCTCAAGATCCAATACCTCTAGGCCCAAATTGGGGCGTTACAATGGAAAAGTTATAGGCTATGCTTTGAGGCAGTTAAAACCACATGAAAAAAATTATCTGACATACGACCTTGAATTAGTTGCTATTGTATTTGCTTTAAAAATCTAGCGACGCTATCTATTTAGTGAGAAATGTCATGTATTTTTTGATCATAAAAGTTTGAAATATCTGATGACTCAGAAAAATTTGAACCTGCGACAGAGAAGATGGCTAGAACTAGTAAAAGACTACGAGCTTGTTATTGATTATCATCCGAGCAAAGCAAATGTTGTTGCTGATGTTTTAAGTCAGAAATCATTGTTTGCAATGCGTGCGATGAATGGTCATTTGGTTCTGTCTGATGATGGTTCGGTTTTAGCTGAATTGAAAGCGAGACCATTATTTATTCAGCAGGTTTGTGAAGCTCAGAAGGTTGATAATGAGATTATAGCAAAACGAGCTCAGTGTGATTTGGATTTTGATTCTGAATATAGAATTGATAATAATGATTATCTGAGATTCTAAGATCGAATTTGTGTTCCTAGAAATCCAAAGTTGGTACAGATGATTTTGAAAGAAGCACATCACAGTTATCTATCAGTACATCCCGGTAGTACGAAAATGTATAATGATTTGAAACATCATTACTGGTGGTCTGGAATGAAAAGAGATATCTCCAACTTTGTTTTGAAATGTTTGATTTGTCAACAAGTTAAAGCTAAACATCAAGTGTCATCCAGTTTGTTACATCCGATTATGATTCTAGAGTGGAAATGGGATAGAATAATGATGGATTTTGTTTCGGGTTTGCCCCTATCTTTGAGAAAGAAAGATGCAATTTGGGTTGTGGTTGACTGATTGATGAAATCAACTCATTTTATTCCTGTACAATTTGATTACTCGCTTGATAAATTAGCTGAGTTATACATTTCTGATATTGTGAGATTGCATGGGGTGCCATTATCTATTGTGTCGAGATCCGAGATTCAATTTACGATTTTGGAAGAAACTGCAAGAGGCTTTAGGTACAAAATTGCTCTTTAGTACTGCTTTTCACCCGCAGATGGATGGTCAATCCGAGCGGATTATTTAGATTCTCAAGGATATGTTTAGATGTTGCATTCTTGAGTTTTAAGGTACATGGGAACAATATTTACCATTGATTGAATTCACTTATAATAATAGTTTTCAATCGAGCATTAAAATGGCACCGTATGAAGCCTTATATGGTGGAAAATGTCATACACCTTTGTATTGGACTGAGCACAGTGAGAATAAGATTCACAGGGTTGATTTGATTAAAGAGACTGAACAGAAAGTAAAAACAATCCTAAATAGTCTGAAAGCAGCTTCTGATCATCAGAAATCATATGCAGATTTGAAACAAAAAGATATTGATGTGAGAGTGAAAACAAAGTATTTCTAAAAGTATCTCCATGGAAAAAAAGTATTTCAGTTCAGTAGAATAGGTAAATTGAGTTCGAGGTCCATCGGACAGTATGAAATCATAGAGCGTGTTGGGCCAGTTGTGTATAGATTACTATTGCCACCTGAGCTAGAAAAGATCCAAAATGTATTTCATGTATCGATGCTTCGACGAAATAGATTCGATCCTTCGCATGTAATTACTCCGCCCGAAATAGAAATTCAGTATGATATGACTTATGAAGAGGAACTGATTCGTATCTTAGCTAGCGAGGTTAAAGAACTGCGAAATAAGAAAATTTCATTAGTAAAAGTAATATGGCATCAACACGGTGTTCAAGAGGCTACGTGGGAGCCCGAATATGCTATGAGACAGTAATATACAAACCTATTTGATGGTAAGATTTTCGGGGACGAAAATCCCTAAGGGGGAGAGTTGTAACAACCCAGTTTAGACCCTAGTCGGAACAGTGGTTTTGGGACCACAAATTTGAGTCAGAAAAATTTTTTAATATTATTTTTTGTGTTTACAATATGTGTTTAAGCATGTGTGGAAGTTTCGAATGAAAAATTGATCGTTTGTGTGCTCAATTTGATACAAGGACGAAATCGTAGAAAATAAAAAAGTTGTGTGCTACATGAATAAGTGCCAAATTGACATGGCTCATTAATTATGAGGTCCTTATGTTGATATTAGACCATTTAATTTATGAATGGACATATATGCCAAGGGTTAGTGGATTTTAAATGTATATAATAAGGTTATTTTGGTAAATGATGAATTAATGTTTATTAATTAAACAAAACATGGTTTTTGCTTCATATTTTCATCATTTTTCTGAAAATACAAAGAAAATAAGAAAGGAATAAAAGCTTTTAGGGTTCGGCTCCTTTTGATTGTAATTAAGTTATGTTCTTTGATCGATTTTCGATAATTTTTACGTTTTTGTGATCGTTGCTTTGTGTTCTATTAAGCCCATGCCTCAATTTCTGAAATTGTTGATGATTTCATGAGATGTCATTGTTGAAATTGTAAGCTTTGTGATGTTAGTTGATGGAAAATGAAAGACATGTGTTAGATTAATATGTTTTGTATTTGAATTTTTGATGAATTTGAGTAATTTGGGCTAAATTGTGAAAATGAGATTTTGAGGGACTAAAATGTGAAATAAATGAAATATGTGGGTTTACATGAGCTAAGGGAATATTCGGTCAAGCATATGTAATATGAAATTATGTGTATTTTGTGATTTTCTGAATTAGGGACTAAAGTGTTAAAATATGAAAATATGAGGGCTAATTTGTAAAATTCCCTAAATATGTGTTTATGAATTGATTTGAAAATGTGAGATTGAATAAGTCAAATTTGAATGTTTTTAGATCAAGAACCAAAGAAGACGGAATTAGATCAAGGAAAGTCGAAAGTTGTTGATTAGCCGATTTCATCCGTTCGAATAAGTACGAGGTAAGTCGATATACAAATAAATGTGTTTGAATTGAATTATTATTGCTTATATGTTATTGAATAGTGATGAATGGCTATTTGAGTTGTATATGAGAAATTCAAGAAAGTTCTGATAATGTGACGACATCCGAAAAGTCCTGTACGAACCATAGGAATAGTTAGGATACATATGTCATGACATAGGATTCCGATATGTGATTTTGTGTAAGACCACATCTGGGACGTTGGCATCGATTTGAGATTTATGTGTAAGATCATGTCTGGGACATCGGCATCGTATTTGATTTCGTGTAACTCCTTGTCTGGGACAAAGACATCGATATTTAATTACATGTAAGACCACGTCTGGGGCGTTGACATTGTACGAGTTTTCCGAGCTATCTGTGTATCCTATTTGATTCGGTACGGTTAAACGGGCGTTCTGAGAAACGAATGACTATGTGAATGTGTATCCAATTCAGGTACATTTGAAATGTATATCATTTTTGAGAATGAAAGGTAAGTATATGTACATTTGTAGACATATGATATATGTATGGATTATTATGAGAATGAGATGTGTTATATGTATGTGAATCATGATCATATGAGTTGCATGAGACATATGGCTTACTAAGCTTTGGAAAGCTTACTTTGTGTGTGTTTTTCATTATTTTATAGATTATCGAAGCTACCGAGAGCTCTAGGATCGTCGAGGATCATTGCCACACTATCGAACTCTATTTTGGTACCTTTTGAAAATGTGAATATTGAAGTATGGCATGTATAGGCTAGAAGTATTTGAATATGATTTGTGAAGTGTATATCATGCCATGGGATATGGCTAGATTAAAGTTTCTATTTGGCTTGGTTTTTGGTAAATAAGTTGTGCTAAGAAATGGTATGTTTTGAAGTGCATAATTGGCCTAGTGAGAAATGGTCAATTTGTTAAGTTAATTATGTGAAATAGTTATTGAAATGGTATGAATTTTAAATGATTTTGGTATGTTTGGGTTTGGATGATTAGGATGATATTGGTTGGTGATTATATGACATGAATGATGTATGTTTTGTGATTGAAATTGGTTGAAATTATGGTGCATTTCTGCTTTGATTTTGGACTTGTAGGGATGACCATTAAGGGTGGAAAATTGGCTTTGCAAATAGCGTATTTTGTCCACACGAGCAGAGACATGGGCTTGTGTCTCAGCTGTGTGCGACACACGGTCATGTTACATGGCCGTGTGTCCCCTAGGGTAGTCCAACAATTTAAAGTCAATCTCGAGCACGGCCTAGGCACATGGGCGTGTGGTTAGCCGTGTGACTCAAGTCAGTTTCGACTACGGCCAAGGAACATGGGCATGTCTCCAACCGTGTGGTTCAAGTCAGTATGTATGCCTTATTTTGCCACGGCCTAGACACACGGGCGTATCTAATGTCGTATGAGTCACACGGTCTATTCACACGGATGTGTGACCTTTGTAACTTTGAAAATTTGTTAAGTTTTGAAAAACTTTCCTATGTGCTCGGTTTAGTCTCGACCCTTCCTAAAGCATGTTTAAGGTCTCTTTGTCTTAAGAAAGAGACTTTATGATGACGTTTGATTATGATGCTATGATGTGTGAATGATGTATGTGAAATGATTATAAAATGTTCCAATATGTCCGGTAATGCCTCATAACCCTAGTCTGGCGATAGATACGGGTTAGGGGTGTTACAGATATTACACTATCACAGGTTAAATATGAGATGTATAGCTAGACTCTAACGCTACGTTAGTCCTAGAATCAACTAAACAGTAGCTCTGATACTAATAAAATGTAACTCCCTTAACCCATATCCATCGCTGGAATAGGGTTATGAGGCATTACCGAATAATACACATCATTCATATACATTTATGCAATCATAATCAGAATCCATTTGTCTCAATCATATTGTCCCTTCTAAGGTCCTACGAGACTTTATAACATGCTTAGAAGTGGTTCAGTACTAAACCGATAACATTTGCAAGCTTTGGGAGACTTAGAAAATTTTCTTTGATTTAAGGGTCACACGCCCGTGTGAACAGGCCATGTGCCTCACATGACCACCAGACATGCCCGTGTCACAGGCCCTGTGAAAACAGGGAATACAGACTAAATTATACCACACGGCTGAGGACATGCTCGTGTGTCATGGCCGTGGGGAAACTAGGGAGGTTACTAACTTGGGTCACATGGCCGATCACACACCCATCTGTCAGCCCATGTACCACACATTGTCAGTAGACATGCCCATGTGTCTAGGCCATGTCAAATCTATAGGGTATACTGACTTAATTTCGAAGGGCTACCCCAGGGGACACACGGCCGTGTACCAAGGCCATGTGTCACACATAGTCGAGCCACACGCCCATGTGCTCAGCCGTGTGGAATGAAAATAGGCTTGGCTTAAGCCATATTTCTCACCCTTCATGCATACCTAAAAAACAACATTTTGCACCATTTCAATACATTAATATTTAGCCAAAACATGTTATTTTATGCACCAAACATGTCATACCAATTCCCTCCATTTCATCAACACAAATCATAACCATTTCCTGTATAAAACACATACCAAAACTAGCATGATTCATTTCTCATTTTACACCTATTCCTTCACATACCAAAACACATATCACATTCATTAATTCAACCTATTTCAAATATGTATTTTATCATTATCAATCACACACAAAGCTTGACTTATAAATCATCTATTAACCATTCACTTATTAAGTCCAAATTCATGTTTTTCATAAGTAAATACTTAACATATACCAAGTGACCAAATGTTCATCTTGAACATCACCAACCATACCAAATTATGCCATTACACAAGGCAACTTACACATTAAACATAAGTCATTATTAAGCCACATAAAATGACCAAATACATCATCAAAACCTTAATAAAAAAGACTCAAGCCTATACATGCCATATATCCAAGTCACAAGTGTATAAATTTTGAAATCAAAACTAGATAGTGTGATGCGATCTTCGCCGACTTCCAACCCGAGCGAACATCTGAATCACTATAAAACATAGAAAAATAACACATAGTAAGCTATAAAGCTTAGTAAGCTCGTATGGTAATAAATTCATATTATTAAATAACTGCATTTAAAACCATTATTCAGAACATGATTTAATTCATATGTTTGCACCATTTTATCTCGAATTCATACACATAGTTAATCAAGATTTTCATGAGTTATTTCATTCAAAACACATATGGTTTGAATACTTCTTATCAATTCATTCATATCTTCATATGCATAAGCAATTATATATATAAACTTTACTCATTTCAATTTCCATCACCTTTTCTTTAGCCAAGTGAATTATGTGAAATATCATCAAATAACGGTATTTCACACCTTTTGTGCCATATGTATATTTAGTTAAAACAACTATAATTCGTATCTCACATATCATTAAATTCATACTTCATCATAGCTAAAAAAACACATTTTGGCATGAAACATACTTATACATAAATCTTTCTCATTTCATATACATGATACATCAAGAACTTACCAAATTACCTTCATTTGATTCTCATATAGGTTCTATACATACCTGTATCACTTAATTCGATTGTACTTTTATTCTCATCTTGACTTTGTCCGTTGAACCGTTCAAAATCATTAAGAATACTCGACTAACACATACAGCTCGTACAATGCCATATCCCAGATATGGTCTTACATGTTATCACATATCGATGCCACTGCCCCAAACAGGGTCATACACGAAATCAATTAACGATGCCAATGTCCTATACATGGTCTTACACGTAATCAAAATACAATGCCAATGTCCCAGACATGGTCTTACATGTAATCACATCTCAGTAACCTAATGTCATGACATTTGTATCCCATACCATTCCTAGGTTCGTACGGGACTTTCAAATGTCATAACTCTGTCGATTCTTGCTTGTAATCATGACCATTCAACATTAAATTTAATTCAATAATAAATAAGTATTTATAACACAATTTAAGTACATTTATCAACATACGAACTTACCTCGTTCGCTGTAATGATGAATTAGGTCGACTAATTCGAAACTTTATTTTTCCCCCGTTATATATTCGAATCTCATTTTTCTCAATCTATATAATAACAAAATTTACTTACTTAATCATTAATTCATTCAATTTAACACAATTTACATATTTTGGCAAAATTACACTTTTGCCCTATTATTTCACATTTTTGCAATTTAGTCCTTATCACATAAAATCACAATTTCATGCAAATAAGGACAACCCATGCTAGCTGAATTTTACTCTATCATATCTCAGCCCATATTTTCACTTTATTCATACTTTTAACCACATAATTTCATAATTTCACAAATTAGTCCATAGTTTGCATTTTTACACAAAATCACTTTGTAAAATATGTAAAACTATCATCTAGCTTCCATATTTCATCATCAATCATCAAAAATCATGAATATTCATCAATGGAATTTCAAAAAATCTTTAACAGTTTCAAAAACGGAGATACGGGTTAGCTAGATTACGAAGCAACGATCTCAAAAAGGTAAAAATCATCAAAAACGGAGTTAAAATCGTACCTAATCAAGCATTTGAAGCTTGGCCAAATCAAAAGCTTCTCCCATGGCTAATTTTAGGTTGAATTTTCGGTGGGATGATGATAGAAATAAAATATGGCTTTTGGTTTTATTAATTTTAACTTTAATTACTTATTTACCTATTAAACCTTTAAAAACATTTGAAATTACACCAAATGCCACTCCACTATCATCCAATAACTCCCAAATGGGTTGTTTGCCATATAAGGACCTTCACTTTAAAGTTCTATAGCTATTTGACACCTTTAGCTTATAGAACACAACTTTTGCACTTTACGCGATTTAGTCCTTTTTATCGAATTAACCACTCAAACGGTAAAATTTCTTCACAAAAAATTCACACAACTTAAATATTAAAATAATAATAATAAAATAAATTTTTCAATGTCGAATTTCTGGTCCCAAAACCACTATTCTGATTAACCCTAAAAATGGGTTGTTACACTTGGCGACACTATAAGACAAGGGAAAAAGAAAAGGGGAGTAAGCTTTAAAGCTTAGTAAGTCCCTATGCAAATAATAGGCATCATAAACACACTTTAGCATAATTTAACATAAAGTAATTTAACATAAATGCCATTGTGAATTCATAATCAAGCTTAGCATAGATGTATTTAAAATCTTAACATCATAACTTACTCGGTCAACCAATCAAAGGTTTCATCACATATCGAACTCATTAAGCATTAGTTTTGTGTACATACCTGCACCAACTTGCAACTCACCATAATCATTCGCAACATACCATAGTCTTTGACAACTTAAACATTGCCGTTAAGTTTCCTGTTGAACCACTTGGAATACTAAAAAATGCTCGGGATATCTCACATACATAGTACCATACTAATGCCATATCCCAAATATGGTCTTACATGGGATCTCATATCAATGCCAATATCCCAGCTATGGTCTTACACGAAATCTCATATCGATGCCGTATCCCAGATATGGTCTTCAACGTAATCTCAACTAACCCTAATGTCATGACATTTGTATCCTAACTATTCCTAAGGTTCAATCGGGATATTTCTCACTCGTCATCCATTATCGATTTCATCCCAAGAGTCAATCATAAATTCATACAATATTAAAGTATTTAAAACATAAATAAACAATGCATTATTTACATACGAACTTACCTCGGTACCAAAAATAGTAGATAAAGATTTAGTCGTCAAACACCTTATTCTTTCCCCGATCAAGGTCCGTACTTCATTTTTCTTGATCTATAATAACAAATTTATCTTGCTTAATATTCACATTACTCAAATTATTCCAAACATCGCATTATGGCAAAATTACCTTTTTGCCCCTAAAGTTTCATACTTTTACAAATTAGTCCTTAGGCTTGTAAAATGAAATGTATTCAATTTCTTTGTTAAAAAGCCTAGCCGAACCATATACATGCTCATATTAGCCCACATTTTTCATCAAATCAGATTTTTACTACCCATTTTACATCTTTTTACAAATAAGTCCTTTTTAAGTATTTTCATGAAAAATTACTTAGTAAAAGTTGTTTATTACACATCAAACTTTCATTTTCTACCATTAAACATTAAAAGACATGCATGTCACACATGGGTAAATTTTTAAACATGAACCCTACTTCAAAATAATGGTAGAAATAGGTAAATCAGGTTACAAGGACTTCAAAAATGAAAAGAACATTAAAAATGGGCTAAAATGTACTTACTATCAAGCTTGAAAGTTGACAAAACCCTAGCTATGGTGAGCTTGAGATTTTCAGACAAGGTAGGAGAAGATGGACACAATTTTGACTTGATTTTCCCTTGTTATTCTTTTATTTACGAAATGACCAAAATGCCCTTTTTGCCAAACTTTAAAATTTTATCTCACCATGTCCATTTTTGTCCACTAACTTAACATATGGTTTAATTACCAACTAAGGACCTCTTATTTAAAATCTCATAACAATTGGACACCTTTAACATGTAGAACTCAACATTTCCACTTTTTACGATTTAGTCCTTTTGACTAAATTGAGTGCCCAAACGTCTAAATTTTCAAACGGGATTTTCACAGAATAGTTCCATAAAATTGTAGACCATAAAAATCTAATAAAATCAAATTTTCCTATGTCATATTTGTGGTCTCGAAACCACTGTTCCGACTAGCCCTAAAATCGGGCTGTTACAAGAACTGTTACATATAACTTTATATTAAAATTTGTCTAAAAATTCAAAAAATCTTAAATAATTAGAGAATTCATGCTTTTCAATCAAAATCACGTTTAAATTGAGCTTACGAAAGCTCTAAAACTGTCTAGAATCAACTAAAGACCATTTTGAAATTTTTACAAAAAGAATGGTAATAATAGAAAATAGGGGTCACACGGCCATGTGACAGGCTAAACCCATGTGGTAATGGAATCACACGACCGTGTGCATAAACCATGTAACTCACTGGTGCCATGTTGATTTTAATACAATAATTCAACATAATGTTACACGACCGTGTGGCTGGATCTGTATTTGACTGAGACCGTGTGAAACCTTAAGTAACTAAATCAACAACACACACACGAGCATTTGGCCAGCCTGTGTAGCAAAATGTAACTATGTGTACAAATTCTCCCTAAATTCCACTGAGCACACGATTGTGTCATCTGTCTGTGTGTGACGCACAACAGTGTGTCAGCCTGTGTGAAGCAAAATAAGCCTTTCAGTGCTTGATACAAACTAATACTTAAAAGTGACCTAATATACATGCTTTTGACCTTTAAGAATTTTTTTAAAATATGTCATTTCCATATAAAAAATATAACACCCTATCTCCTAACAACGAGTTGAGGCGTTAAACAGAAAGCAAAAAAATATATACTAGGTTCGATCTTTAATTTGATTTTTGATGTATCTTATGTTGAGTTGGGGCATTAACTTAGAAAAATTTAAAATGAACAAGAAATCAAAATAGGTATATCCCATAATATAAAACATAATTAACTATAATTCTTTCGGCGGAAATCTCACAAAAATTAGCAAACTTACATAAATAGTATGGTATGTTCTTTTCTTTAAAAGTATTAAAAATGAAACACTAATAGTAAAATAACATTTAAATCAGTTTGGCGTACACATTTAGAAAATACCTCATATGCCATAAATGCATTAAAGCTTAACCAACCCCTCAAGGTAACATTAATTTAAAATAGTAATTCATTATAGATTTTAGTTACAAAGTAGAACTACACGCCACCCCCAAAAGAACTTATGCATGTTATAAAAAAAACATAGGCAAAACTCAAAGTAGAGGACACTCCTTCTGGCTGAGTCCCTCCAATAAGCTTCATGACAAAGTACCACTTGCAAAAGGAAAAAAAAAAGGGTGTAAGTTCAAAAGAACTTAGTGAGCTCTAGGATTAAAAGAGTTCAACCCTTTCCAGACAAATTATAGGGACATGGATACCATAACTTACATACATACATAGTACTTAACACAACTATATATACATACACATAATTTATTAAGTTGGTAATCTATACGCAAGTACATTTGGCCATATACCAACTAATCAGTGGTGGATACCTATCCTTGGGGGACAGTATTCCCAGGCAAACTCTGTTACCGGGCAAATACCTTTCTACTCTACTTTCATAGAGAAAATACTTATCTTATTAGGCCATAAATGTAACACCCCTATAACTCGTATCCGTCGCAGGAGTGGGTTATGAAGAGTTACCAATCCAAAACACTACATTTGTACATTCACATTTACATAAGTTCATTAGCAATTATATGCATAGCCAAACAAAATCAAAGATCGAAATTCAGACTTATACCGTCATTCAAAAGTTACCATATTCACATGGCTTATATACAACAACATCTCAAAATATCATTCACTTAAGTCTATTCTATACATGCCATACGAATTCCAAAACATAATAGTACCAAAACGATAGATAGTGTGACGAGTTGCTGACGATCACCGAGCAAGTGGCTAGAGTCAACGATCTAAAAATAGAGAAACATAGCAAACAGAGTAAGCTTTCATAAGCTTAGTAAGTTTTAAGCAATGCAAACAATTAAATTCAATTATAAATCGATTAATCAAATTCTCAAGTGACATTCCTTAAGTATATTGCCATTTGGCCGAATATATATACAAACATTTAACGCATATTTAGCATATTAACTTCACTTGAATCTGAATTCATATAACATAAGTAAATCAAATATTTTCACATAACTTCACACTTTGGCTGAATGTATCATGATCATAGATATAGTTATAACACTTATTCACATATGCATCACATTATACACTTATGATTCAATTCAAATCAAACTCGTATATAAGTACATGATACGTACCTCGCCAACTTAATATATTGAATGTATTCAATTGTCATTCTAACAGAAGTATTATAGTCATAGACTTTTATCAAATCACCGGCATTAAGCCTGCTAGGTTTTAAACCCGAATTCATCACCGGCACGAAGCCTGCTAGACTATAAGTCTAAATTCATTCACCGGCATTTCGCCTGCTAGGCTCGAAGCCCAATATTATTTCATCGGCACTATAGCCTGCTAGGCTCAAGGCCCGAATTCATCATACGATAATCAATTCACCAAGTTTCATGCATATCAAATCATATATTACTTGATTTCACATAGCAAAAACGCACTAATAATTTATTTCCTTCATTTGAATAAATGCACATATCACACACCTTATCAACATGTCATAATTCTCCTATTATACATTTTTCATATTACATTAAATTATAAACTATGTTTGATTACTCAAAACTTACTTCAAATATTTTCAACAGTCGCGGATCGGCTATTCAGTTACTTTAGCTTTTCCCTTATCCGAATTTGCCCCTCTATGCTTTTGATCTAAAATCAACAAATTTAACTTCTCAATCAAACACATATGTACGGCAACCATATACATTTCAAAAGCTAATTCATTCGTATCATTTGTCCACTTAAATCTATCACCATTTCATTTTCAAATTCACGTACTCCACAATCGGTCAATTAATTATACAATTAACCATAGCCGAATACCAATCAAGTAGATATTTGTTCACAT
The DNA here is from genome assembly GCA_025698465.1 of Gossypium longicalyx. Taxonomy (NCBI): domain Eukaryota; kingdom Viridiplantae; phylum Streptophyta; class Magnoliopsida; order Malvales; family Malvaceae; genus Gossypium; species Gossypium longicalyx. The sequence continues at coordinate 46,861,830 of CM047005.1, read as the reverse complement.
TTCTTTAACACATATTTATCAACTAGTCTATGTATTAGCTTTTAGCATATTCGGTCATGAGAGAAACCTATTTAATTTTCATGCATTCTTTTCTAAGGTTACCAAGACCATCTTATGATTAAATATATACATCATCTTTCATAATACACGAAATTTCTATTAAAACTCTCATACATATACATTTCATGCTAGCACATAACACCATGACTGAATGCTCTCATCTTTTATTTATTCAATTAAACCATTCCTTGACCAAATATTACATTCGACCATGGAATAAGCTAATTTAACAAATAAACACATACTTCCAACAATTAACAAGAATTTTTACAACTTAACACCAGTACCCGAATAACATTTTAAACACTTATTCAATTCATTGACTATTTGATCATTCGGCAATTATATCTCCCATTCAAGCCTTATTTTAAACTACCATGTACAATTCTTGCATTATACTCTAATAGCCGATTACCATCTATCTATCTAACCACAACTATCCTTATTCATCAAGCTCAACTCATCTATCATCACATTTAATACCAAAAACATCAAACACTTTCAAAGACACTCAAACAACCCATAGCCGAATGCATCACTTCAAACCAATAACAAAAATTGAGTCATGGGCTATGAATGGAGCTTAGCAATTAACTCAATTTCACATAAATTATCAAGAAATAAAATCAAACATACCTCCAATTAGATTCACCAAGGCCGAATATCAAAGAGCCTTTTGTTTTACCTTATTCTTTAGATTACGGCAAATGAAAGAAAGAATGGATGAAAACTTTGTTTTCATCACCTATATACTTTTATTAATTTATATATTTCCTCTTATAAAATCATTAAATATTATAATACTAATATGGAATGCATATAATATCCATTAAGTTATTATTTTACTAATACGAAATACATATATTACTATCATCTATCATCATTGCCGTCCACTAATTTAATAGTGGTCCATTTGACATGCAAGTCCTCCTTGTAATATACCATGCATTATTCGACCCTCTAAATTCTACCTATCACATTTTTAAGTTTTATCACACAAGTCCTTTTTAACAATTCCACATCCAAATGACAAAATCAAAGCATGAAATTTTCACACATGCAATTTCACATATAATAGACATATAATATAACATTTAATTATTTTTGTGACTTGATTTTATGGTCCCGAAACCAATTTCCGATTAGGGTCAAATTAGGGCTGTCACAACTCTCCCCCTTTAAAAATTTTCATCCCCGAAAATCTTACCAGCGAATAAATTAGGGTATCGTTCTTTCATGGAGTCCTCAAGCTCCCAAGTAGCTTCTTCAACTCCGTGTTTGACCCACAACACTTTCACTAATGAAATTGCCTTATTCTTCAAATCTTTCACCTCGTGAGCCAAAATACGAACCGGTTCCTCTTCATAACTCAAATCAGACCGAATTTCTATCTCTGATGGACTAATCACATGAGAAGGATCTGATCTATACCGACGGAGCATCGAAACATGAAAAACATCGTGAATGTTTTCAAGTTTAGGTGGCAAAAGTAGTCTATAAGCAACCGGTCCAATCCGTTCTGTAATCTCGTATGGTCCAATAAATCTCAGGCTCAATTTGCCTTTATAGCCAAATCTGAGTACCTTTTTCCACGGTGAAACTTAAAAAAAAAAAACACTTTATCTCCAACTTGATATTCTATATCTTTCCGTTTCAAGTCCGCATACGATTTCTGATGATCTGATGCTGCTTTCAGACTTTCACGGATCACTTTTACTTTCTCTTCGGCCTCTTTAATCAAATCAACTCCGTAAATCTTATTCTCACTGAGTTCGGTCCAAAACAAAGGTGTGCGACATTTACAACCGTACAGAGCCTCGTAAGGTGCCATCTTGATGCTTGATTGAAAACTATTTTTGCATGCGAATTCAACCAAAGGCAAGTATCGTTCCCACGAGGCACTAAACTCAAGGATGCAACATCTCAACATATCCTCGAGTATCTGGATAATTCGCTCAGATTGACCATCGGTCTAGGGATGAAAAGGGGTGCTAAAATGCAACTTAGTACTCAATGCTTCTTGAAATTTCTTCCAAAATCGTGATGTGAACCTCAGATCTCTATTCGACACAATAGAAATGGGCACTCCGTGTAATCTTACAATATGAGAAATGGGCTGACTTAGTCAATCTATCAACAATAACCCAGACTGAATCTTTCTTTCTCAGAGACAATAGCAACCCAGATACAAAATCCATCGTGACTCGATCCCACTTCCATTCGGGTATCATGATCGGCTGAAGTAATCTCGATGGCACTTGATGTTTCACTTTTACTTGTTGACATATCAAACACTTCGAAACAAAGTCAGAAATGTCTCGTTTCATACCATGCCACCAATACTAATATTTCAGATCGTTGTACATTTTCGTACTACCCGGGTGAACTGACATTCGGCTACTATGAGCCTCACACAAAATAATTGGAATAAGTTCTAAGTTTCTCGGAATACATATTCGATTCTTGAACCTCAAACAATCATTACTATCAATCAAAAACTCTGAATCTTCTTTCGAAACACATAGTGCTCGCTTTGCAACTAATTCATCATTAACTTTTTGAGCTTCACAGATTTGTTGCATCAATAACGGTTTTGCTTTTAACTCTGCTACTAACACATCATCAGCGGACACATACAGATGCACATTCATTGCTCACAAAATAAACAGTGATTTACGGCTTAAAGCATCAGAAACCACGTTAGCCTTTCCCGGATGGTAATTAATGAGAAGCTCGTAATCTTTCAATGATTCTAGCCAACGTCTTTGTCTCAAATTCAAATCTCTTTGAGTTATCAAGTATTTGAGGCTTTTGTGATCGGAATACACATAGCATTTTTCCCCGAACAAGTAGTGGCGCCAAATTTTCAAAGCGAAAACAATAGCAGCTAACTCGAGATCATGAGTCGAATAGTTTTTCTCATGTGGCTTCAATTGTCTTGAAGCGTACGCTACAACTCTACCCTCTTGCATCAACACACAGCCCAAACCATTCAGAGACGCATCACTGTAGAACACAAATTCTTTACCGGATTCTGGCTGAACTAACACTAGAGCTTCGGTCAAAAGAGTTTTCAATTGATCAAAAATTTTCTGGCACTTTTCTGACCATTCAAATTTGACATCTTTCTGCAGCAACTTTGTCATCGATGTTGCTATCATCGAAAAGCCTTTCACAAACTGTCTGTAATACCCGGCAAGTCCCAAAAAGCTCTAAACTTTCGAAACATTTCTCGGAGGCTTCCAATCAAGTATAGCTGAAATTTTACTCGGATCAACTCGGATACTCGATGCGGATACAACATGCCCCAAAAACCTGACTTCTCTCAATCAGAATTCACATTTACTAAACTTCGCATATAATTGCTTGTCTTGCAAGATCTGCAATACTAACTTCAAGTGCTCGGCATGTTCAGTTTCATCGCATGAATAAATCAAAATGTCATCTATAAACACGACTACAAACCGATCCAAATACTGTCTGAAAATCTGATTCATTAGATCCATAAAAACTACAGGGGCATTAGTAAGCCCAAATGGCACCACTAAGAACTCGTAGTGTCCTACCTCGTTCTAAAAGCATTTTTAGGCACATCAGAGTCTCTAACTCGCAACTGATAATAACCCGACCTCAAGTCTATCTTCGAAAATACTGAGGCTCCTTTCAGTTGATCAAACAAATCATCGATTCGCGGCAATGGATATTTATTCTTTATCGTTACTTTATTAAGTTGACGATAATCAATACACATTCTTATAGTTCCGTCTTTCATTTTCACAAACAATACTAGTACAGCCCAGGGAGAAAAACTCGGTCGAGCAAAACCTCTATCTGTCAACTCTTGCAACTGAGATTTTAATTCTCTTAGTTTGGTTGGTGCCATACGATACGGAGCTATCGAAATAGGTGTAGTCCCTGGTACAAGTTCAATACCAAACTCTACCTCCCGAACAGGTGGTAATCCAGGTAATTCCTCGGGGAATACATCCGAAAACTCACAAACCACTGGCACTGTCTCAAGTTTCTTTTCTGACTCTTTACTATCCAGTACATACGCAAGATAAGCTTCACACCCCTTTTTTCACATATTTCTGAGCTAACATCGAAGATATTACTGCCGGTAATCCATTTAAATTAGTAGACTCAACTCGGATTATCTCATCATTCGAACATCTCAAGTCAATTATCTTTCGCTTGCAATTCACTACCGCATCATGCATAGTTAATCAATCCATACCGAAAATGATATCAAACTCGTCAAACGGTAATAGCATTAGATCAGCCGTAAAGCAAGAATCTCGGATCATCGGGGGACATTTCTTACACACTTTATCAGCTAGCACATAACGGCCAAAAGGATTCGACACTTGAATCACAAACTTAGTAGACTCAACAGGTAGAGTCTTACTGGATGCCAAAGTTTCACACACATACGAATGAGTAGAACTGGGGTCAATCAAAGCAATTACATCAGTATCAAAAAGAGTGAAAGTACCGGTAATAACATCTGGCGAAGAAGCATCCTCACGCGCTCGTATAGCATAGGCTCTAGCAAGAGCACGAGCCTCAGAATGTACAGTAGTATCTTTGGCCCCTCTTTGATTTCCACTAGCATTACCCACATGTCTAGGTGGTCTACCTCGTGATGCAGTGTTACTAGGTCTCCCACTCGGATCAGTATTCTGTTCAACTAATTTTGGACAGTCTTTGATAAAGTGATCAACTGATCCACACTTGAAACAAGAGCGGTCATTAAATCTACAGCTTCCTGAATGCCATTTACCACAATGCTTGCACTCAGATCTATCCTAACGATCATTGCCGACACTAGCAACAAAGGTGGCTCGCGTACCAAAGTATTCTTAGATCAGCCTGAGTCATCTCTAAATTTCTTCGATGATTGATGAAAGGATTTTCCCGAAGATCTTTTACAGAACTCTCTAGCTTCATCATCAGCTTTTCTTTTCTCTATACCGAGCTCTTCGGCTTTACAAGCTCGCTCGACAAGCACTACAAACTCTTTGATTTCTAGAATACCCACCAACAGTTTGATGTCTTCATTCAACCCGTCCTCGAAGGGTTTACACGTGATAGCTTCAGACGAAACACATTCCCGAGCATATCTACTAAGTCTGACAAATTTTCGCTCGTAATCGGTAACTGTCATAGAGCCCTGTTTGAGCTCGAGAAATTCCTTCCGCTTTACGATCGATGAATCTTTGATCGATATATTTCTTATAAACTCGGTTTGAAAGAATTCCCAAGTAACCTGCGTCTCTCGATTGCACAATCAAAATCAAAGTATTCCACCAATAGTAGGTAGAATCATGTAACAGAGATATAACACATTCTAAGCACTCATCGGGTGTACACGATAATTCATCAAACACGCGAATGGTATTATCGAACCAAAACTCAGCCTGCTCGGCATCATTACTGTCAGTAGCCTTGAACTCAATAGCCCCATGCTTTCGAATTCTATCAACCGGGGGCTTGCTCAACCTCAACGGGTCAACTGCAGGAGGTACCACAGGTGTAAAGGTTCTATTAGTCGGGGGTGAGGGATGTGAAACAACCGGATTAGTTCGAATATAATGGGTAAACCAACCGTTCATCATAGCATAGAAGGCTTGCTTAGCTTCATCATTCTGATTACTAGCATTTGGTTGAGAGTCCAACGGCGATGTCCCGTGCGCGGGAGCAGGCGCTACGCTCTCTACATCATCAGCTACCACTCGATCGGGATCGAAATTCATTACTATACGAAAAACACATTTCAACTGTCAGAAATCATCACACTATCGTATTAACACTTTATGGCATGTATAGCTAGACTCACACGCACTACGTTAGTCCTAGAACCGACTAAACTGTAGCTCTGATACCAATAAAATGTAACACTCCTATAACTTGTATCTGTCGCCGGAGTGGGTTATGAAGAGTTGCCAATCCAAAACACTACATTTGTACATTCACATTTACATAAGTTCATTAGCAATTATATGCATAGCCAAACAAAATCAAAGATCGAAATTCAGACTTATACCGTCATTCAAAAGTTATCATATTCACATGGCTTATATACAACAACATCTCAAAATATCATTCACTTAAGTCTATTCTATACATGCCATACGAATTCCAAAACATAATAGTACCAAAATGATAGATAGTGTGACGAGTTGCTGACGATCCCCGAGCAAGTGGCTGGAGTCAACAATCTAAAAACAGAGAAACATAACAAATAGAGTAAGCTTCCATAAGCTTAGTAAGTTTTAAGCAATGCAAACAATTAAATTCAATTATAAATCGATTAATCAAATTCTCAAGTGACATTTCTTAGGTATATTTCCATTTGGCCGAATATATATACAAACATTTAATGCATATTTAGCATATTAACTTCACTTGAATCTGAATTCTATAACATAAGTAAATCAAATATTTTCACATAACTTCACACTTTGGCTGAATGTATCATGATCATAGATATAGTTATAACACTTATTCACATATGCATCACAATATACACTTATGATTCAATTCAAATCAAACTCGTATATAAGTACCTGGCCAACTTAATATATTGAATGCATTCAATTGTCGTTCTAACACGAAGTATTATAGTCATAGACTTTTATCAAATCACCGGCATTAAGCCTGCTAGATTTTAAACCCGAATTCATCACCAGCACGAAGCCTGCTAGACCTTAAGTCTGAATTCATTCACCGGCATTTCGCCTGCTAGGCTCGAAGCCCGATATTATTTCACCGGCATTATAGCCTGCTAGGCTCAAGGCCCGAATTCATCATACGATAATCAATTCACCAAGTTTCATGCATATCAAATCATATGTTACTTGATTTCACATAGCAAAAACGCACTAATAATTTATTTCCTTCATTTGAATAAATGCACATATCACACACCTTATCAACATGTCATAATTCTCCTATTATACATTTTTCATATTACATTCAATTATAAACTATGTTTGATTACTCAAAACTTACTTCGAATATTTTCAACAGCCGCGGATCGGCTATTCAGTTACTTTAGCTTTTCCCTTATCTGAATTTGCCCCTCTATGCTCTTGATCTAAAATCAACAAATTTAACTTCTCAATCAAACACATACGTACGACAACCATATACATTTCAAAAGCTAATTCATTCGCATCATTTGTCCACTTAAATCTATCACCATTTCATTTTCAAATTCACGTACTCCACAATCGGTCAATTAATTATACAATTAACCATAGCCGAATACTAATCAAGTAGATATTTGTTCACATTTCTTTAACACATATTTATCAACTAGTCAATGTATTAGCTTTTAGCATATTCGGTCATGAGAGAAACCTATTTAATTTTCATGCATTCTTTTCTAAGGTTACCAAGACCATCCTATGATTAAATATATACATCATCTTTCATAAATACATGAAATTCCTATTAAAACTCTCATACATATACATTTCATGCTAGCACATAACACCATGACCGAATGCTCTCATCTTTTATTTATTCAATTAAACCATTCCTTGACCAAATATTACATTCGACCATGGAATAAGCTAATTTAACAAATAAACACATACTTCCAACAATTAACAAGAACTTTTACAACTTAACACCAATACCCGAATAACATTTTAAACACTTATTCAATTCATTGACTATTTGATCATTCGGCAATTATATCTCCCATTCAAGCCTTATTTTAAACTACCATGTACAATTCTTGCATTATATTCTAATAGTCGATTACCATCTTGTTGGAACACCGGTGCCTCCAAGGCGCAGCGAAAAATTAAAAACCGGCGATCAAAAACCAAGGATCCATGTGTAAGGAACGAATCGGGGTGATAAAAAGGTTTCAAATTTACCGAAATTTCAATCTGAGTAGACAGCGACGCCTAGGCAACAGGAATGCTGAACCACTATCGAACCAAGCCGCAACCTTTTCCGATGTCGGCCTCTACGTAGTCCACCCGATTGACAATGAACGGTAGAAATCCCAGAAAACTATTTTCAGAGAGTATTTTGCTAAAACGGCTGCTAGACCACTTTCATATTTTCGGGCTAGTTATATATATATTCTTTTTAGGGTTTTTTACCCTTTCTATATATAACTCCCTCTTAATTGGTATATGTTTATAATGAATCTTAATTCATTAAAATTAATCCGAACATAATAATTATCATTCAAATAAATATAATAATGTTTAACCGAAAAATTATAATTACATTAATTATAATAAAGATTTCGGTAAACTATATTTATTTAAACTTATATACGAACTAAATTCATAAATCAATAAAATTATGTTCAGATTATGTGTACAACATCCTTGTACATAAATAGTATGTTCAACAATTTGATTGCCCAATTAAATTAATTCTATAATTAATTTAATTCATGTGACAACCAAGCAATATACCAACTATGTTTTACCTCGTTCATTTCAACCATAGGGTGTGACCCTATAGGTTCTTGTAACGTTAGCAGTAATATTAGAACGATTCTAATGTTACAAACAACGAGTGGCATCTAGCAATGCATCAATGCTACCTAAGTTACAAGAAGCCATGATTCGACATAACCTTTTGTGATTAACCTTTCATGCATTCATCCTTAAGTCCTATATCTTTGGAATGGACACAAGTTATGGAATAGTCACACTTGCATAGTCCATCCCATGTTTCTTGATACCTCTAGTAGACTATGATACACAAATAAGTATGACATCTCATATCAACTTATTTGAGCATGGCCATGCATTTCTAGCCTTACTTAATCAAGTGGCCTGAGATATTACTCCCATTATGTAGGAGGGACTTATCCTATATTGATCAACTATATCCCTCAACATAGATTGTGGTATATCCAACATCAGTCTTTATAGAACAACCATTCACGGTGTTTGTTTGATCAGTATCAAAATATACAACTCACGATGTTGGGATAAAGATGATCTCAAGTATGAGGATCATATACATATCAATCACTATGAGTAATGTTGTGACAATTACATAATAATCCAAGAAACATACTCATAGCGGGTCAGTCCAATATGTTGTTCTCTAACACACATATTCATGCATTGATTCTACACTCCATATCAATGACAACTCTTTATCATCAATCAACTACATGTTAGTCTTGATGCATTATTATTGTCCTAGCCAATAACAATACTTGACTAAGGATCTTTTGAGAATAATCATATTATTCTCAGGACATTATTATAAAATAGTTTATTTATGCACACAGAAAGGGAACTGGAATAATAATGGCAACGCCTTATATTAATAAACATGATAAACCAAGTATGTTATTACAACCATCTCGTGATTGATCTTTGGGCATACTCTTACAATCTCCCACTAGCACTAAGACCAATCACTTATATATCTAATACCAAGTGACTTAGTGTGACGATCATGCTTCACATGGTCGGAGGCTTAGTCGTGGATCAAAGAATGTTATCATCCAGTAGGTACTCTGCATATCTCTACATCCCCTCGATCGATAATCTCTCGAATAAGATGGTAGCGCCTAAGTATATGTTTGGATCGTTGGTGAGATCTGGGTTCTTTTGCTTGTGCAATGGCTCCATTGTTATCACATCGGAGTTCTATAGCATCTGATATGCTAGGCACAACCCCTAGTTCAGTAATGAACTTCTTGATCCAAACCGCTTCTTTTCTTTGCCTCACTAGTCGCAATATACTCACCCTCTGTTGTAGAATCGACATCTCATGTTTTTGCTTTGAACTCTTCCACCACTCACGGCACCACCATTAAGGCAAAACACAAAACTTGATTGCAATCGAGAATCATCCTTGTCGGTTTGGAAGCTGGCATCAGTGTAACCTTTTACACTTAACTCTTCCTTACCTCCATATATTAGGAATGTATCCTTAGTTCTTCTTAAGTACTTAAGGATATTCTTGACTGTGGTCCAATGACCTTCACCGGGATCTACTTGGTACCTGCTCGTCATACTTAAGGCATATGAGACATCTGGACGGGTACATAACATGGCATACATGATAGATCCAATAGCAGAAGCATATGGAATTTTACTCATGCGTTCTCTCTCTTGTGGAGTTGAAGGATACATTTCCTTCAAGAGTGAAATACCATGTCTCATAGGTAGGAATCCTCTCTTAGATTCTTCCATATTGAACCTTTTCAATACTTTATCTATATATGTACCTTGACTTAGACCTAGTAGTCGTCTTGATCTATCTCTATAGATCTTGACTCCTAAGATGTAAGTGGCTTCACCCAAGTCCTTCATAGAAAAACAACTTCCTAACCAAGTCTTAATAGACTGTAAGGTAGGTATGTCATTGCCCATGATAAGTATGTCATCCACATACAGTACCAAGAATGTGATTGTGTTCCCAATAACTTTCTTGTAAACACATGGCTCATCTTCATTTTTGATAAAACCAAACTCTTTGATTGCATCGTTAAAACGAAGATTCTAACTTCGAGAAGCTTGCTTTAATCCATAAATGGATCTTTGTAACTTACATATCTTTCCAGCATCCTTTGGATCAACAAAACCTTCAGGTTGTGTCATATACACATCCTATTCAAGTTTCCCATTAAGGAAAGCTGTTTTGACATCCATCTGCCAGGTTTCATAATCATGAAATGCAGCTATGGCGAGCAAGATCCTGATGGATTTAAACATAGCTACAGGAGAAAAGGTTTCATCATAGTCAACACCATGAATTTAGCGAAAACCTTTAGTGACTAATCGCCCCTTGTATGTTTGTACATTACCATCCATGTCGGTTTTCTTTTTGAAAACCCACTTGCACCCTATAGGTTTAACCCCTTCAGGTGGGTCAACCAATGTCCAAACTTGGTTTCATACATGGAATCCATCTCAGATCTCATGGCCTCAAGCCATTTCTCAGAGTCTGGGCTCGCCACCGCTTTTTGATAAGTCCTAGGCTCATCTTGATCTATAAGAAGAATGTCACCATGCATTGTAATGAGAAATCCATATCTCTCAGGTGCATGGCGTTCTCTTAAAGATCTACGCGGTGGTTCTGTTTCTACAGCAATTACTTGTTCCTCAATTTCTTGTGGAATTTGCTGTTGTTCTATCTCTAGATTAGTAGTATCTTGTGATTCTCGGATTTCTTCAAGTTCAATCTTTCTCCCACTTCCTTTTCTAGAAACAAATTCTCTCTCTAGAAAAACACCAGTCCGAGCAACAAACACTTTGTTCTCAGTGGGATTAAAGAAATAATATCCTTTGGTTTCTTTCGGATACCCCACAAAGATACACCTTTCAGATTTGGGTTCAAGCTTAGTAGACGTCTGACGTTTAACATAAGCTTCGCAACCCCAAATTTTCATAAAAGACATACTAGGACGTTTCCTAGTCCACATCTCATATGGCATCTTTTGAACCGATTTAGATGGAACACGATTTAGTGTGAAAATAGCTGTTTCAAGTGCATGTCCCCAAAAGGAAGTCGGTAGATCAGAATGACTCATCATGGATCAAACCATGTCTAATAAAGTTCGATTTCTTCTCTCAGAAACTCCATTCCATTGAGGAGTACCAGGAGGAGTAAGTTGTGAGACAATCCCACATTCCTTCAAAAGATCATCAAACTCTAGGCTCAAATACTCTCCACCTCGATCAGATCGAAGTGTCTTAATAATTTTGCCTAGTTGATTTTGTACTTCATTTTTGAATTCCTTGAACTTTTCAAGGGCCTCAGATTTATGGCGCATGAGATAAACATACCCATATCTACTGAAATCATCAGTGAAAGTAATGAAGTAGTGAAATCCACCTCTTGCTTGTGTATTTATTGGTCCACATACATCTGAATGTATTAAGCCCAATAAATCACTAGCTCGCTTCACTTTACCAATAAAAGGAGATTTAGTCATTTTTCCTAATAAGCAAGATTCACATACTTCAAATTGTTCAAAAACAAATGAATCCAAGAGACCATCTTTATGGAGTTTGGATATGCGTTTCTCACTTATGTGGCCCAAACGACAATGCCAAAGATAAGTTTGATTTGAGTCATTTATTTTAGATCTTTTAGTATTTATGTTGTAAATGGGATTCATTTGATCTAAAATATAGAGGCCATTAATCAATTGTGCCGAACCATAGAAAACATTATTGAGATAAAAGGAACAACAATTATTCTTAATTATTATCTCAAAACCAATTTTGTCCAAACAAGAAATTGAAATAATGTTTTTAGTCAAACTGGGCACAAAATAACAATCCTCTAAAATTAAACCAAGTCCACTAGGCAAAGATAAAGTATATGTTCCCATAGCTAATGCAGCAACTCTTACTCTATTTCCAACTCGCAGGTCCACATCTCCTCTACCCAAAGTCCTACTCCTTTGTAGTCCCTGTACAGAAGTACAAATATGAGAACCACAACCAGTATCTAATACCCAAGAAGTAGTAGTTGATAAATTAATATCAATAACATAAATACACAAAGCGAGCGCTCTACGCTTGCTTTGACCTTCTTGATTTCCTCAAGATAGATAGGGCGATTCCGCTTCCAATGTCCAAATACACCACAATGAAAACAGTTTCCTTCCTTAGACACCCCACCTTTAGGTTTCAGTGTAGCCTTTCCCTTTCCAAGATTGGGCTTACCTTTGCCTTTGGGCTTTGTCGGGACTTTAGCCTTTCCCTTGCCCTTGTTGTTACGGACCATTTGTATGGGCTTGGGTCCAACCTTTTTCATGTTGTCTTCAGCAGTTCAGTAACATCTTGAGCAATCGTGGCGAGTCTTGTCAATTTCATTCATATTGAAATTGAGGACAAATCGGTCAGAACTATCCGGCAACGATTGCGAGAATAACATCGGTGGCCAACTCTTGGCTCAATGGAAACCCAAGCTTAGATAGGCTTTCAATATAACCAATCATCTTAAGAACATGAGGTCCTACTGGGCTTCCTTCAGTCAGCTTACATTGGAATAGGGCCCTAGAGATATCGAACCTCTCTTGCCTTGCTTGCCCTTGATATAGTTCTTTCAGGTGCTCGATCATATCATAAGCAACCATATCCTCATGTTGCTTTTGAAGCTCAGGATTCATAATGGCAAGCATAAGACATCCAACATCTACCATTTCATCGAGATGCTTCTTGTAAGCATCTTTATCAACCCTCGAGGCATTAGCCTGGTTCATCGTGAAAGTGGTTTTTCAATGACATATAATTTCCGTTCTTGTTTGAGGACAATCCTTAAGTTACGGAACCAGTCAAGAAAATTCAAGCCATTCAATTTGTCCTTCTCAAGGACCGACCGTAATGAGAGTGTATTAGTGTTTGCAGCCATAATATATCTACAACAATAAAATATGCGTGTGAATAAATTTACCAAGTTTATATCAATCATTAAAAGGACTTTATTAAAAGATGTTCCCACTATTTTATTTCAAAATTAATAACCCTCATATATTAATTTCGGAAAGACTTTCTTGAAAGTATTTCTAGTGGGTTAAAGATCCATATTTCACCTCTTCTTAAGTCAGCTTTGGCTTTACTCTCAAGATTATGGTTATTTAGGTAAGCAACACTTGCTAATTACATCATATGTAACTCCTACAATTTGGTGAACAACTCTTGTTCTAATCATCTTATGATTTATCCAAATAATTTGCCTCTAGGTTTCTAATCCTATTAGAGCAACCTAGTTAAGTCATTAACCAATTTTTAACCGGCGAATATCACTTGTTTATTCTTCGCGTTTAACCAAGATAAATACTAGTACTTCACTTTGGCAAAACCTACATAGTATTGATCGAGGCTTTAACGAGGGCATAAATTGGAAGGCCATGTTGACTTAATATTTTAATAGAGGGATTTTATTAGAGTGTTACATCTCACCAATTATGGTCTACTTTAGTCCTTTAATCTTTTAATTGATCTAATCAATTAATGAGGTTTATTATTTCCAAATTTGCATGCTTTAGACATCCATAGCATCTCATACATGAATAATTAAAGCAATAAATAAATGCAATAGTTATAGCCCATAAACTATGGTGGTTCAACCCAAGCCAATGGGAGAACCAAAAGGGAACCTAAAGGTGTAAGCCGTTTCACAAGATGTCGATCCACACTGGTCGGCCCATCTTTCTTCTCGTCTAGTCCACAGCAACTTTTACAAATTACAAAATTCAGAAACTCGTTTTACATACGAGGAGTAAGATGAGAAGAAATATAAAAAGAATAGTAGTAAGGCACGACATGCAAGCCGTATTTATAAAATTACAACCTTTTATCAAAAGGGTCATCGGGCTATAACTATGCATTTCAAACACCGTGCATTTCAAAAATAGTATACTTTATACAACGTTTTACTAAGTGAATTATAAAATATCCTTTCAACCTTTTATGGCCCATTAAGTTTATTTATTACAAAACATACTGGAAGATGATGGGGATTTGGAGGCGGGGCGATCCCCATCCCAGGGTGTGCGGGGAGCCCCACGCACAATGGGACTGGGGTGCGGGCGGAGCCACAGATGAACCGCGAACCCAAAGTCAAATGAAACCTCACGATTTAATAACTTTTATCAACGAGAATCGTGTTTTTAGGATTTTAATCCTTGAGGTTTCATATCGGAACAACCCTTGTTCCATCGCGATGTCTATTCATCGAAATTGTAAATGCCACCCCTGCTTCATCACAGATTTCTTAATGTTAACAGTAAAAAACATAAAACCGAGTAGGCCATAAAATCATGATTAACATTTAATCACTTATCGAAAGGAACAATTATCAGATTTTATTTAAACGATTTAAACAGGAATAACATAATAAAATTGAAACATGCATCTCATACAATTGCATCATCCAAGTATTTAAGCCCGAGTTCAGTATTACACAAGTGGCTCTGATATACCATCGTTGGAACACCGCGGTGCCTCCAAGGCGCAGCGAAAAATAAAAACCCGCGATCCAAACCAAGGATCCATGTGTAAGAACGAATCGGGGTGATAAAAAGGTTTCAATTTACCAAATTTCAATCTGAGTAGACAATGACGCCTAGGCAACAGAATGAATCTTGAACCACTATCGAACCAAGCCGCAACCTTTTCCGATGTCGGCCTCTCACGTAGTCCACCCGATTGACAATGAACGGTAGAAATCCCAGAAAACTATTTTCAGAGAGTGTTTTGCTAAAACGGCTGCTAGACCACTTTCATATTTTCGGGCTAGTTATATATATATATATTCTTTTTAGGGTTTTTTACCCTTTCTATATATAACTCCCTCTTAATTGGTATATATTTATAATGAATTTTAATTCATTAAAATTAATCCAAACATAATAATTATCATTCAAATAAATATAATAATGTTTAACCGAAAAATTATAATTACATTAATTATAATAAAGATTTTGGTAAACTATATTTATTTAAACTTATATACGAACTAAATTCATATATCAATAAAATTATGTTCTGATTATGTGTACAACATCCTTGTACATAAATAGTATGTTCAACAATTTGATTGCCCAATTAAATTAATTCTATAATTAATTTAATTCATGTGACAACCAAGCAATATACCAACTATGTTTTACCTCGTTCATTTCAACCATAGGGTGTGACCCTATAGGTTCTTGTAACGTTAGCAGTAATATTAGAACGATTCTAATGTTACAAACAACGAGTGGCATCTAGCAATGCATCAATGCTACCTAAATTACAAGAAGTCATGATTCGACATAACCTTTTGTGATTAACCTTTCATGCATTCATCCTTAAGTCCTATATCTTTGGAATGGACACAAGTCATGGAATAGTCACACTTGCATAGTCCATCCCATGTTTCTTGATACCTCGAGTGGACTATGATACACAAATAAGTATGACATCTCATATCAACTTATTTGAGCATGGCCATGCATTTCTAGCCTTACTTAATCAAGTGGCCTGAGATATTACTCCCATTATGTAGGAGGGACTTATCCTATATTGATCAACTATATCCCTCAACATAGATTGTGGTATATCCAACATCAGTCTTTATAGAACAACCAGTTACGGTGTTTGTTTGACTGTATCAAAATATACAACTCACGATGTTGGGATAAAGATGATCTCAAGTATGAGGATCATATACATATTAATCACTATGAGTAATGTTGTGACAATTACATAATAATCCAAGAAACATACTCATAGCGGGTCAGTCTAATATGTTGTTCTCTAACACACATATTCATGCATTGATTCTGACACTCCATATCAATGACAACTCTTTATCATCAATCAACTACATGTTAGTCTTGATGCATTATTATTGTCCTAGCCAATAACAATACTTGACTAAGGATCTTTTGAGAATAATCATATTATTCTCAGGACATTATTATAAAATAGTTTATTTATGCACACAGAAAGGAAACTGGAATAATAATGGCAACGCCTTATATTAATAAACATGATAAACCAAGTATGTTATTACAACCATCTCGTGATTGATCTTTGGGCATACTCTTACACATCTATCTATCTAGCCACAACTATCCTTATTCATCAAGCTCAACTCATCTATCATCACATTTAATACAAAAAAAATCAAACACTTTCAAAGACACTCAAACAACCCATAGCCGAATGCATCACTTCAAACCAATAACAAAAATTGAGTCATGGGCTATGAATATAGCTTAGCAATTAACTCAATTTCACATAATTATCAAGAAATAAAATCAGACATACCTCCAATTAGATTCACCAAGGCCGAATATCAAAGAGCCTTTTGTTTTACCTTGTTCTTTAGATTACGACAAATGAAAGAAAGAATGGATGAAAACCTTGTTTTCATCACCTATTTACTTTTATTAATTTATATATTTCCTCTTATAAAATCATTAAATATTATAATACTAATATGGAATGCATATAATATCCATTAAGTTATTATTTTACTAATACAAAATACATATATTACTATCATCTATCATCATTGCCGCCCACTAATTTAATAGTGGTCCATTTGACATGCAAGTCCTCCTTGTAATATACCATGCATTATTCGGCCCTCTAAATTCTACCTATCACATTTTTAAGTTTTATCACACAAGTCTTTTTTAATAATTCCACATCCAAATGACAAAATCAAAGCATGAAATTTTCACACATGCAATTTCACATATAATAGACATATAATATAACATTTAATTATTTTTGTGACATGGTTTTATGGTCCCGAAACCACTTTCCGATTAGGGTCAAATTAGGGCTGTCATAATAAACTTTCCTTTTGAAAATAATCTCAACCAACATGTACCCCTTACGTCTCAGATGTATTGATTGGTGGGTACTTACACACCTACCAAACTCAATTTCATTAGGGCAAATTCTACATACCAAACAATACAACTTAGTGAATACGTTACGTACTCACACAATCAATGGATTCATATTTATCACTTCACATACAATATTACTGAACATTTTTATTCAACGTTTCTTTCTCAACTACATATGTACATAACATGCAACATACCTAAAATTCATATTTTCTTACCTTTTTATCGACCTTCCTTGTGCCAACCTCGGATCCCATATTCACATAGCGGAACAGATATCACAATCATAGTTGTTTTGAACATATTCGTGTTCCCATGAGTTCAGGGCTCTTTGCCATGGTTAAAAACTAGCATGTCTTACTGTAAGCAACACCCATTTTGCTAGGCTAGTTAGCAACTAGCATGCCCTACCGGAAACCAACACATACATCAATTTGGTTAGCAACTAAAATACCCTACCAGTGACCCATCTTATCTGGATTCTGAGTTTTCACATAAAAGAAGTCATATTAGTTTCTAGTCACATATATGCACATGCAGAAGTTCACATCAAGAAGCTTTCCACACTCGAAGAGATAGTTTTACCTGAGTTCTTAAACTATAATTATGATAACCAGAAGTTAACAGTATATAAAGACTCAGAGAAACTCATAGACAACTAACACAAATTGGAATACTCATAGAAACTTCAACAGAGTTGGTTACACCAAAACTTTTGCTACAATCCACACCCTTTCTTATTATTCTAACACTAGTTGGTTCTTCTTCAATGAAGGACTTCTTCTAAGATGGGGTACCAGAGTAAAAGAAAAAAGATAAAAGAAATAAAGAAAAAGCCCTTATTATAGCCTCACTGATATTTATAGCTCACAATTCTCACAATAATGAACATATTCATCCATAATTGCACAATCCAAATTACCAAAGCATTGAATCTAAACATTCATCACCACTAAGTTACCTTACATTCAATGATTCACCATGCCACAAAACATACTTTACATTATAAATATTTGACAGCCCTATGTACGTGCCATATATAACCAAATTCAAAATAATCAAAGTCTACTGATTCAAGAGACCAAGGATGTGAGCTTCTCACTGTTCCAATTAAAATGTTTCTAACATCCAAAATATATAGGGAAAGTAGAAATCACAAGTCAGTATTATGAATACTTAGTAAGCTCATACAATTTAAAAATTTAAACATAAATTATGCAATTAATATTTACAATTAAATACGCAAAACAACTTCACCTATCATGGCATACGGAATATTATTAATAAGGTGAGATTTGGAACATAATCACATTTATAATTTGCAAATGGTAAAAATACCAAATTCAAGTCAAGATCCTTCATATACAACATTCATACATCACTTGCCAGTGTCAATATCATCATTTCCACATTTCATACCTTTTATATTTCTCCATGAATCATCGTAAAATAACCCAATACACAGGTGCATATCACATCTGATACTCGTTTGAGCTAATCACATACATTAATGCCAGGTTACCTGTCCGGGCTAAACCTTTATTGACACAAAAATTAGTCTGGTCAGGGTTGTATATAAATGTAAGGTTACCTGTTCGGGCTAAACCCATAAAACGAAATCAGGTTACTTGTCCAATCTAAACCTGTGTCACATCTATCTTCGAGTCTGCAACAAATAAAGGAACTTAGAATCATCGAAAATTAACCTATAACTATATATACTAGAATTTTACTAGGTTCATTGGGATTATCTCAACACTTCAACTCAAAACCATTTCATTTCAATTTAGTCCATTTCCAATTTATATACCAACTCATAAATGATCCAACTTTAAATACAATTTATATACATATGCTTTAAACATAATTTAACAACAAACTTAATTTTTTTATATCGTATGAACTTACCTTGTAAACAAAAATGATTTAGATGTTCGAAACTATTTAGCAATTTTCCATTTTTCGTGTATATCCTTTGATTGTTGTAAATCTCGATCTAAACCATAATTTAAGTTAATTTTGTATTCCAAACATCATTTAATAGCATAATATGGTTATTTGATAGTTCAATTTCATCTATGTAATAATCCCTCAGGTTTTACATTCATTTTAATTTAGCCCCTAAAACCAAAAATGTCATTACTTTCAAATTTGAGCTTCAATTTCAAAATCGATCTCAACTCCATCCTTCTACAATCCGTTAAAACTTATTTTTATAGAAATCTCATACCAAATTTTGATTTTATTACATTTTAGTCCCTAAGTTCAAAACTAGCAACTTTTACTATACAAACTTGTAACAACCCGATTTAGACCTTAGTCGGAATGGTGGTTTTAGAACCACGAATCCGAGTCAAAAAATATTCAAAAATTATTTTCTCTGTTTATTTTGTATGAATTTATATCTGTGAAATTTTCGTGATTAAATTTTGTCGTTTGAGTGTCCGATTTAATAAAAGGACTTAACGCATAAATTGAAAACTTGATAGTTTAAAGCATAAGGGCCAAATTGTTAGTGGCTTTCTAAATTGAAGCATTTATGTTGCAAATAACCCTTTGGACATAATGATTGCCAGTTGTACCCTTATTATGTATGTTTTAGTTATTAATTTTAAAAGGGCAAAATGGTAAAATAAAGAATAATTCATAAAATAATAAAACATAAAGAAATTATAATATGGTTTCATAATATTCTTCATGACCAAAACTTAAACAAAAGAAAAGAGAAAATAAACTTAGGGTTTGGCTACTTTCAAGCTCAATCAAGGTACGTGTTTAACTCGGTTTTTGATAATTTATATGTTTTTAAGATCGTTGCTTCGAGTACTAGTAAACCCATGTTTGAATTTTTTATTTTGGTGAATATTTTGAGTTATGCCATTGTTGAGAGCTTGTGCTTTTTGTTGTTTGATGATGAAATACGAAAGATATGTTGTAGATTAACATGTTTTGTATTGGAGTTTTTGATGATTTTGAATAATTAGGACTAAATTGCAAAAATAATAATTTGAGGGACTAAAATGTGAAATAAATAAAATATATGGACTTGCATGAAGATGTGTAAGATTCGGCCTAACATGGGTGATGAAATTTTGTATATTTTGTGTTTTGTGCAATAGGGACTAAATTGTAAAAAGTGTAAATGTTAGGGGTAAAATGGTAATTTGCCCATTTATGTATTTTTGGACTAAATTGAATGAAAATATGTTTTAATGAGCTTAATTTGAATATGTTTAGATCAAGAACCAAAGAAATCGAATTTGGATCGAGGGAAAACGAATGTTGTCGACTAACTGTCCTGTTCCGTTTTATATCGTCCGAGGTAAGTTTATAAGCAAAAAGACGTACTTAATTTTAATTAAATGCAAATTATATATGCTGAAATGAAATGTGACAATATATACTTGCAAATTTCGAATGCGTATAAGCTTGGTAACCATGTTCACGTGTTCGTTTTGATCGAGTTACGACGTCTGAAAGCCCCATATGAACCTTAGGAATAGTTAGGATACATATGTCATGACATAGGATTCCGATATATGTGTGCGAGTAAGACCATGGCATCGATATGTGACTCCGATATATGTGTGCGAGTAAGACCCTGTCTGGGAAAATGGCATCCATATGTGACTACATGTAAGACCTTGGCATTGTATGATATGTGCGATTATCCGATTGTCCTATCCAATTCTAAATGGTTCATCAGGCAAAGATAAGTTGTGTTCGAATGTGTAAAACGAGCTAAATGGCCAGGTATGAATTAACTTGTTACCTACTTGGGATAAGGTAAGTAAGTAACTTGTTTATTTGTTACAAGATCATGTACAATGCAAATGAAAATATATGTGTATATGGTATGTGTATTCAGCTTTGAGAATGAATAACTTGTGTATCATTGAAATAATCCTTAATATGTGCATATATGTTTAGGTAAATTCGGTCACAGAATTTATATATGTATATGCAGTTATAATTTGATACATGAGCTTATACATTTAAGTGTATGTGGACTAGGTTTTATTATGATTATTTGGCTTTGGAAGTTGATTAATAATATGTTAAAATGATTATGTGAACATTCGGCCAAGGTGAGAAAATGCCAATGAAAATGTATTATTTATAGAATTTGTAAGTTTAAGATTAAGCATGGTATGGTAATGTAAATCAGTTAGTTAAAATAAGTAGACTACATCATTGAGTTGTTTATTTGCTTATGACTTACTAAGCTATGATAGCTTACTCTGTGTGTACATGTTTACTCTGTTTTATAGATTTTGGAGTCAAGCTATGAGCTCGGGGACTGTCAGCAAAGTTCATCACACTATCTACTATTTTGGTACCTTTATAAGTTAAACTCGAATCATGGCATGTATAGGCTAGAATGTGTTTTAAAATGTTGAATTATGGTTTTGTATAATTTAAGCCATGCGAAAATGGCTTTACTTCTAAGCTTGGATTTGGTTATGTTTGGGCATGGTTTAATCTGTTTTGGTTAAAATATTATATGTTATGAATTGTATGTTATATGTGTTAGGTGTTATATGTTTTGGAATCGATTTGGTGGTGATGATAGTTATAATGTGTAATCGGTTTTGTAATCAGATCAATTTGGAGATTATGTTCATTGTATATATGTGTGTGGTGTGCTTGGCTAAATAAATCGGTCTGAATAATGCTCTAGTTGGTTTATGTGAATTTACTATATGTATATGTGTATATTCGAGTGATACATGTCACTATAATTCGGTTATGACTTGAAAAGATAGTAATAGCTTATTTCGGTTGGCAAGTAGATTTAATGAGATGTTGAATTTAAGTAATGAATATGCTGATTGATGATTTGGCTTTTACACTTATATACCTATGTATATGATGTCTCGGTCTAATATATATATGCATTTGTATTTTAAATATTGTTTGGAAGATTAATTTGATGACCGAATATAAACTAATTAGTTTGGTTGTGTTTGTGCATTTTAGACATGATAATTATCATGTGTTTTGAGGGTACTCTAAATAGTTATTTGTGTCTTGAATGGGTAATTATTTGCATGTAGATGATTCAGGTTTATTTACTTTAATATGTGAGTTAATCTTGATATGTTTAAGCAATGATGGTTCGGCAATAGTCCAAATTTGATATAGTTCAATGTGCATAATGTGTTTATTGATTCATGAAATGTATACATATTTATATATAATCATTCGGTGAAGTTGTTTATGACATTTATGTTAATGAACAAATTTCCATGTGAATTATTCTAATTGATTTAAAATGTGCATGTAAAGAATTAAGAAGTTAAATGTTTGATTTTTTTAATTAGGTATACGATTATCAGTGGAGTGTTGAACATATGATTTGCACATATAATATGATTTATTTTTAATGTGTGTTTAATATTTAATTAGTTATATGCTTTATATATATATGATTATAATTTGAGTTATTATGAGTATTTTCAGAACTGTGCTTTTGTTCAGTAATGCCTCACAACCCCATTCCAGCGACGGATACGGGCTAGGGGTGTTACATTGATTGGTATCAAAGCTACAGTTTAGTCGGTTCTAGGACTAACGTAGTGCGTGTGAGTCTAGCTATACATGACATATTATATATTACGATAGTGTGATGACTTCTGACATTTGAAAATGTGTTTTCATATAGTAATTGGATCCCGACAAAGCTGTAGCCGATGATGTCGAGAGTGTAGCACCTGCTCCCATGCAAGGGACAGTGTCGATTGATTCTCGATCGACTTCGAGTAATCAAGAGAGTGAGTCTAAAAAAGCCTTTTACCAAATGATGAACAACTGGTTTACTTAATATATCCAGACAAATCTTGCTGCACAACAACCTCCACCCCCGATTAATCCATCTTCGATGTCTGCTATGCCTCAAGTAAGTAATCCGTTAAGATTGTATAAGCCACTTGTTGATAAAATCAGAAAACATGGGGCTGAAGAGTTTAAAGCTACTGATGATGGCTGAGCGGGTTGAATTCTGTCTTGATAATAATATCCATGTGTTTGATGAGTTGTCCTGTACCGTAGATGAATGTTTGAAATGTGCCATATCTTTGCTTCGAGACACAGCCTATCACTGGTGGAATACCCTATTATCGGTGGTTCTGAAAGAGCAGGTGACTTGGGAGTTCTTTTAGATTGAGTTTCGTAAGAAATATATCAGCCAGAGATTTATCAATCAAAAGTGCAAAGAATTTCTGGAGTTCAAACAAGGTCGTATGACTATAACAGAGTATGAGCAAAAGTTTGTGAGACTCAGTCGGTATGCCGGGAGTGTGTTTCGACCGAAGCCATAATGTGTAAAAGATTTGAAGATGGGCTGAACGAAGACATAAAACTATTAGTTGGCATACTTAAGATAAAAGAATTCGTAGTACTGGTTGAGCGAGCCTGCAAAGTGGAAGAGCTTGGGAAAGAGAAAAGAAAAGCTGACTTTGAAGCAAGAGATGCACGTAAGAGACCATACGATAAGTCATTCCAGTTGATGCCAAAGAAGTTCTGAGATGATTTTAGCCGTTCTAAAGCTTCTTCAAGTTATTCTAAACGGGATCAGAATAGACCACCTGTGAGCTCGAGAGCTACTTCAGTAGCTAGTGTGGGCAATGTCAGATCAAATCAACTCGAATGTAAACATTGTGGTAAACAACATCCCGATAGTTGTATATTACATGATCGGGCCTATTTTAAATGTGGATCGAAGGATCATTATATTCGTGAATGCCCAGAGTTAGCTGAAGAAAATCCAGTACAGAATACGAGATCGATTAACATCACAGTTCAAGGTAGACCACCCAGAAATACAGGTAATGTGAGTGGAAGTCAGAGAGGGACTAAAGATATAGCAGTCAGATCTGAGGCTCATGCACCTGCTAGAGCCTATGGTATACCACACAAGGAGGCTTCATCCCTAGATGTCATTACTGGTACATTCACTCTTTATGATACTAATGTAATTGCATTGATTGATCCTGGTTCAACTCATTCTTATGTGTGTGTGACTTTAGTATTCAGTAAGACTCTGCCTGTTGAGTCTACTGAGTTTGTGATTAGAGTGTCAAACCCCTTAGGCCGGTGTGTTATGGTTGATAAAGTGTGTAATAATTGTCCTTTGATGATTCAAGATCTGTGCTTCCCGACTGATTTGATATTGTTGCCATTCGATAAGTTCAACATAATTCTGGGTATGGACTGGTTGACTTTGCATGATGCTATTGTAAACTGCAAAAGAAAGATTATTTGTTTTACGATGCCAGAATAATGAGATTATTCAGATTGAATCAAATGATCTGAATGGTTTACCAGTAGTGATTTCTTCGATGCTAGCACAGAAATATGTGAGAAAAGGTTGTGAAGCTTATTTTGCCTATGTGCTTGATAGTAAAGTGGCCAAAAGAAACATTGAATTAGTACCTATTGTGTGCGAGTATCCAGATGTGTTTCCTGAAGAATTGTCAGGTTTGCCACCTATTCGAGAGGTAGAGTTTAGTATTGAGTTAATGCCTGGGACCACAAAATTAAAAGAATTGAAAGCTCAGCTGCAAAAGTTGACAGATAGGGGTAACTGAGTTTCTCTCCTTGGGGTGCACTAGTATTGTTTGTGAAAAAGAAAGACGAAACTATGAGAATGTGCATCAACTATAGACAACTCAATAAGGTGACTATAAAGAATAAGTATTCATTGCCATGAATTGATGATTTGTTTGATCAACTGAAAGGGGCCACAGTATTTTTTAAGATAGATTTGAGATCAGGCTATTATCAGTTGCGAGTTAAAGACTCTAATGTGCCAAAGATTGCTTTCCGAACGAGGTACAGACACTTTGAGTTTTTGGTTATGCTTTTCGGACTTACTAATGCACCTGCTGTTTTCATGGATTTGATGAATAGGATCTTCAGATAGTATCTGGATCAGTTTGTGGTTGTGTTCATAGATGACATTTTGATCTACTCTCGTGATGAAACTGAACATGCTGAACATCTAAGACTTGTGTTACAGACTTTGCGAGATAAACAGTTGTATGCAAAGTTTAGTAAATATGAGTTCTGGTTAAGGGAAGTAAGCTTTTTGGGCCATGTTGTATCAGCATCAGGCATACGAGTTGATCTGAGTAAAATTTCAGCTATACTTGATTGGAAACCTCTAAAAAATGTTTATGAAGTCTGAAGTTTTCTGGGACTTGTTGGTTATTATAGACGGTTCGTGAAAGGTTTGTTATCTATTGTAGAAATAAGAAAAGTGCCAGAAAAGTTTTGATCAGTTAAAAGCCCTTTTGACTGAAGCTCCAGTATTAGTTCAGCCAGAATCGGGTAAAGAATTTGTTATCTATAGTGATGCATCTTTAAATGGTTTAGGCTGTGTTTTGATTCAGGAAGGTAGAGTTATAGCTTATGCTTCGAGACAGTTAAAGCCACATGAAAGGAACTATCCGACACACAACTTAGAATTGGCAGCTATTATAACGCCCCAAAATTGGGCCTGGAAGTATTGGGCCTTGAACATGGGAGCGGTTAGGATACTGCTCATAAATATTCTAGTTAAGCAAGAAAGTGACACAAATTGCATGTTTACTTTATTGGCTAAGTAATTTGGATGTGTTTGAGAAGCCTGGGTTCAAGTCTGGGCTTTTGTAAAAATTTTAGTTTTTCCCCTTAAGTGAACTTTGGCTTTAGCTTGTAGGCCTTATAAATATTTTTGGGTAAAATGTGTCACACAAAAAGCCTTGTGGCTTGGTGGCAAGTGGCGTGACTTGGTAACTGGGAGAACTTGGGTTCGAATCCCATGGCATACAAGGTGTATTTATTTTATTGCTATGAGGTGAAAGAGGTAGATTTGGATTGAAATTCTACTGAGGTGGTTGTGGACTTGGCAAAGGGAGAGAATCAAGGGTTTGGATTATGGTTGTTATGGATATGGAGGAGATTTTGGTGGAGAAAATCGTGGAGTTTGACAAGAGGTGGAGTTGGCCGAATTTGGGAGTCTATGGGTGCCTATTCGGTTTTGACTTGGTGCCGAATTGGTCTAGTTCATTTGGTTTTAAGTAACTGCTCTTTCTCTCTCTTTTGGTTTCGTACTCCTTTGATTGCCAAGTTGCGTATTGACCATTCGGGTTCTCTTTCTTTCTCCTTTGACATGCTTCTTCGGTTTGTACTTTGTTCATTTTGCCGAAACTCCTAAGGGCCAATTGCTAAATTTTGACTATCTTCTCTGAAGCTTTACTTTCCTCTTCTCTTTTCTCTTCTCCATAATTCCCTCTGTCGAATTTATTCTTCTCCTTTTGTCTCACTCACCATTCTTCATCTTGGCCGAATATAGTTTCTTTCTTCCCCATTATCTCTTTTTCTTCAGTTTTTATCCTAGCTGATTGTCCCTCTTTCTTTCATTCATCTTGTTTCGGTTTTTCCCTACTTTTTGGTATGGGCCGATTGCTTTTGTGCCTACTGTTGGTGTTGTGGTTTTGGTCTCGCAAGAGTTCTGACAAAATGATAGGTACTCATATGTTCCCTCTCTTATTTCTCGATCTTTCCAATATGTGTTTAAATCTATTCTTTTGAATCTTTTTCAAAGCCGAATGTTTTTTTCTTATGTTTTCTGACTACGCATCTCATTCTTCTTCGTGTTGTAATATGCGATGGGTTCTAGGGATTTCAGTGGAGTAAAGAAGTGTAAGTGTCTTGGAAGCAATTAAAATCTTATCCTCTCATTTTCCAATAAAGGTAAATGCATTACCTTCCATCTTTTTGGGAAAAGGTCGAATATCCCTGTGTTTTGATTGAATGGTAATTATTTACATGTAGATGATTCAAGTTTATTTACTTTAATATGTGAGTTAAGCTTGATATGTTTAAGTAATGATGGTTCGAAAATGGTCCTAATTTGATATAGTTCAAAGTACATAACGTGTTTATTGATTCATGAAATGTATACATATTTATATATAATCATTCAGTGAAGTTGTTTATGACATTTATGTTAATGAACAAATTGCCATGTGAATTGTTCTAATTGATTTAAAATGGGCATGTAAAGAATTAAGAAGTTAAATGTTTGATTTTTCTTAATTAGGTATTCGATTATCAGTGGAGTGTTGAACATATGATTTGCACATATAATATGATTTATTTTTAATGTGTGTTTAATATTTAATTAGTTATATGCTTTATAAATATATGATTATAATTTGAGTTATTATGAGTATGTTCAGAACTGTGCTTTTGTTCAGTAATGCCTCACAACTACATTCTGGCGACGGATATGGGTTAGGGGTGTTACAAAACTAGTACTTCTTCATATCTAAGCTTCAAATCTTATCAAATATCCACAAAGGTTTCAAGAATACATCAATGGTAACTTTTATAAGCTTTAACAGTTTCACAAAATAGTCCTTAGGCTAGCTAAATCAAACTCACTAGATCTCAAAAACATAAAAATTACAAGAAAATAACTAAATTGAACTTAGCAATAAAGGACTTGAAGCTTAAAGCCCTAGGACAGATTCTCCCCTAGAAAAAATAGAGTTTTCATGAATGGAGAAGAAGATGCGAAAGTGCTTCTCTTTCCTTCCATGTTTTATCATATTTTATTACTTTAAAGTTTTAATTATAACTTAAATTAATAATTTTTAAGCTTAATAAGCTATTAACCATCCACTCACATTCAAAATTGGTCTAATTGATGTTTATACCTCAACTTATTTACTAAATAAGCCCTTAAGCTAATGAAAATCTATAGCGATTGACTTTTATCTCTTTTATAATTTAGTCATTATACATTAATTAATCATTTAATCAACAAAATTACTAGAAAAAAATTCTATATAACCCTAATATAGACTCGTAAATATTAAATAATAATATCAATTGACTCGATAATTGAAATACAGGGTTCCATAAACACCATTTTTGGCACCACCGAAAATAGATTGTTACAACTCACCCCCATTAGAAAATTTCATCCTTAAAATTTTTACCTGATAACATATTTGAATATTGTTCTTTCATAGACTCTTCAGTTTCCCATGTAGCCTCCTCAATACTGTGTCTGTTCCATAGAACTTTCACTAACAATACTCATTTATTTAAAAGTTCTTTTACTTCTCGAGTTAGAATTCTTTTTAGTTCTTCATTGTTTAACAAATTAGATTGCAACTCAACCTCATCCGGAGATATCACATGTGAGGGATCTGAATGAGAACGACGTAACATCGACACATGGAAAATATTGTGTATCTTTTCTAACTCTAGTGGCAAGGCTAAATGATACATTACGGGTTCAATTTTTTCGAGAATCTCATATGACCTTACAAACCTCGGGCTAAGCTTTCCTTTTCTGTCAAATGACAAAACCTTTCTCTAGGGTGAGACTTTAAAATATACTTTATCCCCAATCTGAAACCCAATGTCTTTTCTTTTCAAGTTAGCATATGATTTCTGAAGATCAGAGACAATTTTCAAACAATCACGAATAACCTTGACTTTATCCTTTATTTCGCAAATCAAATCAGCCCCGACGATTTTTCTTTCACTCAGCTTGGACCAATATAATAGAGATCTGCTTTTACGTCCATATAAAGCCTTATACAGTCCTATTTTAATACTTGTCTGATAGCTATTATTATAAGAGAACTTAGTTAAAATTAAAAATTTCTCCCAACTGCGTTCAAACTCAATAATACAACATCGCAACATATCTTCGAGAATCTGAATTGCCCGTTCAGACTAACCATCTGTCTGGGGATGAAATGCAATGCTGAATTTCAGTTTCATACCCAAAGCCTCTTGTAATTTACCTCAAAAGTTGGAGGTAAACCTCGGATCTCGATCAGAAATGATATACAATAGTACACCATGTAATCTCATGATCTTAGAAAGAAAAAACTCTGCTAATTTTTCAAGTGCATAATCCTTTCTGATCGGAATAAAGTGTGTGGATTTCATCAATCTATCTACTACCACCCAAATGATATCTTTGTTTTTTGGTGTCAATGTAAATTCTGATTCAAAGTCTATTTTAACTCACTCCAATTTTCATTCCGAAATCAACACAGGTTGTAATAAACCTGGTGGAACCTGATTCTTAGCTTTCACCTGTTGACATACCAAACACTTTTCCACAAACTAGGAGATTTTGCGTTTCATTCCTAGCCATAGGTACATCTGTTTCAAATTTTTATACATTTTTGTACTACACGGGTGAATCAAATAAGAAGTACTGTGAGCTTTGTACAAAATATCTCGTTTTAAGGCTAAATCATTCGGTACGCACAAACAGTTTCGGAAATACAAACTACTATCACCACCAACATTGAACTCAGTAGTCTGGGCTTTTTCAATCTAATCATAATTCTCTTGCAATTTAGGATCACTTTTATGTTATTCTTGGACTCATTGTAGATATGTTGGTCTAACTTTCAATTTAGCCAAATTAGAAACATCACGTTCCAAAGTTAATCTCGTATTCAATACTTTAAAGGCAAATAAAGACTTTCAGCTCAAACCATTTGTAACAACATTCACTTTGCTTGGATGATAATCAATGATTAAGTTGTGGTATTTCAACAATTCAAGCCACCTACGCTATCTCAAATTTAATTCTTTCTGAGTCATCAAGTATTTCAAGCTTTTGTAATCAATGTAAATGTGACATCTTTCACCGTATAAGTAATGTCGCCAAATTTTTAGAGCAAAAGCAACTGCAGCTAACTCCAAGGAATGTGTTGGATAATTCCTCTCATGCAATTTCAAGTGTCGGGAGACATAATCTATTACTATATCAGCCTACATAAGTACACAACCTAAATTGTCCAATGAAGCATCGTTGTAAACTACAAATTCTTTCCCAAATTTAGGCTGAGTCAAAACTAAAGCTTCAGTTAACATATTTTCAATTGCTCAAAACTCTTTTGACACTTCTCGGTCTAGGTAAAACGTACATCTTTCTGTAGCAACTTCGTTAATGGTAAGGTAATTATCAAAAAACTTTTTACAATTTACTGATAATAACCTGCCAAACCCAGAAAACTACGTACCTCTGTAATACTTTTTGGATGTTTCCAATTCACAATTGCAAAAAATTTATTTGGATCAACCCAAATACCATCTGAAAAAATTACATGCCATAGAAATCCAACCTTAGATAGACAAAATTCACATTTACTGAATTTCAAATAAAGTTGCTTTTTGCGTAAGTTTTGTAACACAAAACTCAAGTGTTGATCATGTTTGATCTCATTTTTTGAGTAAATCAAAATGTCATCAACGGACAACCATAAACCTATCTAAATGCAGCTGAAACACTCTATTCATCAGATCCATAAATGTAGTAGGAGCGTTCGAAAAATTGAACGACATCACAAGGAATTCATAGTGTCCGTATCAAGTTTTAAATGCATTTTTTGATACATTTGGTTCTTTTCGCAACTGGTAATAACTCGATCATAAATCTATCTTTGAAAACATGGTAGCTCCTTTTAGCTGATCGAACAAGTCACCAATTTGAGGTAACGTCTATTTATCCTTTATAGTCACCTTATTCAACTGTCTGTAACCAATACATAATATCAAAGTGTCGTCTTTCTTCTTCACGAATAGAACTGGATCACCCCATGGTGGTACACTCGACCAAATGAATCCAAGGTCTATTAATTCTTGCAATTGTGGTTTCAACTCTTTTAGTTCTGTAGGTGCCATTTTATATGGTGGATAGATATCAGAGCAGTCCTTAGTACTAAATCAATCACAAACTCAACTTCTCTTCTAGATAGTAACTCGAGTAACTCTTCTGGGAAAACATCAATAAATTCCCGCACTATTAGAACCTATTCTATCTTCGATTCCAATGCTCAAGTATCTAAGATGTATGCCAAATGAGCTTTAGCATTTTTTTGGATTAATTTTTTAGTAGTAAAAGTCGAAACAATACTGGCGACACAATCAGATTGATCAGATTCAACACTAATCAATTCGTCACTCTGATGTTTCAAAACAATCTCTTATGTTTGCAACGCTGTGATGTTTCAAAACAATCTCTTGTGTTTGCAACTAACAACTATATCATGTAATGTTAGTCAATCCATACCTAGAATAACATCAAATTTGTTGAATGGCAATAACATCAGGTCACAAGAAATTCGCAACCCCGAATTTTCAGTAGAGAATCCTTACACACTTTATTAACAATAACACTTTGACCTATTAGATTTGACACCCTAATATAAAATTTTGTGGACTCTACTGGTAAACTCTTTTCTATTACTAAAGTAGTGCATATATAGGAATGTGTTGACCTAGGCTTAATTAATGCATAACAATAGCATCAAAGAGAGAAATTGTACCCACAATAACATCAAGTGCTGTAGCTTCTTCTCTAGCTCGAATCATATAGGCTCTAGTTGGTGCCTGACCTTTATATCTAATGGTTGCATCACATGTCTCATTTTGGCTAAATTTGGACATGTTTCTGGGTTTCAATTTCTTACCCCTTTAAGAAACTGTCACTAGTCTGGTAATCTGCTTTGAACCTGACTTAACTCAATTTGAATAGTCCCTCAAAAATTTTCAAATGAATAACATCGGAAACAAGATCCCTTTTTCAATATACATTCTCTAAAGTGAATCTTGCCACAATGCTCGTAAATGGGTTTGTCTACAATCCTAACACTACCGGTACTCGCTACTGATGTAGCTTGAGTCTTCGAGTAATTTTGTTTGAATGCACATTTTCTCGGGTTTCCTACAATAGAAAAAGACTGGCTTCTGAAATCCATAGTTATTTTAGATTGTAACGCCCCAAATTTTTGGGCCTGGAAGTATTAGGTCTTGAGCATGGGAACTTTTAGGAGGCAGCACATAAATGTTTAATTGTGCAAGAAGGTGACACAACTGACTGTCTGCTTCAGTGGTTAAGTGTTTTAAGTGTTCTGGAAAGTGTCTGAGAAGTCTTGGGTTCAAGCTTGAGCAAGTGCAAAAAGTTTTGTTTTTAATGGATAAACCATTGTCTCTAGTCAATAAGCTTTTAAACAAATATGGCATGTTATCTATGCCAGAGAACTGAGGTTTGAATCCTGGTGAGGGTAGTGGAGTATTTTATTTTGCTGCACTTGCTGTGTAGGTAGTAGAGGTCGACTGAAACACTGCTGAGTGAAGTGGAGTTTGAATTGGTCATGGAGGGATTTTAGGAGGGAATTGGGGAGGAAATCGTAGGGAATTAAAGGGAGAGGTAGACTTGTGCCGAAATTGAACTGTGGGCACACAAGAATTCGGCTTTGGGTGCTCCCTCTTCTCATTTTTGGTACTTATAAATTATTTTGGGATTCCTTTCACTCTTGGTTTTAGGTGGCCGAATATTTCTTTTCTCTCCCTCTCTGTCTTACGATTTCGGGCATTTCCTCTTGTATCTTTGCTTGTTCTCTGCTCCTCTCTCTTTTCTTCTGGCACTTTGCTCTTTTCCCCTACCCTTCGGTCAGACACTTATCTATTGTTTGTTGTTCTCCTTGCCCAAATGTTCTCACTATTCCTTTCTCTCAAATTCTTCGGCTTTTAACTCCTAGTGCTTGACCAAATCTCTTCTTATCTTCCCTCTCTCTCAATCATAATACTTGGTCGAATACTTCTTCCTCTCTTACCCTCACCGTGTCGACTTTCCCTTCATTTCTATCCGTCGTTTCTGTGGTCATTCTATTCACCGATTTTACATTGGTAAGTCTAGCTCTCGTTTTAAGTGCCATCGTTATTCTCTCCTTTTTGCTCTTTCTGTCGTGTTGATAGTTTCAATCTAATGTATTCTTTGCTACCGATGCTTGCTAGGAGTGTGGATTCTATTGTGGAGGATTAAGATGATTACTCTTCTCATGACAAGTGGTCTATCCACTTTTGGGGTAAGTGTTTTGAGTGTGATGTATTTCATATTGGATTTTAAATACTTATCAATTGATCGAATATTTCTTATGAAGGTCATAGTTTTGGAACAGTACGTGGGTGTTAAGTCAGTGTGGGTTTTCAGATTATTGGATTGGTAAGTGTTAATGAATCGATCGAACCCTTTTTGATATTGTGGTTTGGAATAACGATGGATTTAGACTAATGAGGGGTTGTGGTTGACCACAGGTTTTCGATCTCAGAAGTGGTTCGGCTGCGACATCACAACAGGTGTGTAAGCACTACCCCTTATCGTAGATCTGCAAAAGCCGAAACAAGTGATCGTCGATGCTACACGAGCATACGCTTGGTCATGTGGTAACCCAAACGTGTAACACCCTACCCGTATCCGTCGCCATATTAGGGTTACGAGGCATTATCGAACAAGACATAATTTTCAAACATTCACAAATTTATACATGTCATATTCGCATTACATAAATCATGACTGATTAAACATTAAACATACCTTATAAATCATGATACAAAATACAATTCATATATCAAGTCAGGTATAATATGCTTTTAAATATAAACACATTTAAATAAATACATATAATAAGCTAAATACATCTTGAGCAATAATGTACTCCCATAATCTACCTTAACATAGGTGCACAAAGATCATATCTATTTAGCAAATTCATATATAAGCATTTTAATAAAAATGAATAAAAGTTACTATTCATTTGGTCAATTCTCATCTCATTAGCCGAATATACACATGCCTATTACTATTTCCCTTCCAACTTTATTCCATTACTAAACAAATATGCAATCACACATGGAAGCATATATAAACATACTATAATTTGCATTTTATAAACGCATCATTCATATATATATCATATCCAAATATGTATAAACTTCAAAGCTAAATCAAATAGCCCATTTCGCATATGATCCAAAAGATTCCATATTTTATGCTTTATACAAATGATCCCACGAATTTAAATACAAAAGCTGATTTTTAAAAAAAAGAAAATAGCTAACTATTTAGACATATTATAAGCACACATTTTCTAAATTATTTCCTTACCTATTCGACCAACTCAACTTAACTACATTGATGGTACCAATTTTTACTACTCAATCATATGCAAAAATGTATATATATATATATATATATATATATTACCTTAACCTTAATAAAATAATCAAATCAAAGTCATTAATGACATAAACATATGCTCATTGATCCTACCTATTACTAGTCAGATACAAACATGCATTATACTTAACCAATCATTTAATCATACCACTGAATCTCAAACTCATTTTATAATCATATAAAAATTAGCTAAACCATATTAATATAAATTACAAACACTGAATCAATACATGTTTATTACACCTATTTACAATGTACCGAAATGTCACACCCGAAAACCAATCTATTCAATACATGTTCGGCTATAATAATAAATCAATATACTACCATAAGTTGCCTTCATCAATCGAGTTTATGAAATCAAAATCCATTTCCAAAGCATGCTTAATAAATATATGAACTTATATCATAACACCTTATAATTAAAAATCTAAAATTAAACTTACCGAAACATAATTCATCCATCACCCATTTCATTTTATAAACACACTACCAAACATAAACATAGACCATAATTTAATTAAACATATACACAACCATTAACATAGCCATTTTCGCAAGGCTTAGTA
This sequence comes from Gossypium longicalyx, assembly GCA_025698465.1. Classification (NCBI taxonomy): domain Eukaryota; kingdom Viridiplantae; phylum Streptophyta; class Magnoliopsida; order Malvales; family Malvaceae; genus Gossypium; species Gossypium longicalyx. Next base: position 46,826,789 of record CM047005.1, on the reverse strand, counting down.
GATACATATTTAAAAATCAAACACATTAAGTAGCCTATACATGCAATAGGTTAAATTTCAAACTTTTAAAAATACCGAAATTAGTCGATAGTGTGATAGAATTCACTGACGATCCCCGAGCTCATAACTAGCTTCCAAAATCTATAAAATAGAAAATAAACATATACACAATAAGCTATCAAAAGTTAGTAAGTCATAAGCAAATAAACATCTCAATAACATAATCAATTCAATTAACCAAACCAATTTATGCTTTAGTAATCACATATAAATTCAAATTTATAGTTTCATATATAACATTTACTTTCATAAGTAAACCTCATCTTAGCTGAATATACATGTATACATTATCAATATATATTCTTCAATCTCAAAGTCATACTATTATATAAAAGTAATTATACTTATGCATTCATATATATTTATATATACTCATAAATCAAGCTTTAAAATCACATACTTGTACCTAACATAAAGCCAAATATACTTCTCATATTCACATATATTTTCAATTGCATCATATATTATTTTTATCACATATCAAGTAACCAACATACCTTATTTTTAAATAGGTAATCAACAATCACATACCTAATCATTTTAGCTTGTTTAACACATTCGATCACAACTTATCATTGCCCGTTGAACCATTCGAAATTTATTAGGATACTCAGATGATCACACATATCATACAATGCCAACGTCCCAGACGTGGTCTTACACGAATCACATATCGGTGCCGCTGTCCCAGACAGGGTCTTACACGAATCACATATACGATGCCGATGTCCCAAACATGGTCTTACACGCAATCATATATAGTTGCCAACGTCCCAGACTTGGTCTTATACGAGAACACATATCAGAAATCCTATGTCATGACATATGTATCCTAGCTATTACTAAGGTTCGTACGGGGCTTTTCGGGCGTCGTATGTCGGTCGAATCAAACTCGTACAGATAGCTCTCAAGCATTTATGCATTCGATTATTACTTATAAAATCTCGTACAACTAAATTCAGCATATAAAGTTCTTATACATTCAAAATTAATAACCTTTATTTGCTTATAAACTTACCTCGGACAACAGTAATCAGAACGAGACGATTAATTCGTGACTTTAGTTTTCCCCCGATCCAAATCCAATTTCTTTGGTTCTTGATATAAATGTATTCAAAATAAAATAATTCAAATATAATTCCATTCAATTAGTCCAAAAACACATAAATAGGCAAATTACCATTTTGCCCCCTGACATTTTATGCTTCTTACAATTTAGTCCATATTGCCCAAAACACAAAATATTCAAAATCTCACAGCAACATAGCTAGGCTGAATCTTCCTTATTTTCATACAAGTCCATACATTTCATTTATTTCACATTTTAGTCCCTCAATTTATTATTTTCTGCAATTTAGCCCTAATTACTCAAATTCATCAAAAATTCCAATACAAAACATATTAATCCAAAACATATCTTTCATAATTCATTATCAAACATCACAAAACACAAATATTCGTCAATGGCATAACTCAAAATATTCATCAGAATCAGAAATTCTAGCATGGGTCGGATAGTATTTGAATCAACGATCTCAAAAACGTAAAAATTAACAAAAACTGAGCTAGTTACATACCTTAATTTTGGACAACAATGGCCGAATAACTAAAGCTTTCTTTCTTTTCTTCCTTTTTTTGTTTTGGTCATACCATTAAAAAGATGAAAGCATGTTTTCTTATTTTATGTTTTATTATAATATAACATGCTTATTAATTTACCTATTTAACCTTTATTAACAAATATTCAACCATTATAAAACATGGCCACTACCGTCCATTTATTTAAATATGGTCAAATTTCCACTTAAATACTCCATATAATAAAGATAAATGCAATTCAACCCTTGCACATCAAACCACTAACTTTTCATTTTACATGATTAAGCCCTTTTATTAAATCAGGCATCTAAACGATAAAATTTTCGAACGAAATTTTAGCACACACAAATTCACACATTATAAACACCAAAAATATTTTTAAAATATTTTTTTGACCCAGATTTGTGGTCTCGAAACCACCATTCCGAATAGGGTCTAAATCGAGCTGTTACAACTCTCCCCCTTAGGGATTTTCGTCCCCGAAAATCTTACCAGTGAAAAGGTTCAGATAACGTTCTTTCATTGCATCTTCTGGTTACCATGTTGCCTCTTCAACTCTGTGTTTATGCCAAAGTACTTTCACTAACAGAATTTTCTTATTTCACAACTCTTTCACTTTGCAAGTCAGAATATGAATTGGTTCTTCCTCATAAGTCATATCGAACTTAATCTCAATCTCTGACGGATTTAACACATGTGAAGGATTAGATCTGTACCGTCGACGCATCGAAACATGAAATACATTATAGATCTTTTCTAGCTTAGGTGGTAACAACAGTCTATACGCAACCGGTCTAATCTGCTCTATAACCTCATACGGCCCAATAAATCTCGAACTCAATTTGCCTTTATGACCAAATCTGAGTATTTTCTTCCATGATGAAACTTTCAAAAACACTTTATCCCTGATCTGAAACTCTATATCTTTACGTTTCAAGTCTGCATATGATTTCTGACGATCTGACGCTGTTTTCAGACTTTCGTGGATCACTTTAAATTTCTGTTCAGTTTTTCTAATCAAATCAACCCCGTGTATTTTGTTTTCACTGAGTTCAGTCCAATACAATGGTGTACGACATTTACGACTGTATAAATCCTCGTAAGGTGCCATTTTGATACTCGATTGAAAGCTATTATTGTACGCAAATTCAATCAGAGGAAGGTATCATTCCCAAGTACCTTCAAACTCGAGAATGCAACATCTTAACATATCCTAAAGTATCTGAATGATTTGCTCAGACTGACCATCTGCCTGGGGATGAAAAGCATTGCTAAAATGCAGTCTAGTACCTAATGCATCTTGCAATTTCTTCCAAAATCGTGATGTAAACCTCGAATCTCTATCCGACACAATAGAAATAGGTACTCTGTGTAGTCTCACAATCTGAGAAACATATAACTCAACAAGTTTATCGAGTGAATAAATTGTATGAACAAGAATAAAGTGAGCCGATTTAGTCAATCTATCCACAATAACCTAGATTGCATCTTTCTTGCTCAGTGTCAAACCGGATACAAAATCCATCATAACTTTGTCCCATTTCCATTTAGGTATCATGATTGGCTGAAGTAATCCAGAAGGTACCTGATGCTTGGCTTTTACTTGCTGACAAGCTAAACATTTCGAAACATAGTTAGAAATGTCTCATTTCATATTGTGCCACCAGTAAAGCTGTTTAAGATCATTATACATCTTCGTACTACTCGGGTGAACAGATAGCTGACTGTTATGAGCTTTGTTCAAAATCATCTGAATCAATTCCGTATTTCTCGAAACGTATATTTGGTTTCTGAATTGCAGACATCCCTTAGCATCCTCTTGAAATTCTAAATCAACGTTCGAATCACATTGAGCCCGCTTTACTATCAAATCATTATTGACCTTTTGAGCTTCACAAATCTTTTGACTAAATGACGGTCTTGTTTTTAACTCGACTATTATCGTACAATCATCTGACATAGCCATATGTGCATCCACTGCACACAAAGCAAATAGGGATTTTCAACTTAGAGCATTAGCAACAACATTAGCCTTTCTCGGATGATAGTCAATCACAAGCTCATAATCTTTTAACAACTCTAACCATCGAAGCTATTTCAAATTCAGATCTTTATGAGTCATCAAATACTTCAAACTTTTATGATCAGAATAAACATGACATTTTTCACCGAACAGATAGTGGGTGCCATATTTTCAATGCAAACACAATACCTGCCAATTCTAGATCGTGCGTCAGATAATTCTTTTCATGTGGCTTTAACTGTCTCGAGGCATAAGCTATAACTCTGCCTTCCTGCATCAAAACACAGCCCAAATCATTTAAAGATGCATCACTATAAATAACAAATTTTTTACCTGATTCTGGCTGAATTAATATTAGAGCTTCGGTCAAAAGGGCTTTCAACTGATCAAAACTTTTCTGGCATTTTTCTGACCACTCGAACTTAACATCTTTTTGTAATAGCTTCATCATCGGGGCTGCAGTCATTGAAAAACCTTTCACGAATCATCTATAATAACCAGCAAGTCCCAAAAAACTTCAGACTTCAGAAACATTCCTCGGGGGTTTCCAATCAAGTATAGTTGAAATTTTACTCAGATCAACTCGTATACCTAATGCTGATACAACATGGCCCAGAAAACTGAGTTCACTTAACTAGAACTCAAATTTACTGAACTTCGCATACAATTGTTTATCTCGTAAAGCCTGTAACACCATTCCCAGATATTCGGCATGTTTGGTTTCATTACGGGAGTAGATCAAAATGTCATCTATGAACACAACTACAAACCGATCCAGATACTGTCTAAAGATCCGATTAATCAAATCCATAAAAATAATAGGTGCATTAGTAAGTCCGAAAGGCATAACCAAGAACTCATAGTGCCCATACCTCATTCGAAAAGCAGTCTTTGGTACATCAGAGTTTTTAACCCGCAACTGATAGTAGCCTGATCTCAAATCTATCTTCGAAAACACTGTAGCCCCTTTTAGTTGATCAAACAGATTATCAATCCATGGCAATAGGTATTTATTCTTTATAGTCACCTTATTGAGCTGTCTATAATCAATGCACATTCTCATAGGTCCGTCTAAATTTTTCACAAATAACACTGGCGCACCTCAGGGTGAGAAACTCGATCGCGCGAAACTTCTATCTGTCAACTCCTGCAACTGAGCTTTCAATTCTTTTAATTTAGTAGGTGTCATTCTGTATGGAGCTATGGATATCAGAGTCATGCCTAACATTAACTCAATACCAAACTCTACCTCCCGAATAGGTGGCAAACCTAGTAATTCTTTAGGAAACACATTCGGATACTCGCACACAACAGTAACTGATTCAATATTTCTTTCGACCACTTTACTGTCAAGCACATATGCAAAGTAAGCTTCGCAGCCTTTTCTCACATATTTCTGAGCTAACATCGCAGAAATCACTGCTGGTAACCTATTCAGATCATTAGATTCAATACGAATAACCTCATCATTCTGGCTCCATAGATCAATGATCTTCCTCTTGTAGTTCGCAACAACATCATGTAAAGTTAACCAGTCCATACCCAGAATTATGTCAAACTCATCAAATGGCAACAATATCAAATCAGTCGGAAAGCACAGATCTCGAATCATCAAAGGACAAGTCTTACACACTTTGTCAACCATAACACACCGGCCCAAAGGGTTTGACACTCTAATCACAAACTCAGTAGACTCAACAGGTAGAGTCTTACTGAATACTAAAGTCTCACACACATATGAATGAGTCAAACCAGGATCAATCAATGCAATTACATTAGTATCATAGAGAGTGAATGTACCAGTAATGACATTTGGGGATGAAGCCTCCTCTCATGCGCGAATAGCATAGGCTATAACATGTGAACGAGCCTTTGATCTGACTACTGTATCTCTTGTACCTCTCTGACTGCCACTCGTATTACCCGCATTTTTGGGTGGTCTACCCCGAGCTGCAGTAGTACCCGATCTCGTATTCTGCACTAGATTTTCTGCAGCTAACACTGGGCAATCACGTATATAATGATCCATCGATCCACATTTAAAACAAGCCCGATCATGCAATCTACAACTGGTGGGATGTCATTTGCCACAATGCTTACACTCGAGTTGATTTGACCTGATATTACCCACACTAGCTACTGAGGTAGCTCTCGAGCCCATCGGTGGTCTATTCTGATCCCGTCTAGTATAACCCGCAGTAGCCTTTGAACGGCTAGAATCATCTCAAAATCTCTTTGATGTAGACTGGAATGACTTACTCGATAATCTCTTATGTGAATCTCTAGCTTCGAAGTCAGCTTTTCTTTTCTCTTTCCCGAGCTTTTTGGCTTTGCATGCTCACTCAACAAGTACTACGAACTCTTTGATTTTAAGTATGCCAACAAGCAATTTAATGTCTTCGTTCAACCCATCTTCAAATCTTTTACACATTATTGCTTCAGTCGAAACACACTCTCAGGCATATCGGTTGAGACTCACGAATTTTTGCTCATATTCTGTTACGGTTATACAACCCTGTTTAAGCTCAAGGAATTCCTTGCGTTTTTTGTCGATAAATCTCTGGCTGATGTATTTCTTACGGAACTCTGTCTGAAAGAATTCCCAAGTCACCCACTCTTTCGGAACCACTGATACTAGAGTATTCCAACAGTGATATGTTGTGTCTCGAAGCAAAGATATGTCACATTTTAAACACTAATTCGGGGTACAGGACAGTTCATCAAACACACGGATAGTATTATCAAGTCAAAACTTAGCCCGCTCAGCATCATCATCAGTAGCTTTAAACTCTTCAGCCCCATGTTTTCTGATTTTATCAACATGTGGCTTATATAATCTCAACAGATCACTTACTTGAGGTATAACAGGCATCGAAAATGGATTAGTCAGGGGTGGAGGTTGTTGTCCAACTAGATTCATCCACATATACTGAGTAAACCAATCATTCATCATTTGGTAAAAGGCTTATTTAGCCTCTCCCTCTTGGTCACTCGAAGTCGGTCGAGAATCAATCGGCGCTGTCCCTTATGTGGGAGCAGGCGCTATACTCTCAATATCGTCAGCTACGGCTCGACCGGGATCCATTTACTATACGAAAACACATTTTCGAATATCATGAGTCATCACACTATCACAGTATAAAATATGGCATGTATAGCTAGACTCACATGCGCTACATTAGTCCTAGAATCGACTAAACCGTAGCTCTGATACCAATAAAATGTAACACTCTACTCAAATCCGTCGCCAATTAGGGTTACGAGGCATTACCGAACAAGACATAGTTTTCAAACATTCACAAATTTATACATGTCATATTCGCATTACATAAATCATGACTGATTAAACATTAAACATACCTTATAAATCGTGATACAAAATACAATTCATATCTCAAGTTAGGTATAATATGCTTTTAAATATAAAAACATTTCAATAAATACATATAATAAGTTGAATACATCTTGAGCAATAATGTACTCCCATAATCTACCTTAACATAGATGCACAAAGCTCATATCTATTTAGCAAATTCATATATAAGCATTTTAATAACTTTGAACAAAAGTTACTATTCATTTGGTCAATTCTCATCTCATTAGCCGAATATACACATTCCTATTACTATTTCCCTTCCAACTTTATTCCATTACTAAACAAATATGCAATCACACATGGAAGCATATATAAACATACTATAATTTGAATTTTATAAACGTATCATTCATATATATATCATATCCAAATATGTATAAACTTCAAAGCTAAATCAAATGGCCCATTTCACATATGATCCAAAAGATCCCATATTTCATGCCTTATTATACAAATGATCCCACGAATTTAAATACAAAAGCTTATTTTTTTTAAAAGAAAATAGCTAACTATTTAGACATACCTTACCTATTCAGCCAACTCAACTTAACTACATTAATGGTACCAATTTTTACTACTCATTAATATGCAAAAATGTATATATATATATATTACCTTAACCTTAATAAAATAACCAAATCAAAGTCATTAACGACATAAACATATGCTCATTGATTCTACCATTACTAGTTAAATACACAGATGCATTATACTTAACTTATCATTTAATCATACCACTGAATCTCAAACTCATTTTATAATCATACAAAAATCAGCTAAACCATCTTAATATAAATTACAAATGCTGAATCAATACATGTTTATTACACCTATTTACAATGTACCGAAATGTCACACCCAAAAACCAATCTATTCAATACATGTTCGGCTATAACAATAAATCAATATACTACCATAAGTTGCCTTCATCAACCGAGTTTATGAAATCAAAATCCATCTCCAAAACATGCTTAATAAATATATCAACTTATATCATTACACCTTATAATTAAAAATCTAAAATTAAACTTACCGAAACATAAATTCATCCATCACCCATTTCATTTTATAAACACACTACCAAACATAAACATAAACCATAATTTAATTAAACATATACACAACCATTAACATAGCCATTTTCGCAAGGCTTAGTAGATACATTTCTAAAAATCAAACACATTAAGTAGCCTATACATGCCATAGGTTAGAATTCAAACTTTTAAAAATACCAAAATTAGTTGATAGTGTGATAGACTTCGCTGACTGGAACAACAGAAAAATGTGCAAGTGTACACAATCACAACAAGTAATGAAGTGACATGTAAATGTCGAGTTATTGTACCCACAGGAACTATAAAAAGAATTATTTATGAAATTAATTGTAAAACACTTTGGTGAAGTAAAAATAATTTTGTTTTAGAAGATGGTCAGGAACTATTTAAAAACTAAGTAAATGATTTAAATAAAATAAAAGAGTTCTAGTGCACGATTTCAAATAAGATTTAATCAATGTAACATACTTGTGTTGGATTATTTATATTTCTTGAACTCAGAATTACTAACTCATGTTTCCACTGTTACGAATAAATTCATAGCAGCCCTGTAATTTGCTAACTTATGAACAAATTCACATACAAAAATCCATTCATCTCTTGATATATCCCTATGTCAATTCAACTGACTAAACAGATTTTAGCAAGCAAACATGTTATTGCACATACATACTCATTAAATTGAACCAATCTCTTGCATATCCCTATGTCAATTCAAACGATTAATTAAATCTAATAAGCATATAAAAGACTTTGTGAAGTAACAAGATATCCCTACCTTGAAATAATTTAATCACAATAATGTTGCAAGTTATGCAAGGCAATAATATCGCCAGATACATTGCTAATTTAACCTTCAGCTACCTTAGAAGAATAAACATGCACTGATTAAGTACTATGTCAACTAATTACAATTGCAATCCGTTTAAATAATTAATTCATTAGTTACCTCACAGTCGTAACACAAGAATAACTTAGGCATGGTTTTACTTAATCAAGCATCTTACCGAGGCTTATAACAGCATAAACATCATTTTAACAATTCAAGCAGGCAGAATATAATCAACCCAACACAAACATAATTTAAGCTGAATTGATTAAAATAACCATTTCGATAGCATAAATATTCATAAACATGTTCGTCAAAACAACAACAAAAATTAAAGAGTTAGGGAACAAGAGGCAAATCCGGTGTTTCTCCGTGGCTTGACTAGTTGTTCCGTTCTTCGTTCTTCATTGGCCTTAGCTATCAAGGTAGCTTATGAACACCTAATTGCTGCTCCAAAATGGCTGATGGAAACTTCTTTCCCAAGAGAAGAAATCGGCACTTGAACAGGAGGGAATGGAATGGAAAAAAATGAGAGAAAAGTGAGAGAGGGAATGAGAGAATATTGTGAATTGAGGGATGCTTTGAATGATCAGCAAGGGGTGGCTTTTATAGCTGATTGTGGCTGCTAAAAATAGCAAATTCAAGCAGCCAAAGAGCCCTGCGTTGGCCTGCAACACACATGGCAAAGTTGAGAGTTTCAACTTTGCTATTTTAAGCTTGGGGCAAATCTACAAAGCCATAATTTAAGGTCGGGTTTGAATGCAATTTAGAAGTCTTTTGAGAGCCTTTTTCCAACCATATTTAATCATATAAAATGTTGATTTGGGTCAGCATATGGACGGTTTTGGGCTGCCCATTTAGTGGCTGGTTCGGTTCACTCAATTTGGCTCGACCAGTGCAGTTCAATTGGACCCTTTCTCCATAATTAATTAAAAATAATTTATTTAGCCCAAATTAAATGGGGAATAAATTAAAATTAATTAATTTATGAATTAATACACATTTCTGGACCGTCTTAGGCTGGAAACTAAAGTGTCTCGATACTTCAAATTGCTTCTCGGTTTTGTGCTTTCAGCAGTGTCAACTGAGCCAATTTTTACCCTTTGTGCGAATCTGTCGAAAATAGTCAAAATTAATCAAAGTTAAGTATAAAATTAAATAAATTCACCATGTTCATATTTTTAACATGAATTAATTATTTTATAATATTTAATTATTTTTCGACAAGAATTTAACCGGATTTGCATGAATTTAAGAAAAATTGGATATGAAAAAGTATATAAACTTTTGTGTTTCCACTGAAGAGATCCATAGAAAATAAACATATACACAATAAGCTATCAAAGCTTAGTAAGTCATAAGAAAATAAACATCTCAATAACATAATCAATTCAATTAACCAAACCAATTTATGCTTTAGTAATCACATATAAATTCAAATTTATAGTTTCATATATAACATTTACTTTCATAAGTAACCCTCATCTTTGTTGAATATACATGTATACATTATCAATATAATTATTCAATCTCAAATTCATACTATTATATAAAAGTAATTATATTTATGCATTCATATATATTTATATATACTCATAAATCAAGCTTTAAAATCACATACTTGTACCTAACATAAAGCCAAATATACTTCTCATATTCACATATATTTTCAATTCCATCATATATTATTTTTATCACATATCAAGTAACCAACATATCTTATTTTCAAATAGGTAATCAACTATCACATACCTGATCATTTTAGCTCGTTCAACAAATTTGATCACAACTTATCATTGCCCGTTGAACCATTCAGAATTTATTAGGATACTCGGATGATCACACATATCATACAATGCCAACATCCTAGACGTGGTCTTACATGTAATCACATATAGGATGCCAATGTCCCAAACAGGGTCTTACACGAATCACATATATAATGCTGATGTCCCAGACAGGGTCTTACACGAATCACATATACGGGCACGTGGGCCCCACATAGGAAAATCGCAACAAAAGTGTGGAGAATATTAGGCCAGGTTGTATAGTTCACACGGCCAAGGCCTTTTTTGGGCTTTGTGGGCCACACAGGTGTGTGGGCCTACATGGGCTTGCATATTGGGCCTTGGGCCCATTTATTTTGTTTGATTGTTAAGGTTGCACAGGTCGCCCGAGACGACTGTGGACCTGCTAATGGGTCGGTAAGTTTACCTAGACCCCTTATGAGGTAAAATGACTATTTTGCCCTCTTGAGGTAAAATGACTATTTTGCCCTTGTTTTGCCCTCATGAGGTAAAATGACTGTTTTGCCCTTATATGGTAAAATGATTGAAATGCCCCTACATGGTAAATTGACTGTTTTGTCCCTATGTGATATATGTTTATATTTTAGCATGCTATTGTAACTGTGTTCAGTACATGTTTAATATTATGCTATGACATGACATGTGGCATGATGCATTGCATAGGGGTGGGTTTTTATATGATTGGAGGAAGTGTACTGTACTGGCAGCTATGTTGCAAATCACTGATGACTCTAAGCCTATTATACTACTAACTCTACTGCAAATACTGTTTAGTGCCGCAACCGGTGCTAATTTTGGAGTGTAGGGATGGGTGGGTTGATTTTATCCCCACATAAAGTGTAGGGCTAGACGGAGTGGAGTGTAGAGGCTGGATGGGTAGGACTTGCATACTATTTACTGTTACTGTACTGCTTACTGTTACTGTAATGGGCTAGGGCCCAAATACATGACTATTTCTGTATTAAGATAGGCTAAAGCCTAAACTGATATTGTCTCTATTACTAAAAAGGACTTAGGCCAAGACTGTGTTTGTTTTCTGACTGTTCGCTTATATGGGATTACACACTGAGTTTTCGTAAACTCACCCATTTGTTTTAAACTATACAGGTAATTCCCAGACTTAGGTAGATCGGTGCAGCGGAGGACTCAGTAGTGGCCACACGATCTTTCTAATTTTAAATAGCATTTTATGATTTCAATTTAATTTTTGGGGTATTTTACTATAATAATGGCCTTTATAGATTTTAACTTTAAATTGGGGATTTTCATTTGTTTTGGTTTATAACTGCTAATGTTTGGAAAACTCGAGTTTTCAAAAGAAACAATGTTTTACAAAGTAAAAGCAAGTACGCAACTGTTTTAAAATGCTTTCGCTATAAAATGATATTCTAGAAATAAATAACATTTTTTTTTAAATATACTAAGGACATTTTAATATGAATAAGTTTTTTGAAACAACAATGAACATCTTTAAGATCACACAAAGAGTTTAAATAGAGAACGGGTTTTTCAATAATATCTCGCTTTACGAAAAACACTTCAATATGACATCACTAGATTCGACCATAACGTCTCCGTCGGGTTTGGGGTGTTACATAGATGGAGGAGTTGAAAAAGTGCTAGCCATGCTTCACTTTCCAATGTCCTAACTTTCAGCTTTAGCACATTTCTTCTAATTCTGAATCTTTTCCATTTTTTGGGCACGCTTGGATAATACCACAAATTGTTTTATTTCTAATGCACCCACCATCATTCGTATAACCTCATTTAAACCCAACTCGAATAGAGTACACATCTCAGCCTCTAAAGATATTAATTCCTGAGCATATTTACTCATGTTGATGAATTTACATTCATACTCAACGACTGACATATTTCCCTATTTCAAATCCATAAATTCTCATTTTTTCCTCTCTAGGTACATTTTATTGATATATTTATTTTTAAATTCAAATTGAAAGAAATCCCAAGTGACTTGATCTCTCAGGACTACCGATGTTAGAGTAATCCACCACTGATACACTTCTTCCTTTAACAAAGATACGACATATTTTAAGTTGTCGTTAGGAGAACAAGCTAACTTATCGAGTCCTCATTGAGTATTTTCTAGCAAATATTTGACTTTCCCAGGATCATCATTATATAAACATCAAAATTCTTTTGCCCCACATGTAACACCCCTAACTCATATTCGTCGCTGGAATAGTGTTACGAAGTATTACCATAAAAACATAACTTAAAATCAATCATTTCCAAAAATTTCATAAATCATAGTATAACTCATTCAACACATGCTTATTGTCCCTTATTTAAGCCCTCGAAGCCATAGAAACACTTTAGAAATGATTCGAAACTAAATTGGAAACATTTAGAATTTTATAGAAAAAGATAGAAAATTTCACACTGTAAGGGTCACACGACCGTGTGACTCATACAGTTGAGACACACGGCCGTGTCCTAGCCCGTGTCCATGCCCGTGCAACTTTCTGACTTGGGTCTCACGGCCAAGCCACGTGCCCGTGTGTCAGGCAGTGTGCTAGGCTGTATGGACAAGAAATAGGCCATTTTCAAGCCATTTTTTTCACCCAAATCAAGCTCACACCTACAAGCCATTTGCACATAAAAATAAAGCTTCAAAACATACCTAAAAATAGGCATGATAGAACTAATTCAATATGGTATCTATCCATACAACCAATATGCCAAAAGACACCTCAATCACAAATCATTAAATAAACCAAAACATAAACACATTTGGCATAAATCAACCACACACAACTAACTATTTTCATGCCAAGCCATAGTACCACTAACCATATGCTAAACACATCTAAACATACCAATTTGTCCATTTAAAACATTCCATCACTTAACCATTTCAACATTAGCCATCAAAGCACAAAAATGCCAAAATGTCATCAACCATGTAACCACATATTTACATGCTAAACATAACAACTAGATCACCAAACATAGTACACCTATACATGCAGTTATAACCATGACTCAAAACATCAAAATCTACTGATATAGTCATTGGATAGTGTGATAGGTCTTCGACAAGCTTCCAAATTGAACGAGCTTCTGATTATCTATAAAACATGGGAAATGAGACTATGTAAGCATATAATGCTTAGTAAGTTCATATAACATAAAACACAGCTTGCCATTTCATTTCATAACATTAAAATTTAACATGGCATAATCCAACGTTTAGCTTGACACAAGCTTAAGCACCAACACAAACATGTTAGCATGCTTGAACATAATTCATGTAACAGCCCGTTTTCAGTGAAATTGGAATAGTGGTTTTGGGACCACAAATATGATGTGAAAATATTTACTTTTTTATTATTTTAAGGTTTACAGATGATTGTATGATTGTATAAAAATTTCGTTAAGAAATTTTATTGTTTGCTTGCTCAATTTAATAAAAAGGACTAAATTGCAAAAGGTACAAAATTAGAGTTCTATAGGCTAAAGGCACTAAATAGCTAAATAATTTAAATGTATGAGTACTTTAATGGTAAATAGACCATTGTTTATTTGAGTGGACAAAGATGGACATTAAATAGGTGAATTTTTAAGTTAACAATAAAGGTTAAATTTGTAATTCATTAATTAAGTTAAGTAAAATTAATTAAAACAAAATGCTATCATTTTTTTCTTGTTTCTCTTCCACCAAAAATTAAGGTGAAAAACACCATTGAAGAAGCTTAAAGGTTTGGCTACATCTCATAGCTTGCATGGTATGATTTTTGATCCCGTTTTTAATGATTTCTATGTTTTTGGAGTCGTTATAGCTTAATCTAGCAGGCCTAGAGAATAATTTGCAAAATTATTAAAAAGGTTAGGGTTTTCCATGAATGTGTGCATGTGATTTTTGATGTTTGATGGAAGAAAATGAATCTTTGTTGTTAGATAAACAACATTTGTTAAGTGATTTTGAATGAAATTTCAAATTAGGGGGTTAAATTGAGAAAAATAAAAATATTGTGGTAAACGTGTGAAATAATGAAAATTATGAGCTTCTATGAGTCTATATAAAACTCGACCATCTTAATATGTGGATGGAATTGCATGAATTTTGATTTATGGGCTTTAAGACTAAATTGTAATGAAGTTAAAATATTAGGGGTAAAAGTATAAATTTGCAAAATATGTATTTTGGGCTGAATTGAATAGAATGAATACTAAATGGATTGAATTTGATTATCTAGATCAAATTAAGCCTCGTACGGATATAGATCGAGGGAAGATAAAGTATTGGACTAGTCGATCCTATTTCATCGTTTTTTTGATCGAGGTAAGTTCGTATGTTTAATAAGCATTAAATTATGTGTTTGAATGCTTAATTGTTATAATTGAGATGATACAACACCACAAAAATTCTTGACGAGTTATCGACAATGTATAAATCCCAATTGAACCTTAAGAATAGATAGGATACAAATGACATGTCATTAGGGGTTATTGTGTTTTGGGTGCTGGTCCTGTACATTTTATCGGTGGCTAAGTTTTCTAGCATGTGTTGTGGTTGCTCATCAGCTTGTGTGAGCAGCACCGTGTAGCTATGTCTTGACTGTTAACTTGTGTGAGCAGACCCAATGATAGCTCGAGAGTGAGTATTTATACGATATATGAGATAGAGATGGTTTTGACCATGTATTGTCACTTAGTGTCGAGATTTCTGAGTATCTAATAGTATTCCAAATTGTTCAACGGGTATATTGATGGTACGAAAGAATAAGAGATTGATACATATCATTACAGGTATGTATGTGAATCATATAAGCATTGAATCTATGAAATTTGAGAATTTTATATCTAACCTTATGGATGAATATGTGTTAGGTTTGTGGATTAAATTGAGTTGCATTATGCCATGTTTAATTACTTAAATTATGACTAAATTGTAAATTGTACTTATTAGCCATACAAACTTACTAAGCTTAATAGCTTACTTTGTTTACTTTTCTGTGTTTTATAGTGATTTCGAAGCTTGCTCGGATTGGAAGTTGTTGGAGATCTCATTACACTATCCAGTTGTTGTTTTGGTACTTTTGAACTTTGTGTATTTTGGTTATATGGCATGTATAGGTCTTTTGGCTAATATAGCCTTTATGTCTTGATGAATTTTGGCCATTTGAATTGGCTTGTAAGTAGTCATATATTTTGAAATGTATATATATGTGTGTGATTTGTCTCATCTTGTATGTATTTGGATTGCTATGGAAATGCCTTGATTGTGATTTGAAATTTTGAGCATTATGTGGATGAGATTGAGAAATGGTATATTAAATGTATGTTAGGCACAAAAGTGTATATATGCATTTGACCATTTAGGTAACTTTTGTTAGTGATATTGGTATGATTTTGAGTGGACAAATGTGATGTTTATGAGAATTCTTGGTTGTTGGTGAAGGTATTGCATGAATTGAACTTGAATTTTGGTTAGTGTGAATGCTCATTGATGATATAGTCATATGCTATTTGATGTGTTTAGGTTGTTGCAAATTTGGGTGAGGAATGTGGCTTGGAAAATAGCCTATTTTTGTCCACATGAGCAGAGACACGGGCATGTGTCTCAGTCGTGTGTGATTATAGCCAGATGACACGGCCATGTGTCTTCTAGTACTTATTTAGAAATCAAGTCAGTAGCTTCACACGGTCTAGTACACGGGTGTGTGGCTTGACCGTATGGCACAAGTTAGTATACCCTCTAGTTTTCACATGGCTTAGCACATGGCCTGGCACACGGGCGTGTGAAGCCATTTCGAAGGGTACACGGGCTAGTCACACGGGCATGTGGTTGGCCATGTGACCCAAGTCAGAGAATTACACAGGATCAGACATGGGCTGGGAAACGGCCATGTGATCCCATTTTGAATGTCCACACGGCCTGTGACACGAGCATGTCTCTCACACGGCCTGGCCACACAGGCGTGTGTCCTCTATACTTTGAAAATTTTCAATGTTTTTCCAAAATTTCCTTGAGTTCTTGGTTTAGTCTTGAACCACTTCTATTGGTTATTTTGAGCCTCGAGGGCTCATGTAAGGGACTATATGATTGAGATTGAATGACTTTTGTTTGGATACAAGAAATGTATAAGAAATGTATGATTGTTTAAGTGATAAGTTCGGTAATGCTCTGTAACCCTATTCTGGCAACAGATATGAGTTAGAGGTGTTACATTTATTGGTATTAGAGCTACGATTTAGTAGATTCTCAGACTAGCATAGTGTGTGTGAGTCTAGCTATACATGCCATATTTAATCTGTGATAGTGTGATATCTCCTGACATTTTTAAATTATGTTTTCATATAGTAATGGATCCCAATCGAGCAGTTTCTGATGATACAGAAAGTAATGCGCCAGCCTCCATTCACAAAGTAGCGTTGTCTGAAATGAAACCTGTATCTGAAGGTCATGGAGAAGAGGCCAAGGAAGCCTTCTTTCAAATGATGAATGAATGGTTCATTGAGTTTGTCAGAAAGAATACGGCTGCTCAGCAACCTCTACCCCCACCTATTTCCCAACTGGTTCTCGTAGCTTCTCAAGGTTTGGAACCTTTGCATATGAGTAAGCTGTCTATTGATAAAATTCAAAAGTATGGGACTAAAGAGTTTAGGCTACAGTTGATGATGATCCTGAAAGAGCTGAGTTTTGGCTTGAGAATATAATTCGAGTTTTTGATGAACTGTCTTGTACGCCAGCAGAATATGTTAAATGTGTTGTATCTCTTCTGAGAGATACTACAGACTAGTGGTGGAGCACTTTAATATCTGTGGTGTCAAGAGAACGGGTCACGTAGGAATTCTTTTAGACTAAGTTTGGAAAGAAATATATAAGTCAACGATTTCTTGATCAAAAGCGCAAAGAATTTCTAAAATTGAAATAGAGTCGTATGACCGTAACCGAATATGAAAGAGAATTTGTGAGATTGAGTAAGTATGTTAGGGGATGCGTTTCCTCTTAAGAAATTATGTGTAAGTTGTTCGAAGACGGGTTGAATGAAGACATTAAGCTTCCAGTTAGGATTCTTGAACTGAAAGAATTTGTTGTGTTAGTCGATATAGCTTGCAAAGCTAATGAGCTTAGCAAAGAAAAGAGAATAGCTGATTCTGATGCTAAAGACTCGAGAAAGAGGTCAATGAGTAAACCTTATCATTCTTCTTTAAAGAAATCAAGGGATTCTTATAATCGTTTGACTGTTTCATTGGGGTATTCCAACAGAGATCGTGGGAACAACACATGAGTCCAAAAGCTCAAGCTAATTCAATATCGAGCATTGGTAGTGTCAAAGCCAATAAACCTGAGTGTCAACAACGTAGAAGACGACTGCAACATCCTGATTTAGGGCCTAGTCGGAATAGTAGTTTCGGGACCACATATCTGAAATAGAAATAATTATTTCATGATTATTATGAGGCCTAGGATGAGAATGTATGCTTGTGTAAAAATTTCATGGCTAAATTCTATGCCTAGGATGCTCAATTTGACATTAGGGACCAAATTGCAAAATATGCAAAACTTGAGTTCTAGAAGCTTTTAGCATTAAATTGAGTTGGATTATAAATTAGAGGTCCTCAAATATTAATTTGACCAAGTTCTAAAAAATTGGACAAAAATGGTCATGCATGGGTAAAATTTCAAAGAAAGGCCTTGAGGGCATTTATGTCTTTTGGTAAATAAAAGAAATAAAAGAGGAAAAGAAGTGAAAATCTTGTCCATCTTCTTCAAGGTAGTGCCGAAAATTCTAAGGACCATAGCTAGGGTTTTCTTCAACTTTCAAGCTTGATAGTAAGTGCTCCCTAGCCCCGTTTTTTATGTTCTTTATATTTTTGAAATCCTTGAAGCATGTTCTAGCCATTTCTACCCTTATTTTAAGCTAGGGTTCATGTCCAAAAACTTACCCATGTGTGACATGTTTGTATTTTGGTGTTTAATGGAGGAACATGAAAGTTTGATGTATGATAAACATCTTTTGTTAAGTGGTTTTCCATGAAAACACCTAAAAAGGGACCAATTTGTAAAAGATATAAAAGTGGGTAGTAGAAAAGTGAAATAAAGGAAAATTTCGGCTATTATAAGCTAGAATGTAATTTGACTAGGCTTGGGAAATCAAGTGAATGCATGTATTTCATTATACGAGCCTAGGGACTAAAATGTAAAAATGTGTAAAGTTACGAGTAAAAAGGTAATTTTGCCATAAAGTAAGTTTCCGGGCTAAAATTAAAGAATGTGATGAATTAATAATTTAATTTGTTTATATAGACTCAGAAAGACCAATTTCGGAAGTAGATCGTAGAAAACAAAATGTTTTGGAATAGTCAGAATCCAAACCTGAGACATCATTCAGGTAAGTTCGTGTAACCTAATTAGATGTCTATGCATGTTGACTTTAATTGTTGTGTTGAATTGAATGTGAAATGCATAAATATGAATTGTATGAAAATGCCCATAATTTTGAAATTGATTGAAAATGGGTTAGAATCAGTTTGAACATGAAATTCTGATGGATAGGTCACTTCTCACGAGAAATGGTGTAACATCCCGATTTAGGGCCTAGTCAGAACAATGGTTTTGGAACCACAAATTTGACGTAAGAAAATTTATTTTTATTATATTTTTATGGTCTACGATCTCACGGGATGATTTCGTGAAAATTTCGTTCAAAAATTTTGACGTTTGGGCACTCAATTTAGTCAAAAGGACTAAATTGTAAAAATGCAAAAGTTGAGTTCTACATGTTAGAGGTGTCAAATTACTTTGAAATTTTAAATTTGAGGTCCTTAAATGGTAATAAGACCATTGGTTAATTGTTGGACAAAAATAGACATGAAATGGGTGAAATAAAATATTTTTAAGTTAGGGGCATTTTGGTAATCTAATAATTAAAAGAATTAAAAAGCCAAATTTGCACATCTTCTTCATGTACCAGCCGAATCTACCATGGAAGCCATGGCTAGGGTTTGGTTCAAGCTTCAAAGCTCATTTGTAAGTGATCCTAAACCCCGTTTTTAATGTTCTTTACATTTTTAAAGTCCCGGTAACTTGATTTACCTATTTCTACCATTATTTTGAGCTAGGGTTCATGTTTAAAAATTTACCCATGAGTGATATGCATGTGTTTTGATGTCTAATGGTAGAAAATGAATGTTGGTGTTAAATAAACGACTTTTGCTAAGTAATTTTCGTTGAAAATGCTTAAAAGGACTAGATTTTAAAAGTTATAAATTTGTCATAAAAGTGTGATTTAGTAGAAATTGTGGGCTGCTATAGTTATGAAAATGATTTGGCTAGGCTTACAGAACAAAGAAATTGAATGAAAATCATTTTACGAGACTTAGGGCAAAAGTGTAAATATAATAAAGTTTAGGGGCAAAAATGTAATTTTGCCATAATATGATTTTTGGGTCTATATGAATAATGTGAGTCCTAAATAAGCTATATTTGAAATGTTAGATCAAGAAAACCGAGATTTAGGCTTAAATCGAGAAAGTACGAGATTATGGACTAAAATGGAATAATTAACTGTGCTTAGATTCGAGGTAAGTTCGTATGATAATAATATTGCAATGTTATGTTTGAATTATAATTCTTTACTATTATTGCATAAATTGTATGATTGAATACATTGAAAAAGTTGATGAAATGATGATACATGACAAGTGATTTATGAAATATGTGATATATGTTATGTAAATTCTTAAAAGCTTATTTGCTATTTGAGTCATTCCTTATTATGCTATGAATGGGCAATTGGTACTTTAGATAGTGAGATTGACACTTCGAGTAAGTTCGACAGAGATGTGGTATCGAAAAATCTCATTTGAACCTTAGGAATAGTCTAGGATACAAGTGACATGTCATTAGGAATTAAGAAATCTGAACTCGTTGAGTTGGTCCGGGTTCATGATATGCATGTGGCATCCGAATTCGTTGAGTTGGTCCGAGTTCATTATGGATGCGAGCATCCGAACTTGTTGAGTTGGTCCGAGTTCATTATGGATGCGATACATGTAATTGGGTCCCGAACAATGGTCTTGTGTGTCCTACCGATGGCTAGGAAATCCTTGAGTTGGTCGGATACCTAATAGCCTGTGTGAGTAGCCCGTGTAGCTACACCTTGACCGATAGCTTTTATGAGCAAGCTAGTGAGTAGCTCCTTCGTGAGCGTTACATGTTATGTGGTAGCTTTACTTACATTTGTATATGCGGCACTTACGTGAAAATTTTCGCGTATCCAATAGTATTCCGAGTGTTCAACGGGTAATACAATGAATGATGTAAGGAAAGTTCCTAGGAGGACATGTTATGGAAGGTATGGTTGTATACTATACTACGAGTGGTATAGGTATGTACACTAAGCTTATGATTATTGAGACTTTGAAATGTTAAGACATCGGTGAGCTAAGATGCATAAATTATGATTACGAATTTTGTTGCAATATCATGCTAACTTACATTGTGTAATTGAACATGGAATCCATGAAATGGTGAGTTCATGATTAGTTGAAAATGAACTTATGATAGTTATCATTATATTACACTAAAATAGTTTTAGACAACAGCATTAGTCCGACTTTGAAAATCCACCAAAAATTACGAAAATTGAACTAAAAACTGAATAAGATATGACATTAAAGCTTATTTAGCCTAGTTTCACATAGAGGAAACGGTGTAAACAAAAGAATTTCATATTATGAGATATTTGAATTTTTGTGAGATAGGATCAGAGTGATTTTGGGCTCCCCTGTCTTAATTTTGGAAAATAACTAAAAATTGTACAAAAATAATTATGGGTTAGAATTTATATGACTAAATTCTTAATGAGTCTATTTTCAAGAGAAAGAGACAGGAACATCATCTAAATCCCGTATTAAGAGATAAATGAATTTTAGTAAAGAAAGATTGAAGCTGTCAAATAGTAGAACAGGGGTAACTTTGAAGAATAAACTGTACTTATTGGATAGACTAAAAATTCTGAAAATTTTATGGTAAGAAGATATGTGAGTCTAGTTTCACATAAAATTAGCAGATCTCAATTTAGAGTTTCGAAGCTCAAGTTATAAATAATTTAGCAACTATGAATCGAGTAGATAGCTTGACTGGAATTTGAGCAAATAGTGGAATTATGTGTAAATTCAATTGTGTTACCATGAGAATATGTCGTAAGAATTTGGTAAAAGCATGTTAATAAATTGCTCATTATTTTCATATGGACTTACTAAGCTATAAAGTTTGACCCTCTCCTTTCCATTTCTTTTAGTGTTGTCAGGTTAGCTCGGGGTTAGAGATCATTGGAGGCAGCATCACAATATCAAGCTATCACTTTCGTGTTATTGATGAATCTTAAACGTCTTCAAGTGAGTGGCATGTATAGGGACCTAGTTATTGATATGTGTTCTTATGATTTGGCCAAGATGTTAGCTTATATTAGTACATTGTATATAGCCATGAGATGTGGCTTATGATGGTCATGGCTGGTAAGCCTAATTATCCAAGTTATGTGATATTGCCCTGTGAAGTGGTTATATGATTTGGCTTGATTGCTATGATTAGATGATATCATGATATGTATGCTTGCCGATTTTGTTGAGATTAAATGGTATGCTATTGAACATGGTATAAGAGTATAAGAGTGATTGAAATGGTAAAGCCAAATAATATAAATGGATGTGTTTAGATGGTATTATACGAGTATGTGATTCACATGTATGTAGCCACGCAAATTCTATTTTTGAGTCTTAATAAAGGATGTGTAATCATTAAATCGGTGTTATAGCATATGTTATGAAGTGTTTAAGCATGTGAAGGGTTAAGGCAACAAAAAGGCTTGGAAAATAGCCTAAGTGCTAGCCACACGGGCAGAGATACGGCCATGTGTCTCAGCCGTGTGGAGGACACGGCCTAGCACACGGGCGTGTGGCCTGGCCGTGTGGTTCAATTTGTTTTCCTAACATCATAAATAGCGAGTTACACAACCTGAGGACACGAGGGTGTTGAAGACACACAGGCATGTGACCCTGTTTCATGAAAATTTTTCTAAGTTACACAACCTGAGGACACGAGGGTGTTGAAGACACACGGGCGTGTGACCCTGTTTCATGAAAATTTTTCTAAGTTTTCCCAAAACTTTCCAAAGTTCTCGGTTTACTCCCAAACTACCTTTAATGCATGTTTAGAGCCTCGGTAGTTCATGTAAGGGACATTATGCATGTGATTGAATGTTTTAAATTTAAGTAAAATTTTATGGCCCGATTTTACGAAATTGTGTGCATTTAAGTCTGGTAATGCCTTAAACCGTATCTCGACGTTGGATATAGGTAAGGGGTGTTACATTTTGTGGTACTAGAGCGATGGTTTAGTCGGTTCTTAGACTAACCTAGCATGCATAAGAGTCTAGCTATACATGCCACCAATCTGTGATAGTGTGATGTCTCCCGAAGTGAATGAGAACTATCTTGTTTAGACAAAGGTACTCTCCAACCAAGCTACACCGACCATGTTCAACGTGAAGCTAAGGTATTTGAGTAAATTACAATTATGATGAGTTTAAATTCATAAAGGTACGAATAAAGGTTTACAATATCGTATTACGGATAAAAATATCATTGTCTCGATTGGACGTTGAATGTTGATGAATTTCAATGATATCTTTAAATGAGACAAGGGATTATAATATAATGAACTTATCTATGTTAAATTGATGGATTGATTCATGTGAAAGTAATGATATGTATAAGATGATGTGCAAGATGAAAGTTTAGACTATGATATACTTATCCATGTTTGTTTGGCCCTTATATGATATTATGTGCCTGACTTGTTTAATTGAATGAAAATGATAAGTAAAGTTGTTCAGAATCCATAGAATGCATGCATAAGTGCACTGGTTTAAATAAGATAATTGGAAAGTTCGTGTCATACAAATGTGAATAATAGTTGCTTAAAGTGAATGATATGCTTGTGAAAATGTTACTATGATGATGAAATAGTGTTATGTGTATATGTGTATGAGAGACGAGTTAGGGACCTTACGACCCCACCCCCTTACCAGAGTGGTTTTTTTAAAGTATTTTATGAGATCAGTGTTGAATAAGCTCACAAGTATGAGACCAAAGAGTTCAGCTGTAGAGTGATTATAAATATGATCAGAGATTGAATTGGATTGTTAAGTAAAGACAGAACTAGTAAGGTGCAATGTCGAGAAATGTATTAACTGGAATTTCTTCAGAACCGATCTTCTTTAATGAGATTTATAATATGGAATTTGTGATGACAAAAATAGTTGAGGGAATAATATTTGAAAGGTAAGACATCTGAGTATGATAGTTATGGCTAAATAGATTTCGGCAGCTTCTTTTAAGGTATTCTATATGTTTAATTGTTCTTGATTTATTCTTATGGCCATTACTCCTCTGATAAAATCCTTGTTCTATGGGAATATTTTCTAATCATGATGTATAGATGAAAGTATTGATAGCCCGACTGGTATATAACTTGTATTGCTCTATTTCTCTCTAGCATTCTATTACATTTCATCTATTGGGACTTTATGAGAAAATACACATGATGTTATAATTATGTTTCTTCTAATTGGTGTTCTGTTCGATACATATATGGGAAGGTATATTATCCTTGTTGTATTTAATTCCAGTGGGTTGGATTGATGTATTCTTCTGGACTTCTTTTCTTTGAGGAATTATCGAGATCCTTTATATTTTTCTTATGAGCGTTGTTCTGGGTCTTTTATTATGATATTGTATCTTCGATTTCTGTCTCTTGGATTTCTTTATCTAGGATTTCTTTGTCTTGGACTTCTTTATCTTGGTTTTCATGTCATCTCTATTCCGTAAATTGTCGATTGTGGCTCATATCTAAAATGTGTTCTTTGGCCTATGATGACTACGTTAATTAAGATCATGTTTCTGGTTGATTATAGTAACGTGATGATTTTAGTATCTAGATTTCTCTAAATTTTTGTGCGAAGAATTGATATCGGCAAAGGCATAAATGGTGAAATTGCTAGTTACAATTTGTATGGTGGATTTCTTTTCTTAAACAAGTTAATCAAGTTAATGTCTTCGATTGGGAATATTTATACTACCTCAAGCTAATGCAATTGAAATGGATTTCGATTGACAAGATAAGTGAATTTTGAATGATTACATGTTGAATCGTTCTATCGACTGGAAGAGAGGATTTCTTGAAATGTCATTTATTGATGATTAAGAGTGACTTGGTTGTTAAATCGGTATTGGTTATTGTTTGAAAGATTAAATGGAAAATTAATGTCTGAGAATAAGATTTTATTTCTTTTCTTTTCGGGTAAAGGACAGATAGTTTGAATGAGGAGTGTATATATCTTAGAAGACATCGATATGATTTAAAGCTACTTTGAATGATAAAATTTTCGTCTTGTGAAAGTCGAAAAGTTTATTATATGTTAGTAAATGTAACACCCCTTACCCGTATTCATTATCGGAATAGGTACGAGGCATTACCGAAGTTTATTGAACATTTTTAGATAATTCTGAGTCATTTATTATTCATATTTTAAAGATAATCATAACGTCTCTCTATTGGGACCTCGAAGCTCCAAACATACATTAAAAACCAACTGGAATTAAATCAAAATCATAAAAAAATTTCGCAAAATCTTAAATTTTATTTTCATCTAAGTACTTACCATTTCAATGCTTCTTATAATTAAACATGTTACCATTCAATCAATAGCTTGACACTTGTCTAAGCGTCAAACAACATCATTGTTAGTATACTTGCACATATTTCATATAAATTCAATATTGATATACTTATTTTCTCGACATGTCACACTTGAGTTTAATAATTGTCTTTACTTACATAATTTTCTTGTATCAACATATCAAAGATAATCATATATGTACATGTCATGAAACATATCATTCTCTTACCGTTTCTTCATGAGTATATATCAATCATTTCATTATATCAATATTTCATGCTCCATCATTTCCATATATTTTATGTATATTTATTCTGGTAAAGTTTATATCAAACTTAACATAAATTATATTCCATGTACTTATTCTTATTTCATTTATCTATCTTCATAATTATTTCATACAACTATTTTGTACATATATTTCCATATGACCAGTTTTTATAAACATTTCACACAACCATTTCATATAACCATTCGTCAACTGATACATATTACCTGAATATCAATTGTTCAATAGATGTCATCGCGTCTCCCATCGACGGTCTTATTTATCTTTGACATGATGCCATAGTGTCTTTCAACTATGGTCTCACTCATTTTCTGTCATGTTGCCATGGTATCTTTCAACCATGGCCTTATTCATTTCATGTCACGCTGCCATGGTATCTTTCAACCATGGTCTTATTCTTTTCATGTCAGAGAGCACACTCCCGCGAACCTCATCCTTACAGTGGGATTACCAGTCCAGGCTAAATCGCTTGTAATATAAACTTATAGAGTATTGTCGAGATTGCCAGTCCAGGCTAAATCCCCTGCAACAACAATTACTCTAATGAGCTTGGATCTGAATTACCAGTCCAGGCTAAATTCAGACCCTGATTCGGAGTACCCATCCAGGCTAAATCCATTTTCCACATATTCTTCGGGAGGACTATATCAGGATAGGATCACCCGTCCGGGTTATATCCTTTTTACCGTCAATTCTTTTTCAGAGATCCATCGAATTTTCCTTTCATTCAACTGGGATTTCTTCCCATTTTTATCAAATATATCAATGTTTTATCAATTTTCATACAATGAACATTCAAATCATATTCATATCAAAAACATGCATTTCAAGCATGTAATAATATAATTCAAGTTACATGAACTTACCTCATTACTTGTTTGTGTTTATACTTTTATTAATCTGATATCTTTTCTTTTCCGCGATCAAATCTCTTATTTGAGTCGTCCGGATCTTTATAAATAAATTTGATCATCATTTTCATTCATTTCATATTCTAATGTATATAATTAATGCTCTACGAAAAATTACCATTTTGCCCCTAAACTTTTATTTAATGACGATTTTATCCTTAGGGTCAGGAAAATAAAATTCTTGCAATTTAATCCTTATTTCCAGCTATTATTCTCATACATATTGATAACAGCCCATGAATTCTATAAAATATCAGAATTTTCCATAATTTCAACACTTTTTAATTTAATCCCTAAAAACATGTTTTTCCCCAATCTTGAACTAAATTAATAATTTCATTCAATTTTGTAATTTAAATAATAAAATAGTTCATTTCATGCAATTTGGTCATTTCTGACATTTTTACAAAATTACCCATAAAGTTTTACTTTTATTCAATTTAGTCTCTGAGCCTAAAACATGCAAATTAGCCATGTTAGATGAATATTCATACATATTTTCCTCCTCCTCCTCTCCATTCCACATCCTTAATGTATATAACACACTTGTAAGTTATATTATCTATAATTTTCATTATTTACTTTTATGAATATTCAAGCTGTCCATAAGTTGTCCATCTGTGTCATAGTCACTAAATTATTTATATCTGGAGCTATAGAACTCAAAATTAAGATCCAATAATTTTCCCTGAAACTAGACCCATATATCTTCTTACCATAAAATTTTTAGAATTTTTGGTTTATCCAATAAGTACAGTTTATTCTTTAAATTTACCCTTGTTCTGCTGTCTGACAGTCCTAATTCTTCTTCACTAAAAATTAATTATCTCCTCATACAGAATTCAAATGATGTTCCCGTTTATTTCTATTGAAAATACACTCATTAAATATTCTAAAAATATAAATTTAAGTCCATAATTATTTTTATCCAATTTTTGATGATTTTCAAAAGTCAAAAAAGGGGAACCCGAAATCATTCTGACCTTGTCTCACGAAATTGATTATATCTCCTGATTTACAATTCCATTGCTTACATAATTTCTTCTATAAGAAACTAGACTCAATAAGATTTAATTTCATACTTTATTCATTCTATAATTAGATTTCTGAAATTTTTTATGATTTTTCAAAATTAGACTACTGCTGCTGTCCAAAACTGTTTTGGTATAAGATATTAATTACTATGTTATAACTCCCTTATTTTCTTTTTCTACACCATTTCTCATCACTTTCTTATTTTCTCTTCACTAACATATCAAGAACATAGGACCTTATGTAAGAAAACTCTACTATAACATTATTTCCATGCTTTGTCAATAATAACAAACTTAAAAACATATTGAAATCTTGATGTACTTACCTTTTCTTATTGCCTTCATTCTTTAACTTGATTTTTCTCTCTCCTCCAGCTTCTATTTTTTGAATCCAAATTGATATTCTTGCTCCCCATCATCTCCTTGCTATCTTTCTCTCTTGATGGTTATGGAAATTCTTTCAATTTTTAGGTGAAAATAATGAATTTTTGGTAGAAGGACTAAATTGTAAAGAAAGAAATTTTTTTTCTTCTTCTTCTTCGTATATGTGGGTTTGCATGGAAAAGGAAAGGTGATGATAATTCTTTATCTTTCCTTCCTTTTATACTAAATAAATAATAAAAAATAATAATGAAATAATAATAAAATAATAAAATATCTTATTAAAATAATATATATCTAATTAAATAATCATAAAATATCATCAACATCATCATTACTTTCTAGATTTCTCTCTCTTCCAATTAACCAGTTTGCCCTTTATTATCTTTTAAAATTTCATCCTTGAGTCATCATTTAATTTGGTAAAATTACAATTTAGTCCCTCATAATTCTTCACCTATTCAATTTGGTCCTAATCCATCCATTTTCCTTAGTTTCTAGATCATTCCACTCTTAAAATATTTACACTATTGGTCCTTTAAATTTTTCATATTTACATTTTAACCCCTCAAATTTTAAGTATTTATTCTTGTGCAACAAAACTTTTCTCACTTTTACAATTTAGTCCTTTCTTGAATTAATATATCATAATATACTTCTCAATATTGACATAACTCAAAATTACCCTTTTTGTCACTTTATTTTCTTATTTTACTATATTACGGATAATATTTTACTGTAAAAATTTTCGGGGTATTACATTTCTCTCCCCCTTAAAATAAATTTCGTCCTCGAAATTTCCTTGTTTTCTTTTGATAATGAATTTCATTATTTCTATAATTTTATAGTTTCTTTTTGCAAATATTTACCCAGTTTATCATTTATATCAATTCTCTATCCTTTCATTTCACAATTTATTTTCAATAAAATATTTCACATTTGCCTTTCAGAGCTTCTACCAACAGAAATAGAAAATAATATCATATGAATCTTATTATCAAGTGTTCTATCACATATATTGTCTTGGAAAACCAAAGAAAGATAGAGTAGTACCACTTGTGAATCAATCAGACTTGCGATAATTTCTGTCTATTAGCATATTTATCCAACCTTTCCATATATTGATTTTAGCATCCAAATATGAACAGTTCCCTATGCTTCTGAAAATATTAGTACATATAAGATACCCATATAAAATTCCAAAAATTTTACTATAATATACCCAATTATAACTGCTATATTCAAATATTTTTGCAATTTATTCACCAATCTATTGACTAGTATAGTCATCAATAATTTCACATCATTCAGTTCACTCAAGAAACTAATTCGGAAGGAATTTTCAGTTAACCATTCTGTAAATACCATATTTGAACAAATCGATTTTCCTATAAATAACTTCTTTATTTAACAGTGATATTGTATATCTCAACTAGTTTAAAAAAATCTGATATCTCTATTCAGTACCCATCTTTACTTATTAACTCATTCTCACCCAATTCGACTGCATTATCAATTGTTCAACCATTGAGCTTTTCACTTTCCGCTTCTGAACTTAATCAATATAAATCTCATGAATTTCATTGCATATAACTGTATTAGTAAAAGGGTATAGATCGTAAAGCCTCATAATTAAATTTTCATGTATTTACTCATATAACATTTATCATTCTCAAGTACTATAAAACATTTATCCGTATTTTAACGAGTTCTGCTTTATCATAACTAACATTTTTACTCAGAGATAATCATTTACCTCGTAACGAAAATTATTTAGTTTTTACTTAGCAGAAGCCCAGTAGACTAGATAAAACACTTCGAATATACGAGACTTATACAGAGGTGCATTATTATACACTAATGAACAGAGTGCACTGAAGTGCTATACAGAGAGCACAGATGTGCTAAACAGAGAGCACTTAACGTGCTAATAATAGAACGGAGAGCACTAATGTGCTAATCAGAGAGCACTGACGTGCTAAATATTAGAGAGCACAAATGTGCTAATCAGAGAGCACTGACGTGTTAAATATCAGAGAGCACAAATGTGCTAATCAGAGAGCATGCTGAAGTCCCTTAACATCCTAGTAGTTCTAATCTTGTCTACTTGGGCAAATTATTTCATACATGCATATCACTTTTACACCTTTTGCATAATGCTTTTACATGCTTTACAATTTAATCCTTGTACCAATAATTCATATACTTATATCTTCTGTATCTTCAATACATGTAATATATTTCAAAATTCACTATTCATTCATAATTCTCTAATAATCCTTATCATGTACTTCATATATTACATATATATATTTTGTAATTTAGTCATCAGCACAATATTTCATGTAATAATATAATTTGCTTTTAATAATACATATAACATAATATTCATCATTGACATGTATTTATTCATACCTTTATGAATTCCGATTCATTCTAATCAACTTTTTACTCATTTACCTGAGTATCGTTTTTAGCATTATCAGAATTATCTTGGGTTAGAAAGCATCTCATTTTATAAGTAAAACAAATCTCATCAGAGTCGGGAGATATCATACCTATCACATATTATAATAACATGCATTTTTAGACTTCACATATACTACGTTTGGTCCGAGAACCGACTAAACCCTAGCTCTGATGATTAAGACTGACTTGGTTGTTAAATCGGTATTGGTTATTGTTTGAAAGATTAAATGGAAAATTAATGTCTGAGAATAAGATTTTATTTCTTTTCTTTTCGGGTAAAGGACAGATAGTTTGAATGAGGAGTGTATATATCTTAGAAGACATCGATATGGTTTAAAGCTACTTTGAATGATAAAATTTTCGTCTTGTAAAAGTCGAAAAGTTTATTATATGTTAGTAAATGTAACACCCCTTACCCGTATTCATTATCGGAATAGGTACGAGGCATTACCGAAGTTTACTGAACATTTTCAGATAATTCTGAGTCATTTATTATTCATATTTTAAAGATAATCATAACGTCTCTCTATTGGGACCTCGAAGCCCCAAACATACATTAAAAACCAACTGGAATTAAATCAAAATCATAAAAAATTTACATAAAATCTTAAATTTTATTTTCATCTAAGTACTTACCATTTCAATGCTTCTTATAATTAAACATGTTACCATTCAATCAATAGCTTGACACTTGTCTAAGCGTCAAACAACATCATTGTTAGTATACTTGCACATATTTCATATAAATTCAATATTGATATGCTTATTTTCTCGACATGTCACACTTGAGTTTAATAATTGTCTTACATAATTTTCTTGTATCAACATATCAAAGATAATCATATATGTACATGTCATGAAACATATCATTCTCTTACCGTTTCTTCATAAGTATATATCAATCATTTCATTATATCAATATTTCATGCTCCATCATTTCCATATATTTTATGTATATTTATTCCGGTAAAGTTTATATCAAACTTAACATAAATTATATTCCATGTACTTATTCTTATTTCATTTATCTATCTTCATAATTATTTCATACAACTATTTTGTACATATATTTCCATATGACCAGTTCTTGTAAACATTTCACACAACCATTTCATATAACCATTTGTCATCTGATACATATTACCTGAATATCAATTGTTCAATAGATGTCATCACGTCTCCCATCCACGGTCTTATTTATCTTTGACATGATGCCATAGTGTCTTTCAACTATGGTCTTACTCATTTTTTGTCATGTTGCCATGGTATCTTTCAACCATGGTCTTATACATTTCATGTCACGCTGTCATGGTATCTTTCAACCATGGTCTTATTCTTTTCATGTCAGAGAGCACACTCCCGCGAACCTCATCCTTACAGTGGGATTACCAGTCCAGGCTAAATCCCCTGTAATATAAACTCATAGAGTATTGTCGGGATTACCACCGAGCTAAATCCCCAACGATAATTACTCTAATGAGCTTGGATCTGAATTACCAGTCCAGGCTAAATTCAGACCCTGATTCGGATTACCCGTCTGGGCTAAATCCATTTTCCACATATTCTTCGGGAGGACTATATCAGGATAGGATCACCCGTCCGGGCTAGATCCTTTTTACCGTCAATTCCTTTTCGTAGATCCATCGAATTTTTCTTTCATTCAATCGATTTCTTCCCATTTTTATCAAATATATCAATGTTTTATCAATTTTCATACAATGAACATTCAAATCATATTCATATCAAAAACATGCATTTCAAGCATTTAAGAATATAATTCAAGTTACATAAACATACCTCATTACTTGTCTGTGTTTATAATTTTATTAATCCGATATCTTTTCTTTTCCATGATCAAATCTCTTATTTGAGTCGTCCGGATCTTTATAAATAAATTTGATCATCATTTTCATTCATTTCATATTCTAATGTATATAATTAATGCTATAGGCAAAATTATCATTTTGCCCCTAAACTTTTATTTAATGACGATTTCATCCTTAGGGTCAAGAAAATAAAATTCTTGCAATTTAATCCTTATTTCCAGCTATTATTCTCATACATATTGATAACAGCCCATGAATTCTATAAAATATTAGAATTTTCCATAATTTCAACACTTTTCAATTTAATCCCTAAAAACATGTTTTTCCCCAATCTTGAACTAAATTAATAATTTCATTCAATTTTGTAATTTAAATAATAAAATAGTTCATTTCATGCAATTTGGTAATTTCTGACATTTTTACAAAATTACCCATAAAGTTTTACTTTTATTCAATTTAGTCCCTGAGCCTAAAACATGCAAATTAGCCATGTTAGATGAATATTCATACATATTTTCCTCCACCTGCTCTCCATTTCACATCCTTAATGTATATAACACACTTGTAAGCAATATTATCTATAATTTTCATTATTTACTTTTATGAATATTTAAGTTGTCCATCTGTGTCATAGTCACTAAATTATTTATATCTGGAGCTATATAACTCCAAATTAAGATCTGTTAATTTTCCCTGAAACTAGACTCATATATCTTCTTAATTTAAAATTTTTAGAATTTTTGGTTTATCCAATAAGTACAGTTTATTCTTTAAATTTACCCCTGTTCTGCTATCTGACCGTCGTAACCCTTCTTCACTAAAAATTAATTATCTCCTCGTACAGAATTCGAATGATGTTCCCGTTTATTTATATTGAATGTAGACTCATGCAATATTCTAAACATATAAATTTAAGTTCATAATTATTTTTATCCAATTTTTGATGATTTTCAAAATTCAGAACAGGGGAACCCGAAATCATTCTGACCTTGTCTCACAAAATTGATTATATCTCATGATTTACAATTTCATTGCTTACATAATTTCTTCTATAAGAAACTAGACTTAATAAGATTTAATTTCATACTTTATTCATCCTATAATTCGATTTCTAAAATTTTTGATGATTTTTCAAAGTTAGACTACTGCTGCTGTCCAAAACTGTTTTTGTATAAGATATTAATTTCTATGTTATAACACCTTTATTTTCTTTTTCTACACCATTTCTCATCACTTTCTCTTATTTTCTCTTCACTAACATATCAAGAACATAGGACCTTATGTAATAAAACTCTACTATAACATTATTTCCATGCTTTGTCAATAATAACAAACTTAAAAACATATTGAAATCTTGATGTACTTACCTTTTCTTATTGACTTCAATCTTTAACTTGATTTTTCTCTCTCCTCCAGCTTCTATTTCTTGAATCCAACTTGATATTCTTGCTCCCCATCATCTCCTTGCTATCTTTCTCTCTTGATGGTTATGGAAATTCTTTCAATTTTTAGGTGAAAACAATGAATTTTTGGTAGAAGGACTAAATTCTAAAGAAAGAAAATTTTTTTTCTTCTTCTTCTTATACGTGGGTTTGCATGGAAAAGGAAAGGTGATGATAATTCTTTATCTTTCATTCCTTTTATACTAAATAAATAATAATAAAATAATAATAAAATAATAAAATATCTTATTAAAATAATATATATCTAATTAAATAATCATAAAATATCATCAACATCATCATTACTTTCTAGATTTCTCTCTCTTCCAATTGTCCATTTTGCCCTTTATTATCTTTTAAAATTCCATCCTTAATCATCATTTAATTTGGTAAATTTATAATTTAGTCCCTCATAGTTCTTCACCTATGCAATTTGGTCCTAATCCATCCATTTTACTTAGTTTCTAGATCATTCCACTCTTAAAATATTTACACTATTGGTCCTTTAACTTTTTCATATTTACACTTTAACCCTTCAAATTTTAAGTATTTATTCTTGTGCAACAAAACTTTTCTCACTTTTACAATTTAGTCTTTTCTTGAATTAATATATCATAATATACTTCTCAATATTGACATAACTCAAAATTACCCTTTTGTCACTTTATTTTCTTATTTTACTATATTACGGATAATATTTTACTGTAAAAATTTTCGGGGTATTACAGTAAAGCTTTGAATAGACGAGAACATTATTAACCGAAGCCTTTGAATTGGTTCAGTCTGCATTAGGCAGAGACTTCTGGGTTTTCATCGATATGTAGTTGAATGGTTTACATGGTGTTATAAGACAAAAAGGCAATGTGATAGCTCAAAGTATCCGATGTTATAGCCAGATCTGAGTTTGAGAGAGCATAAACGACTTGAGTTAGTTATTGTATGATCTTTGAGTAAAGAAAAATGTGGTTACAAGTGCTTGTGTAGAAAATCCAGAATCTATACAGAGAGTTTGTAACACCCCTTACCCGTGTCCAATGCCGGGATAAGATATGATGCATTACCGGACTTAAACATGCTCATACATGTAAAACAGGGCCATAAAATTTCAATCATACCAGAATCATTCGATCACATGAAGAATGTCCCATACACGAGCCTTCGAGGCTCTAAATATGCATTAAAAGCGATTTGGGACTAAACCGAGAACTCACGAACATTTTTACAACACTTAGAAAATTTTCATATTTGGAGAGTCAAACGCCCGTATGGGTATGCCGGGTGGTCTCACATGCCCATGTTCTCAGCTCGTGTAACTCTTTGTTTATAACGTCAGCAAACATTTAGAGTCACACGACCAAGTCACACGCCCACGTGCTAAGACCGCGTCCTCCACACGACGGAGACACATGGTCGTGCCTTTGCCTGTGTGGTCAACACTTACGCTATTTTCCAAGCCTTTTTGTCACCCTTTACATGCACATACACAAACATGGATCCAAAAGCATTCAACATCCTCAATTATGATGCAAACATTTCATTTACCTATCACCATACATGTGTTACACATTCTCACATTAAACCAAGTCTAGACACACCATATCTTATTCATTTGGCTTTGCCAAATACCTTACCACTTATACTTTTATACCATAATTCTCTTCATGTCCATTTAATTCTAACCTATCATCAAACATACACCTTCTAGCTAAGTCATATCTTTATAGAGTATCCACATTTCACATGCATAAAACAATATGCTTGACTAAGATATTCTACACCAATTCCATATTCAGTTTAACATTATTACTATTTCTCACTTTATACCATTGTGCCATGGTTACCCAACTATCCATCAAATGTCCATGTTCAAGGCATTATCATTTTATTTTCATATTACACATTTAATTCATGGTCATGACCACCTTGATTGGTCATAAAACATGCATTCAACACACATGACACACTACCAACCATGCATGGCGAACAACCATATTCACATCACAATTATTAGACATAACATGAATAGCTAGATTTACAAGATATAATCAATAGCTCAATATAAGCCAATACATTTGGCCAAATTATAATAACACATGTTATAAAACTAGGTCCCTATACATGCCACTCACTTGATATTTCTAACTTATGTATCAACACTCCAAAGGTATTGGCTTGATAGTGTGATGCTGTCTTCGACGCTCTCCAGCCCCGAGCTAACTTGAGAAAACCAAGGAAATGGAAAGGAGGGAGTAAGCTTTATGCTTAGTAAGCTTGTATGAAAATAATAAGCAATGTATTAACATACTATTTTTCAATTTCTCTCTATTTATACAAAGTCTAATTAAGTTGTTTTCTCGAGTCATAGTCACTAAATTATTTATATCTGGAGCTGAGGAACTCTAAATTTAGATCTGCTAATTTTCCCAGAAACTAACTCACATATCTTACCGTAAAAATTTTAGAATTTTTGGTTTATCCAATAAATACAATTTATTCTTTAAATTCACCCATGTTTCGCTGTCTGACAGTTCCGACCCCTCTTCACTAAAAAGTAATTATCTATTTGTACAAGATTTGGATAATATTCCCATTTACTTCTTTTGTAAATAGACTTATTAGGTATTTTAATCATATAAATTATAACCCATAATTATATGTTTACAACTTTTAATGATTTTCCCAAATCAAAATAGGGGATTCTGAAATCACTCTTACCCTGTCTCACAAAAATTCAAATATCACAGAATATGAAATCCTTCTGCTTATACTATTTCTTTTATGTAAAATAGACTCAATAGGCTTTTATTTCATATCTTATTCAACTTTTAATTCGATTTCCACCATTTTTGGTGATTTTTCAAATTCACACAACTCCTGCTGTCCAAAACAGTTTTATTATAAATTTCACTCTTACATAATCTCACTTACTCCATTCCATCTTACCTAAAGTTCTATCAAATATCTAGCACATTGCTCATAAATTTTCACACACATATACCTGAACTTATTCATCACATAGTCATATTCAATTATACTAGTCATTACATGATCACATGTATTTTCACTTAGTCAATTTCCCGTTGAACTCATCGGAATAATAACAGATATACGGTGGCCTGCACATATTACCATCCTTGTAACTGGAGCTATCTAGTGCACATAGTAGCCTGCACTTAGTACTACATCTGTAACCAAAACCATCTCTTACACATAGTGGCCTGCACTGAGTACCACACATGTGATCGAAGTTATCGGGTACGCATAGTATCCTACACTTAGTACTACAAATGCGACCTAACTATCTAGTACACGTAGTAGCCTGCACTTAGTACTACACACGTGACCTAAAATCATCTTAAACACATAGTAGCCTGCACATAGTACTACACATGTGTTCTCACAATAGATCATTCATATCTTTTCTATTCCGAAGGCCCAATCAGGAAATTCCTCACTTTTCAACATTTTACCCATTTATCCATAATCAATTTCAATTCATAATTTACATCAAGTGATCATTCAATATACAACCAAATCTCATATAATAATAAAATATTATAACATAAGCAAAAATCAATATATTATTTACATAAAAACTTACTCGTTTCA
Source organism: Gossypium longicalyx (assembly GCA_025698465.1). Classification (NCBI taxonomy): domain Eukaryota; kingdom Viridiplantae; phylum Streptophyta; class Magnoliopsida; order Malvales; family Malvaceae; genus Gossypium; species Gossypium longicalyx. The sequence goes on along the minus strand of CM047005.1, from coordinate 46,789,361 downwards.
ATGGAATCTCTTGTTCCATCAATTTTCCCATGCCCAATAAACACACAATGTGTAATTGACATATTAAGTTTTCGATTTCTTTATGGGATACATCTTTTTCTCACTCACAATATCATTAACATAAACTTCAATACAATCATAGCAAGATAGATTTCATGTATAACAACAATAACATGAATGACATGCTTATTAAATCACACAAACTTACCTCGAATACGAAAACGACAAATTTATCAATTTCGTCCATAACCATGTATTTTTTTCAATTTAAGCCCGAATCTCGATTTCCTTGATCTAACATTTCAAATGCAGCTGATTTGTTATTCACATTAGTCAAATTGATCCAAAAATCATACTTTTACAAATTTTCATTTTTACCCCTCAACTTTGTCATATTTACATTTTTGCCCCTAGGCTCGTAAAATGATTTTTATTCAATTTCTTTGCACTTTAAGCCTAGCCGAATCATTTTCATAACTATAGCAGCCCACAATTTCAACTAAATCACACTTTTATGATAAATTTTATAACTTTTACAATTTAGTCCTTTTTAGCGTTTTCACCGAAAACTACTTAGTAAAAGTCATTTCTCCAACCATAAACAGGCATAATCTACCATTAAACATCAAAATGCACAAATTTATAACATGGTTCAAACCCTATACCTTCATCATAACTCAAATAAATGGTAGAAATAGGTAAATCTTGTTACGAGGATTTCAAAAACGTAAAAATCATTAAAAAAGGGGCTAGAACGGACTTACAATCGAGCCTAGAAGCTTGAAAAAACCTAGATATGTCTTCTCCATGCAAGTTTCATCCATGGGGTTGAAGACGGACAAAAATTGCCTTTTAATTTTGTTTTTAATTCATTTTAATTATTAAATGACCAAAATACCCCTAACTTAAAAATATTCTATTTCACCCATTTCATGTCCATTTTTGTCCAAAAAAAAAACCAATCGTCTAATTATCATTAAGGACCTCCAATTTATAATTTCATAACAATTGGACACCTCTAGCATGTAGAACTCAACTTTTGCACTTTTTACGATTTAGTCCCTTTAACTAAATTGAGTGCCCAAACGTCAAAATTTCCAGATGAAATTTTCACAAAAACATTCCATAGAATTGTAGACCACAAAAATATAATAAAAATGAATTTTCTTACGTCAGATTCGTGGTTTCAAAACTACTGTTCTGACTAGGCCATAATTCAGGATGTTACAACTTTCCCCCTTTAGGGATTTTCGTCCCCGAAAATCTTACCAGAAGAGTGGTTTAGTTCCTCATAAACTCTACTATTTCATAAACATTGCTAAAGAAATTTTACTTTAGCCTTCATTAAAAACAGGGTCTTATTTAGCTTCTCAATAACTCATAATATAGAATCCGAATATCAATCCAATTAATCAGGACTAGCATTCCAAGAATCCGACAATCTCAGAGATACATAATTCCATTAACCCATTAGGAAGAAATTTAACATTTACCGAAATGATTTGTAGATTTCATCAAACACTTAATACAGGCTACATAACATCTTTCCTTTTTAAAGACAGGAATAATCTGTATATGAAATCCATAGTAATTAATTCTCAAGAGCTCTTTGGCAATTATCTGTAAAAATTCTAGACTTTATACTCAATCACTTGTAACCACAATTTTCTTCCTCAAAGATCATTCATAATCCACTTATCATGCAAAACAAAGGCTATTTCAATTTCGTTAGCTCAAGTATCACGGATATCTCAATCAAATATATTAACGCTGACTAACATACTTGAGGAACAGAAATCCACCATAAAAATTGAAACTTGCATTTTCACCACTTATACCTTTGCCGATGTTATGCCCTTGCACGGAAGTTAGAGAAATCCAAGTACTAAGACCACCAAATTACCATGATCAAATCAGATACAAAGTCATGCTTGATATATATATATAAATATCACAAACTGAAGATCATATTTTAGATATAAGCCATGCTCGACAAGTTACGAGATAAAGATAACCAGAAACTCAAGATAAAGAAACCCAATACGGAGAAATCCAGAATATAGAAATCCAAATCATGGTACCGTATCGAAAGACTGAGAACAAAGTTCATAAGAAGTATGAAAGACCTCAATGGTTCCTCAGAGAAAAGAAATCCAAAAAGACATCATTCCAACTCACTGAAAACAAATACGACCAAAACAATATACTTCTTGTGTATATATATATATAATCATACAAAGCAATAATTTGTGGAGACAAAATCATGGCACCATTTACAATTTCACATCAATTCCCAATAGACAGAATGTAACAAAATACCAGAAAGAAGATAGAATCATGTAGATCATAACCAAATCAAATTGGCAATTTCTTTGTCTAACATTAAGATCAGAAAACATTCTCATAATATCAAAATTCATCAAAAAATAGATAGTTTCAATAACCCATCTACAAACAAATGATCTCATACTATATTTCAAGAGAGGTAGTCATAATCTGCTCTGTAATTACTATACTCGAACATCTCATATTCCAAATATTATTTTCCGACCTCATTTCAGAATAGATCGATTTTTGAAGTTAACCTTTATACTAATTGTGATATTGCAAAAATTAAATAATCTTTTAGTCAATCTGATATCTTTCTAGTTCTATCTGTACTTATCAACCCATTCTCAATCACTAATCATGCTTATAACCATTCTATCACTGAATTCTTTGGTTTCTCATCTAGAAACTTGCTCATCACAAATCTCGGGAAATTCCATTATAAACACCACTTTTGTAAGGAGAGGTGGCGTAGGGCCTCTGACTCAACTTTCATATATGTATACATGTAGCACAAATTTCATCATCGTAGCAATCATATCACAATCATGTCATTCATTTCAGGTAAACTAACATTCGTATTGATTTTACTCCCACTTTCCAGTTATCTCATTTAGTCAAGTATACTTATGCGTGCATTCCATGTTTTCTGGATAACTTTACTTATCTATTCATTTAATCATACAAGTCATGCACATGATATCATACAAGGGCCAACAAACATGAATAAGTTTATCACAATCTATACTTTCACCTCGTAGACCATTATTTAGACATATCATTTCAATCGTATAAATTAGTCCAAGCAATTTAACACATTTACTCCAGCTATACGAGCTTGCCAATCATAATTATCCAAATAGATATACATGAATATTCATCCCATTAATATTTTTGATAAGTTATCTACACATGCATTTACTCGAACAATTCAGTCACATACATCATGGAATTATCAATCAATCAATCATAAGTAAGTTCATTATGCCATATAATCCTTTATCTCATTTCAATAATTCATTTCAATCCATCAAATTTTAAAATCCAAACGGGACAATGATATTTTATCCGTAACAGGATATTATGAATCTCATTCGTACCTTTCCAAGTTTCAACTCATCATGACTGTACTTTACTCAAATACCTCATTACCACAATCAATATGGTCAGATATAGCTCGGTTAGAGGGTACCTTTGTCTAAACAAAATGGCTCTCTTATGCGTCGGGAGATATCATACTATCATAGACCGATGGCATGTATAGCTAAACTCTCATACATATGCTAGGTTAGTTCGAGAACGGACTAAACCATATCTCTGATACCACTAAATGTAACACCCCTTACCCATTTCCAACGCTGGGACAGGATATGAGGCATTATCAGACTTAAACATGCACATACATGTAAAACCGGGCCATAAAATTTCAATCAAATCAGAATCATTCGATCACATGCAAAATGTCCCATACATGAGCCTTTAAGGCTCTAAACATGCATTAAAAGCGGTTTGGGACTAAACTGAGACCTCACGAACATTTTTACAACACTTAGAAAATTTTCATGTTTGGAGAGTCACATGCTCGTATAGGTAAGCCAGGTGGTCTCACATACCCGTGTCCTCAGCCCGTGTAACTCTCTGTATATGACATCAGCAAACATTTAGGGTTACACGACCAAGTCACACGCTCGTGTGCTAATACCGTGTCCTCCACAAGGCTGAGACATATGGCTGTGTCTCTGCCCGTGTGGTCAACACTTAGGCTATTTTCCAAGCCTTTTTGTCATCCTTTACATGCACACACACAAACATGTATCCAAAAGCATTCAACATCCTCAATTATGATGCAAACATTTCATTTACTTATCAACATACATGTGTTACAAATTCTTACATTAAACCAAGTCTAGACACGCCATATCTTATTCATTTGGCTTTGCCAAATACCTTACCACTTATACTTTTATACCATAATTATCTTCATGTCCATTTAATTCTAACTTATCATTAAACATACACCTTCTAGCTAAGTCATATCTTTATAGAGTATCCACATTTCACATGCACAAAACAATATGCTTGATTAAGACATTCTACACCAATTCCATATTCAGTTTAACATTATTACTATTTCTCACTTTATACCATTGTGCCATGGTTGCCCAACTATCCATCAAACGTCCATGCTCAAGACATTATCATTTTATTTCCATATTACACACTTAATTCATGGTCATGACCACCTCGATTGGTCATAAAACATGCATTACACACACATGACATATTACCAACCATGCATGGCGAACATGTAATGCCCCGAATTTGGGCCTAGAAGTATTGGGCCTTGAGTATGGGTCCGTAAGGAGGTTGTAGATAAGTATTTAATTGTGTAAGAAAATGACACAATTAAATGTCTACTTTGGTGGTTAATGGCTCTAGGAAGTGTTGGAGGAATCTTAGGTTCAAACCTGGGCTTTAGCAAAAATTTTGGTATTAAGTGAATAAAAACCCTAGATGCTTGGATGATGACCTTTTAAGTCATTGTGTTAAATAAATGACACAAGGAAGTATGTGGTCTAGTGGTTGTGGCGCCATTAAGCTTGCAACGGAGTCTGGGTTCAAGTCTTGGTTCTTACAATTCATTTTGGTTTTTCTCTTAAGTGAATCTGGACACTGGCACATATGTCTTAAAGTTAAATATGGACGTTTTTATCACAGAAAGAGCCTGTGGTGGAGTGGCAAGGTGGCGTGTTGTGTAACTATAAGGTCTGAGGTTCAAGTCTTGAGATGTGTAGTGGAGTATTTATTTTGCTATTTGAGCTGTACAAGAGGTGGAGTTGGACTAGAACCCTGTGGTTGAAGTGGTCATAAGAATGAGAAATTTTTCCTAATGGTTGAAAGCAATCCCACATCAGGAAGCTAACATGAGAATTGGTGAGAAGCTGGCTTTAAATAGAGCGAACCAGATGAGTTGGGGAGGAAGACTCAATGCAGAATGTGCCAAGGTTAGTGATCGTGGACTTCGACGCGTTCTCATAAATAGGTGTGTATTCACGACCTTCTTTGTTAGAAGTCGGTAAAAGCCGAAAAGCCAAAACTTCGGCATTTGAGGCTTCACGAGCGTGCGATCGCTCGTGTGGTAACCAAGCCCACAAGCCATGGGCGATAGACTGTAGAGGCAGCCACGAGCGTTCTCGTGTATTGGGCCTTGACGGGCCAAATGGGCCCAATGGGCCCGTGGGCCTGCTTGTGTAAATCTAATTGTTAGGTAGGAAGTAGTTGGGCTAAATGGGCCACACTAACATGTGGGCCCACTTGGGCAGAGTAATGGGCCTTAGGCCCATTTGCGCTGATATGTCTGTTTAGGTTATTTAAGTCGCTCGAGGCGACGGTGGATCTTCTATTGGGTCGTTAAGACCCCCGATTTGTAAAATTACCGAAATACTCCCAATTTGTAAAATTACCGAAATACCCTCAATTTGTAAAATTATCGAAATATCCCTAATTTGTAAAATTATCAAAATACCCCGATTTGTAAAATTATCAAAATACCCTCGATTTGTAAAATTATCGAAATACCCTCAATTTGTAAAATTATTGAAATACCCCCGATTTGTAAAATTACCGAAATACCTTTAATTTATAAAATTACTGAAATACCCTCAATTTGTAAAATTACCAAAATACCCTTGATTTGTAAAATTATCGAAATACCCCTAATTTTTAAAATTACCGAAATGCCCTCAATTTGTAAAATTACCAAAATACCCCTAATTTGTAAAATTATCGAAATACCCTCGATTTGTAAAATTACCGAAATACTCCCAATTTGGAAAATTACTGAAATACCCTCAATTTGTAAAATTACCAAAATACCCTCGATTTGTAAAATTATCAGATTACCTTTGTAGTGTAAAATTATTGAAATACCCTTGTAGGGTAAAATGACTGTTTTGCCCTTGTGGGTAAATGACTGACTTGAACTATAAATTTAACTGATTGACTATGATTGTATGACTGTGTTTTAACTGACTTGACTGTGGTTGTAAAACTGGTATGCTTTTAATATATGTTTAAATGATTGTTACTAAGCATGGCCATTTTGCATACACGTGTGATGATTGAGCATGACATACACGACATATTGCATGGGGTTGGGATTATAGAACGGAGGAAGTATATGAGGATCGCATGGTTGCTTGACGACCGTGGATCCACCGATGGCTTTTAAGCCCAATATATGATTATTGATGACTTTGTGTCGATCATATTTACCCGAGGCTATGTGCTGACTATATTACCGTTGCTGATGGCTATGTGCCTAACATGATACAACTACTGATGGCTTAAAGCCAATTATTCTAATTATGGCTCTGTGCCAACCTAAATATGGCTTTGTGCCATCTTGATTATGGCTTTGTGCTAATCGTATTTACCTGTGGCTATGTGTCTAACATACTTATGGATGACTCTGTGTGGATCATATTTACCCAAGGCTTTGTGCCGATTATATTACCGTCGCTGATGGCTATGTGCCAAACATAATATAATTACCGATGGCTTTGTGCCAATTATAATACCGCTACTGAAGGCTTTTTAAGTCCAATATATGATTAGAAGCTTTGCTGTAATGAAGGTAGTACCGCAATCGGGCTACCATTGATGTGTATCGGATGGGTGGGTCGATATTTATATCCCCACAGGATGTGTACCGAGGGACAGAGTTGATGTGTAACGGTTGGATTATTGGGATGGGATAGCATGCATCCATGCATTCACACATTCTGTTATGTTTTTGGTTTGGGATGGGCCCAATAGATTCTGTTATTGGTTGTGACCCAAATGATATTGTAATGGGCTTTGGCCCACGTATGCTCCGAATCGACTGCATCATTATCGTTAAACTCTCGCCTAGACTAGATTTACTTTTACTTTTACATTACATAATCGATCGTTACTTTAATAAGGGGATTACACACTGAGTTTTCATAAACTCGCCCCATTTATTAACTATGCAGGTAATCCCCAGTGTTAGGTGGATCGGTGTCATAGAGGGACTCGGAGATGACCACACAACTGCACATGTTTTTCTATTTCGTTTATTTAGTTAAGCACTTTGCTTTTCGATTTGGGTTGTATAAGGCCTTTTTATTTCCTTAAATTTTTATTTGGAAAGTTTATTTAGTATGTCTAATATCTGTTAGAAGTAGGACATGGTTTTCCAAAACAATAACTATTTTCAAACACTACGTTTTCGCAACATTTTCAAATTTTTTAACATCACGTTTTCGTAAATCGGTTACTTTTAGAATTAGCTTTCACAAAGTAAAAAGGAATTTTGGAAATAAAATTAATAACTTTTCAATATACTACGTTTTAAATAAGAAGGGTTTCTAATGAAAACATGGTTTTCGAAAAACACTTCAATGTGACACGCCAGATTCGGGTCTAACTTCTGGGCCGGGTTTGGGGTGTTACAGAACAACCATATTCACATAACAATTATTAGACATAACATGAATAGCTAGATTTGCAAGCCATAATCAATAACTCAATATAGGCTAATACATTTGGCTAAATTATAATAACACATGTTATAAAACAAGGTCCCTATACATGCCACTCACTTGATATTTCTAACTTATGTATCAATGCTCCAAAGGTATTGGCTTGATAGTGTGATGTTGCCTCCGACGATCTCCAACACTGAGCCAACCTGAGAACACTAAGGAAATGAAAAGGAGGGAGTAAGCTTTACGCTTAGTAAGCTCGTAGGAAAATAATAAGCAATGTATTAACATGCTATTTTTCAAATTCTCTCTATTTATACAAATTCTAATTAAGCTATTTTCTCGAGACATAGTCACTAAATTATTTATATTCGGGGCTAATTTTTCCAAAAACTAAACTCATATATCTTCTTAGTATAAAATTTTCAGAATTTTTGGTTTGTCCTATAAGTACAGTTTATTCCTTAAATTCACCCCTATTTCGCTGTCTGGCAGTTCCGACCCCTCTTCACTAAAAATTAATTATCTATTTTTAAAAGATTCGAATAATGTTCCCATTTATTTCTTTCAAAAATAAACTCATTAGGGATTTTAAGCATATAACTTATAACCCATAATTATATGTGTGCAATTTTTATTGATTTTCCCAAATTAGAATAGGGGATTCCGAAATCATTCTGACCCTGTATCAAAAAAATTCAAATATCACATAATATGAATTTTTTCTTCTTTCACTGTTTCTTTTATGTGAAAATAGATGCAATAAGCTTTTATTTCATATCTTATCCAACTTCTAATTCGATTTCAACCATTTTTGGTGATTTTTCAAAGTCACACAATTGTTGCTGTCGAAAACTGTTTTATTATAAATTTCACTCTTACATAATCTCACTTACTCCATTCCATCTTACCGAAAGTTCGCTCAACTATCAAGGACATTGCTCATAAATTTTTACACACATATACCTACACTTATTCATCACATAGTCATATTCAATTATACTAGTCATTACATGATCACATGTATTTTCACTTAGTCAATTTCCTGTTGAACTCATCGAAATAATAACATATACATGGTGGCGTGCACATATTACCACCCTTGTAACCGAAGTTATCTGGTCCACATAGTAGCCTGCACTTAGTACTACATATGTGGCCAAAACCGTCTCTTACACATAGTGGCTTGCACTTAGTACCACACATGTGATCGAAGCTATAGGGTACGAATAGTAGCCTACACTTAGTACTACACACGTGATCTAAAATCATCTTAAACACATAGTAGCTTGCACATAGTACTACACATGTGTTCTCACAACAGGTCATTCGTATCTTCTCTATTCTGAAGGTCCAACTGAGAAATTCCTCACTTTTCAACATTTTACCTATTTATCCATAATCAATTTCAATTCATAATTTACATCAAATGATCATTCAATATACAACCACATCTCATATTATAACAAAATATTATAACATAAGTAAAAACGATATATTATTTACATACAAACTTACTTGTTTCAATGGAATCTCTTGTTCCATCAATTTTCCCATGCCCAATAAACACACAATGTGTAATTGACATATTAAGCTTTCGATTTCTTTATGGGGTACATCTCTTTCTCACTCGCAATATCATTAACATAAACTTCAATACAATCATAGCAAGATAGATTTCATGTATAACAATAATAACATGAATAACATGCTTATGAAATCGCACAAACTTACCTTGAATACGAAAACGACAAATTTATCAATTTAGTCCATAACCCTGTATTTTTTCGATTTAAGCCCAAATCTCGATTTACTTGATCTATCATTTCAAATATAGGTCAGCTATTATTCACATTATTGAAATTGACCCAGAAAATCATACTTTTACAAATTCACATTTTTACCCCTAAACTTTGTCATATTTACACATTTTCCCCTAGGCTCAAAAAATGATTTTTATTCAATTTCTTTGCACATTAAGCATATTTGAATAATTTTAATAACTATAGAAGCCCATAATTTCCACTAAATCACACTTTTATGACAAATTTTTTAACTTTTACAATTTAGTCATTTTTAGCATTTTCACTGAAACTATTTAGTAAAATTCATTTCTCTAACCACAAACATACATAATCTACCACTAAACATCAAAATGCAAAAATTTATAACATGGTTCAAACCCTATACCTTCACCATAACTCAAATAAATGGTACAAATAGGTAAATCTTGTTATGAGGATTTCAAAAACGTAAAAATCATTAAAAACAAGGCTAGAACGGACTTACAATTGAGGTTGGAAGCTTGAAAAACCCTAGCTATGTCTTCTCCATGCAAGGTTCGGCCATGGGGTTGAATATGGACAAAAATTGGCTTTTAATTTTGTTTTTAATTCATTTTAATTACTAAATGACCAAAATGCCCCAAACTTAAAAATATTCTATTTCACCCATTTCATGTCCATTTTTGTCCAAAAAATTAACCAATTGTCTAATTACCATTTAAGGAGCTCCAATTTAAAATTTCATAACAATTGGACACCTCTAGCATGTAGAACTCAACTTTTGCACTTTTTACTATTTAGTCCTTTTGTCTAAATTGATTGCCCAAACGTCAAAATTTTTGGACAAAATTTTCCCAAAAAAATTTCATAGAATTGTAGACCACAAAAATATAATAAAATGAATTTTCTTATGTTAGATTCATGGTCTCGAAACTACTGTTCTGACTAGGCCCTAATTTTGGATGTTACAGAGTTTGCAAGAAAACTCTCAGGAGTGATGTATTGGTGCTCGAGTTTGGAACTCGACATTTTTTATCTTTGTGTCTGAATACATGGATTGTTATCAAGATTATTCTTATCTTGAAAGAGAAAAATATTTTTGTGGCTTGTTGATAAATGCTTGATGAAATCTGCAAATCATTTCAATATGTGTTGAATTTTCGCTTCACGGATCAATGGAATCATGTATCTCCGAGATTGTCAGTTTTTTTAGTATGCTAGTTCTCTTTAAGCGGATAGAGATCAAGATTCAGTTGATGTGTCATATGGCAAAAAATTACTCATGACTCTAGCATGAGAAATTATAGAGTGAAGTGTTAAGCATAGCCTGAGTAAAAGTTCTTTAGCAATGATTATGTGATAGTGGAGTTTATGTGTAAGCTAAACCACTCTTCTGGTAAGATTTCCGAGGACGAAAATCCCTAAAGGAGGGAGAGTTGTAACATCCTGAATTAGGGCCTAGTCGGAATAGTCATTTTGGGACCACAAATCCAACGTAAGAAAATTTATTTTTATTATATTTTTATGGTATAGAATTTTACGAGATGATTTCGTGAAAATTTCGTTCAAAAATTTTGACGTTTGGGCACTCAATTTAGTCAAAAGGACTAAATTGTAAAAAAGTGCAAAAGTTGAGTTCTACATGTTAGAGGAGTCAAATTGTTTTTAAATTTAAAATTTGAGATTCTTAAATGGTAATTAGACCATTGGTAAATTTTTGGACAAAAATAGACATGAAGTGGGTGAAATAGAATATTTTTAAGTTAGGGGCATTTTGGCAATCTAATAATTAAAAGAATTAATTAGCCAAATTTGTCAATCTTCATCATGTACCAGCCAAATCTACCATGGAAACCATGGGTAGGGTTTGGTTCAAGCTTGCAAGCTCATTTGTAAGTGAACCTGAACCCCGTTTTAATGTTCATTGCATTTTTGAAGTCCCGGTAACTCGATTTACCTATTTCTACCATTATTTTGAGCTAGGGTTCATGTTTAAAAATTTACCCATGAGTGATATGCATGTTTTTTTTGTCTAATGGTATAAAATGAATGTTGGGTGTTAAATAAATGACTTTTGCTAAGTGATTTTCGGTGAAAATGCTTAAAAGGACTAGATTTTAAAAGTTATAAATTTGTCATAAAAGTGTGATTTAGTGGAAATTGTGGGCTGCTATAGTTATGAAAATAATTTGGCTAGGCTTAAAGAACAAAGAAATTGAATGAAAATCATTTTACGAGCCCTGGGGAAAAAGTGTAAATATGATAAAGTTTAGGGGCAAAAATGTAATTTTTCCATAATATGATTTCCGGGTCTATATGAATAATATGAGTCCTAAATAAGCTATATTTGAAATGTTAGATCAAGAAAACTGATATTTGGGCTTAAATAAGGAAAGTACGAGATTATGGACTAAAATGGAATAATTAGCTGTGCTCGGATTTGAGGTAAGTTCGTATGATAATAATAATGCAATATTATGTTTGAATCACAATTATTTACTATTATTGCATAAATTGTATGATTGAATGCATTGAAAAAGTTTATGAAATGATGATACATGACAAGTGATATATGAAATATGTGATATATGTTATGTAAATTCTTAAAAGTTTATTTGCTATTTGAGTCATGCCTTATTATGCTATGAATGGGAAATTGGTATTGTGGATAGTGAGATCGACACTTCGAGTAAGTTCGACAAAGATGTGGTATCGAAAAATCTCGTTTGAACCTTAGGAATAGTCTAGGATACAAGTGACATGTCATTGGAATTAAGAAATCCGAACTCATTGAGTTGGTCCGGGTTCGTGATATGCATGTGGCATCCGAGCTCATTGAGTTGGTCCGAGTTCATTATGGATGCGATACATGTAATTGGGTACTGAGCAATGGTCTTGTGTGTCATACTGGTGGCTAGGAAATCCTTGAGTTGGTCGGATACCTGACAGCTTGTGTGAGCAGTCCGTGTAGCTACACCTTAACCGATAGCTTTTATGAGCAAGCCCGTGAGTAGCTCATTCGTGAGCGTTACATGTTATGTGGTAGCTTTAGCTACTTTTGTATTTGTGGCACTTATGTGTGAATTTTTGCATACCCAATAGTATTCTGAGTGTTCAACGGGTAATACAATGGATGATGTAAGGAAAGTTCCGAGGAGGACATGTTACGGAAGGTATGGTTGTATACTATACTACGAGTGGTACATGTATGTACACTAAGCTTATGATTATTGAGACTCTGAAATGTTGAGACATTGGTGAGCTAAGATGTGTGAATTATGATTATGAATTTTGTTGCAATATCATGCTAACTTACACTGTGTAATTGAACATGGAATTCATGAAATGGTGAGTTCATGATTAGTTGAAAATGAACTTATGGTAGTTATCATTATAGTAATTTGACTTTGAAAATCCATAAAAAATTGTGGAAATTGAAGTAGAAACTGAATAAGATATGAGATTAAATCTTATTGAGCGTAGTTTTACATAGAAGAAACAGTTAAACAAAAGAATTTCATATTATGAGATATTTGAATTTTTGTGAGATAGGGTTAGAGTGATTTTGGGCTCCCCTGTCTTAAATTTGGAAAATCACGAAAATTTGTAAAAAAAATAATTATGGGATAGAATTTATATGACTAAATTCTTAATGAGTCTATTTTCAATAGAAACATATAGGAACATCATCTAAATCCCGTACTAAGAGATAAATGAATTTTAGTAAAGAAAGGTCGAAGATGTCAAACAGCAGAATAAGGGTAATTTTGAAGAATAAACTGTGCTTATTGGCTCGACCAAAAATTCCGAAATTTTTTTGGAAAGAATATATGTGAGTCTAGTTTCTGGGAAAATTAGCAGATTTCAATTTATAATTTCGTAGCTCAAGTTAGAAATAATTTAGGCACTATGACTCGAGTAGACAGCTTAACTGAAATATGAGCAAATAGTGGAATTATGTGTAAATTTGATTGTGTTACCATGAGAACATGTCATAAGAATTTGGTAAAAGCATGTTAATAAATTTCTCATTATTTTAATATGGACTTACTAAGCTATAAAGCTTACCCCTCTCCTTTCCATTTCTTTTAGTGCTGTCAGGTTTGCTCGGGGTTGGAGATCGTCGGAGGCAGCATCACACTATCAAGCTATCACTTTCGGGGTATTGATGAATCTTAAACCTCTTCAAGTGAGTGGCATGTATAGGAACTTAGTTATTGATATGTGTTCTTATGATTTGGCCAAGATGTTGGCTTATATTAGTACATTGTATATAGCCATGAGATGTGGCTTATGATGTAATGGCTGGTAAGCCTAATTATCCAAGTTATGTGATATTGCCCTGTGAAGTGGTTATATGATTTGGCTTGATTGCTATGATTAGATGATATCATGATATGTATGCTTGTCGATTTTGTTGAGATTAAATTGTATGCTATTGAACATGGTATAAGAGTGTAAGAGTGATTAAAATGGTAAAGCCAAAATAATATAAATGGATGTGTTTAGACTTGGAATTATACGAGTATATGATTCACATGTATGTAGCCATGAAAATTCTATTTTTAAGTCTTAATATAGGATGTGTAATCATTAAATCAGTGTTATAGCATATGTTTATGAAGTGTTTAAGCATGTGAAGGGTTAAGGCAACAAAAAGGCTTGGAAAATAGCCTAAGTGCTAGCCACACGGGCAGAGATACGGCCATGCGTCTCAGCCGTGTGGAGGACACGGCCTAGCTCACGGGCATGTGGCCTGGCCTTGTGGTTCAATTTGTTTTGTTGATATCATAAACAAAGAGTTACACGGCCTGAGGACTCGAGCGTGTTGAAGACACACGGGCGTGTCCCTGTGTCCACATAGGCGTGTGACCCTGTTTCATGAAAATTTTTCTAAGTTTTCCCAAAACTTTCCAAAGTTCTTGGTTTAGTCCCAAATCGCCTTTAATGCATGTTTAGAGCCTCAGTAGCTCGTGTTAGGGACATTATGCATGTGATTGAATGTTTTTAATTTAAATGAAATTTTATGGCCTGATTTACAAAATTGTGTATGTTTAAGTTTGATAACACCTCGAACCCTGTTCCGACATCGGATACGGGTAACGGGTGATACAAATAGGATCCTGCATGTGTTACAAAAAGGATTTAGCCTAGACAGGTAATCCATTGACCTCATTATGGAAAGGATTTAGCCCGGACGGGTAATCTTGAAACGAGCCTATCGAACATACGTTCAATTAGGATTTAGCCTGGACTGGTAATCCTAGTTGACTGAATTTAGCCTGGACTTGTAATCCAGATTAGACTCTGTAGGGAATTCTTTGTCATAGAAAGGATTTAGCCTGGATTGGTAATCTGACAAAGCCCTTAGAGTACATGGTATAGCTAGAATTTAGCCTGGACTGGTAATTCTGTTGTAAGAGATATGGCTCGAAAGTGTATTGGATAGGGTACTACTGGATATAAATTGACGGTTTGTAACACCCCAAACCCAGCCCAGACGTTATGACTGAATCTGGCGTGTCACATTACAAAGCTTTTCAAAAATATGAACTCTGTTGGTAAATACTTGTTTGAATAGTTAAAATCTCTTTATGGTTTGATACAAACTTTAGTATGTCAAATTCCTTGTTATTATCCAATCAGCTAGTCAAAACATTAGTCATATTAAATTTCCCTTATTTATTTACGTTGAATTAAACACGAAAGCTTTTCAAAATTTCAAGGTTAAATCGTGAGTCTTTGCAAACAATCAATATTTTGAAAACTCATCTTTCCCTAAATTAGCAATTTAAAGTAAGCAAGCAAATGCCCAATTAAAATTTAAATCCATAAAAGGCCTTATTACAGAATTTAAAAACCCAAAACGAAAATTCAGATAAAAGTAAAATCATGCATAGCATAGCTACGATCGTGTGGCCACCTCCGAGTCCCTCACAGCATCAAATCCACTAAATTTTGGGATTACATGCATAGTCAAAAAGGAAGGTGATTTACGAAAACTAAGTGTGTAATCCCCTATCTAACACTCAGAATACAGTACGTAGTAACAATTCGGGCTTGAGCCCATTATAATAACAGTGTCAGTACAGTAATGCAACAGTGAAACCGACCCTAATCCAGCCAGACACACCACTCCGTACCACCAATCACACCATGTAGGGACAAAATTGACCCACCTAGCCAGACACACTAAAATTTAGCACTGGTTGTGGCACTAATCAATATTGCAGTGAAGCTGCCAGTAACGGTATCGCAGCAGAGCTGCCTTGGGGACTAGGTACTTTTATCGACCCATCAGAAGGTCTACAGTCGCCTCGAGCAACTCGTGTAACCTTAACGATCTTGGCAGTGTAAATGGGCCCAATGCCCATTATGCAGCCCAAGGCCTATTATGCGGCCCAACCAGGCCCACATGCCTGTGTGGCCCATCAAGCCCAAAAATTATCACGGCCATGCAAACTACACAACCTAGTCCAGTAATTACCATATATTGTGGAATTTATCCGTGTGGAGCCCACAAGCCTGTTGGGCCTACACGGCCCATTTCAACCCATCGTGGCCCAGAACGGCCCAAATCCATGAGAATGCTCATGGTGGCCTCTACAGTCTATCACCCATGTTTTGTGGGCTCGGTTCACCACGCGAGCGATCGCACGCCGATGTGGCCTTAATCGTCGTATTTTTTGACTTTTTGGCTTTTGCCGAATTACAGTATAGGTGGTGAAATTACACATCTGATTGTGAAATCGAGTGAATAGCCCACCATGCCAAAGCCTACATTCATACAAGATTTACCGTCAGTTTTCAAATCGTTAGAGTTCTTAATACTAAAACCCAAATCGTCATTCACTACTCACCTTAAACGAATGAAATAGCTTATTACCCTTAGACCGCTGATTAAGAATTGATCTCACATCCTTGCTGATTATCTGCTTTAGCAATAATACTTATTAGACAGGATTGTTTACCAAAAATAAGACTTAAAACCTCCAACACTTAAAAACCATAGAAACATTCGGCCAAACAAGCCAACTTACCCCCAAGTATTAGATTGAATGCCGAAAGGAGGATCTTGAATCACTTGAGAACCCTTCACTCCAAAATCAACCGATAGTTATAGAAGGATGATGGAACAGTCGACCGGTTGTCAGAAAGTAGTTAAGGGATGCAGTATTCAGCTTAGCACTTGAGAGGCCTATAGCATTTGGCCAGAATTGGAAAAGAGTGGGAAGCAGAGATTCGACCAACAAGAAACAAAATGCCAGGAAGAAATAATATTGAGAACCAGAGGGGAAAAGAAATTGTTTCCAGAGAAGGCACTTGAAAAGAAGCAGAAAAGTAAAGAGCCAACACAAAACTGCCCAAATAGACTCCAGTGAATTTGACTACAATTGCAAAAAGAGAAAAAAAAAAGAATAAGTTGCACAAGAAGTTGGCTAGCAATTATTGACTAAGAAGGGACCCAAAGTAGCACAAAAAGCAGAGGAAACGGAAAGAAAAAAACAAAACAAAACTCGAAAGAACCCTAAAATGCTCTCAAATGCCGAAATAAAAAAAAACCCCTCTAAAGCCGAAACCATGAGTTTTCCCCTAGCAAATTTGACACAAACCCACACACCCTCAAACTCCCCTTTTTCCTTCTAAAATCTCTCCATAATCCTCTTCTTGATTTTCTCCACATAACACTCATTGACCAAGTCAAACTTCACTCAATAGAGTTTCAAACAACCTCTGCTTCTTACACAGTAAGAGTAGTAAAATAAATACTCTTTTACATTGCCATGACTTGAACCTCAGACTTTCAGCAACTACCACACACCACTTACCACTGGACCACATGCTCATTTGTAACACATTTCAACTACAGTTAACAATAAGGTCTACATGCTAATATCCAGATTCATTCAAGGGAAAAACCAAAAATTTTGCAAAAGCCAAGACTTGAACCTAGGCTTCTCTAATACTCCCAACAGCCCCAAAACACTTTTAGCCATTAAAGCAAACAGACAACTCGTTTCATAACATGTGTAATTACAAGATTTACATTTTTGGGCGTTACACGGTTAATAAAATAGTACACCTAGAGTGTACTAAGTGATGAAATATCCATCAGGAATTCAATGATTCATCAGATAAAATATTTGTAAATGACATGCAAAACACGAATTTGAATAGATAAATGATGTGATGAACTCATTTATGGATCTTGAAAATTATGTGACTAACTTGTTCATTGAGTGCATGTATTTAGGGAAATTTACTTATAATTGATGGATAACATGGCTTATTATGATTATGTGTTTGAAATGACCAGTAAGTTTACTTCTCATTATACGAACTTATTAAGCATGTAATGCTTACCCCTTTATATCTTTCCCTGTCTTATAGAGCTTTTGGACTCATGAAGTTTGGAGGACGGTGGGAGTTTGATCACACTATCGGTAATCTCGCTTTGGGTATGAAAGAACTATTCATTTTGATATAATGGCATGTATAGGGTAACTTATCTTTCGGTTATATGTGTCAATTAAATTAGCAAAGTGTAATGGCTCATGATAGTTGATGAATCATTTTGTATATGGCCATGAAATATGGCTCACATTTTGCTACTGGGTTGTAACCCTTATTAATCATGCATGCATGCAATGTGTGTATGTCATGTGGATGTCTGAGAATGAAGGATGTGAATGATGGTATGTTAATTTATAAAGGAACCATAATATACATATATATATACAAAATAACCATAACAAAGTAGTAATGGGTAAAGTTGGAAAAGGGGTTATAAACCTAATGGTTGTATATTGGTATGAAAACATTGAAAGAAGCTTGCATATTTGAGATGGTGCTAAATAGCATTAGGGGCATAGATTCCAATCATGGAATTGGATATTGGAGTAATCAAATGTGTTTTGTTGTATGCTAAGAACATGTATAAGTGAGTAAGTCTTTAAGGGTGGTAAATGGCTTGGAAAATAGCCTAGAAGTTGTCCACATGAGCAAACACACAGGCATGTGTCTAGACCGTGTGTGATACACGGTCTGCCCCATGGGCATGCTGTTCGGTCGTGTGTCCCCTGCATCTAAATTTTGCAAGTCAAAATGCCTAGTAGTAAGCACACGGGCTAAGACACAGGCGTGTGTCTTGGCCATGTGCATCTAAATTTTACAAGTCAGAATGCCCAGTAGTAAGCATACAGGCTAAGACACAGGTGTGTGTCTTAGCCGTGTGAGAGACACGGCCTAACTGCATGGGCATGTACTTCGGCCTGTGAAGTCTGCACCATTTTATGAAAAATCATTTAATTTTATTTGGCCAGACTAGCATGTGATACGGCCGTGTGACCTTATTTTGGTGATGACGTCATAGTCAGAGAGTTACACGACCTAAGGACACGGGTGTGTCAAACGCACACAGATGTGTCCCCTTTTTACACGAGAGTGTGACTTTGTATTAAAGAAAATTTCCCAAGTTTTTCTAAAGTTTTCGGTTTGGCCTGAACTGTTCCAATGTATGTTTTGGACCCCGTAGGTCTATAAAGGGACGTTTTGCATATGTTTGAATGACTTTTAAATTGAAAGAAATTTCATAGCCCGATTTTGTATAAACATTTGTCTGTATGTCCAGTAATGCCTCGTACCTTGTCCTAGCCTCGGGTACAGGTAAGGGGTGTTACAACGGTATTATAGAGATTATTTGATAAATAATAAAGCATGTTTCAGATGTGGCTCGCAAGATCATATTATTCATGATTGCCCTGAGTTACTTGAGAAAGACAAATTTCTGAATACAAGGCCAGGTAACACAATTGCCAGAGGGAGACCACCTAGAAATACTGGAAATATGAATAGTAGTAAAGGTGCAACAAAGGACTCTACTATGAGATCCGAGGCTTGAGCACCAGCCAGAGCTTATGCTATTCATGCTCGCGAAGATGCATCAACACCAGATGTTATCATCGATACATTTTCTCTTTATGACATTGATGTAATTACTTCGATTGATACTGGATCGACTCATTCATATGTCTGTATGAATTTAGTGTTTAGTAAGAGTTTACCTATTGAGTCCACTGAATTCATGATTAAAGTATCAAACCCCTTAGGCCAGTATGTCCTAGTTGATAAAGTTTGCAAGAATTGTCCTTTGATGACACAGGGTTATTGTATTCTGACTAATTTGATGCTTTTACCGTTTGATGAATTCGATATGATTCTAGGTATGGATTGGTTACTCTTCATGATGCTGTTGTAAGCTGTAGACAAAAGACTATTGAGTTGAAATGTCAGAATAGTGAAATTCTTCATATTGAATCTGATAATTCGAGTGGGTTGCCTGTTGTGATATCGACAATGCTAGCACAGAAATATGTGAGAAAGGGTTGCAATGCTTACCTCGCGTATGAACTTGATACAAAAGTGTCTGAATCGAAGATTGAATCGGTGCCAATACTTTGTGAATATCCAGATGTGTTTCCAGAAGAGTTACCTAGATTACCACTGATCAGAGAGGTCGATTTTGCTATTGAATTAGTACCGAGAACATCGCCGATATCAATAGCTCCATACAGAATGGCTCCAACAGAATTGAAAAAATTGAAAGATCAGTTGCAAGAGTTAATAGATAGAGGATTTGTACGACCTAATTTCTCGCTTTGGGGTGTACCAGTTCTGCTCGTCAAGAAGAAAGATGGATCGATAAGACTGTGTATCGACTACCATCAGCTTAACAAGGTTACGATTAAGAATAAGTATCCTTTGCTGAGAATTGATGATTTGTTCGATCAGTTGAAAGGAGCAACAATATTTTCAAAGATTGATCTGAGATCTGGTTATTATCAGTCACGAGTTAAAGATTCGGATGTGCCAAAAACTGCATTCAGAACCTGGTATGGACATTATGAATTTCTTGTTATGCTGTTCGGATTAACTAACACTCCTGCAATTTTTATGGATTTGATGAATAGAATTTTCAGACTGTATTTAGACAGATTTGTAGTTGTATTCATTGATGACATTCTGATCTATTCTAAAAATGAATCTGAGCATACTGAGCATTTGAGGATTGTGTTACAAACATTGAGAGACAAGCAATTGTTTTCTAAATTCAGTAAATTCGAGTTTTGGCTTCGAGAAGTTAGATTTTTGGGATATATTGTTTCAGCGAAAAGCATTAGAGTAGATTTGAGTAAGATTTCAGTGGCTGTTAACTGGAAAACCCCAAGAAACATAACCGAGGTTAGAAGCTTTCTGGGGATTAGCTGGCTATTATCGACGTTTTGTAACAGAGTTCTCGATGATTGCTACACCGTTGACTCAATTGTTACAGAAACATGTGAAATTTGAGTGGTTGGACAAATGTCAACAGAGTTTTAATTAGTTGAAAGCACTGTTAACTGAAGCACCAGTTTTGGTTCAACCTGAGCCAAGTAAAAAGTTTGTAATTTTTAGTGATGCGTCATTGAACGGTTTGGGATGTGTATTAATGCAAGAAGGTAAAGTGATAGCGTATGCTTCAAGACAATTAAAACTGCATGAAAAGAATTACCCAACACACGAGTTAGAGTTGGCTACTATTGTATTCACATTAAAAATTTGGCGACATCATTTGTTCGCTGAAAAATGTCATTTTTTTACTGATCACAAGAGTTTGAAGTATTTGATGTCTCAAAAAGATTTGAATTTGTGACAACGAAGATGGCTTGAATTATTGAAAGACTATGAATTAGTGATTGATTATCATCTAGGAAAAGCAAATGTAGTCGTAGATGCTTTGAGTAAGAAATCTTTACTCGCTTTGAGAGCGATGAATACACAATTGACATTATTTGATGATGGTTCAATTTTAGCTGAGATAAAAGCTAAACCGATGTTTCTCCAGCAAATCAGTGAAGCTAAAAAATGTGACAATGAATTGCAAGCTAAAAGAGTACAGTGTGAGTCGACTAATGACAGGAATTTTGATCTTATACAAAAAATTTTACACGAAGCACACAGTGGTTGCTTATCTGTTCATCTGGGGAGTACTAAGATGTACAATGATTTAAAACAGTTGTATTAGTGGTCAGGTATGAAACAAGATATTTCTGATTTTGTGTTAAGATGCTTGGTTTGTCAACAGGTCAAAGCTGAACATCAAGTACCTTCGAGACTACTACAACCAGTAATGATACCTAAGTGGAAATGGGATAGAGTTACGATGGATTTCGTATCGGGACTACCCCTATCTCTGAAAAAGAAAGATGTTATTTGGGTTGTTGTTAATCATTTGACGAAATCTGCACATTTCATTCCAGTACGTACAGAATTTTCACTTGATAGATTAGCTGAATTGTACATTTCAGAGATTGTCAGATTACATGAGTGCCGATCTCCATTATTTCGGATAGAGATCTACGGTTTACGTCACGATTTTGGAAGAAATTACAAGAAGCTTTGGGTACACTGTTGCATTTTAGTACTGCATTTCATCCTCAAACCGATGGCCAGTCTGAGAGAGTAATTTAGATTCTTGAAGATATGCTTCATTCATGTGTTTTAGAGTTTGAGGGTAACTGGGAAAAATATTTATCGTTGTTTGAGTTTGCATATAATAATAGCTTTCAATCAAGCATAAAGATGGCACCGTATGAAGCTTTATATGGTCGTAAATGTCAAACTCCTTTGTACTGGACTAAGCTTAGTGAGAAAAAGATTCACGGAGTTTATTTGATCAGAGAGACTAAAGAGAAAGTGAAAGTAATTCGTGATAGTTTGAAAGTAGCTTCAGATCAACAGAAATTGTACGCGGATTTGAAACGTAAAGGTATTGAATTTCAAATCGGCGATAGAGTGTTTTTGAAAGTATCGTCGTGGAAGAAGATTCTTCGATTTGGTCGCAAAGTAAAACTGAGTCTGCAGTTTACCGGACCGTACGAGATAATCGAAAGAATAGGGCCAATGGCTTATCGACTTAATTTACCGTCAGAACTTGAAAAGATCCATAATGTGTTTCATGTATCCATGTTAAGACGGTATAGATCAGATCCGTGACACATAATTTCTCTGATAGAGATTTAAATTCAATTCGATATGTCGTATAGCGAAGAACTGATCATAATTTTTGCCTGAGAGATTAAAGAGTTAAAAAACAAAAGCATAGCTCTAGTGAAGGTTCTTTGGCAACGACACGGTATTGAAGAAGCTACATGGGAACCTGAAGAAGTTATAAGGAAACAGTACCCTAACCTTTTTTCTGGTAAGATTTTCGAGGACCAAAATTCTTAAGGGGGAGAGTTGTAACAGCCCGTTTTCAATGAAATCAGAACAGTGATTTTGGGACCACAAATCTAATGTAGAAATATTTATTTTATTATTATGTTGAGGTCTATAGCATGATAGTATGATTGTATACAAATTTTTTAATAAATTTTATCGTTTGCATGCTCAATTCGATAAAAAAGACCAAATTCCAAAATATACAAAATTAGAGTTTTATAGGCTAAATGCACTAAATAGCTAAAGAATTTAAATGTATGATTACTTGAATGGTAAATAGACCATTACTTATTTGAGTGGACAAGGATGGACATTAAATAGGTGAATTTTTAAGTTAAAAACAAAGGGTTAAATTTGTAATTCATTAAATAAGTTAAGTAAAATTAACTAAAATAAAATGCTATAACCTTTGTCTTGTTTCTCTTCCACCGAAAATTAAGGTGAAAAACACCATTGAAGAAGCTTAAAGGTTCGGCTACATCTCCTAGCTTGCATGGTATGATTTTTTATCCCTTTTTTAATGATTTTCTATGTTTTTGGAGTCGTTATAGCTTAATCTAGCTGGCCTAGGGACTAATTTGCAAAATTTTTAAAAAGGTTAGGTTTTTCCATGATTGTGAGCATGTGATTTTTGATGTTTTATGGAAGAAAATGAATCTTTTTTGTTAGATAAACAACATTTGTTAAGTGATTTTGAATGAAATTTCAAATTAGGGGGTTAAATTGAGAAAAATGAAAATTTTGTGGTAAGTATGTGGAATAATGAAAATTATGGGCTGCTATGAGTCTATATAGAACTTGGCTAGCTTAGTATGTGGATGGAATTGCATGAATTTCGATTTACGGGCTTTAGGACTAAATTGTAAAGAAGTTAAAATATTAGAGGTAAAAATGTAAATTTGCAAAAATGTTAGGCAGAAAAGTATATATATGCATTTGACCATTTAGGTAACTTTTGGTAGTGATATTGGTATGATTTTGAGTGGCCAAATTTGATGTTTATGAGCATTGTTGGTTGTTGGTAAAGGTATAGCTTGAATTGAACTTGAATTTTGGTTATTTTGAATGCTCATTGATGATATAGTCATATGTTATTTGATGTGTTTAGGTTTCTGCAAATTTGGGTGAGGAATGTGGCTTGGAAAATAGCCTATTTTTCTCCACATGGGCATATGTCCCAGCCAGGTGTGATACACGGCCAGATGACACGGTCGTGTGTCCCCTAGTACTTATTTAGAAATCAAGTGAGTAGCTTCACACGGTCTAGCACACGGGCATGTGGCTTGACCGTGTGGCATAAGTCAATATACCCTCCGATTTTCACACGACTTAGCACATGGCCTGGCACACGGGCGTGTGAGGCAATTTTGAAGTGTACATGGGCAAGTCACACGGGCGTGTAGTTGGCCTTATAACCCAAGTTAGAGAGTTACACAGGGTCGGACACTGGCTAGGACACGACCATGTGATCCCATTTCAAATGTCCACACGGCTTGTGTCATGGGCATTTCTCTTGGCCTTGTGGACCACACGGGCGTGTGTCCCCTATTCTTTGAAAATTTTCAATGTTTTTCCAAAATTTCCTTGAGTTGTCGGTTTAGTCCTGAACCACTTCTAATGCTTTTTTTGAGCCTCGAGGGTTCATGTAAGGGACTATATGATTGAGATTGAATGACTTTTGTTTGGATATGAGAAATATATAAGAAATGATTATTGTTTAAGTGATAAGTCTGGTAATGCTTTGTAACCCTATTTCGACGAAGGATACTAGTTAAGGGTGTTACAATTCATATGGATTTAACATGGATAACAATTATACTTGAGCATAATTCAATTGGATTTACCATCCATCATAACGCAACATGTTTTTCCATGTAACTCATCATTTCAATGTATTTCATACATACATTTCTTGGTTCATATTGAACACTTACCAAATCCTTTAAAATTCATGCCTGTTGAATCGTTAGAATATCATTGGATACGTGGGATAGCTCACATGAAGTGTGCTAATCATATAATTGTAATCTTTCCTGTCATATACTTAGTTGCTAACATGAGCTGTGAAATAGGTAAGCTCACACGAGCTGTAAAATAGGTAAGCTCACACGAGCTGTGAAATGGGCCTGCTTACACGAGCTGTAGGTTGGAATATAAGCTACACGATGCTTCTCACATGAGCTGTGGAGTATCCGCAACATATGTCAGACCTCAGCCATTAGTAGGACATTCAAGACCAGCACCCGAAACATGTAAACCCTAATGACGTGTCATTTATATCTTACGAATTCCTAAGGTTCAAACGAGGCTCGATAGACATCATAACATCGTCGGATTTGCATTGATCATTTACATAACAATCCATAATTTACATATAGCTCCAAAGATAGCATTAAAATATTACATAATTATACAAACTTACCTCGACAATACAGGCGTAGAAACGGAGTCGACTAATCTGAAACTTTTTCTTTACCCTAATCTAAAGCCGTATGAGGACTATCTTGATCTAAATAAATAAATTCAATCTATTTAATAACCATTCTATTCAATTCAATCCAAATTCATATTTTTCAAAAATTACACTTTGCCCCTATTCTTTTGATTTTACTACAATTTAGTCCTTAAGCTCGTAATTTGAAATTCATGCAATTTCATCCCTACACAAGCAAGCCAAATTTCACATAGTTCAACTCATAGAATTCATTATTTCACTATTTTCACTATGTATTTTACACATTTTATAAATAAATCCCTTATTGACAATTTCAACAAAAATCACTTTACAAAAGTTGTTTATTTATCAATAATGATTTAATTTCTTCCATTAAACATAAAAAACATAATGAATACATTCATGGAAAAACCTTAAATTTTTAACAATTTTGCAAATTAGTCCCTAGGCTAGCTAGATAAAGCTATAACGACTTCAAAAACATAAAAATATTAAAAACGAACAAAAATCACTTACATGCAATTGAGTTTTGCTTGGTCGAAACGTCTTCTCTATTGCAAAAATGGTGGTCGATTCTTAATGTTTGAAAATGAAGAAGACAAATGCTTGTTTCATCTTTTCTAATTAACATTTACTTAATTACAAATTTAACCTTATACATTAACCTTTAAAATCCTTTAAATGATGTCCATAAAAATCCAGTCATAGTAAAAATGGTATAATTGCCACATAAATCCCTTAAATATTTAATTTCATAGCCATTTAGTACTTGCAACTTATAGAACTCTAATTTTGCACCTTTTACGATTTAACCTTTTTCACTAAATTAAGCATGCAAACGTCGAAATTTCTTAACGATATTTTTATACAACCTTGATAACATATTATAGACATTAAGTTAATAATAAAATAAATATTATCACATTGTATTTGTGGTCCCGAAACTATTGTCTCGATTTCACTAAAAACAAGTTGTTACACCACCCTTACGTATCTTATATGTTGGAGGTCAGTTAACAGTTATCGGGTTTGAGTTTGGAGGATGACAGGGTGCTGGGGGAGGTATAGGAGGGGGTAGAGGTTGTAGAGTTGTAGACTTTCTCACACAAATTGGGCAAACCATTGGTTTATCATTTGAAAGAAGGCACAATGGTCCTCACTTCTAGGTAATTGGGATATGGGTAAACTTTGACTTGTTCCCTGTCCAGAAGCTAAAATGTTACTGTCAACCTTTCCAGGTACGACACGGTTAGACTTGGTCGATATCGTATATCTATAAGAAAACAAATCTAGATCGGATAAAAAAGCATTACACAATTACAAGTTATTGTGGAATGTATTTTTTAAACTTGACAGGCACTACATTTAGTCTTAGAATCGACTAAACCGTAGTTTTGATACCACTTGTAACACCCCATACCCAGTTCAATTGTCAAACTCGAGCTATGAAATGCCATATTAGCCACCTAAGTGACTCTCTATTAACACCCAACCTAACCTCTAACACACCACAAGGTAAAACATAAAATATGCTTAAGTTACCAACATGCAGCGAATTATCACATTAGTACTTTCAATAATACACTTAAACTAACTTTTATTCAGGTGGTATTCTAGTTTAAGTAAATGTTTACACATATCAACATCAAGGTTAGCTCCTAGTGTAGTTCGCACATTCTAAGGCTTCGCAGTGTAAGACTCATTAAGTAGGGTAAGTTTCATTGAACCACACCTACGTTTCTAGACACTATGAATATGGTTCAGAGGGTTCCTCTTGTTCTACATATCAAAATTTAGTAAAGGTTCGCAAAACCAGTTTACCAATTGTTAGGGTTCGTACAATGCACAGTTTGCCAACCTGTCACTTCGTAGTAACCTTGGTGAAATTTATATAAGTTTGTCAGTTTCAAATATTTCATGCTATTTTTTAAGGTGAACACTATGTTTAGAATTTTATTACTTAAGTATGAGCTTGTAAGTTAAGAAAACATCAATCAAACTTGAATTATATTCATATTCCTAAAATTCAAATCTGCCAATAAAGTATTATCGGTTCATAATTAAAACATAAAGAAAACATAGCATAAAAATAACTAAGTCCTAGAACAATCGACAAAATCAATAGGAAGATATCTCTAAGCCAAAGTATATATGTCACATTGCCTTTAAATCTAGAGTTCCTTGCATCACCTTTCCAGTGTTTATGTTTCGTCTGGATCACTCACTTCGTCGCTACACCTTGTGCAATTTAACTATCTATAGTGATAGGAAGGAGCGTGTAAGCTCTTGCGAACTCAGTGAATATACTGGATGTTGTCATGATGAGGAAAGTAAGTTGATTTCCTAATTTTTGTATAATTACCTTTTGACTATTCCTACTTTTGACTCTCGGCCCAAAATAGTGATCACTACTCACCACGCCCATTGGCGAACCGGGCTCACCAGGCTTATTTGTGATCCCTACTTCGTCAAGCCCACTGGTGATCATAGTTCGCTAAATCCACTGGCTACCCTAGTTCGGTAGGTTTCTGGAGAACACTAACTCGGTAGGCCAACTGGCGAACACCAACTCACCAAACCTTAAACTCCTGGGCTCTATTCTGGACTATTACAACTCTCTCCCTCTTAAGGAATTTTATCCTTAAAATTGCCTATGTCAGAAAAGATCAGGATATCGATGCTTCATTGCTTGCTTACTTTTCCAAACGACTTCGCTAGTCCTATGGTTTCGCCACAACACTTTCACTAATGGAATTCTCTTATTTCGTAAGACTTTTTCCTTGCATGCTACATTTTTAACTGGTTCCTCATCATAAGATCAGGTTAAACCTCAATTTCATCTACTGACACAACTTGGGATGTGTCCGCACGATATTTCATTAGCATGGACACATGGAAAACATCACGAGTTCACTCAAGTTCTGGTGGCAACTTGAGTAGATAAGCTACTAGACCAATTCTTCCAACCACATCATTATGATCGATGAACCTTGGAATTAATTTCCCTTTTCACCCAAACCTCATAACCTTTTTTCCATGGTGAGACCTTTAGGAACACTTTCTTGCTCTACTTGGTACTCAATATTTCGTTGTTTTAAGTCAGCGTAGGATTTTTTTCTGTCTGAAGTAGTCTTGAGTCATTCGTATATCATTTTTACCTTTTCCTTTATTTTGTGACCAACTCTGGTCCAATTATTCATTTTTCATCTAGTTCTACCTGACATAAGGGGGTTTTACATTTTCTTCCATACAATGCCTTAAAGGGCGTTATTTGGATGCTTGCTTGATAACTGTTGTTGTATGTTAATGGCAAATAACATTCCCAACTTCCTGCAAACTCTAACACACAACTTTTCAATATGTCTTCCACTATTTGTATCATTCTCTCTGATTGGTTATCTGTTTGTGTATGATAAAAAGTACTGAAGTAAAGTTTTGAACCCAAAGCATATTGCATACTTTTCCAAAACCTTTAGTTGAATCGAGGATCTCGATCAAAAGTGATGGAAACTGATACACCATGGAGTTACACTATCTCTGTGATGTATAATTTTTCTAGTTTTTGCAATGTGTAGTTTGTGTGAACTGCTAAGAATGTGAACTCTTTGTAAGGCAATCCACAATTGCCCGTTTCGTATCTTTCCTTATCGATGTTAGTGTTAAGCTTGAAAAGAAGTCCATGGTGATCCTTTCCCACTTCCACTCTGAAATTTTGAGTGGTTATAGCGATCCTGAGGGAAATTGATTTTCTACTTTTACCTTCTGATAGACTAGGCATTTTGCCACAAATTTTGTGGAATCTCGTTTCAATCCAGGCCACCGATACTGTTCACAGAGGTCACAGTACATTTTCTTGCCCCTTGGGTGTATTGCGTAAGGGCTACTATGAGCTTCTGTATAGATCACATGTCTAAGCTCTTTTTCACAGGGTACGCAGAGTCTCTTTCGGAAACAAAGTATCCCTTCTTTATTCAGTGCAAAGTCTCCCTGGACTCCCTACTCTACTTGGTGAGCCTACTTCGCCAAGTCTTTATTTGTGACTTGTTTCTCTTTTATTCATTATAAGAGGGTTGGTTTTCTTTTTAGTTCGGTGAGCAGTCCCCTATCACCTATTACACTTAGATGTGTGAACAGAGCTTGCAGTTCACTCATCGACCATCTACTTAAGGCATCCGTAACAACATTTACCTTTCTAGGGTGATATTCTCTCACACAATCACAATCCTTCAACATTTCTATCCATCTTCTCTTTCATAAGTTCAGCTCTTTCTGCATGAGAAGGTAAGTAGTTTTGCGAAATCTTGAGTGTGAACACTACTATTGCTAACTCCAGATCATTAGTTGGGTAGTTTCGTTTATGAGGCTTCAGTTTTCTTAAAGCATAAGCCATCACCCTGCCTTCCTGCATTAGCACGCAGCCAAGTCCCATGTGTGAAGCATCATTGTAAACTACAAAATCCTTTCCAAATTCTGGTTGAATCAGTACAGATGCTTTGGTGTGTATCGCCTCAAGATTTTCAAAGCTTTTCTATATTTCATCTGTCTATGTGAACTCCATATCCTTTTGTATTAGCTTCATTAAGGGTGCTGCTATGGTGGCGAACCCTTCTACGAACTTACGACAGTATCATGCGAACCCCAAAAAGCTTCACACTTTAGTAACACTTTTCGATGATCTCCACTCTAAAATTACCTCAACCATTTTAAGGTCTACATGAACTCCTTTTATCGAAACCACATGACCCAAGAATGGTACCTCATTTAGCCAAAACTCAGACTTGCTAATCTTCATGAACAGTTGCTTCACTCGCTGGATTTGTAACATAGTTTGTATGTGAGCATCATGCTCGTCTTTGATTACGAGTACACTAAAATATCATATATGAAGACCACCACACACTAATCGAAGTACTCATGGAACACTCGATTCATCAAGACCATCAAGTCTTCTTTGCTGTAATTGTCGAGACCATAATGGACATTAATTGGGTTCCCTATCTAAAAACCAAAACTTCCATCCTTTCACCACTTCGCAAAGTCACTCTTTTCAATTCAAAGTCTATCTAGGGTTTATGCTTAGTTAGCCAACCCATTCCAAGAATTATGTCTAACTCATAAAAGGGAAATTCTATTAAATCAGTGAAGACATGTCATTAGATCATCAAGGGACACCTGTGATACACTCTATCGACTAGAACACACTCACCAAATGAATTAGTGATAGTACACCCTTATCAATGTTTCCTATTGGAATACCCAACTCACAAGCTAGTTCGCTTCAAATGTACAAGTGTGTGGAACCAAAATCAATCAAAGAGAATAACAAAATAGTTCATAGAGTGAAGGTACTTGTGATGATGTCTATCGTACCCTGATCTTGTTATTCCCTAATAGCATACACTCATGCGAGCCCTCTTGTCTTAGCCTGAGTGGCAACAATGTACGGTAGGGTTCACTGTCCAGCTTGTCATGTATCACTACCTCTACCTCGATTGCAAACCCCTGCTTGCACTAGTGTGGGGTTAAAATATAAGTTTGTGAGCTGTCTAATATTTTTAGGCAGTCCCTTATCATGTGTTCATAGGACTCACAATTAAGACATGCTCCTGTCAACTTACGACATTCATCAGCATGCTTGCATTCGTAGTGTTCGCAAAGTGGCCAAATTGGAAACTTGTGTCAAACTCCTTTTTCAACCTAGGTGTTACCCTATTGCCACGATTGACATTTCTGCCAATGTTATGCAATCTGTGATCCCTTTTGTACTTTCATCCAAACATTTAATTTTCAAACTTTGCTATAGTTCACAGAGCCACTGTTCTAATTTCTTCAATAACCTTCACTTTATCCAGCAACTCATTGAAATTCATCCTGCCATGTGATACCAGATAGAGTTGGATGTTGTGATGTAACCCAAAGAGAAGCCTTTTGTAGCGGTCCCTTTCTAGAGAGACCATCCCAACTGCATACTAGCTTAATCGCACAAATTCAGCCTCGTACTATGCTACAGACATATCGCTTTGCACCAGGTTAATGAATTCACATTTGGGAGCTTCCATGTATTATTCACCCATGAACTTTTTCTTAAATGTTTACAGGAAAGAGTCCCAAGTTAATCGATTGGAAGCAGTTCCCTGCTTTACAGTATTCCTGTAACATCTCGAATTAGGACCTAGTCGAAATAGTGGTTTCGAGACCACGAATTCGACGTAAGAAAATTAAATTTTATTATATTTTTATGGTCTACAATTCAATGGAATTGTTTTGTGAAAATTTCCTCCGAAAATTTTAACATATGGGCATTCAATTTAGTCAAAAGGACTAAATCATAAAAAGTGAAAAAGCTGAGTTCTACATTCTAGAGGTGTCCAATTTTTATGAATTTTTAAATTGGAGGTCCTTAAATGGTAATTAGACCATTGGTTAATTTTTTGGACAAAAATGGACATGAAATGGGTGAAATAGAATATTTTTAAGTTAGGGGCATTTTGGTCATTTAGTAATTAAAATGAATTAAAAACAAAATTAAAAGCCAATATTTGTTCATCTTCAACCCCATGGTCGAAACTTACATGGAGAATACATAGCTAGGCTTTTTCAAGCTTCCAAGCTCGAATGTAAGTTCGTTCTAGCCCCATTTTTAATGATTTTTACGTTTTTGAAATCCTCGTAACAAGATCTACCTATTTCTACCATTTATTTGAGTTATGATGAAGGTATAGGGTTTGAACCATGTTAGAAATTTATGTATTTTGATGTTTAATGGTAGATTATGCATGTTTATGGTTGGAGAAACGACTTTTACTAAGTAGTTTTCGGTGAAAACATTAAAAAGGACTAAATTGTAAAAGTTATAAAATTTTTCATAAAAGTGTGATTTAATTTGTGGGCTGCTATAGTTATGAAAATGATTCAGATAGGCTTAAAGTGCAAAAAAATTGCATAAAAATCATTTTACGAGACTAGGGGCAAAAGTGTAAATATGACAAAGTTTAGGGGTAAAAATACAAATTTGTAAAAGTATGATTTTTGGGTCAATTTGAATAATTTGAATAATAAATGAGATATATTTGAAATGTTAGATCAAGAAAATTGAGATTCGGGCCTAAATTGAGAAGTTCGAGATTATGGACTAAATTGGAATAGTTGGCCGTAATTGCAGTTAAGGTAAGTTCATGTGATTTAATAAGCATGTTATTCATGTTATTATTGTTATACAGGAAATATATCTTGCTATGATTGTATTGATTTGATGTTAATGGAAATTTGATAGAAAATGACATTTTAAATGAAATGAGTAAGTTTGTATGTAAATAATATATCGTTTTAACTTATGTTATAATATTTTGTTATTATATGAATGGTTTCGTATTGAATGATCACTTGGTGTAATTTATGAATTGAAATTGATTATGGATGAATTGGTAAAATGTTGAAAAGTGAGGAGTTTCTCGGTTGGACAATCGGAATAGAAAAGATACGAATGATCCATTATGAGAACACATATGTAGTACTATGTATAGGCTACTATGTGTTTCAAATGGTTTTAGGTCACGTGTGTAGTACTAAGTGTAGGCTACTACATGTGTAACGCCCCGAATTTGGGCCTAGAAGTATTAGGCCTTGAGTATGGGTCTGTAAGGAGGTTGTATATAAGCATTTAATTATGCAAGGAAATGACACAATTAAATGTCTGCTTTGGTGGTTAATGGCCCTGAGAAGTGTTGGAGAAATCTTGGGCTCAAACCTGGGCTTTAGCAGAAATTTTGGTTTTCAGTGAATAAAACCCTGGATGCTTGGATGAAGGCTTTTAAATTATCATGTTAAATAAATGACACAAGGAAACATGTGGTCTAGTGGTTGTGGCGTCATTAAGGTTGTAAGGGAGCTTGGGTTCAACTCTTGGCTCTTGCAATTTATTTTGGTTTTTCTTTTAAAGGAACTTGGACTTTGGCCTATAGACCTTATAATTAATTGAGGATAAAATATGACACAGAAAGAGCCTGTGGTGGAGTGGCAAGGTGGCGTGTTGTGTAACTATGAGGTTTGAGGTTCAAGTCTTGAGATGCGCAGTGGAGTATTTATTTTGCAATTTGAGCTGTGTAGGAGGTGGAGTTGGACTAGAACTCTATGGTTGAAGTGGTCATAAGAATGAGGAATTTTCTTAATGGTTGAAAGTAATCCCACATCGGAAAGCGAATATGAGAATTGGTGAGAAGTTGGCTTTAAATAGAACGAACCAAATGAGTTGGTGAGGGAGAAAAGTGATGAAGACTAAATGTTGGAAGTCGGCAAAAGCCGAAAAGCCAAAACTTTGGCATTTGAGGCCGCCACGACTGTTCCCGTGGGCTTAGGCCGAAATGGGCCGTGTGGGCCTAGTGGGCTTGTGGGCCCATATGAATAAAATGTATATGATGCGATAAGTGTTGTTTGGACTGTGACGTTCGCATAGCTGTGGCTGTTTCGGGGCTAAATGGGCCACACTAGTGTGTGGGCCCACTTGGGCCGAGTATGGGTCTTAGGCCAATTTACACTCTTAGGTCTATTTAGGTTACTTAAGTCGCTCGAGGCGATGGTGGACCTTTTGTTGGGTCGTTAAGACCCCAGTTTGTAAAATTACTAAAGTACCCTTGGTTTGAAAAATGACCCTAATACACTTATAGGGCAGAATGACCGTAATACCCTTTATAGGGTAGAATGACCGTAATACCCTTATAGGGCAGAATGACCGTAATACCCTTATAGGGCAGAATGACCATAATCCCCTTGTAGGGTAGAATGACCGTAATACCCTTATAGGGCAAAATGACCGTAATGCCCCTATAGGGTAAAATGATCGTAATACCCTTATAGGGTAAAATGACCATAATACCCCTGAATGGTAGAATGACGGTTATGCCCTTATGTTCCGTATGACTGATGTGCTTATGATTTACATATATGATTATACTGAATATGACTTTGCATACACGCAATACTTATAACACGACATACTGCATGGGGTTGGGTTATTATTGATGGAGTAAGTGTACGGCCTGTAGCGGTTTTGTACAAGCCTTTCAACCTTTCTGCGATATTTATGGCTTATAGTCGTTCTGTTAACTGGCAGTGTTGTTGCAATATATATGGCCTTGAGTCATTCTGTACGAGGCTTTCAACCTTTCTGTGATACTTATTGCTTATAGCCGTTCTGTTAACTAGCAGCGTTGCTGCGATATTTACGGCCTTTAGCCGTTCTGTCTACTGTGTTGAGCCATTCTGTTGACTTAGTGCCGCAACCGGTGCTAAGCTTGGTGTATTGGCTGAGTGGGTCGATTTTATCCCCACATGGTTTGTTGGTTGGTGCAGGTGGTGAGTTGGTTGGATTGGGCTGGATATCTGTCTGCATATCTGCATCTGGTACTGATTCTGCAATGGGCTAAGGCCCACCTAACACTATTTACTGATATGGGCTAGGCCCAATTGGTTTCGTTATGGGCTGAGACCCAAGTGGTTTGTATTGTGGTTTGGCCACCTATACTCTAAACTAAATTGTATTGTTATCAAGTATCGGGCTCTAGCCTAGATCAGAATCGCTTTTGTTTCGTATAATTGAATATTACTCTAGTAAGGGGATTACATACTGAGTTTTCATAAACTCACCCCGTTTATTAACTGTGCAGGTAATCCCCAGTAGTAGAAGGATGGGTGCTCGAAGGACTTGGAGGTGGCCACACAACAGCTATTGTTTCCAATTTTTTTAAAGTTATCTATTTACAAGTACTTATATTTGATCTGGGTTGTACCTCTTTTAATTTCTGGTTCTAAATTTGGAATTTTTTATATTGTTTTATAATTGCTGGAGTAGAACATAATTTTTCCAAAACAATAACTATTTTTCAAAATATCACATTTTTGCAACTGTTTAAATTAAGCTTCCGCAGCAAAAAAAGTTTTAAAGGTAATAATGTTTTACTAGAGAATGACTTTTAATAAACCAACATAAACTGAGGTTTTCACAGGTTTTAAAATGGCTAGAGGTTTTAAATAGTAAGAAGGATTTTCAATGAGAACATGGTTTTCGAAAAATACTTCAATGTGACACGCCAGATTTGGGCCTAACTTCTAGGCTGGGTTTGGGGTGTTACATTTAGTGGTATCAGAGCCAAGTTACAAAAATTGACTGTGGAATGGATTCTCAAAATTTTGCATTTCATGAGGTCGTTTTCAAATATGTAAAGTGTTTTGAGGTATAGTTCTGGAAAATGTGGCACACTGAGTCTTTGATGTCGAATCCGTAAGTTTCTGAAACTATTGTTTGTTTTTATTGAAAAGTAGTAGATAGAAACACTATGATTTCTTAAATATTAGACTGTATTGCTACACGTAAAGCTAGAGTTTACATTTTTCTATGTATATTCTGAAAATGGCATGCATGTGATATCTATCTGCTTCGGTGGATAGATGGTTTGGTGTGTGCTTGTATTGTTAGGATTAGAGTGCGCAACGAGAGCGTAGTGTGGTAGGCTAGGTTGTGCGACTATTCTGATAGTTGGAAATATCGAGGACGAAATTTCTTTAAGAGGGGTAGAATTGTAACGCCCCGAATTTGGGCCTAAAAGTATTGGGCCTTGAGTATGGGTCCGTAAGAAGGTTGTATATAAGCATTTAATTGTGTAAGGAAATGACACAATTAATTTCTGCTTTGTTGGTTAATGGCCCTGAGAAGTGTTGGAGAAATCTTGTGTTCAAACCTGGGCTTTAGCAAAAAAATTAGTTTTAAGTGAATAAAACCCTTGATACTTGGATGAAGGCTTTTAAATTATTGTGTTAAATAAATGACACAAGGAATCATGTGGTCTAGTGGTTGTGGAGTCATTAAGGTTGTAAGGAAGCTTGGGCTCAAGTCTTGGCTCTTGTAATTTATTTTGGTTTTTCTTTTAAAGGAACTTGGACTTTGGCCTATAGACCTTATAATTAATTAAGGATAAAATATGACACAGAAAGAGCCTGTGGTGGAGTGGCAAGGTGGTGTGTTGTGTAACTGTGAGGTTAGAGGTTCAAGTCTTGGGATGTGTAGTAGAGTATTTATTTTGCTATTTGAGCTGTGTAGGAGGTGGAGTTGGACTGGAACTCTGTGGTTGAAGTGGTCATAAGAATGAGGAATTTTCCTAATGGTTGAAAGTAATCCCACATCGGGAAGCTAATATGAGAATTGGTAAGAAGCTGGCTTTAGATAGATCGAACCAGATGAGTTGATGAGGGGGAAAAGTGATTAAGACTCAATGCAGTATATACCAAGGTTAGTGATTGTGGACTTTGGCGCGTTCTCATAAACAAGTGTGTATTCACGCCCTTCTTTGTTGGAAGTCAGCAAAAGCCGAAAAGCTGATATTTCGGCATTTGAGGCCTCACGAGCATGCGATTGCTTGTGTGGTAAATCGAGCCCACAAGTAATGGACGACGGACAGTAGAGGTCGCCACAAGCGTTCTCGTGGGCTTAGGCCGTTAAGGGCTTCGTTGGGCCGAAATGGGCCATGTGGGCCTAGTAGGTCCACACGAATAAAATGTATGTGATGCGGTAAGTGTTGTTTGGACTGTGACGTTCGCATAGCTGTGGCTATTTCGGGGCTAAATAGGCCACACAAGTGTGTGGGCCCACTTGGGTCGAGTATGGTTCTTAGGCCCAGTTACACTGTTAGGTCTGTTTAGGTTACTTAAGTCCCTCGAGGCAATGGTGGACCTTCTTTTGGGTCGTTAAGGCCCTAACTTGTAAAATTACCAAAATACCTCCGATTTGTAAAATTATCGAAATACCCCCGATTTGTAAAATTATCGAAATATCCCTAGTTTGTAAAATGATCGTAATACCCTTATAGGGCAAAATGACCGTAATACCCTTATAGGGCAGAATGACCGTAATATCCTTATAGAGTAGAATGACCATAATACCCTTATAGGGAAGAATGATCGTAATACCGTTATAGGGCAAAATGACCGTAATACCCTTATAGGGTAGAATGACTGCAATACCCTTATAGGGCAGAATGACCATAATGCCCCTATAGGGTAAAATTACCGTAATGCCCCTGTAGGGTAAAATTACCGTAATACCCCTGAATGGTAGAATGACGGTTATGCCCTTATGTTCTGTATGACTGATGTTCTTATGATTTACATATACAATTGTACTGAATATGACTTTGCATACACGTAATATTTATAACATGACATACTGCATGGGGTTGGGTTATTATTGACGGAGGAAGTGTACGGCCTGTAGCCGTTCTGTACAAGGCTTTCAATCTTTCTACGATATTTATGGCTTATAGTTGTTCTGTTAACTGGCAGCGTTGCTGCGATATTTATGGCCTTGAGCCGCTCTGTACAAGGCTTTCAGCCTTTCTGTGATACTTATGGCTTATAGCCATTTTGTTAACCGGTAGCGTTGCTGCAATATTTACGGCCTTTAGTCGTTCTATCTACGGCGTTGAGCCGTTTTGTTGACTTAGTGTCGCAACCGGTGCTAAGCTTGGTGTATTGGCTGGGTGGGTCGATTTTATCCCCACATGGTGAGTTGGTTGGTACGGGTGGTGAGTTGGTTGGACTGGGCTGGATATCTGTCTGCATATCTGCATCTGATACTGATTCTATAATAGGCTAAGGCACACCTAACACTGTTTAATGATATGGGCTAGGCCCAATTGGTTCCGTTATGGGGCTGAGACACAAGTGGCTTGTATTGTGTTTTGGCCACCTATACTCTGAACTAAATTGTATCATATCAAGTTATCGGGCTCTAGCCTAGATCAAGCTTGCTTTACGCTTTCGCTTTCTATTTCGATATATTGACTGTTACTCTAGTAAGGGGATTACACACTGATTTTTCATAAACTCACCCTGTTTATTAATAGTGCAGGTACTTCCCAACATTAGGAGGATCGGTGCTGCGAGGGACTTAGAGGTGGCCACACAACTGCTATTGTTTCCAATTTTCTTTTAAGTTATCTATTTACAAATACTTATATTTGATCTGGGTTGTAATAAGGCCTCTTTTAATTTCTGGTTCTAAATTTTGAATTTTATATATTGTTTTATAACTGTTGGAGTAGAACACGATTTTTCCAAAACAATAACTGTTTTTCAAAATATCACATTTTTGCAACTATTTGAATTAAGCTTCCGTAGAAAATAAATTTTTAAAGGTAATAATGTTTTACAAGAGAATGAATTGTAATAAACCAACGTAAACTGAGGTTTTCACTAGTTTTAAAATGGCTAGAGGTTTTAAATAGTAAGAAGGGTTTTCAATAAGAACATGGTTTTCGAAAAACACTTCAATGTGACATGCCAGATTCGGGCCTAACTTCTAGGCCGTGTTTGGGGTGTTACAATGTGTACCAGACGGTTAGGTCACATTGTAGTACTATGTGCAGGCCACTATGCGTACCCGATAGTTTCAATCACATGTATGGTACTAAGTGCAGGCCACTATGTGTAAGAGACAGTTTTGGTCATAGATGTAATACTAAGTGCAGGCTACTATGTCCACCAGATAGCTTCGGTTACAAGGGTGGTAACATGTGCAGGTCGCTGTGTATCTATTATTATTCCAATGAGTTCAACGGGGAAATTGACTAAGTGAAAATACATGTGATCATGTAATGACTAGTGTAATTGAATATGACTATGTGATGAGTAAGTGCAAGTATATGTATGTGAAAATTTATGAGCAATGTGCTAGATAGTTGAGCGAACTTTCGGTAAGATGGAATGGAGTAAGTGAGATTATGTAAGAGTGAAATTTGTAAAAAAAACAACTTTGGACAGCAGCAGTTGTGTGACTTTGAAAAATCACCAAAAATGGTGAAAATCGAATTAGAAGTTGAATAAGATATGAAATAAAATATTATTGAGTCTATTTTCACATAAAATAAATAGTGAAAGAAAAATAATTTTGTATTTTGTGATTTTTGAATTTTTGTAAGACAGGGTCAGAATGATTTTGGAATCCCCTATTCTGATTTGGAAAAATCATTAAATATTGTAAAAATATAATTAAGGGTTATAATTTATATGCTTAAAATTCTTAATGAGTCTATTTTCTAAATAATAAAATGAGAACATTATCCAAATCTTGTACAAAGAGATAATTAGTTTTTAGTACAGAGGGGTTGGAACTGTTAGACAGTGAAATAGGGGAGACTATAAAGAATAAACTGTACTTATTGGCTAATCCAAAAATTTTGAAAATTTTATGATAAGCAGATACATGAGTCTAATTTCATGGAAAATTAGCAGATCTTGATTTGGAGTTCCGTGGCTCAAGTTATAAGTAACTGAGTGACTATGACTCAAGTAAACAACTTAACTTGAACATAAGTAAAAGTGCAATTATGGTTATTTTACCTTGGAATCATGTTGTAAGAATTGATGGAATCATGTTGATAAATTGCTTATTATTTTCATATGGACTTACTAAGGTATATAGCTTACTCTTTCCTTTTCATTTCTTTATTGTTGTTAGGTTAGCTCGAGGTTGGAGATCGTCGGAGGCAACACCACACTATTGAGCTATCAATAGGGGATATCGATAAGTCTTAAACATCTTCAAGTGAGTGACATGTATAGGAGCTTAGTTATTGATATGTATTCTTATGATTTAGCCAAATGTATTGGCTTATATTGATTCATTGTATATAGCCATGAGATATGGCTTATAATGTTTTGGCTTGTAAGCCTAATTATCCTTGCCATGTGTTGATGCTTTGTGATATGATTATAATTGTCTGCCATGAATGAATAATAAATAACATATGTACATGAGAATGCCCTAGGACCATTTGGGGTGGTCATGGCTATGGAATAAACGCGTAAATTGGCATTAAGTTGATAATGATTGAACATAGACATTTGTTGAATAAGTAGAGATTAATTATTGGGTAATATGTTATGGTTGATTGTTAAAAATGCTTTATTGAGGCATGCTAAATCATTAAAATGATGCTATTATATGTGTCTTTAAAGTATTTAAGTATATGAAAGATTAAGGCAACAAAAAGGCTTGGAAAATAGCCTAAGTGTTGACCACAGGGGTAGAGACACGACCATGTGTCTCAGCCATGTGGAGGACACGACCTTAGCACACGGGCGTGTGACTTGGCCCTGTGACCCTAAATGTTTGCTGACATCATAAATAGAGAAGTTACACGAGCTGAGGACACGGGCGTGTGAGACCACCCGGCCTACCCACACGGTCATGTGACTCTCCAAACATGAAAATTTTCTAAGTGTTGTAAAAATGTTCGTGAGTTTAGAGCCTCGAAGGCTCGTGTATGGGATATTTTGCATGTGATCTAATGATTTTAATATGATTGAAATTTTATGGCCCAGTTTTACATGTATGTGAATGTTTAAGTCTAGTAATGCCTCGTATCCTGTCCCGGCGTCGGGCATGGGTAAAGGGTGTAACAATTTCACTAGTGTTGGACTTCGCTAGTAAGAACACTGTACATCCCAACTTTTCTTCCTTAGTATAGGCCATTTTCTCAATGATCTTTTCAACACCCTCAAGCTGATATTCTACCTTAATAGGATTAGCTCCCTTGATGCCACTAAACTCCTTACCACCTAGTGTTCATAGATGCTCTAATGGCGATCCTCGATTGGTTGAAGCAACATTGGAACCAAAGACACGTTGGAAAGCCCCAGTCATTGCTTATACAAATGGTTTGACACTCTCATCTAGAATGTTTACACTGCGAGGTCGCTCAAGTGACATCGAAGTCTTGTCACGCCCTAAATGGTCTGTAGCTCCATTAACATGGTTCACATTCTCATTTACTCTTCAAGGAGGCATTTTACTAACTCTAAACATACATAAGACATAAGTTTAAGCAAGGAAAATAAGCACATACAATTATGCATCCTAAGCTTAACAAACATATTCTTGAACTTAGTTAGCCATAACATATTTGCAAACATAGTTCGCCAAAACACATATGCAAACATAGTTCACCAAGCATATCTGTGAGTCTGACCATTAGGAAGGTGAGTAGTAGAGAGTGATTCGAAGCATAATCCTACAAAAGAAATAACTGAACCAAGGCAATGTCTTTTTCTGAATCCTACCCCAACAATAAACAATCATAGTTACTACTTCAAATAATCTTTGCGAACCTAAAAAATTAGTTCAACTTAGCGAGCTCTAATGCCAACAAATTTAACACTCCATACTCGGTCTGGTCACTGAGCCCAAGCTATGGAATGCCACATTAGCCACCTGAGTGACTCTTCATTAACACCCAACCTAACCTCTAACACACCGCAAGGTAAAATATAAAATACGCTTAAGTTACCAACATGCAGCGAATTACCACATTAGTACTTTCAATTATGCACTTAAACTAACTTTTATTCAGGTGGTATTCTAGTTTAAATAAAAATTTTACACATATCAACATCAAGTTCCCTCCTAGTGTAGGTTGCACATTCTAAGGCTTCATAGTAAAATACTTATTAAGTAGGGTAAGTTTCTCGAACCACCCCTACATTTTTAGATACCGCGAACACGATTCGCAAGGTTTCTCCTATTCGGCATATCAAAATTTATTAAAGGTTCGCAAAACTAGTTCGCTAATTGTTAGGATTTTTAAATTGCACAATTCGCCAACCCTGTCACTTCATTTTGGTGAACTTTATATAAGTTTATCTGTTTTGAATATTTCATGTTGTTGGTTATGGCAAACACTATGTTTAGAATTTTATTACTTAAGTATGAACTTCTAAATTAAGAAAAAAATAAATCAAACTTGGATATATTCATATTATTTAAACTCAGATGTGTCTATAAAGTATTATTGGTTCACAATTAAAACAAAAAGAAAACATAGCATAAAAATAACTAAGTCTTAGAACAATCGACGAAGTCAACAGAAAGATATATCTAAGCCCAAGCAGAAATCCATAGTGCCTTTAAATCCATAGTTTAGTTGTATCACCTTTCTAGTACTTAGACCTCGTGTAGATCACTCACATCACTGCTACGCCTCGTGCAATCTAACTATCTGCAGTGTAGGAAGGATAGTGTGAGCTCTTGCGAACGTAGTGAATGTATAGGAAAGATTAATCACATAGCATGCACAAAACATAAGTTGAGCAAAAACATGGCAAGGTCACAAAACTGTGAATTGGGTACACCATACTTACATGAAGTCTTGTTCGTAGTTTCCTGTTGTTAGTTAGCTTAGAAAAGTAAAACATAATATTTTTGAAAATACAATCTTTGTAACACCCCTAACTCGTATCCATCGTCAGAATAGGGTTACGGAGTATTACCAAAATTACATAACTTTAAACATTCAAATCCAAACATTTCATAAATCAAAGTAAATTCATTCAAACACATGTATAATGTCCCTTATTCAAGCCTTCGAGGCCTTAGAAACACTTTAGGAATAGTTCGGGACTAAATCGAAAACATTTTGAATTTCATGGAGAAAGATAGAATTTTTCATACTTTAGGGGTCACACACCGGTGTCTCTGCCCGTGTGCTCAATTCTGAGCATTTTGTTTCTCAAATTTAAGATACAAGGGACACATGGCCTAACTACACGCCCATGTACCAAGCCATGTGTCACACACGGTCTAGACACATGCTCATGTGTTTGCCCGTGTGGATAAAATAAAGTCATTTCTATCTTCATTTCTCACCTAAAATTTTACCATTATTCTGCACCAAAACTTATATCCAAATACCAACCAATCCAAGAATTGATTTTAAACAAATTTTAACATCTAATATGATATAACATAGCATCCATACATGTTTAAATTCTTGCCTTTGTTTAACCTAAACATTAAACCTCATTTGGTCATTTATACCTAACACATAAGTGTCTATCATGACATTATGCTTTATAAGTACCAAAACATACCATTACTAGCCATTCCAATGGCTAGATTACAAATAACATATTTAAGCCATCTATGGCCAAGTTAGCCTATACATGCCGTTATACCAAAATAAGTGTACTATTTACACCAAAATAAGTTTTTGGATTGTGTGATGATGCTCCAATTGATCTCCAACCTTTGCGAGCTTCTAAGCATTATAAAATGGGGAAAATAAAACTAAATAAGCATTACATGCTTAGTAAGTTCGTATAACAGGAATTAAAACTTATCAATTTGCATGTATTAACATTAAGCATTCAATAACATGTTTTTACATCAATTTGACAAATTTACCTATACACATACACTTAATCAAACAAGTTAGTTATATAAATGTTCACATATGTATCAAGTAAGCATAGATGAGCTCACCATACTATATTCTTTCAAGACATCATTCATTTCATCTCCTAATTCTCATATCATGTCAAGTATTTTATCCGTTAAATCATTGAAATTTTGATGGATATTCAAACAGTACACTCAAGGTGTACAATTTAATAACATACCAATTCATATTCAGGAGTACCCATTAGGGCACTTAATCGGAAAGTACACTCTCGATCCTCATAACATATAACAGGATTACCAGTTCAGGCTAAATCCTACTTGTAACATATGCTGTAGAGGGATTATATCAGGATTACCAGTCCAGACTAAATCTCGTCAGCAACAATACAGGACCTCATTCAGTAAGGAAATTTTGTTTATCCATCAAAATCCAATATTCTAACAGAATGCAACCCTTTTCAAACAAACTCAAGCATGTAATCATTTCTTATGTTATAACATTCAAATTAACTCACATAAATACAAAACACATTCCATACAACATAAAATTCAATTTATTATATTTACAAGCTCAATTAAGTTACATGAACTTACCTCAACACTTGTTCGCGTATATAAATCTACTAATTCGAAACTTTCTCTTTTCCTCGATCTAGCTTCGAATTTGTGTTATCTGAATCTATATAAATGAATTTATTCATCAATTTATGACATTTCACATTCAAGTGGACTCAACTTACATCCTAGATAAAATTACCATTTTGCCCCCAACTTTTCCATAAATTTCAATTTCGTTCCTAGGCTCGGTAAATGAAATTTATTCAATTTACTCCCTATTCCAAGTCTAACAAAAATTTCACTATAAAATTTACATACATTCTATAAAATTCAGAATTTTTCTTCAATTTTCACAATATTTCATTTTAGTCCCTAAATCATGTTTTCATCAAAAATCATTTTACAAAAGTTGTTTATCTATCAACAACCTTTCATTTTCTACCATAA
Organism: Gossypium longicalyx; assembly: GCA_025698465.1. Taxonomy (NCBI): domain Eukaryota; kingdom Viridiplantae; phylum Streptophyta; class Magnoliopsida; order Malvales; family Malvaceae; genus Gossypium; species Gossypium longicalyx. The sequence continues at coordinate 46,744,793 of CM047005.1, read as the reverse complement.
ATTTCAAATTTTCAGCATATTCATCCATTACATAATTTTCATATTTTGATAACTTTTCAAATTGATCCCTCACATAGATAGATTAAGCTATCCTGGTTTCAAAAATATCAAAATTACTAAAAACGGAACAAGAAAACTTACCCAGTTAAGCTAAAAAAATTTCTTCTCTCTCTCTTAGGGTTTCCACGTATTTTGGGAATGAATATGACATAAAATAAGATGATATTTCTTTTATAAACTTTTAATTAATTAATTTAATTTAATTTACAATTTAGTCTTTGCCATTTTTCTAAATTTCCATGGATGAGTCACCAAAAATATCTACATACTTTTCTTTAATGGTCTAACTACCGTATAAGGACCTCATGTTTTGAATTCCATAGCTATTTAATCCTTCTAGCTACTAGAATTTAACTATTGCATTTTATGCTATTTAGTCCTTCCCGTAATTAAACACATAATTGGTAAAATTTTCTTATTAGAATTTTCACATGACATTTCTAACATAATACGGACCATGTAATAAAATTAAAATAAATTTTATTATCGGCTCAGATTTGTGGTCTTGAAACCACTATTCTGATTTCATTGAAATTGGGCTGTTATAACTCTCCTTCCCTTAACGATTTTCATCCTCAAAAATCTTACCAGTAAAAAGATTCAGGTATTTCTTTCTCATTGTATCCTCCGGTTCCCAAGTAGCCTCTTCTATATTGTGTCGTTGTCAAAGTACTTTTACTAATGCTACCTTTTTATTCCTTAACTCTTTTGTTTCACGTGTTAGAATTTTGATCAGTTCTTCACTGTAAATCATATCAGGCTAAATCTCAACTTTTTTTGGAGAAATAACATGTGAAGGATCCGATCGATACCGTCGTAACATAGACACATGAAAAAAATTATGAATGTAACATCCCGAATTAGGGCCTAGTCGGAACAGTGGTTTCAGGACCACAAATATGTCGTAAGAAAATTTATTTTTATTATATTTTTATGGTCTAAGATTTCACAAAATGATTTCGTGAAAATTTTGTTCCAAAATTTCGACGTTTGGGCGCTCAATTTGGTCAAAAGGACTAAATTGTAAAAAGTGTAAAAGTTGAGTTCTACATGTTAGAGGTGTCTAATTGTTATGAAATTTTAAACTGGAGGTCCTTAAATGGTAATTAGACCATTTTATAACTTGTTGGACAAAAATGGCCTTGGATGGATAAAATTTCAAAGAAAAGCAAAAGGGGCATTTTGGTCATTTAGGGGTAAAATGCATTAAAAGACTAATTTTAAAACCCAAATGTGTACCTTTCTTCTTGCTTCAGCCGAATTTACCAAGATCAGCCATGGTTAGGGTTTTGACAAGCTTCCAAGCTCAATAGTAAGTGATTCTGAGCCCCATTTTTAATGTTCTTTACATTTTGAAATCCAATAACACGTTCTAGCTATTTCTACCATTATTTTGAGCTAGGGTTTGTGTTTAAAAATTTACCCATGAATTACATGCTTTTATTTTGATGTATAATGGTAGAAAATGAGTGTTGGGTGTTTAATAAATGACTTTTACTAAGCGGTTTTCGATGAAAACGTCCGAAAGGACTGTTTTGTAAAAGTTGTAAAATTGGTCATAAATGGGTGATTTAGTGAAAATTGGGGGCTTTCATAGTTATGAAAAATGATCAGCATGTCATAAAACCTAAGAAAATAGGATGAAGTTTAATTTTCGAGCATTGGGGCAAAAGTGCAAATATGAAAAAGTTTAGGGGTCAAAATGAAAATTTGTAAAAATATGATTTTTGGACCCCTATGAATAATGTGAATAATTATTAGGCTAAATATGATATTATAGATCATGGAAAACAAGATTCTGGCTTAGAACGAAGTTGAACAAAGTTAAGCACAAACTCAAAATAAATAGTCGTACTCGAAATCGAGGTAAGTTCATATATCAATGATAATGCAATGATATTATTATTGTTCATATTGAAACTCAAAATGATGTGTTGACATTGTGTGATGGATATTTATTTAGTTGATATGGAGATTATATATGGTAACAAATGTCAAATTATAATTATATGCAATACCATGTTTATTTTATGGACTAATGTCTAAATAAACATGGAAATGTGTTGAATTGGATGTACATTGCATGAGAAGCTATGCATAATGATATACTTGATGTAAAGAGAAAATCTAGGTTGAATAAAAATGGAAATTCAATGGATAAATCATGATTTACATGAGACTTGAGATCCTGCATGTGTTGTAGAAAAGGATTTAGCCTGGACTGGTAATCCGAAGATCTCAAGTATAAAAAGGATCTAGCCTGGACTGGTGTTCCTTAAGTGATCGAGCCTCCCGAAGAATATGTGTGTGTTATGGATTTAGCCCAGACGGGTAATCCAATTAGGGTCTGAATTTAGCCTGGACGGGTAATTTAGATCCGAGCTCACTGAGACTGCTTGTCGTTACAAGGGATTTAGCCTAGACTGGTAATCCCGACATCACTCCATGAGTTTATATTACGAGGGATTTAGCCTGGACTGGTAATCCCGCCGTAAGATGTGAGGTTCTCGGGAGTGCGCACATGAAATGATCACTTGTATGAATTGACAGAGAATGGGATATCCATCGAGATTCCGAAAAATTCAATGAGATTAATATGAAAAAATGAAATAAAAGGTTCTTGCCATGATACATCATGTATGTTACATGATATTATTATGATGCATATAAGTTTTCATGTTTGGACGAGTGCAGTGCTAAATGATAGCATAGGTAAGTACTCGAAGCCCATGAGCACGTGTTTGACATGTGAAATGAAATGGACTTGTGATGATAGTGCAAATGAATGAATGATATTTATGAGAATAATTTCTATGACAAATTTGTGATGGTTATTATCTTGTTGCACTAAGATAGATTTGGTACAGCAGCATTGGTCTAACTTTGAAAATCCACCAAAAATAGTGAAAATTGAGTTAGAGATTGAAATAAATATTAAATTAAATCTTAATGATTCTAGTTTCACGTAAAGGAAACAGTGTAAGCAAAAGAATTTTGTAGTATGAGATATATGAATTCTTGTGAGACAGAGTCGAAGTGATTCCAGACTCCCCTATCTCAACTTTGGAAAATCACTTAAAATTTTAAAAAAATAATTAAGAGTTAAAATTTATATTAATGAAATACTTAATGAGTCTAATTTCAATAGAAAGAGACAGAAACATTATCCGAGTCTCGTACTATGAGATAAGTAAATTTTATTGAAGAAAGGTCGAAGATGTCAAACAGCAAAATATGGGAGACTTTGAATAATAAACTGTACCTATTAGCTGGACAAAAAATTCTGTAAATTTTATGGTAAAGAGATATACAAGTGTAGTTTCAGGGAAAATTAACAGATATTAATTTGGAGTTCCGTATCTCAAGTTATAAATAATTTATCGACTATGACTCGAGTAGATAGCTTGACCAGAATATGAATAAAAGTGTAACTATAGTTGTTTTACTTAAGGAAACATGTTATATTAATGCTTATTATTTTCATATGGACTTACTAAGAGTAAAGATTACTCCCTCCTTTCCATTTCTTTTAGTTTTGACAGGTTAGCTCGGGTTGGAGATCGTCGGAGGTAGCATCACACTATTGAGCCTTTACCCTTGGAGTATTGACATGCATATGTTATACATTTTCAAGTGAGTGGCATGTATAGGGACTTAGTTTTTCTATGATTGATGTTTTTGTGATTAGCCCAATGTATTGGCTTATAATAATTTGTTGTATGTAGCCATGAGATGTGGCTTATAATGAATTTGGCTTGGAAGCCTATTTATCTATGATATGTGTAAATGTCTTGTGATGTGGGTATGTGATTATGCTTGTTCACTATGTTTAAGAAGTATATGGCATATGTACATGGTGAATGCCTTAGGACCATTCGAGGTGGTCATGGCCATGGAATAAATATGTGATATGGTAATAAGTTGTTAGTGCCCTGAACATGGATGTTTAATTTATAAGTTAGTAAACATAGTATAATGGTATAAGTGATTAATAAGATGACAAGGTCACATGAATGTGTAATAATTTGGCTAGACTATTTATCACGAGTAGGAGAAAAAATACATAATAACGAACTATTGAGGAATGCCATAGAAACCATGTATGTGTGTGCTTGTAAAGATGACAAAAAAAATTAGAAAATTAGCCTAAGTTTTGACTACAAGGGTAGGCCACACGGGCGTGTGTCTTGGCTTTGTGTCTTTAATAGGATGTTAAGGATTAAGTCAGAGAGTTACACGGGCTGAGGACACGGGCATGTCTAGAGCCACACGGGCCTGTATGTCTACACGGCCTACCCACATAGGCGTGTGACTCTCTAAAGCTAGAAAATTGTTAAGTCACCTAAAGTTAACCGACTGTTTTCGGTTTTGTCCCGAACTACCCTAATGTAAGTTATAGGCCTCGAAGGCCTGTATAAGGGATGATATGCATGTGTCCGAAAAGTTTTAATTTTGGGCAAAATTTACCCGGTTTTGTATGTTTATGAATGTTTAAGTTCGGTAATGCCTCGAGCCCTGTCCCAACGTTGGATACGGGTGAGGGGTGTTACAATGAATATGATCAAGTTCTGGTGGTAAGGCTAACTGATGTGCAACAGGTCTAATTCTTTCTGTAATATCGTATGGCCCAATAAACCGTGGACGTAGTTTTCCTCTACGACCAAACTGGAGAACTTTCTTCCAATGCGATACTTTCAAGAATACTTTGTCACCACTTGAAATTCTATTTCTTTTCGTTTAAGATTAGCATAGGATTTTTGACGATTAGAGGCTGCTTTCAAACTATTGTGATTTACTTTCACTTTTTCTTCGGTTTCACGAACTAAATCAACTCCGTGTAACTTTTTCTTATTGATTTCTGTCCAATACAATGGAGTTTTACATTTGTGACCATATAGTGCTTCATATGGTGCCATTTTGATACTGAACTGATAATTGTTATTATAAGCAAATTCAACCAAAGGAAAATATTTTTCCTAGTTACCTTCAAATTCAAGTACACAACATCAAAGCATATCTTCCAAGATCTATATTACACGTTCAGATTGACCATCTGTCAGGGGATGAAATGCAGTGCTAAAATGTAACTGAGTACCCAGAGCTTCTTGCAATTTGCTCTAGAATCGAGATGTAAACTGAGGGTTTCTATCTGAATTAATGGAGACAGGTACTCCATGCAATCTGACAATATCAGAAACATAAAATTCAGTCAATCTGTCCAAAGAATAATCCGTACTTACCGGAATTAAGTGTGCAAACTTTATCAACTGATCAACAATAACCCAAATGACATTTTTCTTCTTTGGAGACAGGGGTAATCCCAATACAAAGTCCATGGTAATTCTTTCTGTAACGCCCCAAATTTGGGCCTAGAAGTATTAAGGCTTGTGCATGGGAGTAGGTAGGAGGCAACACATAAATAATTAATTGTGCAATAAAGTGACACAATTGTGTATCTGATTCAGTGGTTAAGTGTTCTGAGTGTTCTGGGAGTGTCTGAGAAGTCTTGGGTTCAAGCCTTGGCTTGTACAAAATTTTTCTTTTTAAGGATAAAAACCCTATCTTTGGACAGTAGGGTTACAAGTAAAATTTGTTAAAAACATGACAGAGTGAGCCTGCTAGCCCAGTGGTAAGTGGCGTGTGGAGTGTGCTAATGGTCTGAGGTTCGAATCCCTACTTGTGCAAATGGAAATTATTTTTATTGATGGCCGTGGGAGGTACTAGAGTTTGATCGAAACACTGTAAAGTGGAGTGTGGTTTGAATTGGTCATGAGGGGATTGTAGGAGGTAGTTGAGGAGAGATATAGAGAGGATTTTAAGAGGAAATCAAGGAAACTGGGGTGAGAGGGAGTAAAGTGCCGAATTTGAACAATGAGTACTCAGGAATTTCGATTTTGGGGGTGATTTTGAGTATTCTATTTTGAGTTTTGTGAGCATTTTTGGGCATTTCCTATTTTACTCTAGAATCCGATTGGTACCTGAGGTTCTTTCGTGTATCCCTTTTTCTGTCTGATACGATTTTGTTCTCCCTCTCTTTTTCTTTCACACTTTCGATTTTGTCAAGTTTTTCTTTCGGTTTTTGCTCTTGTTGTGACCTTTCTTGATTGATTACTCCATCTTCCCCCTCAATCGGTTGTGGCTTCTTGGCCGACTATCTTGTATTCTCCTCTCTCCATCTCTATTGGTCCTTTCTTGACCGAATCTTCCTTCTCACCCTTACCCCATATCAGTTTCTCCTTGACTGAAAATTGTTATTTCTTTCACCTCACTGTGCCAAATCTTCATTGCTCTCTGTAGACTTTGGTGGTAACTACAACTTGCTAGAGACTCTTTCTCTCTTTTTCTTTCTATCATACGAATAGTGTTCTTTTAACATCTCCTATTGCTGCCATTAATTGCTAGGGTGTGTTGTGCCGAGCTTTTGTCTTTTAAGGGGGTAATAGGCTGATTGTTCCTTCCCGATACCCGGCTTCGCATTTTGGTAAGTGGCTTGCATTGGTTCAAAAGGTTGGTGTGAACATTAATGTTTAAGGTTAATTCCGTTGGTATGCAAGAGTTCTTGAAGGGCCTGTAATCAGTTCCTACAATGGTGGAGGGGTGTAAGCCTAAATCAGTTGATTAAGACAAGTATTAGATCAGTTGATTAAGAAAAGTATTAATCTATTCTTTGAGATAAGTGAATTAAGTGGGGTCTTGTAACCCTATCATGAAGGGCTTAACAGTACGTTATGTTTGACTTTAGGTTGGAGTGCTCTTGAGTGGAGTGCACATTATCGCAAACAGGTGTGTAATCACTATCTTAACTGTAAATCGGCAAAAGCCGAAAAATAGGACCGTTGATGCCATATGGAGATGTGATCGCACATGTGGTAACCCTAAACCCATAAAACGTGGGTACTGGTTTACGAGAGGCCATCATGGATGATCTCATGGGCTTAGGCCATTTTGGGCCATGTTGGGACGAAATACCCCCATAGGGTAAAATGACCGAAATACCCCCACAAGGAAAATGACCAAAATACCCCTACAGGGTAAAATGACCGAAATATCCCCACAGGGTAAAATGATCGAAATACCCCCACAGGGTAAAATGACTGAAATACCCCTACATGGTAAAATGATCGAAATACCCCATAGGGTAAAATGACTGTAATACCCCTGTAAGGTAAAATGATTGTTTTGCCCTTATATGGTAAGATGACTGCTTTGTCTTTATGTGATGTATGTTTATATTTTAGCATGCTATTTGTAACTGTACTGAGTACATGAATAATATTATGTTATGACATGACACATTGCATGCTGCATTGCATGGGGATGGGTTTATATATGATTGGAGGAAGTGTACTGTACTGGCAGCTCTACTGCAAATCACTGATGGCTTAAAGCATATTACTAGCAACTCTGCTGCAAATATTGATTAGTGCCGCAACCGGTGCTATATTTGGAGTGTAGGGATGGGTGGGTCGATTTCATCCCCACATGGAGTATAGGGCTGGACGAAGTGGAGTGTAGAGGATGGATTGGGTAAGACTTGCATACTGTTTACTAATATTGCACTGTTTACTGTTACTGCATTATTATTGTTACTACAATGGGCCAAAGCCCAAATAGATGAGTGTTTCTATATTGAGTTGGACTAAAGCCCAAACTGATATTGCCACTGTTAATAATAAAATGGGCTAGGGCCCTAACTGAGACTGAAAGGGCTTAGGCCTAAGTTGTGCTTACTCTGATTGATTGCTATAATGGGATTACACACTGAGTTTTTGAAAACTCACCCATCTATTAATTGTGCAGGTAATCCCTAGCCATAGGCGGATCGATGCTTCGAGGGACTTGAGGGTGGGCACACAACCTCTTGAGGTTTTATATTCGAATTTTAATTTAAAGTTTTATTTTTTATTTGGGTATTTTTACTGTAATAAGGCCTCTATGGATTTTAAGTTTAATTTGGGTTTTTAATTGCTTTGGTTTATAATTACTAGTGTTAGGAAAACACGAGTTTTCAAAGGAAACAATGTTTTTACAAGTGAGCGCAAGTACGCAACTGTTTTAAAAAGCTTCCGCTATAACATGATATTTTTAAAAATGAATAACGTTTTTAAAAATATAATAAGGACGTTTTAATATGAATACTTTTTGCAAACAACTCACATTTTGAACCTAAACGAACGCCTTTAAGATCGCACAAATAATTTAAATAGAGAATGGGTTTTTTTTAATAGTATCTCGCTTTATGAAAAACACTTCAATGTGACATAACCAGATTCGGCCATAAAGTCCAGGCTGGGTTTGGGGTGTTACACTTTCCCATTTCTATTCCGGTATCGTAACTGGCTGTAACAATCCCGAAGGCAACTGATGTTCAGCTGTTACTTGCTGACATATCAAACATTTAGATACAAACTCAGAAATATCCTGTTTCGTTCCTGGCCACCAGTACATCTTTTTCAGATCATTATACATTTTATTACTACCAGGATGAATAGACATGTTACCATTATGAGTTTCATTCAAAATCTTTTGTACTAGTTCTGAACTTTTCGGTACACATACTCTGTCTCTGAATAACAAACAACCATCAGTCTTGATCTGAAATTCTGAGTCAGGAGTCAATTCACTTTGTATCTGTTTTGCTTGCAACTTACTATCATTTTTTTGAGCTTCAAACATCTGCTACAAAAATGTTAGTCTACCTTTTAACTCAGCTATAATTGAACCATCACCAGATAATGATAATCAAGTATTCATAGCTCGCAAGGAAAATAGGGATTTTCTACTCAGAGCATCAGCAACCACATTGGCTTTTCCTGGATGATATTTAATAAACAGATCATAATCTTTCAATAACTCAAGCCACCTATGCTGTCTCAAATTCAAATCTTTCTATGACCTCAAGTACTTCAAACTTTTATGATCAGTGAATATGCTCCACTTCTAAACCAACATTCTCCATGATGAAATTTATTACAATGCTTACATTTTGGTTTGGGATTACCGACACTGCCCACACTGGTTACAGAAAGAGATGGAGATCTCAGGTTGGAGAGCTGAGAACCTCACTCTCTTCCTGAATATCCCGTAGAGGTGGTAACACGATCATAATACTTCTTTAATTTCTTAGAAGTAGATAATTGTGATTTACTTATAATTCTTTTACTAGAAACCTGAGCTTCTCTTTCAGCTTGTTTCTTTTCTTTACTCAATTCTTCAGCTTTATGTGCCCGATCAGCCATTACCACAAATTCCCTCAATCCAAGAATCTCAATCAATAGTTTATTATCTTCATTTAAACCCCATTCAAATCGTTTGCACATGTCAGCTTCAGATGGAACCCATTTTCTGGCACACTTGCTCAACCGAACAAATTCTCATTCATATTCAGATATAGTCATACTCCCCTATTTGAACTCTAAAAATTCTTTCTTTTTCTAATCCAAGAATCTCTGGCTAACATTGTAACACCCCTAACCTGTATTCGTCACCAGACTAGGGTTAAGAGGTATTACCGGACATATCGAAACATTTCACAAACAAATTCATAAACATCATTATCAATCATAGTTAAACATTACCATAGAGTCCCTAATTTAGGTCATCGAGACCTTAAACATGCATTAGAAAAGGGACGGGATTAAACTGAGCTTATACAAAACATTTTTCAAAGTTGTACAGGTCACACGCCCATGTGAACAGGCCATGTGCCTCACACGGTTTTAGACACATTCGTATGTCTAGGCCGTGTCAAAACAGGGCATACATATTGACTTGTCCACACGGCCACAAGACACGCCCGTGTGCCAAGCCGTGTGAAAATTAAGGAGGCTACTGACTTGGGTCACACAGCCAACTACATGCCCGTGTGTCTAGCCCATGCTCGAAACTGACTTGGCCACACAACCTAGCACACGCCCGTGTATGCGGCCATGTAGTCTGCTCAGGCTCATTTCAAAATGGCCCTCGAGCAATAAGACTGAGACACACGCCCATGTCCCTGCCCGTGTGGGCAAAAATAGGCCATTTATAAGGCCAATTTGCCACCCATTAAGGGTCTTCCCTACAAGCATCAAATAAGCACCATTTGCATCATATTTCCAACCAATTCCAATTACAAAACATCCATCATTCATACTAGAATATTATCAACCAATTCCATATACATAATACATACCAAATTGTACCTATTCACAAACCAAAATCATATTAAATCATATAATTCATAACTCCAATTTACCTCATTCAAAATTTATGCTATAGCCTTACCAAATACCATACTAGGCACATTCGAAAAACTTACCAAATTGGCCAACTCTCTTGGCCATCCAAAACACTTCACATAGATAATATTGCATCACATAATTCATACCAAAAACTCATTTATATACACAACCAAAAACCAAGCCAAATCACATGGCTAGATATATAATTTACCAAACATATTCTCATACTTCTAGTCTATACATGTCATACTTCAATATACACATTTTCAAATGGTACCAAATTAGAGTTTGATAGTATAGTGATGATCCTCGACGATCCCCGAGCTCCCAATAGCTACGATATCTATAAAACAATGCAAACACACACAAAGTAGGCTTTCAAAAGCTTCGTAAGCTATATACAAATAAACATAACAAATAACATCAATTTAGATCAATTCATTCATATAATTTAAAGAAAAATACATTCACTTAGCCATACATCTCTTATATTTCATTTGAACATGATTCACATATACATATCATAACTCATTTTCATAGCAACTCATACTTATATCATATATTCACCAAGGTACATATACTTACCTTTCATTCTCAAACATGGTATACAATTCAAATGTACTTGAGTGGGATACAAACTCACATAGTCATCTATTTTCTCAGAATGCCTGTTGAACCATTCGGATAGCTCAGAAAGCTCATACAATGCCAACGTCCCAGACGTGATCTTACATGTAATCAAATATCGATGCCTCTGTCGCAGACAGGGTCTTACACGAAATCAAATACAATGTCAATGTCCTAGACATGGTCTTACACATAACTCATAAGTCGATGCCAACGTCCCAGATGTGGTCTTAGATGATAACACATATCGGATCCTATGTCATGACATATGTATCCTAACTATTCCTAAGGTTCGTACGGGGCTTTTCGGATGTTAGAACTTTGTCGATACTTTCTCGGATGTCTCATATTTATCAACTCATATAATCATTCATCATAGTTAAATAGCATATAATCGATAGTAATTCAATTCAAAACACATTTATTTGTATATTGACTTACCTCGTACGGATTGGAATGAACGGAATTGACTATTCGATGACTTTCGACTTTCCCCAATCTAATTCTGATTTCTTTGGTTCTTAATCTAAACATATTCAAATTTAACTCTTTTATTCACCAAATCGTTCAATTCAATCCAAAAACACATATTTATGGCATTTTACAAATTAGCCCTCATATTTTCACATTTTGACACTTTAGTCCTTAATTGACAAAATCACAAAATACACAAAATTTCTATATACCCATGTTAAACCGAATTCTCATAGTATTCATATAAGCCTATATATTTCATTTATTTCTCATTTTAGTCCCTCAAAATCTCTTTTTTATAATTTAGTCCAAATTACTCAAATTCATCAAAAGTTCAAAGACAAAACTTAGAAATCTAACACATATCTTTCATCTACAACCATCAAACTTCATAAAGCTCACATTATCAACAATGTCATAACTCAAAATCATCAAAAAAAATCAGAAATTAGGGCATGGGCTTGATAGATTACTAAGCAATGATTATAAAAACGTAAAAATTATAAAAAAACGAATCAAAAATCACTTACCAATTAACCAAAGTGAGTGTTGAATGCTTAATGGCTTAGAACCCTAATTTTATTTCTTCAATTTCGGCTAAATGGTGAATATGATAGCCAATTTAATGTTTTGTTTTATTTAATATATGATTAATATGTCAATTACCAAAATACCCTTTAATAAACCATTATAAAATCACATATATTAAGGCCATTAATGTCCATTAACCATGTAAATGGCATATTAATCACATAAGGACCTCCCATTTACAAAGATATAACAAATAGGCATACTTAACATATAGCAATCAACTTTTACATTTTATGCAATTACGTCCTTTTCACAAATTAAGCACACAATTGGTCGAATTTTCATTCAAAACTTTCACACATGGTTAAACTCATACTGTAAACACGAAAAATAATATTAATATATTTTTATGACTCAGATTTGTGGTCCCAAAACCATTATTCCGACTAGGGTCTAAACCTGACTGTTACAAACATACTTCTTTTTTATTTCAGCTTGGAAAAATTCCCATGTAATATGTTCTCTAGGTACCACCAAAGTTATTATATTCCATCAATGATAAGTTGTATCCTTCAGTAAAGAAACTGCACACTTTAAACATTCAACGGGCATACAAGATAATTCATCTAAAACCCGGATGGGATTTTCCAACCAAAATTCAGCCCTTTCTGGATCATCATCTGCAGTAGCTCTAAATTCTTCTGCCCCATGCTTATGGATTTTATCTACAGGAGGCTTACCAGTCCTAATAGGTTCAGCACCCTGTGGCATCTTAGGAACCGGTTGAGGAGCAGCTAGGGGAGGTTGTTGTACAGCGGGGTTTGTTCTTAAATTCTCAGTAAACAATTCATTAATCAATTTAAAGAAGGCTTGTTTTGCCTCCTCACTTCGGCCCTAAGATACGAGCCTTTCACTACCAGATACAGATGTAACTCTTTGAACTGAAGCTGAAGCATTACTCCCAGCTTCCTCAGATTCAGCTCTAGCTTGGTTGGATGACATTACTATATCAAAACACATTTAAAATGATCAGGAAACATCACATTATCACAAATTATATAATGGCATGTACAGCTAAACTCGTGTTTGCTACGTTAAATATGAGAATCGGCTAAATCGTAGCTCTGATACCACTAAATGCAACACCCTAAACCCAAATCTGTTGCCAGAATAGGGTTACAGAGCGTTGCTAGAGTTTTTAGAACAGTTACAGATAATCATGTTAATTATTGTTCATTTTCTGAGATTATTCATAACGTCCCTTAATTGGACCCTTGAGGCCTTAGATAAGGTTTAGAATCGAATCGGGACTAAATCGGGAACTCTAAAATTTTTTTGTGAAATTTAAAATTTTTTTTAAGTTACAGGGTTCACACACCCGTGTGACCTTAGAACATGCTCGTGCCACAGGCCGTGTTCAAAACTAGGTAGCTCTCTGACTTATGCCACAGGGCCAGCCATACGCCTGTGTGCTAGGCCGTGTGGTTAATTAATTTTTTTTGAAATTAGGTGCAGGTTTCACAAGACCAAGACACACATATGTGTTCCAAGCCATGTAGCACACACGGCAAAGACACACCCCCGTGTCTCTACCCATGTGTTCAATTCTGAGCATTCTGTTTTTCAAATTTAAGATGCAGGGGACGCAGCCTAACTACACGCCCATGTACCAAGCCGTATGTCACACATGGTCTAGACACATGCCTGTATGGACAAAATAAAGTCATTTCTAACTTCATTTCTCACCTAAAATTTTACTATTTTCCTGCACCAAAACTTACATCCAAATACCAACCAATCCAAGCATTAATTATAAACAAACTTTAACATCTAATAATATATAACATAGCATCCATACATGTTTAAATTCTTACCTTTGTTTAACCTAAACGTTAAACATCATTTGGTCATTTATACTTAACACATAAGTATCTATCATGACATTATGCTTTATAAGTACCAAAACATACCATTACTAACCATTCCAATGGATAGATTACAAATAACATATTTAAGCCATCTATGGCCAAGTTAGCCTATACATGCCATTATACCAAATTAAGTGTACTGTTTATACCAAAATAAGTTTGTAGATAGTGTGATGATGCTCTAACTAATCTCAAACCTTCGTGAGCTTCCGAGCACTATAAAATAAGGAAAATAAAACTAAATAAGCATTACATGCTTAGTAAGTTCGTATAATAGGAATTAAAACTTACCAATTTACATTTATTAACATTAAGCATTCAATAACATGCTTTTTCATCTATTTGGCAAATTTACCTATACACATACACTCAATCAAACAAGTTAGTCACATAAATGTTCGCTTATACATCAAGTAAGCATAGATGAGCTCATCATACTATATTCTTTCAAGACATCATTCATTTCATCTCCTAATTCTCATATCATGTCAAGTATTTTATCCGTTGAATCATTTAAATTCCGATGGATATTCAAATAGTACACTCAAGGTGTACAATTTAACAACCTGCCAATTCATATTCAGGAGTACCCATTAGGGCACTTAATCGGAGAGCACACTCTTGAGCCTCATAACATATAACAGGATTACCAGTCCAGGCTAAATCCTTTTTATAGTATATGCTCAGAAGATCTCAATTAGGATTACCAGTCCAGGCTAAATCCTAGCTGTAACATATGCTCGAGTGGGATTATATCAGGATTACTAGTCCAGGCTAAATCTGTAACATCCATAACCCACATCAATCGCCAGAACAGGGTTACGAGGTATTACCGACCAAAATATAATTTAGATCCACTTCAAATTTTGAATAACTAATAAAAATTTGTATAACTTAATTACCAAACTACAATTCATGGTTATAAATAATCACAAGATTTTATATCCAACAGTGTTAATAAGGATATACATGTTGTAACATCCCGAAATAGGGCCTAAACGGAATAGTGGTTACGAAACCACAAATCTGAGGTAAAAAAATTTATTTTATTATTATTTTGAGGTTCATGATATGATTACATGATTGTGCGAAAATTTCGTGATGAAATTCTATGCATAAAGTGCTTAAGTTGAGGTTAGGGATTAAATAGAATAATTTGCAAACTTGCATTCTAGAAGTTTTTAGTATGAAATTGTTTTGGAATATTAATGAGGAGGTCTTAAATAGCAATTTAACCAATTTTAAGTTCATGGACAAAAATTAGGACATGGAAGGAATTTTTGAAAGTTTAGTAAGGAGGGGCATTTTGGTCATTTGTATATTAAATGAAATAAAATGGGAAAAATAACACAAAATGGTCATCTTTCTCATATGGTTGTTGCCGAATTTTACTCTCTCCATAGCTAGGGTTTCTTCAATTTTCAAGCTCCATAATCAAGAAGAACGAAATTCAGGAGTAGATCGGGGAAAAGAAAAAGTAAAGGACTAAATTGTAAAGTTTAGTCACATTTTGTATCGAGGTAAGTTTACAGTAAATAAATGCAATATTCTTATATTTTACATTATTATTGTTAATTTCTAGCAATTATATACTTATTTTTTTGAGAATATTTAAAGTCAAATTAAAGGCGAAGTAGTAGAGAAAAAGCATTTGGAAACCCCGTTTGAACCTTAGGAATATTAGGATATTAGGGTTGACAGGACAGGATAGAAATGAGCCATGTAAGTCCATATCAGATATATGGCTTTGGAGGCAGGAATGAGCCATGTAAGCCCATATTATATATATAAATATGGCATTGGAGATAGGAATAATTCATGTAAGTCCATGTCGAAGACATGGCATTGGCAGGATATTGATAGACAGGAACGGCGCTAGTATCCTTAGTATTCCGAGTGGTTCAACGGGTCATTGTATATGTTAAATCATAGTGAATTATCAAAAAAAAGGGAAGGTAGATTATATTTATGAATAGTGAAAGGTCAGGTAAGAAATAAGGTAAGTGAGTAAAGAAGGTAGAAAATGAGAAGTAAACAAAGTTTATGAGGCTAGGTGACTTGATGTATATTTATTCATTATGTTGAATGTTGTAACTTATTTGCTTGTAAACTTATTAAGCCTAGTGCTTACTCTCTTATTTTCTTTTTCTTATAGTTTTTATCAAGCCATTCGGGGATCGAAGGAAACGTCGGAGACCCGATCACACTATCGAAGAAATTACATTGGTATAGTTAGACGTTTCGTTTTGTGTATGGCATGTATAGGAACTTGGTTTCTTTTGATATGATATGATCAATGAATGATGTGTAAATATTTGCTAGTGATTAGCTAATAGAATGGCTGATGATATACATGTTTAATAGTATGTATGATTAAGTAGTAACTATCACATGAAAATTATGAAAAATGTGAAAGTAACTTAAAAACGGATTCAAGTATTAGAAATAACGTGATTTTGAAAAATCACAAAAATTTGTACAGACATGGTTTGATAGTGAATAATATATGAAATTAAAGATCATTGTGTCTATTTTCATATGGAATAAGCAAAGCAGGTAAAGGTTTTGTATTTTTATAAGATATCTGAGTTTTAGTGAAATAGGGCCAGAGCGATTTCTGGATCCCCTATTTCAACTTTAGAAATTCACCATAAATTTTATAAAAATAATTAGGTGGTGTACTTTATATGGTTAGAATCCTTATTGAATCTAGTTTTAATAGAAACAAATGGTATTGTCATATGAATTTTTTTTACAGGGAGAAAAGTGATTCGTAGTAAGTAGAGGTCAATGCAGTCGAATTCTAAAATAAGAGTAAATTTAACTAATAAACTGTACTAATTGGCTCAACCAAAAATTCTAGAAAAAAATTAGTAAATATATATATATGAGTCTATTTTCATGGAAAATTTACGGAATTGGATTTCGAGTTTCGTAACTCGAGATATGAATTTTTAAGCAACCATGACTCAGAAAAATAGTTTATTCCAAAAATTAATATAAGTAGTTAGAATTGTTTAAAAAAGTAAAATAAGATTAGTAACACCTCAAGCTTAACTCCGATGACGGTTTCGGGAGTGGGGGCGTTACACATGTAGTCACATAACTCATAAGCGAACATAAGCATATGCACATATCCAAGTTAATATCATTATTACAATCCATTATTTCATACATGGGTCATATAATCAACCGAACTAAGACACAAATCATTTTGTCCATATCATAGTCAGCACAATATGCATACTTATTCTATGACTAAGTTGGTTTATAATCTAAATGGTTAACTAACCGGGTTTAAAGCTTGTCTAAATATTATCATTTCCCTATCATCAGTTCGGCTGACAAATAAACCATGAAGTCAAATTCCAATTCAAACATTTACAACCATGACATAAGCACATATATATACTTATCAATTTATCTAAATTTTGCTGAAATTATCAAAACATCACTTTCAACCATACTTCAAATTTCAATATGGGCATATATCAATATACAAGGACATAATATATTTATTCATTTTCTATCCTAAATATGCGCATAAGTAAAAACATCAATTGAACCATTAACCAAATCAATACAATCATTATCCAAGTATACACTTCCTTTTCATTTTCACTATCATTAGCCAAGTAATACTATTATATGTTATCACCATATATAACCCATTACACATCAGGCAAAATATTTATTAATGGACATTAATAACTGTTGATAACTTTCACTTAAGTCATATATTCAGACCCATCCAAACAAATAAATTTAACTAAATGTGTATATATATATTCGGCCTTCATTCCTAAACATACAATAAAGCTTTATGTCACACCACTAATCACAACCATTATCCATGATATAAAAGGTTTTACATTCTTCATTTATAATATCACTTTGCCGAGACAATTTAATCATATTACCATGTACATATTCAACACCTCACATATATGTAACATGCGTATCATTCAACTAACATGTGAAATAACCTAACCTAACTAACATACAACTTACCTTATGATCAAAACACATTCCTAGCCTTAACAAAACAAGCCAAACGTTTTATAAATATACTTATACAATTTAGCCAAATCAACCAAACCACATCCAAAATCACCAACCATTTTCAATGCACACGACATACATAAACTTAACTAAAACTTCATATGCCTACGTAACATATTAACCCTAATGAGTTCATGCAATAATCACACAAGACCGAGTCCAAGCAAAGTAATGACCACATCCAAAACACAACCAGAGTCAACTTAGGAATTTAGCCATTTTCGCATGGCTTGTATATACATTCATTTCCAAATAACAACTTCAAACTAGCCTATACATGCCATAATTTAAGTTTAGCTTAAAGGTACCAAAGCAGTAGACAGTGTGATGATCTTGACTGTCGATCCTCGAACTTGTAGCTTGACTACAAAATCTATAGAACAAAACAGACATAACACAAAGAGTAAGCTCTCGGAGCTTAGTAAGTCATAAGCAAATCAACAACTCAATGATTTATTCAACTTAACTAATTTAAACTAGAATTATTACATCAATTTACATTCAATTCTAGGCACGAATACATCCATGTTAATTATATGTAACCATATACATTTATATACAATCATATTATCACTTTATTCGAACGCTTGTATGATCAAAATTTACAAATCATCATTTAGCTTTCAAGGTCGAATAATCACTAGGTTCCTAGTTCATATACTTTTACATACATAAACTCATAGATCATAGTATAGTCTCATGTACTTATATTAATCACATGACCGAATGCACATAAGTTCAGATATACAAAATTTACACTTATTCAATAATATGTAATAGGTCGAATACACTTACCTTATTTTTGTTAATTATTAAACTAACTCATACCTGGCTATTTAGCTCGTATCATAAAATCCGTACACGATTACCTTTGCCCGATGAACCATTCGGAATCGGATAGGACACTCGAATTATCACATATATTGTACAATGCCAACGTCTTAGACGTGATCTTACATGTAGCCACATATCGATGCCACTGTCCCAGGCAGGGTCTTACTCGTAAACACATATCGAAAACACAAATCGATGCCATGGACTTACTCACACACATATATCGAAATCCTATGTCATGAAATATGTATCTTAGCTATTCCTAAGGTTCATACGCGGCTTTCGGACGTCGTAACTCGGTCAAATCAAGCTCGGAAGTGTAGTAGCCACATTTGATCATATTCGGTCAAAATATATTTAATTTCTAACATTTCATAATAGCATGTAAATATAACATTTAATTACCAACAAACACATCTATTTGCTTATAAACTTACCTCGGACATCGTAAAATGGAATCAGGCAGCTAGTCGACAACTTTTGTTTTTCCCCGATCCAAGTCTGATTTCTTTGGTTCTTGATCTAAACAAGTTCAAATTAAGCTCATTAAAACATATTTTCATTCAATTTAGTCCAAAAACACATAAATAGGTAAATTACCATTTTACCCCTGACATTTGTAATTTTTACAATTTAGTCCCTATTGCACAAAACACAAAATATACCAAATTTCCCCATACCTAACTAGGCCGAATATTACCCATGTCTATACAAGCCCATATAATTCATTAATTTCACATTTTAGTCCCTCAAATTATTATTATTTTTAATTAAGTCCTAATTACTCAAAATCATCAAAAACTCCAATACAAAATATGTTAATCTAAAACATATATTTCATTTGTCATCATCAAACAACAAAAATCACAAGCTATCAATAATGGCACAACTCAAAATATTTATCAAAATAAAAAATTAAAGCATGGGTCTTGAAGATTACTAAGCAACGATCTCAAACCCTAGGTTGGATGTTCTTCTCTTAGTTTTGGCAATTAGGAATGAAAAATGATGAATATATTTTATTATTATGTTATAATATGTTATATTTTAACATTATATTTCATTTCCCATTTTGCCCTTAATGAAATAGTAATAGAATTTTATAACTTATGCCTAATACTGTCCATACAACATGCTAATGGCACAATTACAACATAAATACTTCATATTAAAAAGACATTAACAATTCGATCCTCACACATTAAACTATCAAATTTTTATTTTACGCGACTAAGCCCTTTTATTTAATCGGACACCTAAACGACAAAATTAATTCACGAAAATTTCACAGATATAAATTCACACAAAATAAACACAGAAAATAATTTTAAAATATTTTTTAACTCGGATTCGTGGTCCCGAAACCACCGTTTCGATTAGGGTCTAAATCGGACTGTTACAAAATCCCATTAGCAACAATGCAGGACCTCATTCAGTAAGGAAATTTTGTTTATCCATCAAAATCCAATATTCAAACGGAATTTAACCCTTTTCAAACAATCACAAGCATGTAATCATTTCTTATGTTATAACATTCAAATTAACTCACATAAATACAAAACAAATTCCATACAAAACAACATTCAATTTATCATATTTACAAGCTCAATTAAGTTACACGAACTTACCTCGACACTTGTTCGCGTATATAAATCTACTAATCTGAAACTCTTTTTTCCTCTATCTATCTTTGGATTTGTGTTTTCCAGACCTATATAAATGAATTTATTCATCAATTTATCACATTTCACATTCAAGTGGACTCAACTTACATCCTAGGCAAAATTACCATTTTTCCCTAACTTTTTCATAAATTCCAATTTCGTCCCTAGGCTCAGAAAATGAAATTTATGCAATTTACTCTCTATTCCAAGTCTAACTAAAATTTCACTATAAAATTTACAGCACATATATTCAATAAAATTCAAAAATTTTCTTCAATTTGCACAACCTTAGATTTTAGTCCTTAAATAATGTTTTCATCAAAAATCATTTTATAAAAGTTGTTTATCTATCAACAACCTTTCATTTTCTACCATAAATTTCAAATTTTCAGCATATTCATTCATGACATAATTTTCATACTTTGATAACTTTTCAAATTGATCCCTGAAATAGATAGATTAAGCTATCTCGATTTTAAAAATATCAAAATTACTAAAAACGAGACAAGAAAACTTACCCAATTAAGCCAAGAAAGTTTTTTCTCTCTCTCTTAGGGTTTCCATGTATTTTGGGGATGAAAATGACATAAATTAAGATGATATTTCTTTTATCATATTTTAATTAATTAATTTAATTTAATTTCCAATTTAGTCATTGCCCTTTTTCTAAATTTCCATGGATGAGTCACCAAAAATATCTACATACTTTTTTTAATGGTCTAATTACCATATAAGGAAAATAAATCTTATTTTCGGCTTGAATTTGTGGTCCCGAAACCACTGTTCCAATTTCACTGAAATTGGACTGTTACAGATCTACTTGAGGCAAAATTCAATGACTGACGCACAACACTTTCTGAGGAGTTTGTAGTGACATCTGACGATGAATTTGTTGATGATTATGACAGCATGGTTGAAACTAATAATATTGAACTCAGGCATGGATAGCATATCAAATCCTGAGACTTAGCAAACAGGACAACTCTAGTTTTTAAGCCATCTATCGACGAAGCTACTACTCTTGAATTGAAACCATTACCTACTCACCTTAAATATGTCTTTCTTGGTGATAACAATACTCTTCCAGTTATTGTCTCTACAATACTAGATGTAGCTCAAGAAGCGGAATTGTTCTATATTCTTAAGCAACATAAGAGAGCTATTACTTGAAGTATTATGGATATCTGAGGCATTAGTCCATCTTTTTGTATGCATAAAATCAAGTTGGAAGATGCAGGCAAGCAATCGATTGAGTAACAAAAAATATTAAACGAGAAGAAGGAAGTTGTTAAGAAAGAAATAATAAAATGGCTTGATGTTGGAATTATTTACCCTATTGCTGATAGCACTTGGGTAAGTCCAGTGCAATGCGTTCCTAAGAAGAGTGACATCACTGTGTGTAGCAATGACAGAGATGAATTAATCACTACACGTACTTCTACGGGATGGCGAGTTTGTATGGATTATCACAAACTTAATGCTGCCACAAGGAAGGACCACTTCCCACTTCCTTTCATTGACCAAATGTTGGATAGGCTTACTGGAAAAACCTATTACTGCTTCTTAGATGACTATTTTGGATACAATCAGATTGCTATTGCACTAAAGGATCAAGAGAAAACAACTTTCACCTGTCCCTTTGGTACTTTTGCTTTTTGTCATATGCCTTTTGGTCTTTGCAACGCACCAGCCACATTTCAAAGGTCCATGATGGTCATATTCTTGGATATGATTGAAGACTCTTTAGAGGTGTTTATGGATGATTTCTCAGTCTATTGGAATAATTTTGATCATTGTGCTAACAATTTGGATAAAGTATTGCAGTGATGTGAAGACACACATCTTTTTCTTAATTTGGAAAAATGTCATTTCATGGCAACAGAAGACATTGTGTTAGGCCATCGTATCTCTCAACAAGGAATGGAAGTTGACAAAGCTAAAGTGGAAATTATTGAAAAATTACCTTCATCAACAAATGTGAAAGGTATTCGCAGTTTTCTTAGGCATGCGAAGTTCTACCGAAGATTTATTATATATTTCTCGAAAATTACAAAGCCCTTATGCTAATTGCTGGAAAGAATAAAAAATTCCTATTTGACGATGCATGTCTAGAGGCATTCATTCAATTGAAGACGTAGCTAGTAAATGTACCCATTATCGTAGCCTCCGATTGGTCTCAACCTTTTGAAGTTTTGTGCGATGCAAGCGACTTTGTTGTAGATACTGTTCTAGGACAACACAAGGGAAAAATTGTAACACCTCTAACCCGTATCTGTCACCGAAATAGGGTTACAGAGCATTACTAAAACTTTTAGAACATTTACAGATAATTTAAACAATTACTATTCATTCCTCGAGATTTATTCATAACATCCCTTAAATGGAAACTCAAGGCCCAAAATGAGCATTAAAATCAAGTTGGGACTTGATTAGAAACTTTAAGAATTTTTCGCAAAATTTCAAAATTTTTCAATGGTGCAGGGCTCACACACCCGTGTGGTCCAAGGGACACGCCCGTGTGACCCTAGAACATGATCGTGCTACAGGCCGTGTTTGACCCCGTGTAACTCTCTAACTTGTGCACACAGCCATGCCAAACGCCCGTGTGTTAGGCTGTATGGTTAATTAAATTCTTTTGAAATTAGATGCAGGTTTCACACAGCCAAGACACACATTAATGTTCCAAGCCGTGTAGCACATAGGGTTGAGACACACACTCGTGTGCTCAATTCTGAGCATTTTTTTCTCGAATTTAAGATGCAGGGGACACATGGCCTAACCACACGCCCATGTACTAGGCCGTGTGTCACACACAGTCTAGACACACGCCTATGTGTCTGCCTGTGTGGACAAAATAAAGTCATTCCTAGCTTCATTTCTCACCCAAAATCATACCAAATTCCTGCTCCAAACTTACATCCAAATATCAACCATTTCAAGCATTCAAATTAAGCTAACTCTATCATTTAACATGGCATTTCATTACATGCATACATGTTTATAATCTTACCTTGGCATATTCCACAAGTTAAGCATAATTTGAACAACCATTAACATGTATGAAGCTACCATAGAATAAACTTAATACATATATACATATACCAAACCATAATCATCACTAGCCATTCCAATGGGTAGATTACAATAATCATTTACATTTACATGCTAATATGGCCAATATAACTATACATGCCATTATAACAATAATTGATTTACCGTATTGTACTAACATAGGCCGATGGATAGTGTAAGTGATATCTGCCAAGATTCAAATCCAACGACCTTTCGATTTACTCTAAAATTGGGAAATAAAACTAAGTAAGCATAAAATGCTTAGTAAGTTCGTATAATATAGTACCTAACTTACCATTCATTCTATTTTGAGGTAACTATGTAAGACATATTCAATCAATTTAACCTTAAGCCCTACACACATCATCATTGCCCTTGTTAGTCATATATTTCATAATAATATCAAAACATTTATGGCCTCAAAACAATCAAGATTCCAAGCACATATGCTTTCCACAACATGTATTCATTCAACATGCATAATTCATCTAATTATTACAAGTATAATTTCATACTAGTTCATTTTGAGTTCAGATCATTTCATATTAGAACTTTACTCATATTACTCGAATATCAAGGTCACGATTAGTACACTCAAGGTGTACAAATCTATAATCAAGAATGAACATATATTCATCAAATAAAGTCCATGTACAAATATCATCATCTCATGTTTTCATATATCATTTGTCATGTATCATCATTTTCTTGTATTTCAGACGGAAAAGTGTAATAACTCATTTCTTATTCATATCTTCTCATGTCAAGATTTTTTCCCGTTGAATTTATCTAAAATATCGATGGTTATACAGGTAGTACACTCAAGGTGTACAAATCAAGATTCGTCAATTCATATTCAATGGTACCTATAAGGTACTATTTCAAAGAGTACACTCTTAAGCCACACATATATATACAACAGGATTCAGTCCAGGCTAAATCTTGTCTATAATATTTATACTCAATAGATCTTAGTTAGGATTACTAGTCCAAGCTAAATCCTTTTAATGACATATGCTCTAAAGAGCTTGATCTGGATTACCTGTCCGAGCTAAATCTAATCCATAACATATGCTCGAGAGGGCTTATGTCAAGATTACACGTTTGGGCTAAATCCTTTCAGAAATGAGGTTAATAAGATTACCCGTCCGAGCTAAATCCCACCAGCAACAAATGCAAGACCTCATTCATTTCGGGTAATCACATTTATCCATCGATTTTCATTTATTCAAATAGAATTTAACATTTTTCAAGCATTATTAGGCATGTGATTATGTCATACATCTATAATCATCCATATGATTCAAATGATCACATTCCACATTCATTCCAAGTATAAAAGTAACATTTTCCTCGTTTATCCTTTATCATCTATCGGGCATTATCATTTAATTTAAACATTTTTATTTATCGGGCTTGATCGAATATGTAATCATTTCACATATTTATGACATTTATACAATTTACATAAACACAATCAATGCAAGCATGAAAATAGACACAATTTAGTTACACGAACTTACCTCGACAAATGTTCGTGTACATAACATCTACTAATCCGACAATTTCCTCTTTTCCTCATTCTAGCTCCGAATTTGGTCTATTCGGATCTATACGAAGAAATTTTACATCAATTTATCACATTTCATATTCAAGTAGACTCAATTTACATCCTAGGCAAAATTACCAATTTGCCCTTAACTTTTTCATAAATTCCCATTTTGTCTCTAGGCTCGAAAAATGAAATTTGTGTAATTTACTCCCTATTCCAAGCCTAACCAAAATTTCACCATAAAATTTATACCACATATGTTCTGCCAAATTTAGAATTTTTCTTCAAGTTTTACAACTTTACATTTTAGTCCCTAAATCATATTTTCATCAAAAATCACTTTGTAAAAGTTGTTTATCTATCAACAACTTTTCATTTTCTACTATAAATTTCAAATTTACAGCATTTTCATCCATGACCCAATTTCCATACCTTGATAACCTTTCAAATTAATCCCCCAAATAGATAGATTAAGCTATCCCGGTTTCAAAAATATCAAAATTACTAAAACCAGGACAAGAAAGCTTACCCCATTTGGCCAAGAAAGTTTCTTCTCTCTCTCCTAGTGTTTCAATGGAATATTTTAGGGAAGATGATAAAAATGATTTTTATTTCTATTTAATTAATTTATCATCTTTAATAATTTTGATTTCCAATTTAGTCCTTAGCCTTTTTCTAATTTTTCATGGATGAATCATCCAAAAATATCTACTAACTTTTTATTAATGGTCTAATTATCATATAAGGACCTCAAGTTTTGAATTCCATAGCTATTTAATCCTTACAGCTACTAGAATTCAACTTTTGCATTTTATGCGATTTATTCCTTTCCCTAACTGAACACATAATCGATAAAATTTTCGTATCGAAATTTTCACATGACATTTCTAACATAATACAGGCCAAATAATAAAATAAAAATTAATTTTATTTTCAGTTTGGATTTGTGGTCCCGAAACCACTATTCTAATTTTACCGAAATTGCGTTGTTACAAAAATATTTCACGTCATCTATTATGCTAGAAAAAACTCTTATAGAGGCTCAAATCAACTATACCACTATAGAGAAAGAATTGTTGGCTATAGTCTTTACTTTCGACAAGTTTCATTTTTATCTTGTCGGCATAAAGGTTACTGTATTTACTGACCACTTAGTGTTGAGATATCTTTTTTTGCGAAGAAGGATGCAAAACCAAGATTGATACGCTGGATCTTACTGTTGCAAGAATTCAACATCGAGATAAAAAACCATAAGGGTTCAGAGAATCAAGTTGCAGACAATCTGTCTCGATTGAAAATTTACAACAAAGATGGAAACATACTTCAAATTGTCGATGCATTCTTAGATGAGAAGTTATTGGCTGTAGATGCAGCTCATTGGTATGCAGATCTGGTTAATTATCTAGTTTGTAGAAAACTTCCATTTGGTGTCACAGGCTATAAAAAAGAAAGATTTCTTTGTGAAATAGTGAAATATCATTAGAACGAGCCGTATTTATTCAAGGTATGCAATGACAACATTATTCGGCATTGTGTTCCGAAAGAGGAGATGCTTTCAATCTTGAAGCACTATTATGATGCTCCTTACGAAGGTCATTTTGGTGGCGTATGAACTGCTGCTAAGATTCGTCAATCCAGACTCTACTGGCCTTCATTATTCAAGGACGCCTACAATTTTGTGAATCAATACGATAGGTGTCAACTCACTGGTTCTATATCTCGACACAATGAAATGTTGCAACAGCCAATTATGGAGGTTAAATTATTTGATGTTTGGGGTATGGATTTTATGGGACCATTTCCAAGTTCATTTGGAAATCTTTATATATTAGTAGCTGTTGACTATGTCTCGAAGTGGGTTGAAGTTGTTGCAATCCCAAAGGATGATGCAAAGGCATTGCTTAAAGTTTTTCACAAGCATATACTCACTCGCTTTGGCAGACCAAAGGCATTGAATAGTGATCAAGGTGCACGCTTTCATTGCAACCAAGTGGTAGCCGCACTGAAAAGATATAGAGTCAATCATAGAATGGCTACTATTTATCATCTGCAAACTAATGGACTAGCCAAAGCATCAAATCAAAAACTTGAAAACATTCTTGAGAAGGTTGTGAACCCTTCGAGGAAAGATTGGTCTTCCAAACTGGATGACGCTTTATGGGCTTTGCGGGCAGCATACCAAACTCCATTAGGGATGTCACCGTATCAATTGGTTTTTGGGAAAGCATGTCACTTGCTAGTTGAACTGGAACACAAAGCAATGTGGGCAATTAAACAAGTGAACATGGACTATGAAGTTGTTGAAAAAAAAGGCTGTTGGATATCACTAAACTAGAGGAGATTAAGCGAAGTGCCCATGAAAACACTGTAATTTATAAGGAAAAGACCAAAAGATGGCATGATAGAATTATTTTGCAGCGACAATTTATTGCGGGTCAACAAGTTTTATTATTCAATTCTACACTGCAGTTGCACCCAGGTAAATTGTACTCTCGTTGGTCTGGACGATTTAGATTGGACCTTTCGAAGTTGTCAAAGTATTTCCTCATGGTGCAGTCACAATCAGAGATTTAAATGATGGACACCAATTCAAATTAAATGGTCAACGATTGAAACATTAAGTTGGAAATGTTGATCAAAAGAAGGTAGAGACCATTTAATTGGTCAAATAATTTTAATTTGAATTTTTTTCTCTGCAATTTATTACTAGGTAATTTTATTTTATTTTTTCTTTTGTTCAAGATTTTTTTATTATTTTTATTTTTATTTTTACAGAAAAATTAGGTACCATTGTCGACGCACTTGTACTTTATTGTCAACGCAGTTCATACTATTGTACTGTCACTTCTAACTCAGCAAGAATGAGGGCAACTCAAGAAATTCAGATCCCACCGTTTGATCAAAGGTCACCTAGCCATTTCATTTGTCTGAGCAGGTGCAATTCTCATTGGATGTAATTATTCCCACCAGCTTTATTTCCCTTTAGAAAATCACGTTTTTCCATCTTATTCTTTCACTCACTATAAACCCCTCTTCATTGTGTCGATTGTGAAA
The DNA here is from genome assembly GCA_025698465.1 of Gossypium longicalyx. Lineage (NCBI taxonomy): Eukaryota > Viridiplantae > Streptophyta > Magnoliopsida > Malvales > Malvaceae > Gossypium > Gossypium longicalyx. The sequence continues at coordinate 46,716,712 of CM047005.1, read as the reverse complement.
CACCCAAGAAGCAATTTTTATTCACTTTATCTTCCCCAAGTTTGTACCTTTACACCTTTAAACCATCTTCACTCCACAGAACAAGAAAAATATGGCAAAAGTGAGAGGATCAGTTAAGAAAGCCACCAAGCCTGTTGAAGAACACTCATCCTTTGCAACTGCAGTTCCATGCCAATGGAGAAAAAGGAGCTGGTGATATTTTTAACAAAAGGGGCCAAAGACCAATTTCAAAACAACTTCTTAAAGCGAAACTTCCACCCAGAACAAGGCATTCTGCTTTTGCAACAACAATATTTGGGCAAACAAGTCTCTAGAACCATCTCTAAGTTGAAGTGGGTGACTTTTTGGATGCATCCTGGAAGCTATTCTCCTTCATTGGTATGTGAGTTTTACGCTAACCTTTATGACCATGAGTTGGAGTTTATCTTTGTTCCAGAAGGTTTAATCCCATGGGTGCTACAAAAATCAATAAATTGTACAACACTAAGGTAGATATTGATGAACACTCTAAGTTTATTAAAGATATCACAGATGAAAAAAAGGGACCTATTGGTGAAATATTTATGTGTCGAAGGAATATTGTGGACGGGTTCACATCAAAAGAATTATATAATGCACCGCTGCTTCCTGACACTACAAAGCAAAAGCTGGTTTCATTTTCTCAACTACAGGCTACTACCCTTTACCCACAACACTATAGTTAACCTTGATAGAATGCCTGATACATTCAATTGTCAAAGGCAGAAAGATTGATGTCGGCACAATACTCCACCAGAAAATTGCTGACTGTACCGTAAGGCAAAATGGAATTTTTGTTTTCCCATTATTGGTGATGCTACTGTGCCAATAGAAATAGATTGTGCCCCATGATGATTAGGAGATCTTGGAAAATAAGGGCCCAATCAATGAAGCGTCTATTGAAAGAATAACTCATGGCAAATATATGCCGGCAATGAAGGAGACAAAGACCAGGAAGATAAGGAAGGGCAAAACCAAAGCAAAAAAGCAAGGGAATAAACTTAACTGCAGAGACATCATTGCTACACAAAATGAAGGATATTGAGAAGTTGGCCAATTCCATCAGCAATAAGCCAATTCCATCAGCAATAAGCAGATCAGGGTTGTCGCTACAATAAAAGATATGGGTAGATCACAAAATTTGTTCTACGATTATACTAGAGCCTATAACATCTCTATTGTAGCCATATTACGTCAGTTAAGCCCAACCCCACTCTTAGAATTTCCAGTGTTCCCACTGATTATCGCAGAGTATGAACCCTCCTCTGAGAAAGATGACCTAGGGGATCGAGACAGATCAGTGGAATCCCCTCCCATTGTGTGCGCCCCTGATATTGAGAAAGAAGAGGAATTAAAGGACGTTGAGGAGTGCATGCAAAGGACTGATAGCCTGGTCGAGGGTGAAGTCATTGTTGGTCAAGAGGTGTCTGCTTTTCAAGAAGAAGTTACTGTGGAAGAGGAGGACGTCCGTATTGAAGTTGTGAACGAGAAGGCCGAGGAAGAAAATACTGAGACAAAAGCTACTGAGGAAGAATTTGTTGAGGACATTGTCAATGCATCTGAGTTTCTAGATGCAACTAAAGATAATTTAGACAAGACAAAGCTACACCGGCGGAAGCTACAGAGTAACAAGTGAGGACCACCATAATTTGTTGGCTATAGTGGTTTACATCGGACCACTTAAGGTGAGCCTTCCTATACAAGAAGCAGCCGATGATGTTAGGGCAAAGCTAGAACCTGAGGAGCAATCCGAGGACCGTGGAAAGCCCAAATAAAAGAAGAGAAAGCACCCCAAAGACAAAAGTGCAAGAAGGAGGATAAAAAGAGGAGGAAGAAGAAACATCATGCGGCCACATTGATGGGCAAGGAAAACTGAGTTAGTTTATTTTAAGTTTTAGCTGTAGTATTCATGCATTGCTTGTAGCTGTAATTTTCATTTTGTTAGTGAACATTATCGGTGCATTATTATTGTCATTGGATGTTAGTCTTAGTACATTGGGGACAATACGAACTTTAAGTTTGGGGGAATGCATATAGGGATTAGAAATACACCCAAATTTCAATTTTTTTTAAAGAAGCATGCAATGTTTATTTGTGGTTAATGCAAATGCGTTGAAATTTTTTGTTACATTCAATGCTTAATTCTTGAATCTTATGAACTATCAATGAATGAGTTGGATAAGTTTGACTGAATGTTGTATCTTTAATTCTTTGATGAATTATTTAGGTTGCATTAGTAATGGATGACTAGTAGCATTCCTTGAATCTTGAATGAATCTTCCTTTTACAGCTACTCATATGTATATATAGTTAAGTGACACTCCAAAGTGGGTGTATTGTGAAATGTTAAAAAGGGAACACTCGAATGCAAGTATTAGAAAAATGAATCTTGCCAAAGGTTGTTGCTGCATGAGTGTGTGTCGGCACAATTACGTACTTCTTGGGGGTTTGTTGCACTTCACGTTACTTCTCAAGAACAAGGTTACAGTAATTCAATGATATCCCTTATTCACAGACACAAAAATATATATACACAATAAATGTTGTATTGGTAAACTGAATTTAAAATTTGAAGCATGATGCTGGTTTTGATGAAGATGCAATCTTAGTCATCCATATTTATATATTGTCGATGTAATATTTTGTCATTTGAATGTGAATAATTCATTGGGATTTTAGGTGATTCAAGTTGCTAGAATGATCATTTGCCTTAGTGAATTCTTGTGTTGTAACACCCTAAACCCGACCAAGACGTTATGGCCGAATCCAAAGAAGTCACAAAGAATGGGTTTTGAAAATGGAGTCGTTACGTTAAATCATCCCAGCTTATTACCTCATATTCTTTCATATCTATTGCTGAAAATGTTAATTAATTCGTTTATTTGCCAAAACATATTTTACAGCAGAAGTCTAATACAACCGTTATATTTTGGAAATCCAATTCGTATTTTTAGAAAAACCTTTTTGTTTAAGTAAAACCGTCCTATGCTTAAACGTTTTGTTAAACCATGCAAATAAAAAAGCAAACAAACCAAAACCAAAACCAAAATTTTAAAAACCGTCCAGTCTAGAGAGTCTCATAAATTATAAACTCTTAATTAAGTCCAAAATTTAAATAAAAATCATAATTGCTAAGTATAATCAATTCTCATACAAGTGGTCATTGCTGAGTCTTCGTTAAACCGATACGCCTAAACCTGTAGATTACCTGTACAAAACAGACAAAAGATGTGAATTTTTGTAAACTTAGTGTGTAACCCAACAGAAATATGCAGGCAAAACATTCAAAGATCTCATGCTCAATTAGATACAAATACAAACTTATGTCTATTTTAGATACAGATAACATATTCAGATATGTAGAATAGATATATAGAATCCTACCCCCATCCTCTACACACCAACTCCGTCCATCCCAACACACCATGTGGGGTTAAAAACACCCACCCATCCTTACACACCATATCGTACCATTACGACACATATCAGATAATATGCAGCATTGCTAGCAGAATATAGGCGGTGATCACCATACAGAACACTTTCTCCACATATACAATTCCCACCCCAAAAACAGTTATAGAAATTAGATACAGAAATTACAGATTAGACATGCTCAGGATGCTTATATACAGATAACAGACATACATATAACAAAATAGTCAGACATGCATAATAGTTTCCTACTCAGAACATACTATCAGAATACTAGATCACTTAAGCTAGGGTTTGGTTAGCCCTTAACGACCCTACGGTAAGCCCACAGTCAATCAGAACAATCCGTGTGACCCTAGGGAAAATTTTAGAAATATGGGCCCACATGTTTGTGTGGGTCCACATGCCCAGATTGGCCTTTCCCGTGTGGCCGCACTACCTGGCTCAAAATCCACACGCCCGTGTGAAATGCTCGTGTGGGCCCACATGCCCAACTTGGCCTAGTTCGTATGGCCCACACAACCGTGTCTTGCGCACGACCATTGTCACACCCTGAATTTGGGCCTAGAAGTTTTGGGCCTTGAGCATGGGAGTGGTTGAAGGCAGCTTATAATATTTTTTTGTGCATGTAAATTTCGTTAATGAAGGCTTGTTTTAGTGGTTAAGTGTGCTGAGAAGTGTTGGAGAAGTCTTGGGTTCAAACCTGGACTCTAGCAGAAATTTAGGTTTAAGGTGAATCAAACCCTGGGTGTAGTAGGTAGGCCTTAAGAATATTGTTGGAGAAATTGTGCCACAAAAAGCCTTGTTGTCTAGTGGCAAAGTAGTGCCACATAAGAGGCAGGAAGGTGGCGTCACAGAGTTGGCAAGGAGGTCCAGGGTTCGAAACTCATGGCAATCAAAGAGCATTTATTTTGCTAACAGGGGGCTGCAAGAGTTGGTGTTGAATTTACACTCGAATGATGGAGGGATCCCACATCGGGAAGCTAACAGAAGAGTGGATGCGAAGCTGGCTTTAAATAGAGAGAACCATGAGGAGAGTAAAGGTACCTTTCTTGGCTGATCCCTTTCGCTTTATGGCGTGCTCGTTTGGGTTGGGCGTCGGCTAAGAGTGCTCGGAGCGCGGATTAACTCCAGTCTCCTATCAGGTGTGTATTTCTCACTACTCTAGCTATAAGATGGCTACTTCGGGCTGCGATGGGCCGAAAGGGGCCATGTGGGCCCAATGGGCCTACGGGTCCAATTGGATAATTGTTTGATTGTGTAGTAAATATTGGACTAGGCTAGGTGAATCTTATATCTGTGGCTGGATTGGGGCTAAAATGGCCACACGAGCGTGTGGGCCCATTTGGGCCGAGAATAGGCTTTAGGCCCATTCGTATTGTTATCCCTGTTTAAAATACTTTAGTTTATCGAAATACCCTTGTAGGGTAGAATTACTGAAATACCCCTGTAGGGTAAAATTACCAAAATACCCTTGTAGGGTAGAAATACCGAAATACCCTTGTAGGGTAGAATTACTGAAATACCCCTATAGGGTAGAATTACTGAAATACCCTTATAGGGTAGAATTACCGAGATACCCTTGTAGGGTAGAATTACTGAAATACCCCTGTAGGGTAGAATTACCACTGTAGGGTAGAATTACTGAAATACCCTTGTAGGGTAAAATTACCGAAATACCCCTGTAGGGTAGAATTACTGAAATACCCTTGTGGGGTAAAATTACCATTTTGCCCCTAGGGTGTTAAATGACTGTTTTGCCCTTATGGGCAAGTGACTGACTTGGACTGTGCGGTTGACAGATTTGATTGTGAATATATGTTGGTGATATGAATGACTTGACTGTGATTGTTTGATTCAAATATGGGCATGACATTTTGCATACATGACATGTTGCATGGGTTGGGTTATATTGATGGAGGAAGCGTTCTGGTGGCTCTACCACAATATTCAGATCCGTGACTCACACAATATCTCTGTTCTAGCAGCCATGCTACAAATTCTGTGGTGTGTAGCGAATGGGTGGGTCGAGTTGTCTCCCCACATGGTGTAAGGTTGGTACGGGGGTGTATACGGATGGATATGGGTTGGGATTGCATTCACATTCGATTCTCGATTCTCACCGACACCGATTCTCGATTCGATTCATCACCTAATTTTGATTCGATTCGATTCGATTCACACCGATTCTAATTCTAATTCTCATTTTGATTCTAGTTTTGATAATGTTTCTTATTCTGTAATGGGCTAAGGCCCATCTGGTACTGTATGTTATAATGGGCTAAGGCCCAATTGATACTGAAATTGTAAGTAGGGCTGGGGCCAGACTTTTAATTCTTTTATATGACTGACTGTTCCTTCTATATAGTAGGGGATTTCACACTGAGTTTTCGTAAACTCACCCCGTTTATTAACCTTTCAGGTAATTTCCAGCCTTAGACGGATCGGAGCAGCGAGGGGTTCGAAGGAAGCCACACACACTATTTATGTTACAGTTTTGATTATTACTTTTAAATGTTTTTATGTGGGTTGTAGTAAAGCCGTTGTAATTTTCTGGATTTCAAATTTGGAATTTTATTTGTTGTTCTTATAATTGATAGTATTAGAACACGGTTTTCCAAAGCAACTACTGTTGTTCAAAACATCACGTATCTGCAATTGTTTTTAAATTAAGCTTCCACAATTGCCAAGATTTTTACAAAGTTGTTAAGAATGTTATTCAGCTGAGGTTTTCTAACAATGTTTAAAAAGGGTATAAGTTTTTAATTATTAAGAAGGATTTTTAATGGAAACATGGTTTTCGAAAAACACTTCATTGTGAC